>OX402545.1:16088289-17504078 GCA_948098915.1 Lampropteryx suffumata | reverse complement strand
ATGTCCCAAGATACGATAAATATCCTCATCAATTTACACCAAGATCAACATGAGTTAAGCCTCTCAGCTCAGATTGTAGTAGCTCTGTCTTTTGAACTACGTGGTGTTCGATACCCCCCCAGGACAGTAATTTCTGTGATAAACAAATAAATTTGTTGATGTCTGGGTGTTATTAAAAATCATTTGACCTCTGTGGCGCAGTGGGCGAAGGTCTACCTGAGACGCAAGAGGTTGAGGGTTCGATTCGAGCCGCGGGACAAATGTTTCTATGATGTGCAAGTATTTGTCTCGAGTATGTGCAAGTATTTGGGTGTTTTTATATGTATAATATGTATGTATTTACAAAACAAAATATCAGTCATGTGGTACCCATAACCCATGATGGTAAAAGCTATGCTTAGTTTAGGGCTAGATGATTGTGTGGGTTTTCCACCAATTTTTGAAGTGATAACTTCTTATCACTTCAAAAATTAACGTAACGCGTTACGGCACCAGTCTGTCTGGCTTCCCTTTCTCTCTTGCATACGGCAGCGGTAGGCAGCCTCCTCTTCTCTCACTCTAACCCACAGCGCTAGTTAGATTAGTTTAAGTTATCACTTATGTCGGGCGTCCCAAGACGCACATGTTTTTTTTTTAGTTTAAGTATTTGTCCGTGGAATTGTAACAAATGGATATACATACAAATAGAAACTCTTTTGAATTTATAATAATAGTAACGTAAAGTAGTAATCGCATAAAATATTGTACAGATATTGTGCATATTGTGTGAATAATGAAAAGTTTTATTAACTGTACAAAAACAATGCTTTCAGGTAAGAATCGAGGAATAAACACAAATGATTTGGAGTCATGCCAACCAAATGTAAGATTGGTATATTCCGCCAAAAAAAAATATTACCAGAAACTATTGATTGATATATTTTCAGCTGAGCTGAAATAAAATCAGAAATCAGTTTATTCTAATTTACATCGTGAACAAGTACCAAATAGCCAAATAGCTAAATAGCCAAATAGAAGACCAGCGCAGGTTATTAACCTGCACACGCTGAGTTGGGGCCTTTTTGCAACTAAGCTAACGTTTATGCTATTACATTGTTTTAATGTTTGTTTTATGCTCTTATTCTATGTTTTGTTATATGTTTTCTCAGTTGCAAATAAATGTATTTTTTTTGAAATACCGTATAAATTCTTTTACTAGCTGCTGCTTGTTGTTTACACATGGTACCAATATTAAAATAGGCCTATTTTCGTTTTTGATAATGTATTTCCTTACCAAAGTTCCTCAACATTCGTTTAGTTGCTTAGTTGTGAAAAGGTTACAAACAAATAGACTGACAGAGTCACTTTCGAGTTTATAATATTTGTTAGTATGGATATATGGATTATAATACGTTACAACGTTTATGAAATAAATATCAAACAAAGTCACCTCCCGCTGTCTGTCTGTCCCGATGTATGCTTAGATCTTTAAAACTATGCAACGGATTTTGATGCGGTTTTTTTTTAATAGATAGAGTAATTCAAGTGAAAGGTTTATATGTATAATACATGCATAATATAGTAGAGAAACACTGATAATTTCAGAGGTTTATAATGTGATGTCGTAAATAAACTTATTTTTTTGCGCTTTCATTCCAAACGCTGGCCTCCTCCTCGCTTCCCTACGAGGTAGATCAAAATAATGTACTACAGTATTGTACACCTTAAAAAGGTCTACACAAAAGTCCGCAATGGTATATGTCTATCTCTTAGTCTATGTTATTCTCTTAGATAACGTTGTATATAAAGACATTCTGTAGTATATTTAGTATTAGCATTGCACTCGTGCGAAGCCGGGGCGGGTCGCTAGTTATTAATAACTTATAAAACTATCACGGCTTTGAACATAATTTACACTCAAAACGGAATATTTACCATGATTATGAGTTTTAAGTACGGGTAATGTTCGCAGTAAAATACTGAGTAAGAGGGTAGACCGTATTGTCTGCCAATAACATGCACCCGCAGACTTCAGTTTATCTCGTAATCATGGCGCATGCAACCGTGCCGAAATATCAGGAAGCAGAAAAAGTTATATATTATGGTTAATAACCCGTTTTGTGTAAAAATTATTATTAAATCTTTGAAATCAAATCAATATCTTTAGATCTACTTTGTGAACTTATCAAGTGCATATTACTGGGGTAATTCTGTTAATTAACAAGGTATTATTGTTCTAATCCAATCCGTCTACGTTTCGGCTCCAATTACAGTTCGATAATTATCCAAAAACCTTTTTTGTTATCTCTATGACCAAACAAAAGAAAACATTCGATAGATGAAATAGACGTAAATAAATAGACGAAATGAAACAGCTTTTGACATGTACAGCTTCGGTTTGATTCCAATCGTGGTAACATAAATTAGTAGAGTTATCCCCGTGGCTTCATAGAGTAGAGAGAGTTGAGTAGCTCTATCTTCTGCGTCGTAGGTACTGGCTTTGATTCCCAACTAGAACAAATATTTGTGTGAAGAACGCAGATGTATGTTCTGTATCAGGCGGTTCTAAAGTATGTTTAAAAGTTTGTAAGTATTCTATCCAAGCGTACAAAAGGAGACTTGGTGCACTTTAGTCCTTTCAAGAAGAGAAGAGAGGAGTATTTGATCAATCATATAATTCCCATAGTACAAAGGTTAGCGTAGTGAAACATCCACCAATAAGTATATAATTATTTATTTTTGTGAATTGAACTCTGATTTTTATCCATTACTAGCTGAACCGACCACGTGTGCTCAGTAGTTCTAATACGTTGAACCAATATATGCTAACCTCTAAAATTATCCGTGTTTCTCTACTAGATTATGCATGTTTTATACATATAAACCTTCCTCTTGAATTACTCTATCTATTTAAAAAAACCGCATCAAAATCCGTTGCGTAGTTTTAAAGATCTAAGCATACATAGGGACAGATAGACAGCGGGAAGCGACTTTGTTTTATACTATGTAGTGATAAATATCTAATTACGGCTATTGGAAGTTATAGTTTTAAATAGTAATGTATAGAATAACTAGATTAGTCTGTTCATTGTTTGTACCTACTTGTAAGCTAGTTAAAAAAAATGGAATTATTAAATTATAATTTGTCCTCGGCTAAATGTGCCGAGGACCTTAAAAGGCGCAAATCTGCTGGTATTGATAAAGCCTACATATTTGAGCCTTTTGGAGACCCTGGGCCCGTGGGGAACAGAAGCCCACCGTGTTTTCAACATTATTTTACTGCGTCCGTCTGGTAGAAATATTTCGTGACCCAAGAGCTGGCTCCTACCTGGCTCAGCGTATTAGTATTGCCATACAAAGTGGCAATGCGGCCAGTGTCTTGGGAACGCTGGCAGAGATCTGGATTAGTCGAGCTATCTATAAATCGTTTTAAACTGTCCTTACTATCTTTACGCTATCTGCTCAACCGTTTCACATATAATTTATATTATTGTTATTATTCTGTACATTTCCTTAATTGTTTATGTAAATAAATATATTATTGTTTTCATATAATTTATTGATTAAAGTTTTAAAAATTGAGTAAATTTGTACCTAATGAGTACATAATAGAAACGTAGGTATCTCATGTAATTATCAATTTGTAAACAAATAACCGATAGGCCATGATAGCTTGTAACGCCCCCCCCCTACTATTACTACCTAGTACTACTTCTCGATGCACCTAACCTTTTTTTATTTCGTCTCTACTAATTAAAAGTACCTAATTAACCCCAAATAACTAAATGGTATTATATAATATAATTTCAATCCCTAAACATACTTTGATCTATTATTAATTTGGCCAATGATTCGTCTAGTGGTCGTGATTAAAATCCTACGTTGTGTTTCGAATATAGTAACTCTGATTCTTTAAGAGAATTATGTTGAGATATGTATTTAAAATATTATAAACCTTATTATTCGAAGTAATCATCCTCCATAATGAAGAATATCTTTGATTTGCCTACGCTGTGTCTCGATATTAAGGTTAATAATTTTATTAATTATTGTCTTTTAGTGATATTATAAAACTGCATAAAGTAAATAAGTATTATATATCCAATCTAGTATTACTGTGAAACCTTATTATAACGGTTTAAGTTATTTCAATATTTTAATACGATATTAGTTCTTGTCATGAATTTTTACTTTGTATAATATCAATTGTGGATATCACTTGTGGATATCACGCGTGCGCTCTGCACGCGTGATATCCACAAGTGATATCCACAATCCACAATCCACACAAACAGCAGCCTATATCATTCCCCAAAGTCGATCTATCTTTTTATCAAAATCCATCAAAATCAATTCAGCCGCGAAACGTAACAGACAGACAAACATTCACTTTCTCGATAATATAATATAGATAATAATTTCGGTAGTTTCAGTAGTTAAGCAAGGTAATCATTTTTGTTCTATATTACTACTTCCTAATAGCAGCTTATGTCATTCTAGTCCTACACAAATATTATTTTATTGCGGCTTAGATCACTAGCCCCTCTATCGCTAGCGATAGTAGGTTTCTTTCCATGTAACCTGGACAGCCTTCCTCCGCAATGGACAAGTTCATGTCCCAAGAGAACTCTAATTTTAATTTCGACAACAAACAAAACAGTTACTTCAGTAATTAGTATGTCTGTCATAGTTCAGCAAAGGGGTATCAGAGGGCTTAATCTTTTATCAAAACGTCCAATGTAGTAGGTCGGTCCAACACATTCAAGGGCATTTACTTTACTTTTGTCTGCAAGTAACTCACATACCATCCATCCACTGGTTAACCTTCTAGTATCGCATCTTAGATGCAACTGGAAACATAGAAGAGCCCTGCCTAATTCCTATCTACTTGGCGAAGTTTCCTAATCCTACAACACAAGAATTTTACCCTACTCGACCCTAATACAGATTATCTAATACAATATGTTGTAGGTTCGTAGAGTAAAGAAGATTGATAATGTGTGATAGATATACTAATTATATGAATAGTTTAACTTTAATTTCATGAATAATATCAAATTTGGATAGCTTAATTCTGAGCCTTGAGAGATATTTCTCTATACTATTACTAGGTAAAAGTCTGAATTAGATAAAAATATATCAACAGTAATATTCATACTGACTCTTCGTCGATAGCAGCTTTAGTCTTTCCATAGATTCAAGCAAGCTAGAAGGGCTTACCTTCGCCTCAAGAGTTTGATAGAACTTATCCAATATGATTATTAATAAATCAATAGTAGGACTCATCCATAAGATCTCCATTAAATATGTACTACAATGTACAAATAAAGAACATTTGAATTTAAGGTGTAGGTAATCATTATTCCATTTCATAAGAATTTATAATTACCCTCAACTAGACATTTATTATCTAGTGCAATGTTTCAGCTAAATCTTTAGTCAATAATAGTTTCCCCACTGATTTGCGCACCGATTTAGAATACAGATAAACTAAGTAATTCTACGAAAACCATACGTAGATTTATACTACTGTATAGGTATGGATAATAGTAATTCGACAACCTAAGCAAACTTGTCGAAACGTGTTGTCAGATAAACTACGTAATTCTACGAAATCCATAAGTAGATTTATACTACTGTATAGGTATGGATAATAGTGATTCGACAACCTATTCAAACTTGTCGAAACGTGTTGTGTATCTGATGTCTTACCTAACCTAATCTGGTGTGTGAATCCGCAATTCTGGAAGCAAGCTTCGTACATTTAATTGTGTATGTCACTCACCAGGGTGCAATGATTAGCTACCTAGCTGCTAATTGGGGGACAGCGAGTTGTAAACCTCGACTTTGTACCTAACCCCTAAAACGTCCCTACAATCTACTTCAGACAGGCCGAAGTCCTGGGATGTCATCCGTAGAATGAAGGCAATATAATGTGCAAATATATAAATAAATAAATAAAGATAGACTATATCGATTGCTTCTGTTAAGTCCCGTTCTACCTTCCTTACACAGAATGCAACCAATCATAGGGAACCATTAAGCCGATCCTCAGGAGAGGTAAAATCTGACTCCAGCGGGCCTAGCACGGCACGAGGAGAAATAGTCTTTCCACCTTTTTATCCACCTGTCAGTGGAAATACACCACCACCTGTCCACCACAGGTGGATAAAAACGGGGGAAAGACTATTTCTCCTCGTGCCGTGCTAGGCCCGCTGGCTCGTTCCGAGAGGTCCTGAGGGAACTCCTAACAGGGTGGGAAAGCCAGACTTGAGTATAACACCGCTAGGTTTCCATCTGACCCACAGACCATGCCGTGTAAGAGCTTCATACAATCACTTTGGCGAATCTTGTCTTCTTTCCGACTTACCGACTGGATAAACTATTACGTAACTCACACAATAAAATTATCACAGAAAAACGCACGACAAGACACCATGTAATTGTAAGAAACCATGAGAGAAAATTCTACCGAAAACGTTCAGCTCGACCAGCCTCACGCGTCCCTCCTAATTCAAATGACCAAAATCCGCCATCTTCCTTTTCATCTTTTTTTTCCTTTTCTTTCCATTTCCAAACACATTCGAAATTTTGGGTATTTCGATTTACGTCCCAACCTCCGTGGTATAGTTAAATAACCTCTTTACTAAATCAAGCCCTAAATTAAGTAAAATTTCAATTTATACCCATCTTTATGTAGTTATTTCATGATTTATATATTATATCGTTAACATAAATAGATTTTAATTTATGTATTCTAGTTTTAATATTGTTTTATATAGCTATTTAATTGTTTACTTTTCGAATTCAACCTCCTTAGAGATCTTCAAGTCCCAAATCATTCTATCAATAATATATTAATAGAAGGATAGATTATTCTATCATATAGAATCAAATTCTATTTAATCTTACTAATTCAAATCCAGTATTATTTATTATTATACTCTATGAGTCGTAAGATTTCTAAACCATAGTCTATAAACTTGGTATTAATTACTTTTTTGCTAGCTTTCACTCACGGATCTTGACAATGACATACATCTGCCATAATCCGTCTATGGTATAGTTTGTTATGACATATGCTTTGTTTATTTACATTATTATGAATTACGCACTATTTTATTCAATAATTAAAGATCTGAGATAGAATTGCTGGAAAATCTGTTCTGATTAGAATGACCCATGTATGCCTACGTGATATTAATAAGGTTTGTACCCAAGCATACCATAATAATTGTGAATTATAACGGAATGACCTTCTGTCCCGTTACAAGCTGTAGGTACTTGTATCTACCTACTTTGTTTTACCTATGTAGACACGCTAGATATTGAGTGCCTCGTGCAGATTTTTCAATTACCTACTTAAGACGATGTCCACTGCAAACTAACTTTTGTCAGGAAAAAATAAAGTGTTTTTTACAGCTATTTAGTGTCGATTTGCTCGTTATTTGAAGGAAAAATAGTTATAAAAGAAATACAGTATGTATTTTCAAAATTTTGCCTCATACATTCTCGTTTTTAATTGTTTTTAATGTAACTGTTAGTATTATAACTTAACTATGAAATAATCCTCTAAAATCCGATCTAAAATCCTAATCTTAATATAATATTATAATGTGAATGTAAGTTTGCTTGTTACGCTTTCACGCGAAAACTAATTAACCGATCATCATGAAACTTTGTTCATATATTCTTGGAGGTATTAGAAGTAACATAGGATACTTTAAAAAAAAGCAAGCTTATTAAAACAATACCGGTTAAACTTTTTTCAGTATTTCTTATTAATTTTCAGAAAACGTTGTTTTATCCTTGTTTTATAACGAGCCAAAGCTCGGTCATCCAGGCACTATATATTTATGCTGTGAAGATTATGTTATTAATATAAGAAAGGTAATGATTACACATTGTTACAATATATTTATTTATTTATTTAATGCTATTCAACGTAGAAATGTCGTCAGTGATCTGGATCAGTTCAGTTCTTTAGAGACATTTAGGGCATTTAGGAACTTAAAGCTAAACTGTTTGACATATATATTCATTATTTTAAACATTTCAGTAAGTAACGTGTTCTGTACATATTTATATACAAAGTTTATTTATATAATCTGCAAAAAAAACATCATTTATTGTTATAATTATATTGTTTTCCTAAAGCATTTTTTTTGAGCTTAAATAAATAAACCGCTTTGACTGTTCATTTATTTAGTTATTCATAACCACCCAGTTCCTCTTAACCCTCGACTAATTTGACAGACTCACTCTAGTTTCGTTGTTTGAGGTGAACGACCATGTCCTAACTTTTGTTTTTATTGTCGATTAACTTTGGAAAATTGCTTCGAATTAGACCTGTCAAACTCAAATTTCAATGTTTTGATTAAATACAATCTCAAGGATCACATTGAAAAATCTTACAATCTAGGTGAATGTAGGTACCAATTCCTTATAATCCGAGTCCGAGAAGAATTTACATAAAACTCGTCCTGGTCCTAGCGCTGATCCTTCTTATAACAAGCCTAACTACGAAAAACTCTTACAAGATAAAAGTAGTGCATACATTGCAAATCTTTCAAGTAACTGTCTGAGGGCAGAGCAACATGAGGCCATTCATTCTTATTAACAGTAAAGTCATATTATAATACGCTTCCTTCACAAGACTACCCAATATTTAAGCTTAAAATTTCTTAATAAGTATTTTTTTATTTTTTATTATAAGTATACTTAGATTTTTCAAACCAACCCTTAAAAAGTGGTACAATGGGGGATTTCAAATTGTATGAGGACTTTTTAATGCGTTGTGACCGGGAAACAATCAATAATACACATAATGATGGTTATTCATCTTAATTTATTTGATCGCCTTCAAAGTATTCTCCTTTAAAAACGATACACATAGGTCAACGAATAATCCAATCATCAAACAAATTTAATTTAAAAAAATTTAAAGGTTTTTTCGGAATTGTGTTTAGTTCTCGCCGCGAATTCTCCTTCATGTCTTCAAATGAATGAAACGTCTTCTTTCTGAACCGAATGAAAACGGATGCCACGAAGTGGTAATTTAAGTTTAGGAAAAATAAAGAAGTCGGCTGGAGCCATATCTGGTAAATAAGGTGGTAGCTTGATGGTATTTGTTGGGTTTTTGGCATTATCGTGGTGCAAAATCTAAGAATTTTCATTCCACAAATCTGGCCTTTTCCCATTTGCTCTCCTATACGCCATACTATTACTACTATACGCATACTGCTCAAATAACATTATTTATTTACCGTTTGATCTTTCGGTACGAATTCCGAGTGCACAACACAGCGATAGTCAAATTAAACAGCAGTCAAAATTACTTTGACTTTTAATCGACTTTGACGTGGTTTTTTCGGTTTCGGTTCAGTTGGAAGGCGCCACTCCGAAGCGTGTTGACTAGTTTGCATGTCAAACTCGTAAACCTACGTCTCGTTATCAGGAACAATGCGTTTTATGAATGTTGGGCTGGAATTGACTCGTTCTATCAGGTCCTCAGAGACTCTTAAGCGATTGAGTTTTTGAAGAAAAATCAGGTCTAAAAACCATGAACAAATCATCCATGCTCGATACTTTTTTACAGAATTTATCCAGAAATTCAAAGGGTCAAAACATTTTATAAAACTGGATGAAATGGGGGTGTTAAAATTTGTATAAGACTTTACAGCGCATAGAGCGGTTTGTTTTAAATTTTATTGTTACCTAAAATACAAAATATATGGATACGAATATAAAAGTTTTTCAAAAGAACACTTACGTAGCTGTGAAAAGGTGTAACAAAAATTAATTGATTATGATACCCGTGACGCGATTGATCCCAAATTGATGTCAACTTTTTTTATAGAAAATAAAGAAGCACGTATTTTAGGATAAAATAATTACGCAAAATACATACGGATACTTACAGGATAAAAGCGGCCTACTAGTGGTCACCCACTGGTCGAAATTCAACCATAATTCAATTATTAACCGACTTTATCAAAAAGGAGGAGGTTCTCAATTCGTCGGAATCTTTTTTTTTTATGTATGTTCACCGATTACTCGAAAACGGCTGAACCGATTTGGAATATTTTTTTTTTGTTTGAAATGGTATACAGGTGGTCCCATATAAATTTTATCAAAATCGGTTGAGCTGAAAAATAAACGAAAATCTAAAAATTGTATACATCGATGATGTTTTCATGTACTTTCATACCTCGCTGTCTCATTAGAGCGTTGTGTTTATTTGGCCTACCCATATTATATATATACAAAATACATCTACTTTCCACTAATAATGTGTTATAGGCTCAAATTACATTCAATAAAGTCGGTTTCTTTTTAGTTTTTAAAACGTAATTATAATTTTTGCATTTTTTATGCATTTGAAAAATATATAGCATTCTGCACTTCTCTATATAAACATTAAGTGTGCGAAATTTCGTAAAAAGTGGTACAAAGTTTTTGCTTCACGTATTAATATATAGATAACTTCGAAGACTGAAACTGCTTATGACAACGCAAATAAGTTAATCATCTACTCAGCCAAAACGGAAGAATATCAAAAGTTTTAACTAGATATTATCAATAAATATTTATCATCTGGATGACCGAACTTTGTTCGGTATAAAACACGGATAAAACGACGTTTTCTAAAAATTAAACCTAGCTAGATTGATTTATTCGCCCCCGAAATCCCCTGCATACAAAATTTCTTGAAAATCGTTGGAGCCGTTTCTGAGATTCAGATTATATAATATACATAGGTATACATATACATAAGTATACAAGAATTGCCCGTTTAAAGGTATTAGATAGATAGATATTTGGCCTACATATTTGAGCCTTTTGGAGTCGAGACCCTGAGCCCGTGGGGAACAGGAGCCCACCGCGTTTTCAAAATTATTTCACGGCGTCTGGTAGATACGTTGCATGACCCAAGAGCTGGCTCCTATCTGGCTCAGCGTATTAGCATTACCATTCAATGTGGTAATGCCGCCAGTATCTGGCAGTGATCTGGATCAGTTGAGCCATCTATAGATCGTTTTAAACAGTCCATAGATAGCTCAACTGTTTCACGTGTATTTTATATTATTGTGTATTATTTTGTACATTTATGTAATTATTTCTGTAAATAAATTTGATAGATATTAGATTATTAAAGCCAAAATCTACCAGATTTTTTTAACAAGACAGTAGCTCCATCTGACGCTTGGGATTTAAACTACGTTTACAGAAGTGTTTGGTAAAGTTTTAGAGTGAAGTGACAGGAAAGGATCATGTAAACTTATATTATTAATTGATAGATGGCGCTTGATTGTTCAGTGCAGTGAATATTTAAGTATGTATCAACCCGTGTTAATGATTTAAATTAATAACTCGTTTTGTGTTAAACCCTGCGCCATATTACCTACCTGATAAGGCACCCGAACCTTGCATTGTACAAGCCACAACACAAAATTATCTATTTGTTTAGATGTAATAATAATTATAATAACAATAAAAAACTTTATTGAGATAACTACAAAAGGAAATAAGAAGTATAAGCCTTTGTGCATATACATAAATTAATAGTGTCCTGCATTCGGCGGTCTTATCGTGGTTACGGTTCCTACCAGACAACCGTTTTACTTACTGACTAATCTTAACTAAATTTAACTAAACTTAAAAAGACATTTAACAAAAGCTATGTCATCGACAGCAAAAAGTTGGGTATTCACCAACCCCCGAACTAGTTTAGAACTGTGTCTCGGAGGTAGTTTCCATCCCTATCGCCCA
The DNA here is from genome assembly GCA_948098915.1 of Lampropteryx suffumata. Lineage (NCBI taxonomy): Eukaryota > Metazoa > Arthropoda > Insecta > Lepidoptera > Geometridae > Lampropteryx > Lampropteryx suffumata. The sequence goes on along the minus strand of OX402545.1, from coordinate 17,492,327 downwards.
GTCTCGCTATCCCATGGCAAGCTTTGGATCCATGGCTTCGGATGCATTTAAGAATCTATTGGCGGATGTGCCATGTAATAAGTATGTAGATAAGTATGTACATTGTTTAGTAGGTAAGTGGTAGTTGCTCCGCCTTCCGATGTTTAGGTCGTGGGATCGAATCCAGTCGTGCCAATTGATTTTTTTGATCAATAATTACAAAAATGTACAGAATACTATATAATTAATATACAAAAATGTTTCTTCATCCCATGCACACATATTTCAACGTCAAACACACAATAACACAAAGTATACATATATATCATTATCAAATTCATCCCTAGGCTTACACACACAAAACAACGTCAACACAATACGTCTTACATACTCTTATCTGTGGCTGGAGGAGGGTGCTGGGAACCGGGATACATATAATCTAGTCCGGCTCCTAGCGCACCAATATTGTTTTATTAGCATTATAAGTTATCTTGTAACTTGCTATTTATTTAAGTTCAATAAATTCTTATTAGATTTGAATATATATTTTGTTATAAAAAAAACAACTTTAAACAGGAAACTAAAAAGTAATAAGACTTAAATAGTAGTGCCTTGAAATACTTAATGAAATAAAACAACAAACGCACTAGCCACCACTACGAGTTTTAAAGGTTCCCCTCGGGATCTGGGATGCTATCATCAGATTCTGGTTTCCTTATCATGGTACCACTCTTGGGATATCTCCTTTACAACAAAAAATAATCATCAAAATCGGTTCATAAACGACGAAGCTAACCGCGAACACACATAAAAAAAAAATATGTACGGTCGAATTGGGAAACCTCCTTATTTTGAAGTCTCGAAGTTCTCGAATGGTGAAAGTAAACATGAGGAAACCAGCATGTCAATGCTGGTTTCAGAGCAGAAGAAGTAGGTAAGTATCGCTTTTTATTTACGGAGTCCAAAACTATCAACCCTACAATAAACCCTCTAACGGAAAAATATAAAATTAATGTCGTCTTAACATTAACGCTGGTCCACCGAAAATGTGTACTAAAATATTTTACGATTGTCATAAAAATTGCCTGTTATCGGATAAAATGATTTTATGGCAATATTTCTTTTAAAAGTGTATGGCTCTACAAGTTAACACTACAATTTCTGAACAATAACGTTAGAATAGAGTACTAAATGGTAATGTAATATGTATGTTAAAGTATTTTCATTTGACATGGCCTGGGCGCAGGCTATGTAGAATGAAAATACTATATTAATTATAGATATTAATCTTATTAAACTTAGATTTAAAATTGTACCAAAAATTTCAAGACTTCAACGATTCAACCACAAAACAACTAACCTCATAAGGCTTTCAATGTCAGCCAAAGGTATTACCCAAACTTTGGAGAATTCCACTCGGATTCAAAGCGAAATGTTAGCAATCAATTTGGCAATGAAATCAGATCTCGGCATTCATCAATGCGGCGAAAGTTTCCAAGGTATTTACATTACTTTACTCCAAAGAAAACGGTGAGACACACGGGTTTGAACAACAGAAAGCTACTTACAAAGTACGAAGTAAAAAAAACCCTTGCTACCTAGCTGTATTACACAAAAAGTTTTTGTAGACGCTACGACGTAAATCATTATTAGTGAATCCATCAGTTAGGTAACCTTTTGATGGTTCTGCGTTCCTAGTACATATTCCTGGAATAGCTAACAAAAAAATTCTAACGAGTACCTAATACTCACACTGTACCCATTGTTGGTCGCTTTTTTAACCGACTTCAAAAAAGGAGGGGGTTCTTATCAGTTGTATTTTTTCTTTTATTTTGTTTGTTATTTTATAACTCCGTCATATATGAATCGATTTGTAAAATACTTTTTTATGTGAAAGGATATACTTTCCGATTTCTAGGTTTTTAAATCAATATTACTGGAAAAATATGTCATCTATATTTCAATCGGAATATCGGGACCAATCGGAAAGTATGTACCTTCACATAGTTTCTGAAGTGATAACTTATTAAACCGCTTACTAACGTAACGCGTTACGGCGCCAGTCTGTCTGGCTTCCCTATCTCTCACACATACGGCAGCGGTAGGCAGTCTCCTCCTCTCTCACAGTGCTAGTTAGATTAGTTTAAGTTATCACTTCTGTCGGGTATCCCGAGATGCACGCGTTTTTTTTAATTGTTATATAATGACAGAGTTATAGGCAACAAACATTAAAAAATAAACATCCGAATTGAGAACCCCTTTCTTTTTTGAAATCGGTTAAAAGGTGTGTTTTGAGTGAGTCCATAAATCACTCGTGTACCTACATTTAGAGACCGTGTGTCCTTAAATTGAGGCGGCGCAGTGATTAACATAATTTTAGCTAAGCTGGCCAAATTTCAAAGTTATATCTACGGCAATACGACGCTGTAATGAGTTGGCAGCCAGCCCTCATAACAGCTTTACAAAATGTTATTTGATATTATTGTGTTATATAAATAGGATATTAAAGAAAAATGCTATTAATATACATACACGATAATTATTAGGTACAGCCCGTGGCTTTGCACGTGTGCTACCTACATAAAAAGTAGCACATGTTCCAAGATATAATTTACTTACTTACCAAATTTCATCTAGATCCGTTAAGACGTTTAGCCGCAAAAAAAGTAATAAGCAAACAGACAAACAAAAATACTCCCGAATTTGTAGTATTAATATAAAATATAATGTGAAAAAAATCCCCTTTCAAAATACTACATTTCTGCGTAGCATGAAAACTTTGTAGCCAACGATTTCTCTCCCACAACACTAGACAAAAATACAATTAACGACAGTTCTACATTATTATAGAAAGAAGTGGTTTCTATCATCTGAAGAAAGTATGAAAATCCTCATGCTACATGTTTAAAAATACCGACAGTGCGTGCGGTAATCCATCGCTAAATAGTTATTATTATATTTTTTAAATATGTATTTTTATTTCAGCGTATCTGACACGATCCGATATGGTCTAGTGGCTAGGATACCTGGCTCTCACCCAGGAGGCTCGGGTTCGATTCCCGGTATCGGAATAACTTTTTGCACATGAAATCATTAAAGAAATGATAAGAAAAAATGTGTTTGTTCACAGCTTCACATCTCACGTCTCAACACAGAAAAATATACATTAGGCAACAATAGTAAATGTTTGATAATAACATACAGATGCAAAAGCCTTTTTAATATTTTTATTTTAACGATACTAAATTACATGAAAATCGTTGTTGCCGTTTCCAAGATTAAGATTTTTTATAATACATACAAAAATTGGTCGTTTAAAGGTATTAGATAGATAGATACATAGATTAGGTACCCGCACCTAATCTGTTTTCTCTAACTATTTTAATAGTGTAGGTGAGCTGCTAGTTGTTAGATATTAACAACCAAATCTTTAATCCCGTAATTAGCTAGCGCAGTGTTTATTTATGATCTTTTCCTTCCTTCTTCTTCTTCTTCTTCTTCTTCTTTAATGGCATGTGTCATAATAATGTCAATTTTGCCAGTGTTTTTATTGTTTATAGTATGTCACAAAGTCGTATCTTGTCGTTCGTCATTTGTTATTTTATATAAAACTAGCTGACCCGTTCGCGACTTGGTACGCGCGTTTCAAAAGAAAAAATAAATGAAAATCTAAACCATTCTCGAATCCACTTGAACACACACAAACAGATCATCAAAATCAGTCCAGGAGTTTAGGAGGAGTTTAATTACAAACACACGCACGTAAGATTTATATATAACTAGCGACCCGCCCCGGCTTCGCATGGGTGCAATGCTGATACTAAATATACTACAGAATGTCTTTATATACAACGTTATCTAAGAGAATAACATAACCTAAGAGATAGACATACCATCGTGGACTTTTTTGTAGACCTATTTAAGGTGTACAATACTGTAGTACATTATTTTGATCTATCTCGTAGGGTTCAGCCAGCGTTTGCAATGTAAGCTCAAAAAAATGAGTTTATTTACGACATCACATTAGAAACCTCTAAAGTTATGGATTTTCTCTACTATTTTATGCATGTATTATACATATAAACCTTCCTCTTGAATCACTCTATCTATTAAAAAAACCGCATCAAAACCCGTTGCGTAGTTTTAAAGATCTAAGCATAAATAGGGACAGACAGACAGCGGGAAGCGACTTTGTTTTATACTATGCAGTGAAGATGGTGCCTTTCATGTAAAATAACTACGGATTATTTTTGCTTGAATAACAAAGAAACCCAAAGCTTTTATTCCAATTATTCACACCCGAGTCAGAAACTCTAGCTCTATTTAAATAAATACACTAATATTAGAAAAAAATACTATAAAACTATTAATTTTGTAACATTTTGAAACCCACGGGGTTTACTCACGTATTATTTTGTCGATGGAGGCACCGACACTGTATCAATACATATAGAGAATTTTCATCAGGGTGAGTTTGATCCGCGGTCCGTTATAATTTTGATACTTCACAAAATTTTGAAAGATGACTGGTATATCCTTGTCAAGAAATAAAGATTTTAATAGATGAACACATTAAAATAACACATTGGTGACAATTCAGTTGGTTCATTTCTAAAATTAGGAATTGTCTAAAATATATTTTAGTTAGTCATAGCATTTGTAAAACCTATTCGATTGGTACCATCTAACTAAACTAGGAATGCTCTAATTGGATATTGTTTTTTTTTTAATTGAATTAACAGATAAAATTTTTTTTTCTTATTTCATCGCTACTTGACGCTAGATGGTCTAATACCCATAATATTAATGTTAGTCTGTGAAGTATGTGTTTCTTAGAATTGCCAACTTGGCCAAAATTTACTAAATTGAGTAAATTAGGCATGTAATTCAACGATTTTTAAATTTTTGGATAAGTTAGCAACAGCAGAGTACCAAAGTTTCATTTCACAGTTCTAACCCTAATTTTAGCTAAATTTAGTTAAGTTTTGCCAATAGAATTAAGGCCATTATCTATTGTTTGATTCTAAGATATACCCGGATTATTGTTGGTCATCTTGCGAAAGAAACATTGCGCTCTTCATTACATAGTATAAAACAAAGTCGTCTCCTGCTGTCTGTCTGTCCCGATGTATCTTTAAAACTGTGCAACGGATTTTGATGCAATTTTTTTAATAGATAGAATAATTCAAGAGGAAGGTTTATATGTATAATACATGCATAATACAGTAGATAAACACTGATAATATTAGAGGTTTCTAATGTGATGTCGTAAAAAAGACATTTGTAGTATATTTAGTATCAGCATTGCACCCGTGCGAAGCCGGGGTGGGTCGCTAGTATATTATAATTTTTTTTCGAGTTATTTCCGGTTTTATTTGTAACTAGCTGACCCGTGCCCACTTTGTTGAGCGGTTATAACTTCACAAAAAATATTAAAGTACTAATATCCGTCTATTCCCACTAGTTCAGTTGTCCAGTTCAGTTGACTGAACTAGTGAGATTTATTTTCTCGTTTGTTCAGTCGACTGGACTAGTGAGATTTCTTTTCTCGTTTGTTCAGTTCAGAAATAGAAAATATGATGTTTTATATACTCTAATATAATCTAACCAACTGGTTTCGATTTCTGTGCTAAAATGAATGAACTATATTCTTCTAGCGCTTCGGCGGCCGCTGCCGCGGCTCGCTAGCTTCGCTCGCTTGCCTTGCGCGTTGTTTTCTATACTTTAACATAACCTAACTAACTGGTTTCGATTTCTTTTATTATTAATAATAAATGTAACAAGGTGCTAAAGCTAGTCTTATTTTCAATTGAACATACGAGAAAAAAAATCTCACTAGTTCAGTCAACTTAACTGGACAACTGAACTAGTGGGAATAGACTCTAATATCGCTATTAAAAAAAAATAGCTATTCAAATTGTTGTAATAATTACAGAGATCAACTAAGTTACGGATAAATATTGAAAGATGGCGCTAACGGCCATCCGCGGCTTCGTCCGCTATAAAAAAATATAGGGATAAAATATAAATAAAAAATAGACCAGGATAAAAAAATGCCAAAATCCTAATCCAAGTTACAAACTATATTAATTTTAAGTGTCATCAAAATCAGTCCAGCAGTTCTCGAGTTATAAGTGGTGTAACTAAAACGACTTTCTTTTATATATATAGAGCTAGAGTTATTGACTCGGGAGTGATTGATTAGTTTTCTTTTTAGTTTTGAAAACGTAATTATTTGAGAAACTACATCTTTAACCATAGAGGTATATAGAGCTCGAGGTTTAGGAGTCTATAACTAACATCTTGCTGACATTCAAACACACCATGTTCATCAATTGGGTCATGAGAACAATAACAAAGGCCATTAAGGGATTTACACGATCCCGACTGAACCGACCGTGTTCGTAATATTAGATCCTTTGTGACCACTAAATTCAAACGGCCGTGCTACTGAAATGTAAAGACTTGACATAAACGCAATGACAGAAATTGATTGACTCGATCTTTGGAATTATGTTTTGACTGACCTGTCAGCTCAGTTGGTAGTAGCTTTGCTCCCAGGATAAACGGGTTTGGGTGTTTCTACGTATAATATGTCATGTTGTACCTACCCATAACACAAGCTCTGCTTACTTTGGGGCCAGATGATGCTGTGTGAAATGTCCGGGTTTATTTATTTATTTATTTTACACATGTGTGATGAACACAGGTGTTTGGTCTGTGCCTGGGTGTTATAAAGTATCAAAAGTAGTCCTCTAACCAGAGCTTTTTCTTTGAGATCTAAATTTATACTGATAAACTTATTACTGGCCCTTATAACGTTAAGTAGTAAACATTTTTAATTGAAATGAATATTAAATTCGTAATGAAATGTTGCACTTATTAGTGCAAATTAATACGCTATTAATAGGTATTTTATGCAATTTTTTAAGGGTATTAGTGTATTCTATTTTATTCTATTATATCCTATCTATCCTATAATATCCTTATGAAATACATATATATGTTGAAAAAATTTTTAATTGTGGTGTTTTTTTTATTTTGATCTCTCATTGATCTCATATAGCTTACAGTAGCAGTTGGATAGGTATTTCAAAGATATTACACAAGAATTATTGAGCAGTTTTTCAATACAGATATTTGTTTGATAAATATCATGTTTTAAATGGTCATTTTTGAATTTTGTCCAGTGTGTCCTATCTCTAATAGCTGAACAGCTTTTTGGGGGTACTTGAAATGTTTTTAATATAATAAAATGTTATAATGAGTAAGCAAAAATATCACGGCTAGTAAAGATTTACTACGTTTGTTTGAACGCGCTAATCTCAGGAACTACTACATAGTTTGGATTGAAAAATGATTTGTGTTGGATAATTTATTTATCGAGGTAGGCTTTAGGCTTTATAACATCACGCTCCGACCAATAGGAGCGAAGCATCAACGGTAAATGTTCAAAAACGCGAAAAATATTCCTTTTTGTGAGCTTCCGTTGCGTGCGCTTCGTAACCGGTTTAAGTTACGCAAAAATTATGTATGATGGAATTGTTCTTCATTAAAAGCTCTAAAAAAAAGTCAGCGATAGCATATGTCTATCTTTTAAAATTGGGTCACTATAACCATTTTTTCATGGTAATTTAATTTGTTCGAAATTAATGCATTATATGCGAAGGAGTTTTATCAACATTATATGAATTCATATCCAAATAAATATGTTAGTAATTACAAGCATTTAATTGTGAACAGAATTGTCCTTGACATCACATGATTTCAATCAACATCTTAGGAGATATCATAGTTTTAAAATAACTCCGCAACAAAATAGGTAAGTTCACGCGCGTTCAAAGTCAAAGTCAAAGTCAAAAGATCATTTATTCAATACAATCACAAGGATCACTTTGAAACGTCTTACATACTAGGTGAATTTAGGTGCCAATTCATCCTAACCCAAGCTCGAGAAGAATTGGCAAGAAACTCGTCTTGGTCCTAACACTTTTTTATAATGATTCATCTTATACTCGTAACTACCTTAACTACCAAATACTAATACAAGAGAGTTTATACATTTCAAGTGTGTCGGTTAACTGTCTGACGGCAGAGCGACATGAGGCCATGCATTCTTATCAATAATATAGTCATCTATATTATAATAAGCTTTCTTCAAAAGACTACCTTTAATGTATGCTTTAAATTTCTTAATAGGTAGTTTAGTGGCATTTTCAAGAAGCTTATTATAGAAGCGCACCGTGTTCCCCATAAATTACTTATTAACTTTTTCTAGTCGATACCTAGGGATGTATAATTTATGTTTATTCCTAGTGTTGATTTTATGAAGGTCACTATTTTGCTGATTCCCATCTCTATTTTTATGTGTATATAACAAATTTTCATATATATATTGTGAAGCTATTGTAGAATATTAATTACTTTGAATATTTCTCTCAAAGATTCTCGTAGTTTCATTTTATAAATGGCACGTATTGCCCTTTTTTGAATTACAATCTATTTTAAAAATATCAGCTGCTTTCCCCCAGAGAATGATGCCGTATGACATAACACTATGGAAGTAACTGAAATAAACTAGTCTAGCTGTAGCTTCATCAGTAAGCCACCGTATCGCACGAACTGCATATGCAGCGGAACTAAGCCTACCAGCAAGTGTTTCAATTTGTGGTCCCCACTGTAGTTTTGCATCAATATTAAGACCTAGGAAGATCGTGGAATTTACAAGATTCATTGCCTCTCCATTTATTTCAATGTTTGACGGGCTATGAATAAAATTTGGCAAAGTGAATTTGATACATTTAGTTTTTTTTGAATTAAGCATAAGATTATTTACAGTGAACCAGTTAAAAACTAACGATAAGGATTCATTTACGTTATCGCAAATACTGGTTTTACCTCTATCAACTTAAAAATTAAAGACGTATCGTCTGCAAATAAAACTATATCACAAATATTTTTTACTAAAAAAGGTAAATCGTTAACGTATACTAGGAATAAAAAAGGGCCTAGTATCGATCCCTGAGGTACCCCTATATCAATAATTGATCCCAAAGACCTCTCACCACCTACGTCTACTTTCTGGACTCTATTGGATAGATAAGACTGTATCAGGTCAATCGCCCGGTTTTTAATGCCATAATATTTTAACTTTGTGATTAGGGTTGCATGACTCACGCAGTCAAAGGCCTTAGATAGATCGCAGAATACCCCAACTGCATCCTGTGACTTCTCCCAGGCCTCAAATATATACATTAAGAGCGCTATACCTGCATCAGCTGTTGATCTACCTTTAGTAAATCCGTATTGATTACTATGTAGCAGGCCGTTAACGTTAAAGTGGTATAATAATCGATTAAGAATTATTTTTTTAAAGATTTTACTTAAAGCAGGTAATATTGATATCGGTATATAATTAGCGAGATCACTTTCACTTCCAGACTTAAACAAAGGAATGAGTTTACTGTGTTTCATTAGATCGGGAAAAACTCCCTCGTCGATACATCTATTAAAAATAGCTAAGCTAAACATGGTGCAATATCTAAGATAATGTAAAATAATGTACTACACTTAGCACCTTTGTAGACATTCCCCAAAGATCTTCTGTATTTTTTAGTACTTAGTACTGAAAATAAATAAACAATTATTTCTGACAGGTATTAAGTATTAATACTCTGTACGTATGTATCAACACTGAATTTCACATTTCTATCTCTACAATACTACAAAGGACAAAGGGCAATAATATCAACTAACATTTATACCTCTGGGAGGGACCGATTTGCTCAATACATTATGTAAACAAAACTAATTTACAAAGGTCCTTGCTCAGGAGCCGTGGAACAGGTGCCGAAATCTTTGAAGACACAGCTTAAATAACAATTTAGTTTGAGGTACTAAGTCTGTAAAACAAATGTAAACAATGTAATCTTTGTATAACTTTTAGGCTGACATATACATGTTGGAGTGTGGGGTTCGGCAAATGGTGTATTTTCTCTGACTCTTTTCAACCTGAACATGAACAGTCTGGTCGACGAACAGAGTGGCACCCATGTCGGCTGTCACATATATGGTACCTACTTGTACCAATAACATCAGCTACGGCAGCGATATGTTTTTGTTACCAAGTCTGTCCATCGGAGGTCTGCGTAAGATGTATGCGAGTCTTAAGCAGCGGCCCATGATTGAAATAAATAAATTTATTATAATTTGTCGACCTCTGGTGCTGTAGGCAAAGATCTGTCAGAGCGCACGTTCATACGAGCGCGATTTTTCTCAGCGCGACACCGCGCTCGAGTCGCATAAGCGCCGTTTGCTCCTCAGAAACATTTGAATTTGCAGTTTATATCAATCACAAGAACATATTTTAACGATATTATGAGAGGACGCGACGCGTGCTCTGATCTCCTTGAAATCGTGTCATATGAACGAGCACTCAGACACAGAAGGTCGCGAGTTCATTTCCCGCGCGGGCCAAATGTTTGTATAATCTGCATGTTTTGGTCTCGGGTCTGATTATTTTTCAATATATAAAAAAAAGGTATTATAAGTCGTATATCAGTCATGTGGTACCTATAACACAAGCTCTGCTTACTTTGGGTCTAGATGACTTTTGTGTTAAATGTCCGGCATTATTTATTTATTTATTTTATTATTATTAAAACCACTGAACTAGGTACCTATTCTGCTAACAAACTTGACTTCAAAAAAAAGCAAATATGTATTATCAGGTCTACGGTACGGTCATTATAACTATCGTATTATTTATTTATATTCATTATCGTCTATTTTCGTCTCTTTCACATACACACACACTCACACACATACACACAGACACACATACACTTTACACGCTACAGACTTTCTACTTCAGATTTTGTTTTTTTTTTGTGAAAGGGTCTACAATCCCCATATTTTGCTATAGTGTCTAATATGGGTTCTGTTTTATTATCTTCGGAGGTGGGCATTAACATTCGCGACACAGTTAATTTAACTTCTGCGTAATGTTATCGTTCTTTCCATGTTCTTGTATATACTTGTTTATGCTCCCAAATAAATACATTTTGATTTTGTTTTTTTCTCTAATCTCTAAAACTCACGATGTTTTCCACCATTCTTTCCTTGAGTGTCTTACAGCACTGACATCGCACGCACATACATTTTTGAATAGGATATATCCATTAGTGCAAGACCCGATTCCAAACTTAAGACTTGAAGGCAAGGATACTACCACTACAATACTACATAAATATATAAATAAAAATAAAAATTGTAGGACAATGCACACAACACCATCTAGTCCCAAACTAAGCATAGCTTGTATTAGGTTGGGGAAAAGTCTTTTCGCATTATAGTATGTATGAACTTGTAATAAAATCTATTTGGCTATACTATTTGTATCTGGCTGGTTTTGGTATCATTAAAAGTTTAATTTTAAAGAACATAATTCCAAATTCAAATTAAGAAAATGTGTGATTTTTATTTATTTTTCGTACTGTCAAGATGAGTTGAATCTAATGAAGAAATTTGATACATTTTATAATTTTACTACAAAAAAGGTTAAAATGCAACGCAAGCCTCGAAAAAAAATTGCGATGTTTATGGACCTAGTGCAGTGTCTGTGAACTCTCACAGTACTGCACTGCACAAATTTGGTTTAAGCGTTTTCAATCCGGAAATTTTGATGTCAAAGATGCACGTCGCTCTGGTTGCCCATTACGGATAAAATGGATGCCATTTTTAAAAAAGTGGAGCAAGATCGTCATATCAGTAGTTACGACGTAGCTGAAGAACTGGGAATTGACCACAAAACAGTTTTGGCGCATTTGAAAAAAACTGGGTACACAAAAAAGCTCGATATTTGGGTACCTTACGAGCTCACTGAAAGAAACCTAATGAACCGTGTACTCATTTGTGATTCTTTATTACGACGTAATGAAACCGAACCATTTTCGAAGAAGCTGATTACTGGTGATGAAAAGTGGATCACGTACGACAAGAACGTGTGAAAAAGGTCGTGGTCAAAGACCGATCAGGCTTCACAGACTGTGGCAAAACCCGGGTTAACTCGCAACAAGGTGATACTGTGTGTGGTGGGATTGGAAGGGCATTATTCATTATGAGCTGTTACCACCAGGCAGGACCATCGATTCTGAACTCTACTGCGAACAACTGATGAGATTAAAGTAAAAAGTTGAGAGAAAGCGGCCGGAATTAATCAACAGAAGGGGTGTGGTTTTTCATCATGATAACGCTAGACCTCACACATCTTTAGCCACTCAGCAAAAATTAAGAGAGTTTGGCTGGGAGGTGTTAATGCATCCGCCGTATAGTCCTGACCTTGCACCTTCAGATTTCCAACTGTTTCGGTCTCTTCAGAATTCTGTAGGCAGTGTCAGGTTAACATCACGAGAGGACTGCCAAAACCACTTGTCGCGGTATTTTGATCAGAAGTCCCAAAATTTAGCAATGGGATCATGTCCCTACCTACCAGATGGCAAAAAGTTATCGAACAAAATGGTACCTACATACTTTAGTTAAATGTGAATAAACTATATTAAAAAATGTTTTGAATTTTCTTTAAAAATGCGAAGAAACTTTTTCCCTATTATTATGGCGATCAGATGACTGATAGAATACTAACATATTTTTTAAAACATACATACTTAAGATACTTTACACCCCAGACACAAAACAAATATCTATGTTCATGACATAAATGTATATCCTGGGAGGGAATCGAACTCTCAACCTACAGCGCAGAAGGCAGAGCTTCCAACTGAGCTGACAGCTGATATCTTATGAACACGTAAATCTACCAAAACAGTACTACGTGACCACGTGTGAACCGTAGCATGCTCCGACCGTAGCTTGTGGAGATAATTGAAAATTTACTTGAAATTTCTAAAAGCGGGGCAATCTTGGTGGGTATTTCCAAATAATCCCTAAAACACAAAGCTTTATTATTTTACTTAAACCATATTGGCCAGTCAAAATACCATTTAACTTTGCACTAAATTTCCAATCTAAATTTTTTTTTATAAGGTTTAGGATCACATACACATTTATGCTCAATAAAATCACAAAATGCTGACAGATCCAGGTGACGCTTCAAGCGCCATCTTAAAAAAACATTTTTTGCCGATATCTCGGAAACTATGCACTTTAGGGCAAAAGTTGTTGAGACCATTATTGTAGAGAATAAAATTTCTCATCTTGTGTTATTTGTAATCTTTTTTGTAAAACTTACCGTTTACGATAAAAAACATTTGGATCGGAAATTTAGTGCAAAGTTGACCAAAAAAAACGTCTATTTTGACTGTACTAATACTGACAGCTCCGTTGGTGATAGCTCGTTTGAGCCTTCTATATGTTGTGGGTTCAATACCCATCCAGGTCAAACATTTGTATGATATAGATGTTGTGTCTGGGTGTTATAGAGTATCATATGAATGGTACATGATATGCTTAGTTTGTTTTCGATGTGAATTTAATTATCCACCAATATTTAATTTGAAGTAATATCTTCTGCACGCGTTGTCGCCCTCGTGCTACCAGCGTTGATGAAAATATATCTGTGCCAACCTCTGTGGCGCAATAAACCATGACCCGGCTACGGCGCAGAAGGTTGCGAGTTAGATTTCCGCCGCTGGACAAACGTTTGTATTATTTGCAAGTATTTGTCTTGGGCCAGAGTGTTTCTATGTTCGTAATTTACATGTATTTACAAAAGAAGAAACAATTATGAGTAGTTTAAAGAAAAGAATTGAATAAGTTTTTTATTGGCAAGAACACATTACAATACGTGAATAGACAAATACAATAAACCTATAGGTACATACTAACATAATTAATGGTTGCCGCAAAATGAACCCTAACTCAGCATATGCAGAATGCAGTGACAACAATCCGCGCTGGTCTTCCGTTAGGACCGATTTTGTTTAGCGGACATGATATCTACATATCTAAATTATAAGAAATAAAGAAACAAAAGTAACAAAACAGAAAATAACATGTGGTACCCATAACACAAGCTCTGCTTATCTTGGAGCTAAAAGGTGCTGTGTGAAATGTCCGGCATTATTTTATAATATTTATAAAATAAAATATATCACATGAATACCAATATACTATATTATGCAACGATCGCGCCAACTGTCAAACAACTGACAGCTATGTCAAACGCCATTAAGTTACAGAAGAAAAGTTTATATCGTCTTTAAATTTGTTAAATTTTCTTATTTTCCAAGCAACTTACTCAATATTTTTCTTTCATAAAAACTTTCTCATGACAATAATAAATACAACAAAAATAGAATTAGCAAAATCGGTTTAGCCGTTCACGCGTGATGCCGTGACCAAGGGAAAAAGAGATTCATTTTTATATATTTAATATTATATCCGTAGTATTCCAAACCACCCATATATCTATACTAAGTGTCAATCCGTCCAGCAGTTTGAGAGTGAGGTAGCAACAAAATAACACACACACACAAACACACACACACACACACACAAGCTTTCGCTATTAGTGTGATGGCTTTGGTTTATTTATTTCACTTGACTGACTAATATTTCGTAAAATACAAACGATCTTATTTTGTTTGCACCAAAGTCTGAATTGGAGTAACATTTTGAAATTACAAAACATAAATTTACTAAATTGACATTGAAACACGTTTAAGTTCATTTTAGACACCGTGTAATTTTATGTAGATTAAGACTGTGGAGATTTCTAGGAAAATCAATCTATTATTTTATTAATTATGACATATTTTATCATTGTTGTTTTTTTTTTATATATTTTTTTATTTAAACAAAATCCACAGCTCTCTTGATATGATAATGTGAGTTTTTCTACTTCCAGATATTTCGGCACAGTTGCATGCGCCATGATCACGAAATAAACTATGTTCAAAACCATGATAATTTGAAAAGTTTTATTATTCTATTAGCGTAGAATACGTTTTCTCTATTTCTTATGTACAGCTTCAAGACTTTGGTGCAAATCTAATAAAATCGTTCCAATTTTACGAAATCTTGGGGCACGCTAGTGCCTCCCCGAAAAGTTGAGCAAAAAAGCCGCACGGCCGTAACATCCTTTTCTCGAACCAGTTCAGGCTATTTTAGACCCCCTAATATAACTTCGTTGTGGATAAACCTAGAAGTCTGAATTTTCAGTAACCAAGCAGGCATTGTACACCAACTGTATAAATAACTTTGTAATCCAATATAATTATACAAGATTACAAAGTTACATTTGCAGTGAATGAAATCAGTATACCTGTATATCTTTACATAGTATAAAATGTAGTCGCTTCCGCTGTCTGTTCGCTTAGATCTTTTAAACTAAACGGATTTTAATACAATTTTCAGCAATAGATAGAGATTGATTTAAGATGAAGTTTATATGTATAATACATACATATTATAGTAAAGAAAAGCCGAAAAATTCAAAGACTTGTAGTGTGATGTCGTAACAAACACATTTTTGTGCGCTTAAATCGTAAACGCTAGCTAAACCTTACGAGATAGATCGAATCAATGTACTACGGAATTGTATATCTTAAAAAGATCGATTAAAGGATACGCGATGGTATATATTTATCTCCTAAGGATAACCTACAGTAATCATTTTTATCTTCTACATATTTATTACAAAAAAAATATGTGTACTTAGCAATTTTTTACAGCACAGTAATTATTCCTTATCCAATTAAATACAAAAACAGCATTTCATTAAAATGGATATCCTAGAAGATATCAGAGATTTAACAAGCGGAGGCACAGCGGCTGGCGGGCCGTACTTTTCGTCCCGATTGGCAGCGGTGGCGGGCGCGGGGTACACCATCCCTACTAATATTATAATTGCGAAAGTAACTCTGTCTGTCTGTTTGTCTGTTTGTGTGTAACATTTTCACGCCTAAACCGCTGATGATGAATTTTGGGCTACTTTTTATGTAGATACCATGCACGCTAATTAGATAGAAAGTTTTAAAACAAAATAAATATAACAATTTGTTCAAGAATTACCTGTTTTATTTTTAAAACGACATATCTTCCCTTATTTAATTTCAATTTCTTCGGTCTTCGGCAGTGTGTAGGCAACCCTTGGTCGCCTTCCCTGTATCTTTCCTGTCACCAGGAGCTTTTTTAGACCACCACCACAATAAAAACACATTGTTTCATCATCGCAGCCAATTCCTCTGGTGTTTGATATTTGTTTATTATTTGTATTTGTTAGGCCAATCAATAAAACCCGTCAATCGCACTATTTTTAAAGCGCCGCGGGAGACGGGAGACGGACTGAGAAGAACTGCGAGACGTTTTTTTTTTACAAGTTATGTTTTGATGACATTTTATTTACAGAAACAAAAGAATCAGGGTAATTGCACTGTGTTTATTTTAAAAGAAAAGCTTGTAATTTACATCATTTCTTGCTGCTAAATGATGATTACCTCTACATAAGCTTACAACAGTAGTCGTTGATTACAAGTGGTGTCGTCAGCATTTAGCAAATAGCTTTTTATGTGAAAAGTCTGCATTTCCCTTTTCTTTTCCACGGCTTTTATAAATGGAAAGAACAATGGCGTTTTTATTTAAAACGTGCTTCCGCCTGCGACCTAGCCGACGAAAACTTTGACAGCTCTTTGCATAGTACCTATATGTGCACTTGGGGAGGACTTGTAGGGTACCACCATTTAGAATAAGTCAGTGCCTCTGTCAGACTAATATAGTAATTACAACAAATAATAATTATCTAACCACTAGATATTTCTTCGTTTACTTGAATGCCAAAATTTTCTCGGCTATTTTGATGTAAAAACCAAACTACAGATTTAAATTGAATTTATACGGTACCAGTCCGAAAGTATACATATGCTTTCAGATAAAAAAAAAATCGATTTAAAATTTACGAAGTTAAGAGATGAAAACTGAAAATGAAAACGTCTTTCTTGTTTGAAGTCTCTTAAAAAATAGATCATTAAATGTTACAAGAAGTCGACACAATATGTTAATACTAGTGTAAGTACTACTTAGACAAGGTAGGTAACAGAAAAAAAGATTTGAGCTTTTGCTTTTTCTTTTTTATTAAACTTGAACTATATATTTTTATAAAAATATGTCGGCAGATGCGACTCAAAAGTAACTTTAATAGCCTTGTAATTCTTAGACCTTGACTAGTGTTTCACCCGGGTCAAACTGCTCCAAGTTCCGATCCTATATCCAATAAAACACAAAAGGGTTTCATATTTCAACAAGACTTTTACTGGACAATGCACAACTATATTGACGATTACACAACGAGAGAGACAGCATACAGGTCATTTTCTATTAATCCAAGATAATCTCTACACAACATATATCCTTTCTCGCCATTTTGAGACTTCTATTTTTTTCGCTTCCTCAAAAATTCAGTCTACCTCAGTGTAAACACCAATGAAGGGACAGCATAATTCTAATTTGACATAATTATGCTTGTCAAGTCTTAGTCTCTGATCACTTGCTCACACTCGACAAATACATAGTAGCTTATAGGGGATTATTTTTGGTCGTCTTGCGAAGCAAACATTGATCTCCTAAATAATTTATTTTTCCTAAGTTATGATTGTATTCAAATAAAGCTGGAGTTATTGATTCGGGTGTGAATAATTGGAATTTTGTGACTCGAGCGAAAATAATCCGAAAATAAGCGAAATATTTTTTTTATATAATAGATATAATTTTATATATAATAATAAATAATAATAATACCGGACATTTCACACAGCATCATCTGGCCCCAAAGTAAGCAGAGCTTATGTTATGGGTACCAAATGACTGATATACTAATTATATACTTTATAAGTAGTATATCAGTACATTATATAAATACATACATATTATACATAGAAACACCCAGACCCGAGACAAATACTTGCAGTTGATACAAACATTTGTCCCGCGGCGGGAATTGAACCCGCAAGCTTTTGCGTCTCAGCCGGACCTAAGCCCACTGCGCCACAGAGGTCGTCAAAATAATAATAATAATATTTATATAAAATAACAAATGGCGAACGACAAGATACGACTTTGTGATATCATACTATAACAAAATTAACGCATGACACTGGCAAAATTTTCTTCTTTTCTTCGTTAATGGCATGTGCCATTCAAAAAAAAATATCAAAAAAATATTTTATTAGTTAAAAACAAGTAGTACATCATATGTGTTGGGATCTCTTCTGTTAAGTTAAAAATAACCTGTGTTAGAAGAGTCCCCTCTTTTCCGTGGTCTAAAGGAGCACTTGAATTTAACAAAACAATTTTTATACATTTACAATAAACTTAAACTAGGTACATATTAGATATAACCATTTTAATGACATACGAGTGCGCTAGGCACAATTAGTTAGGGTATTTCATGATAAAATCGTTTCAATTATTTGTAAAAGTAGGTAGGTAAATTGTTGACAAAATGGTACGTATCTAGAAGAAAAAATAGCATGTAGGTAAGAAGTCTATCTAATAGGTAGAATAGAATAAACACTCATACTAGCAGGTAGATTTGTAGATATATACTAATACTATAAAGAGGCAAACTTTGTTTGTTTGTTATGGATGATCTCTGAACCAATTAAATTTAGAAGGTTCCTTCCCTTGTAGAAAGCTTCATAGAGTGCATAGGTAATCAAATTAATGAATATCTAGGCAAGATAGGTAGAAGATCCCCGATATTTGGCATTTAAAAACACTATCAGATATCAAACAATAAAAGATCCTCTGTCTGTTGATAGGTAAGGGACTTTAACCAGGTTGTGACATTTTTTTTGCATTGTGGATACGACTTGTTGTAAATGTCTGTCTCGTTGTTTACTTTATTATATATCCTTCCAGATTGGGCACCGAATTGTTTAAATGCAAATGCTGTTCTAGCAGGAGGTATCTTAATTACCGATCGTTTCTTTCGTCTACTAGCTGCTATACTTGAGTCTAAAACTATGTTTTTGTGCGTTTTAAGTATACATTGGAGAATAAAGAGCTGTCTGACTGTTAAAACATTTGCTTCACTATATAATTTGTTGGTACTAAACAACCTTTTTTTGTGCAGCATTATTTTGAGAATGTGCCTTTGAGCTCTTTCAATACTTATAAATTTAGTTTTAAATGTGCCACCCCAGATTGCAATACAATATATAATAATGGACTGAGCAAGGGTTGTGTAAATATAATTTAGAAGGTTTTTATTTGCGATATCACGTAGATATTTAATGACCCAGATTAATTTTCTAGTACGATTTGAGATTAATTCAATTTAAGAGTTCCACGATAAATTTTTATCTATCATTATACCTAAATATTTTGTAGAATTTACTCTTGCCAAAACTTGACAATCACATATGTTTAAATCTATTTCCTTACAAAAGTGAGCAGTTAACTGTAGGTTTCGATTAGGTTGAAAAGTATTTAATATTGAAAAGGTAATATAATTTGTTTTTTGTGTATTTAATGTTAATAAATTAATGTTTAGCCAGTTGATTACCCTCTGAAGCCCCTTCTCAGCCAACTCGTAGACTTCAGTCCAGGAATCTCCGTGGAAGAGTAAAGCCGTGTCATCAGCGTATGAAAACACTTGACCGTTAGTTAGTTTTATATTTGTGAGATCGTTAATGTAGGTAAGAAACAAGGTAGGTCCTAGGACACTACCTTGTGGGACGCCATAGTTTAAAGTATGTTCGTCAGTACTAAAGATGTCATCATCCAGTTTGACCCGCTGCGTACGGTCTTTTAGGTAGCTTGTAACGAGACTTAGAAAGGCGCCTCGAATTCCTAGCTTTTCAATTTTGCGAATAAGAGTTGGCACATAGACGGTATCAAATGCCTTTTTATGCCATTATTATGATATTATGCCATTATCATTATTATGACACATGCCTTAATGGCAGAAAAAAAAGATCGACAAATACATAGTTTAGTGACTAAACAGTAAACTGAAAGCCAATGACAATCATTCCAATACTCTTGAAACAATGAGACCATCTGTTATATTATTATAAGATAATATTAATTAAAATATTTTTGCCTTAATACACAGATACAAAATAGGTTAATATTAAAGTTTTTTAAACTTACGCAATCAGAACACATTATTATAAATACTTACGGGTATTTATCGCGTTTATTTACCTATTTTTCCCGACGTTTCGACAGGTTTACACTCTGTCGTGGTCACGGGAAAAATAGGTAAATAAACGCGATAAATACCCGTAAATATTTATAATAATAGGTTAATATTTTAAATTGATATCTTAAATCGCTAGGCATACTAAGGTCAATGGGTGCAAATTCAGCATCTGCTGTTAATAGGCAAGTCAGGAGATAGTATAGTAGTAGTATATATACCTACCTACACAGCCCTGTTTTCAATTTGCCTCTCTCAAGTAGTTCTTCACCGAGAGCTAAAAACAAGCGGTAACAGGTAACAGGTGATTTTTTTTGTGATTTGTGATCAGATCTATTCAATTAAAAGCATGTACCATAGATACATATAAATTAAAATGTAGTAAAGTATTATGGTCATTTTATTGTTTGGTTATTTACCACAGTGTTTAGAAGCTATTTCTACACAGTGTTTCTGTCTCAAAAGTAATATCTTTTTTAGTTATTCTTTAAAAAAAACTGGACAGACTTTATTCCGTAAAGGAGACGGTAAATCGTTCCATTTCAGCAGGTGGTTGAAACAACCTTTAAACTTTAAAACCCTTAAAGGTTGTTTAAAGCACCTTCTAAAATCTGAAATGTTTTACCATTTCCTTTACGTTTTGTGTTGGTTTGTGTTTGAGTATTACTAGATTGTTCTTAAGATTTGAACGGGTATTTATGATATACATATCCATGTTGATTTATCAAATATAAATTTAGGTTTTTATTCCAGATATTTTTTTGAATGGTGCAGGTACAAGTGAAGTTCTCGCCTGTCCTTCATATTAAGTACTAACTGTCCGCGCGCAGCTTTGCCTGCGTTGAAGATTTCCCGGGACAAACCAATTTTCCCGGGATAAAAAGTGGACTATGTCACCCGGGGATAGTGTAGCTTTCCAACGGTAAAATATTTTTTTCAAATCGGTCCAGTAGTTTCGGAGCCTATTCAATACAAACAAACAAACAATCAAATCTTTCCTCTTTATAATATTATAGTATAGATGTCCGCGCGCAGCTTCGCTTGCGTTGAAGATTTTTCCCAGAACAAACCAATTTTCCCTTGATAAAAAGTGGCTTATGTCACCCGGGGATAGCTTTCCAACGGTAAAATATTTTTTCAAATCGGTCCTGTACTTTCGGAGCCTATTCAATACAAACAAACAAACAATCAAATCATTCCTCTTTATAATATTAGTATAGATACTTAAACTGGTTTAAGGAAACGGAGAATAATGTACCATAACTTTAAATACATATAAAACAGCATATTTAATGAAATGAAATGAAATGAAATATTATTTATTTGCTTGAACATACGTGATACAATTAGGTCTATTATAGTTAGTCCATTAAAAATATTATAATAGAATATTTTATTGAATATTTAAAATATATTTTAATATTTTAAGGATCATTAAAAATATTTCGTATTATAGAAAAATGTGTGATATAAAAAAATACTTTGGAATAACGAAGTTTAATTTAAATGCGTGATGCAAGGTGACGAACAATGAACCGGACGTTATAAATAACGAACAAAAGTTATCTTTTGGTTAAGGAGGTACTCAACACCGGATTCTTAAGAAGTAAGTTTAAGGCTTTAGCGGAAGTAGACACTTTGTTGTTAAAACCACCCCTTGCAAACATAAGTGGTATCTGAAGAACACCTAGAATAATCTTAAAAGAAAATAATGTGAAAAGATGGATTTGAAAGTGAATGATATAGGTAAGAGTAGAGGTATACGAAAAACTAAATTAACAGTGTAAAAGATGATGGGTAAGATAAGAGTGACTACTGAAATGATGAATGATAGGGGAGAGTGAAAGAAATAAACCAGTTGTGCCTCACGTGAAATGGGATAAGGGCAGGGAGATGATAAGTCCACGAACTGGTTCAGAGATTTCTGATGCCTTATCGATGCTTTAAATGCCAATTTGGTCAAGCGATTACATACAGAACTGATGAAATGAACATTGAACATGATTTAAAAACCACAAGGTAGGTACCTTGTTGTTGTTACGGTGACAATTATTTTCAAGAACATTTTCAGTTCAATAAACATTTTCAGAAAAATACAAAACTTGTATAATACCCATCATGACATACGCATTCTAACCCAATTCAGACCATTCAGGCAGTCCAAAACCGATTCTTGCGCAGAGCCATTGTTTCACTATTCTTCTCAGTCGGGCACTCTTGGCAGAGTGGTCGTGGTTATGAGTGGGTCCTGATGAATGGCGGCTCTTGCTATTCGTCTCCATCCGGCTCTATTGGAGGCGTTGTGGGAGCAGTCGGTCATGGATTTCGGTTTCACTATGGAACGTGCGAAATTAGACCTACATCGAGACTTAGATCTTGAAACTATAGCCGAGTTCATGAAGCGCGCCTCCCGGCGTCATTATGATTCGGCTCCCCACCATCTGAACCTACTCGTTTCCACGATCCCAGATTATCCGATTGATCCACCAATTAAACGATCCCTCCATAGACCAAGACACGTTCTTGGTGATCCCGATGGCCTGGTCAGTCATCCAGTCCCTGACCCAGTTATCCAGTTCGGGTAGAGTAAACACTTCACAAATACACCGACCTCGCCGGCGAGTTCGAAGACGTCTCTCCTTTCCCGCCCTAGTTGGGCCGCCCCCCAGGCAACAGCCCATGCCGAGGTCTGTTGCTAAGTGGTGCTGTTGCGTTTGTTGCCATAAAACCTTAATAGTTACAGGTTTACATCTTACAGGTCGAGCGCCATCTGCACTCACCAAAAGTCCGTGTTACGTTGTCACTGGTTGTCAAACAACCTAACAGCATTAGTCCAGTCAGAAAAAAAATTCTGATCACAAATGTCCCCTTATTTCGAAATTAAAACTAGCCTCGGTTAGCGCAAGTAATCCCTCTGACAAAATGTGGCCAGCTAGATAACCATTGTTTCAAGATTTGAATAAACCTCAATGGCCGACCCATGAGATTCATTTACAAAATGGAGGTAGGTAAGCATTGTTGAGCTATACTGTCGCTGCTCTGTGACATGGTATTCATGTCGTACAACGGGACATTTTTCCCCAGGTTTTGTAAGGTACCTAATACGCTTTTAAATTGAAAACTCGGATTCTTTGTGGTATGTCATGCGGAAAAAATTGTGAAAAAAAGAGTAATGGATTTGGAAGTGGTTAAGAAACGATGAACAAATTGTGAAAAAATTATATGATTATGAAAAGAGTGACGAGTGAAGTGGAAGAAAAGAAGCGCCGACGTACCTGAAGTGGGATATTGATAGGTAGATTATGGTGCTCGGTTTCTAATGATAAATCTTCTAATGTGCCGCAGAACTCAAAGACATACTAATAGTAAATGGCATATAACAAGCTGACCGCACCGAAAAAATATTAAAAATAAATTCTACTAGCAAAATTTGGCATCGGAGTTCCTTGGCCTTGTGAAACTCAGCATTTATGAAGTTCAGTTTTCATCAAAATCTGACGCAGATTTTAAGTCATCTTTGCCCTCTTTGTCTTGGTTTGATTGTTTCTATGTAAAGTATGTATGGATTTACAAATAATAATGATAATAATAATAATACCGGACATTTCACACAGCATCATCTGGCCCCAAAGTAAGCAGAGCTTGTGTTATGGGTACCACGTAACTGATATACTACTTATATACTTTTTTTTTGTAAATATATACATATTATACATAGAAATACCAGACCCGAGACAAACACTTGCAGAACATTTGTACCGCGGCGGGAATTGAATCCGCACTTTTAACTTTTAACTTAATAAAAAGTATATAAGTAGATTATCAGTCTCTGCTAACTTTGGGATGATGATGTTGTACAGATGATGTTGTATGAAATTTCCGGCATTTTATTATTGTAATTATGTAATAATAACATTAATATCAGATTTCCGGACATTAAGGCCCCTAAAAATCTGCTAAATTCTTGTAGGTGTTAACTGCCTGTCTTATTAAAGGTATAAAAAACATTTCTTAAAATAACAGACACGATTTTATTTAAACCTTTACGTGCAAGCATTTCAGAGATAAGACTCAACGTAGAAGGTGTCTTCAAAGTCCTTGCTCTATCGGAAAATCCTTAATTAAAAATGGTTCTCTGTAAAGTCGGTTTACGGACGATAATTTTACGTGAGTCATAAGAAAACATTGATGTAAAAATGTGTGTTGCATACTTTTAACCTATTATATGTTACAAACCGAACGCTTAGGCGTGCCTCTCTATCGCTAGTTCCGCGCTCTCGCTCGCACGCTCGGCTCAGGCAGAACGTTACAATTTTTCGTAAGTGCAGCCGGCGTTCATCAAAATTCAAAATTCAAAATTACTTTATTCATTACAATCACAAGGACCACTTTGAATCGTCTTCTTACATGCTAGTGAATCTAGGTGCCGGTTCCTCCTAACCCCAGTTCAAGAAGAATCCGGCAAGAAACTTGTCTGGTCTTAACACTTTTTTGTATGATCCTTGACAATTTTGTTACGGATGCCGAGTCGAGTTGGAGCAGATTCATCCCAAGCTTTTTTGTCTTCTAAATAATCAGATATTTTATAATATGCTTTAATAGACAGTTTATGTTTAATTACGTTTTTAAATTTGCCAATCGACAAATCTAACACGTCGCTTGGGACCTTGTTATAGAAGCGTACACATTGCCCTATAAAAGACTTATTAACTTTAGCGAGCCTAATAGTGGGAACAGCGAGTTTATCTTTATTTCTAGTGTTAATACTATGATTATCGCATTTTTTTTTGAATAAATGAACATTTTTGTGCGTCATACATTAAATTTTCGTATATATACTGACAAGTCACTGTCATAATATTAATTTCTTTAAACTTATCTCTAAGTGATTCTCTGGGGCCCATGTTATAAATTGCACGAACAGCCCTCTTCTGCAACACAAATATGGTGTTAATATCAGCACTCCCCCACAACAAAATGCCATAAGACATAATGCTATGAAAGTAGCTGAAGTAAACGAGTCTAGCGGTATCTACGTCGGTAAAATGACGGATCTTTTTGACAGCGTATGCGGCAGAGCTGAGTCTCTTCGACAATTTATCTATGTGCGGGCCCCATTGCAGCTTATTATCTAAAGTAATGCCTAGGAACACTGTGGTGTCGACGAGATCTATCTTTTCGTTATTAATTTTTACATTAGCTTTCACCTGTTTAACGTTGGGCAGTATAAAACGAATGCATTTCGTTTTTTTCTCGTTAAGTAATAAGTTGTTTACATTAAACCATGTTACAACTTTAGAGATTGCATTGTTTACATCGTCAAGATTAGTAAGTCGTCGCTTTAATTTAAATAAAAGTGACGTGTCATCAGCAAACAGTACAATCTCGTGATCATCCTTTACAAGTTTAGGTAGATCATTTATATAAATTAAAAACAAGAATGGCCCGAGTATTGATCCTTGTGGTACACCCATTTTTACCATTGACCCCGGAGAACGCTTTCCATTTACATCTACTCGTTGTGTTCGGTCAGTTAAGTAGGATGTGAGAAGCTTAAGTGAAACTCCCTTAACACCATAGTGGTGTAGTTTGCTGATTAGAGTTTCATGGTGAACGCAATCAAAAGCTTTCGACAGATCACAAAAAATACCTAAGGCATCGCGTGATTCCTCCCAGATATCAAAAATATGTGACATCGATTTATAAGACGTTATCACGTCAAAAACATGATGAAACTGTGTTTAGTGACCAATGGCCACGACTTTCTGCGACAGTTTTGTTGGACACCGGACGTTACTATCTGTCTTCAAAAAAAAATCACAGGCAATCAAATTATGTTTATAAATCAGTATGTTTGGATTTGAGATCAATGGGTTTCCGGAATAATTCAATTTGTGAGGTACCCTGTACACAAAATTGTCGGGATGAAAGAAATAAATTGGGAACGGCAGGCGCTTGGCACCTAATCTAAACGAGAATGTTTCGTACAGGCGGGTGCAGGTTTATAATAGACTTGTGTGATTAATTTTATTTACAACACGTTTCAGATCCTGTACTCTTTTATACTTGACTGGCTCCCAAAGTACAAGCTATGCTTAATTTGGCGATAAAGTCAGAAGGAATTGGCACCTAAGTTCACCTAGTATGTTAGACGTTTTAAAGTGATAATTATTGTACTGAATATAATTACGTTTTTAAAACTAAAAAGAAACCGACTTCATTGAATGTAATTTGAGCCTTTTACACATTTTTAGTGGAAAGTAGATGTATTTTGTATATATGTAATATGGGTAGGCCAAATAAACGCAACGCTCCAATGTACAGCGAGGTATCGAAGTACATGAAAACATCATCGATGTATACAATTTTTAGATTTTCGTTGATTTTTCAGCTCGACTGATTTTGATAAAATTTATATAGGATCACTTGTGAATTAAACCCTAAAAGATTCCGACGAGTTGAGAACCTCCTCCTTTTTCATAAAGTCGGTTTAAAATATAGATAGAAAACACTTTATTGACTACCACACGGAAAATTACAATAACAATAACTAAACTTATTTAAGGCAATACAATGGGCGGCCTTATCGCTAATAGCGATTTCTATCAGGCAACCGTTAGATGGACTGGACTATAAATAAACAGAGCAGGGGCATGTAGGTGTGGTGTATTTATATAATTATATACATACATATATGTATAAACTAAACAAATACTGATATAAATATATACATACATAATGTACTCAATAGATATAATAATAAAGATAAACAGTATAAAAAAATCAACAAATAACAACAAATATATATAATAAAATAATATATAATAATAATTCTCAGGCAACGCGCTCCACAAGCGGACAGCCTGCACTGTAAATGACTTCCCATATATTTTGATTTAGAATTTGATTAACTTCACTTAAAGAATTTTATTTTAATTTATTTATATTATTTTTTTTATACTACAGAGCCCCACAATCGGTGAGCGAACAAGTTTCACAATAATGATAAAAGAAACCCACAGCTGAATCCATTTTAATCAATGGTAAGTTTTTAAAATAACCCAAAGATTGTTTTTAGTAACAATTATACTCCCATAAAATAGAAATATTAGGAATAAACATTGTAACATAGGCATATTTGCTTAAGTTAGGACAATACACCTATCGACGTTGCATAATATAAATGTTATCATAGGTAACACATTCAACCTCAGTAGGTAAATATTGCTAGAGATAACACAAACAAACCTTATGCATAAATATTTTTCCAGTCTCCTATCAAAACACGTAGAGCTTTCGAGTGTTTATAAAGTTGAGTACGGACATGCCAGAGCCGGCACTGGAAGTATCTTGTCATATATTGTGTTTCACGGCTAAAACCGGCTGCCGAATTCCGGCGGTGGAATTAGTACGACAAATTCTTTCGACTTGGTCGACTTCGGCATGTGCGTGTTCATCATAAAAAAAATATTTTAAAAAGAGGATCAAACACTTACCGGCGTCACATAAGTTAGAACAAGTATATAAGTTTTCTATCAGGTATCTATAGTAAAACTATGCTTATTTCAGAATTTAGGAACTTATTTCTGGTCTTGCGAATTTGTCCACTAATATTTATAGATTTTTTTAGTTTATTCGGTATTAATATAAAGCGTTTAAAAAAGGTAAAGTGAACATGAAAATGAAAAATGAAAAAAATATTTATTTACGCATTCATATGATAGCATATACAATGTTTAAATGCACTTTGATGCTGCTCGAATTTTAAATAGGTAGACCTTTCAGCGGTCTTCACACTAGGCAAGCCTTTATCGTGAAAACCAGAGAGACGATTTACTTAATAAATTGACAGTTCTCGGTTAGCTAGCAATTCACACAAATTATCTATCATACAATTACAATATCATAGACAAATATGAATGCAAAAGACAATAATGGACAAATTAAATATTCGGTAAAGTTACATTTTAGCAAACCACACAAACTACGACACAATATACACATATATATTCACATACTCACACACATCACAACAAAATAACAAATGTGAAAACAAAAAGAGACATATTTATGATACATTGTCAATTCCTAATTAAAGGGTAAAGGGTTTTAATAAGTACATAGTAAACTAAATACATGCAACACACAAATTACTTTGTGCAATACGTGCATTACACTAGTAAAAAGAGGTACAAATTATATAGCTGTTAAAAAAAAATTAAGACACTTCCTTAAATTGTTTAAAAACCTTCGTGAGTGGCTATAGAAACATGCATGTTTTAGGAAGATGATTATTTTCAAACAGTATGTGAGGTATTAAGCTTCGTATTTTAGAATAAAAATCAAACTCCGATCGAAAATGAAGAGAATACATTTTCTAAAAGTTCGGGAAAGATACGCTGGTAATAAATCGTTGTTAATTTATATTTTTTTTTCATTTCATTCATTCAGTTTATTTACACCTTAAAACATGACTGCGAAGAAGATGTTTAATGTTTTCAGAGTGTAAGTATGTATGTGAGTTTGAAAATATGGCGGCTGTAAGGAGCCATTTTTAGTATTAAAAAAATATTGATGTCGACAAATAAGTGTTCGTTTAGCAGTGTGCGTGTGTCAAGAATGGCTGTAGAAGCGTGTACCCATTCCCATTAATAAGCTGCAATGCATTTACAACCTGTCCAGTTAGTCCAGTACTATTTTTAATCGACTTTAACCGAAGTTTGAAGTTACCAACTCTGTTGTTTTTTTTTATATTTGTTACCTTGTAACTCCGTCATTTATGGACCGATTTGAGAAATATAAATTTTATGTGAAAAGATATACTTTCCGATTCGTCCCATAGAAATTTCATCAAAATCAGTTCAGTAGTTTTTAAATCAAAACAGCTGGAAAAAATTATGTCATCCAAGTAAACGAAATTTCGTATTTTTATATAAATGAAGTCGGTTTTCTTTTTACTTTTAAAAAACTTTTTAAAGTAATTATTGCTATGCTGTTTGTAGCCATGACACTTACTACTTGCACTATATGCCAAACGTAGTATTTGGACATGCTTCTAACTACATATAGTTAATCTAACTACATATATACCACATAGTTTATTCTATAGATACAATTTATAATTAGTAGTTCGACCCAAACTAGGAACTGATTGACCCACCTAAACCGATCACGATAAATCTATTTTACCTATATAAAACTCGGACTAATGAGTAAACAGGGAAACCTCCCTGGTTTCTGTAAGTTACTGCTCTTGAATAAACGTTTAAATCAGTGTTATGTACATACTAAAAAAATATAAGAAAGCTAGCTTTACTTTACGTTCAAATAGCGTTAGAGCAAGTTCAGTTAATTATACTCGGTCGGATTTCTGTTTTATCATAAGAAATACTTATCCTTCTATTTCTATTCCTATGTTTTTTGAAATACGACTTAAAGATTACAATCATTAGATATATTTCTTATTTTAATACAGGCAATTGGACATATCAAATTTAAAATGGCTTCAAAATTACAAAAATTACGATTTGACCACAAGAGTTCTTTAGAACAAAGAATGCGCATAGCAAAGGACACTGGTGGCATCTACTCCGCAATACGGTATCCATTGCTATGCTCGAGACTTCTAGGGCTACTACCGTTGACTGGACTATCAAGGACTACCAGTGAACAAATGAGGTAATATAGATTAACCTATACTTTCCCACAGCTGGGCAAAGGTCTCCCCCAATTCCCTCCATTTATCCCTGTACACCGCCACTTCCCACCAGCTTTTCTCGAAGGCATCGAGATCGTCACTATTTCTTAATTATTCTATTGAATAACATTATATATACTAATATAATATACTATTGAGGTAATACTAAGTCTAAAAGGCCAATTATATTTCACGAACTGCTATCGTTATTCCCATCTACGGCTAACGGTAAGAAAATGTTCGATCAAACCTTTACATCTCTATTTTGATGTTTGAATATTTAAAACTTCAAACCATTCTGAGTGATCGTTAGAGACTTTAAAAGCAAATTTTTAAAGACTAACGATCCATCAGATGTTGAGCTTATGTTTCAGTTGAGTTACTTGTTAGAAAAATACGGAAGAGAAACCTAAAATCTGATGAAATTTGTGGATCAATCTTATACCAATTTTATGTGTTTGTGAGTCAGGCCATGATCCGGTTGAGACAAAGAAGGTTCGATTCAAACGAATATTTGTATGAACTGCAAGCATTTGTCTTGGGTCTGGGTATTTCTATGTTTAGTATGTAAGTATTTACAAAAAATATATTATAAGTAGTATATCAGTCATATTATACTCATAACAAGCTATGCTTACTTTAGGGCCAGCAATATTTAATTATTATATATTTGGGTTGAGATAATCTAAGGGTTCAATACCAATCAAGTGTTAAGTTACATATATTTCCCTGGAAATCCAAATCCAAATCCAATTGGCAGCTTTGCAACTGAAAAGTGAGGAAGATACGCGATTCACACTATCAATAATATGGTTGGCATTCTCCAAGGGAATTTCCTCAACAAATTCTTGACAGGATGACGTACAGTTTTAATAACGAATCTCTGGAATGTTAATTAATTTCTTTAAACTAACTGAACTCATAAGAATCCCAGAAATTACTCAGTTCATTATCATAATTAAAATCAACTGCCTCATGTTTTTCGAAGTGATACTCGTTCTTATTTAAATACCTCTTTCAACTTCTGCCAAAGGTGTCATCACTGTTCTGCCATCATTGTTTAAAATAGTGCCATCTCTTTTTTAACTGACTTTAAGAAAAGGAGGAGGATTTTCAAGTCGTCGAAATCTTTTTTTAGGGTTCATACCAATATGTGATATATCCTAAGTACCTACATAATAATACTTTTGAATTATAGATGAATTAGAATAACATTCATAAATTAAAGTAGAAAAGTGGAGTATGGAATCAAAACCATATTTCTTTGTTTATTTAAAAAAGGTTATATTATGTACCAACAGAATGTTAAACGAACTATGCAGCAACCAATGTCAGCTTCCTTATACATTATTATATAAACTAGTGGTCGCCCACTGGTCGAAATTTGACCTTAATTAATTATTGATTAATGTATGATTTATAAAAATAACTCCATCTCTATATAAACTATAAGTGTGCGAAATTTCATACTCCTCCGTCCGCGCAATTTTCGTAAAAAGGGGTACAAAGTTTTTACTTCGCGTATTAATGTATAGATTTTCTTCTATGCAAGGAAGTTAAACTTTACACGTAAGTAATCGAATTAACCTTCAGTGGATTAGAATGGAATATGGCAATGAAATAGGGTTTAAGTTTATTGGTGCTGAGATGAGAAGAGCCGGAAACTACCTGTAAATATTATGACTGACATTTTTTCAGATTCACCCTACGATCTCCATACACGATTTTGTATGTGATTAGTATGCTTGGGCAATGTCTGATGTTCATTATGTCTTTCTACTGGATTCTGCAAAGAGGAATTTCGTTAAGTAACATTAGTAAGTAATATTAACTAAGAGATGAAATTTATATTTTATGAGAATACCATACTAAAACTAATTATAAATGAGACATCTTTAGATATGAACAGACATATATTTGATTTTAAGGCCAACAACACAAAATACAGGAATAAAAAGGCACGTATTAATAAAAAAAATATTATTTGTTTACATACATATACATATCTATACCTATAAAAGAGCTTATAGGTATAGATATGTATATATACTTTACCTGACTGACTAATTCATCATCGCCGAGCCGAAACCGCTGAAGCTATAAAGCTGAAATTTAGAAGGTAGCTTTCTTTTACAGCAAAACCACCCACTAAGGCGGGATTTTTAGAAATTCCACCCCTAAAAGGGTGAAACAGGGTGAAAACGAATGTATGAAACTTTTTAACGCGTGATGCGATTTGCTTGAAACTTGATATGAATAAATAAAATGCAAAATGTAATTCAACTTCGGAAGAGGATCAGAGAAATAGCTTGGAGTTTCACTTCAAACTCGTCTGTAAAAGTCCAAAACTCATGCAAGCCTGATGAAGACCTTTTCTTTCAGCGAACCTTTTCTTCTACTTTTCAAGCATGACTTCTTTAATGATATTAATGAACGTCAGTAGATACTGGCCAGAAGTGACGGTTGCAGTGGAAAGCGTTGAAGCGATTCTGCCTCCATTTACAAGGAATATCACCAAAATTTGCAATACCACAATGGTGTTGGTTTTCACCGCGGCTGTAGGTGAGACAAAAGCGCCACTTATAACCATCGATTTGTTTTTCATTTTGTTTAGAATTCCTTGGCTATATTTTAGATTTTTGCATTAGACTTGACTCTGATCTTTGTCTTTCTTGTTTCTTTTCTTCAAAACAGGAGGAGGAGTTTTTGTCGGACTTTTTTTTATATTTATGTTCACCGATTACTCAAAGACGCCTGAACCGATTTGGAAAATCCTTTTCTATTTAAAGGGTACGACTTCCCTTAAATTTTAATTTTGTTTTTAAATAATTACGTTTTAAAAAATATCAAAAAAAAATATCAAAATTTCGTTTCAAGTGGATGACATATTTTTTCAGATTTTCTGATTTAAAACCTAACTACTGAACCAATTTTTATGAAATTTATATGGGACCAATCGGGAAGTATATCCTTTCACATGACATCAGATATTTTTAAATCGGTTCATAAATGCACCGATTTAATGGAGTTATGAGGTAACAATCATGGAAAAAAAAACAATCTAAATATTCTCATTTCGATTGTATATTTTTCTCCTCTTCCTATTTTGATATCGGTTGAAAATCAACAAAAATCTAAAAATTCTATACGTCGATAATGTTTTTATATTCAATGAAGTTGATTTTCCTTTTAGATTTTGAACCTTATTATTTTAATACACATCGATAGACTTTAAGAATGCTTCATTCGATAAGCTTTCAGCTAGGAACTAGATACTCTATATTGAAAAATGAACCCCAAACAGAAACCTAACCATAAAATACTCGTAACTGTTTCAATTCCGAAGCGCGAGCAAGTTTATCTTTACGTGTTGCGTTTATTTTCTTCGGTGTTTCCTATCATCTTTTTCTCTGCTCATCCAATTTACGTTGACTTGACGATGCGAACACCTGGATCCTAACAATATTCATGTACTTACCTTATTTTTATTTTGTGGTATAAAGTTCGCGGAGGTAAATTGAAATTACCAACATTCGTATTTGAGTTATGAATTCACAGGAGACTGAGTATATTGTATAGATTAATAGCTGCTGCAGAGAAAGCGTATTTCCGAACAAACCTAAAAGTATGCATAGATTTTGTAATAATAAAATTAATAGGCAGTGAGCCAAAGACCGACTGAGATGCAGAAGGTTGCGAGTTCGATTACCGTCGCGGGATTGTTTTTGTATGATCTGCAAGTATTTGTCTCGGGTCTGACAAATACTTAATAAATCGGGTCTAATAAATACTGTGATTTTACGTAAAATGTATGTATTTACAAATAATATGTATTATAAGTAGTATATCAGTCATAATGGTAGCAATACGGTTGGTTCATTTCTAAAATTAGGAATTGTCTAAAATACATTTTAGTTGATCATAGCATTTGTAAAACATATTTGGATGGTACCATCTAACTAAATTTGGAACGCTTAATTAAATTAGATAAAATAAAATTAGGATAAGTTGGTAACAGCAGAATACCAAAGTTACATTTGACAGTTCTAAACCTAATTTTAGCTAAAATTAGTTAGGTCGGTGCCAACAGAATTGAGGCCAATGTACCCGTAACACAAGCTCTGCTTATTGTGGGGCCAGATGATACTGTGTATTTTTTTAAATATAGTATTAAATAACCTTTTTTAATACTTTATTAAAAAAATAATAAAAAAATCAATGCATAATTCTCAATCCAGATAACCAAATCCCAGTATAATTAAAGTGAGATTAATGATATTGGGAAAGGATTTGACGTTATTTGTTACGTTGTAATTTTTCACTTTACCAAGCAAAACTTAGCTCGAGTTCTGTTCTGGAATAGGGCCTTGGAGACTCGGATTACCTAGACATGATGGCACTAGTGCTAAATAGATGCTGAAGGATGTGCTTTGTTTCTTGACAGACATAAAATGTATATTTGTAGACCTTTTATATTATAAAGTAGGTACCTAGGTGGTTTGCTGCCTATGTTTAAAATCTATATTTTCTTCCTTTTTAGTGGAGCATACCCTTTCTGTGTCTTTCGGATTATCAGTAGCCTACTCGTGTGGCAGCAACGATGTTGTCGAAACATTCTTCCGATCTAGCATGCCCTGGATGTTTGACTACACAGACTATTCCTTGTGGAAAGGGATTTTGAGCGAGGTTTGTTTTTATTTTACAAATTACTAAGATACTAGAACATATGTATTTATTTAATTCCTGATTTTATTGTACAGAAAATACAAATGTTAAAAAGGAAGCTTAATGCTTAATTACGCATTATTAAGCATTTTTTACCCGCCAAGGTAGAGAAAAAAAGATCGAATTAGCGATCTAACATATTCTAGAAAACATTAAGGAATGTGGGCCAAATTATATAAACTATGGACGCTTGTATTATCAAGAGGTATTAATTCACATGCTACAGTGTTCTTCAAACTTAAACATAAAAATACTTGCCCATACTCTTTTGTGTTTGTTATTTGTTTAAATAAACCTGATTTATAAACATTTTGTCTGAAGGTTTTGATTAAATGAGCGCCAAGATATTCTGGGAGAGGCATATGCTAAGTCGAGGTTATTTTATAACTGTAGAATACAGATATAATGGCATAATCTCTGTTTTTTCCACTTTACACTGTATAATTTTGTTTGAAGTAACAAATAAATAAGTCTGAGTCTACTCAGTTTTTGTTGCTCATATAATATTGTATCAAAAATTGTACGAGCTTTTTTCTTTTAGATTTTCAATATCCAATCCACTTTCATCTGGAGTTTCAACGATTTGCTCATAATGGTGCTTAGTATTTATCTCACTGAGCATATTACTGTTCACAATGCATTGCTGAGAAGAGCTGTGATTCAGGTAAGATGTCACTATTAATATTGTCGCGAAATCATCTACAAAGAACTCGAGCATATAATTTTTTCGTAAAAAAAATTTCAAATCAAATCGAAGTAATTCACTGCGTAACATGCGAATATAACAGATGATATTTTTCGGAGTAGTTCAGCTTTAATCAAAGTAAATGCATGCGATAGCTAGTATATTCATATCTTATTTTATACAAAAAAAATACACAAAGCTTAATGCTTAATCCTAAAAGCATTTTCTACCCGCCTGGGTTGGCGAAGGTAGAGAAAAAAAAGTTAGCGATCTAATATTGAGTGACCCAAGAGCTGGTTCCAATCTGGCCCAGTAAAAAAGCATTGCGATTCAACGTGGCATTGCCGCCAGTGTCTTGGGAACGCTGCCCTCTGGCAGTGATTTGGATCAGTTACCTTTAGATCTTTTTAAACGGTCCTTAGATATTTATACTAAGATAGCTCAAATTATATATTATTCTGTACATTTCTGTTAATAAAAATAATATCTGAGTTTATACATTATCAAGTCAAATAATTATTATCTCATAGGTATTCTTGTGTGCAGTAATAAGCCTTAACAATAACTTTAGTTTTCAGCAATTTGTATTAATAAACAAGAAGATGAGCAGCATCCAATATAAACGTATATCTATGTAATGTATGTAACGTTTGCAGCCATTCATATTATGTACTTGTTTTGTTTCGAGACACAGATTTTAACAGGTTACGTTTACTTTTTAGGGTAACAAAGAGGTTTATATTCGTTTTCACAGAGGTTACATTTTTAAAGATATACATGGCAAAATTAGTATTTAGACTAGAAAAGAGTTTTGCAGATGTCAGTTCTTTGAGTTATCTCTGAAACAATTATTTTTTACATTATTATGCATTTTTTTAAGGTGGAATTACCCCAGAACGCCATATCTTAAGGCAGATTCAATATAGGCATGGTAGGCAGTTATCATCTTATGGACAGCTTTATACGAGTACCTTATACATTTTTTGTTTAGTTTAAGACCGTACAGATCTAGGAGACATTGTTCAAAAAGTGATGTAAATATCTTACAACTCGTTTACAGCACTTTACCCAAAAACGGGGTGAGGTCAGCTGGAGCTTTCAGAAATGCTGACAAAAGTTCAGTTCTCGAACTGCTCTTGAAATTTTTTCTGGAATATTTATGATTTTCTTTGCTAAAGAAGACTTTAGAGAATATAAATGTCCCATATTAGTAATATAATATTTATGTAATAGTGATCGTTAACTTAACAATTTTCCAGGAGCATTTCTCAGCGATGGAATTTCGTATTCAATATCTGAATGTTGTGCGTCTTGTTAGCCTGGTTAACAAACAAGTTGGTATTTACATTCTGAATTCTTTCGGCAGTAATTTGTATTGGATTTGTACTCAGCTATTTAACTGTTTGAAGTAAGTTTAAACAGATGCTATACATAATATAATCTACATTGAATTTTATACATTTATATTAATATCTAAAAGGGATTGAAAGTAAGCAAAATTTAAAATTATTTGTAGCAATTTAATTAATTTTACTTATTTCAATTTCAGCAATACAAAAACTGGTCATTTCATACCTTGTTACGATGAAAATCCTGGTCATTATCTGTGAGTATCTTTTCTGTCTCATAATATCAATAACTAAAGTCTACGGTCTCTTGGAGCTGTAAAATATTTCAATTTTCTAAGTTAACGCAATCAAAAAATACGGATATTTTTGCCGTTAATAAAATAACCGTGTTTGTGAAAAAAAATGGTAAGTAAGTAAGTACGGTCCAACCAGAAGTTACCCTCTCGACCGTTTTATTTGGTTTAGTTCTACCTATGTGTACCACTCTCTTTTCGTCACATGACATTCACCACTTCTGATAAGTATCACCGATAAGTCAATGGTTAGTGTGGTATGGGCATTTCGTACCACACTAATAATCACTAACATGAAGTTTGTTACACATAGGTATAACACTATAAATATAGAAAAATATGTTCTAATTTAATAAAATGTTTTATGTGCATGTCCATCCTTTCCTTATTATATAATATTATGAACGTGAAAGTTTGTATGTATGTTTATTACTCTTTCACGCAAAAACTACAAAATGGATTTTCATGAAACTTTACAATAATATAGCTTAAACATCAGAATAACACATTATTATAATTTATAAACATATTGTGTGAATTGTCAAAAATATAACGATAAATGTCATGAGAGCAGGAAAAAATTCTGCCATCTGCGGGCTATTCTAGCGTGCGCTGCTAAACCCGTTAGAATTACACGATATACTAATCCTGCACAGACGAAGTCGCGGGCACCAGCTAGTTAAATTATAATAATAAAATTCCTAATGACAATTCCTAATGATAAATATATAAATCTGACCCTGAATTTTTCAATATTGTAAAAAGGTTATTATTATATAATAGGAACTATAAGCATGACGAGGCTTTGGCTGATAAATTTATTATCAGCCAAATTAAATTTATTTATAAAATAAATAAAATAATTATATGCTAAATATTGTTATGATATAATTATATAAGTACATGTGAAAAGATAAAATAATCGAATAATCAATTACTAACCGATTACTTTTTTACATACCTATAAAAGTGAGTGCTAACTATAAAAAGTTAATGGTAATTAATTTATCTATTGTTTGATATAAATAAGGCTAAGACGATTTTTATTCAAATACTACAGGAGACCTAATAAGACAGAGCACGCTGTCTATTTCACGTACTCTTTCTCTTTCCTCGTGCTACGAGCCCTGCTGGTGCTAATGCTGGCTTCCAGAATACACACCAACTCAAAGGTGCCATTGGTCTACTTGTATGGCCTGCCTAGTGAGAAGTTTGATGTGGAGGTGCGTTTATTTGAGAATATATAAGTATTATATCAGTCATTTGGTCACCGTAATACAAGCTAGGTATGCTGTATATACAGAATAATAATACAATAAAATAAAAAACATGCGAAACAGTCCAGCTATCTAAGAACCGTTTAAAACGATCTATTGGTAGCTCAACTGATCCAGATCACTGCCAGAGGGCAGCGTTACCAAGACACTAGTGGCATTGCCACGTTAAACGCCAATGCTAATACGCTGAGCTAGTAAGGAGCAAGCTGTTGAGTCACAAAATGTATCTACCAGACGCAGTAAAATAATTTTGAAAACATGGTGGGCACCTTTGCTGTGCTTAGTTTGAGTCGAAATGAGGTTGTGTACATTTAGCACAAATATGAAGTCTCAAGTGTCATAATTTTAAAAGTTAGTATGATAGAATGTAGCGTTCGTGGGATAACATAACTATTGTATAATAGTAATGATGTTAGGTAATGTCCTGCGAGGTCCGATGAACGCTCTGTAAGGTCTGGGTATCTGGATGAGTGACTTGGCATTTTCTTATGAGGACTATTCTAACAACGGCTTCACAATATATGTATATATATATATATATATATATATATATAAATTTATTATATAGGTACTCATAAAAATAAAGATTTGAAAGTAAGCAAGTAAGTGACCTTCATAAAATCAATACCAGGAACAAAAACAAATTATACATCGCTAGGTTTCGACAAGTAAATTAGTCCTTTATGGGGAACACGTTGCGCTTCTATAATAATCTTCCTGAAAATGCAACTAAACTAGGTACCTAGTAAGAAATGTAAAGCTTACACAAAGAGAAGTCTGTTGAAGAAAGCATATTATAATATAAATTACTATATTACTGATAAGAATGCATGGCCTCATGTTGCTCTACCCTGAGACAGTTCATGTATCAACTCTCTTGTATTAGTTTTTCGTAGAATAAAGATGATGCAAAAAAGCGCTAGGACCAGGATGAGTTTATTGCCAGTTCTTCTCGAGCTTGTGTTAGGAGGAATTGGGACCTAAATTCACCTAGTATGTAAGATGTTTTAACGTGATCCTTGTGATTGTATTGAATAAAATATCTTTTGACTTTGACTTGACTGCCGTGCTTTGAAGGGAACTTTAAACTGTCGGCCTCGGCTTTCTAAAGTTGATATGACAGTAGTCTTTGGGTCTATTAACTCATCAGAAAAGGCATTTGAGTCACACACCCACATCCTTCATCAGAAAAGGCATCTGAGTCACACAGTACAAAACTCGTTTGGTTAAGCAAACGAGTTTTGAAATGCAAATTATTATTTAAAATTACTTAATAGATAAAAGATTAAAGCTAATAATGTCTTACCCAAGCAAAAATCTAATTATTTCGAGCTCTTCAACATCTTGAATAACTCTTTGTTTAACGCTGCTTTTCTAAAAAGGGTGAAACCTTTATTAATAACCTTATCTAATTAACTACGTATTTCAGAGCATGGACAGTCTCTAGTACCCGTATTTATCTAAGTATAAAAGATGATGTGTGTATGTATGTTTCCTATAGACTCAGCTATAACAGCTGGACCGATTTCGGTAAAATTTTTAGGAAATCTTCATTGGCTTAACGGGTTAATCCTGTGAAGTTTGGTAGCGATCGGTTCAAAAGAACTTTTTTTGTTTTCCGTCAAATTTGGTATGGATATAGATTGTATCTTAGAAACGGACATAGGCTACTTTTTATGTATGTACTATGCGTGCGATGCCGCGGGCGGAAGCTAGTTAATAATAAACCTCCTTAAGCATCGATAGGTATTGTCTTTCTGGCCATACTGTCAATAAACAAATATGGAAACAGCTTCAAACTGAATTTGTATGGTCCAATTGTTAACGAACAGCATTTGACGGCTGTCGCTCTTTCGAAATACAAAGCCTCAGACAACACGAAAGGGTCACTGAAACGTTTAATTACATTTTTCACAATCTTAAGCATTTTTCAGGTCGAGAGGTTCATAGCTCAAATAAACAACATCAAAGTGGCGCTGAGCGGTTTAGATTTCTTCTACGTTACGAGAACTATGATATTAACTGTGAGTGGTTTTAATTAACGACCTAAAGCTTTATCTACGCGGGATACGGTGCGGATATAATTCGGATTTCAGGCCATTGGGCAGCTAGCAGCCATAATTGATAACGCGCG
The DNA here is from genome assembly GCA_948098915.1 of Lampropteryx suffumata. Lineage (NCBI taxonomy): Eukaryota > Metazoa > Arthropoda > Insecta > Lepidoptera > Geometridae > Lampropteryx > Lampropteryx suffumata. Next base: position 17,452,027 of record OX402545.1, on the reverse strand, counting down.
TCTGTCAAATCTTAAGCGCTTGCCCACGTTGATTCGCGGGTGCGGTCACAAAATATCAAACATATGACATAATATCCAAGTGTTCACATACGAAACGCACGTGCGGTCTAAGTAGCGGGCAAGCTAGCGTCTGAAGCGCGTGGTGCGCTCGCGGCAATATCAACGCGTGAAAATGTTGGTGTGTGTTTACGTCGAACTAGGTGATTCCAACCAGTTTGAACTTGTCGCTAGCGACAACGCCTGGCGGCCAATGTGAACACCAGCTCGCCATGTCTACCGCACACGCACCCGCTGCCGCACCCGCGCGTCCTACGTGAACAAGCACTAACAACGGTCGCTATGATTGGCTGTTTTTTGACGCGCACAAATGTTCGAGCGTATGTCCTTTGTTCGTGCTGTTTTTTGCGTGGATAGTGCTTTATTTATAACTAAATGGGAACGTTATTTTAGTTTGAAGATTGTTCATTAAAATAACAACCACACTTTGTTGAAAGTATGTTTTTGATTACCTACACGCTCTGTAGAATAATAATGACGATGCTTTATTTTTCTTCTTACACTTCTTCTTGCATGTCTGTGATACAACTAAATTATTAGGTTTGAATGAAATACTGCCACCCTCACTCCATCGTCCGTGGCGTCCATTAGGTCATCCCTTGTGCAAATGTAAGGGCACAAGGGGCAGACGAGTAGATTCACGGACGACCGCAGTCGGTTTATGAACTTCCAAACTGACCATTGAAGATCACGTCCGGGGGGCAGGTGTTCCTGCGATCTATAGTCCGGTGGTGCTAGGTGGTTCTTTTTCCAGATCGTGATCTTAAGAATGGCTGGGTGTTCTTTATTACACTATAATATTTGTTTGACGATTAATCATTGTACGTATTTTTTATTGATTGGTATTAACCATTGATCGTAAAATGATAGTGGTGGAATAAATCATAATAATACTAGCTGTTGACCGTGGCTTTGCACGCGTGGTATCTACATAAATAGTAGCCTATGTCCTTCTCCAAGATTCCATCTATCTCTATACCAAAATTCATCAAAATCAGTTCAGCGGTTTAGGCGTGAAAACGTAACAGACAGATAGGCAGAGTTACCTTTGGATTTATAATATTTGTTAGATTATAAATTGTCTCTGTCGGCTCTTTATTTGTAGGTTACGATTTTACAATGAAACGGATTAACAGAGAGATAAAATATATAGATAAATAAAAGTTATATTTGATAACATTACACAGACACGTAATATGGTACAAAAACAAATACTAAACTTAACTACTAACACTAAAAGAAATTGACATGACACGAGTTACAAACAACACACAAAGTATCTAAGAAACAAGGTAGGCAAGGAGTGCAAGGAGGTTTATGTGGTATGTCAAAAAAGACCGGTCTCAGCTTATTGTTACTATGTGCAATTAGGCGTAGGCCAACGCTGGTTTTCAGACTGGGAAAACCAGCAATGCCCTAGCGTTGCCCAGATAAGAGAACGAGTAAGGAGATGTATTGTATCTTGGGGAAGAACAAAGGCTACTTTTTATGTAGATATCAGTCGTGCAAAGCCGCGGGTAGTTTTTTTGTCATAGAAGTATGCTGTCTAGAATTATACAAATGATTCTAAAGTTATTGAAAATTTATTTTTCAGTTACTTGGAACCATCGTTACATACGAGCTCGTGATGCTTCAGTTTAATAAATAAATGTAAACTACAATGAATACATAAGCACAAATATTAATAATTTTTCTTTAGAATATGGAAGAACGTGACTATGTAAGACATAATATACTTCTACTTAAAATATGATATATATAAAAATTGTAATAGATATAAAATGTACATTTTGATCTAAGACGCAGAAGGGTTCGATTCCCGACTCGGGACAAATGTATTTATAATTTGAAAGTATTTACCTCGGGTTTTCTATGTATAATATGTATTTACAAAAAAAAAGTATATAGACGTATATAGAGATATAACACAGGTTCTGCTTACTTTGAAGCCAGATGATGCTGTGTGAAATTTCCAGCGCTATTTATTTATTAGATATGATTTTGATAGTTACCTAGTTTCGTTTATATATTTTTGACACGATATTTTTACTCCAAAATATATACTATAATATATACTATATGTAATAATCTTGTTTTTTTTATAATTGAAAGATTCATATAATTTTTATTCAACAATCTTACAAAAGGGGAACAAACATTTTGATAAACACGGGCATTACTCACGTATCGTGCGTCTCAGCTGGGCCTTGGCCCACTGCGTCACAGGCGACTACATAGTGGTCAAGACCAATGATCAAAGGGCTGGTGCTTACCTCGGACAAAGGATAAATATGGTTATTCAACGAGGTATTGTAGCAAGCCTTTCGGGCATTTTACCTGCAGTCAGTGAACTGAACTCTGTTTTTTTATCTGACAGTAATAATTACAGCTAGTTGAAAACTAATTTAGTTTTTTGTACCTATTTCACTTTCAAAACTTTTGTGAGTTGTACTAAGTATACATTTTGATAAACACGGGCTTGACTCACGTATTATTTTGTCGATGGAGGCACCGACACTGTATGGATTCATGGCTGGGCCAAGGTCCAGCTGAGTCGCAGAAGGTTGCGGGTTCGATTTCCGACGCGGGACAAATGTTTGTATGATCTGCAAGTATTGTCTCGTGTACGTATTTACAAAAAAAAAAAAAAAATAGTATATCAGTCATTTCCGTACCTACCTTCTAAGTATTTGTATAAAACTAATAAGAAGACAATATAATATTTATTGCAATATATAGGTAGGTAGGTATATATGTTTTGTGTCGTTCTGTTCATTGGCATTCATGTAAAATTTTCTGTGGGAACTTTATTGGTTACTGTATTAACTAAATTGTGTTTTATTAAAAAGTTACTGTTTGTTTCCTATATAAAATAATATAATATTAAAATAAATATATTTTTTTGTTAAAACAACATTAAGTACACAAATGTTGTAGAAAGAATGAAATAAAGAAGGAGAGAAAGAAAATGTTTTTATTTGACCCAGCATCTAAGGCACTTACATAGTTTTAAAACAATATATATATATATATAGTAACTTAAAAATTAAGTACCTAGATGGTAATTTGGGGCAAATAGGTCCCCGTCTCAGCATAATGCTGTACCAAACCAATGGAGGATCGGGGCAGCCCTGATTTTCAGACGGAGCCTATGATGTAACGTTACGAATATCGTCAAAACACATACATTACATATACATAACAAACAATGTAGTACAGTACATAAAAAAATTACTTGTGTAATAAGTATTTAAGTTGTAAGCTATTTAAGTATTACTTGCTGAATTTAAAAAAATACCTATATGAACCTATATGACCTAGGTATATGAACCTCTACAATAAACACAATGTTTTCATTTCTCGTTATTCCATTCGTTTACTTAAGGTACCTACGTACACGGATACAGACTCAAAGGATTTCCACTCAAGTCCACGCGTCCCAGTTTATTTTTAATCTAATTTGTCGGTTCACTTATATCTGTAGCTGAATAATAGTCTCAGAAATGCTTTTGGTGTATTATATAATCTCTATTTATTGACACGAGACTGACAATGACAAACCATACTTTAACGACACGCTACACAATTGTCAGGGTTTCACTTAAAATAAAATAAATAATCGCTGACATTTCACACAACATCATCTGGCCCCAAAGTAAGCAGAGCTTGTGCTATGGGTACCACATGACTGATATACTACTTATATACTTTTTTTTTTATAAATACATATTATACATAGAAACACCCAGACCCGTCAAATACTGAGGGCCAAGAAGGCCAAGGTCAGGTTGAGACACAGAAGGTTGCGGGTTCGATTCCCGCCGCGGGACATATGTTTGTATGATCTGCAAGTATTTGTTTTGGGTCTGGTTGTTTCTATGTATATAATATACATGTATTAAAAAAGATAAGTATATCAGTAATGTGGTACCCGTAACACAACGTCTGCTTACTTTGGGGCTAGAGGATGCTGTGTGAAATGTCCGGAATAATAATTATTATTATTATTAAATGATTATTAGATACTTACAGAGTTTGTTAGAATCTAGTGAATCTAGAATTAGAATCTAGGGTTGCAAAATGTAAGAATGAGTTTAGTTTAGCTATATTAAAGATTCTAGTATTGTATAGCATTGTAAGCATTCATGTTAATTAATATAAAAATTACAGAAAATCTTTGGGGAATGTCCACAAAGGTGCTGGGTGTCGTTATCTTAGATATTGCACCACTTATATTTTAATAGATGTATCGACGAGGGAGTTTTTCCCGATCTCATGAAACACAGTAAACTCATTCCTATGTTTAAGTCTGGAAGTGAAAGTGATCTCGCTAATTATAGACTGATATCGATATTACCTGCATTAAGTAAAATCTTTAAAAAATAATTCTGTTATAATATCACTTTAACGTTAACGGCCTGCTAAGTAATCAATACGAATTTACTAAAGGTCGATGTACAGCTGATGCAGGTATAGCGCTCTTCAAGCATATATTTGAGTCCTGGGAGAAGTCACAGGATGCAGATAGGGTATTCTGCGATCTATCTAAGGCCTTTGACTGTGTGAATCATGCAACCCTTATCACAAAGATAAAATATTATGGCATTTAAAACCGGGCGAATGACGTCATACAGTCTTATCTATGCAATAGTGTCCAGAAAGTAGACGTGAGTGGTGAAAGGTCTTCAGAATCAATAATTGATATAGGAGTACCTCAGGAATTGATACTAGGCCCTTTTTTATTCCTAGTATACGTTAACGATTTACCTTTTTTGTAAAAAATATTTGTGTTATAGTTTTATTTGCAGACGATAGGTCTTTAATTTTTAAAGTTGATAGAGGTAAAACCTGTATTTGTGATAACGTAAATGAATCCTTATCGTTCGTTCTTATCTGGTTCACTGTAAATAATCTTTTGCCTAATTCATAAAAAACGAAATGTATCAAATTCACTTTGCCAAATGTTATCTTATGTTATGTTATCTTAGCCCGACCAACATTGAAATGAATAGAGAGGCAATGAATCTTGTGGATTTCACGATCTTCTTAGGTCTTAATATTGATGCAAAACTACAGTGGGGACTACAAATTGAAACACTTGCTGGTAGGCTTAGTTCCGCTGCATAATTATGCAGTTCGTGCGATACGGTGGCTTACCGATGAAGCTACAGCTAGATTAGTTTATTTCAGTTACATCCATAGTGTTATGGCATACGGCATCATTCTCTGGGGGAAAGCAGCTGATATTGGTAAAATATTTATAATTCAAAAAAGGGCAATACGTGCCATTTATAAAAAGAAACCCCGAGAATTTTTGAGAAAAATATTCAAAGAAATTAATATTCTCACAATAGCTTCACAATATATCCATGAAAAAATGTTATACACACATATAAATAGAGATGGAATTCAGCAAAATAGTGAATCAACATCAACAACAATCAACACTAGGAATAGACATAAATTATACATCCCTAGGATTTGACTAGAAAAAGTCCTTCTTGGTGCGCTTCTGTAATAAGCTTCCTGAAAATGCTACTAAACTACGAGTTCCTATTAAGAAATTTGAAGCATAGGTACATAAAAGGTAGTTTTTTGAAGAAAGCTTATTATAATATAAATTACTATATTATTGATAATAATGCATGGCCTCATGTCGCTCTGCCGTCAGACAGTTAACCGACACACTTGAAATGTATAAACTCTCTTGTATTAGTATTTCGTAGTTAAGGTAGTTATAAGATGGATCATATAAAAAAGCGCTAGGACCAAGACGAGTATCTTGCCAATTCTTCTTGGGCTTGGGTTAGGATGAACTGGCACCTAAATTCATCTAGTATATAAGACGTTTCAAAGTGATCCTTGTTGTATCAAATAAAGTGTCTTTTTGACGTTTTTTTTTACTTTTAAGGGTTCTATACCTCGAAAGGAAAAAACGGAACCCTTATCACTTTTTTGTCCGTCCGTCCGTCTGTATGTCAAGACACTTTTTCTCAAGAACGCATGAAAGTATCAAGCTGAAATTTATACCAAATACTCAAGTCTACTGTCCCTTAAAGCTGTAAAAAATTAAACTTCTAAGCCGACGCAATCAAAAGATACAGCCGTTTATGCCGCAAATTAACGACACTCGCAAGGGAATCAAAACCTACAGAGTACTTCCAGTGAACTCAAAATCTTGAAATTTGGTACGAAGCAACGTCCTTATGGCACAGATAAAGGATAAATTGCGATAACCGTACATTTTTAGTTACATCATATATTAAAATATTTTTAATAATTTTAAACTTGATACCCCTTTCCTCATGAAAGTATTTAATTTGTTTAATTTGTAAAGATATTTAATTGAAATTCATATAAAATACTCAGGTCTATAATACCTTTAAGCTGTAACAAAATCAATTTTCTATGTCAACGCAATCAAGAGAAACAGCAATTTATGTCGCATACATTCAAACTCGCAACTCGCAAGGGAATCAAAACCTACCTACAAACCTACTTCCCGTGAACTCAGAATCTTGAAATTTGGTACGAAGCAACGTCTTGTAGCACAGATAAAGGAAATAGTGCGAAATCTGTAATTTTTTTGTAACATCATCCAACTATGACTCGATTGTTGTGATGGGTAAATTATACTTATATACCTATAGGTTTGTACGGAACCCTCGGAGCGCTAGTCCGACACGCACTTGGCCGGTTTTTTTTGTGGTTACTATACTCAAAGATATTAAAGGTTGTAACGCCTCCTCCCCTACTACCTAGTACTCGATGCACCTAACTTTTTTTTTTCGAGTACCTAAATTAACCCCACTAAAATTTCAATTTCAACATGATGCCTTCTGAGTATAACTAAAAGGGAGGGGGGGGGGGGGGGGGGAATTGGGGGGAGGGTGCAGTTTAAAAAAACTTTTGTACATATTGAAGCACCATATACAAATCCTTTTACAAATCCTCAAAAAAAAACACTAAAATTCCTTACAACCCAAGGTCAAGTTTACTATGTCTATCTAGCACCGTTTAGAAGTTTGAAGGTTTAAAGTTTTTTATATCTGAATCGGATAATGAAGAGGGTCTTGAGCAACATTTGTTCGAGCACCATCCCTTTCAGACTTGTTGTTTCTGAGATAATTAGAGAGGGGGGAAAAGGGGGCAAGGACGGGGGTGAGTAAAACATATTTTTTCTATTCTACTTAGCATTCTCTATATGATCCCACCAAAATGTACTACCCAACATGATGCCATCTTGGTTTGCCTAAGTATTTACAAAGACGATTCAGGTGTTTTAAAATTTTGTATGGGAGTGCACTTATATGTATGGGACAATATTTTTTATGTATGGCGGCCATCTTATTTTTTATAGATTCGGATATTGAAAAGGGTCTTGAGCAACATTAGTTGGCGCACCAACCCTCTTGTCTTGATAATGTGGGGGGGTCAAAAAGAGGGGAGGTCACACAACTTTTTTCAACTCTTCCAAGCATCCTCTATACGATCCAACTAAAATTTCTATTCCAACATGACGCCTTCTGGGTACACCTTAAAAGGGGGGGAGAAAATAGGGGAAATAGAAAATAGGTGTAGGAAATCACTATTCCATGTCATAAGAATTTATAATTGCTTTCAACTAGACATTTATTATCTAGTGCAATGTTTCAGCTAAATCTTTAGTAAATATTGGTATTTCTATCTCTTTGGATAATTGAGTTTATAAGTTTAATAACTTTTAGTCAATGATAGTTTCCCCACTGATTTGCGCACCGATTTAGTATACAGATAAACTACGCAATCCTACGAAACCCATAAGTAGATTTATACTACTTTATAGGTATGGATAATAGTAATTCGACAACCTGTTCAAATTTGTCGAAACGTGTTGTGTACCTGATGTCCTACCTAACCTAATCTGGTGTGTGAATCCGCAATTCTGGAACCAAACTTCGTACATTTAATTGCGTATGTCACTCATCAGGGTGCAATGATGAGCTACCTAGCTGCTAATTGGGGGACAGCGAGTTGTAAACCTCGACTTTGTACCTAACCCCTAGTACGTCCCTACAATCTACTTCCGACAGACCGAAGTTTTGGGATGTCATCCGTAGATTAAAGGCAATATAATGTGCAAATTTATAAATAAATAAAGATAGACTATGTCGATTGCTTCTGTTAAGTCCGGTTCTACCTTCCTTACACAGAATGCAACCAATCATAGGGAACCATTAAAGCGATCCTCAGGAGAGGTAAAATCTGGCTCATTCTATCAATAATATATTAATAGAAGGATAGATTATTCTATCTAATAGAATCCAATTCTATTTAATCTTATTAATTCAAATCCAGTATTATTTATTATTATAAACCATTGTCTATAAACTTAGTATTAATTACTTATTGCTAGCTTTCACTCACGGACCTTGACAATGACATACATCTGCCATAATCCGTCTATGGTATAGTTTGTTATGACAGATGCTTTGTTTATTGACATTGTAATGAATTACGCACTATTTTATTCAATAATTAAAGATCTGAGATAGAATTGCTGGTAAACCTGTTCTGACAAGAATGACCCATGTATGCCTACGTGATATTAATATGGTTTGTACCCAAGCATACCATAATAATTGTGAATTATAACGGAATGACCTTCTGTCCCGTTACAGCGTGTACACAGTGAAAGCAAATCGAATAAGGTATTTTTTTATGTATGTTCACCGATTACTCGAAAACGGTTCTTTTTCGTTCTTTTTTTGTTTGAAAGGGTATACTTTATTAAAAGAGAGAATTATATCAAATTTTTACATATCAAAGCAACCGACCGACCCACCGACATAGCCTGGCGGGTTGGTCTTAGTAGCATGTCACTGGCATTATTTATGAAAAAAATACTCAAAAATAATACCGCTGACAAACCGGGCTGTGTCAGCGGGATTGCCGACTGTTGTCTAGAAATGTGAAACGAAAATTTTACTTGTTACAATGTTACTTGCAGGTTTCTATAGGTGAAATAATTTTTGAAATCGGTTTAGTAGTTTTGAGTTTATCTGTTACAAACAAACAAAAATCTTATCTTTTTCTTTTAATATCAATGTATTGTTTGTTGCAATTATATTTGTTTAGTTACTTAATAACTAGTTAAGGTATTTTATACTCGTAATACTAGTTACCAGTAATATGTTTTATGCATCTTTTCAACAAACTCTACACTTTATGTCTGTAATGTACTAAAATCGAGACCCGTTGCCCTAGAAGAATTTTAAACTATTTAAAATTCAGTATTTAAGTATTCTTAGTTTGTATACCATAAATATATAATTACGTATTAAAACTAAAAAGAAAACCGACAACATTGAATTAAATTCGAGCCCATAAAAATACATCAGCATCGTCATTGGCCTTTGTTCATCTGTTGAAGATGATTTAGGTGGCGTCAGTAAAGTTACAGAGCAGTTAACTGTAATTGAAAATGTTGTTCATGGATCTACCCCAGCAAGCTGCAGTAGGTGAAGTTTCCTCTCCACTGACGTCACTCTGCCTGGGATTCTGTTTGATAGCGCAGGTCTTTCCAGGTAGTACACTAACCTCTCGACCTTGCCAACAGGACAGACCTTGCAGGAAAGACGAATCAGTACATGCGGTGTCGGTTCGGTTGCAGGCGCATAACGGCTGGCACAGAGCCAGGCTTATTTCAAGTTTTCTTTCTCTATTGCCAGCTCTTCTGTTAGTCAGCAGGGGCACTAACCCCCAATAATTTCAAGACTGGTGATGTTGTCTCCATCACCAGTCTCCAAGCAACATTCATCTAGGATCAGTTCCACATAGAAATCCTCACTCGAAGTGTTATTATAGTTAAGCAAAAATTACCAACCCAATTTTACAGTCAGATGCAGGTGCTGAGCCATTTTTCATGATACTTAGCTAATCGTTATGAAGTACAGCGGATGGTAAAAGTAAAAAACTTATAAAACAAAATTTATTTTTGTAATAAATCATCAGAAAGGATGACAGGTGTCATGTCATTAAAATACAACCTAATTGAGAACCTCTTGTCATTTCTCGAAATTCGTAAACTCCACTGAAAGTAACAGGATAGCAAAATATCAAAATTTCGTTTCATCTTAGTGGATGACATATTTTTTCAGTTAGAGTTTAAAACCTAACTACTGAACCGATTTTTATGAAATTTATATGGGCTCAATCAGGAAGACATTGACACCCTTTTACATGAAATCAGATTTTTTCAAATCGGTTCTTAAATGACGGAGTTATGAGATAACAAACATATGTAAATAAAATACGTATACAGTCGAATTGGGAACCTCCTTGTTTGAAGTCGGTTGAAAAACTGAACACAACCGAGAAATATTGAATTTCTATTTCTATCTTCTTGTTTCGATGTTACCCTCTATGCTTCCTGCTTCCGGAAGTCAAGTCAGTGCGTAATTGAATCCTCCGTTATCGGTCGGTCTTTATTGTCTTTCTGTTTCTTTGGCTTAAAGAACAAATAAACAACTCGCTGAAGTTAAACGATTGAATTTTATTTATTTTCTAAACTCGAATTGAGACTTGGAGCATGATGTTACGACAGTTTTCAATGAAAAACAGATCTTAGATTTTTTGGTATGTTTTTTTACGAATCTACTTGTGCTGACCTAGCTAGCTTGTGTGTTTAGACAAAGCTTAGTAAGTTTGTTACCTTAACTTTATCTTCTTCTTCTTTCACTAGTTGTTTTGAACCAGTGTAATGAGAGGATTAAAGTGCGTCTCAGAGGTATAGATTCTAATAAAAATACAGAGTCCTTGGGTAAAGCTTGTATTGACGAATGGTTGAATGACTATATACCTACTCTACAACTCGAAATCCATTGATGCAAGGATTCGAACCCACGACCTTAGGATCGGAAGGCTAAGCCACTACCACTATACCACCAAGTCTCGTTTTTATTGTTATAAATATCAATTATATTTCCATACTATTCCGCCTATCTGAAAAAGTTACTAAGACTATTTTTATTTTCAGATTTTTTTACATTTTCTTTAACACAAAATGGCTTGTACAGACATAATAGATGATAAATTTATGCATATCGAATGCAGCTTAAATAAATACAAAGGTTTTAAATGATTTAGATTCTAATCTAAATGATTTTTTATCCTAACTGATGTGGTTAGGTAGCGACAAAATTTGTCGCTACCTAACCACATCAGTTAATCTAACCGGAGATATCCGGAGAAAGCGTTACATCACACACTTTTTTGGTGCAAGTGGTTCCGCGCACCAAAGTTCTACTTCAGTTTTACCTATTTGTCTGCATTATTGACAAAACTACTACCCCACTTTTTCGTTGTATTTAACCTTGTTTCTATGTTAATGTTAATTAAATAAATTTTATTATTAAAAGGATATTATCGAATAGAACTGCTCACTGTATTAAAGAACATATGTAAACCATTGTTTAGTATATAATAAAGTTTCTCAGTAAGTTAATTATTTTTTAAATCTTATGAGAAATAAATAATCTTTAACCGTAATGGTTTTTGAAAATTGTATTAGGTTCTAAAATAAACGCTGCGTGTCAATAGAGGGTGAAATAGCATTGCCCCAATGAATGGTAATCAATGAATCAATTTTGTTAGGTAGTAGCAATTGTGGTAGCAATAGTTGACGGTATCGTGGAGTTAGTAGACGATGAATTGAATTGAACCATTACCAACTCGTAGGTAACTATCGTCCCAGCAACCTGAAATAAAAACAAATCACATTAAAAATATAATGCCCCTAACCACACGCGTCGATATAATTTTCTTTAAACCACGATCTCTTCTATGAACTTCGTGTTCTCCCTGTAGCCGTTTCCTGTATTGTATTTGTCTGGTATTTGTCTAGACAATTACCCAGACCCTAGAGTCTTTGATTTTTGTATTTACAATAAAGTAAATAAGTAGTATATCAATTAAGTGGTTCCATAACACAAGCTATGCTTACTTTGGGGCCAGATGATGGTGTGTGAAATGTCCAGCACTATTCGTAGCACGATGTCAATCCCTATTTAGAGTGCCAACATTAAAATATACAACATATATGTTATACAAAAATATATAAATTTTAAAGCTTACCGTCAAAAGCAGTCCTCTAGTAATTGAAAAGAACTGTAGGCCACTTAGCGCGATGTGGTCTCCATTTACTTGGTCTAAAAACCTTTGCACCTAAAAACAAAACAATTTTATGATATTATGACTTCTATAAAATTGTAAATGACGTTAATGAATTAGTTGTGATGATTCTTGATTGGATTATGTATTTTAGGCTTCCGAAGTCCAGATGGAACGGTTATTGTTTTTCTAGATGGATCATATAAAAAACCGCTAGGCCCAAGACAAGTTTCTTACCAGTTCTTCTCGGGCTTAGGTTAGGATGAATTGGCATGAATTATTATATTACTAATTAGCATAAGTTATAAACTAAAAAGGTGGTGGGCTGAGCTATGCAGATTTTCAGCCTCCACTTATAAACAAATTTATTTGCTGCTGCCCATATACGCACCCGGATAGTAAAAATTACGGTTAGTACACATCAGTTGGTATATTATAAAAAAAAACTAGCTGTCTCGTTCGCGAATTCGTACCAGCGTTTCAAAAAGAAAAAAATGAGGGTTAATTACAAACACACGTACAGAAGATTTATATATTACAAATATTTACTTACTTATAAAACCTTTTTATAAGGTTGTCATCACAAAAAAATATATGATAATTACAGATTGTATAATTATCATTTACCGATGAAATTTAGAATGCAGATGAATTGTGATTTGGATTAAAACAGAATGTATCTGTTTTAATCAGAATCATTATCATACTTCAACACAGTAAACGGGTGAAGGCACGTCGTACAACACCGGTGCTGGGACGTCAGAAGCGGTGTTCACTTGGGAGGCTATTAGAGAGACAGCCACGGACCGCGTGATCAGGTACACCAGCGAGAATATAAAGTACGCTGCTGCTTCATAGCCTCCTAGAAGTGTTGACCTGTAAAGTTATAGCAAAGAAATGTGTTAAAAGTTGGTAGTTTCGTTTAGACAGATGTTATTTGAAAAATATTTTATATATATTTTATATTTATATAAAGAAACCGTCCGCGGCTTCACACGCGTGGTATCTACAAAAATAGTATCTTATATCCTTCTCCAAGGACTCATCTATCTTTATAGCAAAATTCATCAAAATCGGTTCAGCGGTTCATCGGCAGAGACAGACAGACGAGTTACTTTCGCATTTAAAATGTAAGTAGGGATTTGTTATACACTCATAAAATATAGAGATGGGTTTCAGCAAAACAGTGACCTTCATAGAATCAATACTGCAAAGAAACAAATCATACATCTCTAAGTTTCGACTAGAAAAAGAAAATAAGCCCTTTATGGGGAACACGGTGCGCTTCTATAATAAGCTTCCTGAACATGCAACTAAACTACCTATTAAGAAATTTAAAGCATACATAAAAGATAGTATTATCAAGAAAGTGTATTATAATATAAGTAACTATATTATTGATAAGAATGCATGGCCTCATATAGCTCTGCCCTCAGACAGTTAACCGGCACATATTGAATGTAAAAACTCTCTTGTATTCGTTTTTCGTTGTTAAGGTAGTTATAAGATGAATCATGCAAAAAAGGGCTAGAATCAGGTCGAGTTTCGTGCTAGTTCTTTTCGGGCTTGGGTTAGGAGGAATTGACACCTAAATTCACCTAGTATAAGACGTTTCAAAGTGATCCTTGTGATTGTATTGAATAAAGTATCTTTAACTTGACTTTTTGACTTTGACTTATTACGTAAAAAAATACTTTAATTGCATGTAATTGACTTACTTTTTAGCACGACTGCTACATTCCCCAGTGCCCTTAATGCCATCCCTGCAAAAAAAACGTAACGTGTAAAATCTCACATCTCACCATGGTAACTAGCAAGTTTAACATTATACCCTGAATTAGTTTTTATAACACACTACTGTACACAATACACAATACTGTTACTGATACACAATACTGTTCCAGCAGGACAGTACCAACCTCTCGGAAAATGGGTTGGTACCATCTGACGATCAACTCTACTCCCGCACGGGCTCATTGGTCAAATCAATTAACGCGCGCTTCCCCGGCTTTCTATAATACACTTCCATCCCTTTTCACGAAATCACTCTCACAGATTGCAGAAAAGTGAGAGGGAACCAAACATTACAAACTGCTAGACCAAAATCAAAAAAACTTACTCCAAAGTATGAAAAAGCTGGAGACAGATGAAGAACAGATTGTTTGCGAAGGAGATGAAAACAATTCCGCTAATGACGTCATCAACCTTCCTCACCAGCTGCGTTGCTCTACCATACTCCTCTCTGGTATTTTTCCAAAATACTTCTGGTAAATACTAGAATAGAAAAGAAATCCCACAGGAGTCATTAAAGTCGCACGGTACACCATCACAAGGAACCATAGTTGCTGTGTCCTGTAGCGGTAATCAGAGAGTCGCCCGTTGCTACTACTGGCCATTGGTACTATTCGTTGCTTGTTTTCCATCACTACAGTTGTAAGGGAAATTGTTATGTTGCTTGTGTCTTCAACTGACGACTTTTAGTTTACAGTTACCGACACCGAAGACTTTATGATCGTCAATGAGTATGTATTAAGTGGGAGCAACTGGACACAAAAAATGTTTACGTATGCGCAGGGAGTGGATGATCTCATACTGGTTCTATAGAAATTAAATATTCATCGGTTGCTTGTATCTGACACAAGACACAAAAGTGTACACGTTTGCGCCCTGCCTAAGTTCTCAGGCAGGGAGCCAATACAGGCTAAGCCTAGTGAGGAAGTCAACAGCAACTCCTAGATGGCCCGTCCTAAGCATTACAACAATGTGAAACAAATAGAATAAGCATTATTTTTTTTTATTTATTGGAAAACCAACAGCTTGTTTGAAGAGAATATAACAGTCGCATATAATAAGAAAGCTAATTACAGGTTTTCACGTATAAAAAACACAATATAAAAAGTTACAGCTAAGAACAACTTGAAATAAGTATCTCAGTATATAGTATAACTAACTAAGTAAGTATCTAACTTTGTGAACTTGACTGGTCACCAAAGAATTCCCTATTGAGCCGTTGTCTAGCTGAGCCTACTAGTGTAGGTTTAGCAGACCAGGCATAATAGATCTAAGTCAAAACGCTTACTCAACTTATTGAAATTGTCGCTTTTATACCACACCTACTGAGAAACTTGCCCATTCCTTTTCCAAATATAAGTTAGAAAATACATAATTTCAGGCCTACTAAATTGCGGGACGGAAAAGGCTATGGAATTTTATTTCTAACGCGTTTAGCGGGAGAGAAAAGTGTATGAATTTCATTTCTAACATGTTATTTTTTTTTTATTTCTTTATAGATCAGCCGATAGCTATAGTTATTTTCTATTATAAAGGACAACAAGTTTTAACTCCAAGTCCGCCGAATGATTTATTCCTCTTCCGATTTCCGAACAATATTTTGAAAAAAGAACCCAAGTAATAAAGACATGCGTGGGAATTTCTTCGAAAATTGTATTTGGGTTTAGTAATTCTAGGAATTCCACAGAATGTCGTCGAATGATAGTGAAGATTTTATTCCTCATAGTATAGTATAGTATAAAGCACTATGTATCACTTGGGAGAAAGTGCGATTTACCTCGTGTGTTTTTGTGTGACAAACTCGGTGGGAATTGGGCACTTTCTCGCCTAGGTGTACAATGTACTAGTGTTCTGTTAAATTCCATACCTATACCTGAATTTTTCTGTAATAAATATCTTTGATCTTATTATCTATTATCATTCACCTTATGTAAGTGAAGGTAACTATGCCATGCAATACTGCACTCAAGAGAAAGTTAAATCGATATTTTCCACTTACTAACTGGCAATTCCCGACTGAAGTAACAGAATCCACTGGAGATTGTTGGGGTGCGACATTTAAAGTGCTATTACTTGTACGGAACACGAACAAGACTTACCCAAAACTTGATAGTGAACGGAATATTTTTATCGTGCTACTAGTAATTGAAATAACTAATACGTAATTTTAATAATTTTATTGACATCTATGGAATTATATATTTTTAATTGTTTTACTAATGAAGTAGCTGACCGCGCGCAGCTTCGTCTGCGTTGAAGATTTTTCCCCAGACAAACCAATTTTCCCGGGATTAAAGTAGCCTATGTCACCAGGGAATAGTGTAGCTTTCCAACGGTAAAAAAAATTAAATCGGTCTAGCAGTTTCGGAGCCTATTCTATACAAAGAAACAAACAATCAAATCTTTCCACTTTATAATATTAATATAGATGAAAGAAAAGTTTAATTTGTATTGTGATTCTCATTCTGATATCATATAAGTAATGAAATGAACAAAAAAATATGTATGTAAATTGACAGCAAAAACGCTCTTATTGCATATTGATTAAAGGCCAGTAAAAAATTAATTTAACCTCGCACAAAATTTCTGAATACATTTTTTTATAACGTTACATACTTTTTTTTTGTTATTTTAATGCATAATTTTGATCAAAGGCTAAATAATATTACAATCTAGCCAAATAAGCTAATGAGTTATTTTGAGTTGACATAATATAATTATAAAATAGATTATACCTAAGAATGTGTCCAATAGCATTTTTTTCTTACAGTCTCTTGTTAATAGGAAGATACTTTTTCTTGTGTTTAATGTATAGGGTCTTTCATTAAGCGTGTTCTATCTTTAAATTTAAATAAAACAAAGTGTGTGTGATATATTATCGAAATTATTTATTTATTTGAAAGATGTATCATCATCATGTGTCATCATCATCATCATGTATCATATCATGTATAATCATCGACCTATAGCGCTCGCCGTTGACAGTGATGGCCTGGCCAATGTTCTCAGAGAAATATGACCCGATGACGCCGCCAGCCCAAAACCCACACCAAACTATAACTTTTTCGGGATGCATTGGACGCTCTTGGATCTCATGTGGATTGGTATCGTCCCAAATTCGACAATTTTGTTTGTTTACGTACCCATTCATCCAGAAATGGGCCTTATCGCTGAAGATAATTTTTCTGTGAAAATTACGGTCAGTTGCTAACTGCTCCAGTGCCCATTCAGCGAACACACGTCGTTGTCTATGGTCGTTTACCTTCAATTCCTGGGTGAGTTGAATTTTATACGGGTGCAGGCCCAAGTCACGACGCAAAATTCGCCAAGTTGTGGTCTGTGAAAGGCCGAGTTCTTGTGAGCGACGCGAAATCGACTGCCTCGGATTCTCCTGCACACTCTCATGGACAGCGGCGATGTTTTCGGCAGACCTTGCGTTTCGGTGACGTACGGGTGTTGGTCGATCATTTACCGAACCAGTGGACTCAAATTTATCCACCACACGACGAATAGTCCTCTCGGTAGGACGATTATGGCGACCGTAAAATGGGCGAAGCGCGCGGTGCGTTGCCCGAACAGAACACTCATTTTGATAAAACAACTTTATCATTTGCACGTGTTGTTGAATGCTATAGATATCCATGATGATTTGGCAAAACAGAATGAATAAATTACAACCAATTTGACAGATGCAGCTTCAACAAGATGGCCGCTACCAACTGTCAAAGTTCGGACGTGCCTATTGGAAGACCCTTTAGTTTCTTTTCACTTCACTGTTGTTAAACACTAAACTAATCAAATGTCTTTTTACGTTTGGGCCTCCTTACATTGTCCGTGATGTCCAAAGGTCACTTACTGAGCACAAAATGCTGACAGATGCAGATAAAGCTTCAAGCGCAATCTTGAAAAAAAAGTTTTTGGCCGATATCTCTCGAAACTGCACTTTAGGGCAAAACATATCGAATATATATAATAAACTTTGAGTAAGTTGGTTAGAAAACCAGAATAGTGAGAGGTATAAAGTAATCCTCAAAGGCTCATTTCGTGTACTTGACACATCTCTTTGAACTTTTCTTGTTCCACGACATGCTGGTTTCTTTAGGATATTTTAATTTACCGTTAGAGAGTACTGGTTTAGCGCACATATTTTACTTAATTTACATAATAAATTTACATATCAGAAAAATCCATTGGTTAACAGCAAGATTCGAACCCAAGACAGAATCGTAAGTCTAATACTACCACTAGACCATTAGCGAACGGATTAACATTGAAACAGTTATTTTCACGATATTTAAAATTTTGGAACTCATAAAACAATTGATTGTATTTAATTTGGGTGCTCAATTATTAAAATGATTATTATTACAGGTGTTAAAGTTGGTTGAAAATGCTTTACCTTTCCTTGCGCTGCCAAAAGTTTTTTATTGACTTGCTCCAGCCGCGAGGTGAGGTAGTAGCTCATGCAAATCACAAACAAGTCGGAGAAGTTCCAAATGAATGTCGACTGGAAATGCAAAAACTGGAAAGAAGAAAGTTTGTTTCAAACATTTAGCTGCTTAAATCAACTAAAACTGTTTATTACAGTGCCATCCCTTTTTAACCGACTTCAAAAAAGGAAGGTGTTCTCAATTCGACAGTTTTTTTTCTTTTTATGCTTGTAACCTCAGAACTTTCGACTGGGTGAACCGATTTTGATGATTATTTTTTTATTTGAAAGCTGGTGCTTTCCGTGTAGTGTAATGGTCTATTTGGTTCAGTTCTGACAACGGCGTCCATGCGAAAACCATATAAAGCTTAAATATGCATTAAGTATGGGCGCGACAAATGGACGAATATCACGCCAGCCGATTTCGATGATTCTTTTTTAACAAAAAAGGAGGAGGTTATCAATTCTGTTTAATTTTTCTTATATTTATTGAGTCGATTGTCTCTTTAGTTTTTAAAACGTAATTATTGTAAGATAGAGTGTCAGAAAGTGACAGGGCGAATTATTATTCTGATGTATCCTAACTAGTATTATAAATGCGAAAGTTTGTATGTATGTTTGTTACTCTTTCACGCAAAAACTACTAAAATGATTTTAATGAAAATTTACAATAATATAGCTTATACATCAGAATAACACAAAGGCTATAATTTATAAAGATATTGTGTGAATTTTTCAAAATATAACGATAAGTGCTGCTAAGAAAGTAGGAGTAAATTCTGCCATCTACGAGCTATTCTGGCATGCGTTGCAAAATCCGTTAGAATTACACGAAGTACTAATCCTGCGCAGACGAAGTCGCGGGCACCAGCTAGTATGCTATATTAATATAAATATTATTGTTAAGTTTATTTAAAATCCATTCAATTGTTTTTACGTGAAAGAGTAACCAACATTCATACACACATACATATAAATTTTCGTGTTTATAGTATTAGTAAGGAAATAAACAACAACACCCAGACTTAGAAGAAATACTTACGTTCATCACACAAATGTACATATGTTCTGATAGGGAATGATATAGAACCCTCAACCTACAGACCAGAAGTCAAAGCTACTACCAACAGAACTGACAGGCCAGTTATTTTAATCGATTTTTCAGTTGATAGAAGCTTTGTTTTGCATCTGGCTTCGATATTTATGTGTCGAGTTGTTAAAGGCAGCATGGCGTACGCAAGATTTCAAATCTTACCTGTGTAACTATACCCAGTAGAGGTGAATAAGGTAGAAAGTTGAAGACCCAAGGATAGAAGTGTTTCACAAACCCCTCGTAGGTACCCAGTTTCGAGTAACATATCTCAGCTCCAGCAAAGGCCGATAATAGCGATAGAATATGTTCCGCTAAACAAAAAACAAACCGCTACAATATCATAGAAAAGCATATAATTACATGTCACAAAACATATAAAATAACAAAAACATAAGTTAATGAACCGTGGCGGAAAAAAGGGTACAGCACCATACATAATCATATCATACATAACTTATCATAACATATATATTATTAATTTTCCCTCAAAACTGATTATTTATCATGATAAACAGTATATCTCGTGATTATGGCGCATGCATCTGTGCCGAAATATCGAGAAGCAAAAAAACATACATATCTAACATAATATGTAAGTATCCCGTTTTGATTGATAATTATATCATTATCATACAGCATGTTATGAAACAGCAAGGCTGCTGAATCGCTGGTCGCTAGGAGTAACTACAGGCCCTGATTCAGTTGTATCGCCGGACTAAATAAAATAACTAGCGCTTCTAAAAACTCAGTAATTTTCATGTCTTAACTCATTTTAGTCATCATGCAATGAGGTGATAATTAAAACTGAGGAAAATCAATTCAATAAATAGTTCACGCAGCTCTCTAGAAGTTCTCTAGAATCTGGATCAGTTGAGCTATCTGTAGATCATTTTTAATGGTTCTTAGATAATTCAACTGTTTCACATGTATTTTATAATACCGTATATTATTTTTTACATTTCTGTAATGTAATTGTATATTATATTCAATAAAGGAACAAAATGACAATATAATTACAATATATAAAAGAGCGCTAGGACCAAGACGAGTTTCTTGCCAATTCTTCTCGGGCTTGGGTTAGGATGAATTGGCACCTAAATTCACCTAGTATGTAAGACGTATCGTAGACGTATTATACGAATAAAGTATCTTTTGACTTTGACTTTATGCTATTTTAATTTACATTTAAAATGTTACTCAAATTTGAACTTCAAAGTACGTGAAATAAGGTCGTTTATATTTTAGGAAATTTCAGCTAGTCTGGCGAACACCACTGTCACATGCGTCTTATTTTCTTATTACACTAGGTGCTGCCCGCAGCTTCGCGGCTTTGTCGCGCGTGGTACATCAACAATAGCCTATGTCCTTCTCCAAGGTCCCATCAATTTCAGCGGCTTAGGCGTGAAAACGTGACAGACAGACAGACAGAGTTACTTTCGCATTTATAATATTAGTAAGGATTACACAGAAAATTAATACTCACTTATTAGTTTAAAATTCAGATACATTTATGTTATTGTATTTTTATTGACCATTTCCACAAAATCCTCACCTAAAGCCAAAAACAGCACAACTCCGCAGGTAATATTGCACTTCCTCGTAAGATTGTTGTCATAGTTTGGATCCAACTCTTCAGTTTTAGATATCGTCTGAACCAAACCAGGCCATTTTATAGCAATATGTAAAAACATTGTCATCGTACAGCACGTGGTTCCATAGAATATCAAAGGTGCTGAAAACAATAAAATATGGTATACAATATGGTTGATAGTAGCTCTACCTTCTGCGGTGTAGGGTGAGGGTTCGATTTCCTCTGAGGATAAACATTTGTGTGATGAACATAGTTGTTGGTTCTATGTCTGGGTGTTATTAAGTATCATAAGTATATGTATATACATATATATACACATATAAATATATTTGTATTCTATTAGTCATCAGTATGGCGATTATGGAACATTTGACAGAATCAATGTCTATTAGTTTTGATTAGCAATCGGCATAGTTTCAATCATAAGTTTAATTGTTATCGGAACTAGTTTTAAAAAGATGGATTACTATTACGTACGTTCTATATCTATCTCAGACCAAATAAATATATAGACGGAGACTGCCATGAATAACTAAAGCGAAGTCTCAAAACCATGCTCCTCTGTGTAAATACACGCACCCACGCACACACATCTACCCAAACCGTGCTCATTGCTCTTAGTATACATACTTATACTATTAAGTATTAGATCATGTCGTGGTCAATAAAACATTATAACAAAAAATAACTCCATTTATTTAATATTTATATATAAAAGAAGCACGATTTCGGTGTATGTGTGTGCGCGGGTGCGGGAATCGACACACAGGAGCACGGTTTTGAGACTTTATTTTGGTTGATTGCGGCGCTCTGTGTGTATATTTATTTGATCTAAGGATTTATTCGTATGACAGCATGTATGACAATCAACATCAACCTCCCGTAATACCAATTCATCAATTGTAACTGAAAGTGATTAGTATCAAAGTTTTGATAGTATCAGAAGTCCATAATCGCCCCGCTGATCACCATAATACAAGCTATGCTTAGTTTGGGGCTAGTTGGTGTTGTGTGCATTGTCCACTAATATTTATTATTATTATTATTATATCAGCTACGTTAAAGTTAAAGTTAAAATCTGTTGCCATCTCATTTTTTGGCTTTCGAACGATAAGGACATAGATAGCGTTTAAAGCTTCACGTTAGCTAATTAAACTATTTTAGGATAGAGGGTATAACTTTATTTATTTTATTCTAGAAATTTACTTTTATGATATAGCAAAGTAGAAGAAAAGAACCAGTTGTGCAACGTAACGTGAGATAAGAGTGGAAGATAATGGCTATTCTAGAAATTTACTAAACATTATTGAGAGAAGCGCAGATATAAGTATAATTTTTCTGACATTGGCCTCAATTCAGTTGTTTCAATAGAATTTCCTAAAACAAAAACGATCTTATTTTGTTTGCATTAAAGTCTGATTTAGAGTAACATTTTTTAGTGACACTTTCTAAATTAACGTAGGTATATCTGACGTGTTTTAGCTCAATTTAGTCATGTAAGGTGTTGAATAAAACTGCGGTTATGTTCCGCAGTATTTATCAAAACCTCAATACATTATTATTTAAAGGAATTAATTGGAATAAAAATTATAGCAATAAAACAAGAAATAATTTTAACTTATTTAAGACCTGTGATTTAAAATGAGTAGTCTAATCTGAACTTTACTGGTAGCAAAATAAGATCGTCCATATTTTAGAAAATTTTTGCTAGTCCGGCGAAACAACAGAATTGCCAGCATTGTCGTACTTCAAACTAGGGTCCCGGCTTATGCTCAAGAATCTATTTATAGTTTTTAATTTCGTTATTTGTCGATCCTGGCTTTGCAAAAGCTGTTAGACCATAGCGGAGGCTTTGTGGGGGCCTATTTACTACGTCTCACCGGGATTGTCCACTGAATACGAAAATAGTAGTAGTCCTGGAACAACTTGTTATAGTATAATTTTATTAATAAAGCCTTACGAACATATTGATAAACACGAGTTTTATTAACGTATTATTTTGTTGATTATAGAACCGACACTGTTTCGATTCATGTAGAGAGTGCAATAGAGAATGCAATAGAGAATGCAATAGAGAGAATGCGATAGAGAACACGCAACTCACGGACGGCGGATCAAACACCCTGATGAAGATTTTCTAGATGAATCAAAACAGCGTCAGTGCCTCCATCGACAAAGTAATACATGAGTATGTGCTACTGTAAAAAGGTTGAGTAAGTAAGTATTTTTAATTGTTAGTGTTTATTGTTATGTTTATTATTAACAAAATTCGTATTAGATAGTTAGATAGGTATATTTGTATGTCCAAATGATTCGTGTTCTTTAGCCAATTAATTTGGTAAATAATTTTAGGGTAGGTCTTAAGATAGATAATAATTTAATAATATATGTTTTGTAGGTTGTCTTTTTCTATTTCTTCATCTTTTATATTGTTTAATGAAACATATATGTAACGCTTTGGATATTTCTGTAATGTTACTATCTAAATAAATAAACTTGAACATGAGTAAATCCCGTGTTTATCAAATGGTACAACTCAAGAAAGTTTTAAAAGCGAAGTCCTTACATGTCCCCATGAGAGTTGCAGTGGAGTGAACTAAATGATTAATACACATCACAGTTATAAACATCTGTCCAATTAACGATAAACCAGTATATGCACATTTCCATGATGTCCGTACGAATCTGGAAAATATATTTTAATTTGCAAATTACTGGCAATACTAGTTCATATCAAATAAAAATCACTTAAACATATTATGACAGTGCCACGTTAGTATATAAAAAAAAAACAAATGTACATAAAAAAAAAATTAAAAAAATGCTTGTCTGTAAAGTTGGTGTACGGAAGATAATTTCACGTGATAACGTCATAAGAAAACATTAATGAGCCGATCGTGCCTCTCTATCGCTTTTTCCGCGCTCTCGCTTGCACGCTCGGCTCAGGCGGAACGTGACAATGAGTCATGCTTTTTCGTGCGTGCAGCCGGTGTTTATCGATTTATAAGACGTTATCACGAAAAAGTGTGATTTTAGTGAAAAAGTGTGATTATTGTTAGTTTATCTTTTATAGGACAATGTATACGCTCCTTTATATTCCTAGATTTATTGTTTGCCAAATTTATGGAAATAATTATGTGCAAAAACTGTCTCAAAGCATTTTAAAAAATATCTGATTGTTAAGAAAAGCTTGGGACGAATCTGATCCGACTCAACTTCTTACCGTAACAAAATTTACAAGGTCATACAAAAAAATATTAAGACTAGACAAGTTTCTTGCTGGATACTGTGTCAACTGAGGATAGGAGGAACGGGCACCTAGATTCACTGAGTGTAAAAGTTGACGATTGAAAATGGACCTTGTGATTTTATTGAATAAACACATTTTGCTTTCTTTCTTAGTTTGTAAGTAGTATATCAGTCATATGGTACCCATAACACAAGCTCTGCTTACTTTGGGGCCAGATGACGCTGTGTTAAATGCCCGGCACTATTTATTTATTTCCTTTTTTATCAAATAGTTTAGAATTTGAGATTTTAAAACAGATAGCGCTGCTACAATAACTTTTTGACAATACAAGCTATCAATGACATCTTTCGAACCAGTTGGAACAATTTTTATTAAAATAAAAAGTCTATATGTACCTACTGTAAAATATTTTCTTTGAATCTTTTGTATGTACCTGGTATCTCTGGCGTCGTTACTGATAACGCCCACGACAGGCATCAAGGAAAAAATTTGCCCGATGATAACGGTCACTCGTAGCGAGTTCTGGATTGTCGCCACTTTTTTTACCTTTGTTTTAGACACATGTACTTTGCTGTCTGTAAAGTTAGACTTCGTATAAGAAGAAATGTGGGTCATGATGATGTTGATGATGATTATAATGGTGAAAATTATGGTTTATGTCAAAGATATAAATAAATATTCGTGAACAAAGCAAACAACACCATCTAGCCCTAAACTGAGCATAGCTTGTATTATGGTGTACAATACTTGTATGTATATGTATAGTATAAGTATGTTTATATTAGTATTCTATCAGTCATCGGGTCACATAGAGACATTTTCGAAATTATATATTAGTATGGATCAATTGCCGTGCTCTAGTCTCGCTCAAACTCTAAAATGGCTCAAGTGAATTGTATTTTTTTTTTGTTTTGGTGCTTACTGTACACAATCAAATAATTTTAGTTTTTGTGTTCAGTAGGTCATCTAGTTACAATAAAAATAACGTTATGATTTCATTCTTATTAATCTAAGCTTACGTTTAGTTGGAATCCAAAATGAAATGGTTTTCTTGAAATTCTTCTGGGCCATCATTCACTAATGAGTAATCACCGAGCTACTTTAAACGACCTTCATTGTGAAGTTAGACACGGCGTTTTGTCAAGCAGGGCACAATTAGGGTTCCTTAAATGTTATCTGAAAACAGAAAACCTTGCATTAATGATACAAATATTATTTTTATAACGTTATTTATCGATTAAATATACACCGTAAAAATTATATTTAGGTCCTAACATATGAAATTGGCGTTTTGTATGGAAGGAATATAAAATCGTTGTTTTTTTTGTAAAACATAATACATTACATATAATACATTGTAATACAAATACAAATACAAAACTTTCTTTATTCAATAGAATCACAAGGATCACTTTATATCGTTTTCAAATACACGGTTAATTGTATGTTAACTCAAAGTAATTCAAAGTATGCACCATTATCTATACACTTTTGCCATCTCATAGGTAGTTCTTTGATACCTTTACTAGAAAAACCACAGGGAAAATCAATAAACTCTTTGAAGGTGGTGTGGACTGCCACATCGGAGATGAACTTTTTCCTTATTAGAAGTTATCCAAATTCCGGAAAAAATGGTAATCTGTTGGAGTCCGGGGAGGTCCGGGGAGTACGGTGGATGTCGTAGACCTTTCAATTGCAGCTTCTCTAGTTTAACAGCCGTCTGTTGTGCAGTGTGTGGTCTAGCGTTGTCCTGTAGCCGCAGTGGCCTAGAGCGATTGATCAGCCTCGGTTATTTAGCAGCTAGTTCTTCCACCATGGTTCGCAGTTGCTGAGAAAAGATATCTTCTGTAATCGTTTGACCATATTTTAGAAAGATTTTATAAGTGAACGACATCGGAACTAGTCCACCAAACACTCACAAGTAAAGTTTTCTGAGTAAGTTTTCTCTTAGCTATTGCGACGAGCGCTTCCGATTATTATACAGGATCCACTTTTCATCATAGGTAATTTAAAATCCCTTCATTATCGTGCCGGTTGACCAATGTAACGCAGTCGACTCGTGTTTGCTGGTTTTTTCACTCAATTCATGAGGTATTATACTCAATACACCCACCATTTAAGCTTTTTTACTTTCCCTTTTTGCTTCAAGTGCGTGATGCATAGCGAAGCCTGCAGCTAACTCCGAAGTGGTTTGCGACGGATCCACGTCCACCACAGCCTTTAATTCTAAAATTTGAGGATTGAGCACTTTGGTCTCCGGCCGTCCACGGGGCTTGTTCGAAGGTTGAAATTTCCAGAACGAAACGTCGGAACCAAAAACGTACCATATTTTCTTTTGCGACACCAGCCATACACATACACATCAATAATCTTTCGAGCTGTTTCTGCAGCACAGGTGCTTCGTACTCGTAAATAAAGCGATATTTCAAATTTGCCATTGTGCGAGATGAGTGACGCCAAAAAAAAACTAACAAGCAAAAAATAAATGAATGGCTGTTTTCGAAACTCAAATATACCTGCTACATAGATTTATAAATTTGAATTTGGAATTCTTAACCAAAGAGTATTATATTAAAGTGGCCAGTACAACAAAACGCCAGTTTCATATGTAAGGACCTAATATCAATAAACAATAGGTACTTAATCAATTTTTAACTAACTTTTTGAACATCTAAGAAACAAAATAACGCAAAGGTTTTTATGTAGAATATTAAGGTTAAATTAGATCACTAGTTTTCTTACGGATTTTTCACTTTATTACCAACATAGCTTGCTTAGAGACGCTTCAAAAATGACAATCAATTCCTCCTGTTTCTTTATATCTAACTGAAGTTGAAAAATACTGTGACACACGAACAAAAATCAGCGTAAACTCAATTGGTTTACTACTCGACCGCGTGGATTTACTATTCCACGTGACATAGATGACATAGAACTTTGAATCAATAGTGAATAGGTTTATGTTTGGCCAGCCAATGTTCCTCAAACTTTTTATCGCAAGCGTATGGTATACATATACAACTTTGTATACAAATTGGTATAGTGCTTCTATAGTACGTAGTATTCAATATCATGAACATATAGGTGGTACATAGGATATACATGGGTACTCATATTTATTTAACGAAATAGTTTAACTGTCAAAAAAAAGTCGTGAACAGAAGTAGAGCTCCACTTTTCTCCTTACGAATATATTCTGTTACTGATACAATATGTCACAAATTAAGTATCTAAAATATGGAACATATATAATATAACATAACATATATAATATAATATTATAAAGGTATTTAAAATTACATAAGTATTCTATTAGCTTTCTTTAAATAGTACAACCTTATTCCTAAATTTGGGGTTAGATGGAGTTGTGTGAATTTGTCTACCTGACTGGCCTGTCAGTTCAGCTGGTAGTAGCTCTGCTAGGTTGAGGGTTCAATTCCCTCCCATGACAAACGTTTGTGTCATGAACGTATATAGTTGTTCTGTGTCTGGGTGTTATAATGTATCATAAGTATGCATTTAAAAATGTATATGTATTCTATCAGTCATCTGGCCAACATAATACAAGCTATGCTTAGTTGGGGCTAGTGTTGTGTGCATTGTCCACTAATTATTATATATTTACTTATTTATATCAATGTTTAATTTATACTAATAGAGTTTTAGTATTGTGATTAATGTGTTTATTTATGTTCAAATATTGATTATATTGTTTTCATGGTAACGTTTAATTGTCCATTTATTGTAGTCATTAAGCTGTTCCATAGTGTTTTTTACGTTAGTAGAGTGTCTGACAATTGCCTGCGCTTGTATTTTCCGATAATAACTAGTAGATTCATATCTGTTTAATTTGTATTTACATTGAAGGGGTGATTTATTTGTTTTGTATCGTTTTTACAATATAATTAGACTTGATATTAACGGTTGGTTTATATATTTACAGAATACTGTGATGGAATAGTTAATTGTATGTCATGTTTAAACGAGACGCGAATTCCATTCAAGCTCGCTTATCATGAATTGTCAATAGAAATATCGCTTCGTACCTAAACAATAACGTCGTTATATTTTTTATGTTGTTTTTTATTGTTGTTTGATATATGAACAATAAAATTCAGTACAATAGGTAACACGTTAAAATCATTAAAATGTTTTTGATATTTCTACAGTTCACTTTAGTTTATTGTCAAGATGTTTTAAATAGAGATAATATCGTGGTCGGTAATATCAGAAAAAGGGCTCAAATACCGCTTTATCAAATCAACAGAAGATCTAGTAATGACTTGAGTTACAGGAGAACGAAGAATATACGTGATGTAGGAACTGATCAAGGAAGAACAGATAATATACAAGACAGACAAGATAAAGAAGTAGCCGTAATGTACGATAAATCTGGAGCTAATGAAATCTTCAATCAACATAGAGACGAAACATATCATGGAAATAGTAATATTATCTATGATTGGATCGGATCATTAAACAAAAATGAGATGGACAGCCAAAGAGAGAAAATTATTGAACGGAAAGTAGATGGAAGTATATTCAATAGACCAAGACAAGAACTACAAGAAACGCAACGGAATGAAGTTTGGAGTAAAAAATATGATAATACAAATTTTGATATAAATAAAGATGCAATAAAAGAAAAACAAGACGCGACAGATAGACGAAATAATGATGTATTTGACAGAAGATTCGAGGTAAGAAACGGAAGCAATTAGTAGAAATCGTTAATATTGTTTGCAGTATCTCTCATTTCATTTGAAATCTAGCCAAGTGAGGAAGTTAGTTCCTCACCACCAAAAAATTAGTGGACATTGAATGGTGCTCCTTTCAAACTCTAGTTAAAATTAATATTCACCTTTGCTACCGCATATTTTTGTGTTTGTCCCAAATTTATATTGTGTTTAAGTATCAATATTTCTTATTAATGATATGTTTACACCATAAACTATTCTTAAAAATATTATTTTGCAATTACGAAGAAGTTTCTATACTAGTCTATTGTTTTACAGCAATTAGAAAGAGAAGCCATTCGGCTCGAAGATACTCAAGAAAAGTTAGAGGACTTACATCAAGGCTTACGCTGGCTCACTATCAACACAGACCAAGGGTTAGGTATTGGCATATAACCTCAAAATATAATTTATCGAAATGTGATCCAAAGTATTCAATAAGACGATACTTGAAATCACCTTTTCTGCCTGAAGCAATGCACTATCCAGCGGCTACAAAAACATAGATTTTTAGTCACTGTGGAATTATATCAGAAATGATAACATTGAAAATTGGTCTTGATAAACCTAAAATAATAGGTGCTCTTATTTATTTAGTCCGATTTTAGCAGAGTCTTCGTCTTCTTCTTCCTACAATGTCATATGTTTTGATCACAATTTTGACAGTGTCTAGTGATTTAGTTTTGTAAAATTAACTTCACAAAGTCGTAATCGAACGTCATAATGTCTATTTTAAATATCTTCGTAGAATGACCATCCAGATTTTTCATGCATTTCTTGTCGTGCAAATTACAATAAACATAATAGTCATATAATTAATTTGTCAACATTTGTACTCAAAGTCACAAATTATTGATTTAAATCCGCTAAGATTGCCTAACAAATAAATAAAGCCAGACATTTCACACAGCATCATCTGTCCCCAAAGTAAACAAAGCTTGTGTTAAGGGTACCACATGACTGACTGATACTACTTATATAAGTACTTTTTTTTAAATACATTAATATTTTACATAGAAAGACCCGAGACAAATCCTTACAGATCATACAAACATTTGTCCGCCGGCGGGAATTGAACCCGAAACCTTCTACGTCTCAGCCGGGTCTTGGCCCACTGCGCCACACAGGTCGTCATAAAAAAACATTAAAACATTATGTAACACAAGAAAAAGAGCTCCTGAATGAAGTAACACATTATGCTACTATGTCAAAAATAGAATTTATAGAGGAGTCAAATATGTACGTACAATGATTCAAGGTACAAAATTGTAAACAACAATGTATATATTGTAATGTACAAAATACAATGATTCATGACTCCTCATCATTTTCTCTTCTAATTGCATCTGTCTTGTCGACAGTTTCCTTTGTTATTTTATATAAAATAATAATTTGAATTATTTTTGTTCGAATTACAAAAAACACAGAGCTTTTATTCCAACATCTCACACCCGAGTCAATAAATAACCCTAGCTCTATTTATATATTATAAAACCGGAAATAACTAGGGAAAAATAAATAATTTAAAAGCGCAATGTTTGATTCGGAAGAAGGCTAAAAATAAACCATGTAATTGTTTTGTTATACCATAAATTAAACAGACTTTGACATTCAATTCAAACGTTTGATATCCCATTATACTTCAAAATATTATGAGAAAATTGACGGAAACTTATGATTAAGCAGCCTTTAAATTTAAGTGGCATTTTTACCATCTAGACCTCTATCTACTAGGTATTATATAGGGTCTTTCATTAAGCGTGTCCTCTTTAATCTTTAAATTTAAATAAAACAAAGTGTGTGTGATATATTATCGAAATTATTTATTTATTTGAAAGATGTAGTGATGCCATTATGTGTGGAATATGACATCATTCAAATGTCCGCCACGGCTTCTCTGGGTGGAGCGCATGCGAGATATCCAATTTTCCATGACTTTTGCGCTTAAATCAGGCTGAATTTGACTTATGGCATAGGCTATGTTGGCTTTGAGGGCCGCTGTGATTTGTGGTTTATTCACATAGACCTGCGACTTAAAAAAACCCCACAAGAAAAAGTCTAGCGGGGTTAAGTCACAAGATTTCGGTGGCCAGTTCACATCAGCTCCACGTGAGATGACCATGCCCTCAAATCTCTCATGCAGAATATTCAATGTGGCATGAGCTGTGTGGCACGTAGCGCCGTCTTGTTGAAACCACATGTCGTTGGTGTTCAGATGATCCAGTTCATGCCAAAAAAAGTTGGTAATCATCGACCGATAGCGCTCGTCGTTGACACTGATGGCCTGGCCAATGTTGTTCTCAAAGAAATATGGCCCGATTACGCCGCCAGCCCAAAACCCAAACCAAACTGTAACTTTTTCGGGATGTATTGGACGCTCTTGGATCTCATGTAGATTGGTATCGTCCCAAATTCGACAATTTTGTTTGTTTACGTACCCATTCATCCAGAAATGGGCCTCATCGCTGAAGATAATTTTTTTGTGAAAATTACGGTCGGTTGCTAACTGCTCCAGTGCCAATTCAGCGAACACACGTCGTTGTCTATGGTCGTTTACCTTCAATTCCTGGGTGAGTTGAATTTGAATCGAAAGTCGAATAAATTACAACCAATTTGACAGATGTAGCTTCAACAAGATGGCCGCTACCAACTGTCAAAGTTCAGACATGCCTATTGGAAGACCATTTAGTTACAACGAAGGGCTAGTTACAACAATAACAAATTTCTAAAATACCTTCTTACCCTGATGTGTTTTTCACAGATATAAAAAAATCCTCATAAAAATTTTGGTGTGCTAATACTGAATTCATGTTTCAAACATGTTTGTAAACTATCAACTATTTGCATAATACATCAGTTAATATATGTCTATATAAATAACAGGTGACAGAGATAATATTTATTACACTACGGGACTAGACTTAAACACATAACATTATTCAATAAAATTAGTTTTAAATTTCGAATGACGTTTTCATAACTTTTTACTTTATGTAAAACTTCAGTTAACCTCCTTTGAAAGGTACACTGGGATAACTGACAGGTAGATCCTTAGCCTATTGTCTACTAATACGCATATCTGCACAAAGCGCTTATTACAAAAACAGCGAAGTTTTCCGAAACTTTGCAGAAATCCAATTAATAAAAAGAGCTTACTTACACTCAAAGAAATCAAGGAAAACACGCCATTTTTTAATTACTAGGGGAAACTGTGGTATATAGGGGAATATTGTGGTAATCTATGGGAGTTATGGCAGATGTTTGTCGTTTATTTTTTTACGACGATTCTCATCTACCGTCTCGAAGCGTTTATAGCCTTAAAGTATGCTTCACGGGCGATTTTACAAGCTATAATTGTTGGTATGGATTATTCTAAAGCAACTAGTATACCTAAATTACTATCTCGCGGACGTTGGATGTGGCGGTTATTTATACAATTGCTATGTAGAAAACAAAAACAAAAAAATTATGATTGAAATGATTGAAATTTTCACAACAAGACAAGCAGACGCTTAGTATCATCCACAGTTTGTAAGTTGTTTGAGCGCTTTACTTCAACATTTATAATGCGTACAAGAATTGTAATACTTTACCGTCGTCTATCTTTCCAGAAAACTACAATCTGGGTCTTTTCAAGCCAAGAGTGTATAGGTGTCTCCTAGACCTACGTGCCCCATCGTCTTCGTCATCGTGTTGCCTACCACCAGGCCAAATCGTCGTCAACGTAGGTTTAACGTTGATAAAAATATGGATTTGTCGTGAATTCATAATTGGCAACTATTGCCTAAGATTGAGCAATCGGAACAGTACGTGTAAGCGTAATTTATTGGATGGCAAAATGGAAAAACTTAATATATTATCAATGGGAGAGATGACATCAAACCTGCGACACAACATTTAAATACAATAGTGTTCCCCGAGATAATTTAGCAAGTATTCTTTGGATTAAAACTAATACTTTTTAACTTTATTTATGAAGCTCTTATTTTTCCAGACATTAAATTTTCAAGCACAATTAGGTAAATATAAAGCAACTTTTCTCGATACCTGACTACGGTAAAAACTTTCTGCAGACAAGATCATTGAACTGTCTCGAAGTTACTGTATTGATTTGTGCAGAGTATAAATAAATGCTGGACACACAACATCATCTGGCCCCAAAATAAGCAGAGCTTGATGTGCTATGGGTATTACATGACTGATCATCATCATCATCATCATCATTATTCAGCCCGATTGCACCCACTGGCATAGGCCTCTACTTTATTATGCCACTCTTTCCGGTCTCTAGCAAGTTTCATCCAGTGGTTCCCGACAACGCTGACTATATCGATCGACCATCGGGCGGGTGTACTGTCTCTTGGTCTTAGAGCATTCCTTGACTGATATACTACTAAAAATATTGTGCACAAGTTATAACCTTATAATTTCAACAAAAAACTGGAAATCTTAGCTTATTAATTTATTTTAACGTCATACTCAATACTGCAAAAAACGTGAGCATATGCCATTTATAATGTTTCGACGTGCTTTATTAGTAACATTGAGGTGAGGTGATGTCTACCAAGCCTAGAGATTAATGTAGTGAGTTTTTTTTTGTTTTGTTTAATATTAGTTCTGGCGAAAAAATAATTGGTTTTGAAAGCAGACAGGCGTTTATATCTTACATTTTTATAAGTTTCCCTAAGACTACATGAAAAACCAATTTAACGAGAAAACAAAGAAAAATAAACCTTATTCGAAGCTTATGAAATCACTTATCTTTTTCTTAGTGAAAGTGATACCTAACCAAGTGGAAACAGGTTCGAGTGATATCTAATACTATTAGATGGGTCGAGTCTGTTCGAGTCGAGTCAAAATAAGAAAAGAAGTCCGGTGTCATTTATTTCAAAGACATAGGATACGTACTGTAACGATTCATGGCTCTCTTTTTAACATGCTCTTACTAGCTTAGTATATATGTAGGTATCTAACGTTCCGTTTGACGTTTGATTTTCAAAAGGTTTTTTGACTAAAAACTTGCACTTTAATCAATGACCGATGACAAAGCAATAACATAAATAGTTTTTCCCATTATCCTGATCAGGACTTTTAGGATTAGCGATTTTCCAAATCTGATTGTTGGAACTAAAAAACACGCAGATAACACCAAACTAAACAGTAGAAAATAAATAATAGTTTAAAAACCACGCTTTTCTACAATGAAAGATTTTTTTTGTTAATCACATTTTTCATAATTTAAATTTATTGAATATTATTTTCTACTTATTAGTTTGCTATTAAAGTGAAATTAAAGTGTTTTTAGGGTTCCGTACCTTGAAAGGAAAAAACGGAACCCTTATAGGATCACTTTGTTGTCCGTTCGCCCTTCAGTCTGTCTGCCAAGACACTTTTTCTCAGGAACGCGTGGAGGTATCAAGCTGAAATTAATATCAAATACTCAAGTCTACTGTCCCTTATAGCTGTGAAAAAATCAAACTTCTATGCCAACGAAATCAAAAGATACAGCCGTTTATGCCGCAAATTTTCAGCACTCACTAGGGAGTCAAAACCTACCCGTGAACTCAGAATCTTGAAATTTGGTACGAAGCAACGTCTTATAGCACAGATAAAGGATAAATTGCGATAACCGTAAAATTTTTAGTTACATCATATAATAAAAATATTTTTAATAATTTAAAACTTACTACCCCTTTTCTTATGAACGCGTAGAGTTATTAAATTGAAATTCATATAAAATACTCAAATCTATACTACCTTTAAGCTGTAACATAATCAAACTTCTAGTCAACGCAATCAAGAGAAACAGCAATTTAAGTCGCATATATTCAAACTTGCAACTCGCAAGGGAATCAAAACCTACAGGGTACTCCCGTGAACTAAGAATCTTGAAATTTGGTACGAAGCAACGTCTTATAGCACAGATAAAGGAAAAATTGCGAAAACTGTAATTTATTTGTTATTTCATCCAACTCGATGACTCGATTGTCGTGATGGGTGAAATTTTACTTATATACCTATAGGTTTGTACGGAACCCTCGGAGCGCGAGTCCGACTCGCACTTGGCCGGTTTTTTAGTTTTTAAAACTATTACTTACTATCGTATAGACTCATTTTCGTAACGGCTTTTCAGCAACTGGGTATAAAAGCAAATTCAGACTTTTGGCTTGTAAAAAAAACAGACGGAAAGTGAATTGAGGTGATAACCATTGTCATGTCGAATACGGGGATTCAGGATGCGGTTAGTTTATCTAGAGGTTATTTCAACAAGGCCTATAAATCTGCGCGTGAAAGATATAAATCCATTAGAGCCTCCGCCCAGTAGTCGGGGAAAAATACTGAAAATAGTAGGAGTGAACACAGTAAAGCTAATTCAGTAGAAAAGGCAATCGCACATAATACATAGTCATTATATAGTATTTAATTATATATCTTTTGTTTGTTTTAGCTCTTTCTTTACAACTTTTAACACACACAAGTCATTATACGAACTTCACTCGAGCACAAAACGTGTACACATATACACATCTTTTATTGAACTCTAGAAAGTCAAGATAATCTTGTCTTAGTTTGATTTTGGCTGGCAATTCTTCTTCATTACTATGTAAATTGAATGTACATATTATTAGTATCGTAAATCATTAATATTATTTTCATCGCCCCATATTCAGCTATGTTGATTTCTATCCATCCCATGATTGTTAGGCAGAGATCGCTATCTAGCGATAAGACCGTCCATTTTACTACCGTGTATTAGTTACATGGTAGTGCTACACGGTAGTGCACGGTAGTATTAGCTACACGGTCTTATATTCTTTTTTATAACATACTAATGTATTTGTGATGTGCTATAAAGTATTTTCTATTCTATTCTATTCTAAATTCATAGCTGTTGTTTAATTGGTGCATATTAAAATATGTATCTAATTATAAAAAAACTGTTTGTATTTGTGACTCGTGGCTTAATCAAAATTTAATCAAAAACCACGATGAAAGTCTTCAGGCAATTATTACCAAATCTGGTTCTGAACTACCTAAGAATAATTAATCCGGTCCGGCTGCGCCATTTTTTTATAAGTTACTTTGTGTTTAACAAGTACATAATATGTATTGTTATACTTATAAAAAAGTAGGTATTTTACTTCATGGTGTTTGGTGAAATATTCAATTTTCAACTTTATAATAATGTCATTCCACTGGGCTTTGTGAGGCAGATTAACTACCATTCAATTGTCTCGTAGAACAAAACTAAAATCCAGTGACTGCAATAGCGACGACCTTCATGCCTGATTTTTCTGAGACTTGGCAGACTAGAAGAATCGGCACCTCACCTAGACGGCACCAGCGGCACCATTTAATATTTAAAATATAGTACAAAACTAGTTTGAATTTAAATTAGATTCAACGCGATATGCGGTACTTTTCTTTCTACACTATGACAACGGATAATTTATACATGATCCCACTTTCAGTAAGCACTTATAGAGCGGAGATAGGCAATCTTGGTAAGTTTTGTCATGGCAAATCCTCAAGCGTCGGTGAGAGAGTTCTTGTTTATCATTTATCTATGTACATAGATTTGCTCGCAGTTTTGCCGTGTAGTTCTGATCATTCCAATTAATCGCATTTTCAATAATAAATAATAAATAAATAATACCGGACATTTTACGCAGCATCATCTGGCCCCAAAGTAAGCAAAGCTTGTATTATGGGTACCACATGACTGATATACTACTTATATACTTTTTTTAGTAAATGCATACATAAGTATTATGCATAGAAACGTCCAAGCCCGAGACAAATACTTGCAGCTCATATAAACATCCGATCAATACAATTGATGGGACTAATTATATAAAGAAAACCTCATTAGTCCCATTACCTTGTATATGAATATGTACTAGAAAACAAAAACTACCTAGAGGACACCTAAAGCTTGGATATTATCCTTATATTTGCAAAGATCTGAGAGTTGTTTTAGCTCAATTGCTGCTGCTTTGTGAACTGTAAGGGTTCAATTTTATAACAGGTCAAAGATTTATGTATTAAACATAGATAATTGTACTGTCTTTGGGTGTTTAAGGTAACATTATGCTTCTTCTTCAGCTTATTCGCCTAGTTCGGGCCTCACTAAACTAATTTCATTATTTATTATAAAATCCAATTTTGCTCAAAAAATATAGATGAGTTTCAGCAAAATTGTGAACTTCATAGAATCAATACTAGGAACAGAAACCAATTTTACATCCCAAGGTTTCGACTAGAAAAAGTAAATAGATCCTTTATGTAGACCAAAATGCGTTTCTATAATAAGCTTCCTGAAAATGCAATAAAAAAATAAACTACCTATTAAGAAATTTAAAGGTCACGTAAAGGGTAGTCTTTTGAATTAAGCGTATTTTATTAATAAATGACTATATTATTGATAAGAATGCATGGCCTCATGTTGCTCTACCCTCAGACAGTTAACTGACTCATTTTAAATGTATAAACTCTCATGTATTAATTTTTCGTAGTTAAGGTAGTTATAAGATGGATCATGCAAAAAAGCGCTAAGACCAGGACGAGTTTTTTGCCAGTTCTTCTCGGGCTTGGGTTAGGAGGAATTGGCTCCTAAATTCTACTAGTAGGTCAGACGTGTCAAAGTGATCCTTGTTATTGTATTGAATAAAATATCTTTTTACTTTAACTTTAATGTTATAAGATTACTCTACAGGTTAGTTTTACCAACAGGTGTTGCCCACTTAAGGCCTGATTACTATAAAATAGAAACATCTGATAGCAGCATCCATGAGCTATGGAAATAAGAACGACACGTTACTTTTCCTTCAAATGAATAACTGCTTGCGACTTACGAATAATAGAATTTACTTATAATATAAGCTCATAAATTTTTGACACTTTTATTTATTATGTTACTTACTCCTGTATGTCGCTTAGTCTTTCATATTTTGCATGCTCTGGTATCCGATTATTAAGGAAACACTAGACTTAATTTCTGTTATATATCTAAATTTCCACTTGTCCCGCTGTTGGCTTTTATATTATCATTAATCACACATTAACTAATTAGTTGTAGAAATATGTTTCCATTTACATTAGAATGACAAAAACTGACCATACTTTAACACCACTTTAGCTATTTATTTGATACTATTATAAAGGGTTAATAAATATAATCGCAATAATAATTTACAGAAAGTGTTGTTATTTAGATTAAACAAATAACACTTCAGGAGCCACTTCCCAGGACCTATTATCTACACTGAAATAATACCTTTGGTCCTTCCTTTGATGCTACTTCAAAGCCGTTCGGCCCTCACAAATTGTTCCAATTTTAAGCTCCTTCTAAACGGATATAACCTTACTTATAAACGCCTCTCAACATGAACACTGCCAAAACAATGCATAAGATTCGCCCTCTCACTATTTGACATTATCTTACAACTAGTGGCTCAGTGAGCTGTACACCTCACGATCATTTTTCAAGAGGACTGAAATATAACTTTTATAACGTTTTCAACCCCCTATATCTCTACCATTTTGAAAAATTTCCAAAAAACTGAATCGACAAAAAACATGTTTATAGTTATAGAACCTGCTCACAAAATTTCATGAAAATCGGTTGAGAAATGCGACCTTTAGAGGAGAACATCCGGACAGACGCGCCGGCTGGATGCCGTTCGGACAGACATACGAAAGCATTTTTGCCTAAGCTAAAACGGAGACACTCGCTTGCGCTTTGCGCTCGCTCGGTCAATAAATACAACCGATTGAAAACTTCTTTATTTTAAAGTCCAGTATTTTTTCGCGCTTCTAGTACTTCATTTTTGAACACCACTGGAATGTCACAGGAAAGCAAATTAAATAATTTCGTTTACATGCTAAATTAAATAAAATAATTTAATTTAGCATTTAATAAAATTTAATTTAATAAAATAATTTAAATTAAATAATTTCATTCCAGCTATTTTGATTTAAAGACCAAACTAATGAACTGGTTTTGATTAAATTTCTATGGGACCATACGAAAAAAAATGCCATTCAATTAAACAAATATATTGTTTCAAGTTGGTTCATAAATGACGGAGTTATGAGGTAAGAAACATAAAAAAACTATTTTTTTTGTAGTCGCTTAAAAATTAACTAAATTTGGTTTATAGATTATTGATTTCTCAAAAATAGATATTTTTATATAATAATATATATAATATATATTTAATATATTATACATTAATAGTCAGTCAAAATAGTCAAGTAAATATTGTTAGGTAAGCTAGATAATCTAAACTTTAAAAATTAATAGGTAAGTAAGTTTTTGCCATTCCAATATAGTTTTAATACACAAGAAAGGAGATAAGTCCGATATAAATAACTACCGCCCGATTAGCCTTACATCTCACGTCTATAAAACATTTATAAAAGTAGTAGAAAATCGAATAACGAAACAGCTGGACAAGGAACAACCCCCCGAGCAGGCAGGTTTTTGCTACTGTCTACTACTGATCATCTCCATGCCATCAATCAAATCATTGAAAAATTCACAGAATACAAATTACCATTATATTTAGCCTTTGTAGATTATAAAAAAGCATTTGACAGCATTAGTCACTCATCTATATTAAAAGCACTAGAAAATCAAATTATTGAACCCACTTACATTCAACTCATCCATAGAATTTATTCAAACAGTACTGCTGCTATTAAACTACAATCATCTGGAACTATATTCGAAATAAAAAAAGGAGTTAAGCAGGGAGACCCACTGTCGCCTAAGTTATTCACTAGTACCCTAGAAGAAGTTTTCCGCACATTTACAACTCGCTGGAAAGAGAAGGGCGTTGACCTGGGCAAAGCAAGGTTGACAAACCTTCGCTTCGCTGACGACATCGTCCTTTTCTCATCTTCAGCTCTTCAACTACAAGACATGCTACAAGACCTAGCGACGGCAAGCCTGGAGATTGGTCTTCAGATGAACATGAGTAAAACCAAAGTCATGACAAACAGCACCAAAAAGGTTATCTCGGTAAATGGGGGGGAATATGGAATACGTTCATGAGTACGTTTATCTTGGCCTATTAGTTTCTTTCGAAGACAGGCAGGATAAGGAAGTCGCAAGACGGACCGAAAACGCCTGGCGAAGCTATTGGTCGATGAAAGCACAATTTAAAGGTGATCTGCCTCTATCTCTCAAACGTAAACTCATGGACGTCTGTATCCTCCCAATTCTAACCTATGGTGCTCAAACTTGGTCCCTCACTGGTGTTCAGAAGACTAATCTCGAGGTT
Source organism: Lampropteryx suffumata (assembly GCA_948098915.1). NCBI lineage: Eukaryota > Metazoa > Arthropoda > Insecta > Lepidoptera > Geometridae > Lampropteryx > Lampropteryx suffumata. The sequence goes on along the minus strand of OX402545.1, from coordinate 17,411,642 downwards.
TGTCAAATGGCAATGGAGCGAAGCATCCTCGGCATTAAACTAACTGACCGAATCAAAAATGCTACCATTCGCTCCAAAACAAAAGTCCTCGACGTGGCTGAAAAAGCTGCGAAACTGAAGTGGTACTGGGCAGGGCACGTCTGCCGCATGCCGGACGAACTGTGGGTCAAAGCTACCACTGAGTGGAGCCCTGAGACAGTGAGATGGCGCGGTAGACCACGCAAACGTTGGCGTGACGACCAAGACACTTTTAGCGACTGTCGGTGGCAGACAATGGCGTTAGACAGAAAGCAATGGAAAACTCGAGGGGAGGCCTTTGCCCAGCAGTGGGACAGTACGGGCTAAAAACAAACAAACAAACAAGTAAGTAAATAAACTCAAGTAGATTGGTAATAGGTAAAATTACATTAAAGATTTGAATGTAATTTTTGTTATTATTAAATTACCTTGGAAAATAATTTAAAATGTATCCAAACCTATTAGTTTTGCATAATTTTGTAAATTTAGCTTCTACTCGAGATTTATTAACCGACTTCATTAAAAAGGAGGAGATTCTCAATGCGTCGGAAACTTTTTTTTATATATGTTCACCGATTACTCGAAAACGCCTGAACCGATTTGAAAAAATCTGTTTTTGTTTGAAAGGGTATACTTCCCAGGTGGTGCCATTTAAATTTTATTGAAAATGGTCGAGCTGTAATATCAACAACATCTAAATCTAAAAATTGAATACATCGATGATAAAATATTATAGGCAATTAAGTCGATTATTATTATTATTATTCATTGAGTTATCATTGATGAAGATATGAATGAAGACGGTTTTCTTTTTAGTTATTAAAACGTAATTATTTTCTTTACCAAACGTCATCACTGATACTCGCGACAACTTACAATAGGCGTGAATTGCGCAATCATTGTTATTTTTTTTTTATGTATGTTCACCGATTACTTGAAAACGGCTGAACCGATTTGGAAATTTATTTTTTTGTTTGAAATGGTGGTCCCATATAAATTTTATCAAAATCGGTTGGGCTGAATAATCAACGAAAATCTAAAAATTGTATACATCGATGATGTTTTCATGTAATTCGATACCTCGCTGTCTTATTGGAGCGGTGCGTTTATTTGGTCTACCCATATTATATATAACAAAATACATCTACTTTCGACTAAAAATGTATAATAGGCTCAAATTTCATTCAATGAAGTCGGTTTCTTTTTATTTTTTAAAACGTAATTATTGTACCTTAATATCTCTGCTACGAGTATAAGCGAATATTCACTTGTAGGTGGGCGACAGGTACATGAGGTACAAGTACATGTTATAGGCAGCGGGTAGCTTCCGTAATAAGAGTTTTTATTTACTTAAGACTGATTTCTCAGATATCGCTGTCATGTTGCAATTCCACTGCGATTTTTACATTTTGCAGTTTAGCCGTGAAAATACTACGATAACAGTTTCACTTTATAATTTGAGTATTGATACTGATATAATAATAATAATGCCAGAGATTTCACACAGCGTCATCTAGCTTGTGTTATGAGTACCACATGACTGATATACCACTTAAACACTTTTTTATTGGATGATACAACGCTTTCGGGTGTATTCCACATTTATGTAATACGACAAACAACAACATACACAAAGCACGTCGTTTGGAAGATAGCTTTACAAGCCTTAGTTTGCACTAATGTACGGTTTCCCGCCTTTACAATGATTGCTTGCGTGTGGAGTGGCGTGAATAAAAAGGCTCATTTTGGTGATTGCTTATACAGTTTCTGTAGTACTTTTTAAAAGTTTTCTAGAACGAAGTTCTTTATTGGATGTTACAGACGTTTGGCGAATGAAAGCTAGGCCGTAAAGGTGTAAGATTTTGACCGCCATTCATTTCAAAACTTTATAGATTGGCTTTTTAAATCTTTTTATAACTTTGTAACTAATACATATTAGAATGCGAACTTTCACAACGATAAGAGTAATAGTTAGAGCAGAAGATCTGATTAGGGCTGGACAGACAGACAGACATAGCGAAACTAAAAAGGTTCATTGGACTTCGGAACCCTTAAGATATTGGTAGGTTAGTGCTAAATTATAAGAACATCATCATTGGCCTTAGTTCATGTGTTGAAGATGATTACGGTAGCGTCAGTCAAGTTACAGAACAGCTATTTGTAATTGAAAACTTTCGTTCATGGATCCACTGCAGCAAGCTGAGGTGGGTGAAGTTACCTTTCCACAGACGCTACTTTGCCTGGGATTATGTTTAATAACGCAGGCCTTTCCAGGTACCCACACTAACCTCTCGACAGACAGACAGACTCTTTGCCGACAGAACCTGCAGGAAAGACAAGTCAGTACATGCGGTGTCGGTTCGGTTGCAGGTGCATAACGGCTGGCACCGAGCCGGGTCTGTTTCATGTTTTCCTTCTCTGTTACTAGCTCTTCTGTTAGTTAGCAGGGGGACTAACCCCCAATAATTTGAAGACTATCGCAGTCGTCTTCATCATTAATCTCCAAGCAGCACTCATCTGGGATCAGTTCCACGTAGAAATCCTCACTCGAATGTGTCAGTTCAGTGAAAAATAACTCAACCTGATTTTACAGTTAGATGCGGGTACCAAGTCATTTTTGAAGATCCTCAGCTGATCGTTATTTAGTACAGAGGATGGTAAAAGTAAAAAAGCTTAAAAAGTAAAATTTATTTTTGTAAAATGATAGGTGTCTGTGACTAATAAACTTGAAACTATACAACAAATTAAACAAAATGACATAAAAAGCTCATGCTAGTTCCTACCTAACAGTATGAAATAAATAAAAATATCTCGTCTAGATTGCAATATATGAAAGATAAAGTTTATCACCACGACACGCCGTTGAGCCGGAGACAGACGCAACTGGGAGTTATAACGACAAGCTATAGCTATACTTATATGAACATTGTTGAAGTTCTACTTACGGAAGGATGCTCATAAAATTTACAATAAGTAGATACCTTAGTCTCGTTAATCATAGCATCTAGGATAAACATTTGGTATGCTTAACACATGTTAGCTTCATTCCATTTATGGTAATTATTCAATACATATTTGATACTTGTTTATTATCTATTTATATGGATTATTTTTGAAAATAGGTAAAGTAATTAAAATATATCGACTTCCTGTTTAGAAACAGGCTGATGTTTGATTTTATTTCCGGTGAATTGTTTGGTTTATGGATTTCCGGTGAAAAATACATTTTCCATTTACATACATTTGGTAGGGTGGTAGGTTTCCGGTAGAAGCAATAGAGGGGATTTTCACTTGTCAGAATGGCATTTCTTGCTGAGCTGAGATCGAGAGCAGTCGATAATAAGAGCGGAAACCTAGTGCCCTACCAATTACTCGTTATATTGTAATAGAGTATTTTAGAAAAGTTTTGTAAAGGAAGAATAAATGATTCGTGTAATTAATAAGGATGTTTTACTAAACACAGATCTCTGTTTTGAGTCTGTTATAAAAGCATCATAATGGTGCTAGCATTTACAATAAAGTATTCTATTAAGCATCTTGTTTTAATAGTTCTTAGTTTAAGGCGACTCGCTGATCATATGATTTTGACGCATTATTGTCTTTTTTTAGGTGAGTTTTTTTTAATGGAAAAAATCGCCTTATTTTCACATCCTTTGACTGGCCTGTTAGCTCAGTTGGTAGTAGCTCTACCTTCTGCACTGTAGGTTGAGGGTTCGATTCCCTTCCAGGATAAACATTTGTGTGAAGAACATAGGTGTTGGTTCTGTGTCTGGGTGTTATAAAGTATCCTATGTATGTATTTAAAAATATATAAGTATTCTATCAGTCATCTAGGCACCATTATACAAGGAATGATTAGTTTGGGACTAGATGGTGGTGTGTGCATTGCCCAGCAATATTTATTTAATATTTATATTTATATGTATCATAAAACATCAAATAAGGAATTCTGAAAAATGTTTAACGGGTTATTTTGATTAGCTTACTAAATAAGTGTAAAATGCAATTTAAAATGATGTCAAATTAAGAAGAAGATGATGATTATTGAGTATTTATGACATTTTTTATAATTAAATTAGAAAAGTAACAGTAACAGTTGCTATAAAACAATTTGAAACGTGGAAGTCTGAGGTAAAATATATTAAATACTTCTTTTATAACTAATATTCCTTCGATTAACGAGCAATGGCACTAATAACTAAAAAAAATAATGAAAAATGAAATAAGTCATCTGAATTGTCGTCTGGTTAGATGACATGAATGGGTTAATAGTGTAAATGATAAACAAAATGATAAAACTGGCAACAATTATGTAAGTGAAATAGCGGTAAAAAAAGATTTTTCATCATATTAATTTGCCGTCTTAAGACTAGATGGTATTGTGTGAATTGTCCAGCAATATATATGCTTATTTATTATGTAACATAAAGCGCGATTTGTAATTTTTTAAGTTATCTTTATGAGAGGTATTTTAATATCATTACTCTAAGACTCACGTAAAATGACAATGTTACTAATGTACAGTAACTATATTTTATGACAGTTGTAAAAATGTTAATAAATTGTTAAAATGTGTCGGATATTTTAATTCCTTGAACAAAACAAACTATAAAGTAATGCTTTTTTGTAATGGGAAATATGTTGGGCTTAGATGTTTATCTAAATAACTAAGGTTAAAATATGAGAGATAATCCTACCAATAATAAACGTGATAGTTTGTGTTTGTAATGGTCAAGATGTTTTTATGTTTGTTTGATTCAAATACAAACACAAACAAATAAAAAAAGGTTTATTGCTAAAAAAAAATCTTACAGGCTCACGTACTAAACGATTTATACAGTTCTGGGAGTAGTGTAGCAATTAGACTCAGTACTATCTGAGTAAACATTGTTTGCACAGGGTTGGTTTTCACTCCACCCCCTAGCTCGAACTTAGGTGACAATCGAGCAATAAAATCAGCGGGATCATACTCGTAAATACAACAAAAAAAAAAAAACAGATTACTGAAAAATTACACAGACTTGTGAGCAATTAAATCGCACATGTATGATTTTTTGCAATAAATAATAATAAAAAATAAAATAGAGTTATGTTGAATTTCATGAATGTAGATTCAAAGTCTATTTGAATTCCTATGTAGTGGTGCCTTATTTGTGTATGATTCATGTCAAAAAAGTGCTCTTGGAGGACAGTAACCAAAATGCACGTTTTCAAAATGACAATTTTATTAATACGAACTGTTTCCTCCCCTAGCCTAAATCACTCGCTCCATCCGGGTTTTCGTTTCGCCCCGTGAAGCTCCTGTAGAATCGTTGGAGTAGGATCTCGGCCTCGAACTCTCCTTTTTAACTTGTCCCATAAATGTTCGCTGGGATTGAGGTCCGGGTTTCGAGCTGGCCACTCCATAACGGACACAATATCTACTCTTTGCAGGTACTCGTACACTATGCCAGCAGTATGGGTCTTGCATTATGCAGTATGAATAAAATAGAATATAAACTATTATATAATAAAACACACTGAAAAGTACTCTGCGTATTGCTGGGTTAGAGTGAACGTATGTTAGGTATTTTTGGAAATGAGTTTTGGAGTATTGTGTTCGTGATAGAAGGCATTTTCATCCCTCTGGTCTCGTAAGAGCCTGGGTGGCAAAGTTGCCTCCTCGTGTGTAGTGTATGTGTAGTATGTTGGGTGAGAAGTTGCATTTATGCGACTAATTTTTAATTCTTAAAGTTGCTTCAACATCTTATTGCGGTCAATTATTACATCTTTATACTTACGCTAAAATAGGTTGGTACTCATTTTATTATTTAAATGAGGCGGGATATTATTGCAAATTTTCAAAGCTCTGTATTTCAAACAAAACCTTCAAATTTCGTGGTCTTATGCTTAGGTATCGACAAAGCCAGCAGGAATTTACTTCGGGTATTTGGTGAGTGTATTTCCTTTACCCAGGTCAACTTTTCGAAAAAAGAGAGATTGTTGCTTAATCAAGCCGTAACGGCTATAACGATTTGGATAAAACTTGGTATAGATGTAGTCTTTGAGCTGGAATAGCATAAAAGTAACATTGTATGTAGGTACCATGCGTGCGAAGCCGCGGGAAAAGCTAGGTAAAAAAATAATAAAACAGACAACCTCTGCAGTCTAGTGGGAAAGGTCCGGCTGAGACGCAGAAGATTGCGGGTTCGATTCCCGCCGCGGGACAAATTTATATGATCAGCAAGTATTTTTCTTGAGTCTGGGTGTTTCTTTGTATATGTATGTATTTACAAAAAAAAAAATATAAGTAAGTAATATATCAGTTATGTAGTACCCATAACACAAGCTCTGCTTGCTTTGGGGCCAGATGATGTGTGAAAATGTCAAGCTGTATTATTATTATTATATTTTCTGATGGAGCTTTGGTTTCCATTGGTTCACTTGACTCCGGCAGGGTATTACGTAAAACTAGCGCCAGCCACGCGACAGCAATATCCGTGAAATCAGTCTCAGGTCTAAAAATATTATAGTACAGACCTAGGATATATAGACGGATTGCCGCTATCAACCATAGTGAAGCCACCATTTTATGTATGTGCGCATTTAGAGGGTTGCCATTTGTAAAATGGTTCCCTATAATTAGGTAAATTTGTATGAATGATTAAAATACTGTGGTCGTTGATTCATAAACAATTCAATTATTATGTTGTGCACTACTACAAATTAGCTGTGCAATGAATGTTGCACAACTAATTGATAACGGTTTTTTTTTCAAATCTCTCGATCAATATTGTTTTAGTAGTTAATGGGTATTTATCGCGTAAAACCTTTTAATTCATGCCCATAATTTCAGAATTCAAATTTATTTCAAATCAAATTTAAGAATAAAACATGTCACAATAGCATCTAGAATATATTTTTTTACTTAGAATATCTTCTTACAACTTATCTTCTTAGGATATCCGCTTTTGATCACACCATTAAGTCCACGTCTAGTTGTGTACAATTCATTGCATTCAAAATTACTTACATACTTACAAGTGAAAAGTGATTCCGTGGCACGTTTTTTTGGTTTTACTGTTTTATTTTTATTTTTATAACATTTCACCGCACAGAAAAGCTCGATTTTTTTTTGCTACGATTTTACTGAATGACGGTGTGAAGTGTACTAAGAGCAAGGCGCAAGAGTTGGGTGTATGAGTGTGCGTGTGCGTTTATTAACATAAAGTTACATTTTATGGTTTCGCTTTAGTTGATTATCTATATATCCTAGGTGAGTAAAGATGAGTACAGATGCGAAAACACAGACGAAAACACACTTCAAGCATGTACAATATTTGTTTAAAAGCAGTTTTTGTGTAATCCTCTTGCTAGCTATCGCGAGATACGCAATATGGATTGAGTCAAAAACCCAGGTTCAGAAATTCTAAAACGAATTACAATACATTACCATGAATCGAGGAATGCCATAATCATTTCAGAAATCACCCAGAGCGTAATAAATTAGAGCACCATTTTTCTCCAAGACTCATTACTGCACCTAAATTGCTTCGCAAATGCGGAGACTAGGTATGTCGCGAACCTCGGAAATAAACTTTAAAGACACAAGGGTACCTCTGTTATTTTTACACATATTTCTGTTATTATTTATGACCTCTTTGAATTCCACTAAAATAATACAACTATTATTTTATTTTTCTTGACACGATATCGTAACTAACTTTAAGAAAATGAGGGTGTTGATTCTCAAATCAACACTGTACACTAATTTTTACTCAAAACAGGAATATTTACCATGTGTTGCAAAGCCGGACCGTGATCGCAAAGCTTTCAACTAGGGTCAATTCCCGTTAAAAGGAGGAATTGCCGAATGTTATTCCGATAAAATGATTCGATTGTAATATGAAATAAGAACCAACGATACAGATCCACGTACCTTGTTTCGAATGTATAATATTCTGGAACTGCAGTACCCGGGTACGGGATCTTCCTTATTGCACAATAGACACTTATTTTCACTTGTTTACACAGATGTTTTGTTCTCCTTTTCTAAATTATAATTTGCACAGGTTTTCCAAAGCGATGCGCGTGTTGTTCAGTCAGTTGAGTGAGTGAGTGAGTTCTTCTCGAAAACGATGGAATGAAATGTCGATTGTTCATTCACTCACATTCTATTATTAGGTTTTGTGAATCCAAAATGGCTTTCAAAGCCCAGTTGGACGAAATTTCCTAATCACAACAGAATATTTATCGGAATAACACATCATCAAGCCTCGATACGAAACACCGGCCACCAAAATACAATTGATTGGATTTTATAAAAAAAAATATATATATTGATATGAAATGAAATGAATGACAGATAGATGAGAGGAACAAACGAATCAAGTGGAAAGGATTTTGGTTTGATTGATTGATAGAACGATGGAACGAACTAAATATTACATAGTAACAAATAGGGTTGGGACGTATCAGTAACGGTAGCATAACGTTTTGATCATTAAAGGAATAACGAATAACGGTAGTTCGGGCACAAACTAAAACGATATGATGAAGTTGTAACGCGATAATATTAATTTATATAAACAACATACAATTGATTTAAAAATAAGGTCTAACATAACGTACAGAAACGTTTGAAATTAGATTGATCGTTATGTTAGTTGAATAAAAATTAGCGTTTTTAGTTACTAGTCACATTGGTCAGGCAACGGACACAATTTAACTAGCGGTCTAACGAGTGTAGTTTGAGCTGTACGTAGTGTAGCACAACGTACTACGCCATCTGCGCCGGGGTGAAGCTTTAGCACCCGCGCCAGAGGCCACGACAAAGGATTAAAGTTTTCATTTCGAATGATTACAACGGAACCCTCATGTAACGGTTTACAATGTCGTGTCCATTTTGCGCGTTGCGTAAGTGTATGCAGGTATTCCGATTTCCAACGTTTCCAGAAGTCTTGCTGAAAACGTTGAATTAGTTGCCATCGATTTAGTCGGTTGATATTAATAGCGGTGACGTCTAGATCTGGTAATGCCGTGAGAGGCTCCAACGTCAAGAAATGACCAGGAGTCAGAGCGCTTAAATCGTTTGGGTCGGAACTCATTGGACAAAGAGGACGGGAATTAAGCATGGCCTCAATCTGGACCAATAGAGTTGTTAGTTCTTCGAACGTAAGGCATTGATTACCTACGATGCGATACAAATGCGATTTGACCACTTTTATTTGTACTTCCCATACGCCTCCCCAATGTGGACTGGAAGGAGGATTGAAATTGAATTCAATTTGTTCCTTTTGAGTAGCATCGGCCATATAGGTATCAAAAATTGATTTGGCACCGACAAAGTTAGTACCTCGATCAGAATGTATACTGGTGACACGTCCGCGGCGTCCGACAAAACGACGAAGTGCTGCGATGAATGCATCGGCAGACAAATCAGAAGCAAGTTCAAGATGAAGGGCTTTTGTGGTAAAACACACGAATAGACATAAATAGGCCTTTGTAGTTTTAGCACCTCTATGACGTCCCGACTTAATTTGAAAAGGTCCTCCGTAATCTACGCCAACGATGGAAAATGGTTTAGCCTGATTAACTCGCACTTTTGGTAAATCACTCATGAAAGGTTCAAGTGGTACAGGTTTTGTTCGATAACATGAAACACATTTTGATAAACTTTGTCTTATCGCTCATTTCGCCGAAAGAACCCAAAACTGTTGCGCCAATAAACACTGCATGGTATTGACACCCGCATGACAATTTTCTCGGTGAAACGCTTCAATAATTAATTGAGTCACTTTTGAATGGCGTGGGAGAAGCGCTGGATGTTTATGTTCGAATTCGAGGCCAGAATGTACTAAGCGTCCACCCACCCTTAGGACATCATAGTCATCCAAAAACGGATTAAGTTTACGAAGTTGTCTTGTGAGAGGTAGGTTTTCCCTCAACCGATCTATCTGAAGTTGAAAATGTTGCATTTGAACATGCTTTATGATACACTTTAGAGCCGAACTCATCTCAGACCGACTAGTAAATTGTCCTCTCTTCCGAGATTCAACATCTTTATTACGAGAATTGTCCATAAATCGGCGACAATACGCCAGAACTCTTTGGGTTTTTCGGATAGAAGAAAACTTCTCCAACAGGTCGTCTACCAAATGGCTATCTTCGTGGATAAGAAAAGATTGAGTGCGTTCTTCGCATTGATCACCAACTGATAGCTCACTGATTGGAATAGAAGGCCATGCATCCGACGACAGTCCGAGCCATGATGGCCCCGACCACCATAAAGAGCTGTCGACTAACTCAGCAGCGTTCATACCCCGTGAGGGAATATCCGCAGGATTATCCGCCGATCCCACGTGGCTCCAACGCGCATCCGGAATAATCGTTTGTATATGACTCACCCGATTGGACACAAAGGTCTTCCAACGAGAAGAATGAGATCGGAGCCAGGCCAAAACTACCATGGAGTCTGACCACGCAAAGAGATCACCCAAAAAAGGCGCGGATCGATATGTTTGAGTTATGAAATGCATCAGGTCAGCCAGTAGAACTGCAGCGCATAACTCAAGCCGCGGCAGTGAAATGCGTTTGACCGGAGCAACGCGGGACTTGGCACACAACAGAGATATGTGCACGCAACCATGATCATCTTCCACTCGAAGATAGACCACAGCTCCATAACCGGCCTCAGAAGCATCTGCGAATCCATGGAACTGAGAATTTTTTATATATGCGATTGACACGCAGCGAGGTATTTTTAATTGTGAAAGACTAGGCATCTGACCTAAGTAGTGCTCCCATCGAGATACGATTTCAGATGGAGGAGAAACATCCCAGTCAACACCCAGAAGCCAAAGCTTCTGAACGAGTAGTTTAGCAACGAACGTTAGAGGAGCAAGAAAGCCCAAAGGGTCAAACACACGCGCCAATTCACTTAATATAATACGTTTCGTACAATTCGTTTGCAATGGCTTAACTTCGAATGTAAAGACATCCTGAATTGGATCCCATTTCATTCCTAATATTTTAACCTCCATGGTTTCTCCAATATCCATAGAAAGAGGGTTGGTCATGCAATGATCCAATGGTAAATCTGCAAGCAGCTCCAGTCTGTTGCTAGCCCATTTGCGTAACTCCAAATGACCACGACCAAGCAACGAAATGGTTTCTTCCTTCATCATCTGAACCTCAGCAAGAGTGCAACCTCCAGTCACGATGTCATCGATATTCAAATCAGAGGACAAAACTTGACTTGCTAGAGGAAATTTAGCCCCTTCATCACTTACCAACTGTTTGATAGTTCGACAAGCTAAAAATGGAGCCGATGATACGCCATATGTAACGGTGTTGAGACGGAACTCCTGCATTGGTGAGGTTATATTGGACCGCCAGAATATCCGCTGGAAATCACGATCCTGTTCGCGTATTAAAATTTGGCGATACATTTGACGCATATCGGCAGTAAAAACCACGAAATGTACTCTGAATCGAAGAAGCAGTTCAAAGATGTTCGTTTGAAGCTTATGCCCAGTTAAAAGGTTTTCGTTCAACGAAGAATTTGTGATATCTTGTGCAGACGCATCAAAGACCACCCGAAGTTTGGTAGTAACACTTTCAGGGCGAAGAACGCAATGGTGGGGAATATAATATCTTCCCCCGTAAAGTTCGGTTGAAGGCACTCGACTCATGTGACCGCTCTGCAAGTAGTCCTCCATGAAAGCAACGTATTGTTTGCGTAAATGTGGACTCCTGCTGAGCTTGCGTTCTAGAGAGTGAAATCGATGAATAGCTACTACTCTTGACCCAGGGAAAACACATTCCCCTCCATCCTTAAAAGGCAAAGCAACTATGTATCTTCCACTAGCATCACGAGACACGGTTTCACTATAGATGTTTTCACAACGGGTTTCTTCTGGGGACACATGGGTTGATGCTGGAATGCTTTCAAGTTCCCAAAATTTTTGAACTTCGTGTTGGAGTGGATCCCCATTAATAGACACGAAGGAGTTCATAATGCTGTCACCCGCATAACCTACGTTACCCAACAGCAACCATCCAAAGATCGAATTCATTGCCGAAGGTTCGTTGGTATTACCAGAAATGTTACCCGGAAGCAAAAGTGACGAAAACACTTCAGCGCCTAATAAGATATCCACAGGGCCTGGCTTATAGCAGTCGGGATCGGCGAGAGTTAAATGCTGTAAATGACGCCAAGAAATGGGATTTAATTGCGCACAAGGCATATTTCCACAAATATCAGGTAAAGACAGAGCATCAATGTGAAACAACATTTTTCCGTTAACACCGATTGATAGCTTCACAGATCCTGAAATTGAGGCTTTGGCTTGACCGAGTCCTCGAATTTTACGATCAGTCTGTACTCGATGAAGTCCCAAGCTCTTGACGGCGCGGTCTGTAATAAAATGGGCCTGGCTTCCTGAATCAATGAGCGCCCGGAACGATTGGAATTGACCCGCTGAATCGCGGATGTCAATCCGAGCGGTTGAAAGAAGGACAGTGCCACTCTCCCCAAGATTCGCTAAAACACTGTCTGCTATGTCCGGTTTGTCTACAGGTGATGTTTTGGATGTGGTAGCACTCTCCTCAACTGGTGATGGTCGATGAAGGAGGGTAAGATGGCGTTGACTACATTCCCGACATCTAAATATTGACTTACAATCTCTCAGATTATGAGAGGGCCGTAGACAGTTAAAGCACCATCGATGAGAAGTTGCATAATCAATTTTTTCATCAGTCGATTTTTTAAGGAAACCTTCGCATTGAGATATTGTGTGTGGTTGATCACAAAATGAACATTTGATGCTTCCAACTGTAAGATTCACTGGAGCAGAAGGCTTTTGCGTTGAAGGGCCGGAGGAGAATACAACGTGACGGTTTTCGGTAGTTTTATCGGTTTTTGTAGCAACAAAGGCCGAAGCCTTTTTTGGAGCGTTTGATACATGCGAATTCGATGCACCGCGTGGAGCAGAAGCACGTTCTTGTGCAGAAAAATGAATATCTCGCACGAGAGCCTCACACTTGGAATGTAGGAATTCTTTCAGTTCCAAATACCGAGGCAACTCACCTGATGAATGGGATTGTTCATACTCATATCTCGTTTTGGAATCTAATTTTGAAAGAAGAAGATAACAAAGAATAAAATCCCAATGTTCAGTAGGAAGTCCGACACTTTTCAGAATGGTGAGGTTCTCATGAAACATGTCCACGACCCGTCGAAAGTCAAAGGGTGAAGTCGATTTTAAATTGACATTCAACATTTCCTTCCAGCACGTGAACGCAAGTTCTCTCTTATCACGATAGCGACCGACCAGCGTTTTGAAAGCTTCTTGGTAATGCAAGCCTTGAACAGGAAAAGTTTTAATTAAACCTAAAGCGTCACCAGACAGACTCGATATCAAATAATGCATGCGTTCAGTGTCGGTTAAGTCAGCATTTTCATGAATAAGCGAGTTAAATATATCATAGAATTCAGGCCAAGCCTTTACATTCCCCGAGAATAACGGAATATTAATCTTTGGAAGTTTTATCCTTAGCGATGAGATATTAGTAGTGGATTGAAAAGACTCATTATGCACAGTATCTTTAAGAGTAAGTTCCCGGTGAATGGCAATAATATTAAAGAAAACCTCGTCAAAAGCGGCACGAACTTCATCTTCACTGTCCTCAAATGCCACATCGGTAATGGATAGAATATCTTCGTGAGCCTCGTCGAACTGACTGTGAAGTTTTTGAATTGCCGTGTAATGCGCCAAAAAACTATTTAACAGAGACCTATTCTCTTTCGCATTATTGCCTACTTCCAAAGTTCGCTTTAAACGGTTCAACGCTAAAGTGCGTTTACGCCTTAATCCCGGCAAGTCATCAGGGCTTAATGCGACAGGCTCATAGGAACTCGCCTTGACCTTCTTAGTAGAGCTCCGCCTCCGACCGGTTTTTAGAGACATAACGAATTAAGGTATGAGACAAAACAGAACCAGCTATGCAAACCGTTATTTTTATTTTAAAACAGTTACAGTTTTTTAAACAACACGATATATCACGTTACTACTGCTATCGAAACCGTTATTAGGTCCCACCCCAACTGTCGCGCAAAGAACGAATGAGTAACAAGACGGAAAGGCGTGGCGTACGTTATGCCAGGTTAGCAACACGAACACAAAAGGGATATAAAATATCTACCCTCAAATAAAATGATGGAAACAAATTATTGTATGAAATTAGTTTCACAGGTTACGTTTTAATTCTATAGAACTGAATGTAATAGATAAGTATGGAAAAGCCAGGCAATTATGTAGGTATTTATATAATCTAGGTGATTACAAGTAATTGGTTATAATGTATTAGGCAAATAAAAGGCCGTAAATATTGGATCTATCGATTGTTTGTACGGTTAAATAGACGAATGACACGTCTTCGAGACGGATCTCGTCGGGGCCTCCAAAATGTTGCAAAGCCGGACCGTGATCGCAAAGCTTTCAACTAGGGTCAATTCCCGTTAAAAGGAGGAATTGCCGAATGTTATTCCGATAAAATGATTCGATTGTAATATGAAATAAGAACCAACGATACAGATCCACGTACCTTGTTTCGAATGTATAATATTCTGGAACTGCAGTACCCGGGTACGGGATCTTCCTTATTGCACAATAGACACTTATTTTCACTTGTTTACACAGATGTTTTGTTCTCCTTTTCTAAATTATAATTTGCACAGGTTTTCCAAAGCGATGCGCGTGTTGTTCAGTCAGTTGAGTGAGTGAGTGAGTTCTTCTCGAAAACGATGGAATGAAATGTCGATTGTTCATTCACTCACATTCTATTATTAGGTTTTGTGAATCCAAAATGGCTTTCAAAGCCCAGTTGGACGAAATTTCCTAATCACAACAGAATATTTATCGGAATAACACACCATCAAGCCTCGATACGAAACACCATGATTATGTGAGTTTTTCTGCTTCCTGATATTTTGGCACAGTTGGATGATCACGAGATAAATTCTTCTAAAATTATACATTTTGATAAACATGGGCTTTACTCACGTATTATTTTGTCGATGGAGGCACCGACAATGTTTCGATTCATCTAGAGAATCTTCATCAGGGTGAGTTTGATCCGCGGTCCACTCGTTGCCGCTCAAGTTCACGGTTCGCACTACGGGTGAGGTATCTCACGGCGCGAGTCGTATGTGCAGGTAGAGGGGGAAACCTTGTCACGGCAGGCGGTAGCAAATTTGGTGCTAGTATTAGTACCTAGGACACTGATTAATAGGGCTTTGAGACTATGCCACCCTTAATATCCAGATGCAGAGTTATCACACGTTAGGAATGTATTGGAAAAGAATGGCTACGGATGGAATCAAAGTTTTCGCATTGCCAACTCATCCTCAAGAAAACGTCAGATGTCTTACCTACCGTTTGTGAAAGGGGTGACGGATAAAATTGGACTTGTTGCGAAGGAAATATGGCATTAAGACAATATTCCGATCACTTACTCAACTTATACAATTGATACGCTCTCCTAAAGAAAAATACCCTTTGAGTGTACCTGGCGTTTACAAGATTCCTTGTGATTGCGGTAGCTCTTACGTTGGTGAAACTAAGAGGAACATTTCTACTAGGCTGACTGAACACATTCGAGCCGTGAAGAATGCTGACATTGAAAAGTCAGTAATTGCAGACCACTTGCTAACCTCTGGCTCTACACATTACATTCGGTTTGATAAGGCTCAGGTACTATCAAGAGAAAGATTCTTTGTACCTCGAAAGATCCGTGAAGCAATCAAAATCGGCCGTGTTCCAAACTTCAACCGAGACAAAGGTTGGTTTCTTTCTCCAGCCTGGAAACCTTGTCTGCACGGAACGTTTCATAGTAACGATTTGGACCGGTTAGTGATAGTGTCAGTGCTGTATGTTTGACGGTTCCCATTGTTGAGAGCACGAGTGGCGAAGTCAAAGGGCCAGTACTAGCACCAAATTTGCTACCGCCTGCCGTGACAACGTTTCCCCCTCTACCTGCACGCACGACTCGCGCCGTGAGATACCTCACCCGTAGTACGAACCCTGAACTCGAGCGGCAATGAGCGGACTGCGGATCAAACTCACCCTGATGAAGATTCTCTAGATGAATCGTCGGTTCACATTGTCATTGTCATTGAACATTGTCGGTGCCTCCATCGACAAAATAATACGTGAGTAAAGCCCGTGTCTCTCACGAACGTTTTGAAAATATTCTAAAATTGTTACAAACATAAAAAAATACATTGAATTAAGAACTTTCTAAATTTTATGGATTCTGTTAGAAATGTCTCGCTTTGTCTGATTGTTGGTTACTATTTTACGGCTAAACGGCTTGATGGATCTCGAGAAAACTTGGTTAGGATTATATCTTAAATATGGTCATGGACTATGGACTATATGTAGGAATCACGTGGCAACCGCATACACGAAAGTAACTATAAGGTGGTTCATATTTAAAAATAATAAGATTTCATCTGCCATGGTTGCATGGTTGCATGTTCTTTCGTACCTAAATTGCAAATTATGAATATACTGTCTTAGCGCACATCTATTACGACAGACGCTATATTCAATTTACATTTCTATACCAACAGTACCTACTGTTGATGCAAATTCCTTGAATGGAGAACATTGCGATGACTTCGAAGCCGCCTAAGTAATCTTGGTTTACCAGAAACTGGGTTAAATAGTTTGAATTAATGTTAAAACCTAATTCATAATGAATTCTATACACAAAGGCCACCGACCCGCCTACATAACCCAGTGGGTAGGTATCGGCAGCATTATTTTAAACGTAAATCTCTAAAAAAATGCCGTTGAAAGTAACCCGCCGTGTTGGCGCGTCGGCAGTTTTGCTGAGTAGACAGTTTGCAGTTTTGCTTAAAACTAAACTTTCCTTAATAATTTTGCTTGCAACAACTTTTAAATTTGCGTAGTGTTTTTAAATGGTTAGAGAAATTTATTGACTCTTAAAAGAACAGGGTTTACTTAAAATGAGCTTAAAAACTAGGTTTATAATCATTTAGGTTTCAGATATCTGGTGGGTACATTAAAATATCCTATCATATTATCATCATCAAGTTTTGTTTTATTGTTTGTTATTAATTATTTTATAATTTTTAATTTTACGTGTGTGATAATGTGGTATCCAACAGAGTTTATCATCCAGTAAACCGAAATATTTTTCCTTTAGAGGCAATAGTAGTTTTCTATTATTTTGTTTTTTGCATTGAAAATCATGAATGAAGTTTTTCTGTATTGATGCCAGATATTAAACTTATGTAAGTCTGATTGTGCGTTTTTAATCAACACGGTCAAATTTTCTCCTGAGTAAAAGAGGCAAAAGTCATCTGCATAGAGACTTATATGACCCATCAAGCATAATCTCACTAACATTATTCACATAAATTAAGAAAAGCAACTGGCCCAAGACCGATTCTGGGGAATGCCACTCTCAATTTCATGTAAACCACATGCAATTTGTTATATTATGTGTCAATAACCTTAAATTACAGTTATAAGAACAGTTAAAATTTGCATTGACTTTTATTGAATTGATTTCCCTAGGATTTTACGTGGTTTTACATGATGACTAAAATGAGCTCAAACACGTCAATGACACATTAATAAAGTAAACTTAAGATATGCCATTTAAAATGTTACTCTAACTCAGACATTGGAGCAAATAAAAAAAAACGTGTGTGTCTCGGAACGCCTGACAGAAGTGATAACTTAAACTAATCTAACTAGCGCAGTGGGTTAGAGTGTGAGAGGAGGAGCTTGCCTACCGCTGCTGTATGTGTGAGAGAAAGGGAAACCAGACAGACTGGCTCCGAAACGCGTAACGTAAAGAAGTGGTTTACCATCCCTCCCATAAGAAGTTATACTTTTTGGATACCATGCGGAGAAAGGCAAGCAGAAACTAGTATTGTACTAACTTGATAAGTCACATGACTCCACCAGTTGTTTATAATCACATTTTAATTGCGGCACGACATTGATATGTCACTTTTCGGTTTTAACCTATGTGTAACTTACGTTTGTAACAGACAAATACCTGAATAAATAATTAATTCTGATAAATTTCGTTTGGTTTACTATTTATTTTATAAGTATGATAATCATGGAAAATAAAGACACGTCGAGGTCATATCAAATTATCGTTGTTAAAGTACACACCTACGCACGATAATAATAATTGTCACGTCGTAAAATAGACAAGTGAATTGACTGACAGTCTTGTAAATTATTCATTGTAAGCATGTTAGTATTGTTTTACAAAATTTAGTTTAGTTCAAACAGTTGTAATGTGACTATTTCTGATTTTGTGTTATCTATCATGGACAAAATTAATAGTATTGCAAAACCAATTGGTAAGTCTATTGGTACACATATAAATTAACTTATGATTTTTTTAAAGTTATTTATTTTAATTTTTAAATAATAATAAATATAATGTAGTTTAATATTTGTTTAAACATTTGTAGGAATATTACCTAATATTAATCTTACAATTTACTAACATGAAATATCGATAAAACCAAACATATTAAGTTTTCCAAAATAAAGTCAACTAAAAATATTCCAAAATTATGTGATGCTCATTAGTCTTAAGTCCCAACTGACAACCACTAAATACGTAAATAAGAAATACACATAAAGTTATATATATATCTCAGTATTATAATTCATAAGTTTCTGTCTTTTCTGTTTAAATATATTTATGCTCAAAATAAATTTACATATCACTTAATGAGATATTTTAAACTAACATAATACGTGACGTTATATGTATAACGTCACTTATATAAATATGTGACGTTATACATATATTTCCGATCAAGCAATAATGTCGCAAGTTTACTTTGCTCTATGTCAATGACTTTTAACTTACTGTATAACCACATGGGGCGGAGCGGATAAAGAGAGAGCTCTAAGTGGCCACTTTACGCCCCTTCATTTTTATCATTAGCCTTCTCTATCATTTTTGTAGCATACTAACGGTCTAACAGTTATTTATAATGAGTTTAGTACTAAAGCACCACACAGCCCTTTTCATATGGCACTGGATTTACTAACAATCGGTAGGAGGATATAGCTAAACAAGCATTTCCATCCAAATTGTACATGTTCCTTGGTTTGCTACTCAATAATAGAATGCCTACAATAGAATGTTAGTCAATATATATGCTTTCTACTACAGTAATTGTAAGAAAATTCTTAAGTAATGTTCTATAATGTAATGATACAGAGAAGATGTTAGTTTTGTTAAAAAAAAACAAATGTTTTAAACAAACATATGAATTTCTTAAATTGGTTTCCATCTCTTTTCATTGACATTAGAATGACTAGGACAGAGCATTTAAACACGACGCTAAATAATTATGAGATTATAATACTATTTTGTTCTTAATATTATAGAGGGGTGGGTAATACTATAGGGGGTGGATACTGGAAATTTAAGATTCTATTTACACTGTTCTCACCTGAAACACAGGATTACCTAGTTCAGACTCTTGTTATTGTACTTTTTGAATTTTGAAGAAATATTTTACTATTATTTTTTCCAGAAATTTCAAAAGAACTTGAAAACATAAACTTTCAACAACTGCTAGTACAATTTCCTGTGCTAAAACCAAGGTAAATTAGTACTATATTATTATAATTAATGTAGTTTTTTTTATTAATTTCTTGGTTCAAGCCTTAAAACGCTATATGCATTTAATGGCATCAGTCTTTCAGATGATCAAATTATGAATAGCTGACAAAATTTCTAAAAATAATAGCCCCAATTCTGTTGAAACATACCTAACTAATTTTAGCTAAAATTACGTTTTGAACTGTCAAATTAAACATTGCTATTCTGCTGGTGCCAACCTATCCTAAAATTTAATTTGATGACTTTTTAAAATGAATGAAAAATTAAAATGAAAAAAATATTTATTAATAGCATAATAACAAATTTAAAATTTACAGTTTTAGCTTTAATGATAAATAACATTTGCTAAATGCTAAGGCTTATAAACTATCCAGCGGTCTTCACACTATGCAAGCCTGTATCGTGAAGACATGTAACCAGCAGATTAAACTATATCAATAAATCAATCAATTGATTCGTTTTGAAACACATGAATTAAAACATATTTAGATATGATAGATTTAATTTCAGAATGAGAAGAAACAGTAAAATTATAAGACATGTTCATAAGAAACTAAGACAATGGACATATAATAAAAGTAAGTTAAGTGTTAATTATTTTAGGCTTTAAAAACAGTAAAATGGAATCATTAAACAGTCGTAACTTTACTTATAGAGGTGGGTCCAGACAAAATAAAAAAAGACAACGAACCCAAAACCCAACTGATAGCTTTCCAAGAAGCAATGAAATTTTTGTTAATTATTGGACAATGTTTGGGTTTAAAATCGATTGAAGGAGTTCTGGCGACAGATGTTTCGAAGATGAGGTAAACCCAAATATTTTGAAATTGCATGGTAATACGTATAAGTAACCCAACAAAATTATTAAAAAAAATTATCCTATGACTGATAGACTTGATAAAAAAGTGTTTAAGCAATTTTCAAGTTCAAATGACATTGCCGGCTGTCAATATTGAGCTCCGTGCTCGGAATCTACGACTACGTCTTTTTTTGAAATTTTTATTTTACTGTAGCTGCTGCCCGCGGCTTCGCACGCATGCTACCCACATAAAAAGTAGCCTATGTCCAACTCCAAGGTGCCATCTATCTCTATACGAAAAAATCATCAAAATCGGTTCAGCGGTTTAGACGTGAAAACGTAGCAGTCAGACAGACAGAGTTACTTTCACATTTATAATATTAGTAGGAATCAACAGCCTTACATTTTATGCTTCTGCTTTCAACCCTTTACAACACATTTTTCCAATTAAAAAGTAGCCTATGTCCTTTCTCAGGCTTTAGACTATCTGTATACCCAAAATTCATTTAAATCGGTACAGTAGTTTTGGCGTGAAAGCGAGACAGACAGACAGAAAGACAGACAGACAGACAGACAGACAGACGACAGACAGACAGACAGACAGACAGACAGACAGAGTTACTTTCACATTTATTATATTAGTAAGGATTTTATATTAGTAACACTGGGAGTGTGGAAATCAACCATTTTTATGATTTTTCAACTTTTTCCCACGGTGTTCCACGATATCTCTAATATTTTTTTCAGAGCTGTCTGATAGTCCTTAATTAGATCTCGATCTGAGTTTAAACATTTTTTGAAAAACGTAAATTTTGTTCTTAATTACATTAATTTAAGCTTTATTATTTAACTCAAACATTATGGTGAATATCCAAACCTTTCAATATCGCTGTCGATGACATAGCTATTGATATATGTCCCTTTAAGTTAAATTAAATCAAGATTAGCCAGTAAGTAAAACGGTTGTCTGGTTGAAATACGTAAAACGATAAGACAGCCGATTGCAGTACACTATTAACTTAGGTTTATTACTTGTTATTTTCTCAGCAGTTATAAACTTCTCGAAGTAAATTCTAGAATGTGTGTTACTTGCCTAATTTTACATTTATTTTCTCAGGTTTTCCATTTTCAGTTGGAGATTTGTGTACTGCGTTGCAATAGGTGTTGTGCAGGGTATATTAACAGTACTTTCCATTTACTGGATATCAAACACCTCGCTAACTATCGGAGCACTAGGTACATAATTTAATTCAATAATGTTCAATGTTCAGGCAATTGTTTAATGAATCATAATATCATTTAAAAATTACCTTGTGTTGGAAAAACAAACGTGGCTACATATTTTAAATCGTTACAATCATAAGCATGAATTTAAAAATATAAAAGAACATGCTAACGTTACTAAAGTAAACCAGGCTTGGTTGTCACCTTCATAGACGTCTAGCTACATGTAGGAGGTTAGACAAAGACACGTCCAAATGTTAACATACATGAGAATGGGTTTCTGTTTTATTTTGTTAGGTTATTGGGCTTTTTATCAAACAACGTGTATTACAACTTTCCTTCACCTGCAATTGGACCGAAAATGGCCGGAATTGATGCGTGAACTGGCAAAATATCCAATGAACGAGTACATCGATCAATTTTTGAAGTTAAAATGTTACTTTACTTGCTCTATTTTTTTTATTTTCGCTGCAGGTAATATTTTATCTCACTTATTATTATCACTCACCTTCAAATTCATACTCTTTTTTTTAGTTTTATTCAGCTCTAGCCATTCCAATGTTGTATTGCAGATATAAAGCTAAAAGCGATATAACTAAATAAATAAATAATAAATAATCCCGGACATTTCATACAGCATCATATGGCCTCAAAGTAAGCAGAGCTTGTGTTATTGGTTCCACATGACAGATATACTTTTTTTTTTAATACAAACATATTATACATAGAAACAACCAGACTCGAGACAAATACATGCAGAACATACAAATATTTGTCTCGCGGCGGGAATCGAACCCGCAACCTTCTGCGAATCAGCGGGACCTTGGCCGACTGCACCACAGAGGTAGAAAACTGTCCTTTGTACTACATTATTCCTCACTATATCAGTCTAATGTATGAATGGTGTGCAATAAAGTGTTTTCTATCCATCTAGTTAACCTTCAAAATAACCTTACTATTATTAAACCCCTTTAAATTCATCCTCACTTCATGCATACACACATGAAAATTAAGTGTGTAAAATATGAAAGGTGTGTGTGTATGAGACACACACACTCATCATATTTTACTTCTAATTTTATTATTTTTTGTTAAAGTATCTAATTCTGTTCTTTTCTGTTTTCTTATTTTTGGAGACATGCGTTAACATTTGCAACACATTTTATTGAACTTCTGCGTAATGTTGCCGTTCTATCCATGTTCTTTGTGTATCCTTGTTTTTGCTTCATAATATTTACATTTTGACATTTGACATTCTTCTTTTGTACTATTTGTGCGTGCCTGATTAATATATACGTGATTATCTATGTTTACGTCTGTGCCTAATAACATCGGAAACTCATATTATTGAATCTGTTTCAGTCGAGCACATTTTTTCTATTATACCAAGACTTACCAGCATCGTTGACTGTCCTCCCGATGTTGATTTGTACGAAGAGTTCCACAGACAAACATTTAATTGGTACTACGATCTGGGTTTGCCTAATAATAAAATTATTATGGTATTCATACAAGTAATTATTCATATATTTGTTACTTAGATTAATAAATATTGGTAGAAATTTCTTCTAGCAGCTCTGGACCAAGCTAAACCAATCTTCTAACTATGGGTAATTCGATGAATGGTTAAATATTTTTATTACACTTGTAAAATACATAGAACTATGTACATATAAACTATGTACTATGTACATATGAAAGAATCTATGATCATTACACTAAATATTTGTCTTGAGATCGAATATACATTCTAAAACGTAGGAGCTGTGAGGTTTATTATTATGAAAATTAAACATAGCTAAGCAATCGTCCAACCTAAAAATAACTGTTCGAAAATTAGAAAGGTTGAAAGACCTAACAAAATGTGGTGGTGTGACACATATCTGAAGAATAACTTTGTTTCAGATCATGAACATTCTAAGTACGCTAACTTGGAGCTACTTAGACGTATATATAGTTTGTATAAGTCTGTACTTGGTATCAATACTGAAACAGATCAACAAGAAAATCATTGTGGCAAGCGAAAAAGTAATTATATTTTATTTTAATTTGTTTTACAGTTCACGGTTATATTTTATTCGCAACGTATGTATTATATTATGTTTTTCGGTTCCAAAATTTACAAGGATGCCTTATAGTATCGCTATGTCCGTCTGTATGTCTGTATATCTGTCTGCCCCTACTATTGTTCATGCTCGCAGACTATTTGTTTTATCCTGATAAAATACGTATTAGTAACCCCCATAAAGTAAAAAAATAAAAAAATTTTTTAGGGATGCCATCCCTACATCTAAAGAGGGATTGATTGATTTGATTGAAATTATTTATTTATTTTAAATATTTTGCTTCCCCACCGTGTAAAAAAAATATTTGGAGTTTTTTGAAATAGTTTTTTGATACAGATATCTAGCTGCTGCCCGCGTGTATTTATAATATACTAGCAGCTGACCGCGGCTTCGCACGCGTGGCACCTACCTAAAAAGTAGCCTATGTCCTTTTCCAAAGTCCCATGTATCTCTATACCCAAAATTCGTCAAAATCGGCTCAGCAGTTTAGGCGTGAAAACGTGACAGACAGACAGACAGAGTTACTTTTATAATACTAAGAAGGGATTAAGCTATGAAGTGGCTAAACTATTTTAAAAAATAGTTGTATATACATTCTGTCAAAAAAGTATCAGAAATAGATGATTTGTTTATGGTTCCATATTATATTTTTTGTGATTTTTTGTTGTTAGATTGGCATAATGATTTTCCATTTTGACGCGGAGTTTCAGATGCATCTGTTATTTAGACTAAATACAGTGCTGCTTTTAGTTAGATCATATCTAGTATGTATTGCAAATTTCAAAATGGACAAAAACATCGAACCAAGAGTTATTGATAAAGCACGTGTTTTTGATAAAGTCGAGTCACCGTAAGCCTTCTGTAACATTTTTAGGTACTCGAAATACGAAATTTTATTGGCGATGCAAAATTTAAGACAAAATCGTTATTTGATGTTTTTGGCCATAATTAAATTCGCAATACACACTTAGACGATCTAACTAAAAACAGCACTGTATATAATCTAAATAACAGATGCAACTGAAACTCCGCGTCAAGAAGCAAAACGACAGAATGTAAACTTACCGTAGTTTGTGGGATTTTTAGTTTTCCCGATATTTATTATGAAAAATTATTATTTCGGGAAAATAAATATCGGGAAATAGAAAAACACATTAATTAAAGTAAGCATCCCGATCATAGCTAAAATTATATGAATAACCACAATTAGGAATTACATGAGTTATTCATGTTATTGTTAATAAATCTAGCATTTTTTACTCAGTTCTACTTACCTTCAACGTACTGGAAATCATTACGCGAGGACTACTGTAAAGCAACGCGATTGGTTCGTGCGTTTGATGACGTCATCGATGGACTCGTTTTCGTTTCATTTGCAAGCAATCTCTTCTTTATCTGTCTACAGATTTACAATATTCTTGGGTAAGATTACAAACTATTTATTTTATTTCATATTTTTAATAAAGAAAATATCGTAACACACAAATAAAGAAATAAAGAGGTATAGTAATGTATACCTCTTTATTGGAAATAGTTGAGATATCTGAAGCCTTTCATAACGATCTATGGATAGCTTAACTGATCCAGATCCCAGATCAGAAGGCCACAGCGTCTCCAAGACACTGACTGCATTAAAAGGCAATGTTTATACTACGTTGAGCCAGATATTTTGTTTCTGTCACATTTTTATTATAAAATGTTTGTACGTAATTACTTCCATCGATGTCTAAGTTTAGCATGCAGATATAGAGAAGCAGAAATGAAGATCTCTGATCATCAAGAAAATGTGAATAATGTTGTATTTCTAAACAATGACAGCATCTATGTGCAAGTGCGTAGTAATAGTACACAGACTGACCCACCCATGTGTAAGCAACTGCCTCCCAAACCAGCAGTACACCAGCCTACTGTGGTACAGGCTGCAAAGCTTAAACCTTCGGTTAGACAGCTCGAACCCTGTCTCCAGACCCGGAAGACTATTGTACTCTGACAAGATAGGTACTGGCAAGGGAGTACTTCTTGGTGGACTAATGAAACAGGCAGTCAAAAATAACTGTTACACAGATGTCTCTATGGGCTATTTTACCGATAAAATAACAAAAGGTTAAAGTTTTAGACCATGATTGTTCAATTAGGTGAAAGTAGTGGTGTCAAGCGATTAGACTTAATTAAACTAATTGAGACCCTGTTAAAAAAGCTAGATCTTGGGCTAGGGAAACTAATTTTATGTGCTTTCCCTTACTCAAAATCATTGAGTGTTAATACAGACAATGACAAAATATTCAATTTGAACTTAATACTTTACAATTTGACATTTCGTCATAGTGACATTTTATATTTAGACACTAATAATTTTATTAGTAATTTTTATTTGACAAAAGGTAATGTATACCTTAGTAGACGTAGTAAGTTAATTATTGCAAAATTGTTAGCATTTCATATTTCTTGCCATTGTTAGTAATAGTACAGAAGGAAAAAATGTAGTAGGGCCAACTGATCAGCATTTAAACTGACCAAGTCGACAATGGGAAAAACAGGCAGTTTACATGTAGTTCACCAAAATATGCAAGGCCTGCCCAGCAAAGTATTAGAATGTGAATTATTTTTAAATCATTTCAGTGTAGATATTATGTTAACATTGGATGGTTCTTCCTTTCTACGAAAATTACAATATTGTCAGCAGCTATAAACGCAAGAGCGCAATACGTGGTGGCTCGTTAATTATTGTAAAAAAAAACTTAAAATGCAAGGAGCGTAAGGATATTAGAAATCTTTCTATTGAAAGAATTATTGAGGTTTCGTGTGTCGAGCTGGAGCGACATGTCGTCGTGAGCGTTTACCGTCCTCCCAATGCTGATTTTGGGTTATATGAATGCACTATGGAAAAAGTATTGCAAAAAAATAGCTTGTGATAAAATCATAATAGTTTGTGGTGATTTTAATATAAATCTTCCGATTGATCCATTATCTGAAAGACTTTTAAACTTATTTAAGTGTTTCAATTTAAGTCCTCTTTTTGATTAACCTACAAGAGTGACACTAACAACAGCCACTTGTCTAGATAACATTTATTGCAGTTGCACAGCAGTTCATAAGTGTGTACATTTTAGTTCTGACCATTACGGTCACTGCGCCACCTTTTCTTGTGATTCAATGTTGGATGAGTTATTCATAGCCCATCCAACATTGAAATAAATGGAGAGGCAATGAATCTTGTAAATTACACGATCTTCCTAGGTCTTAATATTGATGCAAAACTACAGTGGGGACCACAAATTGAAACACTTGCTGGTAGGCTTAGTTCCGCTGCATATGCAATTCGTGCGATACGGTGGCTTACTGATGAAGCTACAGCTAGACTAGTTTATTTCAGTTACTTCCTTAGTGTTATGTCATACGGCATCATTCTCTGGGGAAAAGCAGCTGATATTGGTAAAATATTTGTAATTCAAAAAAGGGCAATACGTGCCATTTATAAAATGAAACCAGGAGAATCTTTGAGATAAATATTCAAAGAAATTAATATTCTCACAATAGCTTCACAATATATTTATGAAAATTTGTTATACACACATTAGATATGGGATTCAGCAAAATAGTTACCTTCATAAAATCAACACTAGGAATAAACATAAATTATACATCCCTAGGTTTCGACTAGAAAAAGTTAATAAGTCATTTATGGGGAACATGGTGCGCTTCTATAATAAGCTTCCTGAAAATGCTACTAAACTACTTATTAAGAAATTTAAAGCATACATTAAAGGTAGTCTTTTGAAAAAAGTTTCTTATAATATAGATGACTATATTATTGATAAGAATGCATGGCCTCATGTCGCTCTGCCGTCAGACAGTTAACCGACACACTTGAAATGTATAAACTCTCTTGTATTAGTATTTCGTAGTTAAGGTAGTTATAAGATGGATCATATAAAAAAGCGCTAGGACCAAGACGAGTTTCTTGCCAATTCTTCTCGAGCTTGGGTTAGGATGAATTAGCACCTAAATTCACCTAGTATGTAAGACGTTTCAAAGTGATCCTTGTGATTGTATTGAATAAATGATCTTTTGACTTTGACTTTGACTTTGAGCCATAACATAATGATCGTAAATTTAAATTTTCAGACATGTACTTCAAAACAATATTACCACTAAGAATAACTATGCAAATACAACAGTTATTTGTGAACATGGGTAAATATGTTTTTAATACTTTGGAGTAGCAGTATAATTAGTGCGCCTTTAGTATATGTTCTACTAAAACAATGTTTTTTTTTAAATATTATTACTCCTACTCGAATTTTTATAAAAATGAATGATCTTATGCTAACTTTCAGTGAAAATAACGCTTTAAACTGCCTCATTATATATAAATTTTTGCCATCTCTGCCAAATGTCAAACCCATTTGTCAAACCCAAACAAGTTTTTTTATTATACCGATTTGGTACAAATGGGTCAATACTGTGGGTAAGCTAACATGAAACCTGCTACTTATTCCTTTATGTTTTGTTCAGGCTAGTATTCGACTATTTCAATTAATCGTTATTTACCTTCGTGGCTAGCCTTCTTCGTGGTTCATTCATTCTTCAAGTCGAAGTTTATGTTACAAAAGCGATTAAAACAAAAACGCACAGAGCTTAATTATTAGTTAGTTGCACTTAGGAACTCGTATTCAAAACTTATTCATATGTTTGATGTATCCATTATAGCCGAACGTAAATTCAAAACCAAACGATCATATTTTTTTTTATTAGGAATAATATAGTTATCGTGTGAAAAAAGTTTCACTGTGAATTCTGCACCATGCAGGCTTTATTTAAATTCCAATTGTAAGTGCATTTAAACGGCAATTTCATATGTAAACCCTTTTTATTATGGCAACTAGATAACATAGAATACGTTAATATTTTTAAACACATACTTATAATATGTGATAGCACCCGGAAACAGAACAAACACCTATGTTCTTCACACACATGTTTATACTGGGAAGGTATCGAACCCCAAACCGACAGCGCAGAAGGCAGAGCTGCTACCAACGGATTAACAGACCAGTCAGCTGACAGCCATTATTTAATCCCGGACATTTCACACAACATCATCTGGCCCCAAAGTAAGCAGAGCTTGTATTATGGGTACCACAAGACTGATATACTACTTATATTACTCTTTTTTTTTTTTTTTCAATTATTGGAACAAACAACAACCAGAAACGTATGTTCACGCGTAGTTTCATCTAGATCTTAACCTTGATATTTTCAGAAAAGCTGTTGGTGTCGAGTATTTGGCATATGTAATGTTTTCTTCGATCTTCATACTCGCTCGGTCATTGACCGTGTCACTGACAGCAGCCTGTGTCTACTCTGCTTCTGCGGAGGCAGCAGCTGCGTTGTACAATGTGCCTTCTTCTTCTTTCTGCCCTGAGGTAGGTATAAAATATTGATTATAACTAAGCCAGTAAAGCCGGTCGGTAGTCATGGGATTAGTCTTTTAAGCCACACATGTTGACATGTTAATGCGTTAAACGGTTACATTGTTGTTATCATATATATAATACCTTTAAACGAGTAATTATATGTATGTATGTAATATATAATCTATATTATTCTTATATGTATAATATATTCTTATATGTATGTAAATATATAATCAGAATCTCGGAAAGAGCTCCAACGATTTTAATTAATTTTTGTATGTAATTCGGTAATTCGGGGGTGATATATCGAACTAGCTAGGTTTCATTTTTAGAAAACAACGTTTTATCCGGGTTTTATGACGAGTAATGCTCGATCATCAAGGTACTTTAGTTAAACTATGACTCATTTCACCATGTATTAATATTTTAGATATTGGCCTTCTTGTTTTCAGATTGCAAGATTTTTGGATCAAGTGCATTCAAACAAAGTGGCTATAAGTGGCTTAAAATTCTTCTACGTCACTAGAGAACTTGTCTTATCTGTAAGTTAACCACACATTGTTATAAACTTTAAATGATAACTATAACTGATTAAGTTAAAATATTATTATTTTCTCTTCACTTCATCAATACATCACTCAACACAACACTCAATTTATATATTTTAACACCCTGCACATACACATTACTTACCCCTTCATGCACACTTACACACTCAGTTTTAATTACTGGTATCTCCCTTAGTTTTATATTCTTGTAACACATTTTTTTTTAGTTAGTACAAAATATGTTCAATTCAGAACCTTACTCCATAGGTTAAGGAGGTGGGCGTTGAGGCTGCTACACATTTTTCACAACTTTTAAAGTTCCATCGATGTATTAGTTATTTGCACACATAGCACATATTTCTGAATAAATAACTTTTATACTTATACTTTTATAATTTTATTCCCTGGAATATCTTTCAGGTGGCTGGTACAATAGTGACATATGAACTAGTCATGCTACAAGTCAGTGCTGTTAAAACAGAGTGAGGACAAAATCAACAAATTCTTTCAATAAATGACGAATACCTACTTGTATGTTGTGAAACGCCTTTATGTATGGTAAAAAATTGGTTTGCAATGTTAGGTAGAGTACTTTATTTTTATTGCTGCAATTTCACAGTGAGGTTATCAAAACACACGTAGTAATATATGTTTTGTATCAAATGTATTTTTC
Organism: Lampropteryx suffumata; assembly: GCA_948098915.1. Classification (NCBI taxonomy): domain Eukaryota; kingdom Metazoa; phylum Arthropoda; class Insecta; order Lepidoptera; family Geometridae; genus Lampropteryx; species Lampropteryx suffumata. The sequence continues at coordinate 17,381,217 of OX402545.1, read as the reverse complement.
ATTGGGTTTGTTTTGTATAACTTTTGCAGCTGGTAAGTTTTATTTATGTCAAAAAACTTCTTTGTTAAATATATATACGAGTACCTAATAATAATGTATTTAAATGTATATAAATGCGCACCAAGAGCATGAATTAAACCATTCACAGATTTTTTTAATTGTGTATCACCATGCATAACTTTTCTAAGGGACGGTCTAGTTTGGTACTTATAACTTTGTTTAGCTATTGAAACTGAGGGAAGTCAAAATGAAGAAACCACTGTTACAACGTTCGAAACAGACCCTAAAACGAACGACATCAGGAGTTACCGTTTGGATTTGAATGCTGCTTTCAATGACAGGTACAGTTTGACCTAACATAAAGGTAGCTTGAGCTTACTGGGTCTTTACTACGGAAGTGGTCCTTTTGTGTGGTAAGCCTATGACTGCTTTATTAATAATCTGTTAAAATAATCTCTAGAAAATGTTATTTCCACATTTTTCGCATTCATTCTATGATAATAAATAAATGTTGGAGGACATAGCACACAACACCATGTAGCCCCAGACTAAGCATTGCTTGTATTTTCGTGATCAGATGACTTATAAAAACTTATATATATGAATATATCTTTATATATAAATCTTCTGTGCGTGTGCCTAAGCGACCGATTTTAATGATTTTTTTTGTGTGTGTTTAAGTGGATTCGAGTATGGTTTAAATTTACAATTTGACGACGATGTCGCGAACAAGACAGCTAGTATATATATATATATATCTACTTATGATATTTCATAACACCCAGACACAGAACAAACACTTAGGTTCTATTACAAATATTTAAAAGAAAGCCAGCTGAGCTGACAGGCCAACTGATATGTTAAATCTGCACATTGTTCTATTAGGTTTTACTTTCAACTATTTACTCAACTAGCAACTTTTTATCTATATTTTGCACTCACTAAAACTACTTTGTATGGGTCAGTGGAGTAATAAAAAGAGTCATAAAAGTGGTGACGGATTTAATAGGCTACTTGTGAAAAGCCGAGACTACTTTGCCAACCGTCCCAATCACTGAAACCCATAGACGTACCGCACGAACAGCCAACATTGTACATTGCTACATTGTACAGCTACATTGTACATGTAGCTTAACTTCGTTGTTATATTAGGAACTGACTTTAAAACACATTTATTATGAATCCCATAAAATATATTCGAGTATTTACATTAAATATTTTGTACAAGCAATAATACACTCCATTTTACATCATACATATTAATTACGTTAATTTACAAAAATCATACTATTATGTGCTACCAGTTGTTTAATGTCGATAGTGCTACGCTCTCACCGTATCGCCTAGTCAATTTATCGTTTTTGTACACTAGTGCTGCGCTAAGTACATAAGTTATGTTTCCAAACATTCTAAAATAAAATAAAATATAAATAAAATATAGACCGGCCGGTGTGGCGCTCACGCAGCTCTGTCAAACAAATCACAGCTTAGCCACGACGCGGAGCACACGATCCTCGCCTTTTCGGTTTCACTGATGCGTACTGTTATATTTATTTTTATGTACCTATTTCTCTTATTCTATCACAATCATCGTATTGACATTTCATCGCTTCCAAACATTATATATGTGCTTGTGCTATATGATTCCTATCCTGATGTGCCTTCTGAAATTTATATACTGTGTGAAGTAAACGTGACAATACAATTTTATCTTACCGTGAGTTGAACTAATTATTTACTACTCCCACTGTATCTGTCGTAGCATACCTTCACACCATTTAAATATGCTGCAAGCATGTTTACTTTATTATATGACTTCAAAACAAGGTTTGCAAAAGCTGAAGCCAGCTATAAAACAAAATAATAGGGCTATGTTTCAGTATAAGATGCAACTTCTATCAAAACAAATACCCAAGCATGATTTATGTGATGGCGTCTGTAATGATCTGCCTAAAGGTGACACGCAACCTGTCTGCATGATGATCAGCCGATACAAAAAAGGGTACCAGTACTTTGTAAATCATTGCCATGCAAGACGCACCATCTGTAAAGATAATCTATGTAAGTGTACGTCTGGTTTTTTTAAACCAGAAAGATCTTCCAAAACAGCTACGTGTATCAGAAAGATTCATTTATTTATTTTTTGAGATCTACCAATGATTGTTACAATAATACAACCATATTACATATATAACAGTTAGTGTGCTACAGTATGTCTACGCTGATTGCAAGATCATTAATAGGTAAACACTACATGCATAATATTTAACAGAATAAAAAAGAGTAACATTAGGTGCATAAACTATAGTAAGTAACAATAATAATCATCTAAGAGCAGATTCCTTAACAATCTGATCTGAATCTGACAAATCTGACAGCTAAGGATCTTGCAAATGCGTAACTTACAGACATCTTTAAAAAGTGCACACACCACTGTCTAGCCCCAAAATAAGCATAGCTTGAAATATTTGTGACTTATAAAACCATTATATTTTAAATGGCAATATTTTACATTTATAAAATAATTCTTTGAATTATTATTATTTTATTAAATACAGACAGATACCTTGTAACACCCAGACACAGAACAAATACCTATATTAATCATACAAATATTTGTCCTGGGAACAAACCCTGACCCTACAGCGCAAAAGGCAAAGCTATCCAGCTGAGCTGACAAGCCAGTCGTAGTACATATCAAGGGAATGGTCGGAGATTGACAAATAACGGAAATAGTTTGCTAATTAGTATTCGGATACATTTACCAGTGATTTTAATTCCCATAGCTTTACAATAAACGAACCTCATAAGAGCGCTGTTTCATAGCAACCTCATCCTTACTCCAAAAATGCCTCAAGTTCGCGAGTACTTAGTAAAACGCTGACTGCCCTCTTGACAGCACTTTGCAAAACCTGAATACCTCACCCATTTCTTCAGCAATTAAAATTTTAAGGACGTTATTGGAGACGGCTGCTCTTAGAACAATTGAAATTTCAAAACAATCCACGCATTTTTCGAATGCTTTTGATGCTTTAGATTTTCAAACCTTGGCGTAACTGAGTGTATCATTTTCTTTGTAAAATTGATTTCATAATTTTTTGTATACATGATCATGCTGCCACAGAAACTAGAAACTGCCTTCTAAAACCATTATTATATCGAATCAAGTTAGCGACCTCTGTAGTGTAATGAGCCGAAGTTCAGCTGAGACGCAGAAGGTTGCGGGTTCGACTTCCCACTGACAAATGTTTGAAAGATCTGCAAAAATGTATCTCGAGTCCAGGTGTTTTAGGTATAATATATTTGTTTAAAAAAAACGATTTATGTTGTATAACAGTCATATGGTACCCATAAAAACAGCTCTGCTTACTTTGGGACCAGTTGATGATGTGTGATGTGTTCAGCATTATTTGTATATATATTCATTTAAGTATAAGATTTTGTGTCGATTGACTTGATTGACACCGTCAAGTTACCTGGAATGCGGTTTTAGGTCCTAACTACTACACCTAGGTTTAAATTACGTCTCTTTTATTACCATCCCTTGGGTGGTAATTACTATTTAAAAACCAAGCAAAGTCAAGAAATTATGAATTTTTTGCTTAAATTTTCCAGTATTACACATGGTACACCCGAGCAGATGTTTGAGGACCAATACATTTTTTATGCCAGTGAGCTAGTACAAACAATAAAGGAGGACAGAAGATACAAAGTAGCTGCGATAGAATGAAACAAAACTCGCCCCAAGGGATAATGGACGGCGAATTCACATTAAATCAAAAAAAATCAATTTATTTTAATCCTAGAGAATATTTAAGACCTTGTTTTTAATAAATTTTGAAATGGGTTTAGCTACAAATTTAGAAATATTTGGTATAACTGATTGTTGTGTTTAACTAAAGGCTATTTTTTTCGATCGTAGAAGTAAGTAGAAACTATAACATATTCCATGTGCGCTGTAATTTGCTTACCTTTCTCTATGTGACCTATTCTTGATCCTTAGTCAGTTTTCCGTTATTGACTGCTCTTTTTAACCGACTTAAAAACATGAGGTCTTTAATTCAGTTATATTTATTTTCAAAAATATCGGTCAGTAGATTGATTTTTAAATCAAAATAACTAGAAAAAATAATGTTATTCGAGAAAACAAAATTTAGTATTTTATAAAAATGAAGTCGGTTTTCTTTTTAGTTTTTAAAACGTAATTATGTATTGCTTGTTTTGTGAGTGCTGAATAAATGTATTTTATCTTTTTTTCTTTCTTTTACTATTAATAACCAGAATCAAAAAACTTGGGTAGCAAAAACACTTTTTATTGTTTATCGCAGGTAAGCATTTATGTGGATTTCAGGATGTTTGTTTGTTACGCAGCCAATAAGGTCTGAAACTGCTTCCATAGACTTGTATATGATTGATTATGTGTCAGACGTTACGCACCTGCAACCGAACCGATACCGCATGTACTGATTCGTCTTACTGCAGGTCCTGTCGGCAAGGTCGAGAGGTTAGGGTACCTGGGAGTGGAGTGGTGGAGAGTGGAGAGGAAACTTCATCCACCTCAGCTTGCTAGAGTGGATCCATGAACGAAAGTTTTTAATTACAATTAACTGCTCTTAACTTTACTGACGGCACCTAAATCATCTTCAACAGATGAACAAAGACCAATGATGATGATGATATTGGACTGAAATAGGTTACTTTTTGTGCACGTAATACGCGAGCAAAGCCGCAGGCAAAAAACTAAATTAAAACAGGTGCCAGCGATAGAGCCATCATGCTTTTCCCGTCACGTTTCGTCGTGATGTGCAATAATATGCATGATGTAATTATACAAGTCCTTTTTGTAGCTGAAACACAGGGAAATGTTAAAAAGCTCTTTGTATTTAGCAGAAATATAACTGGATGGCTTATTTTGTTTAATTCACGCTTACTAGATTTAGAAGGCATGTTTTGCTGTCGGTCCCAGGTTTTCAAATGTGAATAAAACACCTTGATTGTACTTAAGATTTGAATTAAGTATTACAATAGTTATTAAGTAGTTATAGATTTTTACAAACGCATTCTGTTCGTTACGAATGTATCGTGCGCGGGCGTCGATGCGTCGCAGTCAACCGCTGCCTCTTGAGCGCGTGCGGGGGGCACGCGCTTTCCTCTGTCCTAGGGCTGCACGCAGATAGTTGTTTGCCATTGTTTTTTGCCAGGCCTACTCTATCACCAGTATTGACTACCCACTACCACTTTCGTATAGTTCAGTGTTCAACTCTGTTTACTGAGTTCATAGGCCACCGTCCTGGCCTAACACCTTATAAAAACCCGACAGCTTAACGAATGTGGCCTTTGTTGATGTGTACCATCATTCATCTCGCTTTTCTTTAACCTGTGAGTGTTTTCGTGAAAAAGGACCTAAGTCTGTAATGAGAGCCAGAGTAACGCGCGCTATTTGATTCGACCAATGAGCTTGCGCGGTGGTAGAGTTGGCCGTTATATGGCACCAACCCATTTTCCGAGAAGTTGGTACTGTCAGCCAACAGTGTGTGCGTGTGTGTGACGAGAAAAAGAAAGTTAACAAGAGAAGGAGAACTCATCAACTGTGCGTTGACCTACAGTGTTGTGTATAAAGTGTGCTGTTATATAAACGAATTCTGGATAATATAATGTTAATATTGCTTATTACTAAGGTGAGATGTCAGATGTGAAACAACAAACAACACATCATATGCGACTACTGTAAGGCTCGCTCGTTGTATTTTTTATTGAAAAAAATGTACATAATTTGTATATAAAATACGAGCAAAACAGTTGGGCTATCTAAGGACCGTTTAACTAATCAAGATCACTGCCTGAGGATCAATCAGAGCACTGATTATTTTAAGAACACGATTTTAAGAGTAAAATAAAATCAAAAGAAGACGAATTTAGATCACGTTTCGGGCTTTTTCCGTAGGTCATCCGTCACGGTTAGCAACTTGGGAGTACGCAGATAAAGTTTGCTAATTACCGTGGCTACCAGTAACGCAAGAATCTTCCAAATGTTTAATACTCTTTTTCTAAGTTATTACGTTTAGGCAGTTATTTGAAGCTGGCTATGTAGGTACAATAAAGCTATATAGCTACTTTTTATTTGTAATGCTTTAACAAAATTTTCTAACTACCCTGCTGCCAAGTAACAGAAAGGAAACCATCCAAATGTTTTTTTTTATATGTACCTTTATTAGTGACAGCTTTGTAAAGCCGGCTAAGTACTCGTAGGTATTTATTTAAGTTACATAGCTAGCCTATATTAATAATAATAATAATAATGCCAGACATTTTCACACAGCATCATCTAGCCCCAAAGTAATTAAAGCTTGTGTTGTAGTTACTACATGACTTGATATACTAATTTGTATATACTTTTTTTTTGTACATAATGAAAAAACATACCAGAAACAAATACTTGCAGATCATACAAACAATTGTCCCGCAAAAAATAATCTATACCTATAAAAGAGCTTAACCTGACTTACTGATTCACCATCGCCGAGCCAAAACCGCTAAAGCTAGCAAGCTGATATTTGGAACTTACCTTCCTTTTACAGCAAAACCACATTTAATTTTTTTAATTCGATCCCTAAGAGAGTGGAAAAGGGTAAAAACGAATGTAGGATTTTTTTAACGGGTGGTGTGATTTTTTAGAAACTTGGTTTGGATACTTGAAATGCAAATTAATGGACACGTGTTTCAGGATTTTTCAAAATAACCCTCATAAAGGAGTAAAATGGGGTGTGAATATTTGTATGGAAACTTTTTAATGGGTGGTAGGTGTAATGGGTTTGAAATTTTCGCTTTGAATAAAATTTGGCAAAGAGAAATTGCATCCTGAGAAAAGATTAAAGCTACATTTCCTTTAAAATATAATGCGGACGAAGTCGTGAACAACAGCTAGTAAATCATATAAATCAAATCAATCAAGCTTCAAGCTATCTATGACTTCCATTAGGCGAAATAATATAAAACCAGCAGCACAAAGTACTACTTCAGTCAACATCAATTTGTAAATGAGTGCGGCTTTGATGCGCCGAGAGAGTGGAATTGAGAATGCACTTCAATCTTCTAAAGGCGACGATAACGCGAACAGTATTGCGTACATAAGCCGTAGAATACGAGGGATAAATAATAAGAAATATTGCTGGACATTTCACACAGTATCATCTGGCCCCAAAGTAAGCACAGCTTGTGTTATGGTGGTACCCATAACGCAAGCTCTGCTTACTTTGGGGCCAGATAATGAGGCATACTACTTGTATATTTATTTTGCATATATGCATGCATATTATACATAGAAACACCCAGACCCAAAACAAATAATTGCAGATCGTACAAACATTTGTCCCGCGGAGGTAATCGAACCCGCAACCTTTTGCGTCTCAGCCGGACTTAGGCCCACTGCGCCACAGAGGTCGATAGCAGGAAACAACCGTATATAAAACCTACTAGTGCTATAAAACCTGGTGCTTTTTAATAAAAGAATAAAAACACTTTATTGCACTCCACAAATACATTGGACTGTTATAAGAAACAATGTTTAGCTGCACGGTAGTACTATATGTGGTCTTATCGCTAGACATCGCTATCGGTTGTCTCCGAGACAACCTTTAAATGGTTGGAAATCAATATAGCTGAATATGGGGTGATGAAAATAATATGAGTGATTTATGATAATAATAATAAATACCTACATACATATTTACAGGATAGCAAAAAGTGAATACATCAATACCTAATATTACAAAAATAAATAAATATTATTGAAATACAATATGATAAACTAAATAAACGAATATATATTTATATATATCTAAATAACGTTACAATAATGTTGCCACGTGCGCAGTACATAGGTACTCATATCGCCATACCTAATGTTGTCCATCTCAACGTTATCGATTGTCACTTGCCTAGATGAACTCTTCGCAGGTAGCTAGGTACCCAATCGCAAAGTGATTCGCACCATGCATAAAACAAAATATAAAACTAGCTTCTATATATGTGGTCTTATCGCTAGACATCGCTATCGGTTGTCTCCGAGACAACCTTTAAATGGTTGGAAATCAATATAGCTGAATATGGGGTGATGAAAATAATATGAGTGATTTATGATAATAATAATAAATACCTACATACATATTTACAGGATAGCAAAAAGTGAATACATCAATACCTAATATTACAAAAATAAATAAATATTATTGAAATACAATATGATAAACTAAATAAACGAATATATACTTATATATATCTAAATAACGTAACTTAACTTATATACCTAAATAACGTAAAGAAACAAGAAAAAGTTAACAACAGGACAAATAGTGTTCCCTGACCTTAGATTTAATAATTACTTTTTAAACTAAAGAGACAAACGGCTTCATGTACATATGTTTATAAAAAATATCATCGATGTATACAATTTTTCGATTTTTTTGAAGTGATAACTTCTTATGGGAGGGTAAACTGCTTCGTTACGTAATGCGTTACGTAAGCGAGCCTCCTCTCCCACTCTAACCCACAGCTCTAGTTAAATTAGTATAAGTTATCACTTATGTCGGGCGTCCGGAAACGCACACGTTTTTTATTTAAAAACCGCTCGACCGAATTCTATACAAATTAAATGGGGCCACCAGAGATGTATATTATATGTATTTGAAACAAAAAAAGAATTTCCCACTTCGGTTCTGGCGTAATCGGTAAACATACATGAAAAAAAAAGATTCCAACGAATTGAGATCCTCCTCCTTTTTTTGAAGTCGGTTAAAAATAGTATGTGAATAATATTATTGTTCGACAATTAATAAAGCACCATCTAGTTGCCTATAAAGCGAGATTGATTGAATTCTTCCTTGGATACACGTATCTAAGATACTTTGTAATTCCCAGACACAGACCAAATATCTATGTTCATCAGAGAGATTTTAGATTGATTGGTTAAGCTTTGGGAAGAAATTGGACAATAATTAGTACCCAATTAAACGCTATCTACTAACCTATTCAGATGTTGTGGGTACTTGTTTCTGATGTTTGGTGCCACAAGTCAACGATTATTTTAACCTACTTTAAAAAAGGAGGAGGTTCTCATCGAAATTCATTCGGAATATTTTTTATTTATGTAAGTTCACCGATTACTCAAAGAAAATTATTAAAAAATATTTTTTGTTTCAAGGGGTTCCGCTGCCGCGGCACTCTCGTTTCGCTCGCTCGCCTTGCGCGTTGTTTTCTATACTCTAACATAACCTAACCAATTGTAGGACATGTTTAGTTAATCAATTGGTTTTTTAGCACAACATTCATTTTTCTGGTATGCATTTAGTTAATTAGTGGAGTTACCTAGTGTGCTGAAAAATTATACAGATGTGAATTTAAAAATATCCCTTTTTTTAAAGCTAGCAATCATTTTTACTTAACTTTAAAAAAAGGAATTCGTCGGAATCTTTATGTACTTATATGTTATTTTTATCATGAAGCACTCTTATTATATTCATCACCCCATATTCAGCTAAGTATATTGATTTCTATCCATCCCAAGGTTATCTGGCAAAGATCGCTATCTAGCGATAAGACCGCCCTTTGTAATAACGTGTAAACATTTTTGAACAGTCCAATGTAAATTCATTATAATTATAAATTATTTGTGGTGTGCAATAAAGTATTTTCTATTCTATTCTATATTTCGAAATACTATCCGCAAGTTTGACGAACTATTTTCAGACATTGCTATACAGAAAATAACTAAGTGTGGATGCACCCTATCGTAGAACAAGGGCGATGCCAAATTAGGCCATAACTTTTGCGAAGTTATGTTGTCTAAGCTCAGCAGTGTCTTCCTTGTTGCGAAACTGCAACATATACATACTGTACATAGTTTTTAAGTTAAGGTGGCATTTTCATGGACTGTGCTTTGCGATTAGACTCATTAACCGTCTTTTAAGCTAGGCTACCTGATTCCCTCAGATTCCCTGATACTGTCAGTGGGAGAATTATCTTATTCCATTCGTAATCAGAATCGAGTACTATCTATTCGTTGATGTGCAACATCTTTTCATTTGCGTTCCTGCAATCTGTGGCATTAATTGTGTGAAAAAGGACGGAAGTACAAGAAGCCGGGGAAGCGCAAACTTTTTTAATTTGACCAATAAGCGCTTGCTGTTTTTGATTTGATCAATAAGCGCGCTCAGTAGTTGTTAGCCGTCAGCCAACACTGTGTGGGTGTGTGATAAATGGGTATGGATAATGAATAATGTTTTATAAATGGTTGGGTTTCTATAATATGTGTGTATTTACAAAAAAAAGGAATATAAGTATTATATCACTCATGTGGTATCCATAACACAAGCTCTGTTTACTTTGGGGCCATTATTTATTATAATCTATATCTATAAAAGAGCTTAACCTGACTGACTCACTGATTCATCATCGCCGAGCCGAAACCGCTGAAGCTAGAAAGCTGAAATTTGTAAGGTAGCTTCTTTTTATAGCAAAACCACCCACTAAGGCGGGATTTATTGAAATTCAACCCCTAATATGGTGAAAAGGGTTGAAAACTAATGTATGAAACTTTTTAACGAGTTGTGCAATTTACTTGAAACGTGATTTTAATAAATAAAATAAAAAATAAATGGACAAGTATTTCAAAATTTTTCAAAATAACTCTTACAAAGGGGTAAAATGGGGTGACAAAATTTGTATGGGAACTTTTTATCGGGTGGTGTGATTTCTTAGAAACTTGGTTTGGATACTTAAAATGCAAAATAATTGGACAAGTGCTTTAGGATTTTTCTAAATAACGTTCATAAAGGAGTAAAATGGGTGTGAATGTTTGTATGGAAACTTTTAAATGGGTGTGATTGGTTTGAAACTTATAGTTTGGCAAGGAAAAGATTTAAGGTTTCTTCCAAAAAAAAATGCGGACGAAGTCGTGGGCAACAGTTAGTTATAAATATAGGCAAAACAATTGAGTGACGTTGTATCGTATAAATATGGTTAAGATTTACAATTAGATTTTTTTTATTTGTATTTCTTTTTAAAACGAACGGACAAAGTCGTGAACGGGACAGCTAGTTTTTAAATAAACTGATGTCAAATTTACTGAATCCTAATCACGACTAGAGTTACATTATCCCCTCTACTCTGTCTGTCGATGGTCTCATTACCATCGTCTTTTCGATTTTAAGTGACAAAAATTATGTCGAAGTTGACATAATTTTTGTCACTTAGAATCAGTTTGACCCTAATAATTTTAATGACTATATGCAAGTTAAATAAATCAAGGATATGGATTTATATTTAGACTTTGATCTAAAAGAAAATAATCTCTGTAAATACATTTATTTCGATGGATATTTAAACAACTGCATGTGGTGTGTACACGCTTTATTTATTTCAAGTAACGAGTAACCCTTTCAAGTTTTCCATCCCTTAAACTAAGATCCTGTGGTTTTAAGCGTGCTTCTTGATTATTAGGGAACACGTTTTTTGTTTTAGAAACATTCAGGGCTTTAGAATATGAAATTGACGACATGTTATCGCATTGGCTTCTAATAGCGATAGCTCATTCTTGTACGTGTGACTACATGATCTTCGTCGAACAGTCTCTTCGTTCGACGTTCGCTCTAATGAAGGCTAACCTTACGAAGGTCATCACTGAACCCAATTTTATTCTTTTACCACCCACTCAACGCGTACAATACCTGGGCGAAATATGATTAAATATTTCATTACTAATTTGAATTTTTTATTAAACATTTTCGAGTTTCAATAAATAGAAAAGCATTTAACAAGACATTCCAGACACAATAAACATTTCGTTCTTATTTTAAGATAACTACTGACACCAACAGCCAGCTTATCTCTGCAGGTGGCCTTGACGGAGGCCTTTAAGCGTCCAATTTACTCCTTTATAATATAAATGACTATATTATTTATAAGAAAGCATTAGTTTTTCGTGGTTCCAAGTTCCAAGTTCCAAGACGAGTTTCATGCCAGTTCTTCTCGGGCTTGGGTTAGCATAAATTAGCAACTAAATTCACCTAGTATGTGAGACGTTTCAAAGTGATCCATGTGATCGTATTGAATAAAGTATCCTTTAACTTTGACTTTGACTTTACCAGAGCTGGCCTCTGACTCATTCGAATGAAGAAGTTTGTTACCTAAGTACTATAATTTTGAATATTACATAGTTATTGTCAATAGGTGCTAGCACTATATAAACATGTCATCTTATAATGACATACTTATAAAGTGTGATTATGACCCTTCATATCCAGCACGTTACATCAAGTAACGTCAAAATAAAACAAATACGATAAGGCTCGGCTGAGACGCAAAAGGTTGCAGGTTCGATTCCCGCCGCAGAACAAATGTTTGTATGATCTGCAATTACATGTCTCGGACATGTCAAAAACACCCAAAGTGTTTATATGTATAATATGTATGTATTTACAAAAAAAAGTATATAAGTAGTATATCAGTCAGTCATGTCATGAATATCAGTCATGTGTCATACATAACACAAGCTCTACTTACTTTAGGGTCAGATGATGCTGTGTGAAATGTCCGGCATTATTATATTATTATTATTATTATATAAGGAAATAATCGTAAGCCATAGCATTTTGAATTATATGTCATTGACATAGATGTAACCGCATTACTATTCTCTCTGATTAGACTAATTCCATTTGATTTCCAATATATCATACATTCGTACCAGCATTCGTTTAACCACAAGTTGATGGTGAAGTGATGTAGGCGCTTCGTGGCTATAGATGTGAATCGTTCTCTAATCGACCAATCGTTGAATGGAACGGGTCCCACCTGGCGTTCAGTTTTATTATTTCGAACAGAATTACGACGAGAATAATTTCAATTTCAGTCCTTTTTGCAGTAAGGCCAAAACATTTTTGAAGTGAAAACTTCTTTTAGCGCGGTACGCATATTTTTAGATGAGGTAAAACCTCTGTATTCGCGACACCGTTACCGTTTTTGGGGTGAGACGCAGGGCTGCCGCGCTCGCCCGATTTGATTATTAACCTTAATTCACATGTTTACAGTCTTCTTTTGTATGGAGAAGTTTACTGAGTTAGGTTCTTTGATATATTATCTACATTCTGAACAAAAAATATTGCATCATCTGTGTTCGTTCAGTATTTGATTGGCAGTCGCCATAATTACTGATTTTGAAGTGATTTATTACTGAACTCTAACGCGCCAAAATAAGTTTTCACTTCTGTCGACACTCCCGGAGTGCAACCCGTTGTTTTTTCAAGAATTGCTTTTTTAAGCTATAGGTAACCAGGCATTATATAAATAAACTTAAAATCCCTTAAAATTGAGTGTTGCTGAAATTCACATTTGCCCTTCTGCATTTACATTATCTGTTTTAAGAGATTCATTACGCAATAATACCAAAATTTAGATTGTTAGATAAACATTATAAGTTACTTTTTATCTTCGTACCACGAAAAGCCGCGGGCAACAACTAATACCTTATACTTAAATAAAAAGGTTTTATGAAAATGCACGAAAACGTATCACTTTTGTAACAAGTATTGTCAGATAAATGAAAATTGGCACTTTCCCAAAGTTGAACTGCGTGGACGATTCAGCTTATAGACTCAAAAAACGTTGCGAAAGCTATCAAAACAGTTAAAAGTTGTTTCCCTTGAACTGAAATAAGTAAGTAGCTAGGTACTTAAGGTAAGCAAGAGATGATTCGAATGAACCCAAGTTTTACCTATTTTACCAAAATTTTGAAGTTTAATTGAACAGCCTTACTTCATCATCATAATATCCATTACATGCCATTAATTTAGCTGTTTTATTATTAATTGGGAATTTAATAATGAAACAGGTAAACGATATCGTGCAGCAACCAAATAAAGTTAGAAATAAAAAAAAAAATTTCATTATGGTATCATTCTCTGGGGATATTCAAATATTTAAATGAAACAAAATATTTATGTCAAGCTATATTCAGTTTTGAAATATATGGTACATGCTACTTACAAAATGAAACCGCGAGTCTTAATATTCTCACAGTGGCATCATAAGTTGTTTGTGGATGAAGAGTATCTTAAACAAAATCAATTGTCAAGCCAGTTGACCTCTCAAAGGTATTATAATTATAGTAATTACAATTTGATTAATTTATTCTGTGCGTTGAGGAGTTTCGTATTTTTATCATCATCAGATCCTCACAAAAATCTGAAAATGGGCTTATAATAGGCGGAGATATTATTAGGTAACATAGGTTATGTACTTGTATGTACTACTAAATACAGCAGGATTGAAAACTTCCGTCTTTTTTTAGATGCCGGTTAATAATAAAACAATCATTAAATTTCCTTAACTTAAGGGGACATGGTGCGCTTCTATAATACACCTTCTCAAATTCAATTACATTACCTATTTAAACATTACATAAAAACAAAAGCCTACATATAGACAAAAGTTATAAAATAAGCGTATTCTATATAATGAATTACTAATTCGTTGATAAGAATTTATATCTATACATTTTTATTTTGTTTAAGTTTAATAGTTTTATATTTCGTGGATAACGTACGTAGATGAAATAAATATATAAATAATCCCGGACATTTCGCACAGCATCTGGTCCCAAATTAAGCAGAGCTTGTGTTATGGGTACCACATGACTGATATACTACTTACAATACTTTTTATTTGTAAATACATACATGTTATACATATAAATACCCAGACCCGAGACAAATACTTGTAGATCATACAAACATTTGTCCCGCGGCGGGGATCTAAACTGCAACCTTTTGCGTCACAGTTGGACCTAAGCCCACTGCGCCACAGAAGTCGTCAAATACAAGGATCATACAAAAAAGAGCTAGGGACACGACGAGTTTCTTGTTATTTCTTCTCGGATAAGAGGAAGACGATTCAATGTGATCCTTGTGATTCAATGGAATAAAAAAGTATTAAATTTGAATTATAATTTTGATCAGTACCTTTATTAGGGTCTTCCAATAGGCACGTCCGAACTTTGACAGTTGGTAGCGGCCATCTTGTTGAAGCTACATCTGTCAAATTGGTTGTAATTTATTCATTCTGTTTTGCCAAATCATCATGGATAGCTATAGCATTCAACAACACGTGCAAATGATAAAATTGTTTTATCAAAATGAGTGTTCTGTTCGGGCAACGCACCGCGCGCTTCGCCCATTTTACGGTCGCCATAATCGTCCTACCGAGAGGACTATTCGTCGTGTGGTGGATAAATTTGAGTCCACTAGTTCGGTAAATGATCGACCAACACCCGCACGTCAACGAAACGCAAGGTCTGCCGAAAACATCGCCGCTGTCCGTGAGAGTGTGCAGGAGAATCCAAGGCAGTCGATTTCGCGTCGCTCACAAGAACTCGGCCTTTCACAGACCACAACTTGGCGTATTTTGCGTCGTGACTTGGGCCTGCACCCGTATAAAATTCAACTCACCCAGGAATTGAAGGTAAACGACCATAGACAACGAAGTGTGTTCGCTGAATTGGCACTGGAGCAGTTAGCAACCGACCGTAATTTTCACAGAAAAATTATCTTCAGCGATGAGGCCCATTTCTGGATGAATGGGTACGTAAACAAACAAAATTGACGAAATTGGGACGATACCAATCTACATGAGATCCAAGAGCGTCCAATGCATCCCAAAAAAGTTACAGTTTGGTGTGGGTTTTGGGCTGGCGGCGTCATCGGGCCATATTTCTTTGAGAACAACATTGGCCAGGCCATCACTGTCAACGGCGAGCGCTATAGGTCGATGATTACCAACTTTTTTTGACATGAACTGGATCATCTGAACACCAACGACATGTGGTTTCAACAAGACGGCGCTACGTGCCACACAGCTCATGCCACATTGAATATTCTGCATGAGAGATTTGAGGGCATGGTCATCTCACGTGGAGCTGATGTGAACTGGCCACCGAGATCTTGTGACTTAACCCCGCTAGACTTTTTCTTGTGGGGTTTTCTTAAGTCGCAGGTCTATGTGAATAAACCACAAATCACAGCGGCCCTCAAAGCCAACATACCCTATGCCATAAGTCAAATTCAGCCTGATTTATGCGCAAAAGTCATGGAAAATTGGATATCTCGCATGCGCTCCACCCAGAGAAGCCGTGGCGGACATTTGAATGATGTCATATTCCACACATAATGTCATCATATCTTCATACATCTTTCAAATAAATAAATAATTTCGATAATATATCACACACACTTTGTTTTATTTAAATTTAAAGATAGGACACGCTTAATGAAAGACCCTATACAACACTCATTATTGATAAGTATGCCAGGGTTCAATCAGCTTGTATGTTCATCATCACATCAGCTTACTGTCACAATAACTACATACCTACCAGTATGCAATGTTTTAATCAATAAAATGCTAAATACCTTCTTAAACTGATCAATTTCAAATTAAATCTGAAAACGAACAGTCTCATATTAAATTCTAACCTACGAAGTCAACAAAACCCTAACGAATGGGAGCTCAAGTTAAAATAGTTTTATTTAACGTTATGTCTTAAAAACTATAAATCCCAAAGCTATGAACTTCGGCAGATCGGTTTAGAGCAAAATTATTCAAAATGCGAGATTTACGTCTCGGGCACTTGTTTGGATAATAAATCAATTGTTATGTTCACTTCGCCTACTCGGTTTACCAATTCTCTTTATAGATTTATAGATGAGAAACATCAAAATTGTAACAAAACATCGGACAGATTATTAAAAATTAATAGTCATATGGCTTTTACAATTTTCAAGTTATGTATAAAATTACATACGGGTTGTACGGGCCTCGATGTGAGCCTTACATGGAATCACCTTAGAAACATGCTCAAGCTCCGTAGATCGCGCCCGTCACTTAGCCATTTCGCAATGGGAGTCAGGAAATGTCCTGACCAATGGGTTACAAGCACTACCATTATTTACTATTGGCACCTTATTAGTTCCTACAACATTTTGAGTTGCAACTTGTCTGCGGTGCAGTGCACAACTCATCGGTGCCAGTGTGGTATAGCGGTAATCAGCTTGATCTCCGCGAGTTATCGTGTTCTAGCCGGTGGGATTGCCCGCCGCTCAAGTCTAAACGTTGTAATTCGTCGGGCACTTACCAGCGTAAACGTACCAGCTTTTCTCGAACCTAATGGTCTGATACGTGATGATGGTAAGAGGCCTGGTGGAATTACTCTTGTGCCTTGGGAGATGGGTAGGCCATTAATACGGGATGCTATTTGCATAGACACCCTGGCCGCATCCCATCTGCCGGGGACTTCTGTTAGAGCTGATGCGACGCCTAAATGTGCCGAGGACCTCAAAAGGCGCAAATATGGCGACCTTGATATTTGAGCCTTTTAGAGTCGAGACCCTGGGCCGATGGGAAACATTAATGGTGCCTGGTAGATAGATATATTGCGTGACCCAAAAGCTAGAGTTGCTACTGACTCATATGAAAATAGTATTATTCCCCACGACACAATGAATCATAATGAAAGGTCTGGTGTCCAGGTATTGAATAGCCTTACGGTCAAGGTCACTGTATGGAATTGTTATGAACTTTCCAAAGCTCGTATGCCAAATTGTATTTCTGTAGTTGACTTTGTCATATTTTATCGAAGTTTTCTGAGATACCTCCTGGTATGACACTTGAGTTATAACGGTAGGTGGATTGGACGTTCGTGCTTTATAGAGTATATTCAATAATATTATGAACTAGCTGTCCCGTTCGCGACTTCGTCCATGCGTTTAAAAAAAAATATACAACATTAATTCCGTTATACGGTATTTGCAGCTATCGCGCTATCTATTTTTTACTGACGACTGGCAGTTATGTCGAAAGCTAAGGTTACATTAGAAAAGTTAATATCGTCATAATATTAATAAGTTAAGTTTTTTAGTTTTCCACGTAACTTAGTGTGTTACGTAATCTTTTTCTGACAATAACAAACACAACAAATTAAATTGCGAAATCGTTTAGCCGTTCGCGTGATGCCGGGACTAAGGGAATAGAGATTCATTTTTTATAAATATAGATTACTTCTAGAATAATATTTATGTGAGCTGGAAGCAAGACTATCTTCCGCTAATGTAAAGTGTCAAGTAGATTTTTTGAATATTTTACTATCCTGTCGTGTGGGATATCGTTGGCTAGGTATTTTAAGATATTATGAGTTTTCTTAAGCAGTTAGATATCGATATTCGTTTAATAAATGTTAGCTTTGAAATTGTAATTTTAGATAGAGTTCAGTGTAGTCGTCCCTATATTTAATGTACCAGCATATGAAAATTAATAATTAACTTTAAAACTGTTATGTAATCTGTAACAAAAACCATCCACACGTTTAAATCCATACTAATATTTACAATTCGAAGGTTTGTGTCGTTTTCATAGCTAAATGCCTAAACGAATCTTAATAAAGTTTGGTAAAGAGATAGATTGTATTTTGAGGAAGGACATAAGTTACTTTTTATGTACGTACCATACGTGCAAAGCCGTTGGCAGCAGCTTGCATATACATATAAAAACGTATATTCAGAGAGTTTTCTAAAAAAATATCATACAAATTGGTTGGAATTTGAATCTTTAAAGCTTTTAAGTCAGACATTGAGCGTTTTCAAGGAAATCTGTGAACGAAATCTGTTCCTTTGTAAATTCATTATAAGTTGTCCACTTCGCCTAATAATCGTGGATTAGGGCAAGTATTAACTTTAATAAGTTTTGCTCTGTCTTTGTAAACATAGGCGTAAATATTGCGAAAGTAAACGCCGCGTTTTTGTAATGTTGATTTTCATTATGTTTATTGTCAATAAATCGAATTTAAAAACAAATAAATTGCCCATGCCCGTATCGGTTCACGGACAGTAAAAACTTCTGAAGACTGTAAGGACAAGCATGACTAGTGGTCTAGTAGTGGTGGTTAAACTAATTCAACACAATCTAGTTTAGAAACGACTTTTTTTTTATAACTTTTGTGAAGTTATTTATGTTTTAGTCGTTAAAAGGTATTTATCAAGCTAAGCACAGTAAGGCTTTACTGGATTAGGAGTGATGGTCTAATTCGTAAACCTTAACATCAATTCATGAAAGCTCCATACTAAATTCAATTTTGTTTGTAACTACGAGTATATAGTGTTGAATTTAGATTAGCACCTAGTAATTCTCATTTTTACTGACTTCCGACGCCTGTACCAATATTTGGCCAATATTTTTTGACGTGATAACGTTTTATAAATCCATGAACGCTGGCTGCACGCACGAAAAATTGTCACGTTCCGCCTGAGCCGAGCGTGCAAGCGAGAGCGCGGAACGAGTGATAGAGAGGCACGATCGGTCTAAGCGTTCGGCTTGTGACGCATCTTAATAGGTTAAAAGTATGCAATATTTCATCAATGTTTTCTTATGACGTTATCACGTAAAATTATCGACCGTAAACCGACTTGACAGACAACCATTTTTTCATATATAGTATTTCCTTTATCATCATTTCAAGCGAAAACGAATTACACTGCCGTATCTTCTCTCACAACCTGGGATATCTCTAGATTATTTGACATCATCATTAGATACTGTTCGCTATCCCTACCATATTTGCCTGGGAATATTCATACTATCTTGTTCAAAAGTCATTCAGCCTTGGTGCCTAACTGCGATGTCATTAGCCGTCTCTTTCTTTTTTGCTAAAACAGACAGAAAAAAACAGATTTTTAGTTATCAGATTTTTCGAAAATCGTAACGAAATCGTAATTATAGATTAGTTAGTTTGATTATAACTTTATAGTATCAATAGATCATTAATAACAATCATGTCAAAATGATAGTTTGTTCAAAATTCTATGTCTAAACGTTTTTACCCGAAGTGATGTTCGATAAGAAAATATGAATAGCACTGAAAAACAAACAGTGCCTTTAGCATCAGTTTTTATTAGTTTTAAGCAGTTCAGTCTTCTTGCTGTCATAAAAGCACACATTGAGATATCAACGTGCTCCCTCTATCACCTATACGGTCGAGATAATTTTCTAGTTCAATATATAGCTTGTTGAACTAATAACCGTTGGGGAATAAAAGTTCTCGAATGTCGACCAAGGAGAGAATACGAAGCGTAGGACGACCCCCACCCGATGGACCGATGACACAGTAAAACTTGCAAGAAATCGATGGCTGGAGAGGGCTCAAAATCGTTCTTGCTGGAAAATTTATTGAGGAGGCCTATCAAGTTCCTTTAGGTCCGTTAGGTTCAAATGCCTAAAGACATTTTTTCTATAATGGCATGATAATTTGGCCAGTGTCAAATGATTTTGTTTTGTTATATTATCGTCACAAAGCCGCAATTGATCGTCATTATATAAAACCTCACTGTGAAATAGCCATGTAGAACCACCTATACTCCTTTAACTCAGTTCTCAACACAGTGTACACATAACTTTTACTCAAAACGGGCTATTCATCATGATATGTGAGTTTTACTGCTTAGCGATGTTTCATCACAGTTGTCATCTATGTGCCATGATCACGAGATAAACTCGGTTATTATGCCATTTGGGTCAAATTTATGTGCTAAACAATGATCAACATGAAATAACACGTAGCACAAAGAAGCCGCCTATTACCTACTATGCATTAGTAGGTACAGATGAC
Organism: Lampropteryx suffumata; assembly: GCA_948098915.1. NCBI lineage: Eukaryota > Metazoa > Arthropoda > Insecta > Lepidoptera > Geometridae > Lampropteryx > Lampropteryx suffumata. Next base: position 17,360,513 of record OX402545.1, on the reverse strand, counting down.
TCAAACATAATGAATTTAATATAGGTAACTAACTTGATTGAGATTGTAATGACGTTTGCATACTTTTTCTTTATACGCCAGGAAAGTTATTACTGATTATTTATTAATTAATTACTGATTACCATCATTAAATAAATTCGCCTAGAAAAATTACATTAAAACTGACATCAAAGATTTTATTATATAGTGAAATATTTAAGTAGTTAATGGGTATTTATCGCGTATAAGATTACTGATATGTTAAATATTATACAATAATATAAAAAAGTGAAACAGTTGAGCTATCTGTGAACCGTTTAAAACGATATATAGATAACTCAACTGATTCAAATAACTGCCACAGGGCTACGTCTATGTTATATATAGGGCGGTATGTTAAATGGCTATTCTAATACGCTGGGCTAGATAGGAGCCAGCTCTTAGGTGACGCGATGTATCTTTTAACTTATTTACTTATTTCGGCCCAGTCAGCCCACGACGTTGCCCACGTTTTTTGCAACATAACCAAAACGTCAGGAACAAGTTAAAAGGTACGAGACGCGTCAAAAAGCCGTTAAGCTCTAAAACAATATTAGTTCTAATCTGATTCAGAGAAGAAACTAAGTGTTACTTTACTTGATCATAATTTATAGTGTATTTTGACTTACGGAAATGTGAACATTATAGTATGTTTACGTTAGTGAATCTAATCTTTAGTCATTCTACACTATATACGACAGCCAGAGACTTGTGCCAAAGGTACTATAGCTAAACACATCGTCGGTACAATAACATATAGACTGCAACACAGTGATATGCACTGGTTTTCAACTTTAGAGACAGTTCGTTGCGGGTTTTACGAGATTTTATATTTTAACACTAAAAAATGTTGTTTCATATAGTTGGGTGCGAAATATGCATACGGGCTGCCTGATATAAGCAGTTACCATCGCCTAAAGACATTTGCAACAGCAGAAGCATTGTGGATACGTTATTTGCACTTAAGTTTTTTGACGTGATAACGTCTTATAAATCGATGAACGCCGGCTGCACGCACGAAAAAGCGTGACTCATTGTCACGTTCCGCCTGAGCCAAGCGTGCAAACGAGAGCGCGGAACAAGCGATAGAGAGGCACGATCAGTTCATCAATGTTTTCTTATGATGTTATCACGTAAAATTATCGCCCTTAATCCGACTTTACAGACAACCATTTTTTTCTGATATTATAAATAATAGTAAAAGTAAAGCTTGGAGCCGTTCGTATTGTAGTTGAAATACTTCGGTTTCAATCTGAGTATTTAATTTTTTAAAGATAAGAAGATGTGTAACGTAACATTGATTTGTGCAGACAATTTTATGTGGCGAAACATTAACAAAAAAACCACGCACTAGAAATAGTTATTATCATAACAAGTTGTAAAAACATGATGCTGACTGGTCTGTCAACTCAGTTAGTAGTAGCTCTGCCTTCTGCGCTGTAGGTTAAGGGTTCGATTTCGTCCCAGAACAAATATTGGTGTGTTAAATATAGGTGTTTGATTTGTGTCTTTGTGTTATAACGTATAATAACTATTAAAATATAAAATATATTTATATTTATTAATATACATTATTATTTCTAAATTCTCAGAACGATTTAGGTGCTTATATATTTGCAAGTAGCTGCAGCTCGCAGCTTTGCGCAAGTGGTACACAGAAAGTACCATATGTCCACCCCTAAAGTGCAATCTATCTCCATACCAAATTTTATACATTTTTAGCGTTTAGCCGTTTAGCCGTGACAGAGCCATTTTGAATTTATAATAATAGTTTATATAGAAGTATAGATTATATCAATAATTATTAACAAGATATCTATTAAGATAGGAAGGAGGTGTCAACCAAATTAGAGGATTACAATATATATTGCTGGACAATGCACACAACATCATCTAGTCTCAAACTAAGCATAGCATGTATTATGGTGACTAGATGACTGATAGAATGCTTGTATATTTTTAAATACATACTTATGATACTTTATAACACCCAGACACAGAACAAACACCTATGCTTTTCACACAAATGTTTATCCTAGGAGGGAATCGAACCCTCAACCTACAGCGCAGAAGGCAGAGCTACTACCAACTGAGCTGACTGGCCAGTCATAAATTTATTTGTTTAATCGTATTTTTTTCTTACAAATCATTTCATATCGAAGTTATAAAACACAAGCATAATTTGCGGTACCCCAAGCAATCTGTGGCACGATCGCTGTTGGGCGATCAAGGCTTTATTTGTAAACAAGTTTTGTACAAACACTCGATTAAATTCGACCCGGCGTCGAATATTATACTAAGCACACAAAATGGATATCGAGGCGATGGCAAAAGAGAAATTCCAAAAATACAAAAGTGACTGGACTTGTGAGTGGTTTAATTTGTTTTACTTATCTATACTTAAAAAATTACGACAAACTATGTGACGTAGTGGGCCAAGGCCCGGCTGAGGCGCAAAAGGTTGCGGGTTCGATTCCCGCCGCGGGAATGTTTGTATGATCTGCAAGTATTTATCTCGGGTCTGGGTGTTTTTATGTATAATATGTATGTATTTACAAAAAAAAAGGTTACAAGTATTATATCAGTCACCAAATAACACAAGCTCTGCTTTCTTTGGGGCCAGATGATGTTCTGTGAAATGTCTGGCATTATTATTATTAATAATAATAACGAGACCCTATTCATCATCATTCATTCATCATCCTACCTCTACCTCTAATCGTAAATCCATCAACATTCATACCAAGCACTCTCCTAGTTACATGCCATTCTTCCCTTCTCATTACATGCCCATACCATGCTAGCCTATTGCTCCTCATCTTTTCATACACTGGCGCTACTTTCACACTCTTATGTACTCATTCCTTACTCTGTCCATTCGCGTTCTTCCACACATCCATCTTAGCCACCCATCCACCCCATTATTATTATTAAAAATAACGAGCCCCGTGAGGCCCGTGGGGGAACAGGAGCCTACCGCGTTTTCGCGTAGAAACATTGCATTACCCATTCAAAGTGGCAATGCTGCCAGTGTCTTGGGATCAGTTGAGCAATCTATAGATCGTTTAAAACGGTCCTTAGATAGCTCTACTGTTTCACGTGTATTTAATATTATTGGATATTATTCTGTACATATCTGATATTATTTCTGTAATTATAGGAAGTACTAAATTATAATAAATATAATGAAAACTTCTGCCCGCCGTGTCGCACACGTAGTATGTCCTTCTCCAAGATACAATCTATCTCCTTAACAATTTTTATCAAAACCCGTTTAGTTGTAAAAAGATAACAAACTCACAAAAACAGGCAGAAAGAGAAACTTTCCAGATTATAAAATTATATAAATTCGTATGGATACGGATTTTTATTTCGAAATTAAATCGAGAACAAAGCATGTATTTACTGGCAGCGTTTCGTTTAGAACTATTAGAAATTCTGTGCCTAGTTCAGTCCTTAGTATCCCAAACGTAGCTCATTGTAGCACTTCGCAGCACCTCGTAGAACAGCGTAGCACTTCTATAACTCCATTACCCGATCTTCTTTTATAACTAAAACAATCCCTCTAAAGAGGGTCTGCTTGGTTCTACAGTATAAAGCGCAAAAGTCCACAAAGAAGTACAATTTAATTGTCCCTACTTAAGTAGTACTTTAGTAACCCGCTTTGATGTCGCGAACCTTTGTTTCGCTGCTTCGTAATTACTTAGAGCTTATGGAGAGAACTGAAATGCATGTTTAAAGGAGAAATTAATGCTAATAAATACCATCGCTATTTTGTGGTCAAAGGGTTAAGTGGTTTTCTCGGGAAACCTATTAGGTAGTTATTTTGATCAATCACAACGACCTTTTCCTGTATAAACTTTGGTACCCTTACTCAGATTCATGGGGTAAAAAAATTGTAAAATATGGTAATCTAGGCTATTTAATAATTACTTGCCAAATATTAGTCTAATCCATTCAGTAACTATGATGTTTAATAGTCTTCTTCTTATCGTGTGACTAGTTATTTCAAACCAGTGTGGTAAAAGGATTAATTCAATTCAATTTTTTTAATTTTCATTTATTTCAGCCTTCATTAAAGTGCGCCTTAGAGTCTCCTCCTGGACTTGTCACCTTTCTTCAAATTTTCAGGTTTTACAACATGCCGGTTTCTTCACAATACATTTTTATATATTTTTCTGCTTTCTATCATTTGCTCAAATACATTTTTCGAAACCATTCTCGAACACACTTGAACCAACACAAATATCATCAAAATCGGTCCAGCCGTTTAGAAGGAGTTTAATTACAAACACACGCACAGAAGATTTATATATATCATCATCATCATAATTGGCTTCCGTTCATCTGTTGAACATGATTTAGGTGGCGTCAGTCAAGCAAAGCAGTTACTTCTAATTTAACACTTTCGTTCATGGATCCACTCCAGCAAGTTGAGGTGGGTCCATGAACGATTGAAGATGAGGATTTATATATGTAGGTAAAGATAAAGATTATTATATTCTTGTTTTTATAACTGGTAGATCCAACCTGTGCACGCCGTGTACACATACCTGAGAGGACAACTCCTCACAGAGAACTCCGTGTCACATTCCAAGCTGCTTTGAAGGTGACGCTACTGATAGGGCAGTGCTTTGGCCTGATCCCAGTGATCGGAGTGTCTTATGAAGATGCTTCTAAACTAAGGTAATTGTGGTAGTAAACTAAGGTAAGCATTAACTTATTTTTTATTGCCATTATCCCTTGAAGCTGAGCGTGCAAAGACCGTACACGATGTCTATTAGAATACTGCTGATCAGACTCATTCTATTACACAATGTCAAAATTAACATCGTAAGTAAACATATGACATTAAATGAAGAAGAAAGAAAACTTAAGTAGATGTAGGTTCTCCTTCTAGACATAAAAATTTGGCCACCTGAAAATCTATTCAGATGTTGAAAAAAAATAACCAAAATTTTTCATAAAACCCGAATTAGCTCGAGTGAAACGAAAATACTAAAGCAATGTTTGCTTCGCAAGACGTTCACGCCAACATTATTAATTTCTGGGAAGTGAATCTGGATCACTGCACATTTTTACATCATAAGAAGATTGTCTCAATGCTGGTTTCTGGTTCTTGATTTTTATCTGTCTTTGAGTACAGATTGCTGTAGTATTCCGTAGCTAATTTTTGAATTCTTTGCGTTTTGTCTCAACGCCTGATTTATTACTTTTCTGCTTAGGAATCCATTCCGTTCCGTGGTCTCTTAACTCTCTTAAAGCCTTTTGGCTAATAAATGAAGAGAAAGAAGAATAGTTTAAGAGCACGAGCAGCCAAATATTATTGTTTTTTTTTTCAGATTTACATTTAAATCGTGGCGATGTTTTTACGCAATCTTAACAATACTCCTTCTAAGCGCTTTGGTGGTTATGTGTTTTATGCAGACTATCAGAGACACCGATTCTTCACTTGGATCGAATAGTAAGTAAGCGTTAATGTTTTTGGATTTCTAAACAAACATGGTCGTAGTCTTTTTGACTGGCCTCGCATCATTGTTAGTATTAGACTCTTTCGCCTTCTGCGCTGCAGGTTGCGGGTTTGATTTACCCCAGGAAAAAAGTTGAGAGAGGAACATAGATATTTACTCTGCGCCTGCGTATTAAATCATATCTTAATAAAAAGTTTGTATCTCTATCTGTCATTGGATTCCGTAAGCTTTGCTTAGTTTAGGGCTAGATGGTTCTTTAATAAATTTGATGGACGTATGCATCCTCATCATTCTCACATATGCTGCGCAGACTGGTCTTTGACCAATATCCAAAAGTATAAACTCAAGGTATGCCAACATGCGATGGAGCGCATTATCCTCGAGTATCCTCGTTCCTAAAGCGAACTGATCACAGATCACCAATATAGCTACAAAAGCCGCCATACTCAAATGGGACTGGACTGGTCATCTCTGCTGCATGTCGGGAGACCAGTGGGCCTAACTGATCACGGATTGGTGCCCTGATACGGTACGACGGCGTTAACCAGGAGAAGGGATGAGCGCTCCAAATTCCTTGCCGACAGGACCATCTTAACGCGGGAGAAGGAAAGATAATAGGGGGAGGTCTTTGCCCAGCAATTGGAATATGTTGGCTGACAATACTAATAATAATAATCTTTATTTCAGGAGCATGTCCCATATTGTACATACCTACTTAAAAACACAATACACACAGAAAGTATAGTAATAATAATATAAATGATAACTAGGTTTATAAATTTTCGCCAATATAAGCCTTTCTGCCAGATTCTTGATGATAATAATAATAATAATAATAAATTTGTAGCAGTTGTATTAATAATAGAAAACGCCTAAAGCGTGAAGTTTATACGTTAATATTTGTTTCAGCATCATTAATATTCCACATAATGACTTGCTTGACTGCTATAATATTCTTACGGATTGCTATGAAATGGCCACGTCTTTGCATGCAGATTTCGAAGAGTGAAGTATCTGATCCGAATATCGACTACGGCTTGATAAGGAGATGCAATCTTGCATGTACCGCTGTTCTTATTTTTGCATTATGTAATATCCGTTCTCGATAAAAACCCTTTTGAATTTGAAATCAATATATTTAAGCAAATGTGTTTTTTGATTATTTCAGTTGAACACATTTTAGCAATTTTGTATGGGTTTTCAATAGCAAAGGATTGCGACCCGCAGATGAACTTGTTTGAATCGTACATACTCCACAACTACCTGTGGATATTCAACTATATTGAATACAATTTCATTTTTGGGTTTTTTATGATGGTAAGATTCTATTGAACTTGGATTATTGTTCATTCACGTATTAATCAGTCGCTTAAAGACATATTCTTAAATTATTATTTTAAACAAAAAACAGCGTCAATTAAGTATATACCTAATTCCAGAACTATGTTCAGGATGAGACATAAACTTTGATTATTGTGTGAAGCTGCAATTATGCTAAGACTGGACCTGTTTGGCCCACACGACAAAAAGGGAACTAATTAGCACAAAACACTAGCAATTTATTACCTACTTTTTTATTATTATATTTTTTTTAATAATATAAAAATTATTATTATTATAACTACAATGTTATTTTTTGTTGTGTCTAGTGTTTTGTGTTCTCTGTGTATTGTGTGTCAAATAAACAATTTCTATTGATTATTTGTCACTTTTTTTGATCCAAGACTGTCAAATAATTGATTTATGTTTTAGAACTGGTTTTAGTTTTGGAACACGGCTCTTAATGTTTTTAGTTCCTGAACATGCAAGGCACTGTCAATTGGAATTTCGCTGATGTCTTCGTAATCTGCATGAGCCTATACCTGACGTCACGGCTCCAACAAGTCAATCAGAGGATCATTGCTGTCAGGGGCAAAGTGAGGTTTTTATATTTGCCTAAAAGCTGTTCAAATATAATTGTTAGAAATATGAATATTTTTTATTTTTTCCACGCAAATAGCTTAAATTTATTCCGAAATCGAACAACGCACGTGAATATTGTAAAATTTATTGGATTTGTGCCGGCGGGTGCGGGTAGTTGAATAAACATAAAGTTGAATAAATTATGAATTAGTTTAACCTCTTTTTATGACACGGGGCTTTTAAAATCGGTGCTGCTTTTAAATTGCTGTTCAATCCGTGGCAGGGCACAGGATTAGAGATAAAAACTGACAGTCCGCTTTCATTTACGTATGCCAAATTGCTCTGAATTTTGTAAACTGGATGAATATATTATAGCTCTGTTTCGCTTCTGAATCTTAGCCTGACTAGCTTAGTCAAACTATAATCACTTAGTTTTCCTTCACGGAGATGCACATTGCACATTGCGCGTGCGTTGCTTTGAACGGTGCGTCACATTTCCAACGTAGTTCTATTTCTATTTTTTAAATAAGAACTCTACCAAAAAATCATGCCAAAACCGTGAACAGTGACATGAACTCCAGTTTTTCCCTAAAGCCGTCAAATGCAGTACGGTACAGTAACACCGTTTTAAGCGCGAATTCTATATCTAATAATCACATAACTAGCTAGCGTGGAGTTATGAGTAGTTATCGTATGATCTGACAACGTCAATTAATAAATAAAAGGTTTAAACAAACTATTAAGTAAATATCTACCTCTAGATTCTAAACCTTTAAATAATTTCGCTTAGAGCCCATTGGTTTAAATTTTAAATGCCTCTCAACTTAAACACTGCCTAAGCACTGCTTCGCCCCTAGGATTCGCTTAAGATTCGCCCTGACACTCTTTGAAACTATCTTACTTCTTTCTTATTTTCTTCCTATCTATCCTGTTGACAATTTTGCCAGTGTTGAGAGATTGTTTGATAATAAAGTCTTAGTCGATGGCCATTTGTCATTCTAAACGTCATAGCGGAATGGCCGTCTAGAACTTTCTCGGGATTTCTCGTCGATAAGTGTATTATGGTGGACAGTTGTCCAATGTAGTCACAAAACAATTATAAATTATTTATTAAAATTCCTATAAGATTAAGATTCTCAATTTTAATCCAAATTAATTAAAATTACTGTATTAAATATGCAATAAAACGAGAAATATATACATTAATTTAAAAGTGCTATGTTGACATCAAATGACAAACGAGAAATCGACACTATCTTACAAAATAGGACGGCATTTTTAACAGTGATTAACGTTCGACAGAAGTTGAAAGACGTTTATAAGTAAGATTTGGATTCTTGGATTTGTTCCTTGGATTCTTCGTTTTTCATCTCATGAAGTTACATAGCACTTCTAAATTAATATTTTTTTTTCGTTCTATGGCATGTAATATTCAGTAATCTTAGTGGAGTTTTAATCAATAAATAATGACTACTCGTACATAGCACAACTAGCACGACAATTGATTTATATTTGTATTATGTTGCAATGTGATTTGAACGACGAGGAATCTCGAGAAAGTTCTAGACGGCTATTCCGCGATGACGTTAAGAATAGACAAATGACGATCGACTAAGACTTTATTACCAAACAATCACTTGACACTGCAAAATTGTCAACAAGGCATTATGCAGACCTTGATCATGTTTTTAGTATGTTCCATCTTCTTTCTGGAGAACAATGCGAGAAGACTATAACAGGGTGTCGAACCTTGTGAGGACGGTGGACGACATCATAGGAGGAGTGGTATTTATCTCCTTCGCCAACAACTTGTTTTTTATCTGCTTGCAACTATTGCATACTCTCGCGTAAGTTACTTTATGTTATGGGAATAATTAAAACACACATATACGTGACTTATGTAGACCTATATAAGGCATATATTACTTTATAAGTACCTCCATCTTTCAGTTTGTTTATCCTATTTTATCCAAGATTGCCTGGCCTCCAGGTAATCTTTAGATTGTAACGATAGGCGCCGCCTTTTATGCAATAACTTTTCTGCTTGTGTTAAGCCTGAGTAATATAAGATATTTTATTAATCTATGTATCATACAGGTTGCGCGAAAAGTAACACTAACTAATAAATATTATTAGTTAAAAAACATAAAATACAGTGTATCGGATGGAGCACTGGTGGTCTAGTGTGTATGTACTACCAACTAGCAAAACATTGTTATTTTTTTCTACTTGTTCAATGTATTTATGGTGTGCAATAAAGTATTTTCTATTCTATTCTATTCTAGTGGTGGTGTCCCCACCTTTCGTTGCAAGGTCGTGGTTTGAATCCGGGTGTCCGGGTCCACCAAAGGCTTTTATTATTCGAAAAATGTGTGTGCGTGTAACTAGTAATCTCAAAAGGTAAAGGAAAACATCGGGAGGAAACCGACTTTTCGTCAATCAGAAAAAAAATTCAAGATATGTGCCAACTACGCGAAAGGAGCCTCTGAGGTGCACTTTTATCCTTTTGCCACAATGGTTCGAAATAATTAGATACACCGTAAAAAGAAGAAGACCAGATGGTCTACTATCAATTTCTAAAGGAGTGCTATTAGAAGATATTAAGAGTTTTTATTTTCCCTTATTATTCTTATAAATGGAAAATTAATTTTAATTTATAAATGATTACATTTCTACTAAAACGCACTGTGTTTTTCTTTCAGAGAAGGAATCAAAGCCACACCACGCTGCAGACTTGGACTCAAATTAGACGAGCGGTATACACTTTCCCCATTTCATTGCGTTTTCATTTGGCTCGCAACCACTACAGACTCGTTTCAACATTGCAGACCGTTCAAAGGGTACGAGCAAGCAGTGTACTTCGCATACTCGTTTATGTTCCTCATGGTTCGCTCTCTGACTGTGTCGCTGACAGCTGCCAGTGTTCATACGGCTAGCAAGGCTCCTGCGGAATCTCTCTATAATGTGTCTTCTGCTACATACTGTATTGAGGTAGGCCTATATACTATTCATCTACAATCACTTACCATAATTCATAACGTAACAACAACAACATATAATTGTAGATTACTCTAAAAACTTTTGTAAGCTTTTAAGTTTAGCGCGACATCGGCCGACATCGGCCGACATTGCGCACCCGCCGGCTAAGTACCGCAATACTTGCGCAATATTATGCAATATTGCCCGATAATTGAAAGATATTTTTCAATCAAAAAAAAAGTAGAATGATTGCGAGCTTTTTTTATTATTTTGGAAAACAAACAAAACAATAATATATATAAACAAAATAACTAAAATATTACATAATCCAGTAGAGTTTCCACATATAAAGAAAGCTTAAAAATGCGTCTTTTCCGGCTAGTTTTGGCATGTCCATCGTTATATATAAAAAACGGCCAATTATATAATTCCAACGATTCAAGACAACTCATTTTTATGTACAAAGACTATGGGTTTTTGCGTTGTGATGCTATTATCCGTACATTGACAAAGTTATCAATTACAGATCCAAAGATTCCTGGACCAGATCCATGGAGATACAGTGGCCCTAAGTGGCCTCCAGTTTTTCAACGTGAAACGTGGATTGGTGTTAGCGGTAAGTTGTCTTTAGGTTATACAGATCATACCTTTTGTAACATGTACGTCCCCAAGGTACATTCTGCTTTACTAAATTTTTTCAAGACCTGTTAAGCCGTAAAAAGTTAACAAATTAACAGACAGACAAACAGCCAGAGACACTTTTAAATTTATTATATTAGTATATAAATTTAGGTACATATAATGAAATAATTCCCACCAGAAGCGGTAAAACAATGGATACATTTTACTAACTGCGTTGCTTTATAAAATGCTACATAGGTTGCCGTAGAACTATTACCGCGACATTAAATGAACACATGGGTATAGCTACCAATCAATAACCATAAAAAGATTTTCAGTAGTCGCATATGATTTATAACGTCTGACATTTCACCTTGATTACCAAGGTAACATTAACTTATTAACTATTCTGAATTAGGATATACAATAGCACACTTTATACACACTGTTTCCTTTTCTTTTTTTCGTCACACACGCGTATACACTGTATACACTTTTGACAGTACTAAACTCTCTTGAGTTGGTACCATCTGACAGCCAAATCTACCAACGCGCACGGTCATTGCTCAAATCAAATAGCGTGTGCTTCCCTGGCTTCCTGTTATTCCAGTCACACTTCCGCACTTCCACACTTCCGTCCCTTTTCACGGTATCAATATCACAGATTGCAGAAAAGCTTGAGGAAAGATTTTCCACTTCAAAAATAAAAACGTAATAACTGAAGCCCATAATTGAAATTCAAATTAACGCGATGATTTTTATGTTTTTAGTAACAAATTTTAAACCTTTCTGTACCTAAGTGAGGAGCAGGAGCAGTGGAGTAGGTGCTTCAACTCTTGACGAGCAGGTTGCTCCAAAATGATAATAAATCAATTTGGTTTTTTAAAAAAAATATTAATAGTAAATAAAATCTAAAATACTCCTAAACTCAGAAAACACGAAATCGGTCACGTATGCGCATTTGATTCCGTTGCATCCTGTATATTTTAAACCATCAAAATTCTAAAACAGTTCCAAACAAGATGCATGCTATTTTTAGAAGGGACTCCGGGACAAGTATCCATCATAATTCTCTGCCTAAAATAATTAATGGTGTTATAAAAGCTTGTAAACTCCCTTGTGTCACAGAATATAGAATATAGAAACTTCGAGGTTGTGTTTTCAACGTTTTGCGGTCAGGTAACATTTTTGGTCATTGTTTTGTCATACACAATTGTCTTTTTGGTTCCAAATACAACGCAATGTTTTGTAAATTAGATTATTTTATCACTAGAGAGGTAATCAAAAGCCTTTTGTAATTCGGTTTACGAAAAGGTTTATTTTTAAGGGTACGTATCTTAAAAGGAGAAAAAGAACCCTTAATTCAATTTAACTTATTTCAATTCAGTTTATTTACACTTTATTTTAACATTACATATACTACCTAATGCATTAAAATAGGAACACATAACAGCAGGAGAAATAAGAAAGAGAAAATAAAAAAAGTACAGAGAAACATAAAAGTAGATAAATCACACTTAAAAAAGATATAAATGTAATAATAAAAAGGAACTTATACCTACACTAAATCATGTAATGAGTATAGTAGCTATATTTACAAAAACGTTTCTTCTAACAGTAGGTAAGGCACAGTCTCTCAATCGCCTTACAGTCATCCGCAAACAGATCCGCCTGAGGATGTTCAGTGAGAAGCATATTTAAATGTCTCTGTACGCTGTAGATGGGTGACTTTTGTCGTGAAATAGTGGGTGCAGGTGTTGGTACAAGAAAATGGACACTTCCAGGTTTAAAGCGAGTACGGTTATCAGGAGCGGAGAGTTGGGTAACTTCACTCAGTAGAGTTGGGCACTCTAGTTGCCCTCGTAGTATACGACACACTGTTAATAGCTGGTTATAAGGCATACCATTTTAAAGGATCAGAAGCTATGGTTATGTATGCTGCATATTTTGACACTCGCCAGTAAATGTAAACCCTTCTAAGGTACTTCCCGTTTACTTAGAATCATGAAATTTAGCATGAAGTCATACAGCACAAATAAAGGAAAAAGTCTGAAAGTCGATAACTAAATAAACAAAAATATAAAAAATAAATCGCGTTTAAAAATTTACAACGTACGATGCTTATATTGTTTATAAATTTATAATTGAACTAGTAATAGTAACCAATGGTAAAATAACCAGGATGGTAAAAAGTTATATAGGTAAAGGTACGCTACACAGGACTATCGCAATTAACCGATTTTTGATTTAACTATCAGCAAGTCAGAAACGTAATATTACTTTGTATTAGATACCTCCTCGCTGTGGTATTAGACCAGCATGAAAATTAAATAGACGACCAGAAAACCAATAACAAATATATACAATTTTAATAGGATTTTAATCTGAGGGCCTACAGAAGCTCAAACTCAGATTCGGAACTAATCAAATTATTTTTATAGCATACTAGCTTTTGCTCGCGACTTCGTCTGCATTTTTTTTTAAAGGAATTAAGCCTAATTTTATTGATAAGTTTAAAACCAATCACCTGACCACCCATTAAAAAGTTTCCATTCAAACATTCACTCCTCATGTAACTCCTTTGTGAGGGTTATTTTGAATAGTCCTGAAACACGTGTCCATTTATTTTGTTATTATTATTTCAAAAAACCCCGCCTTAGTGAGTGGTTTTGCTATAAAAGGAAGCTACCTTCCAAATTTCAGCTCTCTAGCTTCAGCGGTTTCGGCTCGGCAACGATGAATCAGTCAGTCAGTCAATCAGGTTAAGCTCTTTTATAGGTATATAGATAATTCCAAGCTCTATATGCTTTGTTCTGGATAATGGTCCTAAAACTCTTTGATGAATTATATTAGATTCACAAGAGACACCGTAAGTTTATTAAGCTCAGATCTAATAAGTTGCTTAGTAGGTTTTCGACTCGTTACACAAAGGCGACCGCATCCAAAACCTTACGTTATTAAGGTTCAGGCAAACTGATAATACTATTATATGTCGCTCCTTTGAGATAAATCATTTATACCAATCTTGTGTCCTTTTAGGTGCAAACTGAGTAATTTTTTAATCATATCACTGTACGTATGATCTATGCCTCGTACGGAGTTGTCGCGTTCCGTACATGTGGTAGTGCAGATGGGCCACTTGACAAACAAATTTACGCCAAAGCTTTTTGTCGTTTCTTCACATCTTTACAACACGCCGCGTTACGATCGTCTTAGACACAATCGATCTTCGTGCATCAGGATAATTTTCAGTATAAACTCCCAATGGTTATAATCTTCTATACCTTTGAGTTTTTCGATGGGAACACCAATCGGTGTCGTCTAAGCCATTTTTCCGCTTACCAAAAACAATTGCCACGAGGACGGTTTTCGTGATTTTATAATAAATATTATAAATTTTACAAAATTTATATTCACGTTGAGGGCCCGTAATCTAAGTACATATTCGTTTTATTCGGTACTAAACAAAAATGAGAATTTTAATTACTTTTACTAAAGGGCTCTGAGCTCTCTGGGCTCTCTCATTTAAGGACGGGTCTCGGGAGGGAACCGATAGTGCTTATTTAGTTTATCTACTTAACTTTTCGCCTATCGGTAAGTATTTTGTCTGTATTTTGGCTCATTTACTATCACCCAAGGGACACATGCAAAGCAAGGCAAACAAGGTTTCCATTTTATTTTATTTGCGTTATTTAATACTCTTAATTTTTTTATTTATTTTCATAAATAATAATAATAATAATGATAATAATGCCCGACATTTCACACAGCATCATCAGGCCCCAGAGCAGAGCAAGTGAGTAGAGCTTGTGTTATGGGTACCATGACTGATATACTACTTACAGACTTTTTTCTTTTGTAAATACTACATAATACGTAGAAACACAAAGATCCGAGACATAAACTTGCAGATCATACAAACATTTGTCCCACGGCGGGAATCGAACCACAGACTTCTACGTCTCAGCCGAGCATTGGTCCACTACGCCACACAGGTCGTCAATAAATGCGACGAAATTTAGGCATTTATTTTACCATTCACTTTTTACTCTACCATTACCTTCGTATTCAAGAACACTTGAACACAAGAACATTTTAAGCTCAGCTCGTCTATAAGATCAGTTTTAGTGTAGCTACGTGGTTAACAAACTGTCTCGATTACCCTAAGAGCCAAGATGCAGCCAGCCGTGCAGAATCCAATGTTATTATTTAATTACGAAACTCCTACGAGATCTTGAGGAACTAACAGTTCCAAGTAGCAGGCTTTTGCGAGTTTTTGAAGACAATAAAATAAACTGTCTTATATGAAGAAATCATGTTTAGACGCATTGCCATTGTACTAGTAACAAACATTGTAAATTGAGTCCACTTTGGCTTGTACAAGAACTTCAGGATCACTTAACCTTATTCATAATAACTTGCCATTTTTAAATGCTCGATAGTTCTGTCTGTCCTTGTCATAATATGACAGTATATAAAGATCGCTTATGGCCATCTTGCAAAGCAAACATTGCGCTAATATTATTATTTTTTCTCAATTTATTCCGATTTTATTAGTAATTTTGGTGTGTTTATTTAAATAGAGCTAGAGTTATTGACTAGGGTGTGAATAATTGGAATAAAAGCTTTGTGATTCTAGTAAAAAAAATCCGAATAGTCATTTTGTATAAAAGTCACCATTTTATATATAATAATTATGACGAACGACAAGATAACGACTTTGTGACGTCATACTATACAATATAAACACGGCATTATTATGACACATGTTATTAACGAAGAAAAAGATGGCAATAAAGTCAAGTCAAAGTCAAGTCAAAAGATTATTTATTCAATACAATCGCAATGATCACTTTGAAACGTCTTACATACTAGGTGAATTTAGGTGCCAATTCATCCTAACCCAAGCCCGAGAAGCGCTTTTTTAGCGCTTTTATATATGATCCATCTAATAACTACCTTAACAACGAAATACTTATACAAGAGAGTTTATACATTTCAAGTGTGTCGGTTAACTGTCTGACGGCAGAGCAAAATGAGGCCATGCATTCTTTTCAATAATATAGTCATCTATATTATAATAAGCTTTCTTCAAAAGACTACCTTTTATGTATGCCTTAAATTCCTAATAGATAGTTTAGTAGCATTTTCAGGAAGCTTATTATAGAAGCGCACCGTGTTCCCCAAAAATGACTTATTAACTTTTTCTAGTCGAAGCCTAGGAATGTATAATTTATGTTTATTCCTAGTATCGATTTTATGAAGGTCACTACTTTGCTGAATCCCATCTCTATTTTTATGTGTGTATAACAAATTTTCATATATATATTGTGAAGCTATTGTGAGAATATTAATTTCTTTGAATATTTCTCTCAAAGATTCTCGTGGTTTCATTTTATAAATGGCACGTATTGCCCTTTTTTGAATTACAAGTATTTTACCAATATCAGCTGCTTTCCCCCAGAGAATGATGCCGTATGACATAACACTATGGAAGTAACTGAAATATACTAGTCTAGCTGTAGCTTCATCAGTAAGCCACCGTATCGCACGAACTGCATATGCAGCGGAACTAAGCCTACCAGCAAGTGTTTCAATTTGTGGTCCCCACTGTAGCTTTACATCAATATTAAGACCTAGGAAGATCGTGGAATTTACAAGATTCATTGCCTCTCCATTTATTTCAATGTTAGACAGGCTATGAATAACATTTGGCAAAGTGAATTTGATACATTTCGTTCTTTTTGAGTTAAGCAAAAGATTATTTACAGTGAACCAGTTAAGAACTAACGATAAGGATTTATTTACGTTATCGCAAATACTGGTTTAACCTCTATCAACTTAAAAATTAAAGACCTATCGTCTGCAAATAAAACTATATCACAAATATTTTTACAAATAGAGGTAAATCGTTAACGTATACTAGGAATAAAAAAGGGCCTAGTATCGATCCCTGAGGTACCCCTATATCAATAATTGATCCCGAAGACCTCTCACCACCCGCGTCTACTCTCTGGACTCTATTGGATAGATAAGACTGTATGAGGTCAATCGCCCGGTTTTTAATGCCATAATATTTTAATTTCGTGACTAGGGTTGCATGACTCACACAGTCAAATGCCTTAGATAGATCGCAGAATACCCAAACTGCATCCTGTGACTTCTTCCAGGCCTCAAATATATGCTTTAAGAGCGCTATACCTGCATCAGCTGTTGATCGACCTTTAGTAAATCCGTATTGATTACTATGTAGCAGGCCGTTAAAGTTAAAGTGGTATAATAACTGATTAAGAATTATTTTTTCAAAGATTTTACTTAAAGCAGGTAATATCAATATCGTTCTATAATTAGCGAGATCGTTTTCCCTTCCAGACTTAAACATAGGAATGAGTTTACTGTGTTTCATGAGATCGGGAAAAACTCAAAACTCAAGATAATGACACCCAGCACCTTTGTAGACATTCCCCAAAGATCTTCTGTATTTTTTATATTAATTAACTTGAGTGCTTTAACATTACTGGCCTCGTTAATGTAGCTAAAACTAAACTCATTCTTACATTTTGCAACACTAGATTCTAATAGAACGGAAGCTCTGGAGGCTGAAGAGTTTAACGATTTGGTCACTATTTTTGGTATATCTGAGAAAAAACTATCAAATGCATTCGCAACATCCTGTTCTTTAGTCAAAATAGTACCATTTATATTTAATTTGAACTGTATATTGCGAGCCCTTGATTTACCTGTTTCATTATTAATTAATTTCGAAGTTGCTTTTATTTTATTTGTTGAATTTTCTATTATTGTTCTCAAAAACAGTGACTTAGCCGCATGACAAACTTTTTTGAAGACTTTTGAGTAATTCCTAACATATAAGATAAAAACTGGATCATCTAACATTGTCTCTCTGGTAGCATATAATTCATATATAATTCATAAAGTGTATTCCTACTTCTATAAAACCCGGTCGACAAATCTAGCACAATTTTTTGTTTTGCATGTTTTTACTGTAAATATATCTGCATGTTCTTTAATTATTAACTTAGACAATGTGGAGAAAATATCATTTGGATCATCGATGCATGGTACAAGGGAAACTTTGTGTTCAATTCTACTTTAAATGTTTTGATGTGGCTCTCTGTAATAGGTCGGTGTGTAAAGTTCTGAGCTTCAACTATACGATCACAAGAAAAGGTGGCGCAGTGACCATTATGGTCAGAACTAAAATGTTTTAGTACACACTTATGAACTGGTGTGCAACTGCAATAAATGTTATCAAGACAAGTGGCTGTTGTTAGTGTCACTCTTGTAGGTTCATCAAAAAGAGGACTTAAATTGAAACACTTAAATAAGTTTAAAAGTCTTTCAGATAATGGATCAATCGGAATATTTATATTAAAATCCCCACAAACTATTATGATTTTATCACAAGCTATTTTTTGCAATACTTTTTCCATAATGCATTCATATAACCCAAAATCAGCATTGGGAGGACGGTAAACCCTCACGACGACATGCCGCTCCAGCTCGACACACGACACCTCAATAGTTCTTTCAATAGAAAGATTTCTAATATCCTTACGCTCCTTGCATTTTAAGTTATTTTTTACAATAATTAACGAGCCACCACATATTGCGCTCTTGCGTTTATAGCTGCTGACAATATTGTAATTTTTGTAGAAAGGAAGTACCTCAGATTGTACCATCCAATGTTCAGTGATACACATAATATCTACACTGAAATGATTTAAAAATAATTCACATTCTAATACTTTGCTGGGCAGGCCTTGCATATTTTGGTGAACTACATGTAAACTGCCTGTTTTTCCCATTGTCGACTTGGTCAGTTTAAATGCTGATCAGTTGGCCCTACTACATTTTTTCCCTTAGTACTATTACTAACTATGGGTTCGTCATTACACTGTGTTATAGTTCTAATAACAGAATCAGAAATATTAAATGCTAACAATTTAGCAATAAGTAACTTACTACGTCTACTAAGGTATACATTACGTTTTGTCAACAGATTTAACAGGTGGTTCTTCGTTTGACATTTCACGATGTTACATAGTTCTTACAAAATAATTAGTTTTTGTCGTATTAATTCATGTTTTACTGGATTATCTTAGCTGAATTTCAATCAATAAATCGTAGACAATTTAATGTCGACAAAACACAAAAAACTGAGTACTAAGTCTATTCAGTTTTTTGTGTTTTGTCGAAAAATACAAACAAGTTCTAGGCGGCCATTCTGCGATGACGCTTAGAATATACAAATGAAGTTTAACTGCTGCTTTGTGACGATGTTTTATCAAAACAAAACCACATGTCATGGCAAAATCATAACACCTGGGCAAATGCTATAGTAGGAAGACATGATAAAGACGATTTTAACGTCATTTTAGCTATTCATACAATGTAATATAATGGGGTTAACCTCATTATGTTACATTGTATGAACGTAAAACAATAAAAAACACTATATTAAATAAATTTAGTATAGTGTTTTTTTACCTGTTTTATTTTATATTTTATAGATATTAAAGCAAGCAAGAGTGAGGTTCGATTTCTTTTGACTTGTTACGATTTAAATTTCAAATCATACTCGTTGTTCCTCGTAGCCGAATTAGTTATATCTTTAAGTTATTATACCAAGTAAACAGTAATGTTATGTCAAATTAAAATAGGCTATTCACATTATGCGAGCAGACTGTGCCACACAGGTTAATAGGATGCTAACGCATCTTTCCCTTTAGAGATTACAACAAACGTTGGTCGGCCTTGTAGATTCAAATTTTTGTGACTTAGGGCGATTTCCGCAATGAATCTGTGGAAGCTTATTCGCTGATTGTCTGCCAGAATCCATTTATAACAAGGTCTTACGACTTTGCAATATTTTACTACAATGAAATTATTAATCTCTTATTCAGGAACATTGTTCAAATTTATTAATCTTCGGTGTGGATTACCCTAGGGCAAAAATATATTTATTTAACACGTTGTTTTTATAAAGCTGGCAAACAAGTATAGTTCCCACCTGATGGAAAGTATTGACCGTTACCTAATGTAATGGGGACCGAGACTGCTATTTGAATCGTTTCAAACGCGTGTAGTCGACCCTAAAGCTGCGCTTTTACAGAACGCGGCAGATAGATAACAACCGAGATGGCAGGCGGTATTACTTTGCGGTATTCATTTGTATGAGACTTATTCCGACATAGGATTGCAACTGCCGCGCGACAGGTCGCGACTATTTTGACGCGTAGCAGCAGACGGCACTGCCGCACAATCACAGTACTTACTGCCGTTCAAGTTCGACATTATGAACGTGTTGAAAGCCGATGAAAGCGTAATTTTTTATAATTTCAACATCCGTGTTTATTATGTTTATCCGTGTGACAATCTCTGTAGCGCAGTGGGCTAAGGTCCGGCTGAGACACAGAAAGTTGCGGGTTTGATTCTCGCTGCGAGACATATGTTTGTATGATCTGCAAGTATTTGACTCTGGGTGTTTCTATGTATAATATGTATGTTTTTACAAAAAAAAAGGCTGTAAGTATTATATCAGTCATAAGGTACCCATAACACAAGCTCTGCTTACTTTGAGGCCAGATGACGCTGTGTTAAATGTCCGGCATTATTTATTTATTTATTACTAAATTAAATAAACTGGTTTTAATTTTTACGGTACTTCTTCTGAAGAAGAAGAAACTTCTGAAAACGTCTTCATTATCTTAATTATCATTACACCTAGGTGTCATATTTTTTTATAAGGTGTGGCTTATAAAAAAAATATAAGAGCTTTCTTTCAGTCTATTAAATTACAATGTCATTGTCTGTTGTCTGCTCAAGTAGTAAAACAATATCAAAACATCGTTGGCGTCTTCTTGCAATTAAACCATTTAATTATTCGTAACTGTATATAGAAATCGAAAACACAACCGCAAGCTAAGAATCTCCTGACGTAACTGAATGCAGTTCAGTATGGCAGATTGCAATACCGAAGCAGGCATTGGCCTGCTTCGGTATCTATACGACGGCAAGACCGACAGCATTTGCATCTCCGTCCATCGCTGTTAAGACATAGTTATTTTATCAATTTGTCCAGCAATTTCACTTGCTTCAGTCCCCTTTAAATCTAACAGTAATGCTTGCCCAATACTAATGGGGGCAGATCGGGCACTGTAGTGGTACCTATCTATACGGTTACTGGCAGAAGGGACCTACCACTAGGTAAATGTTTCCTGTATTGATGTTTTGTAAAAGGCATCCGTGAAAGACCGTATTTCGTGATATTTTAGGAGTGGTTGTTGGCTAATTCTGTGTTTTTGGTTTCCAGATTGCAGGCACCATAGTAACATACGAACTCGTGCTAATGCAGTTTACTGGAGTATCACCAACTTCCGCAACGCCCGTCTGAGAAGAAATGTATATATTATATATTTATATATATATATATTTATTAGAAAAATAATGTTAAATCTTGCAAAACTATTGACTAACTAGTTCTTTAGATGTGGACTAACCTTGGTGAGAGATAAAGGAAATAAAGGAATGAACGAAATTTGTTTTATAGGTAGGTATGAACAGATTATTTACCTATAGTTTCAGTGTTTCTCATAATAATATAGTTATCTTATGTAGCGTTTAGGTATGGCTTAACTTTAATCTGTCTGTCAGTGATTAAAGAGAGCAATACATTTTAACGCGACTTTAACTAATAAGTGTTTTGAGATATATCCTAACAATAATAATAAAAAAACTGTCGGGTGAGATCAATAAAGAATACAACTTAATTTAACTTATGTGACCAAAAGTTAAACTAAGGTTACTAAATAATAATTATTAAATGGGAACAAAAAAGGGTACCACTCAGCATAATTTCACAGTGGAGTATACGCCACTGCGACGCTGATCTTCCGTGACTCCTGAGTGCGTGACGGCAGCAACTGTGATACACAATGTTTACCATTTCTATTATGTACCTAGTTAGTTATCCACATTTAATCCAAAAAGAAAAAGAGCCTAATATTTTAGAGGTAGCATATAAAATTTTCAAAGACCAATGATCAAAGGGCTTGTGCTTACATCGGATAAAGGATTAGTATGGCTATTCAACGAAATAACGTTGCCAGCCTTTTGAGCACTTTACTTGCGGTCAGAAAACTGAATTCTGTTCTTTATCTATAAGTAATAGTATATTATTCTGTACATTTTAAGTTATTAAATGATTACATACCTAGTTAATAAATAAATAAATTTAATCTCAAAATTTTCTTAAAAACGAATTTAAAATTTTCAAAATAAATAAATACTAGACGAAAATTAATCAACAAGTACAGACCATTAGTGTACCTAATAGGTATTAACCCTTCAGTCCCGAACAAATTATAGTTAAAAAACTATATATTTTAACAAAATTAAACTATTTATTAACCTAAACAAAATCTAATGATTAAGAATGTGGAATGCTTTCTGGGAGTTCATTAGAAGTTTTTTAAATGAGCTTTAAAAGACAAACTGGATTTCAAAGTATGTAGCAAGTCTAGATAAACAATAAATTATTATTTGTCTATATAGAAATTAATGGAATGTTATTAATTATGAATGAATTAGTGGAAATAGGCGGGACACTTGGCAAGAATGGATAACGGCAGATGGACAAAGGGGGTAACGGAGTGGTGGCCAAGGGATGCTAAACGGCCAAGAGGCAGACCACCTGCCCGATGGTCGATCGGTCGCTCGATCGAACGATATAGTCAGCGTTGTCGGGAACCACTGGATGAGACTTGCTAGGGACCGGAAAGAGTGGCATAATAAAGAGGAGGCCTATACCCAGTAGTGGGTGCAATCGGGCTTAATGATGATGATGATGATTGAAATTAAGTCATCTCGAATCACGGCGTAATTTTCGAAACCCGAGACAGTAAAATTATTTTCCTCAATAAGATAATATTACTTCAGATTCCGTCCATCATAAGGGCTTTTCTTGAAGGGTATAAGATTGGAGGAAGCTTGCTCGCAATAGTTTGTTGAAAGACAGACATAAACTTACGTACACAACTGCTTATAATAATTACTTACATAGTTTGTGTTTTTCGTGTTAGCTGCTTATTTTTTAAACGCGTGATACCATTTAATTATGGAAACAATAGGATTATTAACCATTGACCTGGGTGGCCATTTTTTTAATAGATAAATAAGTAATACAAAATAGTTTGGGAAAACAACCTGGTGGTAAAACGAGGGCACTAATATTTTTATGCGAAGTTGTGTTAATAAATACATATTGGTCGATAATGCACACAACACTATCTAACTGCAAACTAAGCATAACTTGTATTATGGTGAACAGATGAACTGATAGACTGATGACTGATACTTATATTTTTGTACACATTCATGTGATACTTTATAACACCCAGACGTTGATCCAAATGTCCATCAGACAAAGTTTGCCCTAGTAGGGAATCGAACCCTCAACCTTAAGCGTAGAAGGCAGAGTTACCAACTGAGCTGACAGGCCAGTGTAAAAAGGCTTGTTTGATTTTCAATAGGTGTTTTGTGTCCATAAGCTTAATATTCTTATCATTTGGCTCACGATCTATCATGCAGAAACAAACTACCTATTATAGTAATCTATGTCTTTCGAGGTTATTCGAAGAGTGATTGATTTGGGGTACTACGAGAAATTACATCTGATTGGTCGCTGTACCTTTTTGCTACGCTAACATAATTATGTCAAAAGCTCATCCTTCCCTCAGGCTACGTTTCGGAATATTTGAAGAACTGAGCAATATTGAGAACCAACATTTATTTCTAACACATTTTACAAAGATTTAGGAAAATGTTTTAGAACCAAGCCCGCAATAAAATCGAGTTAATAATATTCATTAATTTTGTACCCATCAATATGAGTGAATTCCTCTCTGATAAATTGCCAAGATATTTTTATATTCACGTGAAAGTACCCTCGACCAGTGAGCCACTTCACTTACCTTTAATAACATAGCTTCTGTACCTATCGAATGGATACTTATTTAATAATTATTTTTCAAACATACCAGACAATGGCCAACTAGACTATGATCTATATTCTTTCTTTAAACTTAAATGAAAAGTAATTTTCATAGCACACAGTATCAGAAGAAACTGTTTGTAAAAAAATATCATGGTATGATAATTTGATCTTTGCTTTGGCTATGATTCAAGTGAATAAAGATCTGATTCAGATTTTCAGATTTTACAAATTTTACTCTTTTTTCTATTGATGTTTCTCCAAGTCTAAAATGATGTTTTTTGGTACTAAATTACAAATTTACAAGACTCTGAACCTAAAACCGAAGCAAACAATCAACGATATTGTTATCCATTGATTAGAAAAAAAATGTCTCCTACGAACTCAAAATCCTCTATACTATTAGAAGTGGAAGTGAGATCGCTGGTATATGACCTACTTATTCTTTCCCAATTTAATTATTGCAGTGCAGTGTATGTATCCAGGCTATGGGCTAAGATAGAGAGCTCCATCCAACGTGTGCTGAATTAGGTTTTGTTGTGACATTCCTCGAAGAGAGCCAGCCTATAGCTGGCAGAGAAAGTTTAAAGGTGTTTCAACTACCGGGCTTCTAAAATTTGGAATGATTTACGATTTTTACGTATAAAAAGCTGCCCAGTTTCATTTAAACAAAAACTAAAAAAGATCATGCTATTGAAACAGAAACACAGTGTTTCATGGGACATAGAGGATTGACAGAATATTTATACGTATTTTACTACACGCAAATTGTATAATCTAAATCTACGGTACTCTTAATTTAATAGATCTGATTGCAATTCACAAAAAATACCTTTTTAAACTTGTAACCCCCCTAGTTCTTAACTCTCGGTGAAGAACTATCAGAATAGGGTAAATTGAAAAACAGCGTGTAGTAGGAAGGTGGTATACCTTGTATGTATCTACTGCCTACCTATAAACAGCAGATTCTGAATTTGCACCCATTGACCTTAATAAACGATTTGTAAAAAGACTAGAACGTTTTATGCTACGAGTTCTATACCTCTTAGTTAGTGGTGGTTGGTATTTGATGTGACAAAATGAGAAGTCCAAGGTTCACTGTAGTATTTACAGTGAACTTTGGACTTTTCATTTTACATGTACATGTATTTCAGCGGGCTTCCCACAATACACGAAATGGTTAGCAAAATATATTAAACTGGTCTATAGACTAAGATTGGCAATAATATAAATGGTATAAAATTGTATGTAGGGTAGGGATGGTGATGAGTAACGAGGTGCCGGAACGGCATATGGAAGCGCACTGGTATGCATGGGCTATTGTGCATTTCTTGTAAGACAAAAACGCATAATTGCTTTGTTCGGTGTAAGGCCGAACACATATTAATTTAAAATATTTACCAATGTCGTACCTATCTACTAAGGCAAAACACGATTATTTATTCTTAACAACCTTACTTAGGCCGCTGTACGAGTAAAAATCAGAACTTTATGATGATAACTTTTTATTATTTTTTATGAACTCAAAACTTACTTAACGTATTTCAAAATTAATTTACTTTTACAAAGCATATACTGATAATACAAATGTTATTTTATTAGGTATTTTATAAACATTTGAAAGTTTTTAAATCGTATCAATTTATTGATTCATGTTAAGTATTTTTAATGATGCAAACTTTTTAATGCAAATATTTTTAATGATTTTTAAAGATCCATGTATCTTCATCACCACTAAGCATGATATGTCTATTGCTAAATAAAAACATCGTCTAACGGTTTTTTACTTAATTCAACATTAATCGTACTGTATCAGCACAAGCTCGTACTTCAATATAACAGCTGCTACCTGAAACAAAGCGTTTCATTTTACGGAAAATATAATCAAAATGTAAACAAAATAAATTGTATATTGTAAAATAATGTCAGGCGGCTGAAAAATACGTATTCACTAGTACCACACAGAGGATACAATACATAATACATTATACCCAGAATGGTTTGGTTTAAAAAGCTTACGTGGAATCCCACAGATAATAAGCATCGATACAAAATTCAATGGGTACTGGGAACTGTAAAGCAAATGTTATTATTATCATTGGCGTAGAGATCTAAAATTAATATGATAGTCTGGGTCATATTACCACTGGGTCATGAAGTAAACAGTTTTTTCTTGTAATAATTATTTTTAGTAACAATTATACCCTGTAATAATTACGTTTTAAAAACTAAAAAGACAACCGACTCATGTATATAAACAAGGTAGCTACTGTAAAACGTTGAGGAGTTCCCTTGACTGTGCTTCGTCTTCATCATCAGACTCCTAATGACAGTCACAACCCATCTAGGTGTACAGTTCTCATCAATACAAATGAATCAAGCCCAAACACCAGGTAAATGCTGAAAATCGTTGCGGAGTTCCGACTGTCTTTCGGCTCCATCATCAGATCGACTCCAGACCTTCATTAAATAGTAGTGCTTTATGGATGATTCACGCTACACCGTGTCGCGACCGGGCCGGGCCTCGGCCGGGGCACGTCCACCGTGCGCCGTCCGGGCCAGTCATCCATGCTACACCGGGCTGTTTGGGTGTATTATTTGCATGACTATATCTGATTTGTTTTTTTTTAACTTATGCGATCAGAACACATTATTATAAATACTTACGGGTATTTATCGCGTTTATTTACCTATTTTTCCCGACGTTTCGACAGGTTTACACGAGTCATCCCGTGACCACGACAGAGTGTAAACCTGTCGAAACGTCGGGAAAAATAGGTAAATAAACGCGATAAATACCCGTAAGTATTTATAATAATGACTATATCTGTTATGTGGTTTTTGTCAGCTAGTGATTTCATCTATCGATAGACTTGACGCATAAGTAAATATGCAATTTTCACAATTTGAACTGGCAGCTATTGCAATCGCCACCGATGACGAAGTATTGGAAAAACGAAGCGAAAAAGCTAAAAGAAGATGGGGTGTACATCAAACCTAGAGAAAGCGAGAAGCAGAAGGAGAATTTGCTTTACTTTACAAAGAATTAATAGATGACGAGAGCAAGTTTTATGGTTATTTTAGAATGTCTAAAGAATGTTTTACTTTTTTACTTGAAAAAGTAAAACCAGACCTAACCAAAAAAATTACAAGATTTCTAAAGCCTATATCTCCCATCGAACGATTAGCAGTCTGCCTCAGGTAAATAATAAACGACATATAAAAAATCACATAGTATTTGAAAATGAAGCATTTAGAAAAAATCGACCCGGCTCACAACCATCTCCAATGGATATTTTATTCATTACATTAGTCTGCCGTGAACTCTGAAAATAAAGTAGACAAATGGAACCAGTGCATACACCTGCGTTGAATTAGTAGACAACGCCGACGTTATTCCACTCATTGGAGATGTGTAAGAAGAAGGCTCTGCTGACAATTGCTCCCACTCCAAATCTTGTTCTACTGCAAATATTCTTCCTTTTGCAAGATGCTGATAGTACGGAGAAAAAGATTTTATTGTGGCTGCCAAACCGTTGAAGAAAGCATCAATAGGATTAATGTATTGTGTGTTGGACTTTTCTTTATTTTTTAGAATGTACTCCATTAATGCGCTTGACGCAGAGTACTGGGATTGTGGCACTATACGACGGCGATTGTGTGCAGTTGCAATGGTTGCTTTGCGATTGCGGTTGCCGGAACGAGTGAATTGTGCAGTTGACGGGGGATTTGGATTCGGATCAGCAGGTGGCGTAAAATTTGGTTTACTAATAGCTGGTGAGCGATCTTCCTGCTGCTGCTGTTCATCGGTGTTAATTGTTTCGTCGGGCGTAGTAACTGGCGAAGTAACCGATTTGTTTTGTATCTCTTCGTTCTCAGACTCGATACTTGTTATTGTATTTCGATCCTGTATATGAGGCAGTAAAAAATTCAGGCTCTCTTCATATATGTATTTTTTTATAGCAACAGCACTCTGTCCACTCTTGGTTTTACGTTTGCTTCTATGTTTTTTGAACTGGTCCCGTATGTTTGCCCACCTTTTTTTACATACATCGTCTGCAAATAGATAGTATTGAATGAACAAGTTATGTAATTTTCTTTACACCCTGTATTAAATGGTACTGTTAATACGTAATCACTGTAGTCCATAGATATCCCGAAATTATACCATTATTATTTTTTCAGGTTCCTGGCTACTGGGAATTCGTTTAAAACTATTTCGTACAGTTTTCGATTGGGCCATTCAACTGTGGCCGAAATTGTACATAGCACGTCGATCTATCGTTAAAAGACTTAAGAAAGACGTTATACCACAACCAACAGAAGAAATGTGGCGTAAAATTGCCGAAGATTTTGAAAAACTTAGAGGTTTTCCAAATTGTACAGGCGCATTGGGTGGAAAACATTTTGTTATTGAAGCCCCAGCCAATAGTGGTTCTATATATTTTAATTATAAACACACATTCTCAATTGTTTTATTGGCGTTAGTGGACGCATGCTACAAATTTATTGCAGTTGATTTTGGCGCTTACGGACGAAACAGTGATGATGGCATTTTTGCAGGATGTAATCTTGGAAAACGTTTAGAAAATGGGACACTTCATGTACCTATGGGTAAAAATTTACCCCGTTCCTCTACGTTTGCACCATATGTAATAGTTGGTGATGAAGCGTTTCCTTTGAAAACATACCTAATGCGACCGTATCCAGGACACCAAGCAACAGGTGATGCGAATAAAACGAATTTCAACCATAGACTGTCTTTGGCCCGGCGACTAGTTGAAAATGCCTTTGGTATTTTGACACAAAGATTTAGAATATTTCAAAGAAGAATGAAACTTGCTCCAGAAAATGTTGATTACATTATTCTATCTACATGCGTACTGCATAATTTTCTATGCGCACAAAAAGATTACACAGGGCTTATCAATCATAGTGCATAAAATGCGCAACCACATTTATTAATTATTATAAATACTTACGGGTATTTATCGCGTTTATTTACCTATTTTTCCCGACGTTTCGACAGGTTTACACTCTGTCGTGGTCACGGGATGACATCCCGTGTCCCATAATGTGTTCTGATCGCGTAAGTTTAAAAAACTTTATCACATTTATTAAATCCATTGAGCGTTCATCCAGGAAGACCAGCTAATGATGCATTTGCGGTAAGAGAATCGTTTTAAAGAATATTTAGCGTCCACAGCGGGACGTAATTTTATAGAGCAACAGTATCAGGAATAAATACCTACTTACAATATAGTACTAGTACTTAAAATACTAGTTCCTGAATTCCCTGTATACTTCTTATAATTTACATAACATATTCTTAAATACCTACTAAAAACCGATAATCCCACTCACATGTACTTACATGTTGTCGTAAAGTAATTAATGACACTTGAATAACTTATAAATGTTAGTTCAAATAAAAGTTACTAATTACCAGATTGTTTTATTTCGTCCGAAATGGTTTTCCAAATAATATTTTTGTATTTGTTATCTAAATACTTAGGATGGCTCATGTCGTAAATCACAGGGTACTCGCGCACACATTCTAATAATTTTTCATCGTCCATTTTGCTGTTGAGCTGCTCACCTCACTAAGATTGGCGTTGACTGCTCGGCGGGCGCCCGGGCGCATATGTTCATGTTACAACGTGTCGGGGCCGGAGCCGGGAAACAATACCCACCGACATTTCAACGCCGTGCCCCGGCCGTGCCCTGGCGGCGCACGGCCGGGGCACGGCCGAGCCACGGTCAGGCATGAATCACTTCATACAAAAAGTATACCATAATGTTTGACCGTGCCCCGGCCGGGGCCCGGTCGCGACACGGTGTAGCGTGAATCATCCTATAAAGTACTTTAATAAAAAATAAAAAACGCACTAGTCGCCACTACGTTTTTCGAAAGTTCCCCTCGATTTCTCTAGGATACCATCATCAGATCTTGGTTTTCTTATCATGGTACCACCCTTGGGATAACTCCGTTCCAACAAAGAAAGAATCATCAAAATCGGTTCATAAACAACGAAGTTATCCGCGAACACACATAAAAAAAAATATATATACGAATCGAATTGAGTAACCCCCTATTTTTGAAGTCGGTTAAAAACAGCACCAATGCAAAAAAGTGTTGTTGGTGTTCTTCCTAAAATTTATAACTAACTACCTACACTGTATAGAGACCCGAATGTCCAAATGTTAAATTTAAAACTTAAACTTAAATTAAAAAAATTGTTAATCGCAAAGCGTTATTATAATGTTGACGATTTTAGTGATAAATTATAATTAATTTGTAATCTGGCAAGCCAATTCTCTACCTAATTTGCATACCGTAAACCGGTCAAACATGTTGTTTCATACTGTTATATATATGTCATCTTCTTACATACATGGCAAATAAATATCTTTATCTCTTTCACAAATCGTATTTGAATGTACAATTAATAATTAAATATAGAATTACTATTAAATAAGGTATATAAATTCATTAATTATTGCACTCATTATTGCAGATCGCAGTTTATATTATCTTTTATTTTTTACTTAGACATTTAGAATTAAGTTATCAGTATACCAATGAATTAGTAATATATACGAGTATATTCGTAAACTAGTATACATTTGTATTATTATTCTATTATTATTTGTTTTGTCACGGTGTCTCCCTGTCTCCAAATGTGGTGCAGTCTCTGTATGCGAAGAAGCTAAACAATACTTAGACTGCGTCAATTTGACAAACGCAGATCATTACAGTAGGTACAGGTTTGTCAAAATGACGCAGTAAATAAAGTTTAATATTTATAATTACGAAACATTTAATTCATCTATGCTATTACCAACGTCTATGGCAATATTATTACTACGCCAAACATAAACACACAAGTCTTTTTAAATTTTCTGTTTTTGCTCAGTTACCTAAAAATGTACTGGAACCTGAAGTGTTTTGGTATAAAAGGCATTATAATTAATTAAATAAATAAATAAATAAATAAAGGGCCGACCGCGGTAATTTTGAACGTTTGAACCAAAGCTAAACCAAAGTCATAACGTTATTTTTGCCTTAAATCGTACCGCGCTAATTACTATAACGGAAACAATTTAGCTCTAAATTTGATTATACGTTGATCAAACGTTGCGGGATCGCGTTATTATTAACATTGCTTTTAAGCGGACGTTTTAGTACATCCTAGTAGTCTGTGCATAGAGCAATACTAGGTAGTTCTTTATATCAATTTGTTCGATTGGTAAAATCAACGATTAAATTGTTCAGGAAGAATAGCGCGGTATCATTTTGACATTCTGATTAGCCATATCCAAACCTTTGCCAAAACCAATACGTTCAATGGCAATTACGTTGACAAATAGCGCGAGTGCTCTACTGATGTGTTAGCTTATAATTACGTTTAAAAAACTAAAAAGAAAACAGACTTCATTGAATGAAATTTAAGCCTATAATACATTTTAGTGGATAGAAGATGTACTTTGTAAATATAATATGGGTAGGCCAAATAAACGCACTGCTCCAATGACACACCGAGGTATCGGAGTAAACGAAAATATCATCGATTTATACAATTTTTAGAATTTTGTTGATTTTTCAGCTCGACCGATTTCGATAAAATGTAAGTGGAACCACCTGGGAAGTATAAACAAAAAAGAATTTTCGGTAATCGATGAACAAACATACATTATAAAAAAAGATTCCAACGAATTGAGAACGCCCTTCTTTTTGATGAAGTCTGTTAAAAATGTCTCATTAAGTGCAATGTGATTTTTTTTTATGAATAAATATCGTTAAACATATATCTATATCTCTTTGTCCTGTTGATTGTATATCTGCTATAAGTAGATAATGTGTATAAGTATATGCGTGTATCAATAAAAATATATATCATTTCATTATCTGGATACTGTTAGTAAATTTATGTTATTATTTTTCTAAAATTACTAAACTGACGCACTCTCCAGAAGACACCACAGATCGTCAGTAAATTACTGACGTATACAAATGCTTTCAAAATTTTTTGAATACCTTGAATAAAAAACATCTCAATACAGACAGAATGTTTGCCTTACCATGCAAATTTTCTCTTATTGCAAAACGAAGTTTGCCAAACATAATTGAAATGAGGTACTTTGAGTCGGTTGAGTGCGCGAATTTGAGAAGTTTTGAACAAGATCTAAGTGGTTTATTATTTGCATTTCAGTGAACACGAAACAAAAATGGAACTGTTTATTTCCAGGTAAAATGAGTTGTTTGTTTAAACTTTACGTCATTTTATAAATAGCAGTGAATTCTTGTTGGTTTTCTTTTACTAATTGGTTTGCTAGCATGTGATTACCAATCGAAGTGGTAATTTGGCCGTTAGTCAAGATGAGAGAGGGTAAGATTCGATTCCTACAAGTATTTATAATGTAGCAGTAGCGACAGGAATACCACCAAAACCAGTCTCATGTAGTAAATAATTACTTTAAAAAAAAACTAAAAATAAAACCGATTCAATGAATTTGATCCCATAAAAATACAACCAAATTTAGAACCTCCTCGTTCATTTGAAGTTGGTCAAAAAAGTATTTATCTTACTCATTTTAGTACTTTTCCATTTTTGAAATTTGTTAACACCACTGGAAAGTCACAGGAAAGCAAAATACCAAATTTCGTTTACTTGGATGACATAAAAGAGTGGA
The DNA here is from genome assembly GCA_948098915.1 of Lampropteryx suffumata. NCBI lineage: Eukaryota > Metazoa > Arthropoda > Insecta > Lepidoptera > Geometridae > Lampropteryx > Lampropteryx suffumata. Next base: position 17,327,813 of record OX402545.1, on the reverse strand, counting down.
TGACGTTTCCATCTGGAATTTGCTCCCAACACTCTTTTAAAGCAGTTATCAACTCCTATGAATTTCAGTCTTCTTTTCAACTGATCCCAGATATGATCGGATTCAGGTTCGGACTCATGGTAGGCCAGGGTAGAACTGCGATACCAGCTTCGGAGATTGCACTTTGGGTCACTCTGGCAGTATGAGGGCGAGCGTTATCTTGCATCAGAATAAAGTAAGGGCCTACACGCTGTGAATATGGGATCACATAAGGTCGGATGACATGCTGAACATAGCTGGCGGCCGTTATATGACCTCATCCAAAATCACTAGCTCGGTTTTGCCCATTATGCTAATCCCACCCCATACCATAATACTGGGTCCACCAAAGCAGTCAGTTTCACGAATACCTGGTTCTGTAAAACGTTCTCCAGGTCGTCGCCAAACCCGTACGCGTCTGTTATCATTAAAAAACCTTACTTTAGATTCATCTGTAAAGAGAACTGCCCTCCAATTATCCATGGTCCATTCGAGGTGATAACGTGCCCTGCACGGTGGGCTTAATCGCCCTGCACGGTGGGCTCGGGTTAATTTGAGCCGAACAACTGGCATTCTGGAACGCTGTTGGTCTTCATGGAGCCTGTTCCAAACGGTTTGGTCACTCACTCGCGTTTCAGTGGATTCACGTAAGCGGTTTCTGAATATGCGTGCAGTTACAGTTCGCTCGCGACGTGCAGAGATTCGGATGTATCGGTCTTCTTGGGAGGTTGTGGCTCGGGTTCTACCTGAACCGCGCCTCCTACTCACACTACCTGTTTCTTGATAGCGTTCCCACACATTTTTAATAGCTCGTCTAGACTTACCTATGCTTGAACCACAAAACCACACCACCTACCAGACCTGTGAGAACGTTTAACACATACAAAATTTACTAGTTACCTGAAGCAGAAGCCTTCTATTTAAACTAAAGAATCCCATTCCTGTCAGCGCGACATCATCGTTGGAAAGCTGGTTTATCAACCTTTTTATCTGAAATTCAAAGATAGTTAATACTAAAAAAAGTACCTACTAAAATAAAAAAATATTGGTAGTCAATGCACACTACACCACCTAGCCTCAAACTAAGAATATAGCTGGTAAGTGATATGATTACGATATGTTAAATGATCGTGCCTAATCTTCTGGTTATACTGGTAAAAATAACAATTCATGCAGTGAATAATCATGAATTATAAATAACTATATTATTCGTGTCTTCTAATTCGCACAATAATTATTAGTAGTAGTATTTGTAAGAGTTACAAAGTCCAACAAGATACACTCTCTGCCTGTCTCTCTGTCTGTCCGCTCCTAATCAGAACTCTAAATAGCAGACATAGATATCTAAATATTCGTTTTATTGTGATGAAATTTTACACAGAAATATACCGTGACATCGGCCACGGTAACGGCGGAACAGGGGATGCGAAGAATCTCTTGCAGAGGTCCAGCTACCAACCCCAACGATCCCTGGCCCTGGCTAAAAACAACGCACGTACATTGAGGACTGACGAGAAGTTGATAGAACTGGAAGAAGTAGTAAATAAGTTGCACTGGGATATTATAGGGTTATCAGAAGTCCGAAGAGAGGAGAGGACACGATAATCCAAAACTCCGGCAACTTATTCTACTACCGGGAGGGCGATCAACTTTCTCAGCACGGTGTCAGATTTCTCGCCTACAAATCCTTCGTTAACAACATTGTAAAGATCAAAACGTGTCGAGCAGGGTGGTATACCTTACGGTTAACCAAACGGTATTCCCTTAAGATCATACAGGCGTACGCACCTCACTCGAAACGTCCAAACGATGAAGTGGAGGCTATGTATGATGACATTTCAAATGCCATGCAAGCCTCAAAAACACACTTTAAGGTTGTGATGGGTGACTTCAACGCGCGGCTAGGTGTGAGGAATGGCGATGAACTTAGAGTGGGGCAATTTGAATTTGGATAGCGGAACCAACGAGGTCAGCGTTAGGCTTCGTGGAAATGGAGGGACTCTTTATGACGTACTCCTTTTTCAAGAAGCGGTCGGCCAGGAAATTAGCGTGGCTTTACCCTAGTAGATACAAACGCGAGATAGATTTCATCATGACTACAAAAAAACAAATATTTAATGATGTCTCAGTGATCAACAGGGTCAAAACCGGCAGTGATCACCGAATGGTTAGAGGCTCATTAAATGTTAATGTAAAGCTAGAAATCTACTCTTCGCCCATGTCCTGCCCAAATCCAAAACCCCGAGAGCTTATAGTTGGAATCCCAAGATCGCTTCCAATGCTTCGCCGAATTCGAATCCGTGGATGAAATAAATGACGGGCTGGTGGCAATTGTCTATGCCGTTGGGTCAAAATTCTGTAATACCCAGTGCAAAGGTAGAACCCAAAAACTATCTGAGCACACTCTAAAACTCATGGCAGAACTTAGCGAAATGAAACTGCAGTCTTTAGTGGACATGTGAAAATACAGCACGCTGTCTTTAATACTTATGGTATAAAAAACGCAATAAAACGCAACCAAGGCTCCAAAGTGTTCGCGAGAGATCTGTTTATTGGGCAAAGCCTGTTGACGAAGCTGAAGACCGACAGAGGCAGTCTCCTTTCCTCAAAGCCAGAAGTTTTACGAGAGCTCGAGAAGTTCTATGGAAAACTGTACACCTCATCGCAAAGTCCTACTACAAGCACGAATAGCGATGCAAGAGCCCGCCTTACAGACACTACACAGAAGACACTCCGGACGTCAGCCTATATGAGATCCGAACGGCTCTCAAGCAGCTTAAGAACAACAAGGCACAGGGGGAAGACGGAATTACGACAGAGCTTCTGAGAGCGGGTGGAACTCCGGTTCTTAAGGTCCTCCAGAAGCTGTTCAACTCCGTCATCCTCGAGAGAACTACGCCAGAGGCATGGAACGGGAGCGTGGTGGTACTGTTCTTTAAGAAAGGGGATAACACCCTCTTAAAGAATTACAGGCCTATCTTGCTGTTTAGCCATGTCTAAAAGCTGTTTTCGAGAGTAGTAACTAATCGTCTCGCTCGTAGGTTTGACGACTTCCAGTCTTCTGAACAAGCCGGGTTCTGAAAAGGCTTTAGCACCATAGACTACATCCATATGCTCCGGCAGGTTATACAGAAGACCAAAGAGTATAACCAGCCACTTTGTTTAGCGTTTGTGGACTATGAGAAAGGTTGTGGTCACTCCAGCGGTGCCAATTCGACTATCGGTATATCGAAGTGTTGAAATGTCTGTACAGTAACGGCCACTATGTCTATCCGACTCCAGGACCAGAGCACGAATCTAATCCCATTGCATAAAGGGGTGCGACAGGGAGATGTTATTTCTCCGAAACTGTTCACCTCTGCATTAGAGGATGATTTCAAGCTCTTGTAGTGGCATAGACATGGTATCAACATCAATGGCAATCACGTCACTCACCTTCGATTTTCCTACGATATAGTCATCATGGCAGAAACGCTGGAAGATCTAGGCACAATGCTCAGCGACCTCAATATCGTCTCCTAACAGGTGGGTCTTAAAATGAACATGAGCAAGACATAAATCATGTCAAATGCTCATATTGCACCCGTACCGGTACATATTGGGAGCGATATAATCGTAGTTGTTGAACATTATGCCTATTTTGGGTCATACGATTCAAATAGGCAAGTCCAAATTCGACAAAGAGGTCACCCGACGAATTCAACTTGGATGAGCAGCGTTCGGGAAATTACGGCACTGATGTGCCGTAATTTCTCGAACGCTGCTGTGACACTGCTGTGACGCTGCTGTGACTGTGTGCTGTGCTGTGTGTATGTCTGGGACGAGTAGATTCTCGTCACAGATACCACAGAGCCTCAAGGCGAAGGTCTATAATCAGTGCGTGTTGCCAGTGATGACATATGGAACTGAGACTTGGTCGCTAACTATTGGCCTCATACACAAGCTCAGAGTTGCACAACGTGCTATGGAGAGAGCTATGTTGGGTGTTTCACTACGTGATAAAATCCGCAACGAGGACATCCGTAGACGAAGAAGTTGAAGTGGCAATGGGAAGGCCATATAGCTTGCAGAACTGATAACCGTTGGGGAATAAAAGTTCTCGAATGACGACCAAGGAAGACGAAGCGTAGGACTACCCCCCACCCAATGGACTGACGACATTGTAAAGATCGCAGGAAGTCGGTGGATGGAGAGGGCTCAAAATCGTTTTTCCTGAAAATCTATTGGGGAGGCCTATGTTCAGCAGTGGACTTCATAAAAGCTGTTATGATGATGATGAATCCCATCTATTGTTAGGTATTTGAAACATGCTAATAGGCTTTTGAACAGTTTTTGAACAGAAAGACAAAAATAAAATACATTTATTTGCGACAGTAAGAGTGTAGATAGTTGGCAGATAGTTGGAGTGGCATATGACAGACGTAGACAGAAAAAAAAATAACGTGTCGCGGGAAACGCGTTTAGAAGAAAGTACCTTATCCATATATATATATACTCACATATATATATATATATATATATGTATATATATGTAGGAGACTAGTTATCGGTCTTCTTCATTCTCTCTTACGCTTACGGTTTTTCGTAACGCGTGGAACCGAGAGCCCAGAGCAAAATCACGGATGTCTGCTTACAATAAAGATATTCGTTGAACAAATATTAACCTTTGAAGACGTATTTTTGTATGGAGTACAGTGACCTCACAGTCAGATTCAGTCAGAACAAAGTAAACTTTCTTAAAGAATTCCAACAACACGAAGGCATAACTAACTTCAATATTATAAGTCGATCCCGGACACTTGTACAAGCAAGGCAAAGCCATAGTCGAATGCGTGTAGATATCAGACGCCGCTAGGACCACACTACAAGCCCGGATGAGCAGCCAACCCATAGACGTGAAGTAGTATACGTGATTTATCAACTCCCCACTGATTTGGCTGTAATTAAAATGAGCTGGTTAATATAGTATGTTAGTAACTTAATAACACATTTGCCGTGTTTAATAAAAAAAAAAGAAACAAGCTCAGACATTTTCAGGCCAATAATACACATCGAGGTTCAGAAAAAGACAATCAGTTGAAATTAAATGACAGTTCATTAGAATTAGATATTACCGAATCCCTAGAAATAGCTGCAAGCAAATGAAGTATAGATTGTTGATATTAGACAGTAATATCAAAGCTCCAAGTTTGCTATCCAACATCCGAACAAGAGTAGCTTGACAGACATATGCCTCTCTCACTCTTCGCCAGACTTGAATACGGACGTAAGTGTCTGTTCCGAGCTGTAAAATTATAATCATCATTATTTGTATCAAAACCTCCTGAACCTCCTTGTATGATTTTTTTATGAATGGACAATGCACTATATACCACAAATCCCTAAACAAAGCATGGATTGCATTATGGTGACGAGATTACTGATAAAATACTTATATATTTAAATACATACTTTATAACACCCAGAAAAGGCAGAGCTACTGTCAACTGAGCTGACAACCCAGTTAACCCAGTCAAAAAGTCAGTTGTATTGACTTAAAGTCAGCTGTCAGTAAAGTACCATTTATTTCGTAGACAGAGAAACTAATAGACGACTAGATAGCATCCGTCGCATCCATACAAGAATGAGAACAACTTATGTGCACATACTGTAAAGAAACGAGATAGAATGGTTTGATTTTTAGATTCATGTCGTGCCTTGCACGTTGCCGTTTCACGTTGCGTGCCGTAAACGTTGCTTAGCTTGAATGTGCTAAGCAACGTTTGACAGTTTGCCATTGTTTGGATATTTTGTGCTCGCTTTGTGTGAAATAACCGGAAAAAACAGTTAAAAATAAATTGTAAACACACTGAATTACTTGAGAATTGCAAATAACAAATTCCTTTACCGGATTTTGTAAAGATAATGGTTTGATGTATCGTTTTAGGATGTTAAAGGGATAGTGAACGTAAACTCCCTGATTTGTCTTTTTACTCGTAAGTATTTTTGAATAGCTTTTAGCTTTCAAACAATTTTTTATTAATATACACAATAGATAACAGCATTCCGAACTGAACTTTGTTCGCTACAGCATAATTCATAAATCATAACAAATAATTTATGTATTTTGGTGTTTGCCTGCATTCGACCTTAACATTCCCCAGACTACATAAATTTTACATGAAAATAAGTCTTACATTTTGTATGAATATTAATAATTCAATTTAACGTAAGTATCGTTTGATGTTGTATAGATGAATATATGGAGACAAGGTAATTCATGATAGCAAGGGCAACCACCTTAACTTTAAAAGCTGCTTAAAATCGCTCTGATGAGACCTTTCATAAGTTATGAAGTCAATTTAATGTGAAATAATGTCCTGTCAGCGAGTATAACCATACTGCCTGTACTGTATAGAAAACAGATTAAAATGATTCTTAAATTAGAAAAAAAAACATCTCTCTATTAATTTGATAAAGTTTTCCAGAAAACGATAATGTACCTACTTTGTAGTAGGTTGAAGCCACAGGCCAAAAAAAATTGGACACCCAAAAACTCTTCGGGGATTTGTAGTACCCATTTTGAGAAAAATGTCTTGTTTAAGAAGAATAAATTAACATTCTGTATCCTAATGCTGTTCCACTGGTGGTTAGTAAATATTTGATTTATGAGTTTTTGTTCTGTAAGTAGGTCTGATCAATACTTTTCGACTGGAAAAAGTATATAAGTCCTTTATTGGGGATCACGGTGCGCTTCTATAATAAGCTTCCTGAAAATGCAACTAAACTACCTTTTATGAAATTTAAAGCTTACATAAAAGATAGTCTTTTTGAAGAATGCTTATTATAATATAAATGACTATTATTGATAAGAACGCATGGCCTCATGTCGCTCTGCCCTCAGACAGTTAACCGACACACTTGAAATGTATAAACTCTCTTGTATTAGTATTTCGCAGTTAAGGTAGTTTTAAGATGGATCATGCATAAATGCGTTAGGACCAGGACGAGTTTCTCTTTTTGGGCTTGGGTTATGAATTGGCACCTAAATTCACCTAGTATGTAAGACGTTTCAAAGTGATCCTTGTGATTGTATTGAATAAAGTATCTGTTGACTTTGACTTTGACTTTGTATTATCTATATGGTTGGATTATTTCTGTAATGTTAAGCTTAGCTTTAATAATAATAAACTATTAGGTACACAAATGTTGTTATATTTTTCTATATCACACATCTGTTATAAAAAAATGAGTTTTGTGATAGAGAGACAAGCTCTTGAGATTTCTACTACAACACAACGTCTCTAATAAATCTAGGATTACTTAGGACTAGGGTAAAAGTTTTGATGTGGCAACACCACCCACCTATCGTTCTATCTCACACGCGGCACGCACACCATGTGTCTATTGGTTTCTCTGTCTACGATTTATTTGGTAGAAAATAAAAGATGCATAGAAAAAGAGATAACAATATTTAAGGGTCATCAGTATCTTCTTGTCAGCTCAAGGTTCAGTCTAGCTTGACGTATATTCCATTCAAAATATGAAAGCAGAGCTTGTTTTCTAACTGGCTCCATACCGGGCTCCATAAAATCAAATAATATGTATGTGCGTGCTCCGTACGAGTGCCTCTAAACATGACGGTGGTTAATACTACTAGAAACATGCCCGTTTACCTTTTTAACGTCAATGTTCTTCCTTTCATGCCTAATAACCTGCTTCACGAAGATGTTCAGGCGGTGATACCGAGAAGTAAGTCCCATGCTGATCAAAATGATGATTAAATCTTGGAAGTTCCACAGTATAGTAGCCACATTACTCATGATGAATAAGGGAATACCAGTCCATAAGCTGTAATCGTCTGCAAAGATGTAAGAAAATAAACTTTACAATTGAGCAATCTGTAGACGGAGTTCTTTGACTGATAGCTCTCAAACGTAGACTATATAGAGACTAAATGACTATTACATCTTTTATTGGTGACCGTGCCTTGGTAAGAATGACTAGGAGCGCTTTAAACATGTAGAACCAACCAGAATAAACGGCTAAAATAAATAAAACTTTTGCTCATAAAATATGGAATTTATTTTTATAAATTAGCCTGCCTGCATCCACTGCTGCAAATATATCTTCTATAAACTAACCCGATAAATGACGACCTCTGTGGGGCAGTGGCCCAAGGCCCACCAGCTAAGACGAAGGTTGCCGGTCCGATTACTGCCGCGGAAAAAATATTTGTATGATCTGCAAGCATTTGTCTAGGGTTTGCGTGTTTATATGTATGTATTGATAAAACAAAAAAGTATATCAGTCATGTGATAAAGATGCAGTAACACGTTTCATTGGAAATAAGACATGATGAAAATACTATAGAGCATAGGGACAACATCTATTTTCTTTATGGAATCACTAACTACAATAGTGTAGATTTCTTAGTCAACAAACGTTAAAAATCTAATATCAAAGAGTGTGGGGTACCACATGACTGATATATTTTTATATACGAAACCTGGGCAGTGTTGCGGTCACTCCAGCGGTGCCAAATTGACTATCGTTGTATCGAACTGTTGAAATGTCTGTACAGTAAGGCCACCATGTCTATCCGGCTGCAGGACCAGTGAGGATTATGGAATTCTGATACTATCAAAACTTTGATACTAATCGCTTTTAGTGACCTCAATATCGTCTCCCAACAGGTAGGTCTTAAAATGAACATGAGCAAGACAAAAATCATATCAAATGCTCATGTTGCACCCGTACCGGTACATATTGGGAGCGATATAATCGAAGTTGTAGACCATTATGTCTATTTGGGTGAGACGATTCAACTAGGCAAGTCCAACTTCGATAAAGAGATCAGCTGACGAATCCAACTCGGAAGGGCAGCGTTCGGGAAATTACGGCACATCTTCTCGTCACAGATATCGCAGAGGCTCAAGACAAAAGTCTATAATCAGTGCGTGTTGCCAGTGATGACAAATGGAACTGAGACTTGGTCGCTAACTTTTGGCCTCATACACAAGCTCAGAGTCGCGCAGCGTGCTATGGAGAGAGCTATGTTGGGTGTTTCACTACGTGATAAAATCCGCAACGAAGAAATCCGTAGAAAAACCAAAAAATTTGCAAGTTGAAGTGGCAGGGCAGGCCATATAGCTCGCAGAACCGATAACCGTTGGGGAATAAAGGTTCTTGAAACAAGAAAACGAAGCGTAGGACGACCCCCCACCCGATGGACTGACGACATTGTAAAGATCGCAGAAAGTCGGTGAATGGTAAGGGCTCAAAATCGTTCTTCCTGGAAATCTATTGGGAGGCCCATGTTCAGCAGTGGACTTCTTAAGGCTGATATGATGATGATGATATATTTTTTTGTTTTTTACACAAGAAAACATAAGATCTGTTTACATAATATGTATAATACATATCATATAATACAACTGCATTATTCTTATTCATTTATTCCCATGTATATCTCACCATGCTCGCCAAGCATAACGCTTTACGATAGAATTGCTGTACTCAAATTCGACATAATAGACAAGAAATCAATCATTTTAGTACAAATTTACGCCCCAACTTCGTCAGACTTCGACGATGACGTCGAATAGTTTTACGACCTGCTTAACAAGGCATTTGATGATCACAGAGGGGCGTGGACTTTAGTTATCGGAGGCTTCAACGCCAAAATTAAATGATTTGGCAATAGAAATTCCCGTGGCGAACGTCTCCTTAACTTTGATAATGGACAAAATTTAAGCGTAAGCAATAGTTTTTCTATAGAAAACCGCTATGGAGTTGGACGTGGTATTTTTCAGACAAAATCACTTGAATTTATATAAACTTAGGTATTTCCTCTAGTAAAGACAGTGAAAAACATTCAAACAAATAATAAATAAAAAACACCCTTCAAACCATCGACCACTACCATATAATTTAACTTAAAAAGTACTTCATTGACTTCAATGAATTAAACAATCAAGTAAATCCACCTTAATTATCAACAAAGAAAAGTTCTGCTAAAAATCACAAAGATCCTTAAAGCAGGGCTCAAACGAGGACACTTTTGTGTCTTGTGTCAGATACAATCTACCAATGAATATTTGATTTCTATAGAACCAGTATGAAATCATCCACTCATTACAAATTAAAAAAAATCCTTACTATTGTACTAAGCTGCGCAAACGAATTGTACCAGTGGCCAGTAGTAGCAACGGGCACAGCAACTACGGTTCCCTGTGATGGTGTGCCGTGTTAGCAACAAAAAGTGTCGTTTGCGGAACGCCTAAATTATAATAAGCGTCAAATCTGCAAGCCGAATGATTAAATAAGATAAACGAGGTAAAAAAATAAATAAAGAAAAAAATAGTCATAATTTTAATAGTTTTAAGCTGTTTTACTTTCCTTTGTTTTATGTTAAGTTTTTGCTGTCAATAAACAATTTTTAATTTTAATAGATTTTTTTCTCATGAATTTAATTTTACTTTATAAAAAAAAGATGACATAGCAGAAATAGCAATTAACCGTTCCATACGTTTAGTTTCACACATATGAAACCCTTCATAATAAACCTAGGAATATCAGGCCAAATGTACAAACATCACCCACGTGAACAAGCTGGATTTTGACGCGGTCTCTCTACCGCTGATCATTTGCACACTCTCAGTCAGATAATTAAAGAATATCACGAATATAACATCCCACTATTATTAAGCCTTTAAAGCCTTCGACAATATTAAGCATTCAGCCATTTTCAAATCACTCCATAACGAGAAAGTTCCAGCAACATAATTATGCAAATTTATCAATTGCAATTTAACAATTGCACAGCCGTCCGAACTCGGGGTTTGCCAGTGAGCCATAGATTGCAGTATTCTAGGAGTCAAACTCACAGACCACGTCCAAAATAGCAAAATAGCAATGCATCCGACATGCGGCAGACGTGGCCTGCCCAGTCCCACTTCAATTTCCCTACTTGTTGTTCGACATCCGCGATTCGCGTTTTAGAGCCCAGCATAAATTACCTCGCGGCAGACCGCGGTGATGTTAAACGAAAACGATGTCATTAGGATTTCGCACAGTGGCTTTAGGCAAAGACGATTGGAGAAAAGGAAGGGGACGTGCTGTGCAGGGGCGTCACGGGATATTTTTTATTATTTTTTATTCTTAAAATAATAATTAAAATAAACATTAATATATAATTTTTAAGCGAGTTCCCAGAAATCAACTAACTTACTTGTCTCCAGTAAAAAGCCATGAGAACTCAAAATATATCGTTGAAAATATTCTTCAGGCGGACAGTCCAATCCAGTTGCAGACATCATGCTTAAAATGTGCTCCACTAAAAACAAAATATCACCAATGACTGATCTGCCTTCTGCGCTGTAGGTTGAGGGTACGATTCCCTTCCAGGATAAACATTTATGTGATGAACATAGGTGTTTATTCTATGTCTGGGTGTTATACAGTATCATAAGTATGTATTTTAAGATATATAAGTATTCTTTCTGTCATAGTGACATAGTTTCTCACTGGGTTTAAGAAGAGATTAGAGTAAACAAAATAAGGTGCATTAGTATCATTTACATTTCGATCTATTGTGACAATAATCTTACCCAAGGCACATAAGGCCACGAAGACAGTGACCACTATCATCCTCCGCCGTATCCTTCCATCAGTAGGAAGCTTGAATCCAGCGCTGCAATCAGCTTTGAGCCAATCGTGCGATAGATTTGACCAGGACGCGATGAACTTTATGGAGAGGATGAATGAGAGTATAGCGTTTCCGTAGAATATTGAACCTGATAGTTTCCCGACGAGTCCTCCTGGATAAAAAGATTGCAGATTGATGTGATGTGACAGTTTAGTAGCACAGAGCCTATGAACCTAATAGTATACTATAAACGAGAACCTCTTAGTCAAACCAGTTGGTAAGGTTATGTTAGAGTATAGAAAACAACGCGCAAAGCGAGCGAGCAAAACGAGCGTGCCGCGGCAGCTGCCGCCGAAGCGCAAGTGCTAATTTGTCCAGTGTACCAGGAGAGTATACATGACTAAGAGGTTCTCGTTATAAAAAAGGAAAAAAAGTTGTTTGTAATAGTTTGTCGGTTAGGATTAAAAATGTAGATTTCTAACGAACAAACTATATAGTTTGTTGGTTATGAAAAATATATACTAATCGTCCAACTAGGGGGACAGCGTGGTTGATCGGTTGGTAATAGACGATCTAAGTACCTAATGGTATGCTTGCTTCCTGGACTAGGCTGAGGAATCGGCACTTAAACTCACCTAGCATGTAAGGCGATTCAAAGTGTTATATTAAACTGTATTGATTTTTTGAATTGAAACATTGACACTTCATGCATATAAATAAACAAATGCTATTTACTACTACACAATTATGTGCTTGTATTTCATCAGTCGTTACGCCATGAAGAAGTATCAAGCATATTGTAAGCATAAACATACACATCCTCTCAAATTTCGCAATTTAAAATATTAAAGAAAGAAAGTATTTAAAGAAAGTAAAAATATGTAATACTAGGTATGAGGATCTTTAAACGAAGAGCATAAAACGTCCTGAATATAACCAAACGAACTGATTATTCAAATGGAAATAATAAAAATGCACTTGGTTCGTGGTTTCAAGTAGAATTATAGTCCTTGACGTAAAATATTTCTTTCCTTCAATTTTTTTGCTTTTTCCTCACAGCTTTTAATGGTTAATTTAAACGCTTACTCAGATAAAAAATTGAGCGATTGCTGGCTAATACATACTTACTAAAATTATTTGAGATTATGTTAGTAGTTTTAGGGTTTAAAGTCCAATACGGAAAATTATGGTTTCGTCTATTTGTCTGTCTGTCTGTCCCTCCTTTATCAGAGCTCCAGCTCGCATACTATTAGTCTTATCGTGGTTAAATAGGCACGATATTAGGTGTATGTGGTTTCTATAAAGCTATGAAACAAAAACTGTAAAAAGATGTTTATCAGGGGTCCTCCCATACATACTCGAATAAAGAGTGTTTGATTTTATTGTATCCCATCTTGTTGCTTATTATTAAATATATTAAAGTAGGTATTTTTAAGACGTTACTAGGTTTCTTGAACAGATATTCATATGATAAATATTTATCTTGGTAGTCGTCAGTTTTGATAGAGTCCAGTCCGTGTTTTTTCTTTTGCAACCATATGGTGTTGAATTGGTATTACCGTGTTAAGCAAGGAAATCATGTGGTCCTAATATTAAACTTACGGCCGTCAGATGTGTTTCGTGCCAAACCAGTCAGCTGCATAATGACCTTCCAAAACGCTGCTATTTCTATAGTCACTAGAGATATGAGCACAATAGCAGTCCACACGAAGAAGCCATTGAGACCGAAGTTTGAAATGCCGATGTAGCGCACGGTGGCGAAAATCTTTTTGATTGTATCGAGAAAATCCTAGATAGAGTATTAATACGTGAAAATACGCTAGTAGATGTAGATATTAGACTTAATATTGATCGAGGGTTTAACGTAACTCTACATGGAAAAAAAGCAATGTATTAGACAATCTATTTGTAATAATAATGAGACTTACCTCATTTTGATGTGTACTTGTAGCTCTATTTATCCATGAATACAATTTCATGTTAGAATGATACATTGCTCCCATTGCACGTAACACTGTAAAGGTATTTTTTTTTAGGAAGCATCATTTAATAATATATACTATTTCAAATGTAATGTAAATGGTAAGCGAAAGAGTGGTTATAAAAGTAAAATCACTACAGTATAAAACAAAGTCGCTTCCCGCTGTCTGTCTGTCCCTATGTATGCTTCGATCTTTAAAATTACGTAACGGATTTTGATGCGGTTTTTTTACTAGATAGAGTAATTTAAGAGGAAGGTTTATATGTATAATACATGCATAATATAGTAGAGAAACATTGATCATTTTAGGAGATTCTAATGTGGTGTCGTATATAAACATATTTTTTTGCGCTTACATTGCAAACGCTGACTGAACCCTACGAGATAGGTCAAAATAATGTACTACAGTATTGTACACCTTAAAAAGGTTTACAAAAAAGTCCGCTATGGTATATGTCTATCTCTTAGGGATAACCATTCTGTAGTATAATTAGTATCAGCATTGCACCCGTGCGAAGCCGAGGCTAGTTTCTATATAAAATTAAAATAATATTATTATTTTAATTGTAATATTAATATTTATCGTATAAATTTATAAATAGAGTAAAGCTGTGATAAATGAGCGTGCTAGCAAAAGTGTGGTGTAGTGTGTGTGTGTGTGTGGGAAAGTGTATAAGGAGTATATTGCTTAACTGTTCGAGAGTTTGCAGAATGTCTTCAGTTGACTCATAAGAGAAAGACATAAGCCATTTATACACACAAGTTTGCATTTTTAATATGAGAGGGCTTATATATAAAATTAAATATTGTTTGTTGACTCTATTTTACTGGGTACTTACAGAACAAAATGATGAGGAATCTATTTATCTATGAGGAAATAGATTCCTCATCATTTAATGTGCTGCTAGTTTTAACAATCTGCCTACGGTGAGAAAGTTAACTCATGAACAAGTTTTCGACACTGCCTCTATTTCAATTCGGTATAGTTTATTCAAGAGCAAGAGAATTGAGACAGTGTGGCAAGGCTTCGTGAGATCGTTTTTTTTTTTAACTGCCTAAGCTTTATATCTGCGTCCTACTACAGTTTACTGTTGCTTCTGAATCCAAATTGGATATTAGCTAAAATGCGCTCGTCTTCTAAAAAATAATTCATGATTGATAATCTCCGATTGATGATCCTCTTAATCTTCTGTCCTGAGCGTTTAGTCTGAGGTTCCTCAGACTAAACGCTCATGACAGAGTTTTGTCGAAATAATAAATTTAAATAGATAGTTAAATAGTAGAAATAAAAACTATGAGACCATAAATTATGAGAAATAATGAATTAGTTTTTAGCCCGTTCTTGTTGCTAAATGCTAATAGATAGCGTCCGAGCACACTGCATTTTTCACCTTAATATAGTGTACCTACTCTATTTTATTGCGATCGGTATAAGAGCCATGAAGTGAAGTAATGTATGACCAAATTTCATTAAATTGTACGCATTTTTAAGCAAACTTTGTTTAAGAAATTTCTAAATTTTTATTCGTTACGTATTTAATATAATCTTATCTTATTTGTCTTTTATTAACAAAAATCTAATATATTCTAGCTTTTACGGTACTTCAACAATCAGCAATCGTTTCATGAATGCCGCTCTATTTTATTAACACTTCTTCATAGACGAAATTAAATTATAGAAATATGATAATATTAGAAACTGAAGTACGAGTAATATCTATTATTATATTGTATTCTGTATATGAATAACAATTTGGTTTATTAATAATGACAGAGCCTTGTTAATAAAAAAATAGCGATAACCATAATAATGTAAATGTAATAATGATAATGTACGAGTTTATCTTTAAGTAATAAAGATAAACTCGCAGCAGACGTAATAAAAAAGAAACTGTTTCATACATAACATATTATTCAGATGACAAAAAGTCTTGGGATGAATCAGTTCTTACCCGACTCAGTAACAAAATTAGCAAGGATCATACAAAAAGCGTTAAGACTAAAATATTTCCTAGCCGCATTCTTCTTGAACTGGGTTTAGGAGGAACCGGCACCTAGATTCACTAGCTTGTTAGAAAACAATTCAAATTGGTCCTTGTGATTTATTGCATAAATAATATTTGTGTTTATTTTCCCTCAAAACGGGATATTTACCACGATATGTGAAATTTTCTGCTTCAGTTTATTTCGTGATCAAGGCGCATGCAACTGTGCTGAAATATCAGGAAGCAGAAAACTTAGATTTCATGGAAAATATCCCGATTTAAGTGTTAATTGTGTTCAAACCCATGATAGTTTTAAAAGTTATATTTTGATTTGATTTTATTGAATGAATTGTCTAAATCGATATTACTTTTCGACAGCACAACGTGCCCCCAAAAGTACGGAAGCGCTCAGATGACAACGCAACTAGGATCACACGAACTGAATAGTCTAAATGATGATACTCTTACCATTGATCTGTCTTCTCTTATTTCAAATGTAAAATCAATAATTAATTCAAAATATAAATTGAAAGCGTCAAGATTTGTTCAGTTCAGTTCAGTATCTGACTCACCTTATCCTCCACTGATTGTTAGGCGATAAAACTTTGTTTTTCTGACTAAATATGAAGCTAACAAGTATTGCGTGTTCTACGACAATTAACTTTCAATCTGTCATTAAAACTTCTACACCATAAAACTTTAGCTTTCATTTCAACCTTTATATCAATGTTATAGAGAACAAAATGGTTTGATACAATTTTCAAAGCTTATTTACTGAACACTCGAAATACATTATAAAAATAACATGTTATTATAAACCAACGATTTGTTATAGATAAATTTTAGGGCTCGTACCGACATGAGTTTGTGTTTATATTTTTTATTAACAATATAACTCATTTTAATATTATTAATACGAGAGTTTCGCTGTCTTTATTGATATAATAATAATAATAAATAAGAATAAATATTGCTGGACAATGCACACAACACCATCTAGACCCAAAGCATAGCTTGTATTATGGTGACTAGTTAGCTGAAAGAATACTTATATATTTTTTAATACATATTTATGATGCTGATGATACATATTTATAACACTCAGACACACACCAAACACCTATGTTCTTTACACAAATGTTTACCCTTGGAGGAATCGAACCCTCAACCTACAGTGCAGAAGGCAGAGCTACTACCAAGTGAGCTGACAGGCCAGTCAAATATGTTTGTTACCTTTTTACATTTAAATGGCTGAGTGGATTTTAATGGAATTTATTTTACCTTGGAGACGGATATAGGCTACTTTCAATGTAGGTACCACGCGTGCTAAGCAGTAACCAGTTTACATAAATAAAAGCGTAGAAAATTACAATTCACATAGCACCATTTAACTCTAAACGAAGCAAAGCTCGTACCATGGTAACCAGGTGACATACACATAAACCTACTTATAAATTTACTTCATATGACAACCCAAGTATATCGACCTCTAAATCATCATCACATTGATATGCCGATTGGGCCCTTTGTCAGTCTCCACCTGTCGTTACCACGCCTGGTCAAGTGTCCTGTCTAACTCCACTTAGCCTCTAACGAGCCTAAGAAACAGTGATCGTATTATGACGCCCGTAATAGAGCGGTAAAGGTAATTTACAACCAGATGTTCCAAAGAAGCAGTGGTTTCTTCTTAGTTCTGAAATTACTCAACTGGCTAAAGCCCGCCGTAAGTACATATACCTAGGATTTAGTAACTAGGACTTTCTGCTCTAATAGAGTTTAGTTAGATAATAGATTACCTACTCTTTTTTGGTTATTGTAATATTCCAATAACAAAAACTGTACTATTAAAGGCAATACAATGAGCAGTCTTATCACTAATAGCGATCTCTACCAGGCAACCTTTGGATGTACTAGACTTTAAATTAACAAAAAAGGGGCATCTGAGTGTGGTGTATTATTATTATTATATCAATACTTGAAGTAAAAACTGTGTGCCCCTTTTTACGAAATTTGCGGACGGACGGAGGAGTATGAAATTTTGCACACTTATAGTTTATATACGTAGAAGGAGTGCAGATTGCTTAAATTTTTCTTAAATTATGCATAAAAAATACATTAATTATAAATTAGTTATGATCTAATTTAGACCATTGGGCGACCACTACTATATATAATTGCATACTTTCATATGTGTAGAAACTAAACAAATACTGTGGTACTATGTACATACAATAAGGTAGAGGAAGGTAGAAGGTAGAGTTTAGGTTTAGGTGGGCAAAGGCCTCCCCTTGAGTTTTCCATTGATTTTGGTCCAACGCCATTGTCTGCCACCGACGGTCGTTAAAGGTGTCTAGCTCGTCACGCCATCGCTTGCATGGTCTACCGCTTCGTCTCACTGTCTCAGGGCTCCATTCAGTGGTAGCTTTGGCCCACAGTTCGTCCGGCATGCGGCAGACGTGTCCTGCGTACCAAGTACCACTTCAGTTTCGCAGCTTTTTCAGCCACGTCGAGGACCTTTGTTTTGGAACGAATAGTAGAATTTTTGATTTGGTTGGTTACCGACTCGGTTGGTTACTCGGCATTCAACTAACGGTTGGCTACCGTTAGTTGAATGCCGAGGATGTTCGCTCTATTAAAAACATATTTGTGGTATAGTTTTATTTGCAGACGATACGTCTTTAATTTTTAAAGTTGATAGAGGTGAAACTAGTATTTGCGATAACGTAAATTAATCCTTATCATTAGTTATTAACTGGTTCACTGTAAATAATCCTTTGCTTAATTCAAAAAGACTAAATGTATAAAATTCACTTTGCCAAATGTTATTCATAGCCCGACCAACATTGAAATGAATGGAGAGGCAATGAGTCTTGTAGATTCCACGATCTTCCAAGGTCTTAATATTGATGCAAAACTAACAGTGGGGAACAGAAATTTAAACACTTGCTGGTAGGCTTAGTTCCGCAGCATATGCATTTTGTGCGATACGGTGGCTTACTGATTAAGCTACAGCTAGACTAGTTTATTTCAGTTACTTTCATAGTGTTATGTCATACGGCATCATTCTCTGGGGGAAAGCAGCTGATATTGGTAAAATATTTGTTATTCAAAAAAGAGCAATACGTGTCATTTATTAAATGAAACCACGAGAATCTTCGAGAGAAATATTCAAAGAAATTAATATTCTCACAATAGCTTCACTATATATACATGAAAATTAGTTATATACTTACACATAAAAATAGAAATGGGTTTCAGGAAAAAGTAACCTTTATAGAATCAACACTAGGAATAGACAAAAATTATACATCCCTAGGTTTCGACTAGAAAAAGTAAATAAGTCCTTAATGGGGAACACGGTGCGCTTCTATAATAAGCTTCCTGAAAATGCTTCTAAACTACCTATTATGAAATTTAAAGCATACATAAAATATTTTGATAATATAAATTATTATAATATAAGTTACTATATTATTGATAAGAATGCATGGCCTCATGTCGCTCTGCCCTCAGACATTAAGCCGACACACTTGAAATGTATAAGCTCTCTTGTATTAGTATTTCGCAGTTAAGGTGGTTATAAGATGGACCAAGACGAGTTTCTTGCCAGTTCTTCTCGGGCTTGGGTTAGTATGAATTGGTACTGAAATTCACCTATGTAAGACGTTTAAAAGTGATCCTTGTGATTGTATTGAATAAAGTATCTTTTGACTTTGACTTTCACTTGACTTGACATTGCCCTTTAACAAACCTCGAGTTTAGTCCTCTGAACACCAGTGAACACCTAGTTTGAGCACCATAGGTTAGAATTGGGAATTAATTGAATGTACTTTTAGTACTTTACCTCACTTTTATGATTCTTATACTCGTCGTTTTTTTT
The DNA here is from genome assembly GCA_948098915.1 of Lampropteryx suffumata. NCBI lineage: Eukaryota > Metazoa > Arthropoda > Insecta > Lepidoptera > Geometridae > Lampropteryx > Lampropteryx suffumata. The sequence goes on along the minus strand of OX402545.1, from coordinate 17,308,320 downwards.
TAAACGAATGGTCTGATTAAAATAATTTATAAATGAATTTACTTGTACATTACATAATCAACCTTTGATTATTAATTTATTTAGAAAGAAAAGGGTTAATACGAGATACGAATGTTATCTTTCGATTCTACCCGGTTTTTGATGGTACAAAAAGTGGTTATAGTGACTTAATTATAATAGTTAGATACATAACATCGCGGACTTTTTGTGGGTAATGTTGAGTAGTAGAATCATGTAGTAAATTATTTTATGTATCATCAATAGTTATTGCAGTGCAGGATCTATTAATACTTCTATAGACAAATTTTTGATACCTTTTGTAACATTAATGCAATTCTTTTGATTGATTGAGTGATTTTTTTACAAAAATACATTTTATTTTATAATTGTTTTACTTTTACCATCTGCTGTACTCTATAACGATCAACTGAGGATCATGAAAAATGGCACCCGCACCCGCATCAGACTGTGAAATCGGGTTGGTAATTTTCGCTGAATTATATAACACTTCGGGTGAGGATTTCTACGTGGAACTGGTCCCAGATGAGTGCTGCTTGGAGACTGATGATGGAGACGAATGCGATAGTCTTCAAATTATTGGGGATTAGTCCCCCTGCTGGCTAATAGAAGAGCTAGCAATAGAGAAGGAAAACTTGAAACAAGCCCGGCTCGGTGCCAGCCGTTATGCACCTGCAACCGAACGGACACCGCATGTACTGATTCGTCTTTCCTGTGGGTCTTGTCGGCCAGAGAGAGAGAGAGAGATGAGAGAGTCGAGAGCTCACATTAAGGCTTACCTAAGTGCACGAAAGGAGTTTCTGAGGCACACTTTAATCCTTTCACCACACTATTTAGAAATAACTAGTATAATAATAATTATAATAATTTTATTGCAAAAAACTTAGGTGTATGGATACATAGTGCTTAAATATATGAATTAGGTCACGTTAAACAATTTGTGATCATAATGCACTATGAAGTATGGAACAAACCTCCCGTGCTAGTTTGTAACTGAGTTACGGCGAGGTAGCTCTCCCTTCCTTGTACAATACAATCATTTTAATATGCTACGTGAGTGTCGTAAACATTTAACGATTAACAATATTACAATATTAAGAGTAGCAAGCTGGTAAATTACACTTAAATCTAGGGTTACAATAATTTACTTTATTATAACTAATAGGTTTTCCGTGGAGTCATAGTTGAATTGGCGTAGGAACATTTCTAATTTTCTTCTACATACATGCCTGGTCTTATCTTTTAGTAGCAAAGATTTGCTAATACGATTATAAAGAAAAGGTCCTAGAAAGTATGCAAAGCTCTGTGCAAAATAAGTTTTGCAAGCAGGAACTTTGTACACCTCATGTGCTCTTCTAGATATCACTTTTTCAGTATTGCTAGCATAGGAGTGTTGTCTAATGACAACAATATTTATGAACAGCTGCCTAACTGTTAACACTGCGGTTTCTCTGTATAGGTCAACTGTAGGATATCTATAGGGCTTAAAGTTTAGAACCTTAAGAATAGAACGCTGGGTTCTTTCTAGTTTTATTAGTGACGTTTTTGATGTTCCTCCCCATACTGTAATGCCGTAGGTAATGATAGATTGGCAAAGAGTAAGGTAAACTGTTCTATTTGTATTCTCATCTCTGAGGTGTCTTAATTTTTTTTAAATGTACATGAGTTTACGTATACGAGCCTTAAGTGTGTCAATGTGGAGTTTCCATTTTAAGTTTTTGTCAATAATTATTCCTAAATATTTTATACTATCTGTGGGAGTAAGAGTATAGCAATCGCAGATATTGTTTTTATCATTGCCACAATTATGAGCTTTTAGGTTTATATCGTGTTTCGGCTGACTATTATTATTTATGGAGAAAGTTATGTATTTTGTTTTGCTTAGGTTAAGTGTCAGTAAATTATTGTCCAGGCAATTAATAATTGCACTCATCCCAACTTCAGCATCTAATCTTGCTTCCTCCCATGTTTTGCCTCTAAAAACTACCGCGGTATCATCCGCAAAAGTTACAATTGTAGCATTGGTTAGATTAATGTCACATAAGTTATTTATATATATTAGGAAAAGAGTCGGACCGAGAACTGAACCTTGGGGAACTCTGAACTTTACGTCCAGTTTAGTGCTGTAGTTGCCTCCTACTTTTACAATCTGGGAACGGTCTTGGAGATAGTCCTTAAATAGTTCCAAAGGAATACCTCGAATGCCCATGTCTTCCAGTTTACGTATTAGTAGCGGAATAGAAACGACATCGAAAGCCTTGGCTAGATCGAGAAAAACTCCAATGCATTTATATTTGTTAGTGACACGATAAAAAGAAGATTAAAGCAATTTTTGTATATATCTCAAATCGTATTAAAAAATAGATACAGTTACTCACTGATAATGTAGATTTTCCAAGGTAAAATATTTTTTAATAAGTTTTTAAGTTTGTCCATTACAAACAACCATACAAAATATTTATTTACAGAAATAATTACCGATATGTACAGAATAATATACAATTATATAAAATACATGTGAACAGTTGAGTTATCTAAGAACCGTTTAAAATGATCTATAGATAATTCAATTGATCACTGCCAGAAGGAAATTAAAAATAAATAAACAAAAATTAAAAAATCTTTTATTATAGTATTAGTTTAAACGTTAAGACGCTCGCTGCGTGAAAATATTGGTAAGTTTTTCAGACAGTCCGACAGAAGGCTGATAAGACTGAAAAATACTTTAACTTTAGTGTTATGAAAAATATTCTACCAACATCTGATTTCCGTAGTGCAAGCCGTAGTCTATATACTGGTTATTTATTTATTTATTTTGCACGTTTTGACGTGACAACGTCTAATAAATCAACGAATGCCGGCTGCACGCACGAAAAAGGTTGAGTCATTGTCCCGTTACGCTCATTATAACGTTACGATCGCACTCTCGTTCCTATCTCATTAGATAGGAGCGGCTTGCGCCGCATCTATCTGTTTTGTTATGACGTTGTCACGTTAAACTATCGTCCGTAAACCGACTTTACTGACAACTAATTTTCTTACACAAAACATTATTACTTCTCAACCAGGAGAAGTAATAATGTTCAAGCACCAGTAACGAGGAAATTAACCTGACTTTTTGTGTAGTTCATATAAGTTTATCTCTTGACGCATGCAACTCTGTCGAAATATCGGCAAGCAGGAAAACTCACACATCATAATAAATATCCCGTTATAATATTTACTTTATTCCAGGCAACAATATCATAAGTATACAATACAATGACAAGTCGCGCCCAAGGAAATTAAATACCTTATAGACTTACATACATATAAATAAACCTAGTTAAACTTAGGTAAACTGAGTTTATCTCGTAATTATGGCATATGCAACTGTGCTGAAATATCGGGAAGCAGAAAAACTTGCATATCGTGGTAAATATCCCGTTTTATAACTATTATAGTTTTAAAAGTTAATATTATTATTATATTACTACCTTTTCACACACAGGAAACATGCACTTCAGATCGATGCATATACTTATCACCCATTCGTAGAAAGACAACATTTATGTCTAAAAAGTGCAGGAGAGGGGAGAAACGCTTACTTCGCTTCGGAGGTTTATGTCCCGTAGCCGCATTAAAATTAGTTTCTTCTCTAATATGCAGGGCCTAAATCCCTCTTACATTTTTATTTGCCTTTCTTTATATTTTTTTTACTTACCTATTCACACATCAAGAGACAACCACAAAAGTATACTTGTCTTTTTCATACACCTATAAGCATCGCACAATAAAAATACGCCAAGATTGTGTTCCTCCTATTGCAGAGAACGTGTTGACAATGACATAAGACACAAAATGCAATGATTCACAACTCTTCTTATTAGTAAAATTAGCGACTTTCGACTATCGACTTTCATTGTTAACTATGAAATGAAAATTTGTTTAATAATAAAACATAAATATTTTCCAATTAAAGTGGGTGTGTTCGATTTTTTAATTCAACTAGTTTTTAGTAAATAAGGCTATATAATACTGACGTTGAAGACCACAGTGTTGTTAGCATCGGGGGTAGGATCCTCTCCATCATCAAACTGTATCAGCACAAGTTCATATGTTATTATTGCTCCAGCCATCTGAAAACAATGAAATTTATAACTTGATAGGTGGCATTTTTAATTGTTTCTTGTCTCTAACTCAACGTCAAACCAAGAGCTCAGGAGAGGAATAAACTTTTTTTAAAAACGAACTTTTTTTTATAACGAACGATACAAATATTATAAATTTGTGGTTTCTTGATTTTGTAGTTTCAGTAGTTGATTCTGCAGGACTAACTAAGAATTTCGTAATATAAAAACGATCTTATTTTTTCTACACCAAAGTCTGAATTAAGGTAACATTTTAAAATGACATTTTTTAAACTTTCAAAACTTTTATTTGTGTTTGTCGTGAGTAAACACAGGTTTTACTACAAATTATTGTATCATTTTGTCGATGGAGGCACCGACACGGATTCGTTTCTCTGTTTGTCAAAACGTTCTTCTTATTTTACTATAATTACGTTTTAAAAACTAAAAAGAAACCGACTTCATTGAATGAAATTGAGCCTATTTTAGAGCATTTTAGTGGAAAGTAGATGTATTTTGTATATATATATATATATATATATATTATGGTAAGGCCAAATAAACGCACCGCTTTATTTGAAGTACATGAAAATATCATCGATGTATACAAATTTTAGATTTGTCTAAAATTTTCAAATGTTTTGTTTAGAACTGTCATTTACAAATGTTACTATATTTTTAACCAACTTCATCAAAAAGGAGGAGGTTCTCAATTCGTCGGAATCTTTTTTTTTACCTTTTATGTTCTAATTGGTGAACTCTTATATGTTCACCAATTACTCAAAAACGCCAGAACCGATTTGAAAAATTCTTTTTTTGTTCCCATTTGGTCCCATTTCAAATTTATTAAAATCGGTCGATCTGAAAAATCAACGAAAATACAAAAATTGTATACATTGATGCTGTTTTCGTGTACTTCGATACCTCGCTGTCTCATTGGAGCATTTTATTTGGCCTACCCATATTATATATATATATACAAAATACATCTACTTTCCACAAAAATATACTATAGGCTCAAATTTCATTCAATGAAGTCGGTTTTCTTTCTAGTTTTTAAAAAGTAATTATGTACTTTGTCTTAACCAAAATAAGGTATTTCTATTTTTTTTAATTAAAGCTAGTCTGCCAAAACTATAGCATCAGGGCCAGTGTTGACTATATAGATACCGCTATTCGGTACTTTCGCCGTTTCTTTAGTTAATGATAAAGTACATAATAATCTAACTTTTATAACTATCATGGTTTTGAACATCATTTTCACTCAAAACGTTTTTTTTTTATGGTTGTTTACCGATTACTTGAAAACGGCTGAACCGATTTGGAAGATTCTTTTTTGTTTGAAAGGGTATACAGGTGGTCCCATATAAATTTCATCAAATCGGTCGAGCTGAAAAGTTAACAAAAATCTAAAAATTGTATACATCGATGATGTTTTCATGTACTTTGATACCTCGCTGTCTCATTGGAGCGGTGCGTTTATTTTGTATTATCTAAATACAAAATATATCTACTTTCCAATAAAAAATTATTATAGGCTCAAATTTCATTCAATGAAGTCGGTTTATTTTTAGTTTTTAAAACGTAATTATGTAAACAGTTTATCAAAGTTTCTAGTTAATACCTTTTAAATTTCAATTGTTCAGTCCTTCCAAAATAATACTGTACATATATAATTTTACGAGTAATTTGTAAATTACACTTGAAAGTTACAAATCCGAGCTTCGGTGTTTCTCTTGAAACAATATTAACATCTTTTTAATTAATAAGTTTCTGCCGGCGGCTTCCCACGTGTCCTACATCGAAAATAACCCATATGCTACTCCAGATCACAGGCTATACTTATATTAAGTTTAATCCAAACTGATTCAGCCGTTACGCCGTGATTTAGCCGCAAAGAAACACAAAAAAAAACAAACATCCGCATTTTCGAGTATAATATTAGTAAGATTTTGAATATTCTAAAGCTTATAAAAACTGGCCTCTAAGCTCAGTTGGTAGTTCTGCCTTCTGCGCTGTTGGTTGTGGCTTCGATTCCTTCACAGTACGACTATTTGTGTAATAAACATATATGTTTATTTTGAATCTGAGTGTTTTTGTGGGCCAAGGCCTGGCTGAGACACAGAAGGTTACGAGTTCGATTCCCGCCGCGGGACAAATGTTTAAACGATCTGTATTTGTCTTGGGTTTGGGTGTTTTTATGTATAATATGTATGTATGTATTTACAAAAAATAGGATATAAGTAGTATATTAGTCATGGAACCTATAACACAAGCTTTGTTTAATTTGTGGCCACATGATGCTGTGTGAAATGTCCGGTATTATTTATTTATTTAATAATCATCATTATGTATGTGGTTAAAAATTTATAGGTAGCATATTCTAGTAGTCGTCCGGTTGCAATAGTATACTATGCTTTGTATCATTTATATCATTATATTACTAACTTTCTTTTGTCATATTAATATGTGCTACTAACTATGGATCTAAGTTGTCCGAAATAAAAAGATTTGAATTTGAATTTAACTTGGGGCTAGATTGTCACCAATAATTATTTTTATTTATATTATATCTGTAACCTGTTCACCTGTAACAGAATAGTTCTGCTTAGATAGAAGAAGCCTAACCCACTCAGAGCGACGTAGTCTTTCACCAACTGGTTCTGCAGTCTGTTCATCTGAAGCAAATGTTACAAAGAGAAGTAAGTATTATATTATATATCTAAAATAAAATATAAAATTTGTAGGTTTATTTTTAGAATTAGTGAACCGATTCTAAAGTTTCTTTGACGTATATCACGCTAGTAAATCCACAATGCAGCTGCTGTATTTCAATTTCCCCTGCTACCTAATAGATTTAAAATGACACAAGTATACCGATGCTGCTGTAAAAATAAAGAAGATTCTCTATTTTCATCATTCGTAACCACAATCGTAAAATAATGGTTACAACATATATTTCACTTTAAAAACATTCGTGAGTTGTACTGTACATTTTGATAACGAACTTACACGTGAGGAAGGCCCGTGTTTATCAAAATGTTCACTATAATTTGTAAGCGACTAATGTACTAACTGGTACTTGCTTGGATCATTAATCGTAGATCAAAAGTAACCCGTCTGGGTTAACATGGTTTTTTCAACAAATGATATCTCAACGGAAAAACCTCTAAAAGTATTGTATCAGTTTACAAGTCAGACGAAAAAAAGTTAGTCGCGGCTGCCATCTTACAAATACAAATACAAAATATTTATTTCTCTAAAACTTATTATAATATATATTTAATGGATCCTCTTTAAAATTTACCTGTGTTAGATGGTCTTGCTCTTTCGTAGTACAGGTTGTATAAATTAAAATTAGATCATTTAAGTTTATATAGTTTAAGTTGATAATAATATTAACTAGAGGTAAGTAAGTTAAATTAAACTGAAGTACCTGGATGACCAAGCTTTGCTCGGTATAAAACACGGATAGAAGAACGTTTTCTAAAAATGAAACCTAGCTAGATCGATTTATCGCCCCCGAATCCCCTGCATACTAAATTTCATGAAAATCGTTGGGGCCATTTCCGAGATTCAGATTATACACAAGAATTGCTCGTTTAAAGGTATAAGATTAATGTTAGTTACGTATACACAGTGATGTAGAAATACGTTATGTAAACGTATTTCTACATCACTGTAGAAATACGTTTACATTTTTGTGTGTACATATGAGCCAGAGCCAGGTTATCATCTGTATATATACCAAGTTTTATCTAAATTGGTTTAGCCATTATTACATGATTAACAAATAAACATTCATACATTCACATATATAATATTAGTCAGATTGGGCCTTACGACTTGCGTATTACGTTAAATATTGATTAAAAATCGACGCCATTGTAGTTTTTAAGCGAATGGTTAATCAGATTTGGCGGTGACGGTCATATTTAAATACGTACTTCAACATTGTAACAGTGTGGTTCACAATCATAGATGTAGTTGAGTGCACTTTTGGAGTGTACGTTGATGGCTGAAGCGGCTAGGACCACGCCGCTCACTCTGATGCATAGCCACACAAATGACACCGCGAAGTAGATCCGACGTAAAATGGAAATAGATTTGCCAGTGCTGGAAGGAACATTATTCTTTTCTTATCTTAGGTACCGTGAAATGTAGCACGGTTTGTCTAGAGCTTGTTAGACAGATTGTTCAGTTAATGTTCTTCTATGTAACTTAAATTATGTCGTGACTATAATAAACAGCGCACAGGACATTGTGACTTTAGTAATGTTTTTTTCAAGGTCGAAGATGTTCACCGTGATGTTTATAAGCTTAAATAATTAAAGGTATTATTTAAGTATTATTCCTGGAAGCTGGGGGGTGAAAATAACAGGAAACTCAACTCCTGGGCGAAAGGATAAAGTCAACTCTGGTAATGAAGTGACGGTCTCCTGAACGTCTTAATAAAGTTTGTAAGAAAATAACATTATCCAAATAAAGTTGGGAGAAGATCTACTATTTATTGAAACTATCCGCTGTCTACTGCTTCGCACGTGACAGTAATTTAAATAATAGTTATAGATTTCAATATAAGTTCACAACTAAAATCACAGATGGTGTATTTATAAATCAGTCGCTAGATGTCGTTTTCAAAATAAAATTTGTAAACAGTTTTAAATTAAAATTAATTTATAAGTATATATACTTATAAATTAATTTTAATGTTGGTTTCAATTTAAATTTGCTTCTGATAAATATTACGGTAATTAAAATGATATGGTAAAATCATTTCTATTTCCAAAATCATTTTTATTACCATAATAATAATACACTCACATATAGAAACGAAATTAAGATTTCTAAACGAAAGAATCCAATTTTTGTTATATAATCTAATGATTGTAGTATTTAGCATGTTTTAGGTGGAGCTCTATGTTATTTCTACATCTATATCTGTATCCACATCTATTTATGTATCATATTTTCATATGTCCTTCCCTAAAAAACGGTACAATCTTCTTACATAATTTCATTTCATCAAGATCCATTTAGGTAACACACAAACAGACAGACTTTTTCGAATTTATAATATTAGTGTAGATAAGTATCATCATCTTCATCATATCAACCCTTAGAAGTCCACTACTGAACAAAATGCCTCCCCAATTGATTTCCAGAAAGAACGATTTTGTGCCCTCTCCATCCACTGACTTCCTGCGACAATATCATCAGTCCAACGGAGGGACGTCCTACTCTGAGTTTTTCAGTCCTTGGTCGCGATTCGAGAACTTTTAATCACCAACGGTTATCAGTTCTGCGAGCTATATGAATAAGTATAGTAGACATCAACTCCCAGCTGTAAAAGCAACTCACGTGATGCCCATAAACAATTGCAAGCAGATAAAGTAAAAGTTACAGAAGCAGGACAGCAGAATTATACTTCCAATAGAAGCATCCACCTTCCGCACTAGAGCTGCTTGCTTTACGTACGCTTCTCTTATCCTGCGCCAACTGTACACTTTCAGGACTTCGGTTTTCTAAAAGTAACTTTATGTTAGACATATGTATGAAGTGAGATGTAAAGTATGTTCAATACGAATAGTCTTATTCTACTTCACTTAATAGCATCTGTCTTTTAGATGTCAATCTTGCCAAGGTCAAGTGAAGTTGGTATCTTGTAATATTTTTGAAAACACAAACGATGCGCTATTATGTATATTATAAATTTTTTTCATTGAGTCATTTTGTGTTTTTTATTTAAATATGTTTAAATGTTTCAAATATGTTTACATATGTTTTTATATTTTATTTAAAAATAAATTATTTAAATAAAATTTGTTAGTGACTCAGGTGTGAATCATGGGAATAAAAGGTTTGTGCTTCTTTGTGATTCGAGCAAAATTAATCTAATATAATAACACTTGACATTGGCAAAATTAACATTATTATGTGTGTCATAATAATGTTAACGAAACGACTATAACATTAAAAGCGAATAATGTTGCCTTGATTTGTACGAGGAATCCAAGATAATATATACGATTATTCGATGAAGACCTTTATAATAGACAAATGAAGATGAAAGTTATTAACCCTTTCGCTATTTGAAGGTACAATTTGACCAATAGTACGACCGCCGTAGACTCGCAACTGGCCCAAAAGTGCCAGCGCGCGAAATGTTACTCATAAAGTAGTTTGATCAATATGGTTGATTTTCTGAAAAAACATCTTATGCCGCCATTTTGCCGCCATCACCGCTTAACGCCATATTTAGACGTCTAGATTCAGGTTCGCCACTCAAGAGGTTAAACAAAGTTACAGTAAAAATAAAGAAATGTAATTATGGAAATAAAATACACGCTCACTTTGTCGGACTTCATTTGTTTCTTTTCAATTCTGCTGATCTTTTCCACGCATTTGTTCAGCCTCTGGTATCGTGACGTGAGACCCATACTCAGAAGCACTATCAGCACGTCTTGGAAGGTCCACAATGCTGTAGCTATACTGCTTATGATCAGAAGGGGCAGGGCTACCCAGTCCGAGTAATCATCTAAAGACAACGAATATTTTTAAACTATTTTATCATGATAAAAAAAAGATCGGTCATTTCACACAACATCATCTGGCCCCAAAGTAAGCAGAGTATTGAGTAGAGAGTTATGGGTTTTGTATTTGTCTGATAATACTACTTACATGAGTACTTTTTTTCTTTTTGTAAAAAAATACATCGAAACACAGACCACAGACAACACAGACCCGAGACAAATACTTGCAGATACAATAACAAATACAAACATGTGTCTCGCGACGGTAATTGAACCCGAAACCTTCTGCGTCTCAGCCAGGTCTTGGCTCACTGTGCCACAGAGGTCGTATAGTGGTTCGTTGTTGAGATGTATTTGCAAGATCAATAAATCGACATAAATTTAACCTCAAAAAATACTTATGCAGAAGAGACAGAAGACAATTTATACAATTAATAAATAATAATGGACTCCGAAGAAGACCTTGACTAATTTGAACAGCCTCAAACTATTAAATCTACTTTTTGATGGAACACTCGTATACTTTTATGTACAAACATAAAATACCTCATAAGACACTTAAGCATAAATTTCACTTTCAAAACTCCCGTGGGTTGTAAATACATTTTGATTAATACGAGTTTTACTAACGTATTATTTTGTCAGAGAAGGCACCGACACTGTCTCAATTCATCTAGAGAAACTTTATCAGGATGAGTTTGATCCGCGGTACATTAGCAACCGCTTGAGTTCTCGGTTTGCACTCAAGTGCGGTGAAGATTCTCTAGAAGAATTGAAACAAGTGCCTCCTTCGACAAAATAATATGCGACTAAACCCGTGTTTATCAAAATGTAGAGGCATAAATTACTGCTTCTTTACCAATTTCCCTATAGACTTACTCCATAGCAGTAGAAAGCCGTGTGACATCAAAATGTACTTCTTCACGATAAGTGGTGGTGGACAGTCCAGGCCCACCAGCGATATCATGCTTATCCAATGTTCAACTGTTCATAAAACCATGAAAAATAGAAACTCATGAGTATGTCTGTATTTTTTATCGAATTACAACAGGTATGCTATTTTTATAAAAGCAAGAACTTAACATAGTTCAACTCAAGAACCACACTGAAGCTTCAGCAATCCCAATTCATTTGTCAGGGTATCTATAGTATCAAGTTCATAGGAAGCGCTGAGAGAGACAAGTTTCTTGTCTGATTCTTCTCGAGCTTGGCTACGAAGGAATCGGTACCTAAATTTAAATATAAATAAATACATTTAAAAAAATGGCATCCCTAAGAGTGTTTTTACAAGAGAAAAAAATTAATGGTCTCAAATTTTATTCAATAAAGTCGGTTTTCTGTTTAGTTTTTAAAACGTAATTATGTCATAACTGGTTTCAGTTACCTTCAAACAAATTATTGAAATAAAACCGTATCGTTAATCGTATCGTAATCGTATTGACGACCTCTGTGGCGCAGTGGGCTAAGTCCGGCTGAGACGCAAAAGGTTGCGGGTTCGATTCCCGGCGCGGGACAAATGTTTGTATGATCTGCAAGTATTTGTCTCGGGTCTGGGTGTTTCTATGTATAATATGTATGTATTTACAAAAAAAAGTATATAAGTAGTATATCAGTCATGTGGTACCCGTAACACAAGCTCTGCCTACTTTGGGGCCAGATGATGCTGTGTGAAATGTCCAGTATTATTATTATTATTATTTGATTGACATTGATTGAATCAAAAAATCCATAATAACTATTTTTGCGAATGTGTAATGGAAGTCGTCATAAGCACGTCTAAGCATAATATTTAACATATTTATATTGATACTTACACACACAAAAACCGGCCATAAAACAAGTTACAACCACGATCCTTCTCCTCAAGGACTCATCTCTAGTGACGTTGATCATCATCATTCTTTCCACACTCGCCCAGTATTTGGAGAGCTCGTGCCAAGAGACAGCTAGACGGGAGCCCAGGATAAGGGATATTGTAGCTATTGTGTAGAATATAGCCCCTGATAGACGAGCTGTGACGCTTCCTGGAAATTATGAGAAAACTGTTTGAACTCTCTACAACTTTTGCGTAATTTTATTAATTTATTAACTAGTACGAACAATAATTAATTGTCAATAAAAATAATTTAAAAAAAGAACAATAATGACCTTAAATGATAAGACAAGTTAATACACGTTTAGAAGAAGTAAAACTTAAAATAAATGTCATGTAGGTTCAGTAACAATACAAAATAGTCACGACAAAAAAAATTGAGATAATAATAATAAAATAATGTTATTCCTACTAATTTTTAAGGTTTTTATGTCCAGGTTTCGTTATAAGGGTCAGACAGTTTACCGACACATTTGAAATGTTTAAACTCTTTTGTATAAGTTTTTCGTAGTTAAGGTAGTCATTTGTTATAAAAGCGCTAGGACCAGGACGAGTTTCTTCTCGGGCTTGAGTTAGGAGTAGTTGGCACCTAAATTCACCTAGTATATAAGAAGTTTCAAAATGCTCCTTGTGATTGTGTTGAATAAAATATATTTTGACTTAAGACTCGCTTTTACTCACTTTTGCTCGCTTTTGCTCACAGACTTAGTTTTCTCGTGATGAAATTTTATGAAATTTACAGGTTAATACTTAATAGTGACCCCTACAAAGTTATGAAATAAAAACATAAAAAAGTGTGCCCTCCTACTACCGACTAAACAGCTATTTGGTGAAACCCAACATATTTTACAAAATAGTTGGATATAATTGAACTAGCTGTTGCCCGCGGCTGCGCACGCATGGTATCTACATAAAAAGTAGCCCATGTCTTTCTTCAAGGTATATCTTTTTACCAAAATTCATCAAAATCGGTTCTGCGGTTTAGGTGTGAAAACGTAACAGACAGACAGAGTTTCTGTCGCATTTATGACAGTAAAATCAAAATCTCTTAATACGTGCGAAGCTACCTGGTAACTAAAAGTACAACCTGTTTATATGTATATCTTCGAATAAATAACTCATATAATATTGATCGAACTTCACAGAAGTTCTTTTGATCACATATTATATTTCTTTAATTTATTCGAAGATATACATATAAACAGGTAGATGTTTAGAGATTCGCATTTGTACTTAGTAATAAAATATAAGTTTAATTATAAACGGTGTTTTAATCAGTACTTTAATTCACAAACTTAGACATAATGTTAACTTCAAAAACATACATAATATCATTACATTATTATACATGAATCAGTGATCAGTCTTAAGTAACTTCCTTAAAATCAAGCTTTAACATTCTGTAAAATTGATCGGGCAAAGTTATTGTCGACATTTGCGATAGGTCTTTGGTAAAATTTGAACACCTTCGACTTACTAGTCCATCCTGCGGCTTTCCTAATAGTATCGACGGATACCCCTGCCGCGGCGGCCGCAGACGTAGAGGCTTGCCGCGTGCTGTGCGCGCTGAACGCCCTCACATCCACGCCGCTCTCCGACAGTGCCTGTTTTATCCATCTGCTTATTGACTGTGCTGTCGCGCCCTTATAGGGGCGCTTCACAGTTTTTAAGAGATTGGATACATTTAGAGGCCGGTCTTCCCTTGTGACAAAGAGATAATCCTCAAGGATGGTCGCAGGGCAGATTCAGGCATTTTCCCTGAAGTACGGTAGGAACAAGGTTGGCTGTTCTCGACCTGCCGCCGATGTTTTTAAAATGTCTTTGATTGCCATGATGCCGTTAGAACTGAAACTTGTGTTTTCTAGTTTTATCAGTGACATAGTTTGAAGGCTTTGGGCTGTACATAATGCTAGCAAAATTACTAATTTTTTTTGTTAGTTTTTCCCTATTTAGTTCTCGATTTGGTTACCAGTTATAGATGTTATTGAGCACTATTTGTGGATCCCAAGTGCTGCAGTACTTTGGAAAACTAGATTTTAATTTGAATGCTCCCTTTAGAAGCCTTTTAACTCTATCGTCTGACCCAATATTATTTCCTAATAAGAGGGATAAAGCAGATATGTGGCTAATTAAAGATCCTTATGATGTTCCCTTGTTAATCTGCGCACTTAGAAAGCACACAAACGGGGGAAGAAAGCAATCAAAGGTATTATAGTTGTTACCGTTACAGAATTCCCACCACAGATTAAATGAGACGCTATATTGCTGAATCGTATTGTTCGATAGGGATGCCAGCATTAGGTGCAAGGCTGATTCCGGGACGCTACGCGACGAAAACGCCTGCCTGAGAGTATTGCGGCACCCAGGATAAGTGGATTTCTGTAACAGGATTTTATACAGTGTTCACTAGGATTGAGCCAGATATTTTTGGACGTAATAATGCTCATTAATTGTAGATACCAAGCTTGAGATGGCCAGAAGGTAAAGATCAAGATGCCTGTAGCTTCTCCCTCTATAATATTTTGAAGGCACTTGAGTATCAGAGGAAAAGGAGGAAATGCGTAAAAGAACTGTGTATTCTAGTGAATTGTAAAAGCGTCTATGGTAAGAGCGTCAGGGTCTTTTTTCCATGACACATAGTGGTGGCATTTGGCATTGGCCCGAGAAGCAAATAAATTGATTTCTGGTGTCGAAATGTTTTGATATTCGTTGGTAAGCTGAATTTGATAGTACAGATTCGATGTCAGGATTGAGTTTTCGAGATTCGGCATCGGCTTCTAAATTATCTTTAGTATTTATGTAAGAAGCGAATAACCAGATATTTCTTTCTTCGGACCACTGCCAAATTTGACTAGCCAGGTTGTTGAGATGAGGGTACTAAATTCCTCGCATTCGATTTACGTAGCTGATAGCTGTTGTGTTATCTACACGCATAGTATGGAACAGTTAGACTTTTCTCCTGCAAAATATTTTAGGGCTAAGAAGACAGCTAACAATTCCAAATAATTGATGTGTGATTCAAGTTCACTACTTTTCCAAGCTTCATGAGCTTGTTCGTTATCACACACTGCTCCCCAACCAGTACGTGAAGCGTCTGTATATATTTCAGAGTCAAAGTTGGCTATATTGAATGAATTATTGGTCTTTAAGACGTTATTTTTCCACCAATTCAGGTCTTTCAAAATTGTGGAATGAGGTTAAATTTGGCTTCAAAATTAGAAAATTTTTGTAAAACTAGAAATTTTCGCCTTTCGAGAAGTTTAGTGTAAAGCCAGCAGTATTTGACTACAGGACACGCGGCTACTAAGACTCCGATTAATTGAGCAAATTCACGGATACACTTTTCTAATGGTAAAGAAATTGTTTGATCTAAGGAGTCAAACATGAATTCCAGGTGCTTGCATGATTACATGATGACAAGGGAGCTTTTTTCATAATTTACTATGAATCCTAAGCATTCGAGAAGATTCAAAGTAGTTTGAACATTTGTGTAACATTCGTTGTAACTATTACCTATGCAAAGTTTATCGTCTAAATAACACACGTTTTGAAAACCTTTATATCTTAGGTGAGATATTACTTTTTCATAACCTTGGTGAAGACTGTGGGGGCTGCTGAAAGCCCATATGGCATGGAATTTAACTCATATGTAATTACAACCTGTTTGTCGTTTTCAAATTGAAATCATAAGAAGTTACGGTTCGATTCTCAAATAGGTATAAGTAAATAGGCTTCCTTCAAATCGATTGTAGCTATGAACCCGTTAGCAGGAATTAATCTAGGAGCTGTTCGGTAGTCTTCCATCTTAAAATATAATTTCGAAAAAAAGTTATTTATGTTTTGAAATATACTAATCACTAGAAGGCTTACAAGTCCTTATAGCCCCAAGGTCTAATAACTTTTTAATAGCTATAGTATTGTCAACTTTTTCTGCTGGTGACCATGATACCTTTGGTATATAGGTTTGTGTCACATGGTGTTCCAATGGTATAGGAAAACCGTTACGTATCCAGTCTAAAATTACGGCGTTAGAAGTAATATTGAGCCAACAATCGTAGAAATGCGAGATTCTATCGGCATGTTTTACCTGCACTATTGACGCGTCAGAGATTTCATCGGTTTGTTTGGACCTGTCGTGCTCGCTGTCCGCTGCTGCGGCGGAGGACGGCGGCTTGTCACAGGGTAGTTCGTCCTGCCCGACCCTTGCGCCCCCCCTGTTCTGCTGGAAGCGCAAAGGTCCCGACCACCGGTTGACTTATACTGGTACTGATAACGGGTACTAGACGCCGCTTGTTCAGTCATCGAGGCGTTTTTTGGTGTTTTAATAATCTTTTTGATCGATAAACCTTGTTTTTCGATCATTTTTGACGCTTCTGTCAGCTTATTTCCATAAAGCGTGTCGTCTCTTTCACTATCTTGAACAATGTTCAGAAACAGCTTAGCTGGTGCATAATTGATGACGCTAATCCGAGCTTGGGTTTCCTGGTAGTGGAGATCCGTCAAAATTCGGCATCCGTCGCTGATTATTTTTATAGCTTCAATTTTATTATCGCCCGTTAGCATTAGGGTTAGAGCCTTATTGATAGCTAAGATACCAATACCTAGTTGTTGTTGTTCTGATTCCTTACGTTTGTCCCGCTGACGAGATGCTTCTGATATAGCCGATGATACTTCTCTGTTCAGCTCAGCCTAGGCGCTTGTAAAAGAATGCAGTTTTCCGGCACAAGATATTCCTTTAGTAGTTTATCTTTTGCTTCCTTCAACAGTTCCTTTTTTAGGATAGGATCCCAGCACTGGACCAAGCTTTGGTGGATTTTGTCCCCAAGCATCCGATCATTTCCTGTCTCTTCTCCAAGTGCTCCCAGGAGATCTGGGTCAAGCTCAGAAAATGCGTCAGATTCATCATCGGGCGAAGCAGCCTCTATGGCGGGTGCTAAACCTGTGGCGTCGGCATCAACAAAAGCAGAGGGCATCGCATCAACCGTCGCAAGACCAGTTTCTAACATCGGAGATAAGTTTATAGATGAATCATCTAAAATTCACGATAAACGAGAATTAATATAAAATACTGACTTTCGTGTTAACTCTCGGTTAACCGCCGGGCTTACTTATATAATAAAGTAGTATACCATAAAGGTAAGCTTAGCAGGCATTGGTAGGTACCTCATTATACTTTTCATGTTATGCGGCCATCGTGTTAACGCTCGGTTAACCGCCAGGCGAGTGCATTATCATTGTTATAGCTTTCGTGTTAACGCTCGGTTAACCGCCAGGCGAGTGTATTATAATTGTCATAACCGTCGTGTTAACTCTCGGTTAACCGCCAGGATTATCTCAATTTAAAACATATTTATAGATTATTTCCACAAAACGGCACGTAAGTATACTAATGTTGAAACAAGGTACCAAATAAGCTTATTGCGCCGACACACAAAACTGCGAATCACGAATAAAGCATAATGTGAGGGTAGATGCATACCTGAGTCTGATGAGGTTTCGATCAGAATCCTTCGGCGATTATATCTCTGCTGTTCGAGTTTCTTGATTTTTCACCGATAATGTTGAATATTGTCCGGGGACGTATCACGATTACGTTTCGGCATTTTTATGAACATTTATTTCACTAACAAGGAGTGCGCGTGCGCTTTTACCTCGCACGAAAAATTAATGACGTCTTCAATAGGGCAGGGCCAGTGCTGGGCCGAATCGATTTAGTTTGTAAAATTCGATAGTAGTATCGATTTTCAAAATCTCTTAATACGTGCGAAGCTACCCAGTAACTAAAAGTACTACCTGTTTATATCGAATCTTCGAATAAATTAAAGAAATATAATATTAGTAGGGTTTTCTTAGCCCCCGGTTGATTTTTCCAGATTTGCAAAATTCATGTGAAAAATATACTATCTGATTAGTCCCATAGAAATTTCATAAAAATCGGTGTAGTAGTGGTTTTAAATCAAAATAGCTGTTAAAAATACGTCATCCTAGTGAAGGATTTTTTGTGTTTTTATATAAATGAAGTCGGTTTTCTTTTAGTTTTTTAAACGTAATTATTTTACGCCTAAACCTCGAACGGGACATTCCTCTTTTAGTTCACTAATGCTCAATTCATAAATAATGTAAACTTAAAATCCATGAATAGTATCCGTGAGTTAACTTTTCTAGGAAATAGAAAACGGACTGTTCTTATTTCTAAAGATAATTCAAGTAGGGGTGCTACTAGCGAATAGAAAAAGAAATAAGGAAGTTTAAGGAGTACGTTAATTAATTGTCAGTAATTTAATCCCTTAACATACTCGTATGATATATGAACGACAATATTTTAACGAGCTTTTTAATAAGCCTTTTTTTTTAGCCTTTTAATGAATACCAAATGCGATAATCAACAAGTAGTTCGCCCTGACCTCACGATGTTTTTATCGTATTTATAGACTTGTTTCTGCCCGTGGCTTCGCACGCGTAGTACATACATAAAAAATGGCCTATGTCCGTTTCTAAGATAAAATCTATATCCATACCCATTTGATTGATGAAAAAAAAAGTTTTGTTGATCCGATCGCTACCAAACTTCACAGAATCACCCGCTAGGCCAATCTGGAGATTTATTTAGAATTGTAAAAATTGTAATTGATGTATAATCGTATTTTTTGCTTAGAACCAAAACAGTGCAGTAATGTTATATGAAATTTCATTATTGCACTGTTTTTCATTATTGCACTGATATTTTTAGTTTGAGTAGGTATATTTTATCACAGTAGGTAGGTAGATAGGTAGTTGAATGAAAAGTAAATTACGCACCTTGCTAAAGTGAGTAATTAATGCACTCGTGTTAATTCAGTGCCCTCGCGTGCGCTCGGGCACATAACACTCGTGCATTAATAACTTACTTTGCGCTTGGTGCAACAATCTACTATTGCTCGCTTGTTAAATAAAATAATACATCAGTAAAATAAAAAGTCAAAATAAATAAACTTAAAAAACTAAACTAAAACTATAACTATATAGAAGGAACTTACTATGCCCAGTAGTATCCTTAGCCCAACCAGCCAAAGCCATTATGACCTTCCAAATAGAAAAGACAACGACCGCCAGCAAACTGGCCAGCACCAAAAGACTCCATACCCTCACGATCCGCTTCCTAGATCCCATAATCCCGAAGATTGAAGAGTAAAGGAACACTTTGTTCATGGTTTGCAGGAACTCCTGGGCCAAAAAAATAATAATAATATATGAAATCAAAATCAAAAATACTGCCTAATATTATAAATATTATAAATATAAAGCACTAATATTATGAATCCGAACGTAGCTCTGTCGTGTCTGTTCGTTACGTTTTCACGCCTAAACCGCTGAACCGATTTTGATGAAATTTGGTAATGAGATAAATGGGACCTTGGAAAAGGACATAGGCTACTTTTTATGTAGCAGCTAGTAATGTAATATGTAACCCTGAGAAGATATGCTGACACACAACTGTAATCATTGAGCTTAGTAGACACCTCATCTCTACTTCGTTTTTTGGGATGTCTAGGGAAAGTAGTCAGAGGCAAGGCCAAAGATATTTGTCTCTTGCCCACGCTTTGTACAGTAGTTAGTATTTCCTACGTGAGAAATTGCAAGTCAATCGCCGCTTATAGGAATAATTATCAATGATATTTGGAAAATGTTTGTTTGAGAGCAATTGCTACGATGTCTCAGACACAATGTTATAAAGTATCTATTAGTCATCTGGTCATCCTTATACATAGCTATGCTTTGTTTGGAGCCAGATGGTGTTTGTGTGTTGTTTACCTATACTTTACATACATTAAATACATGTCCCAGATACGATGCTATGAAGTTTATTTTTAAATTTATTTTATATAATTTTTTAATTATTTTTATTTTTATTTATTACATACATTTTTCGAAAAGAAAAAATCGTAATGGTGCATGGTCAGGTTCGAACCCACAACCTTATTATTGGAAGTTAAAGGGGCTACTAGAGCTTTTGATTGATAATTTTTTTTTTCTATCGATAATAATAACGATAATCAATAAATAAACATAGAGTTTTATGAAAAGTCATGAATCATTGCGTTTTGTACCTTACATCAGTGATATAAATGCTACCGAACGAGTCTTCTATTAATAAACAAACATTATTGAAGTTTAAAAACAAATACAATACAATACAATCATTTATTAATAACACCAGGTTACAGGTCAGTTTTTGTACAAAAATATTAAAATATACTTTCATTTGAAAACTAATTACATTCTATTAACTACATTCAACTTTGTAACATTCATTCTATGTCAATATAATAATAAAACTAATATAAAATAAATAAATCACGGTTTTTAATTAAAAAATTATCAATCATAAATGTATTAATTAAATCAGTGGCAATTCATAGAACTCATTTACTGAGTTGAATGAGTTGTGAAGTAGCCACTTGCGTAATCTTATTTTGCGCTGTGGAAGTTGCATCTTTTTTTATGGTATCCGGCAGCCTATTATACACTGAGGGACCCATTATGTACACGGACCTCTCGGATTTGGTCAGTTTAACAAAGCTCAATAATCAGAACCATGAATCGGGTACAAAAAAATAGTACATTATTCGTAGCCTTTCGTAGACCCTTCGTAGCTAGTTCGTAGCAACGTAGCCGTAATCATACCCAGTAATTACTTATGACACACTTGAATCCATTACCTTTAAGAAGAGTGCTAGGGTGACAGTTATATCAATGACATATGAACCAAATTACAATAAATCTCGACTCGACTCATATTGGTTTATTTACTGGTACTTACATCGTTGTTTGGCTGTTGAGGCAAAATAAGTTTGTTCGGCCCTAAAATATCGTTCAGAATAACTGCCTTCTTCATTTTCATTGAATACCTCAATTCAAAACAGAATTGCTGTAAATTACACTGTAGGGTACAATGGTTTTTAAATGTCACTGTTTAGAGTGATTTGATTTGTATTGTGGGGTTACGAGTCATTTTAATTCACTCGGCGCTGACCATTACTTGCAGAGCTCTGGTTTAAATGAAACTTTGCATAAAACAGAGTTCATTAATATTCATATCAAGTGTTTATTTTGCGTATAATAAGTTTACCTTATCCTAACCTGATGGGTAGAGTATTTTTTTTTGACAGCATTGCATAAAAAAATACAAATAAAAAATATCAAAATCTAGGCTTTGTTTATAGTGTAAGCGTTGGTCTGATATATGGGCCTTAGAACATGTTCACGGAGTAGAGTGCTGGGGACATTTATGTCAATGAAATAAGATAAAAATGCAATAATTTATGACTCTACATAAGACGAAATCATTGAACAAATCATAATTTGCATCAGTGATTGCTATTTAGACTCCTGAACGTTTTCGTGTTTTCAGAGACCAATTGGTCTTCGTCTAATTGGTAGACGTTTTTCAGGCGTCTTATGACCACCATCGTAGGTAATTACTGAATTAGGCCCGCTTTATACGATCATTCTATCTGTCCCAATTCCAGTACATTTTCTGGATTTTTTTCGTATAATTGTCAGTGAATCAATCACGCTGGAAGGGCTGAATTAATTTTTATGAATTTTGCATAGCACCAAATATACATATACCAATAAGAAACGTCATCCATTCGATCATTACATCTGTCTTCTGTGGTGCAGTGGGCTAAGGTCCGGCTGAGAGGCAAAAGGTTGCGAAGGTGGTTGCAAGTATTTGTAAGGAGTCTGGGTGGTTTTTTGTATATATAATGGCCTCAATTCTGTTGGCACCAACCTAACTAATTTTACCTAAAATTAGGTTTTGAACTGTCAAATTAACCTTGGTATTCTGCTGCTACCAACTTATCCTAATTTAATTTTATCTAACTTAATTAAGCGTTCCTAATTTAGTTAGATGGTACCAACCGAATATGTTTTACAAATGCTATGACTAACTAAATATATTTTAGACAATTCCTAATACTAGAAATGAACCAACCGAATTGCCACCTATGTATGTATTTACAAAAGAAAAGAAGTACTTATATAAGAAGTCTATCAGTCATATGGTACTCATAACACAAGATCCGCTTACTTTGGGACAGAATGATTTTGTGTGAAATGTCCAGCATAAATTTATTTATCATTAAAAATTTCTATTAAAAGAAAATTTAATAAAATACTGTTGATAAAAGTATACTTTTATGTGACTAAATTCTTTTACGACCGTATTTAACTCTGTGGCTATTTATAGTTATGGAAATATTTTTTTATAATGATTTTGTAAATTTATACCTACCTACTAGAGATATTGTATGCAGAATCCGGAGATTTCCAATTTTAGGAAACACCCATTTGTAACACCTGGATTCAGAAACAATAAGTTATTATGAAACTTGATGCAGATGTAGTCTATTTGTTATCTGCATGACGATTACGGAACACTTGATACAATCAATGTATATCAGTTTCGATTAGCAATTTAGCAAATATTTCAGTTTATATTCATACAAGCTGCTGCCTGCAGCTTTGCACGTATGATACCTACATAAAAAGTTGCCTATGTCCTTCTCCAAGTTCCCATCTATCTCTATACCAAAATTTACCGAAATCGGTTCAGCGGTTTAGGCGTGCAAACGTAACAAACAGACAGAGTTACTTTCACATTTACAATATTAGTAGGTATGACAGCAATGGTTACAATTCACATTCACCTTTTCATAATCTCCCGGCTGGAATAGATTTTAAGCTATTTTTTACGTAGTTAGCACGTTAAGTCGCCCAGAAGCTGTCATGTAAATCAATGATGTTCAATCTCAAAACCAGCGCTGCTTCCGTGCCTGGAAGTAGCACATGCATAGATAAAACCATATAGGCCACACGATAATGTTGATTGGTTTGTGGAAAGGACTAATTTACGCATGGTTGTAGGTACTTAAGTTGTTTTTGACGACCTCTGTGGCGCAGTAGGCGCAGTTGCGGGTTCGATTGCCGCCGCGGGACTAATGTTTGTATAAGCTGCAAGTATTTGTCTCGGGTCTGGACGTTTCTATGTATTATATGTATGTATTTACGAAAAAAGTATATAAGTAGTATTTATCAGTCATGTGATACCCATAAAACAAGCTCTGCTTACTTTGGGGCCCGATGATGTGTGTTTGTATACATTTTCCCATGGGCCTTAGACTTTTTTCCGCTCTTGTTTGCTCATTTGCATTGTGTTTGTGCTAATTAGATGTTTTTTTTCATTCTTTTGATAGCCATTCCTGTATTTTTTTTATCACCAATAAACCTACGTTTGACCAAGATCTCGTCTGATGTTAAGCGACGATGTGGCCGACGATGGGGCACGCAGGTTTAGAAGACACCTATTTACTCAAGACTTGAAGAGACCTAGATTGTAGTTTTCAGGAAAGACAGACGACGGCAAAACATTACAATCCTTGGCTGTACACATAAGGTGGAATCAAAGCGTTTTGTTCGTAAGGGTTTGACTGACAAGGCATGGATGGTATTGAGCGGTACGTCTGCCTATCCTGTTGTAAATTCCGTCTAATTTTGAAAAAAATACGTTCAATTTCTAATGAATTTTACATAATAAGGTTACCTTGCTATTCAAAAATCACACAAACACCTACAAATAGCTATTTTAACGAATACGGAACCACAAAACCATATTATTTTAAAGCGCTTCAGAGCTCTTGATACACTGGTCAGTATCACGAAAGCTAAACACGCTATTCAATCATTGAAAGCTGTCTTTGTGTAAACAACTAATCACTGCTTAATGGCGACCGGCCTGTGCCAATTGTTTCCAGTAGCTATAGAATAGGATTTTAATAATTAGACATGGATAGTGATTCTATTGTTGCATTGACTAGCTCAGTTGGTAGTAGCTCTGCCTAGGTTGAGGATTCGATTCCAGGACACACATAGGTGTTAGTTCTGTGTCTGGGTGTAATAAAGTATCTTATGTATGTATTTAAAAATATATAAGTATTATATCAGCTATGGTCGCGATAATAAAAGTTATGCTTAGTTTGGGGCTAGATAGTGCTGTGTGCATTGTATATTTATTATTTATATATATAAATATAATTATAACTAATGATGCCTAAATACAGAAACGGTACTCATGCATTTGAGACCAACTCAGACGTTGGAAAACAGGTTATTATGTAAAAGAAGCAGCAGCGACAGAAATATAAAAAAAAATATACCAAAGAAGTCAAAAGAACTTTTATGCGGCTAAATGAAAATATACGATTATAGCAGGAATAGTAGTATTATTATTTGTCGTGAGTTACGTAATAGAGATTCTTACTGATATAAATAAACGTCATCTAAGCCTACCAAATTCAGTGGCGTTGCAGTATGTAAGACTTTCGCGGTCCCGTTCATTTCAGCGTACTATAAAAAAGACAGCATTAGTTTCAGTAAGTTTAAGCTTCAAAATGCAACAACAGATTCAAAATCAATGAATTATAAGTAAGTGATATTCAATTCAAATATTGTATTAAAGCAATTGCTTATAAATGGTTTTATTTATTAAATAAATATAGGTGGACAAATCATACAGCAATATCAATCCCCAGAATGAATGAGTGAAATGAACGATGAACATTCCAGAATGAACCAGAACCAGATTACTAGCAGAATAATTATATAGCGACTTATAAACAATTACACAACAAAGATACATGCTTTTTACTACATAGTATAAAACAAAATTGCTTCCCGCTGTCTGTCTGTCCATACATAGGGATAGATATTTAAAACTACTCAACGAATTTTAATGCGATTTTTAATAGATAGAGTGATTCAAGAGGAAGGTTTATATGTATAATACGTGCGTAATATAGTAGTACAAACGTTGATAACTATAGAGGTTTCTAAAGTTTCTAAAGTTCTAATCCCATTAGACATTCTGTAGTATATTTCGTTTAATTAAGTATTGCACCCGTGCAAAGACGTGGCAGGTCACTGGTGATATTATATACCAGTCAGATACAGAACGTACATCTATCTTCATCTCACAAATGTTTGTCCTATAGGGATCCTACAACCATGCAGAAAACAAGGCTACCAATTCAGCCGTGGGGTAGTGCAGTTAAACATGATTGACTGGGCCCTTTTTTAGTTCTAGTTTAGTTTAGCGATCTGATTTTTGTTTTAAAAGATATTTGTGATATAGTTTTATTTGCTTAAAATAGGTAGATAAAATAAAAAAGAAGTTTAAGTTGGTAGAAGTTGATAGAAAAAATACAAAAACATTATAGAAAATATTTACATAGGTGTCCTATTAATCCATGTGTGTGTTGCTGAGCCCTTTTTTAGTCCTAGTTTGGTTAAGCGATCTGCTTCTTGTTGTAAAAGATATTTGTGATATAGTTTTATTTGCTGACCTAAGATAGATAAAATAAAAAAGAAGTTCAAGTTGGTAGAAAAAAACAAAAACATTAAAGAAAACATTTACATAGGTGTCCTATTAATCCATGTGTGTGTTGCAGCCAGACAATAAAGTCAGCGTATAAATTTGGTCAAAGAGCAAACACTGATTTTCAGCTAGAACCTTTTGAGATGACAAGTTGAACGAGATGAAATACCTGCAGCATAACAAGTTACATGTATGTGTGCGTGTAAACCAAACCAATGTGTATCTAAAACCAGTATTTGCGTTAACGTAAATTATCGCAAATATGGAATCCCTATCATTAGTTCCTAAATGGTTATCTTTAATTAATATTTTACAAAATTCAAAAGAATCAAAATGTATTAAATTCACATAAATTCACAAATGAAATACAAAGCCCAACCAAACATTGTTATTAATGTAGGGGCTAAGCTACAGTGGGGATCACAAATTGAAACTCTTGCTGGTAGGCTTTCCGCTGTTCTGCACATTTGCAGTTCGCACGATACGATGGTTTATTGATGAAACTACCGCTAGACTAGTTTATGTTATCTACTTCATACTGTTATTTTATATAGCACCATTCTCTGGGGAAAATCAGGAGATATTCAAGCAATTTTTGTTCTTCAAATATGGCAGATATATGGCAACAATTTATCTCAAAGACTCTCGCGGTCTTTGAGATAAACATTTAAAGAAATTAATATTCTCAGAGAAGCTCAGCTTCACAATATAATGTGTACGAAAAAGTATTATATACTTATAAAAATAGAAATAGGTTAGCAAAATATTGATATTCATAGAATCAATACTAGGAACAGAAACAAAATGAACACCAAGAAGTTTCAACTAGAAAAAGTAAATAGATCCTTTATGGGGTGCGCTTCTACATATAATAAACATTATGTAAGTGTAACTAAACTACCTATCAAGATAATTAAAGCTTACATAAAGGGTAATCTTGCGATGAAAGCGTATTATCATATAAATTACTATATTGTTGATTAGAATGCATGGCCTCATGATGCTCTACTCTCTGATATTTAACCGATAGATTTGAAATGTATAACGCATTGTTACCTTGTATTAGTTTTTCGTAGTTATTTATTATAAAAAAGACCGCAAATAAATAATGACACAAAATAATTACATTAATCTTATAGCCAAATTACAAGTTGATTATATTTTATAACATATTTTGTATTTTGTAATATTTTGTATGTATTTTGTTAGATGCCAATTCCTCCAAACCCAAGCTCGAGAAGACTTGACGAGAAACTTGTCTTGGTCCTAGCGCTTTTTTGCATGATCCTTCTTATCTACCTTAACTACTAAAAACTAACAAAATACATACAAAATATTACAAAATACAAAATATGTTATAAAATATAATCAACTTGTAATTGGGCTATAAGATTAATATAATTATTTTGTGTCATTATTTATTTGCAGTCTATTTTTAAAATAAATAAATAAATAATTAATAAATATTGCTGGACAATACACACCACAACATCTAGTCCCAAACTAAGCATAGGTTGTATTATGGCGACTAGATGACTGATAGAATACTTATACACTTTTAAATACATACTTATGATACCATATAACACCCAGACACAGAACAAACACCTATGATTTTCACACAAATGTTTATCTTGGGAGAGAATCGTATCCTCAACCTATAGCGCAAAAGGCAGAGCAACCAACTGAGCTGACAGGCCAGTCAAAATAGAATCAACTAATTTATTATAATATAAATGTGAATGTAAGTTTGTAACACTTTCACGCGAAAACTACTTAACTGATCATCATTAAATTTGTACACAAATTTTTGGAGGTATTAGAAATAACATACATTTAAAAAAAAAAGTTGCGAAAGATATTAGTGTGAGAGCTAGTGTCCACAAGCCCCTAACATTTTCAAGCTGACAATAAACCTACCTACTAACTTAATACTAAATGAGAACCTACTTACTTTACTTTGTTAATTAATGTAGGTGTAGTTTTTTATAATTTTTTGTTAGTTTGTTATTGTTTCTGTTCATTGTTTTTTTGTGTGTAAATAAAATTTATTATTATTATTTATATGGCAAAACAACGTTTGCCGGGTCAGCTAGTATAATATAATTGTATTTGTTTGCACCAGCATGACACACAGAAATATTAAAATAAAATTATAACAATAATCATCATTCTAATCTAAAAGAAGCCTACTACTTACCTACCGTTACAAAAACGTTCGAACTCAGCATAATTCAACCTGCGTTGGTATTCCGTTAGAAACTTCTTAAAACCTTATTTATCTTAAAGTTTCATACCAGTATTTTTTTCATAGAAGTCTATATTAAGTAAGAATTGATTATAGTTACCTTTCTTTCCACTGGTACAGCAAAACTGATGGGGATAATAAATTATGTATATGCATTTTCTACATATTCAATACTAGCTGCTGCCCGCGGCTTCGCACGCGTGGTACCAACATAAAAAGTAGCCTATGTCCGTCTCCAAGGTACCATGTATCTCTATACCAAAATTTATCAAAATCGGTTCAGCGATTTAGGCGTGTAAGCGTGACAAACAGACAGTCAGACAGAGTTACTTTCACATTTATAATATTAGTAGGGATAAATAGGTACTTGATGTTAAGCATAATGCCTACTAGTACTTACTTAACAAACACTTAAAAAAATTGAAATTAATTTTAGTGATAAATAAATAATAATACCGGACATTTCACACAGCATCATCTGGCCCCAAAGTAAGCAGAGCTTGTGTTATGGGTACCACATGACTGATATACTACTTATACCTATATACATTTTTTACACCTATATATGACAAATACTTGCAGATCATACAAACATTTGTCCCGCGGCGGGAATCGAACCCGCAAATAGGTAATATTTATGTGTATAAACCCACTAGTGCCGGTAATAGTGCCTTTCAAGTGTTTCATGCCGTTCTGGCTCTTGCACACCTTGGCTATGTTTTTCTGGCGATTTCGACTTTTTCGTTTTCCTATTTCCTAGTGGTTTTCTAATTTTTCGCTGTGTACCCTGCAGTTTGTCACATATTGGCATAATCTGTTATCCTTGAATCTCTGCAAGTGGCACGCCAAAAATCCATTTTAGGATACCCATGATCCTGGATCCCAAGATGGGGATAGTGGAAATAAACTATTGAAACGAATACCCTTGTATGACATTTATATTGTCCATCTGATTCATGTCAAGCGACGTAGATAAGGCTCAAGTGCTTTTTAATATTAATGTGGGTCCTGTTACCTTCCATGTTTGTTAAGGGTCGACATGATTGCATTACCTACCTTTTACTACTATGTATTACTAGCTCCTGCCTGTGGCTTTTTACGAATTGTACCTACATATAAAGTTTTTTTATGCTATTCCATCTCACTGATAATGTCTGTACTACATTTTATCTAAATTTAGTCTGATTGAGCGGCAATCATTAAACGTGCATACGAACTCTCAGTTTTCTAATATACTAGCTGTGCCTTTCACGACTTTGTCCGCGCGTCTTAAAAAAAAAACTAATTGTAAATATAAACCATTCTCAAATCCACTTGAACACACAAAAGAAATAATAAAAATCGGTCCAGCCGTTTAGGAGGAGTTTAAATACAAACACACCCAAAGAAGATATATGTTTTTATAGGGACTGCCCGCGGTTTTGTACGCGTGGTACCTATATTATAAGTAACTTATTTTCTATGCAATGTCACCGACTAAATATCTTTACAAAACTTCATCCAAATTTGCTCTGTTGTAGCGTTATTAAATCACAAATAAACTTACATATAATATCCAAACATCAATACAAACGTTCTCATATACCAAACCACACGATACGAATACAAATTCATTCTCTCACTCACACACGCATTCTTTGCAGGCATCTTTTCACTCACACGCATTCGATCTGTAGGTATACTGAATGTCGTATTGCGCTCCTTCTCGGCTCGACATATCGAGGGTAATAGCTGAAAATCTGTGTTTGCTTCTTAAGCAAAATTGAGCTTATGACCCTTTAAAAATTACTTTTACACTTTTAGTTTTCAGCTAAAGTTTTATGTGTTTACCATTTTGTACAAAAGCACCATTGATTGTAAGTGTGTGCTAATTTATCATATAAATATTTATCTATCTAACTATACTAATATTATAAAGAGGAAAGATTTGATTGTTTGTTTGTTTGTATTGAATAGGCTCCAAAACTAATGGACCGATTTGAAAAATGATTTTACCGTTGCTAAGCTACTCTATCCCCTGGTGGCACATAAGCTACTTTTAAGCCCTGGAAAATTGGTTTGTAACGGGAAAAATCTTCAAGGCAGGCGAAGCTGCGCGCGGACAGCTAGTCATTTATAATATTCGTAGGATTATTTGAAAATGAATATAATATTAGGAAATTTTATTATATTATGTTACTAGAAAATAACAACAGTAATAATAATAATCCCGGACATTTCACACAGCATCATCTGGCCCCAAAGTAAGCAGAGCTTGTGTTATGTGTACCACATGACTGTATACTACTTACATATGTTTTTTTTTTGTAAATACATACATATTATACATAGAAACACCCAGACATGAGACAAATACTTGCAGATTATACAAACATTTGTCCCGCGGCGGGAATCGAACCCGCAACCTTCTGCGTCTCAGCCGGACCTTAGCCATCTGCAGTATAGTGTTCGTTTAGATAGCACGAGTAGTGCGATCAATCGTGTATTTATACCGCGATATTTATTTTTTACCATCTTAAAAGCGAGCTCTTACGCAATTCTCGCCCGACTCTAAACGGCATTAGAACCCGAATTAAAAGTTTTTATTCAAACAATAAAAACTTGGCGACGTGTTCGACCCTGCCTCTGTTAGAACTAGAACTACTTCGCAGGTCACGTACCATGTAGGACGTGCTATATGCCATTAAAGCGCCCCTCATCTTAAGATGGTACCCAGAGCATAAAATTAACTTTTATATAAAAAAAAAAGTTACTTTTTACCGCAATTTAGCGACTATCCGCTTGTTAATTAAAGAAATAATAATTACTTGTGGTCGCCCACTGGTAAAAACTCGACCATAATTAATTAATATTTAATGTATTTTTTAAGCATATTTTATGCACTTTCTTTCACTTATTAATTATATAAATAAAATAATTATATTATTTTAATATTTTGCATATTGCTTCCTCGTTTCAAATTGTTTTTAAAGCTATTGTTAGTTTTATAATTGAATTATGAGATAATGTCTAAAATATTAAAATATTAAATAACCATCATCTCCTAAAGTTGACGTTGTTAGATGGAAAGCAAGCTTATTAAAATACTTTTTTCAGAATATCGTTGAATATTTAAAAAAAAACCGTGATCTGTGCGCTGTAAATACGCGTCAAAATCATTTGATCAGCGAGTCGCCTTAAGACAACGATATTAACTTTACATATATATATGTATATGTATATAGATGCACTATATTAAAAATACTGCTATAGTAAAATGTGTAATGCAATTAATCTATACCTATAAAACACTTAATCTGACTGACTACTAAAAAGGGGTAATATAGGGTGTCAAAGTTTCTATGGGAACTTTTTAACGAGTAATTATATTGGCTTTAACTTTCTTCGGATACTTTAAATAAAAAATACGGACACGTGTTTCAGGGTTTTTTGTCAAAACAACTATAAAAAGCGGTAAAGGTTTGTTGACTGAGTAACTATAAGAGCATAATAAGTAAACCAATATTGGCAAGAATTATATTATGGACTACATGGTATTTTTTTAAGCTTAACTCACACCTGCGCGACCAAAACGACTGCGAAGCGGGAGCGTCTGCCGCGCAGCGGACACTACCCATACCTTATCTATGGCGCTTTGCACACCTACGCGACCAGGTTACACGTTGCATTGCAGACACTCCCGCATCGTGTCCCGTTTCTCGCGTTACTGACCTGCAGGTTTGGCCGAACCTTTAATCTTCTTCTTGAAGCAATTTATATTATGTGCATTTCCTCGTATTATTATCAGCCCGGTTTTTGTTCCCTTATAATTTGTGATAGTTTAAAAATTACTATATTTTGATAAATTTAGGTTTTTATAAAAAAAAGGTTTCGCAAGAAATGGAAAGATCACATAATATACGTTTTATAACAAATCATTTAATTGTTTTTTTCGCTCATATTAAAAATAAATGAACCAGCGGGCCTAGCACGGCACGAGGAGAAATAGTCTTTCCCCCGTTTTTATCCACCTGTGGTGGACAGGTGGTGGTGTATTTCCACTGACAGGTGGATAAAAAGGTGGAAAGACTATTTCTCCTCGTGCCGTGCTAGGCCCGCTGGTATCAAAAACACGCCGACAGTTATCGCACAAACCCGAGCGTGTGTGACGTTACAATGTTAGTTTCTACTCTTCGTAGTACACAGCTGATAGTGGAATCTGAGGAATTAGAAGAATTGTCAGTATATTAAATAAATAAATAAATCTCAGGCATTTCACACAGCATCATCTGGCCCCAAAGTAAGCAGAGCTTGTGTTATTGGTACCACATCACTGATAATACTATTTATATACTTTTTTGTTTTTATGTATACATACATATTATATACGAGTATATAGAAACACCCAGACCTCAGACAAATACTTGCAGATCAAACATTAGTCTCGTGGCGGGAATCGAACCCGCTACCTTCTGCGTCTCAGCTGAACCTTAGCCCACTGCGCCACAAAGGTCGTCAATATTCATATATTGTTTGTTATAAATGTAAAACCTTATATGTTGTCGTTGTTATGTCGTACCATTAAGTAAGAGTAGGTAATAAAAACCCCCCAAAGGGGGGGTATAATATAATAAATAAAATAATAATATTAATGTTTCACAAGGTGTTAAACGTTGTAATAAATGGTTGAATTAAATCAAATACTGTTATCATAAATACATATAAACAGGTATCAGGTATATTTTTGGAATAACCTTTATAAAACGTTTATTGCATATGACTTAATAAAATTTACCATTAACCTCAACAAATGCTTTTTTTTTGTTCTTCTTCTTATTGTGTCACTAGTTATTTCTAACTAGTGTGGTGAAAGGATTAAAGTGCGCCTCAGAGGCTCCTTTCGTGCACTTAGGTAAGCCTTAATGTTAACTCTCGATCTTGCCGACAGGACCCGCAGGACCCCGTTTTTTTATTGATATTATCTAATACCTTAGTAGGCACATATCAGTGAAAGGTGTACGAGCCTTAGTAAATTCCCCTGTTCCTAGTAACATTAAACAAGTACGACAGAGTCTAGCCAGCTACTTTAGAAAATTTGACCTTGAAGTTGCATTTTGAACAGCTTTTATAACCAAATTAACTAGAAATAATCAAATTTGGGATTGGGGATACGAAAAGGGATTATGTTATTAACCATTTATCTTCTAAACCTTTTCTAACTGTATTTGACCCGGCATTGCCAACCGAGCTTTATACCGATTCCAGCTTATTGGGCTATGGATCGACTTATACAAAGAATTGATAATGACAAAAATTAATTGCCCACTACAGTAAACGAACTTTACTGGCTCGAGCTGTTGCTCGCTACATAGTTCGCATTTTGTAAAGGAATTGTAGCCAAATTTTATTTATTAGTTTCAAACCAATCACCCATTAATAAATTCCATACAATCATTCACTCCGTTTTTTCTACCTTTATGAGGGTTATTTTGAGAAATCCTGAAACACATGTCCATTTATTTTGCATTTTAAGTATCCAAACCAAGTTTCAAAGAAATCACACCACCCGATAAAAAGATCCCATAAAAATTTTGACATCCCATTTTACCCCTTTGTTAGGGTTATTTTGAAAAATCATGAAACACGTGTCCATTTATTTTACATTTTAATTATTCAAATCAAGTTTCACACAACGCGTTAAAAAGTTTCATACATTCGTTTAACCCTCTTAGGGATTGAATTAAAAAAAACCCCGCCTTTGTGGGTTGTTTTGCTATAAAAGGAAGCTACCTTCCAAATTTCAGCTTTTAAGCTTCAGCGGTTTGGTCGCGGCGATGATGAATCAGTCAGTCAGTCTGTCACGTTTAGCTCTTTTATAGGTATAGATATGATTCGATGACTTTATCAATTTATAATACATTGAAACACTTTAAAGTTTACTTATTCGATATTCCATTTTTTTTTACTTACTGTAATTATAATTCTATCAAGCTTACCATAAATAAAAATCACATTTCACGTCGTGTTGAACTTTAGTAGACGTAATGTAACAATTTTTTTTTGAAATCGTTTATTCAGTATATTAAAATCAAAATCATAGGCGATATTAAGTCCTAGGTTTAAAGTACCTTATGAAATCTCCGCTATTCTTCCTTATGATAGATATTCTCGTAGGTAATTTAAGGAATATAACTGCAGCTAAAGATAAAGTGAGACAGCATCAATGACTGATGTAGAAATTATATTATAAAATTTAGTATTACATATCATTAATATGAAATAAGAGATGATGCAGCTACTTCGAGAACGAAGTACATATAAGAATGGCCGTGATAGTAAATAATACTCTAAAATTTCAATCTAAAGCCGTTGCTAATCACTTAGTTCACAACTAAAACCACAGATGGTGTCTTTATAAATAAACGGTTAGAAGTAGTTTTTAAACAAACGTTTGTAAGCAATTTTATTCAGTCATTAACTTTTTATTATTGATCTGATTTATATTTACTTCTTTTAAATGTTGATGTACAAAAAATGATTTATTATATTTGAAAACGAAATTCAGAATTCTGAACAAAAGATTACAATTTGGTTGTTATTTTTAGATTTAATTGTTTGATATATACTTTTGTACTAATCAACTGTCATTTAATAATTTAAGAATTATTAATAAATACCTCTTAATATTATTTTCTGTTTACATTATTCTAATATTCATAAGTCTCTCAGTTACTTGTTTACTATATCAGTAGATTGTTTATACTTCCTTTAATAAGATTTAAATATCAACACTATGAATCCATTGTTTCTTAAACTATATTTTAATATCCTTTTATAGTAATTAAGTAAAACTTTACAATTTTCTTAGATTCTTAATAAGCTTCTGTGATTGGTTGAATTATTCATTTAAATTATTGGATGATAGTGCCTATATTAACTTAAAATAATTGGGTTCATAAGGTACAATATCTTAATTATGTTTTAAAATATGTATGTAATAGATTCAATTTTTGATCATAAAGTACCGCAATTGACAATAAAGCTGCTATTTTGTGATTTGGTGATATGGTGTGATGGTTTTGCTTTTGTGTCAAATTGTATTTAAGGAAAAGTAAAAGCCTAAAATATTCTATTTAAGAGAGACAGAGAACAGCAAAACAACATAAAAAATTGGTTGTCTGTAAAGTCGGTTAACGGACGATAGTTTAACGTAACAACAAGCCGAACGCTCAAGCCGATCGTTTCGCTAGCTCGTGCAGCGCTCTCGCTCTTTACAATGAGCGTAACGGGACAATGAGTGTAAGCGGACAATGAGTGTAAGGGGACTCATTGTCCTCTTACACTCATTATCACAGGTGGCGTTCATCGATTTATTAGACGTTGTCACGTCAAAAACTTGTTACAATATTGTACTAACATATATTTTGTGTGTGTATTTAATGTGCCAACTATTTTTGTGTTGTTACCTGTCAGTGTGTAAGGAATAGTTTACCAGCAATATTACTTACTTCTTGATGTGCTTAGTTGACGTGTAGGTAACTATAATTTTCCTAGTGTTTACTAGTTATGGTTTAATGTCTTTTAAAATCTTGGAATCTTTGATCCATCCAAGTTAATGAGAATTGAACAAATAATGTAGGCACATAAAGTTGAATTCGAATTTATCAACCTACATTTCCCAACTTATTGGGTAATGAATAGGGCTTCAATTCTGTTAATTTACAACGGTTATCGTTATATTCCATTACATCTACGTTTCGGCGCCAATTAAAAACAAAAAAAAATATGGTTCGATAATAAGCTAATATCGATAATAACCCCATAGTCTGTTTTCTCTATGACCAAACATAAGAAATCATTCGATCGATTGTTGACGTCTTCGTAAACATAGTGTAAGCTGAGCCGTTATTCATTACCATAATACGAAAACATGTCAAAGCTATCATTCGGCTGCGGTTAGATTTCAATCTAGCTTACGAAAATTACCAGAATAACCCTTAGGTAGTTTTTTGTTTAGTTTAGGTAGAGCTTTAAGCAATTTCTGACAAACTCGTAACTTGTTATAAAATAAAGAGGCAAACCGCGATAATTTGATGTAAATAAGGCTAGAGTTAGTGACTCGGGTGTGAATAATTGGAATAAAAGCTGTATGTGTCTTTGTGATTTGAGCAAAAATAATCCGTATAATTATTTCATAAAAATTAAACCATTTTTTATAATGACAAATGACGAACTACGTCATACGACTTTGTGACGTCCTACTAATAAACGATCATAACACTTGACATTGGCATAATGAACATCATTATGATACATGATATTAAGAAAGCAGATGAAGAGTTAATATACATTTAGCTTTATATTTACGAGATAGATCCATAGATTCTAACTCAAACATACAAAGAAAACTGGCTCACTGAACTAATTATCTAATTAATTTCAAGTAAAGCTAATCTGAAAGGTGCAGACAAGCTTTCACATCCAGAATGAGGTGGGTCTTTGTTTAACTTGGTCTGTTCAGTTTACGAGTGAGCGTTTTGTTACAGAAAGTTTATTGAATGTTGCTCGGTATACTGCCGACCCGAAAGTTTGCGGATCGGTGTTATTTTGCAGACGTAGTTTGTTGACAACCAGATATGGAAAATAATTATAATTACATGTGGAAAGTACTACGTATATACATTGCTATAACGTTATAAAGACCGCCGTAGCACGTATGATTTATTAGATATTCAAACCAACCAAGAAAGTTCGTGCGCATGACGCAGTTGTTGGGCAAACTTGTTTGTTTTTTTTGTAAACAAACCTTAATTCAATAAATAAATAAAACAAAAAATGTTGGACATTTCACACAGCGTCATCTGGCCTCAAAGTAAGCAGAGCTTGTGTTATGGGTACCTCATATCAGCCCCTAGAACTACTGAATATTATTATTATTATTATACATAGAAACACCTAGACCCGAGACAAATACTTGCAAATCATACAAACCTTTGTCTCGCGGCGGGAATCAAACCCGCAACCTTCTGCGTCTCAGCCGGACCTTGGCCCACTGCGCCACAGAGGTCGTCAAATTGCTTTCAAACTATAACATAAAATCAATCAGTTTCATTTTTCCATTCCGTACTCGACGAGACAATATAAGAAAAATACGAAAGCAGAAAAGGACAAACGTAGATGCAGTCGCAAAAAGAAAAAGTAACCGGAAGAAGTCATATCAGATAAACGTGTTAAGATGTGGACATAGAGTGCATAATTCTACATAATCTCTATTGTACTTTTTAAACTTTCGTTAGTTGTGGTAATATTTTTTCAAAAACGCTGTTGACATTTGGAAAAACGAACATTTTCACTCTCGCATTTTATTGATGAAGGAAAGTGTCGATGCTTTTAACGACAATAGGTTGGTAAAACAAATGTCAAATGAACTGAAATGCCATTTGCTAAGTTCTTTTACAAATTAGTAGATTGCGTTAGTGAGCCACTCTGGCGAACAGAAAGTGCACTGTCAACTCAATTAGGCTGATTGTCTCTAATTTCACGAGTAGTTGCCGACAAATTGACAAAGCTAGATTCGTCGAAGTCTAATTTCTGTCTGTCTGAACATGTTACAATTTAGTGAAATTTTCCATTTCCATAAATTTTCCAGTTATCCATTAGGCAGGCCCCTGATGTATAACTATGAACCGAGAAAATGAAACGGACAAATGATTCAATCGGGACAATAATCGTACAAAATCTTAATTACATCGTTTCGACTATCGTTTTGAACGATGGAACGACAGACATTACTTTTGACAATCTATGTCGTAATCCTCAAACAATCCTTCATGTTTGTACACTGCATTGCAATGTTAGGTACATTGATGACTTTTAAACATAACCCACACCTGCGCGACCAAAACGACTGCGAAGCGGGAGCATCTGCCGCGCGGCGGAAACTACCCATACCTTATCCGTGGCGCTTTGCACACCTACGCGACTACAACGCGGGCAAACACGTGACGGCCGCGTCGGCAGAGCGGGCCGAACCTTTACGCCATCATGCGTTAAAAACTGATTAGTATGGGAAGGTTAAAACAGCATCTTGATAACAGAGACGACCTTTGTGACGTCTCTGCTCTGGAAAATCTTTGTTTTGAATCCGTTATGAAGATTTTTCCCAAGGTTAGTCATTATCTTATACATCTATCTCTTTACACCTTTTGTTGTACAAGCCAGTACCTCCCTTTGAAATGTTAGCTATAGGTAAGTTGTTTTTTGTTTTAGAAGTAAAAATAAAGTG
The DNA here is from genome assembly GCA_948098915.1 of Lampropteryx suffumata. Lineage (NCBI taxonomy): Eukaryota > Metazoa > Arthropoda > Insecta > Lepidoptera > Geometridae > Lampropteryx > Lampropteryx suffumata. Next base: position 17,269,858 of record OX402545.1, on the reverse strand, counting down.
TATAGTTGTATGAAATAAATAATAATTTTAATAGATATACTTGTGTGGTTAAAAATATAAGAGTTACTAATTTATCAATCACTTTTTATTTATGACAAAATTAAACTTTTCTGGACTAACATTGGTAGGTTACTCATGTTTTACACATGTTATAATTACCTAGCTTTATTAACATATCTAACTAAGTACCTATCAGATGTTTAGTTCTTTGTTGTTATAATTTCTATATAATATAATATTATATATATAAATCTTCTGAGCGTGTGTTTGTAATTTAAATCCTCCTAGATGGCTGGACCAATTTTGATTAAATGTTTTGGGTGTGTTCAAGTGGATTCGAATGATTTAGTATTACAAAAAGATATTTTTCTTTTGAAAACACGCGGACGAAGTTGAGAACGGGACAGCTTTACTAGCTGTACTATATAATATCTGTCTGCCTGTCTGCTTGCTTGTTACCTTTTCACGACGAAACGGCTAAACGAATATTGATGAAATTTGGTGCGGAGATAGATTGTATCTCGGGGACATAGGATTGTGGATTTAGGTTACATTTTATGTAAATACCACGCATGTGAAGCCACGGACAGCAGCTAGTAGAATAATAATTCTACTACATATCTATGCTGCTGTCACCCAACTCATGCTTTATATAGGACTACTTATAGTTACTGCCGCACTCAGAATAATGTAGTAATTTAAATACTCGTAGGTATTGCACACATCTTAACGATCTCTGTTGCGCAGTAGGCGAACAGCCACCTGAGACGCAAAAGGTTGAGGGTTCGATTCCCGCCACAGGACAAATGTTTGTATGATCTGCAAATATTTGTCTCGGGTCTGTTTCTATGTATAAAATGTATGTATTTACAAAAAAAATATATAAGTAGTATATCAGTCATGTGGTACGCATAACACAAGCTCTGCTTACTTTGTTACCAGATGATGTGTGAAATGTCCGGCATTATTTATTTATTTATCTTCGTCATAAAGACAGATTTGAAACTGCAGTTATAGAATAGCTTATTTATAACTCCACAAGTAATTTTCATATCATTTGCAGGCAGTCTCTTACTCTGATTCCCTTCAATATTTTTTTTGGTACGAAGTATTTTATTAACCAACTTCATCAAAAAGGAGGAGTTTCTCAATTCGTCGGAATCTTTTTTTTATGATTGTTGGACTTTACAGGTCCTATTTAAATTTTATCAAAATCGGTCGAACTGAAAAATCACCGAAAATCTAAAAATTGTAAACATCGATGATGTTTTCGTGTACTTCGATACCTCGCTGTCTCGTTGGAGCGGTGCGTTTATTTGGCCTAACCATATTATATATATACAATATACATCTACTTACCACTAAAAATGTATTATAGGCTCAAATTTCATTCAATTTTTTTGCATGGCTTTTCAATTGCGGGCGGGAGGGTGGTACAAGCGTCTGCATCGTGTCTAACTCTTTGGGAATAGATTGGCGGAATAGTACTAAATATTTGTACATCTATTTAATGTTTTACCAAAATATCAGCAAAGAAAAGCAATAAACATATGCTTCTATAGGTATCTTACTTACAAACAAATGTTAAATAAATTAGTTGAATTGATGACTGATAAAGATATCATAATTTAGTTTTAGTCAGATAGGCATAATCTATTGTTGTTATTCAAGACATTGCATGCTTTAATTAAGTAGAATAAACTCGTACATTGATTCACTATTTATTTATACATACACCTTTTCCACAATATATTTCAGAAAATCTGAAAAACTTTTGCTATGTTTTATAAAACATTAAAAGACCAATGCCTCCCTAATGGGAAAATATCGTGAAGATACCGGCACATCTTTATCATAAATTATATGGTTGTGTTATAGGTTAGTATTCCTATAAACGACAATAGGCTTCCGACTTGTCACTTATGGTTATACTAACTACTGTACATAATGTAGGTATATAATGTATAGTTTAGACGTGTCCTTTAGATATCTTCTAAGATCGCAACTAAATATCTGCGATGTCTACCAATTATGGAGGTTATAAGCGTGAGCATTATGTTATTGACTAGCTGTCGCGCAGCTTCGCCTGCGTTGAAGGTTTTTCCCGGGACAAACCAATTTTCCCGGGCTAAAAAATAGCCTATGTCACCCGGGGATAGTGTAGCTTTCCAGCGGTAAAATAATTTTTCAAATTGGTCCAGTATTTTTGGAGCCTGTTCAATACAAACAAACATACAATCAAATATGTCCTCCTTATAATATTATAGTATAGATAAGAATGCATGGCCTCATGTAGTTCTACAATCAGAGAGTTAACAGACATATTTGTACCGTATAAATAAACTACTGTAAGAATAAGAACGATCATCCAAAAAGCGCTAGGACCAGGACGAGTTTCTTGCCAGTTCTTCTCGGACTTCGGATAAGAGGAATTGACACCTAAGTTCACCTACATAGTACGTAAGACTTTCCAAAGTGATCCTTGTGATTCTGTTAAATAAAAATATTCAAATTTGAATTAAAATTTGCATATTTTTTGTCTATGCTAATGTTATGTTATGCAGACCCACAAAAGTGTTCGTGTAGAACGTACAATTTCGTTTAGTAAAACGAATGAATTACGCAAGTTCGCTGAACTAAAACCAGGTTTACACTATTCTAAGTTTCAACGTGCCAAATTCATTTTATTTTACTTTGTCCTCTTTCATCACGTGACACACGGGTCAACAGATACAAATTCGTCACACGAGCCCTCACATTTACACATTCAAATAAATCCAGTCAGACGAGTGAATAACTTTCCCGAATACATTATCTACACATGTGCAAGTTTTATACTACTTGAGGGCAGAGTAGAACTTAGAATTCCATGAAAAGGGACACACACATACAAGTCTCGAAACTTATCCATACTAATAATAATTATAAATGCGAAAGTGACTCTGTCTGTCTGTTTGTTACGTTTTCACGGCTAAACGGTTGAACGGATTTTGATGAAATTTGGTGAAAAAGATGCATTGCATTTGGGGGAAGAACATAGGCTACTTTTTATCTCAAAAAACAACCTTGAAGGGGGTAAAATAAAGGATGAAAGTAGTTTGTTTGGGCAACTCATATTTCCTTAAGTAAGGGATTTGAAAATTCATACTTAGGCTCTTGGTAAGAAATTTCTACTATTAATATATATAAATGCTATAAATGTAACTCTTTTTGTCTGTCTATTACGTTTTCACACCTAAACCGCTGATCCGATTCTGATGAACTTTGGAATAAAGATAGCTCTGAGACCTGGGAAAAGGACATAGGATTATTTTTATGGAGGTAGCGCGAGTGCAAAGCCGCGCGCAGCAGCATTTAAAATATTTTTTTATGATTTCGTACCTCAAAATAAAGGAACCCTGAAAGGTTCACTCCGTGATCGGTCTGTCTGTTTGTCTGTCTATATATTAGGACGTTTTTTTTTATCAGGAACGCTTTGAGACTATAAAATTTAAACAAACATGCAATACTAAGGTCTGAGGTCCATAACGCATCCATTCATTCGAAAAGAGCTACAATACCTGACACATTTTTTTTGAAATATTGCTTTTATACGGTCAATTATGCCGCATATTTTGTTGAAATATTCAAATCGCCTGTATATTAAAGCTATTACATCCCCTTGACTTAGATTCATAAAAATTGCCAAGAAGCAAGGTCTTACAGTACAAATAAAGCAAAAATCCGACAACCGTTAGTATGTACATGTACCTTTCACCTACATGTATCACCTGAACTATTTTCTTGTATCTTCTTGTTAGAGCATTGCTCGGAGTTTTCATATTTAGCTTATGACGGTATTGTTGCCCTGATTAATCTAAACGATTTTTTAACGAAAAAAGTAAGTACTCAGGTACTTAGGGTAAGGAACCCACTCAGGCGCGACTTTGGCACTACACAGATGAATTTTTAATTACCAATAAGAGCTTTTTTTAAATATCATATTAAATAAAAACAATCTAGATAAATTTTACAATATTCAATAACATAAACATCTGGAATTTAAAGTATTTAACTAATTGTTATGTGGTAAATTCAACATTATATATGTAGGAATTATGTGTGAATTACTTAATGTTTAAGCTGAGAACTGATATTATACTTCATTGAATTATAAATTAAAGCATTTCCATTTTTCAAAAGTGAATGAAGCAAGAATAGAGAGAAAGTTGTCGTGGAACTATGAGGCAGAAGGTTGTTGAGTTAAGGGCTATAATGTAAAGTGGGTTATTAAAGTGGTTATTTTTTGAAGCGAGTGTTTTTCTTTTTAGAGTATTTCTACACGTATCACTTGCTGCATCCCTGCCTCCACCGTTCTCAAGAGCCTTAGATGATAACGTTGTTTGCTCCATACTGTTTGTAACTTATTAGCAATAAAAGTTGCGTACCATATGTGATATGGTCACATATACTGATCACCTTCGTCGCAAAATGTTTCTATTTGCTTATTTAGTAACATTATGCGCCAGTCTTGTAGACGCTGCCCTCTGGCGGGGATCTGGATCTGGATAGCTATTTATAGATCAAATTAAAAGGTTCTTAGCAATCTATGAACCGTTAGAGAAGTTGAAGTTAAAAACATTTAAAGAGAAGTGTTTCACATGTTTAAATTTTGGTGAGATGTATTATACATTTTGATATACATGGGTTTTACTCATGTATTATTTTGTCAATGGAGGAACCAACACTGTTTTGATTCATCTAGAGAATCTTCATCAGGGTTAGTTTGATTTGCGGTTCGCTCGTTGCCGCTCGCGTTCGTTCGCAGTTCGCACACATTGTTCACGGTCCATAATACGTGTTTATCACATATTTCACAGGAATTTTATAAAAATAATTCTGTATTTTTTTAAGTGATAACTTCTTATGGATGGATAAACCGCTTTGTTACGTAACGCGTAACGGCGCCAGTCTGTCTGACTTCCCTTTCTCTCACGCATACGGCAGCGGTAGGCATACTTCTCCTCTCTCACTCTAACCCACAGCGCTAGTTAGATTAGTTTAAGTTATCACTTTTGTCGGGCGTCCCGAGACGCACACGTTTATATTTCATTTATAAACTATTTCAGTCTCTTGAAGCTTGTTTCGTAAAATTAAGTTTAAAAATATGATAGGTAAGTAATATTATTATGTTAGGGCTATGATATTAAAACGATGATTATAATTAAAAATAATATTTATTCTACAAAGATAGGTACATCCATTTCATAATACACAATTTCTTTAAACTTATTTACATTTAAATTCATGAATGCTCTACATCAAACAGAATTTTCTTATGAATAGCTTAAAGTAGATATTGCCACTTAATTATTAAGGGCTTGATAACGGGTTGGTGTTATTTACATTTGGCACTCCAATTCTACATAATAATAATGTAACATTCATTTATAAAACGAATGGTTTTTCAGAATTACATTGATTATTAATGAGTCATAAAATATTTAAATATTTATATCCAGTACAACAGATCACAGGTGAAGCCATATAATGGTGTATACGTCTAACGGAGCGTTCATATCTACAAGTAAAAACCAATACCGGTCATCTCATCTCACTGTATATATTTTTTTAATGAAAAAGCCGGGCATTTGACTGGCCTGTCAGCGCAGTTGGTAGTAGCTCTGCCTTCTGCGCCGTAGGCTGAGGGTTCGATTCCCTCCCAGAATAAACATTTGTGTGAAGAACATAGGTGTTTGTTCTATGTCTGGGTAATATAAAAAATCATAGGTATGTATTTAATAATATTTAAGTATTCTGTCAGTCATCTAGGCACCATAATACAAGCTATGCTTAGTTTGGGACAAGATGGTGGTGTGTGCATTGTCCAGCAATGTTTATTATTATTATTATTATTTCGCTCAGTATTATCTAGCCCAAAAGAAAGCATTGCTTGTGTTATGGGAACCACATGACTAAAACACATAAATACTTTTTTTCCATACATATACATATACATTATACATAGAAAAACACCTAGACCCGAGACAAATATTAGCAGATCATACAAACATTAGTTCCCCAGCGGGAATCGAACCCGCAAGTCTGCGTCTTAGGCAGGGCTTCGCCAACTGCGCCACGAAGATCGTCTTATAAATATATATAGTTTTATAGATGAATTAATTAGTAGTTATATTCACACATGTAAAAGAATATAACAAAAAAAATAAGATGATAGGTACAAAAAAAAATATGTACAAAAAATAATTAAAACAAAACAATTAGCTGCCTAATTGTTTTAAATGTAAACACACCAAATTATAGCTCAGCGATCAAAGTAATTTAGTTCAAAGATCAAACACTGATTTTGAGACAGAAGACTTCGACACGACAAGTTGTAAGAGATAAAAATGATAAGAATACCTATGGTATAAAAATAATAGTGTACGTGTGTGTGAACCGAACCCTTGTGTGTTTGTATTGCGTACTAATAAGCGATTCAAATCATGATCAGTACCTAAATGACCGAGTTTTGCTCGATATAAAACACGGATAAACCGACGTTTTCTAAAAAGTGAAACCTAGCTAGATCGATTTATCTCCCCCCAAACCTGCATACTAAATTTCATTAAAATCGTTGGAGCCCTTTCCGAGATTCAGATTATATATAATATATACATAATATACAAGAATTGCTCGTTTTAAGGTATAAATAGATAGAAAGGTAAATAGAGTTTGTGACGTAGCTAGGTACACTGGCAATAGATATGAATGCTCCTTAATAGATAAATAATGCTGGACATTTCACACAGCATCATCTAGCCCCAAAGTAAGCAGAGCTTGTGTTATGAGAACCACATGACTGATATACTACTTATACGCTTATTTTTTTGAAAATACATATTATACATAAAAAACACCCAGAACCGAGACAAAATATTACAGATAATACGAACATTTGTCCCGCTGCGGGAATCGAACCCGCACTCTTTTGCGTCTCAGACGTGCCTTCACTCACCGCCACAGAGTTCGTCTACGTTAAAACGAATCAGTTTAGATCATTCAATTCAACCTAAGTCATTCCTCTTTGAGAAACTTGATTTATGTTAATTTATTACCTTGCACAATATTCGGATAACCATTATAATTATTTGGCAGCTTCCATTCCATTTATTTAATCTGGAGCCAGTAAAAATATTAAATTGAATAACCTTTAACATATATTTAATACTGTGGGTATAAGAAGTAAATTTTTTATATATAATAAATTTTTGGCACAATTTTAATCAATTATGAACCTTACAATACATTATAACAATAATGATACCACACTAATTGAATTCACTAAACTTACATAAAAAAGTCATTATAACCTTTTGATAAGGTCCATAAAATGTTATGCTATGGAAATGTTCTCATAAAGATGTGATAGGAAGTAAAATCAATGATTTAAAAGTAAAAGGATGGAATGGGTAATAATTTCAGTATCTCATATTATAGTCTCCTAAGGGCGTTTCAATGAGCACGGTTTCTGTGGTCTCTCCAGCAGCTGGTGATGACTGCGTGCCCTGAAGCATACCCGATGGGCGGAGTGATATCGCGAGCGGTAGGGCTGACCTGGCACAGAGCTGGGATGCGCCGCGCGTGGATCCAACCGAACGGTATCGCGTAGAACGTCCACGTCTGGTGAAAGAAATATTATTATAGTATCTGTGAAATAATATAGACAATTCACGCAACGCTATCTAGCCCTAAACAAAGCATAGCTTATACCATGGTAACCTGATGACTTATAAAATCTATATATTAATATAAGAAGCAAAAACATTGTACCCTTTTTACGAAAATTACGCGAACGGAAGAGTATGAAATTTTGCACACTTATCTATACCTATAAAAGAGCTTAACCTGACTGACTGACTGATTCATCATCGCCGAGCCGAAAGCTGAAATTCGGAAGGTAGCTTCGTATGATAGCAAAACCACCAACCAAGGCAGAGTTTTTGAAATTCAGCCCCTAAGAGGGTGAAAGGGGGTGAATACTAATGTATGATACTTTTTAACGCAAGTTTTTAAGATATAACGCGTGTGATTTCTTAAAAACTTGACTTGGAACTTAAAATGCAAAATCAATGGAAACGTGTTTCAGGGTTTTTCAAAATAACCCTCATAAAGGGGTGAAAACGAATGTATGATACTTTTTAACAAGTGGTGCGATTTTCAAAACTTTCGTGAGTTGTATTATACGTTTTGATAAACACGGGTTTTACTCACGTATTATTTTGTCGGTGGAGGTGCACACTGTTTCGATTCATCTAGAGAATCTTCATCAGGGTGAGATTGTTGTGGTGCGATTTGCTTGAAACTTGATTAGAATAATATCTACTATAATATAAACAAGATGGTTTCTCGTACAATCGCGCTGACGAAGTCGCGGGGGTTTCAGCGAGTTGTTTATAAAGAGAAGGAGTGCAGAATGCTAATATTTTTTAAAATTATGCATGAAAAATACATTAAATATTAATTAATTATGGTCGAGTTTCGACCAGTGGGCGACCACTAGTATATTTGGATACACAACATCATCTGGCCCCAAAATGAGCAGTGCTTGTATTACGGGTACCACATGAACGATTTACTACTGGTATAGGTACTACAAACTATACATAGAAATAGCCAGACCCGAAACAAATACTTGCAGATCATGAAAACATTTGTCCCTCGGCGGGAATCGAACCCGCAACCTTCTGTGTCTCAGCCGGGCTTTGGCCAACTGTGCCATAGAGGTGGTCAAGATCGTATTACATATGCATAACAGGAGTAGGTACATAAGAAATGGTTCTTTTTTAAATCTTCCTTTCCCATCGTGTGGTATATTGTTGAACAATTATTTTAAAAATACTCGTATTTAGAGGGTTTTCAACAGTTTTTGATACACATATTCTTTAGATACTTAAGTTTTGAAGTCATCGCTTTCGATAGAGTCCAATGTCTTTTACAAACTTTAAATGAATCAATCTTTTGTATTGCTAACTAAACGGTGTGGAATTGGTTTGAGACCTGACCCTAGTCATTCTTGTTCTTACTGTCTTCGGAAGCCTTCAATCTACATGGACACATGCACTTGACCATTTATTAATCGTATGTTATTAATCAAAGTAGTGAGAGTGTCAAACTTTTCTACTAATTTTTTTTCTTATCGAGACCATTAGTTTAAGCCAGCGTGATGCGTGTAATTGAAGTGAGCCACAAAGTGAGCCAAAAAGTGAGCCACAAAGTGAGCCACAAAGGCTCTTTTCATGCACCAAAAGTATTATTGACCGAGCGCAAGCTAGTGTCTCCGTTTCAGCTTAGGCAAAAATGTTTTCGTATGTCTGTCCGGCCGGCGTCTGTCCGGATGTTCTCCTCTACAGGTTGCATTTCTCAATCGATTCTCGTGAAATTGTGAGCAGGTTCCATAACTATAAAGATTTTTTCTGTCGAATCAGTTTTTATTTTTTTTCAAAATGGCGGAGATATGGGGGTTGAAAACGTAAAAAAAGTTATATTTCAGTCATTTCGAAAAAAGTTCTACAACTCACAAAGCCAATAGTAATATTAATGTTGCTGTATACCCTCAGGATGTCAAACCAATCTCTCAAGATCACACTGCAAACCGCGACATAATCCAAACTGAAAATAAATTGAAATATCGATTCCAGTACTGTAGTCAATGTTGGCCCACTTCCAAAGCACAAACTCGCAACACCTAACGACTACGTAACGAGACCGTATTGTCCTGTAGTCTGTTCAATATTAGTAGAGTTGTGGATCATGTGTTTTGTACCTTACATCATTGGCATAAGTGCTACTCCACTAACGTTACGACCACGAACATACCAATACCGAATCGACTTTCAAATAAAAATATGCTATCTTTAACTGGCAGTCACTTGAGGAGGTGTTTCCTATCTCTTGTTTGAGATGGGATAGGAATGCAAAATAATATTTTTACTTCGGTTTCGTTGCATTCGTTCGAAGAATGCTAGTAGCCAGGTTGCGGCAGCCAAACGATATTGTGATGGGTTGTTAGACACATTTTTATAGTAGACACTTATGTATCAGAGTCAGTATGATATTACAGAGCCGAAATAGAAAGTTTCTTATAATGGCTATTATGTAATCTATGTTGCAGACTCCAATACTATAAAGCTATAACTGTTTTTATTTATTTTATTAATTTAATTTTTTTTACGCGGTTAAGACTTTGATACCTAGTCTAGAATTTCGCTTACGGAATTTGATAATTATAATGATTAAATCAATATGCCAAGACATGTGACCAAGCACAATAAAGCCTTCTGAAAGAATAACCTTAACCAGTGGTTAGGTCCAAAAACTCAAACTCAAATGTGTTTTTCACAAGGATAACTATGAATTCAATTAAAAACCATCTATTAGTTGAAGTAAAGAAATATATGAGGTTTTTCATCTTGTTTTTTATGGTACCTAGTAATAAAGTTTTACTAGCCGTGATGGTTTCCTATATATCATATTTACATATTTAGCATATTACATATTTTGTGACTTTTTCAGGTACTTACAAACAGCTTTTTAGGCGGTAGAGGGGGACATTAGACTCTAACAAAAATGATGACTTTAGAGCTTAATATTTATCTAACCAATCTGTATCGATATGTAACACAATACATATCTATATGTAGATATGTAGCACGTAGAAGAACCAAAGTCATCGACATAGCACTTAAAATTTGCAAGTTGGAGTGGCAATAGGCAAGCCATATAGCTCGCAGAACTGATAACAGTTGGGGAGTAAAAGTTCTCGAATGGCGACCAAGGAAAATGAACGACAGGACGACAGGAAAATGAAGCGTAGGACGACGGACTGACGACATTATAAAGATAGCAGGATGTCAGTGGATGGAGAGTGCTCAAAATCGTTCTTCCTGGAAATCTATTGGGGAGGCCTATGTTCACCAGTGGACTTCATAGAGGCTGTTATGATGATGATGATGTAGCACAAAAAGATAGTCAAATAATATCGAAAGCGACCTTGCTATGTATGTAAGGAAGGTAAGTTTTTATTTCATAACTTTGCAGAGGCACTGATACGTATTACTTATGACCTCTGTGGCGCAGAAGGTTGCGGATTCGATTCCCGCCACGAAACAAATGTTTGTAATAAAGTTTTTTAAACTTACGCGATCAGAACACATTATTATAAATATATACGGGTATCATCCCGTGACCACGACAGAGTGTAAACCTGTCGAAACGTCGGGAAAAATAGGTAAATAAACGCGATAAATACCCGTATATATTTATAATAAAATGTTTGTAAGATCTGCAAATATTTATCTCGGGTCTGGGTGTTTCTGTGTATAATATGTATGTATTCACAAAAACATATAAAGATATTAGTAGTATATAAGTCATGTGGTACCCATAACACAAGCTCTGGTTACTTTGGGGCCAGGTGACGCTGTGTGAAATGTCCAGCATTAATTATTTGTTTGCAATATTTCATTACAAAAAATAATAGTTTGCGAGAAAGGGCTCTGATTAGACAAACAGAGAGATAGATTAACAGGCGGAAATAGCAAAACTACATGGGTTTATTGTGAACTTTGGAACCCCAAAAGCTGTATATAAAATTAGCTTCCACAGCGGGATAAAAAATGCATTGAATTTAAACTAAATGTATCAAAAACTAAATAAAAACTCTTTTCTCAAACAGAAACCAGCTTTGGTGTCAACCGCCGGAAATGTAGCTCGCCTTGCAACTTAGCCGGCTGGCTTCACTCCAAACATTAAAATGGAAATTGGAAAACGCAATAAGAAACGGATGACACGTGCAGCCGGAAATATGTGTCTACTAAGTTGCTGGTAAACATTATACAGCATTTGCAGATTAAAAAATACCGCATTAGGTTGTTTTACTACTTCTAAAGGTAGTGTTTCAATTTCGAAATGCACGTAACAATTAACGTCGCTGATCATATATAGGTACTCTGAACTGTGTCTCAGTTCTCATTGTGTATTCTGTACATTTATATAAACGTGTAATTTAATTCTAAACTATATTAATACTAGCTGTTACCGGGACTTCGTACGCGTATACTTAGAACCTTTATTTTTATTTTTGTAAGGAATGCATTCTGTGCATCTAAAAAACTCTCATAAGTTTAATCCCCTATTTTACCTCTTTCAAGGTTGTTTTTTGAGACAAAAAGTATCCTATGTCCTTCCCCAGAATGCAATACATCTTCTTACTAAATTTCATTAAGATCCGTTAAGCCGTTTAGCCGTTTAGCCGTGAAAACGTAACAAACAGACAGAGACACTTGGGCATTTATAATATTAGTATGGATAACGTAACACACAGACAGACAGACAGACACTTGGGCATTTATGATATTAGTATTGATTACGTAACAAACAAACAGACAGACACACAGAGACACTTTCGCATTTATAATATTAGTATGGATAAACTCACACGGGTTTAAAAGCATAAAAGTAAAAAAAACTTACTAATTATTAAACTAGTTTTTACATAGATAATAAATTCAGGCGTGACTTTACGGATATTACAAAACATTAAACAGATAGGCAAATATTGAGTACTATTCCGACAATCTAACTGACGGAATAGTACTAAATATTTGTCTATCTGTTAAATGTACTTTAAACATTTTAAATACTCTCGAAGAGACTATTAAATCGGCAACAAATCAAACGAACCAGCAGCTGCGTTTCGCAAAGGTTCCACGGAACGTTTTAAATCAATCAACTTCAGGTGCGGCATCGGAAAATTTCAAAGTTTCTTAAAAAGAAGCTTAGCTTACGCTAATTTCATTTGTATTAAAAAAATTACTTTGGTTAGACATGGTTCTCTATAAGTTCGATGCTATTAAATTTTATATATTATGCCAATGTTGACATTTGTCATCCAGGACAGGACTTTGAGAGATGCATGTAGATACTCTATCTTTTTATCGTATTCTATCTACATATGATAATATATTAAAAAAAATAAAAAAAAAATTGCTGAAAACTTCAAAGTAAGCAGAGCTCATGTTATGAATACAATGACTGTGATATACGTTTTTTTTTGTGAATGTACTATACATAGAAACACCAAGACTCGAGACATATACTTGCAGAGCATACAAACATTTTTCCCGCGGCGGAAATCGAACCCGCAACCTTATGTGTATCAGCCGGGTCTTGCCCCACTGTGCAACAGAGGTCGTCAAATTGCAGTGCAAAAATACATAAATGCCTCAATTGATTTAATTAGTTTTGTGTTATTTGTTAGCCTCAATTCCGGGCTAGTTTACAATCAAATCAAATATAGTTGGTCCGAAGTTCACTGGGTTATTTTAAAAAATAGCAGAATTATACGGTATATATAAAATAAGAAAGAAAGAAAAAAAACATTTATTTAGCACACACAAAACAAAAAAGGAAACAAGAGCGGACAAAAGACAAATATATTATGGCAGTAATCTGGATCAGTTAAGCTATCAATAGATAATATCTATAGATAGCTTAAAACGATCCTTAGATAGGTTAACTGTTTCACATGTATTTTATATTATTGTATATATAACACTCTGTAAAAGATTCTATCATCATTTCTGTAAATAAATTCATGTAAATTCATTGTCATTCATGTAAATCATATAAAATACATGTAAAACAGTTGAGCTATCTAAGGACCGTTTAAAACTATCTAAAAATAGCTCAGCTGATCCAGATCACAGTCAGATGGCAGCGTCCCCATGACACTGGCGGCATTGCCACGTTGAATGATAATGTTATCTAGTTAGAAATATTTACCTTGTACAGTGACACCTCAGCAGCCTTAAAAAGGCGGCTCTGAAGGTTCTGTTGAAGACTGTGTAAATGATGGGGTTAATCGTAGAAGATACGTAGCCCAACCAGAGGCAGATATCCACCACGTGTTCTGCAGACAATGAAGAAGAAATAAGTTAATTCCGTTATTGATTGGCCTGTCAGCTCAGTTATTTGTCAAAATATAGGTTTAAAATATTGTTATGGCATAGTATCACTATAGTATCCCTATTATAGTATAGTAGGGAGGAATCACGCGATGCCTTAGGTATTTTTTGTGATCTGTCGAAAGCGTTTGATTGCGTTCACCATGAAACTCTAATCAGCAAACTACATCACTATGGTGTTAAGGGAGTTTCAATAAAGCTTCTCACATCCTACTTAAGTGACTGATCTTCCTTTACAAGTTTAGGTAGAAATGATATACCTAAACTAGTAAAGGATGATCACGAGATTGTACTGTTTGCTGATGACACGTCACTTTTATTTAAATTAAAGCGACGACTTACTAATCTTGATGTAAACAATGCAATCTCTAAAGTTGTAACATGGTTTAAAGTAAACAACAAACATAACGAGAAAAAAACGAAATGCATTCGTTTTATACTGCCCAATGTTAAACAGGTGAAAGCTAATGTAAAAATTAAAAACGAAAAGATAGATCTCGTCGACACCACAGTGTTCTTAGGCATTACTTTAGATAATAAGCTGCAATGGGGCCCGCACATAGATAAATTGTCGAAAAGACTCAGCTCTGCGGCATACGCTGTTAAATAGATCCGTCATTTTACCGACGTAGATACCGCTAGACTCGTTTACTTCAGCTACTTTCATAGCATTATGTCTTATGGCATTCTGTTGTGGGGGAGTGCTGCTGATATTAACACCATACTTGTGTTGCAGAAGAGGGCTGTTCGTACAATTCATAACATGGGCTCCAAAGAATCACTTAGAAATAAGTTTAAAGAAATTAATATCATGACAGTGCCTTGTCAGTATATATACGAAAATTAAATGTATGTGCACAAAAAAGTTCATTTCTTTGAAAAAAAATCGATAATCATAGTATTAACACTAGAAATAAAGATAAACTTGCTATTACCACTGTTAGGCTCGCTAAAGTTAATAAGTCTTGTATAGGGCAATGTGTACGCTTCTATAACAAGGCCTCAAGCGGCATGTTAGATTTGTCGATTGGCAAATTTAAAAACGTAATTAAACAGAAACTGTCCATTAAAGCATATTATAAAATATCTGATTATTTAGATAACAAAAAAGCTTGGGATGAATTTGCTCCAACTTGACTCGGCATCCGCAACAAAATTGGCATGGATCATACAAAAAAGTGTTAAGACCAGACGAGTTTCTTGCCGGATTCTTCTTGAACTGGGGTTAGGAGGAACCGGCTAATAGATTCACTAGCATGTAAGAAGACGATTCAAAGTGGTCCTTGTGATATTATTGAATAAAGATTTATTGAATAGAATTGAATTGAGTAATAATTATATAAAGTACCAGTACAATCGTACTTTAACTAGGCATGCAAATTTATTATAGTTTGTCACAAGTAACTCAGGTCATCGTTCAAAAACTCGGTGATACTGTAATAACTCTTTACAGTAGTAGCTCTGCCTTCCGCGCTGTAGGTTGAAGGTTCGATTCACTTCCCGATTAAACATTTGTGTGATGAACACAGGTGTTTGTTCTGTGTCTTGGTGTTATAGAGCATCATAAGTATATATTTAAAAATATGTAACTATTCAGTCATCTAGTCACTATAATACAAGCAATGCATATTTTGGGGCTAGATGGTGTTGTGGCGTCTTATATAGACTTATATATGTACGATTACACCTATCTTGCTTATATAAAACCTATATAAGCAAGATATGTTAAAAATATCACCTAGCGCTTTATTTAGTTGACTGTACTCAACCCTCTAGTAATTCATTGGTAAAAATACATTTAAATCAATAAAGTCAAAACGCTCCAAGACTCGCCTGAAACGTGACAACTCCCGCCACGTGACAAATGTTTTTATGTTCTGCAAGTATTTGTCTCAAGTCTGGGTGTTTCTATGCATGATATGTATGTATATACAAAACAAAAGCATATAAGTAGTAATATTAGTCATGTGGTATCCGTAACGCAAGCTCTGCTTACTTTGGGGCCAAATGATGTGTGAAATGTATGGAAAATAATATTGAAATTGTGTCTTTAGAAAAGGGGGATACAATTTTTGCGAACATGTCGCATTTTTAAAGTGACCGGTGTGACAAATTTTTCGCTAACACCGTGTTCAGATTGGGGTTGTCTTTCGATATACTTACGTGCTTTACAGACGAATTCTATTCTTGAACGGTCTAAACAAGCTGTTACATTTTATGACTAAAGAGCTAGGTATTCCTCAATTTGCGTCAGAACAATTCACAAACAAGTTCCACAAAACACATTGATGTATAAAGTTTATTTTTGAATTCGTCAAAGTTTTTATTGGATTTCGGCGATTGAAGTATCCGTTCAATTTAACGGGAAATCTATTGTTTATTTTACGGAATGCGCTGATTCATTCGCTAAATGGTTACGTCAGATACTGCTAATGCGCGGAAGAGGTTTCCCAACATCGCTATTTGCCATTCGTATTCACATCTATTCGTCACGTAACGTTTACGATCTATCTCAGTAGACCCGATGTCCAGATCCATAATGGATCTAGTGAGATATTATTTTCTCAGTAGATCCAATTTTTGACAGTCTATCTCTCTATCTATCTACTGAGATGTATTATTGCTAATAG
Source organism: Lampropteryx suffumata (assembly GCA_948098915.1). Classification (NCBI taxonomy): domain Eukaryota; kingdom Metazoa; phylum Arthropoda; class Insecta; order Lepidoptera; family Geometridae; genus Lampropteryx; species Lampropteryx suffumata. Next base: position 17,253,222 of record OX402545.1, on the reverse strand, counting down.
ATATATTTTTAAAATAACATTGGATCTAATGATTATAATGATAAATCTGGACAGGTTAGGAACTGGACCGAGTTATGACAGACGAACTAAATATATTCTTCTGGCGCTTCGGCGGCACGCTCTCTTTGCTCGCTCGCCATGCGTGTTGTTTTCTATACTCTAACATAACCTAACCAAGTGGTTTGCAATAACGATTCTCATCAGATCAAAACCAATCTACTGAGAAAAAAATATCTCACTAGATCCATTATGGATCTGGACAATGGATCTACTGAGATTGAACTAACGTTTATAGCCATGTCACCGTCAAACCATTACTGGCCTAGGGTGATCGTAGTGTTCCTGCACATACATTAACCTGGCCATGTATGTGCATGAACACTACGATCACGCAATGTAGCACGCACGACTAGACTCAAGGCCCAGTTGGTAGTAATTCTACGTTTTACGCAGCAGACTGTGAGTTTGATCCCCCACCCAGCACCTAAATTTGTATAATAAACATAGATGATTGTTCTGGGTGTCGCATAAAGAATCACAAGTATGTATTTACGAGTTTAAAAGTATTGTATTCTTCATATGATTTGCATAAGCTATGCTTAGTTCTGGACTAGATGGTATTATGTGATTTCCTTAAAATTTATGATGAATTATTATGATGTTTCTGTAACAAGCTGGCTAAGTACAATGACGATAGAGTCTGTTCAATATGAATAGAGTCGTGGATCAATGTAATTTGTATCTTATTACACTGACATAAATATAACCCTGGTACTGTTTTCTTGAATAGTGGTCAATTGCTTGTTGAAGCCCGTCAGTTGGTGAATTCAGGCGTTTAATATAGGTCTGAAGTGTGAGGGTTTACCTTAAAACCACGCCAACCAAATTGGTTTGAAAACAATTCAGGCAGTTTCGATTTGAGGCTAGAAGGGTTTGATTGAACAAAGGCCTTATTAAATTCGAACTCGCCTACTACTGTGCCTAAACCCACATGATTCCCTTGTCACTTTCAATAGATTTTAGTCAATCAAGAGTACAATTAATTGATCAAGTTTAAGAACATCTAACTCCTCGAGAGTCTATCTTGAAACTGCTTCGTATGACTCAGTAACCAACTCTGTGTCATGGATACCAACTTGTAAAATCGGGACTAAACCCTACAGTTTGACGTGCCACTGAGCACGAAAGCGCTTAAATAAAAATAACAATGTGGTCCATAGAGAAAATACCTGTGGATTTAGAAAGTTGCGTGTTTACTTCGAACTAGGAAGAAACTTACATAGAAACTTACCTGGTACTATACAAGCAGGGCACGCAGCAAATAGTATGTTGAGCAGGAAGAACGGCGCCCAGCATAGCACAAAGGTGAAGAAAACCAGGCCGAGAACCTTGGTGGCTTTCTGCTCATTGGCGACCGCGTTGGCTGAGAGAGCGCGACCTTTTTTACGGTTGGCTAGGAACCTGCAAGAAGTTTGATTACCTTGGGGACACTAAGTTCAGTAAGTATCTATGGATAGTTATGGTACTTAGATAGCTTGATTGATTCACTATATTTTACATTATATTGTTGCCCGCCAAGTCTTAATGATGTCATTCGTTTACCAGCGTCAACGTACCAGCTGTTGTCGAGCCGAACGGTCTGATACGTTATGATGGTAAGAAGCCTGACGTTTTTACTCTTGTCCCTTGGGAGATGGGTAGGCTATTATGGAATGCTACCTCCGTAGACACCTTGGTCGCATTCCATCTGTCTGGGACTTCCGTTAGAGCTGGTGCAGCGGCTGGATGTGCCGAGGACCTCAAAAGGCGCAAATATGCCAGTCTTGATAAGGACTACATATTTGAGCCTTTTGGAGTCGAGAAACTGGGCCCGTGGGGAATAGGTCCCATTGCGTTTTTACAATAGTTTAACGGAATCTGGAAGAAACATCGCGTGACCCACGAGCTGGCTCCTATCTGACCCAGCGTATAAGTATTGCAATTCAACGTGACAAAGCGGAAAGCAAATTATTAAAAAAAAAAATTATATAAAAATTTACGCAATGCCTGTGATTTTGTAATGAAGAAAAAAATTGCAAGTCTTCTTCTTATTTAGAACCAGCGTGGTGAATGGATAAAAGTGCACCTCAAAGGTTCCTTTCGTGCATGTGAAACATACATTCGTGCGTGTCTTCAAACTTTTTAAGGTCATAAAGTTTTTTAAACTTACGCGATCAGAACACATTATTATAAATACTTACGGGTATTTTTTTTAATATTTTTAAGGTCACATTCGCCATTTGAGAGTTTGTTTCGTATACGTGTATAATTTTTTTTTATATTAATAAATGAGCAAACAAATTTAAACATTATAAGTAAACTGACATGTCTAAAACTAAGAACTCCAAGGACAATGAAGTCGATTTAGAAACATTAAAACTGGTGCTAACATGACGCTTTGATCCAAGTTTAATTCGTTCTCAACTTTCACCCCCGAAGTGGACACTGTATAAGATTTTGCGTAACTTGTGTTTCATTACACAAAAGAAAAGTTTAATAGAATTTCTTTCAGTTCTCTAAACAACATTTTCAGGGACATAAAAACGTCAAATAATTCAGGGTTTTCCCAACAGGCCTAATTTGTAGAGATCTGGAAACATTGTCCCATTTCTAAAGGGATACAGCCCTTTTAGCACCCAAATAGGGTCATGTTGGGATTAGCTTCGTTTTGTTTTCACTACAATTGCAAATAGGGGTACCTATAATGTATTTTATTAGCCACACAGTTAAAGTGGTTTTAGGAATTATTTTATTTTGAGCAGATTGGGGATATATGATAATATAAAATAATAATATAATAGTAATACCGAACATTTCACATAGCATCATCTGGCCCCAAAGTAAGCAGAGCTTGTGTTAGTAATAATCAGTAATAATAATAATAATAATCAGTAATAATCATTTTATTGGTAAATTGTATGTTTACAGGTCAGTTTAAATTACAAATTAAAAATACAGAATAACAAGATATTGTTATTCTGTACAAGACTATAATTTAATATAATAGATATATTATATTAAATTATAGTCTTGTACTATAATTTAATATAATAGATATATTATATTAAATTATAGTCTTGTATTAATTTATATTAATATAATGTCAAAATCAGGATGTTCAATTTTATTTATGTATCATTTTAATAAATAAAATCTTCTACACTGTAGAACGCCTTTTCGATAAGCCACGATTTTAACCTAACTTTAAAACATGTAAGACTGGGCGCGCCAATGACAAGCTCCGGCAGGCGATTGTACACCGTTGGCCCTAGGACGTGAGTAAGCCTTTCAGACTAGGTGAGCCGGTGTGCGACTGTCGCAAGTTTACGTGCACCACGGGTGTTGTATTTGCGCGAATGACCATCCTCGCGTGTTCTAAACCTTTCTTTGTTTTGCCTTACAACCAGTGCTACTTGCAGTATTATTATAGATGGTAGCGTTAGTATTCCCAGTGAGGTAAAATACGGCTTCGCGGACGTGTCTCGCGACACTTTTGCGATCGCTCTCACAGCACGTTTTTGCATGCGGAAGACTCGCTCTCGATCGGCTGAGCGCCCCCACAACTCTGCTCCGTACTGTAAGATCGAATGGACAGTCGCGAAATAGCAAGTGCGGACGACGTCCGTAGAGACGACACGCGATAACCTATAAAGGGCAAAACATGCGCTTCCCAGCTTTGCACATATCTTGTCAGTATGGGAGCCCCACGTCAGGCCTCGGTCTATTTGGAACCCTAAGAAGGCAGTCGATTGGATTTGGTCAATAGGCGTGTTATGGACCGATACAGACAAGTCTCTCACATGGCGGCCTGATATGGAAAAATGTACATAATGAGTCTTTTTTAAATGTAAGACGAGTCCGTTCCAGCTAAACTACATTGCCACCTGGTGGGCAGCCTGATTCAACCGTTTTTCGAGCTCATTTAATGAAGGTGCGCGGACTACTGCGGCTACGTCATCAGCATACATAAATACCTCCCCTGCTGAAACGTGCTCTGGCAAGTCGTTGAGTAGCAGCGAGAAAAGTATGTTCGATACCGACGATCCTTGTGCTACACCCATTACAGTACGGAAGGACTCAGACTTGGTCTCCCCTCCATCACCGACCACTATCTGTGACCTTCCGCGAAGAAGATCTGTAAAGAGCGAGTATGCCTTTTCTCTAATTCCATAGTACTGGAGCTTATGGGCGAGAACACTGTGGTCTGCGACATCGAAAGCTTTCGATAGGTCGCAGCACAGGACTGTTACTTGCTGTTTCTCCTCACAAGCCGCCATAACCCGTCGGATGACCTCACGGGTGAGCGAGGTAGTAGAGCACCCCGCGGGATATGCGTATTGTCGCTCCGATAGTGCTCCCGTTGTCGCTAAAAATTGAGATGGGCGAGAGCTGAGTCCGTTTTCCAGTATTTTGGCTAATGCTGGGATTATAGACACCGGTCGATATCCGTCGATCTCTTCTCGCTTCCCTTTTACCTTAAAAAAAGGTGAGATCTTGCTCACTTTTAAGGATTCAGGGTACGTTCCACTATCTATGCATCGGTTAAACAGCACGGCCAGGACCGGGGCTATCGGTGCTGCAACAGAGGCTACGAGTTCCATAGAGATATTATAAATATCTTTAGAGGGTTTACGTGGAATTCGTGAAGATATAATTTTAAAGACCTCCGCTGCTGTGAATTTAGTTATTCGCAGAGATTGGTCCGCTGCGGGGCGCGCTGCACCGAGGGCCGCCTTCACTCGAGCGAGAGAAGCGCGGGGCGCTCCGCATGTGCTGGCCGCGCTCACGAACCTGGCATTCATAGCGTTGGCTGCCGCTTTACGAGATATAAATTTGTTTCCCGCAGAGTCTTTGGTTACCTCTGTGAAACTGGTGTTTGAGTGTACAGTTGTGCCTCTTTCTAAATTGACTATATGCCAAATAGTCCTACAAGAATTTGGACTGTTATTGATCATGTTCTCATAGTGGCTAAATTTATGTGATTTTACTGAATTTTCATATTGTTGAGTAACCTTGTCAATAAAGAAGATCAAGTTTAAGTCTGGGTGTTTTTCTTGTAAATTGATTGCGTCGTACAAAATGTGTTTCAGGCCCACAAGTACCTGAGAGACCCATGACTGTTTTTTGATATTTTTACGTTTATATGGAAAGCATATGTTAAATTTATTAACTAAAATAGCAATAATAGATTGTGCTAAACGATCTTCAGATTTCTCTTTTGATAGAATATCGTTCCAATCTACTGACAATATGGCCCCTGATGACTGATATAATACTACTTGTATACGGTTTTTGTAAATACATACATATTATACATAGAAACACCCAGACGGGAGACAAATACTTGCAGATCATACAAACATTTGTCCCGCGGCCCTGATAATACAAGTATTATCATATTGTCATAATATGATATTACATTTTGACTAGCCGGTCAGCTTAGTTGGCTCTGCCTTCTGCACTCTAGGTTGGGTGTTCTATTCCCTCCTAGTACAAACATTTGTGTAAACACATGCGTTTGGTCTATGTCTGGGTGTTATAAAGTATCATTAGTATGTATTTAAATATATATAAGTAATCTATCACTCATAAACAGGGAATTCAGGAACTAGTATTTTAAGCCTGAACGAGGAGATTCCGACCATGAAAATTAACAGTTGTGGGGGTACAAATTCTAAGAATTAATATTTTCAGATTTCCATACAAAAACATTCAAGAAATAAAATTGACAACCCTTATTTGGTCAACAATGTTTGTAAGTGCGTTACCTACCTACATACCTACCTAGTTTCGCGTGAGTTCAAATTGTCTGCTAAGCTAGGCTAGATACCTAGGTTTGTGTATGTAAATATCTTTTGACGTAGGTACCTACATTACATACTGACTGCGGTATTCACACAAGACATGTTGTTTCGTTTGTAGCACAAAACTAAGTAGATATTTATTTAGTAACTACCTACTAATCCAGCGGCTAATCTAGTTACCTATTCGTCTCTTGAACTTTTACTTTACTTTAACTTTATGGTAAAAGATGCAACTACTTATGAAGATTACATACCGTTTAATGTTTTGTTCTAGGCGGATCCATAAAATTTTGAAAATTGACATTAACAAACACCACATTAAACGATTAGTAGGTACCTATTCTAGGTACTACCTCCTAGGTATCCAACACAAAGCACTTATGATTGAGTTAAAAAAACACATGGTCACTCACAATGGTCAAAAGAAACGGAATGACGAAACTCTTTACAGGAACTAGGAAGTTGATCGCACGACGTACAACAAAACACAGCAAAAATCTATTCAAAGCAAAATAAAATCCTTTGAAATTGCCGACAATTTTTTAGGGTTCATTTTTGATGTGAAAATTCAAACCTATCACAATGATGACATTCATGTTGGTAAATACTACTTTGGTTCTTAGTGAAGTTATTTTGCTTAGTTTATTCTGTAGTCATGTCACTGCTTCTTTCTTGGTCACTGAATCCTTTAACCAATTTCTGACAAAATAATAAATGTCGGCTTATTACAATGGTAGACTATTTTCAGAATTAGCAGAGATTTATTATTTATTACGTGGATTGAACTCTTCTGATTGGTTGTTGGTTTTGTTTGACACCTTTGATAAAAAGCTGCAAAGTCACAGAGTCGCACAATGAGGTGGACAGATAAAACTATGGGAAAATATGGGATAGACAAGATTTTTCATAGACATTTAAATTATTAGATACCTAGCCTAGAAATGTTAATAAGAAATCTATCTACCTACCTAAGAAAAATGTTGTAGGTTGGGTACCTAATGCATTGAATTTCTATGATGATCTACCTACCTGTGTATTCTACCTACTTACGAAAAATGTTGGTTACATACCTACCTACCCAATGCTATAAATTTCTATCTCAATCCAAACCAAGTTGTTTTAATAAAGAGTTGTGAACATGTTACCATCATCATCATTATCATCATAAAAAAATCCTGTTTAGTTGCAAATTTTTGTTTGTCAACAAAAATTAAATGTAATAAATCCGAAAATTTGATAGAAGAATAAACAAAATGCTTATAAAAATTGCAGCTGATCTCAACATTCTCAGAGGCATCACAATGTAGGCAACTTTTATGTTTGTGTTGCGTGAACTCAAACGATACTTCATTTTGGGGTCACGCTCAGAGTTCAATAAACAGCTGATTTTAGGGACGTTACCATTTGTAATAAGTGCAGTTTTGAAGCAAACTTTGCTGCTCATTTCTTCAATGAAAAACATTGAACTTATAAAAGAGGTAAAGCATATGTTGTTCACGTAAGTATTGAGAATCGGCCCACCCTGGCATAACATACTAGTTCCGGGACACGCGGTATTATATCAAATATGACGACCTCTGTGTCGCATTGGGCCAATGCCCAGCTGAGACGCATAAGGTTGCTGTTTCGATTCCCGCCGTGGGACAAATGTTTGGATGATCTGCAAGTATTCCTATCGGGTTTGGATGTTTCTAAGTATAATACGTATGTATTCAAGAAAATATGTTAGTATTATATTAGCCATGGTACCCATAACACAAGCTCTGCTTACTTTGGGGCCAGATGGTGTTCTGTGAAATGTCCGGCATTATGTATTTCTTTATTTATCATTGAAGATAGAGTCATTCAAAATAAACTGCACATAGTAAAACGAAATAGTTAAAAAAATGATTTCGTGAAAAACCATTACTATTCAACATTACAAAATGTTTCCAACATCTGTTAGTTTGGTAAATAAATGCATGTCTATCTCGTAGCTGTTTTAGATCAAAAACAGAACGAATTCCCACATCGAAGGTCAATACAATTGAAAATCTATTTCACTTACAGATTGAACTGGCATAAAATTTTACAACTCTTCTGCCGAAACACAACACAATAACCATTTTAAAACAGTTACTAACAACAGAAATAGAAACATTTCAAGGTATAAACCTCACATAAGCGCGACTTGGCAAGCATGCCGTGCGGTAAGATGGATGTTTAGGCATCACGCCCTACAGTTTCAAAGTCGTGCACGTTATGTAGTTAACGTATATGGTGTTGAAGAATAGTTTCAACGCTAGGAAATAAACAAACCATAAAACAACAGAATCCGTGTAGAAATCAGTGATCTCGTCGTCGTAGTTATAAATAAATTGGTGGACAATGCACACAATACCATCTTGTCCCAAAGTAATCATAGCTTGTATTATGATAGATAGACTTATACATTTTTAATACATACGTATGATACTTTATAACACCCAGGGGCAGAACAATCACTTAAGTATATCCTGTGTTATGTTAGTTCATGACGATGTCTGTGGCGCAGTGGGCGAAGGATCGTCTTAGACGTAGAAGGTTGCGGGTTCGATTCCCGCTGGACAAATGTTTGCATGTTCCGCAAATATTTGTCTCGGGACTGGTGTTTTCTATGTATAATATGTATTTTTTTTACAAAGTACATGAGTAGTATAATCAGTCATGTGGTTCCAATAACATAAGTTATGCTTAATTTGAAGCCGGATGAAGCTGTGTGTAATGTATTTTTTATTTAACAGCATTAACAGCATTATTTATTTATTAACCGACTTCAAACAAAGCAGTAGGTTCTAATTTCGGCTGTATTTTTGGTTTTTGTTTGAAACCGCATTTATGAACCGATTAGAAAAAAAAATGTAAAGAATATATTTTTTGAATGGTTGCACAGAAATTTCATCAAAATCGGTTTAGTAGCTTTTAACCAATTTCAAAATAAGAAGGATCTCAATTCTAAATTTTTTTTAATTAAAAAACTGGAAAAAATATGTCATCCAAGTAAACGAAATTATGTATTATTTATTTATTTATTGTAGTATTAAATTACGTCGGATTTCATTTTCGTTTTTAAAACATAATTATTTATTTATATTAGGTTGTGGAAAAAGTCTTTACATTATAGTATGTATGAACTTGTAATAAAATCTCTTTGGCTATACTATTTGTATCTGGCTGGTTTTGGTATCATTAAAAGTTTAGATTTTAAAGAACATAATTCCAAATTCCAATTAGGAAAATGTGTGATTTTTATTTGTTTTTCGTACAGTCAATATGAGTGAATATAATGAAGAAATTCGATACATTTTAAAATTTTACTACAAAAAAGGTAAAAATGCAACGCAAGCCTCGAAAAAATTTTGCGATGTTTATGAACCTAGTGCAGTGTCTGTGAGAGTAGCACAAATTTGGTTTAAACGTTTTTAATCCGGAAATTTTGATGTCAAAGATGCACGTCGCTCTGAAGATATTCAAAGATTCAAAGATTCAAAGATATTTATTTGCCAGAAAACATGTGTACAGAAGATGACAAAAATATAACAATGTGAAACAACATGCTTGACCGGTTTACGGTATGCAAATTAGGTAGAGAGATGGCATGCAAGTTTAAAAATAATTACAATTTATCACTAAAAAATTCGTCAATATTATAATAACAATTTTCAATTAACAATTTCTTTAGTTTTAGTTTAAACATTTGGATGTTCAGGTCTCTATATAGTGTAGGTAATTTGTTATAAATTTTTGGAGCAACACCAACAACACTTTTTTGCATTAGTGCTGTTTTTACAGGGTGTAATTTTAACCTAGTGTTATCCTGTCTGCTTCGAATAACAAAATCAGATAACTGGGGGAACAGATGGGGATTGTTTTTTACAAAAAGAGCTACTTCTAATATGTTGAAGGAAGGAAGTGTCAGAATGTTGTGCTTCAAAAATAATGGTTTACAGCTATCAGTAATTTTTATTTTAAACATGGTTCTCACACATCTTTTTTGTAGCCTAAAAATGATGTCTTTATTAGTAGAGTTGCCCCAAAATATTAGCCCATATCTCAGAACAGACTCTACCATACCGTGATGTGCAATCAATAAGGCAACAGTATTGACTGTTGATGACAGTTTATGCAGGGCATATGCAAGACTACTAACACGCTTACTCAGTCCTTCTAAATGAGTTTTCCAATTAAGTTTTTTGTCAATTATAAGTCCTAAGAATCGTGTAGCATCAACTTGATTAATAAAATTGTTATTAAATGTTATATTTGTGTTAGATGGGGTTTGAGATCTTTTGTCAAAATGCATAATCATGGTCTTACTTAAATTAATTTTTAAATTATTATTGTCAACCATTTTATTATTGATTGAATTGATTCATTTATGTCGGTTTGTTTCATAAGATTTAATGTCATTGCAAGAAATTGTTATTGTGCTATCATCAGCAAATAATGTCATGGGCTTAGTTGTTGCTCTTGGCAGGTCGTTAATATATATAATAAATAGCAGCGGTCCCAGCACACTGCCTTGGGGTACGCAGTATTTAGGATATCGTATTTTTGATCTGTGTGCAACTTCTAGTTTGGTTTTGTCTCTATTCTTGATATCTCTGTGATTTGCTTTCTGTCACTAAGATATGATTTAATTAAGTCTAATACGTTTCCTCTAATTCCATACAACTCAAGTTTTTTTAGTAGGATGTTATGGTCCACATAGTCAAACGCCTGTGTCATATCACAAAATATACTACAGATAGGTGTTTTTGTGTCAACTTTAAAAATAACATTATAGAAGAAGTCATATATAGCCATGTTTACTGTTTTCTTTTCACGAAAACCTTTTTGTTCTTCGCAAAGTAAATTGTTTTTTTCCAAGTATGTGTTTATTTCGGCGTATATATATTTTTCAAATATTTTCGAAAATATGGAAATGAGAGCAATGGGTCTATAAAATTCCACCAGTTCTCTATTTTCTTTCTTAAATACTGGTTTGGCAATAGTAGTTTTCAGCTCATCTAGGTATTGTCCTGTTTCAATTCTGAGATTTATCAAGAAGCTACTACAATAAGATGGGGACTTATAGCTTCATTCATTGCTTTAATAATATTAGTACTAATACCATCAAATCCTGAGCTATTTGTATTTTTAAGGGATTTTATTATTTTATATACATGATGTGGTAGACAGGGAGCTAAGAACATGGATCTTTCTTGTCTATTTATATTTGCTGTTACGTTCTTACCTATCCCTGGTATCGGTTTTATCTTATCTATATTCTTTATTTTAGATATTGGTTCTTTCGGTATATTCGGTCGACATTTATTGATAAGTTTCCATGTTGTTTTAGATTTGTTGCTTGAGGTCAATATCCTATGATTATTTTGAGCTTGTTTTGTAAGTGAAATGATTTTTTTTAAATCTTTTTGTATAATTGATATAAATTAATTTATTTGTTTTACTGGGCTTAGACCTGTAATTCCAGAGAAGATCCCTTTTTCGTTTACTGCAGCTTCGAATACCACGTGATACCCATTTAGGTTTTCTAAATACTTTAATTAAAATATACTTTTTAGGGAAGCATAACTCATAAAACAACCCAAATGTTTCGATAAATTCCCGGTATGCTACAGAAGAGCCTTCAGCGCTGTACATATCAGAAAAAGAGAGACCTTCTAAACATAACTTGAACTTTTTTATATTATCCGTATTATAATCTCAAATTTCCTTATGTAATATGTAAGTTTAAGAATTTTTTAGCTGGGAGTTTAATAATTTGAGCTGTATGATCTGATAGGCCAAATTCTAATCTAATTCTTCTGGTCACCCTATTACGGATAAAATGGATGCCATTTTTGAAAAAGTGGAGCAAGATCGGCATACCAGTAGTTACGACGTAGCTGAAGAACTGGGAATTGACCACAAAACAGTTTTGGCGCATTTTAAAAAAACCGGGTAAACAAAAAAGCTCGATATTTGGGTATCTTACGAGCTCACTGAATGAAACCTAATAAACCGTGTACTCATTTGAGATTCTTTATTACGACGTAATGAAAGCGAAACATTTTTGAAGAAGCTGATAAGGTGATGAAAAGTAGATCACGTACGACAAGAACGTGCGAAAAAGGTCGTGGTCAAAAGCCGGTCAGGCTTCACAGACTGAGGCGAAACCCGTGTTAACTCGCAACAAGGTGATGCTGTGTGTGTGGTGGGATTGGAAGGGCATTATTCATTATGAGCTGTAACCACCAGGCAGGACCATCGATTCTGAACTCTACTGCGAACAACTGATGAGATTAAAGCAAGAAGTTGAGAGAAAGCGGCCGGAATTAATCAACAGAAGGGGTGTGGTTTTTCATCATGATAACGCTAGACCTCACCTATCTTTAGCCACTCAGCAAAAATTAAGAGAGTTTGGCTGGGAGGTGTTAATGCATCCGCCGTATAGTCCTGACCTTGCACCTTCAGATTTCCACCTGTTTCGGTCTCTTCAGAATTCATTAGGCAGTGTCAGGTTAACATCACGAGAGGACCAAAACTACTTGTTGCGGTATTTTGATCAGAAGTTCCAAAATTTTGTATAGCAATGGGATCATGTCCCTACCTACAAGATGACAAAAAGTTATCAAACAAAATGGTACCTACATACTTTAGTTAAATGTAAATAAACTATATTAAAACATGTTTTGAATTTTCTTTAAAAAAATGCGAAGAAACTTTTTCTCCAACCTAGTATATATATCACACAACTAATGTTGGTTGTTGTTGAGTCGAACCCTTAACATACATCGCAGAAGACAGATAAACTACCAGCTGAGATGACAGGCCAGTCAGTTTAAAGATGCTTAACGATTAAAAAGCATGATCACGATTCAATCCTGGCTATAACAGTAACGAGTAAATTACCAAAGCTATGTACTCCAAGAAGACATCAGAACTTATAGACCTCAGGGTCAGATATATCGGGTCCAAGTCTCGGAGGGTTACAATTGATTTCATCCATCGATACTACCAAATTGTTTCATGTTCCACGTGTCTCAGGAGTAATAAGTTGGAATCTAAAAGTTTACTATAGTAGCACTAACTTTTATTTTACCCAACAACTACTCTTTAACGTTTACTTGGACTGTTCCATAAAATATTCTTTATTGTTGATAGAAAATTGCTTTTGAGTTTAGTGCACTCGTACGTACTATGGTAAACTAGCTGCTGCCCGTGGCTTCGCACGCACCTACATAAAAAGTAGCCTATGTCTTTCTCCAAAGTTCCATGTATCTCTATACCAAAATTCATCGAAATCGGTTCTGCGGTTTAGGCGTGAAAACGTCACAAACAGACAGACAGAGCTACTTTCGCATTTATAATATTAGATAAGTTTGGGCTATTATTTCTGTGTTTTGCATTATTCATTGGCCACTTTAGAGCATTTTGAAGTTGGTTAAAAACTACTAAACCGATTTTAATAAAATTTCTATGAGACTAATCGGAAAGTATATCCTTTCATAAGAAATGATATTTTTTTAATAAATGCCGAAGTTATGACAAAAAAAATATATATTTGAGAAACTCCTATTGTTGACGGTAGTTAAAAATATCGGCTAATTATAGAATTATAAACATAACAAATTATGAAAAAAAAATTATAATAATAGTATATTTTCTGTTTAAAAACAAAAAAGCTAAAAAACTAAATAAGCATAAAAATAATAGTTTTCCGAGTGTTATACAGGGGCTATGGTTATTCAGTTAAATTTATATCTACTGATCTCCATACTATACCTACATAAGGTACGAGTATTCATGTTCCGTACCTTAAAGTAAGTGCATTAGGAGCAGTCATCAGTTTCAAAGGCCTGAGCCTTGCTCGTCTGGTCTCCGCGATTATGCTTGGTGGAGTCTGTGTGGCCACGTCTCTCCCTCGTTTCATTCCTGACGAGCCGATGTTAGATCCGTTCATATAGCTGAGTTGGGGCTGTGAGACGCTCATTCCGATCTTGTTGCGCTGTTGCCTGTTTTCAAAAACATGAAGCCAAAATTTTATGGAGTCTAAACATTAACCCCGACAAATCCGCTGATACAGCCCGACGGGTTGGTGTCAGTGGCATTATTTTAGAGTACTTCTATTCTTTAGAAACCAACTCGATAGGCTGTGTCGGCAGGTCGGCGGCTTTGGTGTGTAAAATACTTAAGCAACCTGACCAACATAGTGCCTTGTTAATTCGTGTTGGGTTTAAGGATACTTTTTCTACTCCCACACAAGCAACAATAACAACACTAATAAAAACATTTGAGGAAAGTATGCCTACTTTTCACACTTATATTTTAAATTTTATTCAAACTGGTTCAAAGTTAAACAAATCCCAGTAAATAATAATCCAATCTTACCTAGCAGTACTAGTGACTCTCCAAGTGAGCTGTCTACTCATGGATCTATTCGGAGACAGGTCTGGCGAACTCCTGGCGCCCACTCTCCGGGCTCCTTGGATGGGGCCATTGTCGAAACCTCCGCATTGTCTGAAATAGTTACTTTTCATTACCTGATAAGGTAATAAGCTATTTTTTTACTATATGTATGCACTGTTTGGTTAAGTACCTCTAATACATCGATCTTAGCCAGAACCGAGCTTAGCTTCCAAAGCTTTCACAGACAATATTTTTACTTCATTCGTAATTTCAACACAATAAAACGACCCTGAATTATATTCACAAAGCTCAAAGCTAAGCCTGGATAACCTCCAGGTAAGAGTTATTCAATAGATCCAATACTGATCTTATTCCTATAGGATTTGGCTTACAAAGGACCTTTATCTAAACGAGTTTTAAAAACGTATGGCATCATCGAATCCTTGGGGATAATAATCTTCAGACTCAGTGGCTTGATACTTTACGGATTTTTGTAATACTCTGACGTTTTTGGGTATCTAGCGCTGTTCGCATCGAGAAAAGCTCTCTTGAGACATTTTTTACTAAATTTGTACAGAACTCGGTCAATAGCGTTTGACAACCCAGAAGTAATGTGGAATGTATTTCAGAAATAGTCTTCAGAAAAACTAAATTCATTTTTAGCAGCAGTACCGTTGATCTGTAAATAAATACATTTCTGAATGACGTGGGTAAGTAGAGTTCATTGAATAAAAAAAATCCAGCTGCTCTTCACTCTGCCCACGCGCTCGTAAAAGTCTGAAAGATTACGTTATTTTAGGCCTTTTTATGTGCTGAGTAGGTCAGGCAGAACTCAAGACCTAGCTCAACATAATAACCAATGAACACCTAGACTTTACTTAGAATTTTCAACCAATAAAAGAGAACAATAGTTTACGAACAATGAGCGTGCGAATTTGTGAATCCCAAAGTTATTTTGTATAAGTCAACAAACTAAACATAATGTAAACGAGATCAAAACAAATCTGCAAGATAAACTTCGCGAAATACTACCAATAAATGTCTACGCCCTATTGGCAAAGTTGTAAGGTCGAGAATTGCACCAACATTCAGCGGTTTCGCGAGATAATCGGCGATAAACGCAATGTAATTGTTTGTTCTCCGATAACAGATCTGCTTTGTTTGCTGGACCAATTTATGACTTGATGCGTGGTAATAAACTTCAAGATTGATTGGGTTGTTATTTTAAGGGGTTTATTGCTGAGGCAACTGGCTTCTGGACATAAATTTTGTATCTGATTGAATAATACTTTTATTGATATTGGATCATAAGTGGATATGAGGAGCTTGTTTCGTAAAATAATGAAGATAAAATTTATAGAAAACTTTTCATAAGTACTTATAGACTCATCGTAATATTTTTTTATTTTTAACTGACTTTTCAAAAAAGGAGGAGGATCTCAAGTCGCCGGAATCTTTTTTTTTGGTTTGTAATGTATTTTTTCAACGATTACTCAAAGATGAGTGAACCGATTTCAAAAATTATTTTTTGTTTCAAAGGGTCAGGTGGTCCCATATTATCATATATAAATATTATCGAAATCGGTAGAGCGGTTTTAAAACTATCAACAAAAATCTAAAAATTGTATACATCGATGATATTTTCGTGGCCCTTACTTACCTTTCGTTGTCTATCCTTTAAAATTTCAAAATAAAATACTTTTATGGTCTCAAATTGTATCCAATGAAGTCGGTTTTCTTTTTCGTTTTTAAAACGTAATTATAGTAATAAATAAAATTAGGAAATTCCACTTTCAAAACTGTCCTAAGATTCGGAAACTTTCTAGAAGTCTCCTTAATTTTACAAAATCGATTAGAGTTGTTTATTTTATTTGTAAAAAGCCAGTTACCGTTACAATGTCGAAGATCACATTTACATAGGCTTAAGTAAGCAGTTTGGAGAAAGAAATTTCTTTCTTTTGTTAGCTAATCTCAGCTCGTGGAGTTTCTTTGTTCGGGAATATTCTCGATCTTTGAAGTACTTACTGTTCAGACTTTTATGTACGTTTTATGAATAAGGCTGCTGCTAAGATCTAGATCGCATTCTGAAATAAAAATGCCGTTTCATTTTGAAAATCGTTTGAATAAAACGACTGAAAATTAAGTGCTGCAAAATTGTTATTATGTTCTTCTCTACGGAATTGAATTTTACTGGCAAAAAGTATTGTTAATATCATAAATTAACATATAATATAAACCACATTTTCTAAAGATTTTAGTGCATTTTATCAAGTACCTGAATGACCGAGCTTTACTCGGTATAAAACACGGATAAAACGACGTTTTCTAAAAATGAAACCTAGCTAGATCGATTTATTGCCCCCGAAACCCCCTGCATACTAAATTTAATGAAAATCGTACACATATATATATACAAAAATAGCTCGTTTAAAGGTATTCGATTTTACATAATTTTTATTTAGAACTAGCTAAAGACCGCAGCTTTGCGTACGTGGTACCTACATAAAAAGTAGCCTTAATCAATTCCCAAGATGAAATCTGTCTCCGTTTTATCTATTGTATAAAAAACCGAAAACCGTTTAGTTGTTTAGCCGTGAAAAGGTAGGAAACATACAAATAGACAAACAGACAGATAGTCCATCTAATTTATAGTACTAGTATTGATTATTTGTCTGGCTAGGTGCTAGGTGAGCGCTCGCGGTGGTAGAGTCGGCCGTCAGATGGTGGCACCATCTGACGGCCGACTCTACCACCCATTTTACTGAGATATCATATGCGACTACTATACAGCTCGCTCGTTTCTTGTTATGTAGATTATGCAGTTTTGGTGTCTACAGTTAAAGTCATTTCGGGCGTACAATATGCTATGGGCTGATAATGATGTTTACATAACAACATCATTATCAGCCCATAGCAGCCCACTGCTGGACATAGGCCTCTCCTAATGAGCGCCTTTGCGCCCTGTCTTCAGTTCGACGCATCCAGCTTCTGCCGGCAGCCTTTCGCAGATCGTCACTTCACATTGCCGGAGGGCGTCCTACACTACGTTTGCCGTTAAGTGAACGTCAACCTATATTTACTTATTTCGAGATATTTTACGATTCGGCAACCCTATCTAAATTATCTTTAAAATCTCTACGCCCTTACTTTTAAACGCCTCTCAACTTGAACACTGTCTAAACACCGCTTAAGATTCGACCTGTCACTATTTGTTCTTATTCGTCCTTGTTAATGGCATGTGTCACAATAATGTCAATTTTGGCTTTGTCAAGTGTTTATATTGTTTATAGCATGATGTTACAAAGTCAAATCTTGTCATTCATATTTTTTTTTTAATCCCGGAGATTTCACACAGCACCATCTGGCCCCAAAGTAAGCAGAGCTTGTGTTATGGGTACCACATGATTGATATACTACTTATATAATTTTATTTTGTAAATACATACATATTATACATAGAAACATCCAGACCCGAGACAAATACTTGCAGATCATACAAACATTTGTCCCGCGGCGGGAATCGAACCCGCAACCTTTTGCGTCTCAGTCGGGCCTTGGCCCACTGCATCACAGAGGTCGTCGATAATTTGTTATTTTATGTAAATTTAAAATGGTCTTTCATATAAATTACACGGATTATTTTTGCTCGAGTTACAAAGAAACACAAAGCTTTTATTTCATTCACACCCGAGTCAATAACTCTAGCTCTATTTAAATAAAAACACCAAAATTACTAATAAAACTGGAAATAACTCGAGAATAATCTATACCTATAAAAGAGCTTAACCTGACTGACTGATTCATCATCGCCAAGCCGAAACCGCTGAAGCTAGAAAGCTGAAATTTGGAAGGTAGCGTCGTCTTACAATAAAACCACCCACTAAGGCGGGGATTTTTAAAATTCAACCCCTAAGAGTGAAAACGAATGTATGAAACTTGCGTGGTACGATTTGCTTGAAACTTGATATGAGTAGGTAAATAAAATGCAAAATAAATGGACACGTGTTAAAGGATTTTTAAAATAATCCTAACCAAGGGGTAAAATGAGATGTCAAAGTTTGTATGGGAAATTTATAACGGGTGGTGATTTCTTAGAAACTTGGTTTGGATACTAAAAATGCGAAATAAATGGACACATGTTTCAGGATTTTTCAAAGAACTCTAAAGAACTCTAAAGAATTTAGGAGTAAAATAGGGTGTTAATGTTTGTAAGGAAACTTTTTAATGGGTGGTGGGTGTGATCGGTTTGAAACCTATCAATAAGATTTGGCAAGGGATAAATTGCATCCTGGGGAAGGATTTATGCTACAGATCCTTCAAAAAAAATGCGTACAAAGTCGCGAGCAACAGCTAGTAAATAATATAAGAGCTTAATATTTGCTTCGCAAGACGGCCAAAAATATAAAAAAAAATAAAAAAACAATCTTCTACAATGTGTGGACAAATCTATACATATAAAAGGCGATGTGTGTATGTATGTATGTTCCCTATAGACTCCGATGATATCGGATCGGATGATCAGAACAACAGAACTTAGGGACGGCGTGCGAAGCCGCGGGCAGATGCTAGTATTTAATTAATTTTCTGCCGAAATAAAGGACTTGCCAATAAGGCTTTTTGTAAAACAATTCAAATTGTGGTTTTTTAACAGAACTTTTTGCACTGATTAAGAATTTCTTGGAAACTAATGAATATAATTTATTAATGTTAAAATAGATTACTATATACAATAGTTTAATGTTTTTGACAACATTAAAATTTGCATGCCAATATTCGTTGGTATAATATGTGAACTTACTGTATGACTTAATATCTGTTACTACCATATTTCTTGCAAATAAATATTTTTTATATATAAAAAAAAACCTCACTATTTGTTACTATCTTACAATTATTACGTTTTAAAAACTAAAAAGATTTAATGTTTTTAAAAAATATCATCAATGTATACAATTTTTAGTTTTTGTTCATTTTTTAAAAACCGCTGGACCGATTTCGATAAAATTTAAATGGGACCACCTGGGAAGTATACCCTTTGAAACAAAAAAATAATTTTCCAAATCGGTTCTGGCGTCTTTGAGTAATCGGTGAACATGCATAAGAAAAAAGATTCCGATGAATTGAGAACCTCGGGTGGGTTTTTTGAAGCCGGTTAAAATGGGATGGCACTATTAACCGACTTCAAAATAAGGAGGTTACTCAACTCCATTCGTTTATATTTTTTAACATCGGTTCACTTTGACAGAATATAATAGAAGTTTATAAGTTACACCGTTAGTGTGTAATGTAAACACACCTATTGATAACTGAATTTCCTCATTCAATAATTACAGCCCAAAAATACCCGTAGCAACATAACGATTTCACAATATTTACCGCGTCTTAAATTGCTGGCTTTGATGAGATAAAATCGGGTTATCAGTAGAATTTCTCATCAATCGTAATAAACGCCGTATCCGGGTCAAAATTTGCTTTTTCAATCATGCTATATAAAATAAATAAATTCAAGGCTAAGGCTTTGTTGTAATGTTTGGTAAAAACCTTTTTATGTAAATAAGACGTTTATTCCCGTTTCAAGTACAATTGGTAGTTCAAATTATGACCAAATAAAGACACATTTATATCAATGCCCGTCATTACCAAAATAATATAAAAATTATGCCGGACATTTTACACAGCATCATCTGGCCCTGAAGTAAGCAGAGCTTGTGTTATGGGTACCACATGACTGATCTAATACTACGTATATACTTTGTTGTTTTTGTATTATTTTTTTATTTATTTATTATTTTAAAGTAAATACATATTTTTAATTGTAAACATCTTAAAAACCTTTTTAGGTTTGACATAGATGCAAAAAAGAAAAACATTCCTCATTAAAATTATGGTTAATATAAAGTACGTAAATACTTACGTATTATACATAGAAACACCCAGACCCGAGACAAATACTTACCGATCATACAAACATTTGTCGAACCCGCTACCTCTTGCGTCTCAGCCGGACCTTGGCCCACTGTTCCATAGAGGTCGTCACACTAGGAGGTCGTTACTGCGACTAATGAGACTAAAAAAGTATATTTTGTCCCATTACTAACTTAAGTGTTCTTGCCGGTATAGAAACATGTACTAGGAACATATAACCGCCAAGAGTTCCGCTAAAACGGACGGTTCGATTTACTTTATTGAATGCTTGAATCGCGTTAATTGGTTTGTGTTGGTGTAAATGAAATATATAGAGGAAAATAGAAAACATTATGTTGGATAGGTGTTTCTACTGTGTTGACGTAATTATGACATAATATAGGACCTGACATCAAAATGTATTAAATATTCTGACTTTATTAGTATTATTTTATGATAATAAACATTGTAATAGACATTCCTAATTTAATATTTTGTGTTTATTAAATGTTTTTTTTTCATAGTGTACATTCATATATGATTTGTAAAATAATTTACTGAATTAAATTGAATGAAATGTCAGCTTTTAAAGGAATATGTACTAGGAAATTAGAACTGACAAGGTGTCACCTAAAGTGGATGTTAGTAGAAATAGAATAAGAGTGCTGGGTTGACATTAATTTTAATGACATAAAGATTCAAAATGCCATGACTTACGACTCTTCATATTAAAAAGACTAAGTACTTGATACGTTTATAATTATTGTTAAAACATTCTGCGGTCATGTAACTTAACTAACAAATCAAGCATTGATAAATTTTCTGATATTAATGAACGAAAAACTGAAAAAAAATATACTCTCTCAATCTAGTAGGTAGGTACTTAACAAAGTACTTTATCGGCGGCTTTTTTCGCTCTAAGGATCCCATTTATTTCTGTTACATCAATGTTCCAAGCGTAATTGAGTGAGATATTTTGGGACAATCCGATTTTTCGACAATAGTCCTAACGATGGGACGACATAATCTATTGTACGGAATGGAGCCACTTAATTGTGAATGGATATCGGAAGTGATTATGATAGTAATAGGCAAAAAGATACAGAAAATGATGAAACTTCTTTGCAAGTCAAGTGGAAAAGGGTAAGATATGGTAATCTATAGCTAACATGGGTTCTAATCCAGGCTTCATTGAGTTTTATCATACCATATGTATAATATGACGACTTCTGTAGCGCAGTGGGCTCAGGCCCGGCTTAGACGCAAAATGTCGCGGGTTCGATTCCCGCTGCGGGACTGTTTGTATGATTCACATTTGTCTTGGGTTTGGGTGTTTGTATGTATAATATGTACGTAAATAAATAAAAAGTACATAAGTAGTACATCAGTCATGTGGTACTCATAACACAAGCTCTGCTTACTTTGGGGCCAGATGATGCTGTGTGAAATGTCCGCCATTATTCATTATATATACCTATTGCCGAGATTAAAAAAAACACTTTTCTTCTCTTCCTAAAATGACACCTGCCTTTAATGTAAATTTTGCCCATGTTTACATTAAAGGCAGGTAGGCAGGCACTTTCTAATGGTGAAAAATTACCTTTACATACTGAATTAATTCAAAAACAATTCATACGATCTCTTTTTGTGAATTATTTTAGGTTTTAGAAGAGCGATGCAGAATGCAGATGCACGTCCGTTGCTGGAATGAATGAATGAATGAATGAATGAGAACACTTTATTGTACACCTTAAAACTAGCACATAAACAATTTGACAACTAAGAACACCTAATAACATATGTACAATGGGCGGTCTTATCGCCAAGGGAGTGATTTCTTCCAGACAACCTTTGAACGGAGAGGAGCCTAACTTAAATGGAAGATTGGTCAGGGTGCACTAAATTATGAACTAAATTATGATTTAAATATTTTTGTAATTAATAAACGCAATAAACTTACACGACATTATTGATATTGATAATGGCACTCATGGTTGAATCCTTTGATAGTTACTTACTGAGGTCATGAAGACAGAAAAGTAAGGAGAGATTGATATTTAAATCTTATCCGGCCTAGATGTAAACTTCACCTGCTGTTATTACTTCTCACCAAGCTGTAGAGTATCGCTGTGTTGTGCTCTGACGACCGATAATACCTGCATACATCCATAGTGCAACTGATTGCAAGAGGCTACAGCAGCAATCTTGAGGCTCAAATACTAGTCCAACGCATATATTATTCAGTAAGTGATATGTGTTACCGGCCATGATGATGAAGTGCGTCACAGTATTTTTTATTTTCTACGGTATATATACCTATGGTTAGATATACAACACCCCAGATGGTGTCATTCAAGGTAAAGAACTCGTATAACGTACCAGCATTGATAGCTACTGATTAAAATCATGTTAAGTTGTTATTCTTTTTATTCTCACGTTGAACACATTAAAACGTATAATAAACTTAGGTCAATTAGTATTTACACAGTTCTAAATACATATTGAACTTTTAACTACTTAAGTTTTCATTAAAAAGAACCTTATATATTATAAATTATATATTTAATTGTATATTAATGTAATTTAAAACACTGCTTCTTCAACTGTCTGGATACACAATTGGTGTGCGAAACACAATGTATGTTTTTCATATTATCTCCATTAATGGATAGTCTGATATACTCCAGTGGTTGACATAAAGAGCGAATGCCAGCAAAACCTGAAGCAATAGTTTTGGTAAGTGATGAAATAGGTAAAATAGATGACTAAGCAGTAATAAACATAAATTATATTGTGAATATTCTCAACGCTAGGTAGGTAACCTACAAAGATGGCTGTTGCATATGGAATCCTTACATTTACAAACAGCGCGCATAGCATAGCAGAAAGAAAGAAGGAAGAAAGAAAGAAAGAAAGAAAGAAAGAAAGAAAGAAGAAAGAAAGAAAGGAGAAGAAAGAAAGAAGAAAGAAAGAAATATATTAATTTGTGACGGTATGATTGACAAAATACATAGAAAAAAATACAAACATAAAATAAGGCCGCCACAAAAAAGTAGTATTAGCTACCAAGCGCTGGTCTTCCGTTTGACCCTAATAGGATGAGGCACGGATGTCAGCTTTTACTGCTAAGCACAACCGCATGAAGTTTACCTATTTAATATTGAAGTTAATTTATTTTTTTAAGTTATTATATATAGGTTTATTACTAACTAGCAACCCGCTCCGGCTTCGCACAGGTGCAATGCTGATACTAAATATACTACAATGTCTAATGTGATCAGAAAACTCTAAAATTATTAGTGTCTGTCTAGTATATTATGATTGTATTATGCATATAAACCTTCCTCTTGAATCACTCTATCTATTAAAAAATACCGCATCAAAATCCGTTGCGTAGTTTTAAAGATCTAAGCATACATAGGGACAGACAGACAGCGGGAAGCGACTTTGTTTTATACTATGTAGTGAAGTAATAAGTAGGTAGATAGTAATAAATAGTAGTAGGCACTTAGTAATTACGAGTAGGAAGGTTACAATAGTACAAATTTATTTAAAAATAAAAAAATAAAAAGTTTGAATGTATAGCATAACTATGCATAGCTTACTTCATCGTCCCTAAAAGATCAAAAAATTTAACACTGTGTGGTCAGTACGTATAGGTAAGGTACCTCCGGATGAGTGACCTTAGTTTTATTTTCATTCAAGAGCGCTTTCGCGCTTCTTAGGGAATGTACTCTACAACGATCAGCTGAGGATCATGAAAAATGGCACCCGCCCCCGCATCTGACTGTGAAATCGGGTTAGTTATTTTCGCTGAATTATAAAACACTGCGAGTGAGGATTTCTACGTGGAACAGATCCCAGATGAGTGCTGCTTGGAGACTGATGATGCAGACGAATGTAATACTCTTCCATTTATTGGGGGTTAGTCCCCCTGCTGACTAACAGAAGAGCTAACAATAGACAAGGAAAACATGAAACAAGCCCGGCTCGGTGCCAGCCGTTATGCACCTGCAACCAAACCGACACCGCATGTACTGATACGTCTTTCCTGCGGGTCCTGTCGGCAAGGTCGAGAGCTTACATTAAAGCTTACCTAAGTGCACGAAAGGAGCCTCTGAGGCACACTTTAATCCTTTCACCACACTAGTGACACGTCGTATACAAAAGTAGATAAGGTAGGTAGGTAATTAGTATTTACAACCTTCGTGCTTACCTTGGTTTTCATGTAATGTGAGGAATCAGTTCGGCAATTAGCTGAATTATTTTTATGGAGAATCCTCGCATAACTCGTGTTGTTGCACAAAAAGGTACATTTGCTCCAAACTTTGAGGTTAGATATTATTTCGATGGTTTCACACTTGTATATGCTTAGAGTTACCGCTAAATTTAATTCATAAGTTCTCATTAGTAATTCCATGCACACGTACTCGTACATTTTAAAGGTTATTCAATAACAAGAAATATTTTTTCAACGTCCCAGCTACAACTCAATAAAGTTGTTACCTAGGAACTTTGTTTCAAATGTTTTAGTTAAACTTCCAGTCGATTACCGTGTCAACCGTCTGTCAATTAATAAGCGTGAAACGAATCATTCATAAAGTTAAGGTTCGTTCACAGTTCGTCAGCGTTCCAGTTGATTTTTTTTTGGTCGCACAAAGTTGAATTTATGAACACCAATTCCACTTAATACCTGATTGATTATCCTCAAGCATCTCATTTTCCACCACAGTTACTTTCATACAACCTTAATGAAAAACTAATCTGCAATCCATTCCAGACTCTGTTTGCTAAGAGAAGAGCACTGCGGTGACATTTATGTCAATGAAATAAGCTACAAAATGCAATGATTTACGGCTCTTCTGATATTGCGCAGACTAACTGAAAAGTTAATTGAAAATACTCGGCGCTCGAACGGGTAGGGAAAGAGATAATGCCTTTAATTAATTCATATGCCATCGGAGACGACGAATGATGTGCACCATTGCACGCGTCTGTAATGGACGCTGGGACAGTCGAGTGGACAATTTATATCAAAGATTTACCACTTACCACAGATACGAGTGCACTCGTGTATAAAATTGTGCCAAGAGCTTATGCTATGCTTGTGTAGAGCTAACACTCTGTTTAATATTTATTTGAATGGGTCGTGAATTTTCGCTCTATTTGTAGTTGTATATTACTTCAACCAAAACAACCATCCTGCTATAATATTTATAATAATGCCAGACATTTTACATATCGTCATCTCACCCCAAAGTAAGCAGAGCTTGCATTATGGGTCCCTACCACAATATGACTTTTAAACTACTTATAAACTTTTTGATGTGTAAAATCTTTACTCTTGCTTTTCTGCAGTGATTTAGTAAAGAGAAACGGAAGTGTGTAACAGGGCACCGGGGAAGCGCGCGCTATTCGATTTGACCAACCAGATGGTACCAACCCATTTTCCGAACGTTGGTACTGTCAGCCAACAGTGTGTGCGCGTGTGTGACAAAAAAGTAGAAAAGAATGCATCAGCTGTGTGCTTCACCTAAAGTCTAAAGTTTGTGTCTAAAGTGTGCTGTTATATAAACGAATTCAGGATATAACGTTAATGTTGTTTATTACCATGTTAAGATGTCAGATGTCACACATCATTATGTGAGTACTACGAGTATAATACTGTATTTGTAAATATAAACATATTATACCCAAGATAAATACTTGCTGATCATATATACAATGGAATCAGATGTAGGCGTACGCACTAATGGCGTACCCACGTTGAAATTACATCCTTTAAAATAACGCGATTCAAGCCGCGCGAACTTTACTTAATGTAGTATTAATAATTTTGTTTTAAAAACTAAATTGAAAACCGACTTAATTTAAATAAAAATGTCATTTTTTTCAGCTATTTTAATTTAAAAACCAAATTCAAATCGGTTCATACACGACTGAGGTAATAAATATTAAAAAAAACCGAATTAAAAACCTCACTGTTTCCCTTCCCTTTTGAGGTCGGTTAAAAAATACACGATTTTTACCTGTGTACGAGTATGTATCACGAGTCCGTCGGATCACATGATATGCGCCACTGCACGCGTCTGTACCGGACAGACGAGTGAAGTGGGTTTATTGAAAAGGAGTGAAGTGGTCGGTCCGAGATACAGCTAAAATGATTGCCTTCGTTCATTTATTTAAAAGAGTATGTTAAACTTTGAAGTGAGCTTATCTGTTGTAATATTAAAACTTACAATACGATGCGCGGGTTTGATCTCCAAAAAACCGCGCAAGGTGTTTACGACTAATCCTCAGGCATGGTATCCCTAGTTAGGACGATTTGAAGTTAGGTACATTCCAAGTTTTGAGGTTGTAAAGTAGTTACATTCAAAGAAAGAAGGAGATTGTCAAATTGGTTGTTTTTCTTAAATGTTAAATACTAGGAATATCTAGACACAAATTATACACACCTAGGTTTCGACTAAAAAAGTAAATATGTTATTTATGGGGAACACGGTGCGCTTCTATAATAAGCTTCCTGAAAATGCTACTAAACTACCTATTAAAAAATTAAAGCATACATAAAAGGTAGCTTTGAAGAAAACGTATTATAATATAAATGACTATATTATTGATAGCAATGCATGGCCTCATGTCGCTCTACCCTCAGACTGTTAACCGGCACACTTGAAATTTATAAACTCTCTTGTATTAGTATTTCGTAGTTTCGTAGTTAAGGTAGTTAAAAGATGGATCATGTCACTAGGACCAAGACGAGTTTCTTGTCAGTTCTTCTCGGGCTTGGGTTAGGTTGAATTGGCGCCTAAATTCACCTAGTATGTAAGACGTTTCAAAGTGATCCTTGTGATTGTATTCAATAAAGTTAAGTTAGGTGTTAGTTTTAGTTTAGTTTTAGTTTAGTTTTAGTTTAGTTTTAGTTTAGTTTTAGTTTAGTTTTAGTTTAGTTTTAGTTTAGTTTTAGTTTAGTTTTAGTTTAGTTTTAGTTTAGTTTTAGTTTAGTTTTAGTTTAGTTTTAGTTTAGTTTTAGTTTAGTTTTAGTTTAGTTTTAGTTTAGTTTTAGTTTAGTTTTAGTTTAGTTTTAGTTTAGTTTTAGTTTAGTTTTAGTTTAGTTTTAGTTTAGTTTTAGTTTAGTTTTAGTTTAGTTTTAGTTTAGTTTTAGTTTAGTTTTAGTTTAGTTTTAGTTTAGTTTTAGTTTAGTTTTAGTTTAGTTTTAGTTTAGTTTAGTTTTCATCACTCAGTAGGACTCAGTATTGCCATTCAACGTGGCAATTCCGTCAGTGTCTTGGAGCACTGGCAAGACTCTGACGCTAGAGCTATCTAGATAGTTCAACTGTTTCCTATGTATTTTATATTATTATGTACATTTCTATAATTATTTTAAAATAAATAGAACAGTGGTAGATCAGTAATGTGATTGGTTAGTACCTAGACTTCAGTTCAGGCAATGTCTATCTAACCTAACCTATCTTTTATTTAGTATATAATTAATCTATACATATAAGGACCTCTTTTCTTCTTTATGATTGTTCTTTGTCCCTTGTCTAATAATAATAAAAAAAAAAAAAAAAAAATTGGTGGACAATGCACACAACACCATCTAGCCCCAAACTAAGCACAACTTGTATTAAAAGTGACCAGATGACTGAATATCTAAATATTTTAAATGCATACTTATGACACTCTATATTACCCAGACCAAGAACAAACACCTAATTTGATAAATTTGGTTGTATTAGATGTAGGTAGCTATCTTTGGAACTACTAAACCGATTCTAAAAAAATCCCTGGATATATAGCTTGATTACCCGAGTGGTTTAAGTTGTATTTTAATTTAATATATTTTACTTTTTAAAATTCGCGGATGAAGTGGCAAATCGGATGCTAGTTTACGTAATAAAAAAGCACTATCAATGTGGTCATTAACACTTTTATACAAAAACACTTGATCACGTTCAACTCTCCATTTTAGTGAAGTTAAATCGGTCAAACATTTGTTTTAAACTCTCGTTGAATGTTCTTAATTTGGTATTTATAGCAATCCTTACTAATATTATAAATTTAAAAGTAACTCTGTCTGTCTGTCTGTCACGTTGTCACGCCTACCGCTGAACCGCGATTTTGATGAATTTTAGTATAGAGATAGATAGGACCTTGGAGAAGGACATTAGCTACTTTTGATGTAGGTACCACGCGTGCGAAGCCGTGGGCAGCAACTAGTAGTATAAATGGCATTAAATGATGTTATGATGTGATTACTCTACGACATTGATATAAGGTTCTAAATCCAATACATGCAGTATTATTACACATCAGCTTGACTCGGAAATAATCAGAAATCCTGATTACCCCAAGACAGTGGTTCTCAAATCATGGGTCAGAACATTGGTTCTGAAAAATTTTAAAGGCTTTTTTTTTTCAGATTAGCCATATCCAAAACTTTGCTAAAACCAATCCGTTCAATGGCAATTACGTTCACGAATAGCACGATCGCCCTACTGGACTGTTCAAACAAGAAAAAAGCGTTAGTTCCGATCGAAAGTGTTTATATAAATACAATATTATATTAATATAAATACAAGTAGTGCTATTTAATGCGAAGGATGCATTTGCTGTATATTTCTGTCATTGTAGCATTAGCATCAACAACAATTTTTGTTACTTATAATCACAATGATTTACGTCCAATTTCCGGTATTTAGTTTTACAACAAGGGTGGAAATAGGTCAAAAATAACGTTTTGACTTTTTAATTTAGCTTTGGTTCAAAAACGTTCAAACGTTCAAAAATTAAAGCGGTTGCCCCCCTGTATTCGTATAGTTATGCTCCTTTTTCCTTCATGAAAACCAAGTCGTGATTTACGAATTAGGAATTTTTGGTGAGTCGCGGTGTAGTCAACTTTGGGAACCACTGCCCTAGAACATTGATAAAATGTTCAAAATTCAATAACCAGCAGTGTCATATATAATAATCTTATCAGTGACACATACGACACTCCACAAAGCCGATGTCTTTTTATAAAGTCTATGTATTTACAGATTGATACTATTATTGGCCCAATTTATATACTCGTATTTCAAGCTTCCATCTCGTGGCATTATTGATCAAGCGAGCAAAGCGAGCGGAGATTTCAGTGGCAACTTGGGTGATTTTGCTTTGTATGTTTATTTGTTCGACGATAACAATCGAAGCGGTGATATCGAAAGGTTAATAAACCAAATTGGAGAAGTGGTTGTTAAGATACATGGTTCCAGAAGGAAGATAAAACATATTCATATAACATTAAAAAGATAGACAAACAATAATTATCAGATTTTTTTTAAACAAATGAACATTTTTTATGAACATACATTAGATTTTCATAAATATACTGACAAGCCACTGTCATGATCAAGAGATTCTCTAGGGCCCAAGTTGTAAATTGCACGAACGGCCCTCTTCAGTCTAAAAACAAAGCCATTTAGCATGAGCTCCTATTCGCTACAGTTTCGTTGATTTCATAGGTCTGAGCTTAAATCGAGACTGGTAAATTTTGATTAAAATTGTTGTAATATATCAGTTTCAGAAATTTCTATAGAATTTTTTGTTTAATCAAATTTAAACATTGTACAAAGCAGGTGAATATGTAGTTATGGTGGTAGCGAACTGATCTTATGATGGAGTCAGGGTGATTTTCGACGGAACTCCTTAATAAATTGTCCGATTGAGCTGAAACTTGGCATAACTGACTACTTCTTCTTATTTGTTAATGGCATGTGACATAATAATATATTTTTTTCCAGTGTCAAGTGTTTATATTATATATAGTGTTTATATGTGTTTATATTTGTTTGTTAATAAAGTCTTAGTCGATGGTCAATTGTCAATTTTACACGTCATCGCGGCCGTCTAAAATTTTCATGGGATTCCTCATCGTTCAAATCACATTGCACCATAATACATATTTAATTCAATTGTTCATACTTGTCCCATGTAGTCACAATTTATTCATTAAAATTCCGCTAAGATTACTGAATAAAACATAAAATTATACGAGTGAAAAATATTAAATTACCATAACTATGGTACATCATGTATGACAAACGCAGAACAAAACGAATACCTGTCAAGAACTATTGTTAAATTAAAGTGACAGCCAGTTTATGATGATGGAGTCATGAGTTATTCCATGGACTTCTTAGTGAATATTTGGAGGTAAAATACCGATGTTTCTCTTTTGAACACGCTCGCGCTGACTTCATGATAGCATTAATTTATTTATAAGAATCTTTGGCTAATTGGCAAGGGATATTTTCTTAATGATATCTCTAAGGAGATAAAAAGGGGTTGAAAACTTTTGAATGAATTATTTTAATCATTGAACTTACAAATACGAAACTTGGCATTTATAATTATTTAATACATTTGGTAAAAGTATATTACAAAACATTTTAACAATACCCCAATAACGGGGATGCTTTTGCATCCCCGTATATGTTTATTTTTTATTATATTATTTATATATTTAAAAATTGCATTAATATGTTATTATAAATATTAACGGGTATTTATCGCGTTTATTTACCTATTTTTCCCGACGTTTCCGGAAGGTTTACACTCTGGTGTAAACCTGTCGAAACGTCGGGACGTCGATTACACTCTCGTGGTCACGGGATGAGTGTAAACCTGTCGTTAATATTTATAATAACATTATTAATGCAATTTTTAAATATATAAATAATATAATAAAAAATAAATAATACTACGCTTTCAAAAGTAATTATACATTTTTTTACACCCTTTTGCATCCCCGTTATTGGGGTATTGTTAAAATGTTTTGTAATAGACTTTTACCAAATGTATTAAATAATTATAAATGCCAAGTTTCGTATTTGTAAGTTCAATGATTAAAATAATTCATTCAAAAGTTTTCAACCCCTTTTTATCCCCTTTTTATCTGTCGTGGTCACGGGATGAGTGTTAACCTGTCGAAACGTCGGGAAAAATAGGTAAATAAACCCGTTAATATTTATAATAATGTGTTCTGATCGCGTAAGATTAAAAAAAATGCAATAATATGCTTTTAAATAAATAAGTCCTGTCCAATTTTTATGAAAAGTTACTACTGATAATTGAAAAAAGGTTACAGCTCGCTTCGATCACCAGTATGGTACTGTATTGTCAGACACAAGTATTAAATACTTTAATATAATATTGTGTCATGGTACAGAACAACAAAAGACAACAGAAAGAAGCACAGAACTAGCACTAACAGTGACAGACGAGTGAGGCAATGTTTGATATTTTCTGAAAAATGAGTTTGGATAATTAGCTCGCTTCGTTCGCTATGATAAAAATTGAGGCGCGCTTTCCTCGCTTTTAACTTTTAAAAGCTATTTACTTTGCATTCTCTAATAATAAAAACGTTATAATAATGAGCACAATTCGATGAACAGGCAACCGTGGTAAAATTCGCTTATTGAAAAATTGCGGCTCGCTTCTCTCGCCAGTTACTTAAGTAATTGTTCGTAATTTAGGATACCTCTGAATGGTAACGTCATACTTCAATGGTTAGATAGATGCTGCACTGTGTTCATCTCTAAGCTTCTTTTATGTTTTATAATTTTAAGTGAAAGAGTCAATGTATCGCAGTTGGAATTTGAATCGATTGAATTTTGGGAAGACATCGGACAATAATTATTACCCAACTACACTCTACCAACTTATTTATGCAGACGTTGTGGGTAACAGCAAAATACCCGTATGTATACTCGTAATAGAGATATCGAGAGATCTTAGTTCAGGGAAATACTAGTTTAGTAGGAGCTACTATTTCCCGAGGCTACATTTGAAATAACATGCAATGTTTGTTCGAGACAGGAGTGTTTCGGGGCATTTCAGAGGAATAAATAATACCCGTACTACAGTTACCGGCGTTCAGAACAGACTATGTTAATGGTGTTAATATGGTAAATCGGTTGTTTCGGCAGACTAGCTAAACTTTCATTATACGAACGATCTTATTTTGTTCAGTCACAGTCTAAATTAGCTTAAATTTTTAATGACAGCTCATAAATTTACAAAATTGACGTGTGACTGGAGATTCTCCGTTTGTCATTTCATGAAGTAGTATGGCATAAATTAATATTTTTTTCGTTTTATAGCATGTTTTAATTAGTTATTATGCGGAATTTTAATGAATTTTGACTACATAGGACAAGTATGGACACTTGAATTGTAGGTGTATTATGGGGCTATGTGATTTGAACGACCTCGTCGTTCTAATCACATAGCCACATAACAATCCTGACATATAACACATAACAATCCTGAGGAAGTTCTAGACGGCCGTTCCGCGATGACGTTTATAATTGACAAATGACCACCGACTAAGATGTTCTTCTTCTTTGTTAATGGCATGTGACATAATAATGTAAATTTTGCCAGTGTCAAGTGTTTATATTTGCTTATAGTCAATTTGTTTGTTAATAAAGTCTTAGTCAATGGTCAATTGTCATTTCTAAACGTCATCGCGAATTGGCCGTCTAGAATTTTCTGGGGATTTTCGTTGTTCAAATCACATTGCACCATAATACACATATAATTCAATTGTTCATACTTGTCCCATGTAGTCACAACTTATTCATTAAAATTCCGCTAAGATTACTGAACAAAACATGCAAATAACACGAGTAAAAATTATTAAATTAGCAGAGCTATGTTACTTCCTGAAATGACAAACGAAGAATCCGACTAAGATGTTATTACCAAACAATTCCTTTGACACTGGCAAAATTGTCGACATGACAGATGCCATTATAAAAGGAAGAAAAGAAAAAATATCGTGTGACTGACATGTTAAACACCTTTTGGTAGCCATGTTAATTGGTTAAATAAAACAGCGGCAAATTTAAGAAAAAGCACTGAAAAATGAGAACGTAAAGTAAATTTTAACTTGTTCTAAAAGTGTTATTTAGATATCTTACGCTATATTAGACTTTGGTGTACACAAAATAAGATCGTTTTAGAAATTAACGGGGTTTGATCTTTACCTCAAATTACATTTCACAATATAAATTCTGATTATATACAAATTTTAATTATTAATTAAATTTTCGTATTTTACTAAAATTTTGCTTGTGTAGTAGAACAATATAATCACTGCCGATGTTTTTTACTGTTTTGTTGGTGTTTTACTATTTAACATCCCGTTTTTGGAAATAATGGAAACGTCAGTGGTTATGGCGTTATTCGTCGACTTTTTTGTTCTACATTTGTCCGTAGTAACATTAAAAAAAATCGGTCGATACACGTTATTTTGTAGCTGGAGACAATATGTTTCCTGGAGAATTTAATAAAACTCTCTGTTGTCTTAAATGTGCCATAGCAACAATCGGAAACTACCCACTTACTGAGCAACGTTTTGGCCGAAATGCAAAAGCTTAAAAATTTAAGGAAGCATGCATGTACTTTTGGGTAAAAATAACTAGAATAAAATATAATATAATGATATTTAGCGGAGTTTTTCAAATAATTGTTACCATAAAAATATTATTGGCCTTGTTTGTTCCATTGCTTCAAGTAGTTAAAAGTTAAACCACAAAACTGAAGAGGGTATAAACTGGGTAGATATCATGCCATTTATAACTTATCTTTATAGCTAAAACTGGGTTTACACATAACTATTATAAAAATCTATGGAATATTAAGTAAAATGAGATAATATGATTGATTAATATTAAAAAAAATACTGAAAATTTATCTTTTCAATTATGATTGCAAATTAGGGTAGAAGTGTATTATATAATGTTTTTATATCCATACTAATATTATACGATCAAGAATACCTGTTTGTTTCTTTGGTAATTGTTTACATTTAACCACCTGAACAGATCTTTGGAAATTTAGTAAGAGATTGACTGTAGTCGTAGGGATAAACAAAAGTTATTATTAACCAACTTCAAAAAAAGAAGGAGGTTGTATATTTTTTTATGTTTGTTACTTTATAACTCCGTCATTTACGAACCGATTTGAAACATTGAATTTTTTGATTTTTTTATGTGAAGGAATATACTTTCCGAATCGTCCCATAAAAATATATCGAATTCGGTTCAGTAGTTTGGTTATTAAATTATAAAAGCTGAACAAAATATGTCATCTAAGTAAAAGTTGTTTTTAAAACGTAATTATATATGTACGACTCGTTGGTACCGTGCATGCAAAACTGCGGGGCAGCAGGTGGATTGTGTACCTTACGCCTTACCCTTGACACAATAGATCTACTATCATATCGACAAGGTGTGAACTTATAAGAGAATTTACAGCGCCTGTACAGTAGTGTGGGAAATTATCAAACACAAAATGACAACTTGTTGATACGCTTACGATACGCTTGCGATAAGGCTCATTTTCCTACATCTCCAGTTTTCCGATCAGCAGTCGAACTTTCACGAATTTTCTATACAAGGTAGAGCCATAATGTCACTAAATTCAGTGAACATATTTATGTACATACGTTTTCGGTTTCGTGTCTTCATAAATTTGAAACATATGTTATTTTATGTAAATATAAGGTCATCTAAATAAAAAAACCTTCATTATATCTTGGAGCAAACTGTACGTAAATAACTATAGCACCCTCCCCCCGCGTCCCGCGGCGCCGCCGCGTTTCTGCCCCGCAACAATAGCGCTCATGTAAAGGATGATTGAAATTGTATCAATTGGTTTGATTGATAATTTGCAAATTTCAATTATAGGCTTCAATTATTAAATTTTATTTTTTATGATTACTAATATCAAGCGCTACACGTGTGATCATTTGATGTCGCCATTGTAACTCAACGTTTTATAAATGTACTTTCAAGAATGTTTAAATCAATTCTTAATACCATCTGGTCTCGCTTTAACCTTGGCATCCAAAGTGTCAATGTCCCCAGTATCTTGAGAACGCTGTCCTCTATCAGTGATTAGGATCAGTTTAGCTATCAGTAGATCATTTTAAACGATTTTTAGATAACTATTTTAAGATTTTTAGATAACTCAACTGTTTCATAATGTATTTATAAGTACAGAATAATGTTCTGTTCAGTAAATACATGAATAGATAGATAGATAGATTAACGCTTTATTGTACACAAAGAGAACATACAAAAAACAATAAAGATTCACAATGGGCGGCCTTATCGCTAAAAGCGATCTCTTCCAGGCAATCTTTGGACAGGATAGAAAAAAAACAAAAATATCTTAAAGAACATGAAATGCTCACCTTCTTTGCGTGCCTCCCGGTACTGGTGTAGCAGCCAGTCTCGCCTGTCTTTTCAAAAGTTGTACAGTCAGCGCGAAGGAGACCACCATCGTCAGCATAGGAATGTAGAACGCGACGAGCGACCCGAAGATCCAGAAAAATCTATTATTGATAACGCACAGGTCTGGAGTCGGCATTATGTTCTGTCGGTTGATTAAACCTGTAGAAGCACAAACCGATTAAGCTTTAAAGAAACTATAAGACAAAATGACATAAGACTGTCGCACGTTTATTAAATAAGTATAAATAATTCTCGTATAAAATAAATGTAAACAATCTATAAATCCTTTTAGAATAGAATAGAAAAATATTTATTTAACGTCACATAATTAACATAAGTAACATAATTAACAATATAGTGCGAATACAACATTAAGTAGTCCATGTACCGTGACGAAAAAAGACCACCACTCAGCATGTGAAACAGAATAAAAATAATAATAATAATAATGCCGGACATTTCACACAGCATCATCTGGCCCCAAATTAAGCAGAGCTTGTGTTATGGGTACCACAGGACTGATATACTACTTAAATACTTTTTTTTTGTAAATACATACATATTATACATAGAAACACCCAGACCCGAGACAAATACTTGCAGATAATACAAACATTAGTCCCGCGGCAGGAATCGAACCCGCAACAGGAATCAGCCCACTGCGCCACAGAGGTTGTCAATAGAATAGAAAATATTTATTTAACGTCAAATAATTAACATAAGTAACATAATTAACAATATAGTGCGAATACAACATTAAGTAGTCCATGTACCGTGACGAAAAAAAGACCACCACTCAGCATATGATACAGAAGTTGAGGGCTGCTGTATCATTGGTATTCAGTGGTGCCATCGTGAGTAGCGTAGCAGCTACTGCCACACGCCATGAGTGTACCACATATATTGTGCCAACAATAATTGGTAAGTGCTAAAACTTTTAGAACTTAAAAACTAACAAATATATTTACAAGATTGTGAAATAGGCATAAATGAATACATATATAATACAAAATTCGTTGAGCTGACGGCTAATCTCCAGGAGAGCTATCAAAAGATTAAGAAGCTATGTTATTATGAGATACTTAGGCAGTATTAATACCTACTTAGTACGTATGTGCTGTCACAAAAGATGAACTCTAGGCCCGGCTGAGGCGCTAAAGGTTGCGGGTTCGATTATCGCAACGGGACAAATGTTTGCATGATCTGCAAGTATTTGTCTCGGGTCTGGTTGTTTCTATGTATAATATGTATGTATATACAAAAAAAGTATGTAAATAGAATATCAGTCATGTGGTACCCATAACACAAGCTCTGTTTACTTTGGGGCTAGATGATACTGTGTGAAATGTGCGCCATTATTTAGTTTATTAATTTAATCTACACAATAAATGTTTCTATAAAATCATTGCTTTTATATTTTCAACCACAAATAACCAATTTGTGGAAACACTTTGTTACTTAAGCCTATTACTAACATACAAAATGAGGCCCAAGAATGTCTTCAATTTTAATACCTCAGCAGACACAAGGAAATTATTAGATAACTCGCAAAATTGTTAACAATTTCAGACTTTTCGGGGGCAATTGAATTCCGAAATTTATAATCTACTAAGAATAAATTAGGTATAAGAACCAAGTCTTACCCTTTTACGGAAGGACGTGTTTATAAGGAGATGAAAGTTTAAGCTAATTTTTATTAAAAATTTCGTGTGCGTCGTGGAACACTCGGTTGGAAGTCAAAGTCAAGTCAAAGTCAAAAGATGATTTATTCAATACAATCACAAGGATCACTTTGAAACGTCTTACATACTAGGTGAATTTAGGTGCCAATTCATCCTAACCCAAGCTCGAGAAGAATTGGCAAGAAACTCGTCTTGGTCCTAGCGCTTTTTTATATGATCCATCTTATAACTACCTTAACTACGAAATACAAATACAAGAGAGTTTATACATTTCAAGTGTGTCGGTTAACTGTCTGACGGCTGAGCGACATGAGGCCATGCATTCTTATCAATAATATAGTCATCTATATTATAATAAGCTTTCTTCAAAAGACTACCTTTAATGTATGCTTTAAATTTCTTAATAGGTAGTTTAGTAGCATTTTCAGGAAGCTTATTATAGAAGCGCACCGTGTTCCCCATAAATGACTTATTAACTTTTTCTAGTCGAAACCTAGGGATGTATAATTTATGTTTATTCCTAGTGTTCATTTTATGAAGGTCACTATTTTGCTGAATCCCATCTCTATTTTTATGTGTATATAACAAATTTTCATATATATATTGTGAAGCTATTGTGAGAATATTAATTTCTTTGAATATTTCTCTCAAAGATTCTCGTGGTTTCATTTTATAAATGGCACGTATTGCCCTTTTTTGAATTACAAATATTTTACCAATATCAGCTGCTTTCCCCCAGAGAATGATGCCGTATGACATAACACTATGGAAGTAACTGAAATAAACTAGTCTAGCTGTAGCTTCATCAGTAAGCCACCGTATCGCACGAACTGCATATGCAGCGGAACTAAGCCTACCAGCAAGCGTTTCAATTTGTGGTCCCCACTGTAGTTTTGAATCAATATTAAGACCTAGGAAGATCGTGGAATTTACAAGATTCATTGCCTCTCCATTTATTTCAATGTTGGACGGGCTATGAATAACATTTGGCAAAGTGAATTTGATACATTTAGTTTTTTTGGAATTAAGCAAAAGATTATTTACAGTGAACCAGTTAAGAACTAACGATAAGGATTCATTTACGTTATCGCATATACTGGTTTTACCTCTATCAACTTTAAAAATTAAAGACGTATCGTCTGCAAATAAAACTATATCACAAATATTTTTTACAAAAAAAGGTAAATCATTAACGTATACTAGGAATAAAAAAGGGCCTAGTATCGATCCCTGAGGTACCCCTATATCAATAATTGATCCCAAAGACCTCTCACCACCCACGTCTACTTTCTGGACTCTATTGGATAGATAAGACTGTATGAGGTCAATCGCCCGGTTTTTAATGCCATAATATTTTAACTTTGTGATTAGGGTTGCATGACTCACACAGTCAAAGGCCTTAGATAGATCGCAGAATACCCCAACTGCATCCTGTGACTTCTCCCAGGCCTCAAATATATGCTTTAAGAGCGCTATACCTGCATCAGCTGTTGATCGACCTTTAGTAAATCCGTATTGATTACTATGTAGCAGGCCGTTAACGTTAAAGTGGTATAATAACTGATTAAGAATTATTTTTTCAAAGATTTTACTTAAAGCAGGTAATATCGATATCGGTCTATAATTAGCGAGATCACTTTCACTTCCAGACTTAAACATAGGAATGAGTTTACTGTGTTTCATGAGATCGGGAAAAACTCCCTCGTCGATACATCTATTAAAAATATAAGCTAAACATGGTGCAATATCTAAGATAATGACACCCAGCACCTTTGTAGACATTCCCCAAAGATCTTCTGTATTTTTTATATTAATTAACTTGAATGCTTTTACAATACTAGCCTCGTTAATGTAGCTAAAACTAAACTCATTCTTACATTTTGCAACACTAGATTCTAATAGAACGGAAGCTCTGGAGGCTGAAGAGTTTAACGATTTGGTCACTATTTTTGGTATATCTGAGAAAAAACTATCAAATGCATTCGCAACATCCTGTTCCTTTGTCAAAATTGTACCATTTATATTTAATTTGAACTGTATATTGCGAGCCCTTGATTTACCTGTTTCATTATTAATTAATTTCCAAGTTGCTTTTATTTTATTTGTT
Organism: Lampropteryx suffumata; assembly: GCA_948098915.1. Taxonomy (NCBI): domain Eukaryota; kingdom Metazoa; phylum Arthropoda; class Insecta; order Lepidoptera; family Geometridae; genus Lampropteryx; species Lampropteryx suffumata. Next base: position 17,213,987 of record OX402545.1, on the reverse strand, counting down.
GAATTTTCTATTATTTTTCTCAAAAACAGTGACTTAGCCGCATGACAAACTTTTTTGAATACTTTTGAGTAATTCCTAACATATAAGATAAAAACTGGATCATCTAACATTGTCTCTCTGGTAGCATATAATTCATACAATGTATTCCTACTTCTATAAATACCCGGTGTAGCCCAGTCGACAAATCTAGCACAATTTTTTGTTTTGCATGTTTTTACTGTAAATATATCAGCATGTTCTTTAATTATTAAATTAGACAATGTGGTGAAAAGATCATTTGGATCATCGATGCATGGTACAAGGGAAACGAAGGGAACGAAGTTCCTATCGTAGTATATTATTATTTATAAACGTATTATATTATTGATTAACAAAAACAAATGAATGAATTACTAGCGCCTGAGTGCAATTAAATGAATTGCAGAAATAACTAATAAATTGAAGAAATGGTAGGAATTTTTGTAATTAATATATTTTTTCGAGTTGTAAAAATATACATATTATTGTACATCATTAAATTCATTTAATTAATTCGTTCATCTAATTAATACATTCGTCTCACCCTATGGATAACCGTCTACACTAAAGAAAGGGTCGTGACGGAGTTTCGTGACGGAAATCTTACACTTTTTGACGTGACAACGTCTAATAAATCGATGAACGCTGGCTGCACGCACGAAAAAGTATGACTCATTGTCCCGTTACCCTCATTGTCCCTTTACGCTCATTGTAACGAGCGAAAGCGCTGCACGAGCGAGCGAAATGCACAATCGGCTTAAGCGTTCGGCTTGTTGTCACGTTAAACTATCGTCCGTAAACAGACTTTACAGACAACCATTTTTTTACGTGACAACGTCTAATAAATCGATGAACGCCGGCTGCACGCACGGAAAAGGTTGACTCATTGTCCCGTTACGCTCATTGTAACGCTACGCTCATTGTAACGCTACGCACATTGTAACGTTACGATAGGAGCGAGAGCGCATAACAAAACAGATAGATGCGGCGATTTGTTATGACGTTGTCACGTTAAACAATCGTCCGTAAACCGACTTTACAGACAACCAATTTGTTTTTTTTTCGTCTAGCCCCCATCCACCAAGTCCGTACCGTGCGATAAGGAACTTCGTTTCAATAATATTAGGATATATTTAATATTAGTAAATTTTAGAGAAAAATGCTTTTAGGTTTATATTTATGTCAATGACAATGGCCCTGATTCTCTAATTTCGGCAGACAAGCTGAAATTTTCTAAAATACTCACGACTAATTTTGCTTGTCCCAAAGTCTAAATTAGAGAAACTTTTAAATAACTGTTTTAAATTAGGTTAAAATTTACATATAATTCCTTTAATGAATTGTTTTTTTTTCATTCATTTATTAAATCAGACACCTTATAACACCAAGGTGTTAGTAGGTATGTAAGTCTTGTTTCCAGATTAGTGTTACATATTAAAATAAAAGAGATGACCATGTACTGTTTACTTAGTGAAATTTTTTATTTTTTATGGTCTTCTTTAGTTTTCTGTACTAATTGCTTTATTGTTTATCTGCCCTGTAATTGTGTACATCTGTGACAGGTAATTACGTTTTGCTTGACCGATCTCCCACGATACAGGCCTGGCCTAGTGCGGAGATCACCAGTAACGTGTTAAAATATATGTGAAATTTATTTGGTAAATAAATATTATCTTATCTTATCTTATCTTATCTTATCATATGTAGAATGTTTATGATTTTTCATTCGCGCTCCAGTCCTACAACCTCATGTGCTACCACTGATCTAGATCACGTATGAAAGATTTCATAATAGGCATAATAGGCATAATAGGCAATTTCATAATCTTAACTGTCTGGTATGACCTGCAGAATGCCATTGGTGCTGTCCCGCAATCTGTTGAGCAGTAAGGCTGTTTTCATGCGGATGATGGCATGGAAACCATCAACCCTCGCTTTCGCAAATATGGTAGATGCACTACAGAACCTAGGCAGCCCCAATAGCACTCTGAAACTATTATTATAAGGTACATAGGGCACTTATTGGCACTAACGACGACCTCTGAGGCGCACTGGGTGTAACTTTAGATAGTAAGCTGACATGGTCTAATCACTTAGATGAAGTTGAAAAAAAATTGTGTTCTGCTACGTATGCTGTTAAAAAAATTAAGGAACTAGGAGGGGAAAAAGCCGCTAGAGACGTGTACTTTGCATATTTCCACTCTATTATGTCATATGGAATTTTATTTTGGGGTACAGCGGCTGATGCTGCGAGAGTAGTTATTCTGCAAAAGTGAGCTGTGAGATACATAATTAGGTTTGAAATAAATGGACTCATGTAGACAGCGATTTCAAGAATTAGGCATAATGACAATGACTGGTCTATCAAAATTCTATCAAAATATATTACTTGTTAGAGAAAACCTAGGCAATATGAGGACTAAGAAGGACATACACAATATCAATGCTAGGTATAGGGATCAACTGGTTGTACCTATGACACGACTTGCAAAAGTTTCGAAAAGTTATTATTGTACCGCAATCAAATTATACAATAACATACCAGTACAAATAACGAATATGACAGACGCCCACTTCAAAAAATATGTAAAAAATCAATTAATACATAAGAGTTATTATAAAATGGATGAAATTTTTGCGGATAAAAAAATGTTTACTTTTAATAAATGATTCTTGTCCTTTGTTGTGTGTACCTAGGTTAAGGTTAGGTTGGAATATCTAGTTTTATTAGTGTTTCAATGTGATACATGTTTGTTTAGGTAGGTATTTATAAGTGAACCTTAATATATACTCGACGACGCTTTTGCTGATAAATAATGACGTATGGAAAATTATACTCATATAATTACTTAATTAGATATACTTATATATTATAACTATTGTAAGACATGTCTAAGAACATTGTATTATGTCTAAAGATGAATAAATGAATTGATTTGAATTGAACTGGGCTGAGGTCCAGCTTAGACGCAGAAGGTTGCGGGTTCGATTCCCGCCACGTGACAAATGTTTGTATGATCTGCAAGTGTTTGTTTCGGGTCTGGGTGTATCTATGTATAATATGTAAGTATTTATATAAAAAAAAGTATATTAGTAGTATATTATTTATTTAACAAACGACCTTATTTTGCTAGCACAAAAGTACAATTAAGAGTAACACTTAAATAATACTTCTTGAATTTACTAAATTAATGTGTGATTGACTTGTTAAAGCTCATGTTGGTCATCATGTAATGAGGTTTTGATTTAAAGTAATATGCACAAGCGATTAGAAGTAATATGCTGGCCCGCAGAATTGCGTGATGCAGTAGGCAAGCAAAAACCACACTCTTCAAAGCATGCCAATCGTTTTACACAAGTCTGTGGTCTGTGGATCAGCTATACTAAAAAGTCGATAAAATAAATAAATAAATAATCCCGGACATTTCACACAGCATCATCTAGCCCCAAAGTAAGCAGAGCTTATGTTATGGGTACCAAATGACTGATATACTACTTATATACTTTTTTTTTTTTTTATATACATACATATTATACAATACTTGCAGATGATACAAACATTTGTCCCGCGGCGGGAATCGAACCCGCAACCTTTTGCATCTCAGCCGGACATAAACCCACTGCGCCACAGAGGTCGTCATTTAAATAAAAACACCAAAATTACTAATAAAACCGGAAATAACTTGAGAAAAATAAATAAAATAAGAGCGCAATGTTTGCTTCGCAAGACGACAAAATTATCTCCAAGCTATGCTTAGTTTAGGGCTAAATGGTGTTGACGTGCATTTTCCACAGATAATTCTTATGTTTATTTATTTACTTTCAGCTTATAACTTATCTTAATCTAACTTATCTTAATAAGAGTCGACAGCACAACAAACGACGAGTTTCACAATTTTCATTCAGTTTCACCTTAAAAACAATTCGAACCTCTTCGATTTCTAGTTCTAGGTAGAACGAAGTAAGTAGGAATATAATGCAAATTTTACTTCTCATTGGGACTTGATGGCGACTTGCCGATACTTGGATAATGTCCAAGGAAAACGTTGTTACAGGAAACAGGGTGCATTAATTTATACAACTTTGAATTGCTTGTAAATTCAAAATTTTCAGACACGAAAACATTGAACAAACATTTGGGTGTTTCGTATAGTCTGTTTGCTAATAAGAGTCCTGGGTGATATTAACGAGACGATATTTTTTATTTATTTATGGGGTGCTTACATAAATGGTAGCTGTTTTAAGAAAGTTTATTATAATATAAATGACTATATTATTGATAAGAATGCATGGCCTTATTTTGCTCTGCCTCATACAGTTAACTGACACATTTGACACATTTGAAATGTATAAACACTCTTGTATTCGTTTTTCGTAGTAAAGCTAGTTATAAGGTGGATCATACAGGACCAGGACGAGTTTCTTTCCAGTTCTTCTCGGGCTTGAATTAAGAGGAATTGGCACCTAAATTCACCTATTATGCAAGTCGTTTCAAAGTGATCCTTGTGATTGTATTGAATAAAATATTTTGTACCACGCGGGATGAAAAAGTCTATGGATTTTTATTTAAATTTCAGAAGACAAAAAGTTTTTACTCCAAGTCTGCCAGTTGATTTATTCCTCTTCCGATTTCCGAACAATATTTTGAAAAAAGAACCCAAGTTATAAAGGCATGCGCAGAAATTTCTTCGAAATTTGAATTTGGGATTGGTAATTTTATTATTTCTACATAATGTCGTTGAGTGGTAGTGAAGATTTTACTCGTAGGTGTAGTATAGTATGTATCATTTAGGAGAAAGTGCGAGTCCTACCTCGTGTAGATGACACACTCGATAGGAAGTCAAAGTCAAAGTCAAAAGATGATTTATTCAATACAATCACAAGGATCACTTTGAAACGTCTTACATACTAGGTGAATTTAGGTGCCAATTTATCCTAACCCAAGCTCGAGAAGAATTGGCAAGAAACTCGTCTTGGTCCTAGCGCTTTTTTTATATGATCCATCTTATAACTACCTTAACTACGAAATACTAATACAAGAGAGTTTATACATCTAAAGTGTGTCGGTTAACTGTCTGACGGCAGAGCGACATGATGCCATGCATTCTTATCAATAATATAGTCATCTATATTATTAATAAGCTTTCTTCAAAAGACTACCTTTAATGTATGCTTTAAATTTCTTAATAGGTAGTTTAGTAGCATTGGGTACTTTCTCGCCTAGGTGTACAATGTACTATTTTGACTTTGACTTTGGTATGTTAATGATATAGGATACATAATGTAATGTAACTCTAGAGATATCTAAGTATAAAAATAATGTTTTCTATATGAATGCGGCCACATCTACTTGTTTACGAAGTCGTATCCTTGTGATCGTACCTACCCAATTTTAAAATTATGCAAATGTTGAATTGAGTTAAAAGTTTCAATTGAACGAATTCAATAGCAAAAGTTACTTCGCGAGTCTATCCAGAATTCAGTAATTTGTCATCCACAGAGAGCTATTACGAGTTATTTACAGTTTCTGAATCGATCCAATATCCCCCCTGGATATATCTGAATCGATTCAATATTCCCCCTGGATATATCTGAATGTATTCAATATCCCCCTGGATATTTCTGAATCGATTCAATATCACCTTTTATATAATAATGTATGTTAAAAACTTGTAATATCTCTCTGTAAATTATTGAATTCTGCATAGACGCGCAAAGTAACTTTTGCTATTGAATTCTTTCAATTGAGGAACAAGGAAGAACAAGGAATTCAACAATCACTCTGATAAACTTTTACGGTAATAGTTCAGAGTGACAGACGCTAGAGGCACTTATTAAGAGCGCAAGAGCGTGTCTGACCAAGTCAAAACGTAAAGGAATAAATCTTATCAACAATGGCGATATAAAGGCATAATAATAATTTCTAACGAATATCGTATCGAAAAACTATTTAAGAAATCTCCTAATACTTTTGTTAATATAGTTTTATAATATAAACAAAAATATTGTTCATAGGGTTCACTTATTATGTATCACCGTGCAAAATTTAATTACAATAAAACTAATAGTTTGCGAGCAAGGGCAATGATTAGTGGCTGACAGACAGACAGACAGAGAAACTGTCAAAAACATAAATAAAATGCCTTTTGACTACTGATTAATGCACTGATGGGCTAGTGATAGTGATCCCGCCTTCCGAATAATGTGCGCTGTACCAATACTCTTTGAACAAAACTAACATGAGGAATCCGGTATTAGAACCTACAGAGTTAGAAGAAATATATATGCCAATTGCACGAAATGAGCCTTTTAGGCGCAAATTAATCCATTCAGTACCCTGGTTTGAAATAACTATTGACACAATAAGAAGAAGAAGCCTTCATATTTGAATCTAGAATATAGATTCAAATATGAAGGATTCTTTTTTGTAAAACTTTTATATAACTTACCTAAAACAGTGATGGAGCTGGAGACAAACATGCTAAGTAGCCACACCAGCGCTATCTTAATGGCTACCACCCGCTTTGTGGAGTGATGCCGGCTCTTCAGCGGGTTCCTTATGCCCAAAAACCTGAGAACAACGCTTGGATTAACAATTATAACAGATTTTTAAAACATCCAAAAAAGTTTGACTCAGAAGGGAATCGAGCTTGTCACCTTTTGATGCAAACTACTGCACCAGCGTACCTCATAAGTGGATCACTCAAAACTGGATATATATAGGTATAAATGTGAGTTTTTCTATTTGCCGATATTTCGTTTTTAAACTCACAAATCATGAAAATATAGATAGATAGATAGATAACTCTTTATTGTTATACCACACAGAAAAATACAAAGACACTTATTTTACAATAAAAGGCAATACAATGGGCGGCCTTATCGCTAACAGCGATCTCTGCCAGGCAACCTTTGGATGGATTGGACTATAAATAAACAGAGAAGGGGCATATTGATTGGTAAATATCCCGTTTTGAGTGAAAATTATGTTTAAAACCATAATAGTTTTTAAAACTCTTAAGTGTAACTACTAATTACTAATAATACTACCTACTTCTCCACCTATTGAGCCTTCGGGCATTCGGGTTTAATTTATAAATAGTTGAGGCCCATTTTCCAAAATATAGTTCAAACTTAAATCGAGAACTAAGCATAGACTAGTCATAATAATTACCTAGTTTGTGAAAATGATCACCACAGAACCTGATATGCAAGCATTATTATTGTATTTAGTTTCGATGCGCACTGAAGCAAGCAAGTTATTTCTTATGCAAGGCTACAAAGTTGTTTTTGGCGCTAATACTTGTATTGAAACCTGAGCAGGTGAACAACTCGCTTTGCTCGTGATTCCTAAAGTTCTGAGCACAGCGAGGGTTTCAAAGGTACGAGACGCAGAATAACTTTGCTGCCGAGCAAACACACAACTTTTCGCCTCACCGAAAAAATGCCAGGTGCAAGAAACACAGCTTACATAATAAATTAAATTAGTGTTTACTTATTTAAATATGTTTATTTTGTCTTAAATGTATATCTTCGTCACAGCTGGACTCACTGATATTATATAATTTCTTACTATTTTATCAAAAACTAACCAAAATGATAGAGAGTAAATAGGGAGAAAAAATTCAAAAGCTTTTTTTCATACAGTCGTGCTGACCAGTGCAATTATTCTAAAAATGAGGTTAGTGCATTGACATGAAGTAAGTATTAATACACTTTCAGTGGCGGTATAGAACATTACTAAGTAGAAAGGTTTGAATTATAAAAAATCTTCCCACGCTAGGCGGATAAAAATTTACTGTTTTAATCGAAAGGCTTCGCGAATGATAAACAGAATCTTGCCGAGGTTGTCAGGTGAAAAAGATCTTTGTTCTTACCTATAATGGCCTCTCAACACTGCCTAATATTATCATTGCTTGAGATTAGTCGTATCACTATTTGTCAATCAATCAACCTTAAAAAAAGGGATGGCACTATTTTATGAGGTGATTAACTTTTTACAAAAGTAGAGAGACGTTTCTAAGTAGAGGCTAGAGTTTAGGGCTAGCAACGTACGTGTCATACTATACCACTTACCATCAGGTGGGCTGTGTGCTAATTTGATAAGTTGTATTAAAAAAATCTGTTAGTTTTTTAATAAAATGCTGTCTCAAGAAGCAAAAGCTTTAATTGACCGAGCGAGTGCGATGCGCGAGCAAGTCTCTCCGTTACAGCATAGCATAAAAATGATTTCGTATGTCTGTCCGAACGCCGTCCGGCCGGCATCTGTCCGAATCTTCTCCTCTACAGGTCACATTTCGGGATACTCGTGAAATTTTGTGATCAGGTTCTATAACTATGTTGATTTTTTTTGTCGATTCAGTTATTGGAAATTTAACAAAAAAGCGGAGATATGGGGGTTGAAAACCTAAGAAAAGATTTCAGTCATTTCGAAAAATTTCGCGAGATCTACAGCTCACAGAGCCATTAGTTTTTTACCAAGTTTAAGTATTTTTTTGGAATTCAACTCTTAATGAGTGATACAAATGGCGTACAACGACAAGTAAATCTAATACTTCTAAAGATCTATTAAGTGCATTTTGTAAAGCTGTTTGCTAGATCACAAAAAATAAGTGAACCTTAATCCAGAACATTGAAGCGCGTACAAAGAGATTAATGACTGCAGATGGAGCGAGAGATAGAAAAACTCTGTCAAGTGTGCTTTTAATAAATTGCCCTTTCTATACTACTTGAAACTCTTTGGCCGCTTGACGTTCGCTCGAGCGAATACATTGAGCTTATCATTTGATAATAATATTCGTTTTTCTTTAATTTGTAGTGAACCCTTAAAAGTCAAAACGATCACAAGGACGATTTTCAGTCGTCCTACATCATAGGTTAGATAGGCGGGTTTTTCTTCTTTGTGAATGGCATGTGACATAATAATTTCAATTTTGCCAATGTCAAGTGTTGATATTTGTTTATAGTCAGTTTGTTTGTTAATACAGTCTTAGTCGATGGTCAATTGTCAATCCTAAACGTCAGCGCGGAATGGGCGTCTCAAATTTTCTTGGGATTCTTCGTCGTTCAAATCACATTGAACCATAGTATGCATATAATTCAATTGTCCAATACTTGTCCTATGTAGTCACATTTAATCATTCAAATTCGGCTAAGATTACTGAATAAAACATGCAATAAAACGAGTAAAAAATATTAAATAAGCAAAACTATGTTACTTCATGAAATAACAAACGAAGAATCCCCTCAAGAAGAATCACGGATAGAACTCGTCTTAATGTTTGCACTTGTTTACGTCTATCAGCCGTCACCTCAGTACTTACCTTTTTTCACATATAGTTTTTCAATTTTTTTTAACCTATCTCTACTTTTGTGCCCATTCACTTTCGTATCTTACACTCTTCTCGTCACTCTTCTTGTCTTCTCATAACATGTCCATACCACGCTTACCTATTACTCCTTAACTTATTTGTCACTAGCACCACTTTCAAATGTTCTGTGATATACGAGTACTTATTCCTTATTTATCTATTTTTGTCACTCCGCAAACTCATCTCAATATTCGCATCTCCGTCACATGCACTTTTCTTTTATATTTCATTTTTATCAGAATCAGATAAAAATTCTATCAGAAATTTATACTAATATTATAAATGTGAAAGTAACTCTGTCTGTCTGTTTGTTACAATTTCACGCCTAAGCCGCTGAACCGATTTCGATGAATTTTGATATAAAGATAGATAGAACCTTGGATAAGGATAAGTAGTGCTACTTTTTATGTATGTACCATACGTGCAAAGACACGGGCAGCAGCCAGTATTATATAAAAACTTATGATGGACCAATCCACACAACATTATCCAGCCCCATCCAAGCATAGCTTAAATTATTGGAACCAGATAACTGAAAAATGAAAATGAAAAATATATTTATTACAGCAAAACATACAAAAGCTTAACTAATACTAACATTTTATCTTAGAATAACTAATATTAACTCAAAAAAACATGCAGCTTGCAGACATGTAGTTTTCAGACAAATCGTTACAGTTTTTGAGGTATCTGGTGATTTCCTCACTAGGCGACGTTTGTATCGAGGAAACCGAAGTACGAGTTTACATAATACAATTTTTCGGAAGACGGGTTGAGTAAACAATATATAGGAATAATATAATAGAAATGCAATAAATATTTATTTAATTGAAAAGAGGGAATGTAAAATAAAATAAAATGAAATAAAAAAATAAATAAATGAATAAATGTATAGCTACATATAATAGTGATGTAATATTAAATCATTATATAATGGTGGGTAGTATGTCTTCTGTAGCATCGTAAGATAATGTAGAAAGCCATTTACGAATACTAAGCTTGGCCTTCACTAGGTTTAGGTTTTTGATGTCGCAATATTTCACAACCTGATTTTACACATGTATTTTTATGAAGTTGCCTACGCGTTGTGCAAATTTTGTCTTAACAGTAGGAGTATTTAGTCTGTAGACTCTACGATCGCACAAGTATTCAAACTCAGGAGAAAGGATAACTGACTTTCTAATTCGAGCCGTGAGAAACTCTATATGAGGTTTAAACGATAGATTTTGGTCTATATGCACTCCAAGATATTTTAAAGTAGAAGTTCGCGTAAGTGACTCACACATGCAACTGTTTAGGCATGGGCTAGCATTGTTGTGAACCTTAATGTTTGCATTAGTATCTGGGGCTGAAGCCGCTGTCTTATGAAAGCTCAAGTACATGGTTTTTTTAGTGTTGAGTGTTAGAAGATTCTGCTGGAGCCAGAGTGTCATTCCACGTTCGGCAAGTGAATTTACTTTAGGCCATGAGGGTCCATGAAAAATCCCTGCAGTATCATCTGCGTAGCACACTATGTCTGCATTAGGAATTGGAACGTCGTGAATGTCATTTATGTATAGGAGAAATAATGTGGGACCTAGAATACTGCCCTGTGATACGCCGAAATGAATTGACTGCAATTTACTTGTCATCCGGCCAATCCTTACGCACTGTCTGCGATCCGACAAGTAACTTCGAAACCAGTTTAAGGCAATACCCCGAACTCCTAGGCTTCCAATTTTCGAAGAAGTATTGGAACGGAGACAGTATCAAAGGCCTTGGCCAGGTCCAGAAAAATACCCACACAGCACCTCCCGCAATTCAGGTGTGATGACACTGCATTAGTCAAGAACGTAACCGCATCTTCCGTGTTTTTACTTTTACGAAAACCATATTGTTTGGGAGAAAGTAGATTATTGGATTCTAGGAAATTAATCAAACGTTTATTAACCAAGCTTTCGAGTAGTTTTGAAAAGGTTCCTAAAAGGGAGGTTGGTCTGTAATTGTCGACTAAATCTTTTGATCCACTTTTATATATAGGTGTTTCTAATGCGATTTTCCAGTCATGAGGGAAAATGCCACAAGAAAGACTCAGGTTTAGTACGTGCGTAACTGGCAGGATGATTTCATTCTTTTTAAATTTGATGAGGGCGTTGCCAAAGCCATCCATTCCTGGAGCTTTATCATTTTTCAAATTGATAATAAGTTTATCAATTTCTTCATAATCTGTAGGACTTATAGAGAAGGAATTAGCGGGGGAATTATGGACACGAACGGCATTTGCTAGGTCATCTTCACAAGTGTTTGTCCTTGAGAGAATTTGGTCTGCAAGCCGTTGAACAATCGTAGCAAAGTGATTTTAGCTGAGTCTATAGATTGTTGTGCGTCCATACAATTCTGTGATGTTATTAATTCAGTAGGCTCTTTTTTATACTTTGTTAAGTTGCAGGTGTTTTTAATTGATTGTCAAAGGTTTTTTGGATTGTTTTTATTTGCCTTTATTTTTCTATTTTCATAATCATATTTAAGTTTTCTCAAAAGTTCCCTAAAGTAATTTTGATAGCGTGTGTAGGTTTTTCTTAATATCAAATTTGCCGGATCGCTCCTAGCTCGTATATGTAGCCTATCACGATTTCGCATGCATTTCATAAGCCCTGGAGTAATCCAGGGCTTTAAATTATATATGGATCTACTTACCTTGACCTCTTTTGAGTGTTTATTTACGGTTTTAATCAAGATCTCAGTAAAAACTTCATTAGCTTTTTTTAAATCATTGGTATTTGTTACAATGGACTAATCGACATCTTTAAGATCATTTTGAATGGAGCTGAAGTCTCTTTTTGTAATAAAGCGATTTGGAAGTATTGTCATTTTTTTAGAAATATTAATTCCAAGTAATACCGGGTAAGGATCAGTTATTGCCATTTGGTATACCACGCCAACAAAAGTTATAATGCTGCTTAAACTTTTGACATATATATGGTCAAGAAATGCAGGCCCTCTAGTGGGCTGTATAATTGCCGGAAGTAAACCGTGTTCTGCCATAAAACATTGGTATTCGAGACTTTGGGAATTTTCGAAATTTTCCAAAATATTGATATTTATATCGCCTGCAATAATAAACGTATTTCATACATTGATTTTATTAATGTAGGTTTCGAGTGAAGCTAAAACTTTTTCAACATTCCTTACTGATGGTGAGCGATATATGCCAAGAATATTCAAGACTCCAGGAATACAGATGGCCAAGCTATCAGCATCGTCTATAAAAGGTTCAAATACTGAAGCATTCCACTTATCTTTAACGTAGATAACAACTCCACTATTTGGATTGATGTGTTTAGTCGTCTTATACGAGGAATATCCGGGTATTTGCGGGATAATTGTGGAATCAGACAACCAGCACTCAGTCAAAACTAAAATGTCGGTAACCATATCTAGATTTATAAGGGCTACTAGTAAGGAGTCAAAGTTCTTAATTATGCTTCTGATGTTCAGGGACATTAATTTAAAGTTGTGTTTAGGTGAGAAATTTCGTTTACAAATGACAGAGTCATTTATGACTTCACAGTTAATTTTAACCAAGTCTACATCTGAGCCTAAGCCGTCAGTGAACAACATTAATGCATATATGGTTTTTTTAAACTCCAGTTATATATAGCAAGTTGATATTCGATCTGTTTCGGCATTATTAATAATCTCACAACCATTACAGAACAAAATGAGCAAGTGAGAAAATGCCCTGTAAAATGTGGATAAGCTGAAAAATAGCGATGTTTTATTATCAGTATGAATGTAAGCACAATGAAGAATATAGGCACTTGACATGCTAACTAGCATGTTGTATTTGAATTTAGTAGAATTATTAAAGTTTATGAAGCGACCAGTAACAAACGTTAGGTTACTATAATTTATTATAAATGATAAAAAGTACGTGGGCAGAAACAGGCCGTGAATAATTATGATGATGGTTATTAATGATAGAAACAAAACTATATACATATATATATAGCTGACCGTTGTTGTTTTAAGTACTAGCGGATCAAGGCGAAAAACATAATAATAATTATCAAAGCAAGTGTTTGAGTTGTATACACTAATAATTTTACAAAAAATGTTAGATGACCACTTATTCGGTAACTTAGTTATTATCCGGTAAAAAAGGCAGCAAGCGATCCAGGATGCTATGTGTCGATATGGGCACGGCAGCTTTTCCGTCACGCTGTCGGACGTAAATAGAGCCCTGGCTACACCAGCCTTAAGCGTATCCATGCGATTTGGCTCTAGATCGAGCATCGCGAAATAATAGCCTGTTTTCTATATAATTTTTAAAAGTTTATCTCGTGATCATGGCGCATGCAACTGTGCCGAAATATCGAGAAGCAGAAAAACTCATATATCATGGTAAATATCCCGTTTTGAGTGAAAATTACTGTTTTCTATAGTTAATCTTTTTTTTTATTTCCAGAAATATTTACAGAAAAATACAAAATAATATACAATAATATAAAATACACGTGAAACAGTTGAGCTATCTAAGGACCGTTTAAAACGATCTATAGATAGCTCAACTGATCCAGATCACTGCCAGAGGGCAGCGTTCCCAAGATACTGGCGGCATTACCACGTTGAATGGCAATGCTAATACGCTAAGCCAGATAGGAGCCAGCTCTTGGGTCATGCAACGTATCTACCAGACGCCGTGAAATAATTTTGAATACATCTTTCATTAAAGAATACCTTTCGGCTTTTAGAAATTGATTATGCTTAGAGCGGCGTAAAAGACTGACCACTATAGGACGCGGCATTCTGGCTCCGTCTTCCGGCAGTGCTGTGGTCACTGGCGGCCGGCGAGGTCCTACACGAGTGACCCAATCCAAATCTCCGTCTTCCAACTCCACGCCTGTCTTCTTGGCTGCTACTTACACAATGTGATGTAAATTTTCGGAGGTATACTCCGGCACTCCAACGATTTCGATTTCGTTTTGAAGATGTGATTGCGATGGAGTTTTGAGCTCATTTTGTAGTTGAAGCACGGTGAATTGCAGAGATTCCAATTCTGAATCTCGTTTTTCAAGAGTTTTTAGTCTCTCGTCAGTGGCAGCCATCTTCAGCATTACATCGTTCATTTGATCATTCGCAAAGGATAGTGACACGGTGAGGTCCTCTAGCCTTGTTTTCACCAAAGAGAACTCGGCTGTGAGCTGACGCAATTGTTCGGTGAGCTGTTTTAGTTCGGTACCAGTGGAGTCAGATTTCTTCCTGGTTGTGACGTTCTCATAGGAGGCCCCAGCCGGAGTAAGAGTGTTGTCCCCACCCTTCCTTTGAGTAGCCATGCAATTGGGGCACTTCCACTGTTTTATTTGTTCCATAGTGAGAGTAGAAACATTAATGCATAGTGTACAAAACAATCCAGTACAGACAGACATCATGCATCCGTTGCACATCATGTTGATGACGGAATGTAAAGAGTTCTTTAGAAACAGCCAAAGAGAAAAAAATTTTTCACTGAGACACGGTCACGTTCAAATGATGATGGATGCTCTGTAGAGTGGATACTCTTTGACAGTACTCGGCTATGACGCACGCAGCGCGAGCGCAACGCTCAACGCGCAAACGACTTTCACGGTTATACAGAGCACTTAACCACGAGATTTCTCTGCGCGATAACAGCGACACTATACCCGCACAGGGCAGTTTAATGATTGTTCTAGGTTTGTGTTTAATAAAAAAACTTTACGTAGTTTTTTCCTTAATTCGCCACTTATTACACAATACAGATATAAAAACTTAACACTGAACTTAAGTACCAACGATTTCCAACAAAACACCAAATATTATCCCAAATATTCACCAAATATTATCACTTTTGACAATTGTTTTTATTTAATTAGATACGAGATGTTTTAAGACAGTGTTGACTGTCTACCCGCCTCACATTCGATGGACTGATAAAATATATTATATATTAAATATATTCATATTTTTAGCACATTGGTTGTCTATGCATTACATGTAATTAGTCAAAGGAGTTGCACCTCGTTTCCTCGGCTAGACGTGTGAGCTAGAACTCATTTTCTTGGGACTTATGAACAATGAGTTGGTGAAAATATAACTCGAACTCGTTTTTTAACCGACTTCATCAAAAGGGAGGAGGTTCTCAATGCGGCGGATTTTTTTTTATGTATGTTCACCGATTACTCAAAAACGCCTGAACCGATTTGTAAAATTCTTTTTTTGTTTGAAAGGGTTCATACTTCACAGGTCCCATTAAAATTTTATCAAAATCGGTCGAGCTTAAAAATCAACTAAAATCTAAAAATTGTGTACATAGATGATGTTTTAGTGTACTTTGATACCTCGCTGTCTCATTGGAGCGGTGCGTTTATTTGGCCTACCCATATTATATATATACAAAATAAATAATAATAATACTTTCCACTAAAAATATAATATAGGCTCAAATTTCATTCAATGAAGTCGGTTTTCTAAAAACTAAAAAAAAAAAATATTATGGATTTAACGACTTATTAGAAGAACTAATGATTATTAGGCGTACCAGGAAATGACTCAGGATAGAAGAGGATATCAACATGTTAAATTCACACTTACGAAACTTTATAACACCCCAACTATGTATATCCTGAATATACCAGAGATGTTATTACCCTACGGCACGTACAATCCCGATGCAGCGTGCACTCGCCGTAAATCAGTGGAAAACACCTCATTTCCCGGGTTCGAGAATTGATGAGTTTTACGGTTCAACTTCGGTTTCCTACAAAAATAGCAACCGTCATATGACGGTTGTAATAATATTAATTATTATTATAAAAGTAATGCCAGACATTTCACACAGCATCATCTGGCCCCAAAGTAAACAGAGCTTGCGTTATGGGCACCAGATGACTGATATACTACTTAAATACTTTTTTTTTGTAAATACATACATAATATTATACATAAAAACACCCAGACTAGAGACAAATACTTGCAGATCATACAAACATTTCTCCCGCAGTAGGAATCGAACCCGCAACCTTCTGTAAGGGGTATTCATTATCGGAAAAACGAGGTTATCATCATCAGCGGCTGTTAGGTCAGTTAGGATATTAGGATATTTTAGTTTAAGCTAATTTTTGTAATAAAAAATTTAGTGAGACGGGTATTTTTTAAAACAGCACAAAAAAAAATTTCAATTGGATTGGATTGGATACGATAACATGTGGAAAATTCAATTTTTTTATTTTTTTTACTTTAATGTTCCGTGCACACCAACTAATCAGGAAGTAGATTTTTTTTAAATACCCGTTTTTTTAGTTTTTTTAATTGTTTGAATTATTTATTAGTAATCAGTGTTTTCGGCATAAATACCTTCTTGGAAAGCTATGTATGTAATTATTTTGCTATCGATACCAACCTTCACAAAGACTCTTATTAATCCTTCGCTATTTGAAGGTACAATTTGACCAGTAGTACGACCGCCGTAAACTTGCAACTGGCCCAAAAGTGCCAGCGCGCGAAATGTTACACATAAAGTAGTTTGTTAAAAATAGTTGATTTTCTGAAAATACCTCTTATTTTCATTTTGCTGCCATTTGCCGACACCGCCGCTAAACGCCATATTTAGAAGTCTAGATTTAGGTTCGCCAATCAAGAGGTTAAGACAGTAAGTAGTAAAACAAGATTTAAAGATGAAAAATATTTAATTTAAAACGCGACGACAATTATACACTATATTTTTCGATCACGAAAGACAACTAGCTCTGCTTCCGTCATATATACAGTCATTGATTCTCAGGAAACTGGACTTTCAGATACATTTGCGATACGTTGTACGGGAAACTAAAAGGATTCAAACCGGTGCTACGGTGAACCATTGGATCGAAACGAAAATAGTTTCCAGTTTCATATGCAAAAGTTTTAACGCTATTGAATGCTTTCTGAGACAGAAAGATTGCGTTCTTACATGACTAGAGTTAATGCAAACTAGAGTAATAAACACATTCTTGACCTAGTATTTAAATGTCTTAATTTAAAACGGTACTTAAACTTCGATAAGTTAGCATACACGCTGCCCTCTGGCAGTGATCTGGATCAGTTGAGCTATCTATAGAACGTTTTAAACGGTCCTTAATAGATCAACTCTTTCACATGTAATTTATTTTGTGATGTTGTGGTATATTATTTTGTACATTTTTGTCATTATTTTAGATTTATAAACCAAGTAGTTATAGATTTATTAACAGCATTTCATTCGGAACTGTCAGAAACTGTACGATTAGTTCTTGATAGATATTGATAGATTGATAGAGTTTTGTTCTAGAATACATTTTTTTTTTGATCATAATATAGATCTATGTTTGAACACGATCTCGCTTGGTGGTAAGCAACCATGCAGTCGACGATGGGGCACGAAAGTCGGGAAGACACCTATTTACTCTATTTAAAGAGACCTAGATTATAGTTTACAGGAAAGACGACGACGGCAAAGTATTCCAATTCTTAGCTGAACGCATTATAAATAAGGTTTGCAAAGCGCTATAAGCAAATCGCTTTGTTCGTTAAGGTTGGTAGAATGACAAGGTATGGATAGTACTGAGCGGTACGTCTGCTTGTCCTGTTGTGAAAAAAAGATAGTGCGGAGAATACGGGCAAGATTACGATAAATATAAGCGTATAATATAAGCGTAAACATGAGCGTGAATATGAGCGTACCTTTGTTGATTTCTATATATTTAAATCATAATTTAGTTCGTAATTTAGTGCACCCTGACCAATCTTCTATTCAAGTTAGGCTTCTCTAAATCCAAAGGTTGTCTGGAAGAAATCGCTCTCTTAGCGATAAGACCGCCCATTGTACATATGTTTTTAGGTGTTCTTAGTTGTCAAATTGTTTATATGCTAGTTTTAAGGTGTACAATAAAGTGTGTTCATTCATTCATTCATTTATTCATTCATTCATTCATTCATTCATTTATTCATTTATTAATTTATTCATTCATTTATTCATTAATTAATTAATTCATTCATTCATTCATAAATTCATTATTTACACTTTACGACTGAACGGCTGAAAAGATCTTGATGAAATTTAGTGAGGAGATTGTATTTTGCAAAGTACATAAGCCAGGACTACGCGTGCGAAGCTGTGATTAAAAAACAGTAAATAATTATATACAACAATAAAAATACATTGTGAGCAAATGCAACACTGATAAAATCAAAATTTGGTGCCCTGTTCAATAATATTGCAAGACCATGGTAACCTTGACCTGATGCTGCAGCATCACCTGGAATCTGCAGGATACCCAACTCCTCACCAACTAACAGAGGTATCGTGTTTTTGCTCATTAGAATCTTCTCAATGAATTGGTTTCAAGTAATCTAGATGTATTTATTTGGAGTTGAGTTTTTATTTTATATTAATTTATACTTGTAATAGTAACAACAACTTCGATTATACGATTCAGGGCTACATAAAAAGCAGAGAAGTATTTATTCAAAGAAAAATAAGTTCAGATAAGAATAACTTTTATTCCGACAAACGAATGTAAAGTAGGCTCTGCTCTCCACTTTTCCCACATTTGGGGGTTTGAAGATTGATTTGTCGGCTCCAGTTGTTTAATTCATAGGCTGTCGCCTGCCATCACTCTTAGGCCTAGCGTGCATTGAGGATTTATCCGCAGCGAATTTTATCGCGCTATTCTGTGTAACATAGAACCAGACGTCATACGCACTAGCGGAAAAATCTCGTTATAATGACATACTTTAGAATAGTCAAAAGTCAAAGCTTTACAAAGGGGTAAAATGGAGTGTCAAAGTTTGTATGGGCATTTTTTAACGGGTTGTGTGATTTCTTAGAAACTCGGTTTGGATATTTAAAATGCAAAATAAATGGACACGTGTTTCAGGATTTTTCAAAATATCTCTCATAAAGGAGTAAAATGGGGTGTGAATGTTTGTATAAAAACTTTTTAATGGGTGGTGGGTGTGATTGGCTTGAAACTTATCAATAAAATTTACCAAGGAGATAAATTGCATGCATGGGAAGGATTTAAGTTACAATTCCTTTTAAAAAAACGCGTACAAAGTCGCGAGCAACAGCTAGTGAATTCAATAAAATCTAAAGGATCACTTTAAATTGTCTTCTTACATGCTAGTGAATCTAGGTGCCGGTTTCTCCTAACCCTAGTACAAGAAGAACCTGACAATGACCTGACCTGACGTCTGGTCTTAAAAATTTTTTGTATGATCCTTGCCAATTTTGTTACGGAGTGCCGAGTCGAGTTGGATCATATTCATGCCAAGCTTTTTTGTCATCTAAACAATCTGTTATTTTATAATATGCTTTTAGAGGCAGTTAACGATTTATTACGTTTTTAAATGCCAATGCTAAAACACTGTTTCCACGCGGATTAATTTACCAGTGCGTGCTTGGCCTTAGGCATCACATTGACACATAGCCTGCAGTCATATGCTCGGGAAAACGAGAAAACGTCGGGAGAGATGACGTCGAATAAGAGTCTAAAAGCACTGGTTGTCTAGTAATAGAGGTTTCCCTTTCTAATCCTAAGATCGTTGGATTTTAATCCAATCGTGCACCAATTGATTATTATGTTCGAAAAAGTATGTGCTCTATACCCACATAGCGATTAGCGATTGCATAACTCTTGAAACAATTAATGTCTATCAGTTTCGATTAGCAATAGGCATTTCATGAATTGGTATTAAGTACGCATGATTTCTATCTCAGTTTGTTTTTAAGATAGCATAGCATCTACATCAACCTTCCGTAAAACCAATACATTCAATAGTAACTTTTTTTTTATTTAACAAATATTCAATTGTACATTACACTTAAATAAAAAACACCTTAAAAACCTAAATGTGGTTTGTCTAAGGTGTAGTATTCCTCTATGATATAAAAGTAGAACATATATATTACTATCTATAAAAGAAATAGTGCCGTAAACAAATTACAAATTACGAAAGTATACAAATTAATGCATATCTATTCAACAAATAAAGAATAGTAACTATAGTACAGTATAGCGAGAATGCCAGCTGAGGTGATTCATTTCAAAAAATAATCGGACATAGATAATTACGTGTAGGTAAAGTGCAGTCGTCTCCATCATCAGTCTCCAAGCAGCACTCATCTGGGTTCAGTTCCACGTAGAAATCCTCACTCGAAGTGTTATATAGTTCAGCGAAATTTATGAATGCGGGTGCTGCATCGTTTTTGATGATCCTCAGCTGAACGTTATGGAATACATCAATACAACGCATGGTAAAAATAAAAAAACTTATAAAATCAAATTTATTATTGTACTGATTCGTCTTTCCTGCGGGTCCTGTCGGCAAGGTCGAGGTAGTGTGGGTACCTAGGAAGGCGGAAAGACCTGCGCTATCAAACAGAATCACAGGCAGAGTGACGTCAGTGGAAAGGAAACTTCACCAACCTCAGCTTGCTGGAGTGGATCGATGAACGAAAGTTTACAATTACAATTAACTGCCCTGTAACTTTACTGACACCACCTAAATCATCTTCAACAGATGAACGAAGGCCAATGATGATGAAAGTGCTTATCTGCATTCAGTATACAGGTTGATACCGTATTCTTAAGGTTTACGTTATAAAGTGAAAGCGATTGGTGTCAATGTTTTGATTGTATCAGGATTTTATAATCGCCCGACATTACGTCAAACGGTCTTGGAAAAAATCGTGTCGTAGAAACTAAAGTTCCAAGTTAAGTGTAGTGCCATCTGAGGCGCTTTTCAATCCTTTCACCACACTGGTTAGCAATAACCAGTGACACAAAAAGAAGAACCGAATAAAATAAACGCACAAAGAAAAACAAGTGATATGAGTTTGCTGCCATTAGATGAGTATTATTCACGTTTTGCTCTCTTTGAGCTTCAAGGAAAATATTTTTATATAACAAAACGTCACTACAGTTACAAAGGCATACCGAAAGCATACTTGTAATAAAGATAACGACATACCATCTAAATTGCTAGAATATGTTTCACATTCGTAAATCATTGCATTTTGATTCCTATGTCAATGACATAAATGTCACCAACGCTTTGTCTCCACATGACAGCTGTGCACAGTATGTTCAAAGTAGAGAAGCAATATTATTACTTTGTAAAGTTTACATATAAAATTCTGTCAAATATAAAATTAATATATAGATAATGTGGGTAGTTGTATAATGCAGCGAGTAGGCCGATGCATAGTCGCTGCAAGTAGTGCCGAGCGGCGCGATAGAATACAATGCACAGTGATAAAAATAATTCTATCAGTAATCTGGTCACCGTAATACAAGCTATGCTTAGTTTGGGGCTAGACGGTGTTGTGTGCAATGTCCACCAATATTTGTTAATATTATGTAGAGGTAAGGCCTAAGAAAAGATAGATTGACTGTGTGTAAGATGATATGTGCAGGAAAAGAGTGACTATGGAGTTGACGGATGATAGAGTAGAGTCCTTTTTTTATTCTAGTCTAGCATTTGTAAACATAAAGTTTTTTTTCTTTGTTAGCTTAACACATTTCTGTTCATTTCTATTTATTAGGACTCTTTAACTCTTAAACTAACAAAAATTTTAATTCTGTGCCCGATCCACTTTTCTTGTAATAGCCGAAGCAGAGATCCCTTGCGTCTTTACAAGTTTTTAACTTAGTTAGAGCAAGGAGTCAATGTTTTGACTTTGCAATTAAAAAAAGTATTAGTTAGTAAAGTTAGTAATAAAAGTTATTGAGTACCTATTTATAGCTATATTAGTTATAAGAAAACATTAAATACTTACGACTTACTTGTACTTCGCTTACGCAATTGTAAATCTTTGGTAAATAAAGTTTTTTATTATTTTTATTATTACCTATAATACTGACCCATACGTCAGGGTTATTACGTAAAATCAACCGTAGTGTCCTCGCACTAAAACAAAACAACAAAACGCGATAGCAATATGTGCGAAATCAGTCACAAGTCGTAAAAAACTTTTATAACGGCAGCGAGTCACTGCTACTCATATATCGCCCACCCGCAGGCGAAACTACACTTATCAGATCTCAGTTATCTTATCGATATTATCGATATCAGTAAATGTATCAGTATCGTAAGAGCGTAAAATTAAAACGTTTTTAACCGACTTCAAAAAAAGAGGTTTTCAATTCGGTTGTATTTTTATGGGCCTAAGTTTAATTCAATGAAGTCGGATTTCTTTTTAGTTATTAAAACGTAATTATATATTGTTATAATATAGTCAAAAAGTCGCAGTCGATCGTCATTTGTCTATTCTAAACGTCATCGCTAAATTGGCGTCTAGAACTTTCTTTGATATCTCGTCGTACATAAGCACTTAAAATTCAATTGTTTACATTTGTTTACAGAGTACCCAATAAAACATTAAATAATATTTTGTTTTGAATGTGTCAAAGACCTCAAAAACCGCAAATATGCTGGTTTGGATATGACCTACATATTTAAGCCTTTTGGAGTCCTGCGGGGAACAGGAGCCCACCGCATTTTTAAAATTATTTCACGGCGTCTGGTAGATACATTGCGTGACCCAAGAGCTGGCTCCTATCTGGCTCAGCGTATTAGCATTGCCATTCAACGTGGTAATGCTGCCAGTATATTGGGAACGCTGCCCTCTGGCAGTGATCTGGATCAGTTGAGCTATCTATAGATCGTTTTAAATGGTCCTTAGATAGCTCAACTGTTTCACGTGTATTTTATATTATTGTACATTATTCTTTACATTTCAGTAATTATTTATATTCTATGTTAGCTATATTCTTTTGTGCAATGTCAAACAAAGAATCAACATTTCTTCTTCCTCTTTGTTGTTAATGGCATGTTTCTTAATGATGATAATATTGCCAATGTCAAGTGTTCGGATTGTTTATAGTAAGACGTCACAAAGTCGTATGTTGTCGTTCGTCGTTTGTTATTTATAAAAAAAAAACTTTTTATAAAACAATTATTCGGATTGTCCTGGCTCGAATCAAAAGGAGCAAAATGACACCATACCTATATGGTAAAAGGGGTACTATGGATTTTTATTCATATACTTTATATTAGGGTATTCTGTATGTATGTTTTATTCTTTTGTATAGTTTAGTATTTTTGTGATATGGGTGTCAATGCCTGAAATAAACAAATTTTATTTATTTATTTATTTATTTATTTAAAAACTTTTATTTTTTCACATCTGAATTAATAACTGTAGCATTGTTAGAACCATCATCATCACCAAACATTTCGCTCATAGATTATTTATTTTTCTCGAATTGTTTCCTGTTTTATAATACACCAGATGTCCCGTCCGCAACTTTGTCCGTGCGTTTTTCTTGTGACAAATCCAAAAAATCAAAAATCATGAAAATCCGTCCAGCCGTTTTCGAGTTACACATATAAGGTGTAACTTACACGGCTTTGTTTTATATATACATATAGATAAATAGAGCTAGGGTCATTGACTCGGCTGTGAATAATTGGAATAAAAGGTTTGTGTTTCTTTGTGATTCAAACAAAAATAATTTAGTACCTGGATGACCGAGCTTTGCTCGGTATAAAACACAGATAAAACAACGCTTTCTAAAAATAAGACCTAGCTAGATCGATTTATCGCTCCCGAAACCCCCTGCATACAAAATTTTCCGAGATCCAGAATATGTATATATATACATACATGTATACAAGAATTGCTCGTTCAAAGTTATAAGATAGACTAGCTGACCCGGCTCAGAATCAATAAATTAAAAAGCAAGCATTTTTTTCATAATAACTCACCATTTAAACCTTCCCTGGACTTCCACAAATAATTCAAAACCAAAATTAGCCAAATCAGACCAGCCGTTCTCGAGTTTTAGCCTGACTAACGAACAGCAATTGATTTTTATTATATAGAAGAAGATATGAAAGACATTTTATATTAAATAAAAAATGACGGACGACAAGGTATAACTTTGTGATCGTCATGCTATAAACACTTGACACTGGCAAAATTGTCACAACCCTAACAAACAATTAAAACAAGTTTCGAATTGCGTACGAATAATAAAATAAGTAATAATGTTTATACCGGCCATTATCATGACATGTGTTAGTTTAGATTACTTTGCGACTGCTGCTGCTTGTTTTTTACGGTTTAGCTGTGTGAAATAGCTATGTATAAACTACAAATTAATGTAACTAGTGGGACAAAAATTCCCACTAGTAATATCGATGGAATAGAATAGAACACAGAATCGGTCCTAATGGAAAACCAAATGGTTTGTTGACTCTGCAATCCACATTATGCAGAGTCCATTATTCAATTAATTAAGATTCTATTTGTCAATAGTAATGTGTTGTTGTAAATAAAACTACTTTTTATATTCTATTCTTATGGAACAAACAATAAAACTAGTAATCGTATTGTATTGTTTTTGTTACTAGTAGGACAAAAAATTCTCACTAGTTCAATTTATTTGTTACTAACCGTTAAATTGGTACAATTTCAAATTTGCATGTAATACAATAATTTATAGAGAGATACTATACTATAACTATAGCGGCAATAGAAGAGCAAATCAGATCATCGATAGATCAAGTGGTACAACTAGTGGGATATATTTTACATAATATCTTACACAATGTATGATTAAAAAGTCCTAGATGTTCTATTATATTTAAAATATTTTGACTTATTTTTGATTACTTCAGTCGGTTGAGAGGTGCTAGTTCGATGATCGTGACAGAACAAACGTTTGCAACTATTTTATTCGGATCTTGTCAATAGTCAATATGAGGGCTCTTTGTAAGTATTGACTTTCACTTTTATAGCAATATCAATGTGGAGTTAAAACTGAATTACATTAAGTAACTAGATTCACTGCTTTGCATGGTACGTATGTACTTACATGAAAAGTTATTTTAATGTTTTGCCATGTCAAAATCTAAAACTATACAAATTTTCATCAAAATAGGTTCAGACGTTACGGCCCAAAAAAATCACGAAGACAAAAACATTAAAACATCAAAAGTAACGCATTTACAATAGTGGGGTAGGAGGAATTTTGGGAAACATATATCGAATTAAACCATCTGTTCAGTCCGTATCCTACGCTAAATTTTACGGCTAGCAGTTAAACCAGTAATACAGCCACCAAAACGAACGAAACTGGAAGAGCAAGGACTATTGTATGTTATGCAAGTCCGTGACGGGCCCGAGCCGAGAGCCGAGCTCTATTCACCCTTAAAATTTAACCATTATTTTCATACAGCTGAATGTTTTGTATATTCCTTGACGTCGGTCCAGTCTCAAACAACTCGGTGAACCGATATTCAACTCAATAGCAATACAAATAAAGTTGAAACCCCCAGGGTAAATAGCAATACGGCTCGGGCCCGGCACAGTGTAACGTGAACGTCCTTTAATACGTCCAGAATTTATTGACTTGCCTCTTTATTGTGTCACGCTTTATAGTGACACGACAGCCAATCGATTCTATTAGAAAGGCTCGTAAAATTACGATGCCAGCGGCCAGTATTTACCGAAGCGAACCAGACCGTAAAGAGTTGTGAATCTAATAAAAAATAGTATTATGTCGAAATGCGTGATCTTTTACAAATAAATATGTCGTTCGTGATTGCAAGCTGTATTTCATTCAAAACTTAACTTCGTCTCTGGTGATAGATTACGGTCAGTTAGATCTGCACTTCTCTATCACAATCACAAGACTGCTGCTTTTAGGGGTAGTTTCAGGTATTCGGCAACGAAGTGTTGTCATCACCACCAGGTGCAATTTTAGGACGAAAAAGAAAAAGAAATACGGGCTGTCGTTTATACTTAGATTCTCAATGTAATCCGAAAAGACGGAGCGCTATTTAGTGGTAATCTAATCGTTAATTAAAAGTATAACTATGAGGTATTAATTATTTTGTGAATTAATTAATTAATGAAAGAGCAGGCGCTACTAACACATTTTACCGAGTAATTTTTCTTTACGATAATAGTCAGCAAGGCAGTGCTCTGATTAAAGGTACAGTCAGACAGACAAACTTGCGGTTCCTTGTGAAATTTGGGATTCTAAAAACATTGTATATATTTTTGATATTTTGCCTCTAACTTCACGTTAAAATATATAAAAAAATATTTTTATTAAGTGTCAATCTAATTACGAAATAAGGTGTAAAATATTAAAAAATCATCTTCCCTTTAGTGACGTTTTCATTTGCAACATACACAAAGATATATAAAACTTATTAAAACATAGACTTTTAATGTTCTTCTTAAAAATCTTTTTTAATTACATTTACCTCATAACTTCATATATGAACCGATTAAAATAAACTTTTTTTGAAAAAGGATATACTTTCCGATTGGTCTCATAGAAATTCCATGAAAAGTGGTCTAGTATTTTTGGTTATTAAATTTAAATAACTGGAAAAAATACTTCATCCAAGTAAACGAAATTTCGTAGTTTGCTTTCCTGTGACTCTGGTGGTTTTTACGAATTTCAAAAAATGATAAAGTACTAAAACGCGTAAATTAAAAACATACCCCCAAGAGTGAAAATATCGGGGATGAAATTTTTAATGGGCTTGAATTTAATATCGAGTCAAATTTTTATTCAATGAAGTTGGTTTTAATTTAGTTTTTATAAGGTTTTATTTATGATAGAAGTAACATCCAAGCATTGAAATAGTATATATATAATGCTAGGCTCCGGGACTCGTTTTAACTCAGCAACGTTGGCATTTCCTTTTACCATTTTGTAAGCCGAGGTTCTTCACGCGGAACTGTCAAGGACGACAGTAATTTGACGCGTCCTCGTCCAACGTGACGGGAGCAATGATCTGGATAATCATAATGAGACTTCAACTGGCGTAGTTGAAGCATTAGTAGCAGCAAGCGATGTAAAATGAGCTTTATAATGTCACGCTAAGGTTTTAAATTTTAGTCCAGTTTTTTGTATATAATATTCGCCTCTTAACTTCAACACTGCCTCAACACTCCTTAAGATTCGCCCAGACACTTTTGTCTTACAAAATGGGATGGCACTATTTTAAATATATAATATGAAAATGTGTTATACACTCATAAAAATAGAGATGGGTTTCAGCAAAATAGTGACCTTCATAGAATCATATTTTAAGAACAAATTTTAGAAACAAATTTTACATCCCAAGATTTCTACTAGAAAAAGTATATAAGTCCTTTATGTGAAACACGGTGCGCTTCTATAATAAGCTTCCTGAAACCTATTAGGAAATTTAAAGCATACATAAAGGGTAGTTGTCGAAGAAAGCGTATTATAATATAAATGACTATATTATTGATAAGAATGCATGGCCTCATGCTGCTCTGCCTTTAGACAGTTAACCGATACATTTGATGTATAAACTCTCTTGTATTAGTGTTTCGTAGTTAAGGTGGTTATAAGATGGATCATGCAAAAAAGCGCCAGGACCAGGAGGAGTTCTTGCCAGTTCTTCTCGGGCTTGGGTTAGGAGGAATTGGCACCTAAATTCACTTAGTATGGAAGACGTTTCAAAGTGATCCTTGTGATTGTATTGAATAAAGTATCTTTTGACTTTTAATCAGAGATTAACTTTTAACAGAAGTTGAGAGACGTTCACAAGTAAGGCCGAAGGTTACCATTGAAGTTGTCGGTATACTACTGGTTCTATAGTAATAACGGTAACTTTTTTTTTCATAATATAAATCAATACAAATTACACAAGAAAAAAAAGCAAGCTTTACAATAGTAGCATATGATGTGTATCATTTGACATTTCACCTTGCTAATAAGCATAATAAGCAACATTAACATTATATCTTGAATTAGTTTATATAGGTAACAGCACACTTTCTTCACAACTGTAGGTGAAGCGCACAGCTGATGCGTTCTCACTCTCTATTTACACAAATAGCGCGCATTTTTCCGGCTTCCTGTTACAGACTTCCGTCCCTTTTCACGAAATCACCTCCACAGATTGCAGGAAAACGAGAGGAAAGATCAAGTCAAAAAGTTGAGCAATCTGAAGACCATTTTAGTACGATCTACAGATAGCTCAACTGATCCAGATCACTAGTCAATCGTCTAGCTGGTATTTATTAAACAATTGCTTTTACCGTACCTACGAGTAGATAATTATATAAATATAACTATTATTTTCGTATAAGTTTGTGACGAACTCTGATAATTATTAATTAATAACAATTTTAAAAGTTCTTTATTTGCTTAGATAGTTCTTAAATAGTAAAAAATCCAGTATAAGTTTAATCCTAGACTGAAACAAACACGTCAATTAACCTTAAGCACTTCCCAAAACTATTGTAATTATAAATCGCCTACACATTACGAGACATAACAGTTAAGTAAAGGGTTTACCTATCTACTCACTAGCTGAGCAATTAAGTACTTACTTAATAGATACACACAAGCTTTGATTGAGCATTACACACCACGGCATATATATTAATAACTAGCTGTTGTTTGCGACTTCGTACGTATTTTTTTTCGAAAGGAATTGTAGCTCTTGTAATTGTTTGTTTTGTAAATAACTCTCATAAAAGAGTAAACTCTTTTATGAGAGTTATTTTGAAAAACCCTGAAACACGTGTCCATTTAATATGCATTTTAAGTATCCAAACCAGGTTTCTAAGAAATCACACCACCCATTAAAAAGCTCCCATACAAACTTTGACACCCCATTATACCTTTTTGTTAGTCTAACTTTGAAAAAATCTGAAACAGGTATCCCGTTATTTTGCATTTTATTTATTCATATCAAGTTTAAGCAAATCGCAACACGCGTTAAATAGTTTCATACATTCGTATTCACCCCTTTTCAACCTCTTAGGGGTTGAGTTTCAAAAAATCCCGCTTTAGTGGGTGATTTTGCTGTAAATGAAAGCTACTTTCCAAATTTCAGCTTCGGTGGTTTTGGCTTGGCGATGATGAATCAGTCAGTCAGGTTAAGTTCTTCTAATAGGTATAGATAGATAGTCCAATTTGATCTTTATAGTTACAATCAAGCTAGTGTTAAATAAAACAATCGTTTAATAATCCGGGTACTCGTTACACTGTTGGGTAAAAATTAGCAACATTCCAACTAGCAACAGGAACACCAGAGCTCGAGCGGTCATCGTCACTCTGATAATGGTGCTAAAAGACCTTTGTCATGGTTTAACTTTTTATAAGCCATGACCGTGCCCACCGAAGCACGAAAACCCTCAGATAAAAATGGCACTGCAGTCACTTATCTAGTTACTGAACTCGTTGATCTGTTAGGAACAAACGAGTTAACTATGCCACGAGTGAAAGAAATAAAATAAAAATATCAAAGGATTTTTACAAAGTACATATTGGAGTAACGAGGCTTGTTACATTAAATTGAGTATCCTATCACGTCTGTACTGAAAACAGCTGTCTAACTTTTTATTCCTTAACCGCTACGAACGTGCTACGATTTTGTTACGGTTTCGTAGGCTTTCCTAGGATTGGTTAAGCGGGTTAGCTTCTGGACGCCATTTTTGCTTACTTAGATTTTGCATTGCTGATTTCGAAACTCGTATATAGGTAGGTACTGTAACTTGTTACAAAACATATATTTAAAAATATTGCTATGTAACTACATATTGACTGACCATGAGGTTAGTCAACCCACAAAAATTGTGGCAACCTACAACGATTGTGGGTTCGATTTCTATTAAGATTTTTTACATAAACATCCGTGTGAAAAATATAGGTTATTGTTCTGTGTTTTGATGTTACAAAGTATCTTTAGGTTTGTATTTGCAAGTATATAAGTAAGTATTTTATTAGGTTTCTATATATTTTTTTTTTATAAATAATTAATAGTTATTGCATTGTTATAAAATAGTACGTAAATCATTATACTCGTAAGGTCTTAATCTGTTAGCAGACGCATGAAGTGAGCATTTTTTCGTCATTCGTCATGAGCAAATGCTCAAGACACCTGAATGTTTATTTCTAATATATCATGCTCAGCTATGCTCTATCCATCCATCTAGTTGTAGGTTTCTCCTTGCAAGAACAATGTGCTCGTAGAGCAGATCGTGCTAACGGCTATCTGTAAGGGCTTGCTCGCACTACGGATTAATCCAAGCCAAATACTATCGCGCTTTTCTGTGGAATAAGAAATCACAAAAAACTGCAGAGCGTGGCGAAAATAACCGTGGTTGTCAGAAATAGTCGCGATTGGCGGAAATAAGCACGGGTGGTGGATAAAACTGCGCAACAAAGCACTAATATGTGAGTGGTAGATAAAACCACGGTGTTTTCCACGGCTAACACACACAAAAATATGCCTACCCCGAAAATTTTTTCGCGTAAATATTCGTCGTGGAATAATACGTAGTGCGTGCTAGGCCTTACATTAAAATTGCTATAGCACTTGCCATTGAGCTAGTGTACTCTCTACCATCATCGTACCGAATATTCGACTTCAAACGTGCTCACATCGAGTTAACATACATGTCAGTCACCACCTTTAACCTGCACATAATTCAAATGGAGAGTCCAGTAGCTAATATGCTATAGTATTGTTGACCTCAGAAACGCCGCGTCATTTTTCGTTCAGTATCCGAACCCTTCTACGATTTCGTAGACCCTCTACGCGTGACGTGCTACGAATCGGATAGTAGGCAAGTCACAATTGTTCGGAAAGGCAATGGGGTGAAAACGGTCGGAAATGCCTTTGTAAATGGC
Organism: Lampropteryx suffumata; assembly: GCA_948098915.1. Classification (NCBI taxonomy): domain Eukaryota; kingdom Metazoa; phylum Arthropoda; class Insecta; order Lepidoptera; family Geometridae; genus Lampropteryx; species Lampropteryx suffumata. Next base: position 17,182,879 of record OX402545.1, on the reverse strand, counting down.
GCTATAGAAAAATTCGGGTGCAGATTCAATAGCGCAGTAAATCGGGGTTCAGATAAAATATTGTTTCTGGATTTTCTATTTGGCTGTACATTTTATTTTTATTATGTTTTGTTTTTGCTGAGATTTTATAGTAAACAACGGAAAACCCTTTTTAAAATGTATCTAATATTCTGTCTATCCATTTACATCCATATCAATACTAATATGACGACGACCTCTGTGGCGCAATGGACTAAGGTCCCGCTACGACGCAGAAGGTTGCGGGTTTGATTCCCGCTGTGGAATAAATGTATTTATGTATGTTATGTATATACCAAAAAAAATAACGGATTTAAGTAACACAAGCTATACTTACTTTGGGGCCAGATGATGCTGTGTAAAATGTCCGGCATTATTTTTTTATTTATTTAATATTACAAATTCGAAAGCGCCTTTATCTGTTTTATTTACTTATACGACTAAAGATATAACGAATATTGATGGTTAAATTTTATGTAGTTACCAAGCGTGTGAGCGTGCCGAGAGCAATAGTTATAGTAATAGTATAGTAATAATTCTGACATAAAAATATGTATAAATTACTTATCAGCAACACTATTTTTATTGTATATTAGTATACAAGATTATAGGTGAAATTACTTCTAGTATTACGAGTACCCATAAGTAACGGTAAGTCAAAGTTAAGGTCAAAAGATACTTTATTCAATAGAATCACAAGGATCACTTTGAAACGTGTTACATACTAGGTGAATTTAGGTGCCAACTCCTCCTAACCCAAGCCCGAGAAGAACCGGTAAGAAACTCGTCCTGGTTCTTACCATCAAACATACCAGCCATATCATTACTTGCTAGTTCGGTTGTATAAAAAAAAACGTGTGCGTCTCGGGAAGCCCTACAGAAGTGATAACTTAAACTAATCTAACTAGCGCTGTGGGTAAGACTGAGAGAGGAGGAGCCTGCCTACCTCTGCCGTGTGCGTGAAAGAAAGGGAAGCCAGACAGACTCGTGCCGTAACGCGTTACGTAACGAAGCGGTTTACCCTCCCATAAGAAGTTATCACTTGAATAATTACGTTTTAAAAACTAAAAAGAAAACCGACTTCATTGAATGAAATTTGAGCCTATAATACATTTTAGTGGAATGTAGATGTATTTTGTATATATATTATATGATTAGACCAAATAAACGCACCGCTCCAATAAGACAGCGAGATATCGAAGTACATGAAAACATCATCGATGTATACAATTTTTAGATTTTCGTTGATTTTTCAGCTCGACCGATTTTGACCTGTGAAGTATACCCTTTCAAACAAACCAAGAAATTTCCAAATCGGTTCAGGCGTTTTTGAGTAATCAGTGAACATACATTAAAAAAATAGATTCCGACGAATTGAGAACCTCCTCCTTTTTGATGAAGTCGGTTAAAAATGATATGAAAATCGAAAGCGTAAATCATTTCCTGCCAAAAACTAGGACAAACCCTTTGAGAGTTGATTGAGTGACGCCACTTTTAGTGCCTGTTTGCGAGTACCTTTTAGTGCTTCTCAAATCGTGCGTGAAATACATTATGCATGATATTGAAGGTTGTATATACCATATCAGTTACTGGCTTATCAGCTCAGTTGGTATTATCTCTGTTTTCTTCACTGTGGGTTGTCAGTTCGATTTCTATTCAAACATTTGTGTGATAAACTTATATGTTTCTTTTGTTTGTTATCTTAATTATGTATATAAAACATATAATGAGGTATTTTATCAATCATATGATTCCTTTAATACAAGCTTTAGTATGGGGTTAGACGGTGCTGTGTGGATTTTACACAATTATTTACGTTATTATTGTTAATATAGTATTTGACGAGTTTGGTTACTGGCATGGTAGGCCAGTTTTTAAAAGTAATGTGGGTTCAATTCCCGGTGCGGTAATGTATGCAAGATCTTCAAACTTTTATTAAAAGTATTGCGCTATCTTATTATAAATATGGCCATTTTTCGGTTGAAATTTTAGAAAGCCACATAGCTCTTATCTAATTTAGTTTTTCTCGCGATTTCTTAATTTTTTATTGATATTATCAATAAATTGTAACTTCTTTGCTAAAGTGTAAACAATTGAATTATATGTGTAATATGTTGCTTTCTAATATGTATGACGACAATTCCAAGAAAATTCTAGTCACTCCGCGATGACGTTTAGAATAGATAAATGATGATCGACTGCGACTTTGACTTATTATCAACAAGCCGAACCGGACACGCCAAGCTGTTTTTTTTTTTTTTTTTTTTTTTTTATCATCACAAACCATGATCTCGCCTGATGTTAAGCGACGATGTGGCCGACGATGGGGCACGCAGGTCTAGAAGACACCTATTTACTCGAGACTTGAGAGACTTAGCTTGTAGTTTTCAGGAAAGACAGACGACGGCAAAGCATTCCAATTCTTTGTTGGACTTGAGCTTTGTATAAAGTGGAAAGGTGTCCAGGTGTGAAGTATCGCCTCACCTTGTTGAGGATGCCAAGCTTCATGGCAGCAGTTTTGGCCTTGGACTCGATATAGGAGCCAAAATTGAGAGTCCGTATAAGTGATACTCCCAAGAGTTCGAGATGATCTTCTATAGTTACCGGTACATTTTGGTAAACCGGGACTTGGAGAAACTTACTTTTTTTCGCCAAAAAGAGACAAGCTTGCGTTTTGGATGCGTTGAATTTTACCAGATTGGAATCGCCCCAATCGGACACGATCTGGAGAGTCGAATTCAGACGCATAAGCATTTCGTCTCTGAGTTTCTGAATTTCAGTTTTACTGGCTCGTGCGTTTGCAAAGTACCTCTCCACAACTGTACTGTCGTCTCCATACCCAATGATTCCGGGCATAAGCAGATCGTTAATGTAGCTGTAGCTCAGTAGTTCTAATACGTTGAACTAATATACGCTAACCTCTAAAATCTGTGTCTCTACTATATTATGCATGTATTATACATATAAACCTTCTTCTTGAATCACTCTAGCTATTAAAAAAAATCGCATCAAAATCCGTTGTGTAGTTTGTAAAGATCTAAGCATACAATAGGGACAGACAGACAGCGGGAAGCGACTTTGTTTTATACTATGTAGTGATAATCCCGGACATTTCACACAGCATCATCTGGCCCCAAAGTAAGCAGAGCTTGTGTTATGGGTACCACATGACTGATATACTTGTATACTATTTTTTTAAATACATAAATATTATACATAGAAACATTCAAACCCGAGACAAATACTTGCAGATCATACAAAGATTTGTCTCAGTCTTCTGCGTCTCAGCCAGACCTTCGCCCTTTACGTGCAGAGGTCGTCAATATGTTCAATATGTTGTAATACTAAAACAAAACAATCACTTGACATTGGCAAACTTAACATCAATACATATGCCATAGGAAGAGAATATGAAGGATAAATATATCAGTCATAAAATGTTACCCAGCTACTCCTATTTTACTAAACAGACTAAGAAAATGCGAGGCTATTTGACCCTCGTCTTTTTATGTCTCTAAAAATAAAAAGGCTGTATTAATACCTGTATAAAGCCTTAATTTAAAAACCGTGTCAGCGGTACTGAACAATAGCTTTCAATCATTATTAGCTCTAATAACAAAAGCGAGTCAGGACATCAGAAGACATTCTTCAAAACAATGCTTTGGGCTTTGTCAAAACCGTTTTTACCGGTCTCTTTTATATATATTTATTTGAATTTATAGAAGTAATATAAATAACAAAGAAAAAGTATTTGCATACAGACAGACGACATGTGACATACCCCTTATAACCTCAGTGTAAAATTGATTGATGGTGTTCTGAAATTGAAATAAAGGGACTAACAGAATGTCAACATTGTCGAACATTTGACAAGTAGACATAGCGACCCATTAAACATAGTTTATGTTTGACTGTCTCACAAAGCAAACTTTGCGATTTAATTTTGTTTTCCGAGCTATATTGGGTTTTATTAGTATTTTTAATGATTTTATTTAAATAAAGCTAAAGTTGATTGGCTCAGGTCTGAATAATTGGTATGTTTTTCTTCGTGATTAGAGCAAAAGTATTTTATACTAGCTGGTGCCCGCAACTTCGTCTGCGTGTAATTCTAACGGTTTTTGCAGCGCACGCCAGAATAGCTCGTAGATGGCAATTTTTTTCCTTCATACATGACACTTAACGTTATCTTTTGGACATTTCACACAATATCTTTATAAATTATAGCCTGTGTTGTTCTGATGTATAAGCTATATTATTGTAAAGTTTCATTAAAATCCATTTAGTAGTTTTTGCACGAAGGAGTAACAAACATACATACAAACTTTCGCGTTTATAATATTAGTAAGGATATTATTTTATATGAAAAGACACCATTTTATATAAAATAACAAATGAAGAAGGATAGGGTAAGTTTGGAAATAACCGGAAAAAAAATAATATTATAAGAGTGCAATCTTTGGTTCGCAAGACGAGTAAAAATAATTTCAAGATCTTACTGTAAATTCTAATCAATCAAACACTAAAAATGTCAAAATTGACATGATTATGACACATGCCATTAAATAAATAAATATTGGTGGATAATGCACACAAAACCATCTAGCCCCGAACTTATCATATTTTGTATTATGGTGACCAGATGACTGATAGAATTATATTTTTAAACAGAAGCTGTCGGGTGATATTGGGCTGCCGTCTGAATTGGTGGAGCTCTTTAAATATTGGTATGGCAATCAATGTAACAATATAAGGTGGATGCGATCATCCGCATGAGAACGTCGTCCCTGATGCGTTACGTGAGGGACAGCACCAACAGATACCTGCAACTTATAGCAGGAAGGCTGGACACTGACTGCATCTTCATGAAGCACTGCACAGAGGTGCACCATTCGCACCGGTGATGTAATGATGTGGTGCATGCAGTCTATATTTTAATTTCTTTGTTTTATTTATGTTCTGTATGTTTTAAATTATTAATATGATAAATATGACTCTAATTTGTACATATACTTATGAAGGCTGAAATAAATAAATAATAATAATAATAATAATAATAATAATAATCTTTTATTTGGCAGAAATAACTTACAGTAGTACAGTATACCTAATTTTAACTTACTTATAATTATAATTTTGAATAAATTTTGACACTACTTAAAAACAAAACAAAAAAAAAAAACAAAAAATTGGTAGTAGGCATACAGTACAAGAAACTTTACCTCCCGTGCTAGTTTAAAACTGTGTTACGGCAAGGTAATGACTCTCGCCCTATAGAAATACGGTCCAATTTAGTGTGCATCAAGTGCAGTTGAGCAACAACAACACAAACCCGAGCGAGTTAGGCGCTCGGTTATGTCGTAAACAAGTTATCGCAGTATACGTTTGCAAAACAGATAAATCTAGAAAACTAAAACAAAACAAAGATCTAAATTTCAGTTGATTAGTTAATATTTACTTTTATTAAATCCAAATAAATTATGTTGATAAAGTACAACTACCTATATTTTTAATATAATAGAGAAACTAAACCTACTCTTTCACTTCCAGTTTTATTATATAGATGAATAGGAGATGTAAATAAGATAGAAACATAATATATTAAACAGATCCGTCAATGACTATAAAATCATATTTCGTACTTAGATAAAAACAATGGTTATGGATGTAGATAAATGGATATAAAAAATAAAAATGAAATATAATATATAGATATACTTAACCCTAGGATAAATTAATAGGTATGTAGTTGATTGGTATATAATATATCATTATGCTATTTCTATATTTATATTTATATATAAATACACACCACTATAGTACATACATATATATTACTTATACATTATTACATATAAATAATTAAACAAGCCACATACATTTTAATTAAGCAATACATACTTAACATGTTTAAACCTTTTACTTTGTTATTTTATAATTTGCAGAAGAAGTTCAGTTTTATCATAATCAAAGCCCAGTAAAAACTCCACTAACACCTTTGCACAAACATATTTACTTTTATCATTGAGCATAACCTCTTTGTTAATACGGTTATACAATAGTGGTGCAAGGAAATACCAAAAGCTCTGTGCAAAGGTAGTCTTGCATGCAGGAACCTGATATATTAAATGCGCTCTTCTTTTAGAAGTTACTGAGGAAACAGGATAAGAATGCTGTTTTAAAACTATGATCTTAACAAATAACTGACGTACAGATAGTACCCGGAATTCATTATAAAGATTTGTAGTAGGATATCGAAACGGTTTGAAGTTTAGTACTTTAATAATAGAGCGTTGTGTACGTTCTAGTTTGATTAAAGAAGTCTTTTTTGCTCCACCCCAAGCTGAAATACCATATGAGATAATAGATTGGCATAAAGTTAAATAAACTACTTTGTTAGTGTAATCGTCTCTCAAATGTCTTATTTTCTTAAAAATTGGTATTAATTTTCGAATACGTGACTTTAAAATATCTATATGTGACTTCCAGTTCAAGTTTTTATCGATTATTATGCCTAGATACTTAATACTATTTGCAGAAGAAAGAGTGTAGCATTCGCAACTTTTTTTGTTGTCTTTTATACAAGTATGAGCTTTCAGACTAAAGTCCGGACTAGGTTGAGTGTTATTGTAAATAGAAAAAGAAATATATTTAGTTTTATTCAAATTTAATGTGAGTAAGTTATTATTAAGCCACTCAGCGACAACGCGCATTCCATTTTCAGTAGAAAGACGGACATCTTCCCATGTCAACCCTCTAAAAATAATAGCAGTATCGTCAGCAAATGTTATTATTTTGGCATTTTTTAATTTAGAACTACAGAGACTGTTTATGTAAATCAAGAATAACGTTGGTCCCAAGACGGATCCCTGGGGTACCCCAAAGGTGACCGGTTGTTTGTTGCTTAATGTCTCACCCACTCTTACTGCCTGTGACCTATCGCACATGTAATCCCTTAAAAGATCCAGAGGTACACCCCGAACCCCTATGCATTCCAGCTTACGTATTAATAGAGGGACGGAAACAGTATCAAAAGCTTTGGCCAGATCAAGGAAAACACCAATACATTTCTGTTTATTGTCTAAAGTATCAGCAACATGAGATACAAGGCTTTCGATTGCGTGTACAGTTGATATTTTTTCTCTAAACCCATACTGATTACATGACAGGAGGTTGTTCTTTTCCAAAAAGCTTACAAGGCGACGATTAATAACTTTTTCCAGGATCTTAGCCAATGTTGGTAGAAGAGATATTGGACGATAATTGTTAATACTGTCTCCATCACCTGCTTTGAAAACTGGAATAACTATCGAATGCTTAAGTAATTTTGGGAATACCCCCGTAGACAGACAAAGGTTACAAATGTGAGTGATAGGCAAATTTAGTAGACTAATAAATCTTTTAATGAAAACAGACGATATTCCATCCCAACCAGAAGCCGGTGTATTTTTTAGGGACGCAACTATATTATTGATTTCCATTACGTTTGTTTCAAGTAGCATAAGTGAATTTAAATTGGTATTATGGGGTTTAAAGTTTTGCGTTAGGTTTTGTTCCGTGATGTTACAGTTTTTTAGAATAGATGCAGCAAGATTACCACCCACGTTTACAAAGAATTCATTAATGTGATCAATCGATGCCTGGGGTGTTTCTTTCATTCTCAAGAGCCCACTTGACATATGTGCTTGTTTAGAATTTTTAAGGTTACAAACCCTTTTAATAACATTCCAGGTTTTTTTAATATCATTTTTACTATTTTGTAGGTCCGATCTGTCATATTCATTTTTCATTTTGTGGAGTATGTTATTGCAGTGATTTCTGTAACGCTTGTACGTGATTTCTAAGTTCCTATCTCTGGGAGACTTTTTATGGCGTCTATGAAGAGTGTCCCTAAACCTCATACATCTTAGCAGCCCAGGTGTGATCCATGGCTGGAGCGTTGTTTTTCTATTTGGGACTGTATACGTTTTGGAGGCATTCATGATGATGTTAGATACTTTGTTGAGAAATAATTCAGTAGCCTGGTTTGCGTCCCTAACTTTATAAATATCATTCCAATCCACTTCTGACAGCAATTTATAAGATTTCTCATAATCTACTCTACTTAAAGTTTTATGCTCTCTAAAAGATCTGTGGTGTTGCAAAGATGGTATCGCAAGATGAACACAGCTATGATCTGTAACAGATGTGTTACAAATTGCAGTAATGACCTTAGTCTTTGACTTCACGAAACAGTGGTCAATACATTTAGCTTCTCGTGTAGGTATAATGTGGCTCGGTAAAAGACCATGGGTTGCAAGCAAGTCTAAATACTCATCAGACCTAGGATCACAGTTGCTTTTACTAATGTCTATGTTCAAATCGCCTAGAATATAAATATTTGGTATGTATTTTAATTTTGTTAGTAACTCATCGATGGAGAACAGGAAATTATCAGTAGACCCAAAAGATGGAGATCTGTATACACAAATAAAAGCGGTTTTGTTATCAAGATTCACAACTAGACAGTCAGCATCTCTTATGCCATTAGGTTCATAAACGGTAAAATTTGTAATATTGTTCCGAATATATACAATTACTCCACTATTCTGATTAATGTGTCTAGCAGTTTGGAAGTTATTGTATTGATTTATTGTAGGTATAGATATACGATTCTGTAGCCAGCACTCAGACAAGATAATAAGATCGTAATCAGAGTCACCACGCGAAAGGAAAACATTAAGCTCTTCGAAGTTTTTGTGAATACTCCGAATATTCTGCGAAATAACTTTGAGGTACATTTTAGATTTAGTAATATCATCGAATTCACAAGGATCATTAACCAGATACGAGTCACCAACATTGATCTCATGATCAACGTCAGTTGTAACCACCTCAAGGTCATTAACCATTGTAGTAGTTATAGAAGCAAGCTACTAGAATTTTCGTACCTGGCCTGTAAGTGAAGGCGATGATCGTACCAATCAGTTTATTCAAGTGCATGTTAATTCCTAGGTCGACATGATTGTGAATGATAGAACTGAACACTGAATATCTGATATGTAAGTGGCTCAAACAACATAAATTGTAAAATATACTATAAATATAAAGTGAGGTATAGGATATATAAGTGTTAGTTTTATTTAAAATAATAGTCATAATCTCTCCAAAAACATAAACTAGTCTAGTTAAATAACAAAAAAGAACTATGGTATAAAAAGAAAAACTAATTAATTGTACGAAAAAAGAAGAAAGTGCCTTACTTATTATGCAATCTAGTCACGATGAACGTGTTGCTCTCAGTGCAGCAACCTGGTGCATCGATTTGATTAAGATCGGTAATTGTCCTTCATCTTTTCGAAGCAGAACGTTGCCACGAGATATCCAGCAGTATTTGAAATGACCATTTTTGACAAGGCCTCGCGCTTCGCCATGGATTTTTTTGGTCAGGGTTGTAATTGCTTCCGACACATAGACCTTAGATCCGTCTCCCTTTACTCCTAGGTGCTCCGAGCATAATTTACGGTTTTTATCTTCACTGTGATATTTTTTTACTGCTGCTAGGAGTTCATCCTTCTGGGTAACATTATTCAATTCAATTACTATTGGAGAGTTATTGTTCTTGCCTTTTCTGTACATGTGTAGAATATCATCTACTGGTTTGAGGTTAAGAGTGTTATACAACGATTTGCATATGTCCTTGATGTTTTCATTTTCATGTCTTGGGACATTTCTTATTTCCACATTTTTTTTAATTTGTTGCTTTTGAACCTCATGTAGTTGATATTCAAGTTCGTTAACTCGCTTGTTTGTCACATCATGTTCATATTCAAGAGTAGCTATTTTCTCATTAGCTTTCTTCAAATCAGCAGCACTGGACTGCAAAAGCTGTATAATTTCGGCGTTTGATTGAAGAATTTTCATATTTTGTTGCTTCATCTCTGAAACTTCAGCATTCAACAAATCCTTGAAGGACTGCATAAGAGAGTCTTTGAGATCCATAACAAGGTCATGTTCTGGGTTTTTACGTTTTCTGAGATTAAAGTTTCTCACGACATCATGATCTTCATTCTCAGTGCTGAGGTTAGGTTGAGAAGAATACATAGCTGATTTGCCTGATGTTGGCGTGCGATGCATGATTTGTCTGTAAGTATTGGTTATACTCTAGTGCCGGCCCGATACTATACAGTAGTATCGTGAGTAATGAGAAATAAGATGTGGGTACCTTGTAATTACACCGAAGCGAGCGGTGTCTTCTGGTTGACACGGCGTAGAATGGGGCTATGAGTCAGAATAAATTTACTTTAAAAATAGACTATATTGGGTAACGCCACAGAGGTTAAAGTTGAAAGGCAGTCCACACAATAATTTTACACGATTTAAACACACGTCTGGCCTGGTTAGTGTTTTGGACGAGAATGAAATAAATTGAATTGAATTTAAATACATACTTATAATACATTATAACACCCATACACAGAACAAACACCTATGTTCATTACACAAATGTTTATCCTGGATGGGAATCGAACCTTCAACCTACAGGGCAGAAAGCAGAGAAGAAGAAAACCCTGTTTCAATATAGTCACTTATAGTTTGTTGGTTGGTTCCTTGATCTTGATTCGTCTTTAAAAGATAAACAAACTTCTTTGACTTTGATAGACTTCAGTATTTGGCTCTTAAAGAAAGCTTATGCTCAGTAAGAGAAATCTAGATAGATGACGTTATAATGTAAATGTACGTTTCTCGAGTGAGATGATGACGTCTTTAGCGTGAAATATTTGAAAAATATAATAATAGTTAATAGACCACTTTGCGTGCTGTCCAAGTTGACAATAATCTGGGTAAAATGACATAAATACGTGAGAAGAAAAGGTTCGGGCGTCCCAATTATAGGAAATCCAATAGGTATAGATAAACGTCGGCTGTCAGTTGGAGAACTGGATTAAAATGGTACATCTAAGCTAGTTATTATAAGCATACTTATAATAACTAGCAAACTAATAATTACGTTTTAAATATAAAAAAAAACCGACATCATGTTTACAAAAGCAAAATATCAAAATTTCGTTTCATCCAAGTAGATGATTATATTTTTTAAGTTTTTTTATTTAAAAACCTAACCACTGAACCGATTCATAAATGGCGAAGTTACGAGGTAACAAACATAAAAAACTGTTGAATTGAGAACCTCCTTTTTTTGAAGTCGGTTAAAAGATTAGAACTTTGCTGCTTTAGTCTGCAAGTAAATCTTTGAGTAAATCTAAATTTTTAGTTTTTGATCTAACTTTCGATTTTGTTTTGGATTATGGAATACGACCATAAAAAGTGACATTTGAATTTGTTTTTAAACTGAAAAATACTGATGTCTCAGTATTTTTCAGTTTAAAAAACAAATTAACCGCTCGTTCATTTGCTTAAATTTCAATTAAAACCTTAAACAGATGGGGTGGTTTTGTCTCAAATGAGCCAAGCTTAACAATAAAATGGCTCAAACATTACTCACTCCACACAAGGCCGCCATTTTTGACCGAAACTTAATCACTTCACATTATCGCGATCACAAAATCCGCTATCCAAATAAGAGTTTTATAAACAGTCACAATATCACATTCAGGGAAAAAACTGTTCAGATCCTTTGATAAAAATGCTATCGTTATAAAGCTACGATAAGGCGTAATATTGAAAAGATATGAATGAGAGACCTTTTATGAATTTGAGTAGATAACCTACCTTTTTACGCGCTCGGAAAATTAGAATCGTTCGAGAAAAATATTTTTTTAGGTTATTGATATAAAACACAAGTTTTATGAACCTACGATCGTTTTAGTTTTACGAATTTTGTCGCAGCCATTTCAAACTAATCCTTTTTGGTGATGGTTGAACATAGATATACGTTCTCTTTTGTGATGATCAATTTGTCTGCTCATTTTCCTTGATAAACTCTTGGAAGTGCATATAGCGGTCTCAGACCTAGGATATACCTTGGTCTAAGAAAGCTATTTACATAATATGAAACTACGTATGTTTTTGAAATAAATTAGTTCATATACTATGTTCATTTTAAAAACAATTAAATTCTATCAATCCATTTTTTAATTCTGTCAACTGTCATTAACACCTTAAAAACATTGTCATTATATTATTATGTGCTTGTATTTAGATTGTATTCTACCAATAAGTATCTCCATTATTTAATGTACGTAACTTTAACTTTTTTAACATTTTTTTAACGTATGTCACCCTGAAAAGCCCAGTCTGAAAACCAGCGCTGTCTCCAATAGGAGTGGCATTAAAGCTGAGACTGGACCTGTTTGGCACCACAAGCGAAAAATGTAATCTTGTAAAATCTGTAATATGGCCTACTTACTTTAATCATTTACCTATTTGTTTCTCTATGTCTGTAACCATTTTCGTATTGTGTGTCAAATGAACTATTATTCAATTCAATTCTATTCTATTCTATATAAACACAAATTTAGTTGTACCTCAAGAATTCGCAAAGGTTCAGAAAAACGTACGCAATTCTATCTTTTCCGTTTCAAATTAGCATAAGCATAAGCTTGCGCAGATACCGTTTACTCTAAAACCATTTTAGAATAAAGAAATGGTCAGAAAATGTCATCATAATTTCCTTGTCCTAATCCTACTAGATGGGGTCGGCAGTACTGGTTATTTACTTCTCTCCATCATTCGATCATTCGATTCATCATTCGTTCACGATCTACTTAGATAGAGCTTAATCGAACAATTAGTAACTAAGCATCTTTCTAGAATTCGTTGGCTGCTTAAGTATTTTAAGGAAAACTGGGTATCGATCTAAAACCTGAAAGTAAAAACTGAAGAATACACAGAGGTAAAAGTTGAAAAGACAGAGCAGTTCATTCCACGAGCGGCATGCTCGCTTTGCTCGCTCGCCTTGCGCGTTATTTTCTATACTCTAACATAACCTAACTAACTGGTTTCTATCTAATTTACTTTTTCTCCTGACTACTCTATCCGTTCGCTAATTTATCCAATGTACCAGGAGACCTGACTAAGAGGTAGACTAAGAAGTTTTCGTTATAAAAATTATACATGCCTAAAAAACTAAAAAAAAAGGTTTTCGTTATAAAAATGAAAAAAAAGTCTTGTGTTCTCGTCATCAAAATGGAAAAAAGTCTTGTTTAATAACTGGTTATAAAACAGTGAAAAAAAATGTTACCTAAATGTATCCTGATATGTAACAAGTTTTTAAATATTAGTTATGAACGTGGACCAAACCAGCAGTTCATGTATCTGAGTAATGATATGTACCTGCCGATGCTGATAAAACACATATGCATGATGCTGGCTGAACACGCGAGAACATCGCAGGTCACGTAGATGTTGCACCACGCCACGCCCAACGGCCAGTATCCTAGAAACAACAATATATATTTCAGTAAAAACTTTCTTGGCTTGGAGGAATCGGCACATTAATTCACTTAGCATGTAAAACGATTTAAAGTGATCTTGTGTATTAAATGTTTTTTTTTTTTGTATTGATTGAATTGTTCTGTTCAGTTAATATGAAAATCTTACTTACAGAGACAAAAAAAGTTGTTGTCTGTAAAGTTGGTTTACGGCTGGTAATTTTACGTGATAACGTCATAAGAAAACATTGATGAAAAATTGCATACATTTACCTATTAAGATGCGTCACAAGCCGAACGCTTAGGTCGATCATGCCTTTCTATCGTTCCGCTCGCTTGCACGCTCAGGCGGAACGTGACAATTTTTCGTGCGTGCAGCCGGCGTTCATCGATTTATAAGACGTTATCACGTCAAAAAAAATATTCTTACGACTGTAATCCTCAGGCCTCCTCAGACTTCCAGTTTTTCCGATATTTTTATCTAAGTCTAAGTCAGAGGTACATTCAAACATGATATTTGTCGCATGCCTACATTTTGGGCTTATTTCATCGGTACCTACCCAATCCCGGAACACAGCGTCGCGATCATAACTCTTGGCGACAGAGATAGTTGTGTGTACATCTCCGAGCGTGCTCTATCACAAAGAGCTACATTCGCTACTACCTACTAAAATTCAGCGTGCCAGACGCTTTATTAACTTATTCACACACTTAATGTGAGCAACGTACGTTTCCTTCGACGCTGAAATGACTACAAATGAGACGTAGCTCAGATGTGAGCTGTGTGTATACACTCGTATTCTGTATGTGGCCTTATTATATGGTACGCGGAAACATTTAATGTGATAATATGCGAAAGCAGTTTTTTACTTCGTTGTATGAGTTAAGGGCCATTTCTCTTAACGAAGATAAAAGACTGCCCAATGGTTTCTATCGTAAAGCAATTTAGCAATGCCATTAACGCTTCTGTTAAAAAAAATTGTATCATGTCTTTCTTTGGTAGCATTGGTTGATTTACACACAATGTATTACGATATAACTTTAAATTATATAAGTAAACTTACCTAAAAACCCTGGTATTGCTCCCATCGGCATTACAAACAGACTGACCAGCAGATCCGCGATCGCCAGCGACAGCAAAAAATAATTCGTCACGTTTTGCAGCCGCTTGTCCAAACACACAGCCAGACACACCAAAATATTACCCACACCCCCAGCTATTATAAATAATATCACAAATAGAAAACTCCAGTCGTACCCCTTTACATGCGGCACATCACTCACATTTTGAAAGCCCCAGTTACATTGAAAAGTATCCACTAGACTACTTAAAGAGTTGTTGTCTGAATCGTCAATGAACAACGTCCGGTTTAAATCTCCGTAGCATATTAAATTGTCTTCGCAATTGTACGGCAGACGTAGCCACAAGTTTTTGAGCGCACTTTCAAACAGAAAAGTTATAATATTCAGCTTGAATCCAACGCCACACGATGTAGCATTGCTGACAAAACCCATGCTATTGTTGAGACACGCGTAACAGGTGTACGAAGTTTCATTTTGTATGTCTATATTCAGCTCGCAATTGAACTCTGAGTAATTTTCTTCGCCACAGTCCAGGCCTAGGGGTATGTCTCCACATCCCTTGCCTGGGATAAGCCGGCAGCGCAAGTCTTGGAGGACTGAGTCCAGGTAGGTGTAGTTCGACATGTCCAGGGTCATTCCATTGGGGAGGTGCTATGTCACCTCGCGAGGCATCATGGCATCGCATCACTGAGTCATTGTGTTCTCATCTGAAACAAAAGATAATTTTCTTAATTTTGATACGTGGAAACTCAACTACATAACATTTTCTTTCACGTTAACAGTAGTTTTATACTCGTATGTATCAGGCAGAAAAACATACGATTGTAAACCTACTGTTTAAAACAAGATAATTTGTTCAATTACTTCCTAGTATTGAACAAATTATATCGCTAGTTCTTTCGGACAAGTATGTGAAATTATTAAAGGACACATCGGAGGTAGCGATAAGAAAAAGAATACTAACATGCATTTTTCATACTAGTATCATTTATGCGCAATGCCTAGTTCATGGTTCAAAAAACCTTGTGGTGGAGGACGCTTCACATGGCATATTAATGAGGCGATGGCATTGAGCTGGAGCAGTTTATGATTAGCAGATAGATCACCCGCGGCTTCGTTCATGTGCATTTATTTTCTTACAGATACCTACTAGTTCTGTGGTTCTGTGTTTCCTAGTTCTGTGGTTAAGTTTTAGGATCCATGATCAAACTCTCTTGACGGGTATTCGCTGCGCTCAAAATGCGATTTTATTATCAAAAAACATTCTATTAACAGATTCTAACAAAGTTTTACGGGTAATATTTTAATTATTTTCCGCCTTTTAGTGTAAGTTTACACTTTAAATATAAACGACGTCAACTTTAGGACAATGATGATTATTTAATTATTAATAGACATTTCATAATTATAAATAATAAAACTAGCGACATTTATAAAACAATTTAAAACGAGAAAGCAGGAGGCAACATATTGAAAATAAATACTATATATCTTTTATACCTATTTTTCCTTTAACTAACAAGCAAATAGATACTAAATAGCGGTAATCATTTTTTATTTTTTTTTGTGAAAAAATATTTATTGAGGACATTGTTTTAATAAGTATAATTGTAATCGCAAAAAAGGAGATTTGGTATTTTGTACTTTCCGCTTGAATAATCTATTCTTATTTGACGACCTCTGTAGAGCAGTTCACGGGTTCGGTTCCCGCCACGAAACAAATGTTTGTATGATCTGCAAGTATTTGTTTCAGGTCTGATTGTTTGATGTGAAATATTTTTGTATTTAAAAAATAAAATTATTTAATTAGTATATCAATGTGGTACCCATAATACAAGCCTTGCTTACTTTGGGGCCAGATGATGCTGTATGAAATGTCCGGGATTATTTATTATCTCTTTCTTTCTTATGTGTAAAATGATTAATTTTCGTAATATAATCTTTGTAAGGTTGTAAAATCTGCCTGTGCAAGGTCTAGAATATTCAAACAGCTTACAAAACCAATGACCTAGAATCTGAAAATAGTGGAACTCATATGACGGGCGGAAAAAGCCGGAGAAAATACTTCACGGGCTTTAAGCCGGACGCCATTTCAAAAAATCAGATAACTGCCTCTCTAGAGATCTAGCTCAGTTGAGCTAACTATAAATTATTTTAAACGGCTCTTAGTTAGCTCAACTGTTTCACATGCATTTTTGTGAAGTCGGTTGACTTCAAAAATAGGAGGAGGTTCTCAATTAGTTTGTTTTATGCTAGTTACCTCATAACTCCGTCATTTACGAACCGGTTTGAAAACACTTTTCGTTTGGTCCCAAAATTTCAGATTTTTATTAAAGAAATTTTATCGAAATCGGTTCAGTAGTTTGCTTTTGAACTCAAAATAGCTGGAAAAAAATATGTCATCCAAGTAAACCAAATTTTGTCTCGAAATTTCCTGTGACTTTCCAGTGGTGTTTACGAATTTTGAAAAATGATAAGGTACTAAAAGCGTTATATAAAATCTTTCTTAACCGACCACATAAAACGGAGGAGATTATCAATTCGGTTGTTCTGTTTTCTTTTTTATTTTAAAACGTAATTATAATACCTACTCTGTATACTAGAAGGTGAACAATCAATGAAAGTCAATTTCTCATTCTTAGCAAACAGAGTCAGAGACTCAACTTATCTATAATATTATGGTTCTCAGCTCCGGCATAAATCAGTTAATAGATATTAATTCTCAAAAGGACTGGAGTCACTTACATGAGAACTAATCTAACTTAAAATAATAATAATAATAATGCCGGACATATCACACAGCATCATCCGGCCCCAAAGTAAGCAGAGCTTGTGTTATGGGTACCACATGACTGATATACTACTTAAATACTTATTTTTTTTGTAAATACATACATATTATACATAGAAACACCCTGACCCGAGACAAAAACTTGCAGATCATACAAACATTTGTCCCGCGGCGGGAATCGAACCCGCAACCTTCTGCATCTCAGCCAGACCTTAGCCCACTGCATAATAAACAGTACACGTAAAAATCACGTCGTCCGAGTAAGTAGATTTAGATAAATACAATTGAGACCCATAAATTTTCCAGTTATTTTGATTTAAAACCTAACTACCGAACCGATTTTGATGAAGTTTTTACGGAAGCAATCAGAATGTAGTATATCCTTTCAAATAAGGAAATATTTTTTCAAACCGGTTCATAAATATCTGAGTTATGAGGTAACAAACATTAAAAAAACAACCTAATTAACATAGTTCAGCTATGTATGGTGAATCCTTCACTGTTCAAGCCGACCTATGGAACTCCTTACCTGCATCTATCCGCGCATCCAAATCTATCCATATCTTTAAAGTCAAAATTCATGATCATTATCTGTCCATATCTGGAATCTGCTAACTGGTTGATATAATTTATCACTACTTATGATTATTATTATTGTTTATAGAAAGTTGTTTGTATGTATTAATAATTATCGTGTATGTCGATTTAGCATCATTAGAACTATATTTTGTATTTTTATATCTTTTGTATTAGTATATTAAGTAACTTTTTGTACACCTCCGTCGTTCTGTTTTTGTTTATCCTGTCCATACAAATGTTGCCTGGAAGAGACCACTTTTAGCGATAAGGCCGCCCATTGTACAATTTTATTTATATTATTTCTCCTGTGTTCTTTTTGTGTACAATAAAGTGTTAATCTATCTATCTATCTAATTGAGAACCTTCTACTTTTTTTAAGTCGGTTAAAAATCTATGCTAAGTTCACGATTTGAGTTTGTGTTTAATTCCGGGATACGGACATTGTGATAATAAGGTTTACAGAGTTTTTAAATCCAGTATTTTCAACGGGGTAAAAGCTCAGCTAAGAGTTTGAACAAAGACAACCCTATGCCCAGCGGATGGCATGGCAATTGATGTGGAAATCACTATCTACAATGTATGTAGCAGAACTCATTTCGTTATATGAACTACATAGTTCCTTGTTCTGTACTGGAAACAGTTACACGTGTTAGAATAATATCTAATGAAAAAAATGTTATAATGTTAAGAAAAAACGACTGAATATAAATCAAACATTAAATAAATTTAAAAAAATCGCCAAAATTGCACTCTGGGGGTGCCGACAGAAGTAAAAACTTATTTTGTCAGTAATTATCAGTAATTATGGCGACTGCCAATCAAATACTGAACGAACACAGATGATGCAATATTTTTTGTTCAGAATGTAGATAATATATCAAAGAACCTAACTCAGTAAACTTCTCCATACAAAAGTAGACTGTAAACATGTGAATTAAGATTTATAATAAAATGGGGCGAGCGCGGCAGCCGGCTGCGTCTCGCCCTAGACGGTAACGGTGTAGCGAATCCAGAGATTTTACCTCATCTAAATATGTATATGCGTACCGCGCTAAAAGAAGTTTTCACTTCAATAATAAGGACAGGACACACAGCATCATCTAGCCCCAAAGTAAGTACAGCTTGCGTTATTTATGGGTACCACATGACTGATGCACCGGCGAGAATCGAACCCGCAACCTCTCATCAGCCGGGCCTTAGCCGTCAGCGCCACAGAAGTTGTAATTATGTTCAATAAGATACAATAAATCTAATAATGGCAATATTACGTAAATTAAAAAGATAATTTTACTTGTTTACATGAAGTGTTTAATATCTATAACACAGTCACACACACATGTGTGTAAAAGACGCAAAAGGTAACGGGTTCGATTCCCACCGCGAGACAAATGTTTGTATGATCTGCAAGAATTTGTCTAGGATCTGGGTGTTTTTATGTTTAATATGAATTAATTTACAAAAAAAAATATAAACAGTATATCAGTCATATAGTACCCATAACACAAGCTTTGCTTACTTTGGGGTCAGATGATTCTGTGTGAAATACAGTGATTTTGATGTGATAACGTCTTATGGATTGATGAACGTCGGGTGCACGCACGAAAAATAGTCACATTCCGCCTGAGCCGAGCGTGCGAGCAAGAGCGCTGAACAAGCGATAGATTGGCACAATCGGCGTTCGGCGTTCGGCTTGTGACGCATCTTAATAGGTTAAAAGTATTTTTCATCAATGTTTTCTTATGACGTTATCACGTAAAATTATTGCTCGTATACCGACATTACAGACAACCATTTTTTTATTGCCATTTCCATTCTTTGACATTAGAAAGACAAGGACAAAGCATCTTTAGGCTCCACGCTAGCTTAAATAGTGATTATAAGATACAGGGTTTGTACCTTAATACGAGTACATACTTTACATACCTTACTTTACAAAGTATAATCTAGATACAAAACATTATGCAAATTACTAGCCTTTGTCCGTGGCTTCGTACTTATTGACCGAGCGAAGCAAGTGTCTCCGTTTCAGCTTAGACGAAAATACTTTCGTATGTCTGCCTGTCCGGATGTTCTTCTCTAAGTACAGGTCGCATTTCTCAACCGATTCTCGTGAAATTTGTGAGCAGGTTCAATAAATATATAGAGTTGTTTTGTCAGTTTTTGGATTTTTTTCAAAATAATATTAAAATATCATAAATTTTAAAATGCGTTTGAAAACGTAAAAGAAGTTATATTTCAGTCATTTCGAAAAATGTTCGCGAGGTCTACAGCTCACAGAGCCACTAGTAGTTAATAGGTAAATAGGTAGTAATTTTTTTATAATATTAGTAGAATTGTCTTAAGTACCAATCTTCTTTATTCTTTATTGTACACATTGAACACATTTAGAAACATACTTATTATATGGCATGTACACAGGCGAGCTTAACCCTAAGAAGAGGTCTCTTACAGCAAACCTTGGGAAATAAAAATATTATAAACTAGTGGTGGGTATGATGCGTACAAAAGGGAGAAAGAGAAACAGAAATGAATAAATATTAAATTTATTTATTAAAAAAAATTCTTCACAGAGAATATTGGAAATTCGTTTATTTATTTGTTTAAGTCCTAAACCTATTATAAATAAATAAATAAATAATGCCGGACATTTTAACACAGCGTCATTTGGCCTCAAAGTAAGCAGAGCTTGTGTTATGGGTACCGCATGACTGATATACCTACTACTTACATACTTTTTTTTTGTAAATACATACATATTATACATATGTAACACCTAGACCTGAGAGAAATACTTGCAGATCATACAAACATTTAACTCGCAGCGGGAATCGAACCCGCAACCTTCTGTGTCTCAGCCGAACCTTAGCCCAGTGCGCCAGAGAGGTTGTCAAATTTATTATAATATATATAATTATATTCTACTGCAATACGAATGACCCTGGGACGGATCTCACAAGGCACAGATCTGGCACCCATTTATAAATACCTACCTACCTAGTTGTTTGAAATATCCATACCTTACCCGGACCTATCTATTTCTAGTCTCGATACCTTTGATCCTACCTTTGATGATGGTTGTAAGTACGTTATGTGATCAAAAGTACCTGTATCCGCTTTAATATTTTTATCTATCACGCCCAAAAGGAGTTTTATTAATACTCCAGTTTTCATACGTGCTTTATCATTTCCATATAATTTTCCGCGAAATTTATCAATTTCCTTATCTGTCTCGACCTTTCGATAAGTTAGGAAATTACCTACCAACTCTTCTATTGGTTATAGGCATTTGAAGCTTTTAATACTTTCATGGTTTGTTTAGACCATTATTCGAGAAACAGATTCTACTCTCTTTTTTTTCTTCTTTATTAACGGCATTCGTCATAATAATAAGCAAATAATAATAATAATAATTAAGCCAATGTGAAGTATTTTTTTTGTTATTTATTCCACTAAGATACGTACAAAAAACAAAATACTTGGAAAAATCAGGTCCATAAAATTACGTTTTAAAAACTAAAAAGAAACCGACTTCATTGAATGAAATTTGAGCCTATAATACATTTTTAGTAGAAAGTAGATGTATTTTATATATATATAATATGGGTAGGCCAAATAAACGCACCGCTCCAATGAGCTAGCGAGGTATCGAAGTACATGAAAACATCATCGATGTATACAATTTTTAGATTTTCGTTAATTTTTCAGCTTGACCGATTTTGATAAAATTCATATGAGACATGTCAAAAATACCCACCCTTTCAAATAAAAAAGAATTTTCCAAATCGGTTCAGCCGTTTTTGAGTAATCGGTGAACATACATAAAAAAAACCGACGAATTGAGAACCTCCTCCCTTTTGATAAAGTCGGTTAAAAAATACTTCATAATATTATAGAATAATATTACGGGTTTGTCTCTGTACGGGGTTATCTGTTTGGTTTATATTGTTTAGGGTATGTCAAAAGTCGTATATTGTCGTTCGTCATTTCTTATTTTATATAAAACTAGCTGCTGGCCGCGGGTTAGTGCGCGTGGTACCTACATTAAAAGTAGCCTATGTCCTTCTCCAAGGTCCTATCTATCTCTATACAAAATTCATCAAAATCGGTTCAGTGGTTTAGGCGTGAAAATTTAACAAACAGACAGACAGACATAGTTACTTTCGCATTTATAATATTAGTAGGGATTATGCACCCCACGCCCGCCGACCGCTGCCAAACGGGACGCAAGGTACGCCAGCCGCTGTGCCTCCGCTTTTTAAATCTCTCATATCTTCTAAGATATCCATTTTAATGAAATGCTGTTAAGAGCAGTTTTGATCTACATTAAATGTACAACGTATGTAATGTATTTAATTGGATAAGGAATTATACTGTTTTGTATAAAATAGCTTATACATATTTTTTTTTGTAAGATGTAAAAGATAAAAATGGTTACTGTGGTCCTTATCCTTAGAAGATAAATATATACCATTGCTATTTTTTATATATCTTTTTAAGATATACAATTCCGTAATGGATTAATATGATATATCTCGTAAGATTTGCAATTTAAGCGAACCAAAATATGTTTGTAACGACATCATATTACAAATAAAGTTTTTTAAACTTACGCGATCAGAACACATTATTATAAACACTTACGGGTATTTATCGCGTTTATTTACCTATTTTTCCCGACGTTTCGACAGGTTTACACTCTGTCGTGGTCACGGGATGACTGGAGTACTGGAGCTACCGCCTCTGTGAAGCGGGGGCAGCATTTTTTGGTTAGTGTTGTGTGTCGTCCGAGTGTGCAGATGGACATTTCTATTTCGGAAAAACAAGTGAGGGTAGTTGCAAAAAATGCTGCCCCCGCTTCACAGAGGCGGTAGCTCCAGTACTCCAGTCATCCCGTGACCACGACAGAGTGTAAACCTGTCGAAACGTCGGGAAAAATAGGTAAATAAACGCGATAAATACCCGTAAGTATTTATAATATCATATTACAAATCTTTTTTTTGTAAATACTTATATATTATACAAAGAAACACCCAGCCCTAGACAAATACTTACAGATCATACAAATATTCGAACCGAGGCCGCATCCTTCTGCGTCTCAGACTAACCTTGGCTCACTATGCCACAGAGGTCGTCAATTAATTAATGGTATCGAAACACCCTTTCAACAATATCTTCCTAAGTCCTGGATACATTAAGATTTTTAATAACTTGGTTAGGCGTGGTGATTATAGGGGTTGTACCCGTGGCCCAGAGAAGGTTGAAGGAACGTAAGTCGTCCGCCGGCAAGATGGGTTGACGATATAGCTAAAGTAGCAGGTCGTTTATAGGTTAAACTGGCGTAAGACCGAAGTGGAGGGCACAAACAAAGAGAGGCCTATGCCCAGCAGTCGGATGAGATGATGATGATGATGATGATCAATAATTTTTATGTTGGTAGGCAGTGAGTTAAAAAGTTTGACAGCCTGATACCGAAAGCCAAAATAGAGAAGCAAAACAGTGACATTCATAGAATCAATACTAGGAACAGAAACAAATTAAACATCCCTAGGTTTCGATCTGAAAAAGAAAATAAGTCCTTTATAGGGAAAACGGTGAGCTTCTATAATAAGCTTCCTGAAAATCCAACTGAGTTTAGGAAACTTACTAACTTAATAAATTTAAAACATAGGTACATAAAGGGTAGTCTTTTGAAGAAAGCGTATTATAATATAAATGAATATATATTATCAATAAATAATAGTTTAAAAAACTAGAAAACCAAACTAAAAAATAGAAAATAAATTTTAATAAATGTAAGTAAGAAAAACATGTTTTGTAAAAAAAAAAGCGTGGGGTGCATGGTGGAAGGATTATCAATTCGATAATATCTTAAAAAGCAACCCACGCTTTTTTTTCATTAAAACATTGTTTTCTTACTTACATTTATTAAAATTTATTTTCTATTTTTTAGTTTGGTTTTCTATATAAAGCGTGTTTTTAGTTTTTTTAAACTATTATTTATTTTCTACTTTTTAGTTTTATGATAACCGGATATAAAATTTTTTTTTTTTTTTTTTCGAATAATTGCATTGTCATTGGTCTTTGACAGGTGTGCAAAATTTGAATGAAATCTGGCCGTTTAAAGTGGGTCAAAATCACGTCCTAAGGAGTCGGTTACATACAAACATATTAACATACTAACATACTAACATACTAACATACTAACATACTAACATACTAACATACTAACATACTAACATACTAACATACTAACATACTAACATACTAACATACTAACATACTAACATACTAACATACTAACATACTAACATACTAACATACTAACATACTAACATACTAACATACTAACATACTAACATACTAACATACTAACATACTAACATACTAACATACTAACATACTAACATACTAACATACTAACATACTAACATACTAACATACTAACATACTAACATACATACAAGTGAAGCTAATATAAAGCGTATAAAAAGAATGCATGGCCTCATGTAGCTATGCCCTTAGACAGTAAACTGACATAATATAAAATGTATAAACTCTCTTGTACTAGTTTTTCGTAGTTAAGGTAATTATAAGATGGATCATGCAAAAAAGCGCTAGGACCAGGACGAGTTTCTTGCCAATTCTTCTCGAACTTGGGTTAGGAGGTATTAGCACCTAAATTAACCACGTTTTGTAAGACGTTTCTAAGTGATCCTTGTGATTGTAATGAATAAAATATCTTTTGACTTTGACATGCATTGCAAAACTTAACCTTGGACATATAATAAAGTGTCTATAAATTTCAGTAATCACAGTAAGTCTTTTAACTGTATTTACGAACTTGGATATCTTTGACATTAACATCTGTAGGTTCAAGCGGCGCGTTTATAAGACTTTGTTGAACGCTGACTTAAATTTTAATATATAATTTATGATCGTTTTTCTTTTAGTTGCAGGGTTACTTTTTTTTATGTATTCAACACCTTTCAATATTCACGTGTAGGATTATGAATCTAGAATTAATTTTTATCCTTAGCGATCTACGGTTTATTTTTATTAAAAAAAAAGGTCATCCATGTACTTATGTATACCTATAAAAGAGCTTAACATGACTGACTGATTCATCAACGCTGAGCCGAAACCGCTGAAGCTAGAAAGCCGAAATTTGGAATTTGGATTCCTTTTATAACAAAGCCACCCACTAAGGCGAGGTTTTTTGAAATTCAATGCCTAAGATGGTGGAAAGGGGTGAAAACGAATGTATAAAACTTTTTAACGCGTGGTGCGACTTGCTTGATACTTAAATTGAATAATTAAGATGCAAAATAAATGGACACGTGTTTCAGGATTTTTCAAAATAATCAAAGGGGTAAAATGTGGTGTCAAAGTTTGTATGGGAACTTTTTAATGGGAGGTGTGATTACTTAGAAATATAGTTATGGGAACTTTTTAATGGGAGGTGTGATTACTTAGAAATATAGTTTGGATACTGAAATGCAAAATAAATGGACACGTGTTTTAGAATTTTTCAAAATAATCCTCATATAGGAGTAAAATGGAGTGTGAATGTTAGTCTGGCCGAAACTTGCCTTGGTGACATTTCGGACAAAATATTTTCGGGCACTTTGACCGAAATGACAGTAATCGGGGAACACACATAAAAAAAAAGATTTTTGACGAATTGAGAACCTCCTCCTTTTTGATGAAGTCGGTTAAAAATAGAAACCAACGTACGTAATAACAATATATCATGTAATGACTTGTACAATCAAGCATAGTGTTAAACAATATTTATAACTGATAGACATTGATTGTGACAAGAAATCCATAATACAATGTAGCTACTATTTTTAACCGACTCCATCAAAAAAGAGAAGGTTCTCAATTCGTCGCAATCTTTTTTTGTATTTGTATATAAAAAATCCGAATTGAAAAATTCTATAATATTTTTAGTGGTAAGTAGATGTATTTTGTAAATATATAATATGGGTAGGCCAACTAAACGCAATGCTATGAGACAGCGAGGTATCGGAGCAAACGAAAATATAATTGATGTACTTACACAATTTTTAGATTTTTGTTAATTTTTTTAAAACCGCTCAACTGATTTCGATAAAATTTATATGCCTGGGAATTATACCCTTTAATAAAAAAATAATCAAATGGGTTCCGGCGTCTTTGAGTAATCGGTGAACATACATTAAAAAAAATCCGACGAATTGAGAACCTCCTCCTTTTTTTGAATTCGGTTAAAAAGACACGAATTCTAACATTATTATCCATAGATATGAATAACATAGACGGTAATAATCTAGGCAAATCTCATTAAAATGACATAAGTACCTTTTCACCAACATCGCCGAATTACTATCAAAAACGTAATAACGTGTAAACAAAATGGCGCCCATTAAAAACATATCATGCGCTGATGGAATACAAATCGAGTTTAACGCTTTACTGGCCTCATGTAATTATTGCCCGGGCGCCAATTAACTTCCCGATTTAAACACTCATAGGATCCGTCCACACTGGAAAGCGGGATGGAAAAATAAATAAATAATTATTTGTTTACATCATTTCAGAATTACACAGCTTATGGCACGATAGTTACGAGTATATCCTACAATAGCATAATTTTAGTTATCGTTCCGATTTAGTATGGTCTGTTCTTGCCATCTTTTTTGTATCAATTAAAAAGGACGGCAACATATTTATACAAGGATTATTTTTGGACTAATTTTTTTTAAACATTCTTTTTTTTTTTTTTCATTATATTATTTTATTTTTAATTATTATTTTTTGATTATATTTTATTTTGATTTATTAGAAACTAGCTGTTGCCCACGACTTCATCCGCATTTTTTTTCCAATTTCACAAAGATTACTCAAAGACGCCTGACCCGATTTGAAAAATTATTTTTTTTGGTTTAAAGGGTATACTTCCCAGGCGGTCCCATTTAAAATTTATCGAAATCGAAAAGGTTTTTAACTCTCATTAAAAATATAAATATTGTATACATTGATGATATATTTGTTACGTGCAGTGCAGAGCAGTGCATTTAGTTGGTCTACCAATATTATATATAAACAAAATACAAAATAAAATAAACAAAAAACTTTCCACTAAAAATTTCAAAATAAAATAATTTTATGGTCTCAAATTGTATCCAATGAAGTCGGTTTTCTTTTTAGTTTTTAAAACGTAATAATATATGACAGCATGTGTTACAATCAACATCAACCGTAATACCAATTCATTAATAGTAACTGAAAGCTGTTATTATCAAATTATAATATTAAATCGTATAAGAATTATATAATCTCAGGGATATTCTTACGAGTATCAATTTGTCAAGAAATGTTAGTAACACATTTAAGGCCAAGTTAGCTAATGTTATTATGAGATAAAAGGTTAGTAGTTTACGGGTTTTTATTGCATTCTTCCATTTATTAACCAACTTCAAAAAAAGGAGGAGGTTCTCAATTTTATTTTATTTTTTTAATGTATGTTCACCGATTACCTTAATACGCCTGAACCGATTGGGAAAATTCTTTTTTTGTTTCAAAAAGCATAAGTACTCCCCAGGAGGTCCCATTTAAATTTTATCGAAAACGGTCCTTTGTTTAAAAAACCAACAAAAATCAAAAAATTGTATAGGTACATCGATGAATTTTTTTATGTACATAGAGAAAGAAAGAAATATATTTTTTGAAGTGGGTTATCTTTATAGTTTTTTAATGCGATATTATAGCGTAACGTCTCGGCTGTATTGCATTGCAACAAAAATTATTTCGGGCTGACTCAATATAGAAAGTTACCGCTGAGCAGCAAGAAAAGATTGTAAATAGGTAATATCAGTATATGTTATCACTTTATTCTGATACAAATACCCTAAGACATAGTTGTTTTCTTTTTTCATCCAGTAATTTTACTTCCTCCAGCGCCCTTTCAATCTATATACAGTAAGTTTGCACACTATAACTGCTTGCAGAATATCTGACACTGTGGTGGTATCCCAAGACGGACTCTTGCTAAAGCGGCCTACCACCATGTAGTACTATGTTTATATAGCGGAGACGTTGATTTTATAGCCATCATTGTTAACGTAATGCAAAGGGGTATTGTTTTAACTACTAAGGCAGAGGTATCTTCAAAGATGTATTACAAAAAAACAACGCGAATGCAGGTCTAGCTAATGGTATGGTAAATAGCGACATGGACAATTTTCAATATATCGCTAATGAAATATAGGTGATAATCAATGATTATGACAAACCTAATAATATGACTGTCATGAATATGTGACACCTTCGAAACATTAGTGAGTTGTACTATATAATAATAATAACGGACATTTCACACACCATCATCTGGCCCCAAATTAAGCATAGCTTGTGTTATGGGTACCACATGACTGATATACTTATATACGTTTTTTTTTTGTAAATACATACATATTATACATAGACACACTTAGACCTGAGACAAATACTTGCAGATCATACAAACATGTGTCCCGCGGTGGGAATCGAACTTGCAACCTTCTGCGTCTCAGCTGGACCTTACTGCGCCACAGAGGTCGTCAAATATTTGATATATATTTGTTATATATTTGATATTTCGTGTATATTTTGATACACAAAGGTTTTATTCACTCGAAGCAAAGAGTGGACTGAGGATCAAACTCATCCAGATAAAGATTCTCTAGATTAATCGAAACAGTGTCGATGCGTCCATCAACAAAATAATAATTGAATAAACCCGTGTTTATCAAAATGTATATGTGACACCGATTTAGATCATCAAGGCATAATGAAACCAAAGCTACCCAAAGTAAACGAGCTCGGAATGCCAACTTTATGGCGTTTACTGAGACTGAACCTAATGGCTGTCGCAAACATCTTGGCGCAGAGCGTCCACATTTGCCACACTACGTAATTATCGTATGATCTTGTAACAATGTAAATACAATCAGAATCGCGATTCGCACTTAATGTATATTTTATAACCTCGTGTGCTTACATAAGCACTTACTTGAACATATTTGTAATGAAATACTAGATGAACCAATGAACTCCGTAATACCTATAATTTTGTTTTAAGAACTAAAAAGACAACCGACTTCACGTATGTATATAAAAAATTTCATCGATGTATATTTTTTTTTATTTTTGTTGATTTACCCTATTATACAGAAAAATGTTGTTTGAAATCGATTCAATCCTTTTGAGTAATCGGTGTACATATAAAAATATAAGATTCTGACGAATTGAGAACCTCCTCCGTTTTTTGATATTGGTTAAAAATTGATTTGTTTGTCAAACGATAGGTCCGTCACGAACGCCATCTGTTGAAATTAATCTGAAGAGGCAAACCCCATACAAAATTCCCAATTTCAGTATTTTAGATTATTCGGCTTTTTCTTTGGGTTTTTCCTAATGTTTCGAACATTAGGAAAAACCCAAAGAAAAAGCCGAATAATCTAAAATACTGAAATTGGGAATTTTGTATGGGGTTTGCCTTATTGCCTTATACACCAGTATAAGGTAACAAAACAATATTCAAATCGGTCGAGAGATTTTAGAGTTTTTGCGAGACTTTTCAACAGAAAAAACATGGTTAATTGTATATTATACATGTTTCGGAGTATCCCAGCTTCGGCAGTATTTATAGCAGCCCCCACCAAGTTTGACTTGATGCATGCAATAATTAACACTCGTACTTATGTACTCACTCAAGCACTCGTGAGATCAAGCAAATAAGCATTTTGATACAATATAATCTCGCAATGCTCATTTAAGCGGGATTTTGGCACCTTTATTGCTGTTCCTGTGGGGCGATTATGGAACATTGATACTATCAAAACATTGATTCTAATAGCTTTCAGTTACTATTGATGAATTGTTATTACGGAATTCTGCGATTTCTATCGGCTTCTATCGCTGGTTACAATGTGAAGTTGGTGTCAAACTATAACTTGACCAATTTACAAAGTACGATTGTGGTAGGAACCGTGTTTAGCGTACTAAGCATTTAAATAGATCGTATATGTTGAAATTCGTATTGATTGAAATAATCTCTATCGCTAATCGAAATTGATAGACATTGATGCCGATTGCTAATCGAAACTGATAGACATTGATTATATCAAGCGTTCCATAATCGCCCTACAGATGTTATAATACCACACAACAGTTACATAACATATTCTAAACTTTGAAGACCTCTTCAATACACTACTTGGTGTTTTATTGCCTTTGAAACTTTCTAAGGTTACGAGGGTTTACGTCATACACGCATGTCTATGTGCGTTCATGAGATCTTTATTATGTCATAACATTCTTTAAGAGTATGTTCTCTTAGAGTAGAGTGCTGGGGTGACGTTTATGTCAATGACATAAAATATAAAATGCAATCATTCGCGTATAATCATATTGAACAGACTTTGTTGTATTGACCATGAAAAAATAGTAGGGAAACGTCGAGAAACGATTTTTCGAAAATGAAACGAAGACGTTTTATTGACCGAGCGAAAGCGAAGCGCCAGCGAGTGTCTCCGTTTCAGCTTAGGCGAAAATGCTTTCATATGTCCGGCTGGCGTCTGTCCGGATGTTCTCATCTACAGGTCGCATTTCTCAAGCGAATATCGTGAAATTTTGTAAGCAGGTTCTATAACTACATATATAGTTTTCCATTAGTTTACAATAGTTTTAATTTGACTAATTCTTTTGATGATATTGTAGTATTATGGTGTATACTTTTCTATAGTATAAAAGTTCAGTAAAATCAAGGTTTAAAAAAAAAGTAGAAAAAGAAAACATAAGTAAGACTGAAACATGAAACTGTTTTCAGTTTATACTTACATTTTTATATAAGTCAGACAATAATTTGGTTACTTCATAGATCCATTAATATTTTCGTTCGTCAGCAGTGTTGGATCAAATTGCTTATTAAAAGCTGCGCTACTGATTTCCCCATTCACTGCGCTCATTACCACGACGAGCGTAATGGTATTAGGTTCCCGAAGGACTTGGGTTTTGTGACTCAGGGCTTATAGGGCACCATCTTAAAAAACGGCGACCAACATTAGCGGTCGCGTTTGGTCGCGATATAGATGCGATCATCTATGAACGGCTATGAGTGGTTATCTATATATTAATACGTGAAGCAAAAACTTTGTACCCCTTTTTAAGAAATTTGCGCGGACGGAGGAGTATGAAATTTCGCACACTTATAGTTTATATATAGGAGTGCAGAGTGCTATTTTTTTTCAAGATTTTTTTTTCTAATTAATTATGGTCAAATTTCGACCAGTGGGCGACCACTAGTAATAATAAGTTCCTTTCTCGGCGGAACTTTTTAGTCAGTCAAAATACTCCTATTAAATTAGGAAATAAGTCAAGGTCAAAACCGTTTTATTGCAAGGACCCTTTTAAATCTTAGGAATATATCACTCTCAAATTGAGTCCAAGAAGAATCACAGAATAATTTTGTAGAAATCCGATTGCTGATATCTGTCAATAACGGTTGCAGCTTTATAAAAACCAAGGCTTTAGCGGTTTGTTGAAGTAGCTAGATGAGCTAGCTTTCTGTTAAATAAGTATCTACTTGAGCCTACTTACTGAAATAGGTTTGGAAACAATTGAAAAAATGTCGCTAGCATTTAGACAGGGCGAGAAATATGTTCAAGTTTATCCTTAGGATAGAGATTTTTTTATCACGAGACCAAAGCCACGGACGATTACTTAAAATACAAAGTAAAATGGCCCAAACGTTCCTTGAACTTTAAGTAACCTCAATTTTGTTTATTTAGGGTTTCCTAAATAGATTCCGTCTGTATACAATATTGATTGGACCGAAATCATGTTTCGGTCAACAGAGAATCAACAGAGTATTCGAACCACCTCGAAGCAGTGGGTGGAATATTATCGTCAATCTGTAATTACGTTTTAAAAACTAAAAAGAAAACCGATTTCAATATATATATTTTTTTTTAATTTTTGTTGATTGTTTTAATTACAACTTTACTTTACTAAAAAATAATTTTCCAAATCGTTTCAGGCGTCTTTGAGTAACCGGTGAACATAAATAAAAAAAAAATATTCTGACGAAATTAGAACATCCTGTTCTAAATTTGACAGAATATATTTTTTTAAAACTAAAAAGAAACCGACTTCATTGAATGAAATTTGAGCCTATAATACATTTTTAGTGGAAAGTAGATGTATTTTGTATATATATAATATGGGTAGGACAAATAAACGCACCGCTCCTATGAGAAAGCGAGGTATCGAAGTACATGAGAACATAATCGATGTATACAATTTTTAGATTTTCGTTGATTTTTCAGCTCGACCGATTTTCATAAAATTTATATGGGACCATTTGTGAAGGAACCCTTTCAAACAAAAAATAATTTTCCAAATCAGTTCAAAAAAAAAAATCAAGCCCAAACACCAGGTTGCTGTAAATCGTTGAGGAGTTCTTTCGAATGTCTTCCGCCTCCATCATCAGATCGACTCCAGACCCTTATTAAATAGTAGAGCTTTAAAATACTTAATGTATAAAATTAACAAACGCACTAGTCGCCACTACGATTTTCGAAGGTTTCCCTCGATTTCTCTGGGTAGTCATCATCAGATCCTAGTTTCCTTATCATGGTACTACCAATAGTATATCTCCTTTCCAATAAAAAAAGAATCATCAAAATTGGTTCATAAACGACGTAGTTATCCACGAACACATAAAAAAAAATATACGGTCGAATTGCGAAACCTCCTTTTTTTTAAGTCGGTTAAAGATAACTTACAGTACATAAACCTAATTTTAACTTAACTTTTACTTGTAATTATAATTTTGAAAACATTTTGAAACTACTTAAAAAAGCCGTAGTACGCATACGGTTATAGTCACCTTACCTCCCGTGCTAGTTTAAAACTGTTTTACGCCAAGGTAATGAATTTATTCCTATATAAATACGGTCCAATTTAGTGTACATCAAGTGCAGTTCAAACAATGAGTGTTCTTGTTAGACTTTGGAACCCAAAAATGTTTCACAATCCGTTTTCGCTATTTAAAATTACGACCTAGTTCGTTAGCCAACTCATAATAATAATAATGCCGGACATTTCACACATCATCATCTGGTCCCAATGTAAGTCGGCTTGTATTTTAGATACCACTTACATAGCTAGGTGTCAGGTTAGTTAAAACGAGTAAAGGTATTACCTTTTAATTATCCCCGATAATTCGGCTGTGTTCCAAAAACCTTGGACGCCGGCTGACAATAAATGTCGGGGATAATTAATAGGTTCGCTAAATACCCACTAACTGCAACAATCTAATCTACAAACTATCTACGACCTCTGTGGCGCAATGGGTCAAGGCCCAACTGAGAAGTTTGCGGGTTCAATTCCCGCCGCGGGACCAATGATTGTATGATCTTCAAATATTTGTCTCGGGTGTTTCATCATTTACATAGTATAAAACAAAGTCGCTTCCCGCTGTCTGTCTGTCCCTTTATATGCTTAGATCTTTAAAACTACGCAACGTATTTAGATGCGGATTTTTTTATAGATAGAGTGATTCAAGAGGAAGGTTTATATGTATAATGGATAATATAGTAGAGAAACACTGATCATTTTAGAGGTTTCTAATGTGATGTCGTAAATAAACACTTTTTGTGCGCTTACATTGCAAACGTTGGCTACGAGACCCTACGAGAAAGATCAAAATAATGTACTACAGTATTGTACACCTTAAAAAGGTCTACGATAAAGTCCGCGATGGTATATGTCTATCTCTTAGATAACGTTGTATATAAAGACATTCTGTGGTATATTTAGTATCAGCATGCACCTGTGCGAAGTCGGGGCGGGTCACTAGTCTATGTATAATAAGTACCTGGATGACCGAGCTTTGCTCGATGCTTTTTTTTAGTAAATCGTGTTTTTTGTTTTTCATTCCCTGAAAACACGGATAAAACGACGTTTTCTAAAAATTAAACCTAGCTAAATCGATTTATCGCTCCAGAAACCCCCTGCATACAAATTTCATAAAAATCGTTGAAGCCGTTTCCGAGATTCAGATTATATATAATACTAGCTGACTCGGCAAACGTTGTTTTGCCAAATAAGGGTTGATCGTAGAGGGGTGAAAATTTAGGTTTGCATGTATTTTTGTATGATGTATCATAAAAAAATAAAAACAAAAAATTTTGTCTCAAAAATAAAAATAAAAAATTAAGGGGTGGACCACCCTTAACATTTAGGGAGATGAAAA
Organism: Lampropteryx suffumata; assembly: GCA_948098915.1. Taxonomy (NCBI): domain Eukaryota; kingdom Metazoa; phylum Arthropoda; class Insecta; order Lepidoptera; family Geometridae; genus Lampropteryx; species Lampropteryx suffumata. The sequence continues at coordinate 17,148,756 of OX402545.1, read as the reverse complement.
ATAGATGTTGTTCGATTCTCACCCCTGACTAATATCCTCGCTAAGGATCACGAAAATCGGTCGAGCCGTTTCGGAGGAGTTCGATTACGCACCCCGTGACAGAAGAATTTTATATATTAAAAGAAGAAGATAGATAAATATATCTTTATATATATAATAATTATAATAAATCCACAGGACATTTCACACAGCATCATCTGGCCCCAAAGTAAGCAGAGCTTGTGTTATGGGTACCACATGACTGATATACTACTTATATACTTTTTTGTTTTGTAAATACATACATATTATACATAGAAACACCCAGACCCGAAACAAATACTTGCAGATCATACAAACATTTGTCCCGCGGCGGATATCGAACCCGCAACCTTCTGCGTCTCAGCCGGATTTTAGTCCACTGCGCCACAGAAGGCGTCATCATATATAAGAATTAAAAATAAATAGAATATAAGTACTCGTAAGTAGTGTATCAGTCACCCATAACACAAACTCTGATTACTTTAGGCCAGATGTTGCTGTGTGAAATATGCGACATTATTTATTATGTTAGTTTACATGTCCACGTTTTGCAGTACAGTACCGTCTGTTCATTACACGTACTGGCGTAAGATTGTATATATCCGAGGATATGTTTGCCCTTCATCTTAGTTCACGATAAGTTTGCTGAAACTTGTAGTAAAGTGTCGAGGGTGTGTCAGTGGGTCAAGAGGCAAGTTATCATAAGCGGGAACGAAGCGTGAAAAACATCAGAAGCTTTATACAAAAGTTTCTTTGACTTGTAAACGACGGAATAATAGGAACAGCTACTTGAATGAATTGACGCGCCCTGACAGGCTGTGTAGTTTTATTACTTGAGCTAACAGGACAGCTGTTAGCTCAGTAGTAGCTCTTCCTTCTGCGTGGTTGGGGGCCCGATTCCTTACCAGGACAAACATTTGTGTGATGAACGTAAGTGTTTTTACTATTTCTGGGTGTTATATTGTATTATTAGTTAGAGTATGTATTTAAATACTAGCTTCTGCCCGCGGGTTCGCACGCTTAGAATATACATAAAAAATAGCCTATGTCCGTGCCTAAGATTCAATTAATACCAAATTTGATTGATGCAAAAAAAAAGTTCTATTAACCAGATCGCTACCAAACTTCACAGATTCACCCTCTAGGCCAATCTGGAGATTTACTAAAAAATTCATCGAAATCGGTTTAGCCGTTTCGGAGTCTATAGGGAACATACAAACACACATCGCCTTTTATACACATACTAGCTGCTGCCCGCGGCTTCGCACGCATGTCACCTACATAAAAAATAGCCTATGTCCTTCTCCAAGGTCCCATCTATCTCTTTACCAAATTTCATCAAAATCGGTTCCGCGGTTTAGGCGTGAAACGTAACAAACAGACAGATAGACAGGCAGACATATCTTATTAGTTATGAATTCTATTTGTCATTTGGTCACCATAATACATGCTATGCTTAGTTAGGGGCTAAATTATAAATATAAATTAATAAATATTGCTGAACAATGCACACTACATTGTTCAGCAATATTTATTAATTTATTATATGCCAACTATGGCACAACAGAAGCAGCTAAACTACACGAGCTCCGAAAAGCGCATAGCCGCATTTTTCTCTAAAATGGATGAACCAGAGCAGATGACCTTTCTAGCGCTGTCTGTTTGACCTGACAGTTCCGTTGCAAACATCTGAAAATAGGAAGGCTTCAAAGCACAAAATCAATTCCCAAGACTTACGTAGTACTCAATATTTGTGCCGATTACAGAGACCTCTCGCTGTTTGCCGAAGAGATGCAATCTCAGGACGAAACGAACACCGCTGTGTATACAGCTCGCCCACGATGTTGACGCACATCGAACCTTTGTGTGGCGAGGCAGCGGTGTATTTGAACTGTGCCTGTGAATCAGAGCGGTAGGGCGCTCTTTCTTCATAGCGAATCAATACCCATCCATACTCCATACAAGTATAATAAATTCAGAACGTGTCACTGTTTGTATGTTTATAACGGTTTTCACAGCTAAACGGTTAAACGGATATTGCTGAAATTTCGCATGGAGATAGATTGTATATTGCGGACGTAAATAGGCAAACTTTTATGTAGGTAACATTTGTGTGTAGCCGCAGGCAGCAGCTAATCCTATATATTTCGAAATGCATTAGTTTCCTATTTTTTTTTTCTAGAAAATAGGAAACCTATTTTCTAGCCATAATTAGACAACACTTAAAACACTCCACTTAGAAATGTCTCTGGAATAATGTCAAAAGTTAATTACAGATTAAAATAGTGCCATCTTTTTTTGTGTTGTCACAAAAAGTGACAGGGCGAATCTTAAGCAATGTTTAGGCAGTATCCAATTACAACTAGAAAATAGATTCTTCTTAACGTGTCACTAGTTATTTCTAACCAGTGTGTTGAAAGGATTAAAGTTCGCTTCAGAGCCTTAGAAAAAAGATGAAAATCTATTACTACGAATATATCTTATTTTAGAATACAGAGTGCAATCGGGCGATTATGGAACTTCGATACCATCAAAACATTGATACTAATAGCTTTCAGTTACTATTGATGAATTGGTATTACGGATCGCTGCGATTTTTATCGGCTTCTATCGCTAGTTACAATGTGAAGTTGGTGTCAAACTATAACTCGACCAATTTACAAAGTACGATTGTGGTAGGAACCGTGTTTAGCGTACTAAGCATTTAAATATATCGTATATGACTGATTGAAATAATGCCTATTGCTAATCGAAATTGATAGACATTGATTGTATCAAGAGTTCCATAATCGGCCTACAGATCACCAACCGCAGGTAAAGTGCCCAAAAGGCGTGCAACTTTACCTCGTGGGAAAGTTATACTAATATTTTGGCCGAGGTAAGCACCAGCGTACTTATAACTATACACATTATGTTAAAGTTTGGTTCAACTATATATAAACAAAACTTGAAGAAAATTTGAGACTTTATATTGTAAATGTTAGTTTACTTGTGTTGTAAAATGTCATTAAACTAGGGGCTTTGAAATGATAACGATGTGGTTGCCAAGATTGAAAGCATTGAACGTAGACAGCGAGGTAATGTTTTATGCAATTTGCAAGCAGTTTGTTGTTTTGCCTTTCATATATATATCGTTGATCTCGTAAACTTTTACAAAGATTTATCTGATAATCCAGCTAAATACGAAAGTTGAATAAATGTTTAGATTATGTTTAGTTGTGTTGTTTGTAGCAGAACGTCGCTGTAACGACTACAGATTTAGATAAAGTGGAATAGCATACGCTGTTGTATACCTACGGTTACAGGTGCCATGTAAAATCTGTATGCCAATGCATTTGCTTTTCTTACCACTGAAGCGCTTGAGCATAATCCTTATCTTTACTAATATTATAAACGCGAAAGGTTGTATGTTTGTTACTCTTTCCCGCAAAAACTACTGAATGGATTTTAATGAAACTTAACAATAATATAGCATATTAATATGTGCTACTAACTATGGATCTAAGTTGTCCGAAATAAAAAGATTTGAATTTGAATTTGAATATACATCAGAATAGCACATACGCTATAATTTATAGAGATAATATGTGAATTGTCCAAAATATGACGATTCCTTACTATAATATTGATGAATTTGTATAAAGATAGATAGGACCTTGGAGAAGAAAATAAGCTAATCAAATTACTAATCCTGCGCAGACGAAGTCGCAGGCACCAGCTAGTAATAAATAAAAATAATAATAATACTGGACATTTCACACAGCATCATCTGGCCCCAAAGTAAGCAGTGCTTTTGTTATGGGTACCACATGACTGATATACTATAATTATATATTATAGTAAAATTATGTTATTTTGTAAATACATACATACATGCATACAAGCATTAATGAAGTATGCTTGGAAAACGTAGAGAAAATAATGTTTATTATTAACTAGCTGACCCAACATACGTTATCTTGTCCAATCATCGTCATATTTCAGCAAATATACACAAAACCTTAATGAGTTATACAGTTCGGTATACTTTTCTCATGATTTATCCCGTTTATTGGTCAAAACCACATAAAAATTTGTTTGGTTGTTTTTGAGTTTATCGCGAACAGGCACACAGACGCGTTGCGGAGACTTTGTTTTATAATTTACGGGTGTTTATATGTACCTATAATATGTATTTATTTAAAAAAAACTGCTTACTTTGGGGCCAGATGATGCTGTGTCAAATGTACGGCATTATTTATATAAAATCATAATAATATGTAGTGATAAAACGTCATTGGTAGAGCTGACGTAACCTGGTGTTAACTAATGTTAGGAGCTATACGATTCCCGCCGCGGGACAAATTTTTGTACGATCTGCAAGTATTTGTCTCGAGTCTAGGTGTTTCTATGTATAATATGTATGTATTTCCAAAAAAAAAGTATATAAGTAGTATATCAGTCATGTGGTACCCATAACACAAGCTCTGCTTACTTTGGGCCAGATGATGCTGTGTGAAATGTCCGGGATTATTTATTATTTATTAGTATTATTATTTATACTCGGTAGAACGAGATCGATGTCATATTGAGAGATGTCGTGAAAACTAGTTCATGTAATGATAAGCTATCGGCGAGAATTAACGTGATTCGTTGTTTCACATTTTGTATAAAAAACATAGCTCATATTAATTAGTTCACGTGCTATTTCATAATTTATTGGGTAATCTTAGAAGACTTTCAATACGTGATAAAATCCGCAACGAGGAAATCCGTAGAAGAACCAAAGTCACCGACGTAGCGCTCAAAATTTGCAAGTTGAAGTGGCAATGGGTAGGCCATATAGCTCGCAGAACTGAAAACCGCTGGGGCGTAAAAGTTCTTGAATGGCGACCAAGGACAGGAAAACGAAGCGTAGGACGACCCCCACCCGATGGTGTGACGACATTGTAAAGATCGCAGGAAGTCAGGGGATGGAGAGGGCTCAAAATCGTTCTTCCTGGAAATCTATTGGGGAGGATTATTTCTAGCAGTGGACTTCACAAAGGCTGATATGATGATGATGATGAGAAGGCTTTAAAGCGAATAACTGCGACTTCTTGGTACAATTGAATTATATGTAATATTTTGCATTGTTATACATACAATGAGGAATCCATAAAAATTCTAGATGGCCATTCTACGATGATATTTAAAATCGACAAAAGACAATCGACTGTTACTTTGTGACTTCGTTTTCTTCTTCTTTGTAAATGACATATGACATAATAATATCAATTTTGCCAGTGTGAACTGTTTATATTTGTTTATAGTCAATTTGTTTGTTAATAAAGTCTTAGTCGATGGTCATTTGTCGATTCTAAGCGTCATCGCGGAATGGCGTCTAGAATTTTTATGGGATTCGTCGTTCAAATCATATTGCACCATAATACACGTATAATTCAATTGTCCATACTTGTCCTATGTAGTCACAATTTATTCATTAAAATTCCGCTAAGATTACTGAATAAAACATTCAATAACACAAGAAAACATTAAATTAACAGAGCTATCTATGTTACTTCATGAAATGACAAACGAAGAATCCCTAATTTGTGAATTTATAACAAAACAATCCCTTGACATTGGCAAAAATACCATAATTTTGATTCATGTCACTAACAAAGAAAAAGAAGGAAGGACCTCCAGGTTTGACTCTCCGAATGACATTTATCTCACTTTTCCGCAGGGCTAACTAGGCCGTGATATAATTTCGTTGTCTCATTATATCGTGTAGAGACGAAAGATGTCGTTTTGTCTACGGCGGGTATTTAAGGGTCGTCAGCTCCATGTCAGTAAATTTGAATGGCCCTTTACTTACAACCTAATGTGCTCTAACTTTAGTTCGATATGCGTCCCACGTAAATAATTCTTCAAACAGTCTAATGTCACGTAGGCGTCCAATCGTGATCCAGTATTCTAGTTCGGCTCCGAGTGATTGAGGATCCTCTAAGGGCATTTTTATGATTTATTTAGGTAAAGACCTTATTGAGATTCTGTACAGGCAGTTTTAAGAATTGGGGATTTTATTTTATGAAACTACTAGCTAACATTTTTGACAACCTCTGTGGCGCATTGGGACATGGCCCGGCTGATACACACATATGGACACACATAGAGACATATTCTTGCAAATCATACAAACATTTGTCCCGCGGCGGGAATCGAACCTTTACAAAGATCCCTTCCCGCAACCTTCTGCTTCTCAGCCAGGCCTTCGTACACTGCTTCAGAGGTCGAATAAAAAACCTAATAAGCACTTAATTTAATAGAATACTTTGAAAACCTTTTGCCATGAGTTATTTAATAAAAATTTGGACGTAGTTGTACTGAAAACCACAACTTAAGGGTCCAAAGGTCAGGAAGGTTGATGCCAGAAGTTAATTAGTTGGCTACGAAGAACACAACTTATTACAGAACTTTAAGATTTATATAGTTTATAATGTGGTAAATTATGGTGGTTTGAGCAAATGTGTGCTAATAAAACATTGTTTCATTGTTTTAGCTAAATTGGACTCGCAAAAGTTTCAAAACCGGAAACCAAATGTTAAAATATTTGAATACTTAACCAAATAGATTTTTTTACCAAATAGGTATTTTCATTATAAGTCATAGCATGCACTAGAGAATCAATATCTACGGATCAAACCGCACTTTTCTGAATTATATTCTAAAGATTGTAATTTTCAATGCGTTTTTCCGCTAGTGTTTGCGTTTACCTCTGACTCCATGTTCCACATAATAGCGTGACATACTTGCAGATTAATACGCAATGCGCTTTAGGTCTTATACTTTATTTTCTTATTTTACTATTTTTGAAAATGAGTAATGAGTTATTGTTATGAACTGACAAATGTCCTAATGTCATCGCGCAAAATAGTTTTATTCTACGTAAAAACATACCTTAGACAAGTGTTTTGCACAAGAATAGGTGAATCATTTAACAATATTGTACGTATTCATTAACGCCAACATTAATTAGATGGATTTGCACAGGTCAAACAGGAAAACAATCAGTGTATAACTAATAACAGAACTAATAAAGGTTTTTGTTTCTATAAAGCGGCGAACGTCAAAACGATTGTAATATACATAGCGGATGGACTTTTCGGATTGTATAATAACGATGGATTTTCACTACCTTATAATGAAATAACGTAGTGAAAATCCAACTAATTTTTTTTCTTCTTCGTTATTGTCATGTGTGTATTAATAATGGAAGTTCTGACTATGTCAAGTGTTTATATTGTTTATAGTATGATTCACAAAGTCGTAACATGTCGTTCGTCATTTTTTATTTTATTTCAAACTAGTGACCCGTCCCGGCTTCGCACGGGTGCAATGCTGATACTAATTATACTACTGAATGGTTATCCAAAGGAGATAGCCACATACCATTGCGGACTTTTTTGTAGACCTTTTGAGGGTGTACAATACTGTAGTACATTATATTGATCTATCTCGTAGGGTTCAGCCAGCGTTTGCAATGTAAGCGCAAAAAAATGAGTTTATTTACGACACCACATTGGAAACCTCTAAAATTATCAGTGTTTCTCTACTATATTATGCATGTTTAATACATATAAACTTTCCTCTTGAATTACTCTATCTATTAAAAAAAACAGCATCAAAATCCGTTGCATAGTTTTAAAGATCTAAGCATACAACGGGACAAACAGACAGCGGGAGGCGACTTTGTTTTATACTATGTAATGATAGTGTATTTTCATCTTACCTAATATTATAAACTTATTATGTATGTTTGTTACTCTTTCACGCAAAAACTACTGCATGGATTTTAATTAAACTTCAACAATATAAAAACTACAATAATATAGCTTATACATCAGAATAACACATAGGTTATAATTGATTAGGGTTTTGTGTGAATTGTCCAAAATATAACAATAAGTGTCAAGCAAGTGGAAAAAAAATCTGCAAGCAGTTCTGGCGTGCGCTGCAAAAACTGTTGGGATTACACGAAGTACCTACTAACCCTGCGCAGACGAAGTCACGGGCATCAGCTAGTATAAAATAATTACACTGATTATTTTTGCTCGAAACACAAAGTTTTTAAGAGTCAATAACTCTAGCTCTATTTAAATATAAAACACCAAAATTACTAATTAAACGAGAAATAGCTCGAGTAAAATAAATAATACAATAGCGCAATGTTTGCTTCGCTTTAAGACGCCCAAAAATAATAAAACTTATTAATCCGTGGTGCAGTGGGCTAAGGTCCGGCTGAGACGCAGAAGGTTGCGGGGTCAATTCCCGCCACGGGACAAATGTTTGTATTATCTGCAAGTATTTGTCTCGGGTCTGGGTGTTTCTATGTATAATATGTACGTATTTACAAAAAAAAGTATATAAGTCGTATATCAGTCATGTGGTACCTATAACACAAGCTCTGCTTACTTTGGGGCCAGATGATGCTGTGTGAAATGTCAAGTATTATTATTATTATATAATTTAAATCAAGAAAAAAATCTTAAAAAAAAAGCATACTGCACTCCTCTATATAAACTATAAGTGTGCAAAATTTCATACTCCTCCGTCCGCTCAATTTGCCGGCGTAGTCTCGCAACTGGCCTAAAAGTGCCAGTGCGCGAAATGTTACACATAAAGTAGTTTGTTCAAAATAGTTGATTTTCTGAAAATACATCTTATGTCGCCACCGCCGCTAAACGCCATATTTAGAAGTCTAGATTTAGGTTCGCCACTCAAAGAGGTTAAAGCTAGACTTATTGACTCGGGTGTAAATAATTGGAATAAAATCTTTGTTTCTTTGTGATCCAAGCAAAAATAATCCGTAGCTATACTAGCTTCCCACAACACAGGTTTTCCTAGGGTGGGAGTTAGGGCACTTTCATATTGTTATAATAAGTAATTATACCTAATTATACAAGTTCTACACAATAGTATAAATCATTATGTTTATAATACCTGCTTGTTTACTTGTTTTGTATCTTTGTAAAAATTGTAACACACCCTCATTTGTACAAACAGAAATAAATATACTTCACACTTTTTATACTTTATATATGTTACCATTTTATAAAAAATAACAAATGACGAACGACAAGATACTACTTTGTGACAAACTATAAACAATATAAACACTTGACACTGGCATAATTGACATTATTACGATTTATGACACATGTCATTAACAAAGAACTGTTTTAGCGCTTTTTAGTCATCACGTAAAGAGGTGTTGATCAAAACTAATGAAATCTTAGGAAAATTTATTCAAATAAGAAGGCAAAAATCTATTTTAACTTATTTTAAAACTGTTACTCTAATTTGAACTTTGGTGCAATGAAAATACGGTAGTTCGTATTTTAGAAAACTTTAAGTCTGGCGTATCTATAAAATCAGAGCCATTGTATTACCTCTGTGGCGCCGTTGGCCAAAGTCTGGCTATGACGCAAAAGATTGAGGGTTCGATTCCCGCCGTGGGACAAATGTTTATATGATCTGCAAGTATTTGCCTCGGGTCTGGGTGTTTCTATGTATAATATGTATTTACGAAAAAAAAAGTATATCAGTCAAGTGGTACCCATAACACAAGCTCTGCTTACTTTGGGGCCAGATGATGCTGTGTGAAATGTCCGACAAAATATATATATAAAAATACTTGTTTTATCTATTTAAATCTAATTAATCAATACTAGCGTGATGGACTATAATCCGACTAAGTCGGAAGAGACTGAACGAACGGTGTGAGCGAGAATGATACCATGAACGAACTAGGTATTTTGTCTGTGGATACTAAACAGAAGGAGTACGTCCTTCTAGAGTTTAATAGCATGGTCGTGTCGTAGTGCTTGTTTTAGAAACTCCAGCTTTAGTCAAACAAAAAGTTGAATGACTACACGTTATTGCATTGGCATGTTATGTGAAGGTTACTTAAACCTATGGTATAATATATGTATTCTAAGTACCATAAGATTGAAATAGATTTTCATACATAATATATTAAAACTTCTATAGTAACAATTGTGGTCCAAGGCTTCTATAGTAACAAATGTTTGTATGATCTGCAAGTATTTGTCTCAGGTCTGCGTGTTTCTATGTATAATATGTAGGTATTTAAAAAAAAGTTTATAATTAGTATATCTGTTATGGTACCCATAACACAAGCTCTGCTTACTTTGGGGCCAGATGATGCTGTGTGAAATGTCCGGCATTATTTATCATTATATATGTAATTATATATATCTTGGATACGTGGTATCTGATTCGCAATTTCTAAATATAGTTTTGTCTTGAGTTGCGAGATCAAGATTGTTTTTCGATCTTTGGGTACTATCATCATATCAGCCTTTAAAAAGCCCACTGCTGAACTTAGGCCTCCCCAATTGATTTCCAGGAAGCCCTCTCTAGCCACCGACTTCCTGCGATCTTTACAATTTCATCAGTCCATCGGGTAGGGGGTCGTCCTACGCTTCGTTTTCCTGTCCTTGGTCGCCATTCCAGAACTTTTACTCCCAAATGTACCAATGTACTTTGGGTACTAAACAACTAAGTAAATATATACAAAATTGTTTATTGCTTTAGTAAATAGGTACAAAATTGATAAATGTCGTAAGTATCTAGGTCGCTAGGCTTACTAAGTAACTAGGCTAGGGCACAGAATACAGAAAGGCTTCAGTATATAAATAAATAATAAATAAATAAATAATCCCGGACATTTCACACAACATCATCTGGCCCCAAAGTAAGCAGAGCTTGTTCTATGGGTACCACATGACTGATATACTTATATACTTTTTTTTTTGTAAACACATATATAATATACATAGAAACACCCAGACCCGAGACAAATACTTGCAGATCATACAAACATTTGTCCCGCGGCGGGAATCGAACCCGCAACCTTCTGCGTCCCAGTAGATAGTTGTCGGACTTATTCTTGGACGTGCATTTTAATTTGTTTACGTTAAGTTCATATCTGAATTATATTGACTATTTCTTTGACATTGTAAATATGTATTTATATTTCAAATAATTGTTTATGACTTTTATAACGTAATTGGTTTATCCGTGTTAATTAAAGTATTATAAATAAATCTGTACCTACTGATTTTTGTATTAATAAATATAAATTTAAAACTATTACAATACAATCATTATGTGAATGTAGGTTCCCCCAAATATCAAGTTCGAGAAGAATTTGAGGAAGAACTCGTCTTGGTCCTAACGCTTTTTTAACCGACTTCAAAAAAGGAAGATGTTCTTAATTCGGTTATATTTTTTATTTTTATATGTATGTTACCTCATAAGTCCGTCATTTATGAGCCGATTTGATTATTTTTATGTAAAAAGAATATATGTAGGTACTTCCCGATGGTCCCATAAAAAATACGTAAACGAAATATACTTTTCTATCTTGTGACTTTCCAGTGGTATTAACCGACTTCAAAAAAAGGAGGAGGTTCTCAATTTGGTTGTATTTTTAAGGGCTCAAATTTCATTAAATGAAGTCTGTTTTCTTTTTAGTTTTGAAAACGTAATTATTGTACGACTTTTTACAGACCACAGAATGAGCAAGTAAGAACAGAACAAAATGTTCTTTAAATGTTGTGAATACCGATAGAGCAAGAACTCGAGACAGATTTTTTAACCGACTTCAAAAAGGAGGAGGCTTTCAATTCGACTGTATATTTTTTTGTTTGTTACCTCATAACTCGGTCACTCATGAACAGATTTGAAACACTCTATACTTCCCAATTGATTACATATAAAATTCATAAAAATCGGTTCAGTAGTTAGGTTTTTATATCAACAAAACTTAAATATGTCATCCACTTGGATGTAACGAAATTTTGATATTTAGCATTTTTACACATGAAGTTTGTTGTCTTTTTAGGTTTTAAAACGTAATTATTTCAGAAAACCAATTAAGTAAACCCTTTACAATGATATAGTTCCTGAAATTGGCTTAGTACATTATTTCCAAGTGCTGTTACTGAATTTTAATTTGGCCAGGGACGGGCAGTGGCGCCAGTTTCAAAGGATGTTGTAGGCGTTGTATAACGTACGCATTAAAGCGTTCGTAAGTTCCACTCGCCAAGCGATTATCACCTTAAAACGTTAATTAAAAAAAAAATGCTTGTTTGTAATGTCGGTTTACGGACGATAATTTTACGTGATAAGTGATAAGAATATATTGATGAAAAACTGCATACTTTTAACCTATTAAGATGCGTCGCAAGCCGAACGCTCAGGCCGGTCGTGCCTCTCTATCACTTGTTCCGCGCTCTCGCTTGCACGCTCGGCTCAGGCGGAACGTGACAATTTTTCGTGCTTGCAGCCGGCGTTCATCGATGTATATTATTTTACTACATCCGTAAGGCACATCTCCTACCGACGAGCTAATCTACTGTTTGGGGAAATTTAAAATGTTTTTTAAATGTTAAATGTTATTTTATATGTTTTTTAATGTTTATAATACATTTTTTTAATTGTACACATTCTAGTGCGGTCGATTGTACCTACTTAGTAACTGTTTAAACGATTCAACTTTTATTGAAGTACTTAAATAAGTAAGACAGGAATTTTCATTTCATAACTCTGGGCATTATCTTTCGACATTAAAAGTTTTGAAACTAGAAAATCGGTCCTTGACCTCTGAATGGCAGTTGGCGAAAGCCCGCTTGAGACGCAGAAGGCCGTGGGTTCGATTCCCGCCTCGGGACAAATGTTTGTATGCAAGTATTTGTGACTGTCTGGATGTTTTTCTATGAATAAGAAGTATGTTATTCCTTATTACATATGATATTTGACGACCTCTGTGACGCGGTGGGGCATGGTACGGCTGAGACGCTGAAGGTTGCGGGTTCGATTCCTGCTGTGAGACAAATGTTTGTATTATTTACGAGTATTTGTCTCGGTTCTGGGTGTTTCTAGGTATATATTTATAAAAAAAATGTAAGTAGTATATTACTCATGTAGTTATAAACCCATAACACAAGCTTTGCTTACTTTGGGGCCAGATAATGCTGTGTGCAATGTCAGGCATAAAAAAAAATATAAGTTGTATATCAGTCATGTGGTTCTCATAACTCAAGCTGTGCTTACTTTGGGGCCGATGATGCTGTGTGAAATGTCCGGTATCATCATATGCATATGATGGCTCCATTACGGCCGTCATATGCCGGTCGTCGTTTCTCCAAAAGCTGAGTTCCTATCACCGCGCTGGCGAACTGCCAGAACCTATAGAATTACAATGGCCCAGCGTAATGTGTCTTCATTGCTCTCTGGATATCCCACTTTCAATTTGTTACTTCCATTACGTTTATTCGTTCGTCAATGACTTCCTGATCACTATGTATTTTTAATTTCCCCATAAATAGACCTACGCTTTTACTAGCCAATGCTTTATTTTTATTTTTCATTAAAACAAAAAATGTGAGACATAATAATAAAAGATAAACGTGTGCGTCTCGGGAAGTGATAACTTAAACTAATCTAACTAGCGCTGTAGGTTAGAGTGAGAGAGGAGGAGCCTGCCTACCGCTGCCGTATGTGTGACAGAAAGAGAAGCCAGACTCACTGGCGCCGTAACGCGTTACGTAACGAAGCGGTTTACCCTCCCATAAGAAGTTAGCACTTCAAAAACTATTTATATAACTCTCAATCGGTGAAGGAAAACAACGTACCTAAAAAGTTCAAATACCAAGTGCAAAAAGAGCCTCTGAGGTGCATTCTATTCCTTTCACCACACGGGTTCAAAATAACTAGTGACACGATATGAAGACGATTCATATGAAACAACATCTAAAAACAAGTTGCTCTAGGAAGAATCGAACCCATAACCAGAAGAAGGTTACTACCAACTAAGCTAAAAGGCTGTGCCAAAAAACCTTAATACGTTCTATGGAACAACCTAGGATAAATACTTGTGTGATGGATACAAATGGTTCGTGTGTCTAAGTATTTTAAAGTATCTAATGTATGTATTTAAAAATATATAAGTACTAGCTGCTGCCCGCGGCTTTGCTCACGTTGTACCTCAATAAAAAGTAGACTATGTCCTTCTCCAAGGTTCCAGCTATCTATATTCCAAAATTCATACAAATCGGATCAGCGGTTTAGGCGTGGAAACGTAACAGACAGACAGAGAGTTATTTTTGCTTTTATAATATTAGTTGGTATTTCTTATCAAAAGCCTAAATATGAATTTTCAGATCCCTAACTTATGGAATATGAGTTACCCAAACAAACTTTCATCCCCTATTTTACCCCCTTCAACGTTGTTTTTTGAGACAAAAAGTAGCCTATGTTCTTCCCCCGAATGCAATACATCTTACCAAATTTCATCATGATCCGTTCAGCCAGAGACACTTTCGCATTTATAATATTAGTATGGATTCTATCAGCCATCTAGTCACCATAAACAAATATTACAAATCCCGAAATCCTGCAACCTTTAGCTTAAAGGTATACAGAAACAATATTTCATTTCATTTCATTCCACATTTCCCTCCCAAATATATGTCTTTATAATGAGTCGGCTTGATGTCTTTAATATCAATATTACCTGCTTAAGCGGTGCGCTTATAAAGTCTTACAAGATGCTAATTATGTATAACTAGCTCATGCCCGCGACTTTCTGCAGATTTTTTCCTACTTACTTGACACTTATCGTTATATTTTGGACAATTCACACAATATCTTTATAAATAATAGCCTATGTGTTATTCTGTTGTAAAAGCTATATTATTGTAAAGTTTCATTAAAATCCATTCAGTAGTTTTTGCGTGAAAGAGTAACAAACATACATACAAACTTTCGCGTTTATAATATTAGTAAGGATTTCGATAGGTAGTTGGCTTTTAAGTTTATTTACGTACGCAGGTAACACTGTAAATTTGTCACTTTCATATATATAATTCCGAATCTAGATCAATAAAAAGATAACAATTAATTTTAGTCAAAATGCTGTGTCGATTGTGATCTTTTTTGCGAAATTAATAAATAAATAAATGGTGTTGATAGTGTATATAAATAATGCTAGGCATTTCACACAGCATCATCTGGCCCCCAAGTAAGCAGAGCTTGTGGATACCAGCTGATTGATACACTACTTATATACTTTTTATTTTGTAAATACAAACATATTATACATAGAAACACCCAGACTCAAGACAAATACTTGCAGATCGTACAAGGATTTGTCTCGCGGCGGGAATCGAACCCGCAACCCGCACCCGTCTTGATGCAATTCTGTAAATAATCATGACTAATATATTTCTAATTTCAAAGTGATCCTTGTGATTGTATTGAATAAATCATCTTTTGACTTTGACTTTGACTTGACTTTGACTTTGACTTTGACTTTGACTTTGACTTTGACTTTGACTTTGACTTTGACTTTGACTTTGACTTTGACTTTGACTTTGACTTTGACTTTGACTTTGACTTTGACTTTGACTTTGACTTTGACTTTGACTTTGACTTTAACTTTGACTTTGACTTTGACTTTGACTTTGACTTTGACTTTGACTTTGACTTTGACTTTGACTTTGACTTTGACTTTGACTTTGACTTTGACTTTGACTTTGACTTTGACTTTGACTTTGACTTTGACTTTGACTTTGACTTTGACTTTGACTTTGACTTTGACTTTGACTTTGACTTTGACTTTGACTTTAACTTTGACTTTGACTTTAACTTTGACTTTCTTCACATTTATATTATTAGTACGGATCAACAGCCTTAAATGTTATTCTTCTAATTCTGAAAATGACAATACTTTCATACAACCTTTCATCCCCCTTTTCAACACTTTACAGACAGACAGACAGAGTTACTTTCGCATTTATTATATTAGTGAAGAGTATGGATAGTAAGGGTATATATACTCGTAACATGTTTATATGTACCCATAAACATCATATTAGCTAATGATGATATAGACGATACTATACTTTATACTAAAATAAATCTCTTTTACTTGCAAAGACAACCGTCAAAATAATTATTATGCACGAACGTGACATTTTGGCCATTTATTTGTTCATCACGTAGTTTTAAGCAATAACATGGCACGGGAAAGCAAACGTAGATGTAAAAGAACATTGTTAATTAAAAATACAAATAAGGCTAACATGTACGCTGAGCAAAGCAGTGAGTACAAACTAGTCTATTACAAATCTGTCCCCAGATAACGTAACTCGCGACAACTAGCAATAGGGTTGAATTGCCCGATCACTACTGTCAAATATACTGTTTGAATGATAAATGTGAATTCTAACATATTAAACTGTCATATAAAACTGTTACTCAAACTTGAACGTTGATGCAAACAAAATAAAGTCGTATTAACTGAAATATTAATTAGGATAATAATTGTTATGAATATCTCTTTTTAACCGACTTTATCAAAAAGCAGGAGGTTCTCAATTCGTCGGAATCTTTTTTTTTATGTATGTTCACCGATTACTCGAAAACGGCTAAACCGATTTGGAAAAATCTTTTTTTGTTTGAAAGGGTATACTTCACACTTCATAGGCGGTCTCATATAAATTTTATCAAAATCGAGCGAGCTGAAAAATCTACAAAAATCAAAAAATTGTATACATCGATGATGTTTTCATGTACTTCGATACCTCGCTGTCTCATTGGAGCTGTGCGTTTATTTGGCCTACCCATATTATAATATACAAAATACGTCTACTTTCCACTAAAAATGTATTATAGGCTCAAATTTCATTCAATGAAGTCGGTTTCTTTTTAGTTTTTAAAACGTAATTATACAAGCATATTTTCACTTGGATAGGCGACAGGCAAGTAATAGGCATCGGGTAGCTTCTGTTATAATATTTTTTTATACGGCTTGAGTTAGATTTCGTAGATATGTCTGTCGCGTTGCTATTCCTTGCTGTCACTGCTGCAACTTTTACGTAATAACCCTGCGTTCATGGAAATTCATCCCGAAACAAGGAGTTTCTAACAAGCTCGTTAAGTGTTATCTAGTTATTTAGTTTGCAACAAGTATCGCGTGTGATAAACAAGAGTCATTTGTGAGGCTGAGCCTTTATTAACATGTAGATTTGTCACAATTACATTTTGCGATACACAAACAATAAATTGCGAGCACTAGTTTTGGAATGGCTTGTAAACACGTCGCTAATGAGTTTGACGAAATAGCATGACTTTTTTTTTTAAATTACATAGACGTTTGTTTAATAATATAGTGTTTTTTATTGACGCGTTTCTTTGCTTAGCTGGTAGTAACTTTGCTTTCTGCGCTGCGGCTGTGTTTACATTGTAAGTATTGGCTGAGACGCAGAAGGTTGCGAGTTCGATTTCCGCCGCGGGACAAATGTTTGTATGATCTGCATGTATTGGTCTTGGATCTGGGTGTTTCTATTTATAATATTAATCTAAAAAAGCATATATGTAATAATATAAATCATGTTGTGGTACCTATGACACAAGCTTTGCTTCTTTGGGACTAGATGACGCTGTGTAAAATGTCCGCCATTATTCATTTATGTATTTATTTGTATCAGTTATATTACTTCAATAATACAAGCTTGGCTTAGTTTAGAGCTATGTGCTATGATAAATTCCCAGCAATATATAATAAACTAGTTGACGTTGCTCGCGACTTCGTACGCATTCCAATGCGTACGAAGTCGCGAGCAACGTCAACTGGCAACTCTCAACTGTTGGGGAAGGATCCCCAGGATGCAATTTATCTCCTTGCCATATTTTATTGATAAGTTTCAAACTAATCACACCCACCACACATTTAAAAGTTTCCATACAAACATTCACACTTTTATTTGTTTTTTATTATAGTTATTTTGAAAAATCCTGAAACACGTGTCCATTTATTTTGCATTTTATTTATTCATATCATGTTTCAATCAAATCGCACAATGCGTTAAAAAGTTTCATACATTCGTTAACACCCCTTTTCACTCTCGTAGTTGAATTTCAAAAAATCTCGCCTTAGTAGGTGGTTTTGCTGTAAAAGAAAGCTACCTTCTAAATTTCAGCTTTCTAGCTTTAGCGGTTTCGGCTCGGCGATGATGAATCAGTCAGTCAGGATAAGCTGTGTTATAGGTATAGATTGTTGCTTTATAATATTTGTTTTGTTTGCTTATTGATAGCCATACCCGCTGCGTTATTTACTGGGTAATGTATAAGTTGCGATGCGAGAACGTCCAAACTAGTGCTAAGGTATCTCAATTACATCTTGTGAGAGAGGATAACAATAGCATTATCTTTAACATTATCGTAGTAATCAACGAAGCTTGCTAAGAGTTATTCTACTTTGATCACAGAGATGATTAATGGAAGAAATAACTATGTTTAAAACTAAAATGAAAACAGATTTTCATTGAATAAAATTTTATATAATAAAATAATCCATCTTCTGTTTTACCTCGACTAAGGTAAAGAAATAGGACAAACAAGCACGACTGCTCACCGTTATCCCTAGGCAGAAGAAGATATCGTAAATACGTTATATTTTGCAAACGCCTAAATTTTCATAGTTAATTATAGAGTATGTAAATTAATATTGATTAACATACTCAACAACATAACTTTTAAAACTATCATGGTTTTGCACTTTTTTCACTCAAAACGGGATATTTACCATGATATATGTGTTTTTCTGCTTCAGATATTTCGGCACAGTTGCATGCGGCACAGTTGCATATTTATCTCGTGATGGTGGCGCATGCAACTGTGCCGAAATATCGGGAAGCAGAAAAACTCATACATGTAAATATCCCGTTTTGAGTGAAAAATTTACTCAACGACATCTAGCCCGTATTATGGTGACCAGATGACAGATAGAATGTGTACATATTTTTAAATGCATACGTATACTACTTTATAACACCCAGGCACAGAACAAACACCTATGTTCATCACACAAATGTTTATCCTGGGAGGGCATCGAATCTTCAACCTACAGCGAAAAAGGCAGAGCTACTACCAACTCAGCTAACAGGCCAGTCATGTGATTTAAGATATCAGATTATAGAGATAAAATTGAGTTAACCAGGACATAAGCAAGGCGAGGTGTTGACAGGTGCAAGGCAACGACTTAATGGAGGAGTGGATATTGAACTGCGGGAACAGCGTGGACAACATTATAGAAGTCTTGGGGTGTAGATGGTTAAGATATCGCAGGATCGATGTGGATGGTATGAATAATGTGAGGCCTAAATTCAGGAGATATTCAACTTAATCTGTGTAATAGTCATGACATAGATTAAGTTTTGGCGATTTCTGTGGTGCAGTGGGCGAATCCCGCCTGAGCTGCAGAAAGTTGCGGGTTCGTTTCCTACCGCGACTCAAATGTTTGTATGATCTGCAAATATTAACTAGAGTCTGGGTATTTTTGTATGAAAATTGTATATTTACAAAACAATAGTATATAAGTCAGGTGGTTTCCATAACACATGATCTGTTTACTCTGGGGCTAGATGTTGCTGTGTGAAATGTCCAGCATTATTATTTTTCTTTTCATGTCACAACTTATTTCGAAACAGTGTGATAAAAGGAATAACGAGCGCCTCAGAGGCTCATTTCGTGCACTCGGCACATGTCTTTAAACTTTTTAGGTTCTACAACATGCCGGTGTCTTCACGATGTTTTCCATACCGTTTGATAGTACACATACATTTGAATTTTTTTGTTATTATTATGAATTATTATTATAAAAACAAATCTGACAAGTGCAACACATATAAACCACAAGAATGTAGCCGAGTTGATAAAGCTCTTTACCTAATGTAATAAATCTTAGAGCGGATCAATAGAACGATCTAAAATTACTCAAGTTCGCGGTAATGTTGAGCAAACAATTTCATCCTGTAGTCGATGTACACAGAAACACAGGAAGCTAGCGATAAATTAAAACTCATGTAGATATTGATATTATAAACTAGCAACCTGCCTGCGGTTACGCGCACGTAATATATAAAGTTTAGGACTTACATACATCTGAAATGTATAAACTCTCTTGTTTTGTTTGTCTTGTTTTTTAACCGACTTTATCAAAAAGGAGAAGGTTCTCAATTCGTCGGAATCTTTTTTTTTTATGTATGTTCACCGATTACTCGAAAACGGCTGAACCGATTCGGAAAATTATTTTTTTGTTTGAAAGGGAAAGTTTCCTTCACAGGTGGTCCGATATAAATTTTATCAAAATCGGTCGAGAAAATAAACGAATATCTAAAAATTGTATACATCGATGATGTTTTCATGTACTTTCATACCTCGCTGTCTCATTGGAGCGTTGCGTTTATTTGGCCTACCCATATTATATATATAAAATTCATCTACTTTCCACTAAAAATTTATTATAGGCTCAAATTTCATTCAATTAAGTCGGTTTCTTTTTAGTTTATAAAACGTAATTATCGTAGTTAAGGTAGTTATAAGATGGATCATGTAAAAAAGCGCTAGGACCAGGACGAGTTTCTTGCCGGTTCTTCTCGAGCTTGGGTTAGGAGGGATTGGCACCTAAATTCAACTTGTATGTAAGACATTTCAAAGTGATCTTTGTGACGGCATTGAATAAAGTATCTTTTGACTTTGGCACGCTCTAGGTCACAGACTACATGACGATTGTTACAGCATGATTGATCCACGACATCTAAACTTATATTCATTGGGAAACTTCGTCGTGTCTTCTCATCACCCAATCAAAGTCAAAAAACGAAAATGTTTAATCAGTGCGTTCAACCAGTAATGACATACGGAGCCAAAATGTAACCACTCACCATGCGGCTTGTCCACTTGTTCAAGGTCGCTCAACTAGCTATGGAGAGAGCTATGCTATAATTTTTAGGGAAACCCTTAAGGATAGAATCCGGAATGACGTTATTCGTCAGAGACTAAAAGGTCACCGACATAGCTCAGCGAATTAGCAAGCAAGGCAGTAGGCAAGTCACATATGCTGCAGAACCGATAACCGTTGTGCAGACTGCTTTTTGAGTAGCTGCTTGTCGGCAAACGTGGTGTAAAGCGCCTTGTAGGTAGATGGGGCGACGATATTCGCAAAGCAGCGGGCAGGGATTGGAGGACTCTTCCACCAATCCTGATGAAGCTGAAGATCGAGCTTAGTGCATGCCATAGGAGAGGCCTATGTCCAGCAGTGGATGTCATCATCACCATTTTCCGGTGTCAGTACACAGGCAGATGATGATGATGACAGACCCAAAACGAGAATGCGAGATGATCTCGACACCTTTGACAGAGCTTGGGTCCAATTAGCACAAAACCGATGACTGGGGAGATCAAGGGGAAACCTTTGCCCAGCAGTGGGACACGATGCTAATCGTGAAAGTTGTGGATCTTAGGATATTTATTTGTAACTGTATCTTTAATAATAGCTCAACCAATTTAAGTATTTAAATTTAGTATAAAATATATGTACCTGGATAAATATTAAGGGCTAATTTTTGTTACGCAGCCAAAGCCGAGGGCAGCAGCTAGTGTCTAATAAACGTCCACCAATCGTAGATTTAAAACATTTTTGGCTACGGGTGGATATAATGAGGACGCTCTGAGAATAATCATCAGCTTGTATTAATATATAATAATACTAAATATTGGTGGACAATGCACACAACACCATCTAGCCCTAAGCATAGCTTGTATTATGGTGACTAGATGACTGATAGAATACTTATATATTTTTAAGTAGATACTTACGATATTTTATACCACCCAGACATATCACAAACACCTACGCTCATCACACAAATGTTTGTTTTGTAAGAGAATCGAACACCTACAACGCAGAAGGCAGAGCTACTGAGCTACCAACTAAGCTGAGAAACCAGTCAAATTAAGGAGTATTAGAAACAAAAATCATGTATTACGCCACGTTGCAGATTCAAAGTCAAAAAAAAACCGGCCAAGTGCGAGTCGGACTCGCGCTCCGAGGGTTCCGTAGAAACCCTCGCATATATAGATAGATATAGATAGATAGATAGATAAAAACTTTATTTGACACAACATTACACAGACACAAAATAAGGTACAAAATTAAATACTAAACTTAACTACTAACACTAAAAGAAAAATAAAATATGCACACGAGTTATAGCAAACACACAAAGTAGTTAAGAAGCAGGGCAGGTGCAAGAAGGTCTGTGTAGTAGATATGACAAAAAGGACCAGTCTCAGCTTAGTGTGCAGGGAAATTTTACTTATAGGTATATAAGTAAAATTTCACCCATCACGACAATCGAGTCATAGTTGGGTGTGACAAAAATATTACAGTTTTCGCAATTTTTCCTTTATCTGTTCTATAAGACGTTGCTTCGTACCAAATTTCAAGATTCTGAGTTCACGGGAAGTATCCTATTGGTTATGATTCCCTTGCGAGTTGCGAGTTTGAATATATGCGACTTAAATTGCTGTTTCTCTTGATTGCGTTGAAATAGAAGTTTGATTTTGTTACAGCTTAAAGGTATTGTAGACTTGAGTATTTGATATGAACTTCAATTTAATACCTCTACGCGTTCATGAGAAAAGAGGTAGTAAGTTTAAAATTATTAAAAATATTTTGATTATATGATGTAACTAAAAATGTACGGTTATCGCAATTTATCCTTTATCTGTGCTATAAGACGTTGCTTCGTACCAAATTTCAAGTTTCTGAGTTCACGGGAAGTACCCTGTAGGTTTTGATTCTCTTGCGAGTGTCGAAAATTTGCGGAAATATGCGGCACAAACGGCTGTATCTTTTGATTGCGTTGGCTTAGAAGTTAGATTTTTTCACAGATTTAAGGGACAGTAGACTTGAGTTTTTGATATAAATTTCAGCTCCACGCATTCCTGAGAAAAAGTGTCATGAACTCATGACAGACAGACGAACGGACGGACGGACAACAAAGTGATCCTATAAGGGTTCCGTTTTTTCCTTTTGAGGTACGGAACCCTAAAAATCAAGTCAATATATACTTTATTTAATACAATTACAAGGATCACTTTGAAACGTCTTACATACTAGGTAATTTAGGTGCCAATTCCTCCTAACCTTAAAACTCGTGTTGAAACTCGGCAAGAAACTCGTCCCGGTCCTAGCGTTTTTTTGCATGATCCATCTTATAACAACCTTAACTACGAAAAACGAATACAAAAGAGTTAACTGTCTGAGGACAGAGCGACATGAGGCCATGCATTCCTATTAATAATATAGTCATACATATTACAATACGCGTTCTTTAAAAGACTACCCTTTATGTATGCTTTAATTCTCGCCTGAATACTGAACCGCTACTTAAATTTGTAGGCTCCTTACACGACGTTTCCGTCACTTTCCTCATACAATTTGAAGGATAATGGTTCTTATTTATCTCGATGGATAATAGGGTCTCATCCGTTTGAACTGATTTCAGAGACTTAAGCGGCGGCGTTTCAGTATTCGGGCGTCTGACAATCATGAAACTTGAGAGCACAGGTGGTAGTGGAAGTGAACCTGCCTTTTGATCCTAAGGTCGTGAGTTCGACTCCGGTTGTGCACCAATGGATTTTTCAGTTTACAATTAATGTGTGCTATACCAGTACTTTTAAACGGCGAAGAAATGCATCGTCATATCGTAGAACCTAAAAAGTTCGAAGATATGTGCCAAGTGCACGAAAGGAGCCTCTGAGTCGCACTTTAATCCTTTCACCACAGTGGTTTGAAAAAACTAGTAAAAAGATAAAAAGATAAAACTTAACACATGTAGAGAAAGACAAAAAGATACATTATTCAATTAAATCAAAGACCATTTAGAATCAACTTCTTGAATGCTAGGTGAATGTAGTTCAAGAAGAATTCGGCAAGAAACTCGTCTCGTCTTAACACTTTTTAGTATGATCCTTGCTTTTTCTTACGGATGCAGAGCCGAGTTGGAACAGATTCGTCCCAAGCATTTTTGTCGTCTAAATAATCTGATATTTTATAATATGCTCTACGAGACAGTTTTACGTAATTACGTTCTTAAATTTGCCAATAGACAAATCTAGCACGTCGCTTGGGACCTTGTTATAGAAGCGTACACATTTCCATATAAATGATTTACTAAATTTAGCGAGCCTAAGAGTGGGAACAGCGAAATTATCTATATTTTTAGTGTTAATATTATGATTAAGGGTGTTTTTAACCGACTTCAATAGATGAGGTTCCCATTTTTTTTTTGTTACCTCATAATTCGCCATTTATGAACCGATTTGAAAAAACTGATGTCATGTCAAAGTATATACTTTCCGATTGGTCCCATATAAATATAATTAGTAGTTAGGTGTTTAAATAAAAAAACTGAAAAGAAAACGTCATCCACTTGGATGAAATGAAATTTTGATATATTGCTTTTATACATGGGGTCGGTTGTCTTTTTAGTTTTTAAAACGTAATTATTTTTCTTAGTTTTGTGAACATAAATAATTATTCAAATTGCTGACTGAGGCTATGATTATATCCTTTAATATGTTTCTAAGTGATTCTCAAGGTCCCATGTTATAAGTTGCACGAACAGCCATAAATATGGGGTTGATATTTGAAGCACTGATGTGTGGGGCACTTAACACTTCAGTCAAATTTGCAACCATTCAACATATTATGTTGTTGTAATCTGATAGATGCTGTTGGGACTTGATTGTGTGTGCAGGTGCGTTGTGCTTATTATAATCATTTACGTTAACAGATACTTGCCCACTAACCGACTTTAGAAAAGGAGAAGGTTCACAATTCGGTGTTTAATTATTAAATTTTTTAGAATTCCATTCTCTTTCAAAACTTTCGTGAGTTGTACTATACATTTTGATAAACACGGGCTTTACGCTCGAGTTCACGAGCAGCAACGAGCGGACTGCGGATCAAACTCACCCTGATGAAGATTCTCTAGATGAATCGAAACAATGTCGGTGCCTCCATTGACAAAATAATACGTGAGTAAAGCTCGTGTTTATCAAAATGAATTCAATTCAGTTTAATTACAGTAATAATACCAGCGGGTCCTGTCGGCAAGGTCGAGAGCTTACATTAAGGCTTACCTAAGTGCACGAAAGGAGCCTCTGAGGCGCACTTTAATCCTTTCACCACACTGGTTAGAACTAACTAGTGACACGATAAGAAGAATAAGCATATTATGTTATAGGAGTGCACCTGCATTGCTAATTTTCAATGACAATTAGCAGAACTAAGTAGCAAATAATTACATTTTAAAACTAATAATTGGTTTAAAAGAAATTTATTCTCAAAAAGACAAGTATTGTCACTTACATGAGAAAAAGTTTGACATAAAGTAAATATAACTTGGTAATAAGTAGATCGTTTGAGCACCTGGGTTACTGTATAGGTAAGTAGGATTAGTATTTACCCATCCGATGCATCACGAAATCATAGAAATGAGTGTCAACAATATGCTATGAATGTTCAGAGTTTTAAATGCATTTAATGAGCTCACATTTTTATAATTGGCGGTATTTAGTTATAAAGTTATATTTCTTCGAAAGTATTTTTTTTTGCCGTTGTTTGTATGCGCCTTCGGTTATTCGGTTAATGATTACGTTGTTAAAACTAAAAGACAACCGACTTCATGTATAAAAAATCAAAATATCATAATTTCGTTTCACCCAAATAAACATATTTGTTTAAGTTTTTTTTTATTATAAACCTAACTACTGAACCGATTTTTATGAAACTAATATGGAATTCATCGGGAAGTATATCCTTTCAAATGAAATTAGATTTTTTCAAATCGGTTCAGAAAAGACGGAGTTATGAGGTAACAAACATAAATTTAAAAAAATACAGTCGAATTGAGAACATGAACTTCCTTTTTGCAGTCGGTTAAAAAGAAAACCGACTTCATTGAATTAAATTTGAGATCATAAAAATACAACCAAATTGAGAACCTCTTCATTTTTTTTAAGTCGGTTTATACCACTAGAAAGTTACAAGAAAGAAAAATATCGAAATTTCGTTCACTTCGATGACATATTTTGAAACATTATACGGATGGACAAATATTTAGTACAATTCCGCCAATATTTGTCCATCCGTTTAATGTTTTGTAATAGATTTCCGCAAAGTCACGCCTGAATCAATTGTCTATATTTTGAAACATAAAAAACAAACGAATTTAGAACCTAATCCTTTTTTTGAAGTCGGGTATATTTAGTATGATAATTAGAATTGGCTATGATCCCTATAGACGATAGTGCAGCTGGCTTGAGTATGAGTACATTCAATTCAATTCACGTCGCCGCGGTAATAAATAACAAAATGTCTGTCTGTCAGTTGTAAATTTCCAGCATTCATGCCTCGGTGTCGCGAGCACGTGCTCTTGTTATGTGTCGATTCGAATATTGGACTGGCTTATCGAGCAAGCAAAGCGAGTTTTCCATTTTTAGCCAACTTCAAAAAAGAAGTAGGTGGTCAATTCGTCTGAATTTTTTTTTTACGTTTGTTACCTCAGAACTTTCCACTGGGTGAACCGATTTTGATGATTCTTTTTTTTTTGAAAGCTGGTCCAGTTCTGACATTGACATCCATGAGAAAAATTTGCAACAAGTGTAAGTCTTAAATGCACGAATAACTCAATATCACGCCAACCGATTTCGATGATTCTTTTTTAACCGACATAAAAAGGAGGAGGTTATCAATTCGACTGGTTTTTTGAAGTGAAAACTTCTTTTAGCGCGGTACGCATATTTTTAGGTGAGGTAAAACCTCTGGATTCGCGACACCGTTACCGTCTGCGGCGAGGCGCAGCCGGCTGCCGGGCTCGCCCCATTTGATTATAAACCTTATTTCACATGTTTACAGTCTACTTTTGTATGGAGAAGTTTACTGCGTTAGGTTATTTGATATATTATCTACATTCTGAACAAAAAATATTGCATCATCTGTGTTCGTTCAGTATTTGATTGGCAGTCGCCATAATTACTGATTTTGAAGTGATTTATTACTAAACTCTAACGCGCCAAAATAAGTTTTCACTTCTGTCGGCACTCGCGGAGTGCAACCCGTTTTTTTTTATATTCAATTTAGTCGGTTGTCTTTTTAGTTTTTAAAATGTAATCATAAGGTTTACACTCCTTAGTTTTATTATTGAATGTAGCGACATTCACTTTCGGAAGCCTTTACTGTACGTGGTCAGAGTCATGTAGAGGATAGAAGTCTAATATAGGCCAAGTAAGTCAGTAAGACAGTAAATCAGTAAGTAAGTAAGTCAGTAAGTCAGTAAGTATAACAATGACTAGTTGTTCTAAACAGCATCTAAATGAATAAATGAATTTATTATGGAGTTTTCATTAACTTATTTGAGGTTTGCAAATAAGGCACTACTCATACTCATAATATTATAGTAATTTTCACTCAAAACGGGATATTTACCATGATATATGAGTTTTTCTGCTTCCCGATATTACGGCACAGTTGCATGCGCCATGATCACGGATAAACTGAAGTCTTTGTGGGTGAGTGTTATTGGCAGATAAAACGGTCTACCCTCTTTCTCAGTCTTATATCATGGTCTTATATTATATTGTTACCAACTACTACAAACATTTATTAAAAAAATAACAAACAATCCACCTAAAACGAAAACTTAACCAACACTTATAATTGCAATCATGAAATCAACACAAAAGTTCCCTAACAGCGATACAGCGCAAAGATACTAAGTTCCTAACACAACGAGACGTCCGTCGAGTCTGAAAGCCAAGCGAAAAGTGTGCGCGCGCTGTCCGGCTCGCTCTTTTTATACACTGGCCCACGTGGTTTTTGTGACGTCACCAGGTCTCTAACAATATCATATATCATGGTGAATATCCCGTTTTGAGTGAAAATTATGTTCAAAACCATGATAGTTTTTGAAGTTATATTATAGATAGTTCTATTAACTGTGATAATTTTATTAATATACATATGCCATAACTTTGAAAAACTTTTATGTACCCCAGCGGTTGGATGGATAGAAAATTATTTCTTGCACACCACAAATACATTGGGCTGTTATAAGAAACAATGTTTAGCTACACGGTAGTACAATGGGTTAAGTTTTTTGACGTGATAACGTCTTATAAATCTATGAACGCCGGCTGCACGCACGAAAAATTTTCACGTTCCGATAAGCTAGAGATGGAGAGGCACTATCGGCCTAAGCTTTCGGCTTGTGACGCATCTTGATATGTTTAAATTATGCAATTTGCATCAATGTTTTTTTTATGACGTTATCACGTAAAATTATCGTCTGTAAACCGACTTTACAGACAACCATTTTTTTTAACTTTCAAAACGTTCGTGAGTTTACATTTTAATAAATTTATTTGAAAAAATAATATGTAATGTAAAATGTATAGGTAGCGGTTCTAAACTTGATCAAAATCTACGACTTCAAATCTTAATATTTATCAAACGAATCTGTATCGCAAAACTTTTAAAAAATCTTATAATATCTTTAAGATACCTATCTAACAATAAAAAAACAACCCCTGGAATCATTAATATCGGCTAATAATTGACAACCTCTGTGGCTTTCTAGTCTGGCTGAGACGTTGGTTGCGGGTTCGATTCCCGCCGCGAGACAAATGTTTGTATGATCTGCAAGTATTTGTCTTGTGTCTGGGTATTTCTATGTATAATATGTATGTATTTACAAAAAGAGTATATAAGTATTAAATCAGTCATGTGATTCCCATAACACAAGCTCTGCTTACTTTGGGGCCAGATGCTGTGTGAAATGTCCGGAAATATTTATTTATTTAATTGGCGGCGATATCATGTAACACACATATAAATTATTAATGCCGGAAATTTCACACAGCATCATCTGGCCCTAAAGTAAGTAGATCTTGTGTTATGAATACCAAATGACTGAAATAAAATAATACCTATATATATACAGCCGAATCGTGAACCTCCGTCTTTTTAGAAATACTTTTTTTGAAGTATCTTTTATGAATTTCTACAACAATATTCGTATAATGATTATGTTGTACTGTCAAAATAAGGTATGAGTTATTAGATCGTTTTCGCTTCTTGGCCATTTGATGTTTTTTTGATCACTTTAACTTTAAATACAATCGCTCTCACTGCTTAAAATCATGTTTTAGATCCACAAAAGTACAACCTCAAAACCTTTGTGCCTCTAAAAACTTTTTACAAGTGAGTTGGGTTTCTCTAGCGGCTATGAATACTGTTATGTTGCTTTTCGGTTAGTCTAAAAACAACATGAGGAAGATAGGCAGTTAAGTGCCTGAACACCTTTGAAATTTCACTAATGGCCGTAGGATTTGGCAAGCGTTTACTGAAATAACACTTAACTAAGTATACGCCTATTCGTATAACAGCGTCATCCAGCCGGGCCCCCACCACAGATGTCTGTCGAGCTATTCAAATCTAGATAAGCTCTTGTGGTAGTGATGTGACCATAGCACAAATTGCAATATTTTATACTCTAATACTATCTATAAACATTCAAATTAATTGTCGTGCGTTAGTTTAGAAAAAAACTCAAAAATTGACTGACTAATTTGATTTTTTTGATGTGATAACGTCTTATAAATCGATGAACGCCGGCTGCACGCACGGAAAATTGTCACGTTCCGCCTGAGCCGAGCGTGCAAGCGGGAGCGAGGAACAAGCGATTGAGAGACACGATCGGCCTAAGTGTTCGGCTTGTGACGCATCTTAATAGGTTAAAAGTATGCAATTTTTCATTAATGTTTTCTTATGACGTTATCACGTAAAATTATCGTCCGTACCGACTTTACAAACAACCATTTTTTTTGTTTCGTTCGCTTTAATACTGTGTTGGTCCCTACCATTCGTATAGCTGTTTTGAAAAAGGTCGTTGGAGATGCGTTATCAATAATGTACTTACAAAAAATGCATATTTAATTATTTTCCGACTTATATTACCTCTCTAGGACATCTCTATCAGATTCGATAAATTCCGGATATCTCACATCTAACTGGCGTCGGTAACGAGTGTTTGAGCGTAATTCCCATCTCTCGATGGAACTTGGCTTTTGTGGTCTCATTCTAGGCATTGATATTGAAGGTGTAATCAGTTTCTTACATTTATTTAATGTCTTTTATTTTATTTTATTTATTTAGGGACAATAAACTGCTACAATATACAATATTTTAGATAAAAGGTCACTTAAATATAGTAAAAATATCATAGCCCACTGCATTATCCACATATTCGGTATAACAGCATTGAATGTTTGTGGTAGTACGCCGATAGAGGCTTTTATAAAAATTGTAGGTCTTAAACTAATTTCAAGTAATTGGGTATCGTGAATCTTTATACAATAATAGAATTAGGAAATTAAACATAACAAGAACCAAAATATGTAGGATATGTAAGGAAGAAAATATTATTGAACATTAGAGTAGTAAGAATATTGAGAATATGCTTTTTAAACATCCATTTAGAGCATGCAAAAATATCGATGTCTGTGAAAGTAGAATTATAAGACTCAACCATTCGACGCATGGACTGCGTAGTCCAGAGTTCGTGCGACAGGTGTTTACAGCAAACAAAGTACCCGCGCGAACCTGCCGCCTATGGAAGGTCCGGGCTTCCTAGCAAAGTTTGGTAGTGAGGTCATTAACGTCAAAACTACTATTAACAATACCGTATAGTAAGTTGGATTCTAAGTAAGTGCGTCTAGATTCAAAGGGTAGGAGATTGTACTTGTCCAACAGTTGCCACACACAGTTGTAACAGTCTTTATACGAGTACAAATAAAAAACATGTTTTAATTACAGAAATGAATTACAGAATATAATAAATAGTTGAGCTATCTAAGGACTATTTAAAACGATCTATTGATAGCTCAACTGATCCAGCATCCTCAAGTAACTGGCGGCATGTTTAATGGCAACTCTTATACGGTGGACCCAATGGGAACCAGCTCTTGGGTCACGCAATGTTTCTATTGAAAACGCGATGGGCTTCTGTTACCCACTGGCCCTGGGTTTCAACTTCAAGAGGTCATAATATATATGTATCAAATATGCCTTTTTTGAGGCCCTAGGCACAATCAGCCGCTGC
Organism: Lampropteryx suffumata; assembly: GCA_948098915.1. Taxonomy (NCBI): domain Eukaryota; kingdom Metazoa; phylum Arthropoda; class Insecta; order Lepidoptera; family Geometridae; genus Lampropteryx; species Lampropteryx suffumata. The sequence goes on along the minus strand of OX402545.1, from coordinate 17,117,668 downwards.
TCCAGCTATGACAGATATTAATAATAATAATAATGCTAGGCACTTCCAGCATCATCTAGCCCCAAAGTAAGCCGAGCGTGTGTTATGGGTACCAAAAGACTGATATACCATATACTACTTTTATATTTTTTGTAAATACATACATACATAGTATAAATAGAAAAATAGCCAAACTCCCAAGGGACAAAGACTCATTTTATAATTATAATTTCAGGTTCTTTTTAAGTATGTGGAGGAACCGAAGCCCTACTGACTTTGAGGCCAGATGATGTTGTGTGAAATGTCTGGCATTATATATTTATTTATCTCACTCTCAAAACTTTCGAGAAAATAAAACTGTTATCTAAATTGGTAAAGAATAAGGAAATAGAAATGGGAAGCTGATGCTATTGGCAATGAACCATTGCTGCCCACCTTTGTAAAGCCAGTCTTGACTTAGGTGATCAAAAATAGATTATAGATCCTAAATTTGAGTTCGAACCAAACATTTTTCTTATTTTTTATGTGTGGGTACTCATCGCCATTGTTATGTAGGAAGCCTACAGACGTGTTGACTTAAAGACGGTATTATTCACACTCGTTTATTTGACAGTTAGCGATGCATAAGTGGCGCCGCCACGTCTACCTACTTAGGTAGGTAGGTACATACATAACAGATTTCTAAGGAGATACTCAGATACATTTTCCGAAACCCGGGTTTTTAGATGTATTATTTTGTCGATGAAGGCACCGACACCGTTTCGATTCATCTAGCTAGAGAATCTATATCATGGTGAGTTTGATCCGCGGTTCACTAGCTCCCGTTCGCGCTCGCATTCTCACTCAAACAGAGTCGATGCTTTCATCGACAAAACAATACAAAAACCCATGTTTCCATGTGTATCCTTGGGTATTCTCATTCTCATTTTAATTTCATTATTTCAATGAGTAGTTCACTTTCTTTTTTCTAACACTCTCTCAGCTAACCTCTCTGTTTATAATAAGACACTAAAAGTTGACTCACAACATATACTGTACAGTAGGTATATAAGCATCGTTTAATAAAATTCGTTCAGCATTCTAAAAGCGTGTATACATCGAGCTTGTTATTGAATATCTTGGATATTTGCTGCACATTGTCAAGAATTCTATACGTCGCAGGCATTATGGAAATATCGGAACATATGCAACTTCTAGAAACTTCTTCCGTACATATACTAGCAGGTAGTCATATATGGTAAAATATTATAAATGTATGCTTTTGCTCTTATTCACTGAAGAACTTTCTAATGAAACGCTCTTGACTCCATTATGACAGCTGTCTTTTATAAAACACTATATTTTTGACAGGTATGCCAAGTTTCAGCTCAATCAGCCTATTGAGGAGTTAAGGAGTTAGGTTCTTCTTCTTATCGTGTCACTATTATATCGAACCAGTGTGGTGAAAAGCTTAAAGTACGCCTCAGAGACCCTTTCATGCACTTGACACATGTCTTCAAACTTTTAAGGTTCTACGACATGCCGGTATCCTCGTGATGATTACTTCACCATTTGAGAGATCCGTTGAACAGCATCCTGTCTCTATTATCAGATCAGATCACTGTTCATATTTTATATCCATCTACTTAGTGTGCGATGTTTAAGGCTCAGCGCAAACGGGCCACCGACCACAGCCACCGGTAGCTGTCGCGCGCTACCGCCACATTTGTAAGTGTCAGAAGCGAGCGACAGCCACCGGTGCTCGGAAGTCGCCACACGCTCTTCTTACACGGAAAGTTTGTTCGTGCTATTGTTAATAAGCAGACAACGTAGACGACGCCGTCGCCGCCTATATTGGGTACATCCAAACGTAGACTGCCCGGAGGGTGGAGCAGTGCGACAGTGGCGGGTGTCGGCGTCTTGTGTGGCCCGTAGCGACCACAAGTGGCGAGTCGCGGACACTGCTGTAGCGAGTGGCTGCCACCGACTACACGAAATCTTATATTAAAATAAAAAGTATGTTAAGTCACTGTCGCTGGCCACCAGTGGATGTGGTCGGTGGCCCATTTGCGCCGAACCTTAATAATGAAATTACCAACAATGTTCTCAAACATGCTAAATTAATCAGATTATCACCAGTCTCTTATTAAGTAGGTACATAGTTACCAACTAGTGAACATTTGCAGTACTTCCCTGAGAGCGTAGTCAAGTTCGAAGCTTCTTATTTAATATAATTAAGCTAAGCCAATAAATTAAATTCAATTGTTGGAAAGTATAACGACGACATTATTAATTTAGATAATATCTTTCAAACAGCTTCGGAAAACTCCGGATGAAGAAAATTAAGTCTAAGCCTACGGTCAGAACTCAGCAAGTAATGTGAATTCGTAATATCCTGGATATTGAAGAGGAAAAAGGAATAACTTTGTTCAATTTCATTTCCATGCGCTATCCGCCTAAATATTTATAATATAGCCTCTGCCCGCGGCTTAGCCCGTTTTATACATATTTAAAAAGTACAAATCCATACTAATAATATTATTTCGAAAGTGTTTTTATCATTTTCTTTACATGTTTTTTGGGGTCTAATTGTTGCTTACATTTTCACGGCTTTAAGTAAAATTTGGTATTTGGCTTTTTATATTGGTATCACGCGTGCGAGTTATAAGAGCATTACGTTGTAAGACATACCAAACCAAGTCTCATAAAATTCTGATCTGTGAGCAATATGCCATTGCTCACGGGTTGAAGTATAACGTAGCGAAAACCGAGATGATGGTATTCAGATCGGGAAGAGGCCCAGAGATAGTGCCAGAGGTACAGTTGAACGGCGCGACCATTAAAATGGTCAAGCAGTTTAAATACCTTGGTATTTAAACTGCTTAAACTGCTGCGGCATTTGCTGCCGGAGTCATTGAAAGACGACAGTGGTATAGAGAGGGAGAGAAGGGCTATTGCAATAAGGGGGAACATGCTCGCACGCCGCTTTGCTAGCTGCACCTCAGATGTGAAGAACACGCTATTTAAGGCATATTGTCTAGGTATGTACACCTGCCAACTTTGGTCCAACTTCACAAGAAAATCTATCAGCACCATAAGAGTACAGTACAACAATGCGTACCGAGCTCTTATGAGGCTGCCCAGAAATTGCAGCGCGTCGAGTATGTTCTCTGATGCGGGGGTTCCGGATTTCTTCGCTATCATAAGAAAGCGTATAGCGGCTTTTTGGAATAGATTAAGTCGCTCCAACAATACCACCCTAAAGGCTGTTTTTGACTACCTACCTAGCGAATCCAATCTACAGGCACTGGATTTCTGTCCACCTGGACGGAAAAAAAAAATGACACCATACCAATATGGTAAATGGGTACTATGGATTTTTATTCATATACTTTGTATTAAGGTATTCTGAATGTTTTATTCTTTTGTATAGTTTAGTATTTTTTGTGATATGGGTGTCGATGTCTGAAATAAACGAATTTATTATTATTTTATATTATTATAAAAAAAATTCTGTCATTATTACGTGAAAACGAAATGAAAATTCAGAGTGGAATCTAATCTTAAACTGATGCTTCACTGACCGATTAACATGCTTCGCGTCGGCTTAGCATAGGTATGTGGTGGGTACGTAGGTGTCTCCTGGTTTTCATCTCAGAATCGTAGAATTATTAGTGCGATAAAATATGTCATTAAAATAAACGAAACTGCGATATTTCGCTTTTTTAGCCGACTTCAAAAAAAGAAGGAGGTTTTCAATTCGTCTGAATCTTTTTTTAATATGTATGTTCTCCGATTACTCAAAGACTTTGAAAAGAAAGTCTTTGAGTAATCGTTTTTTACCGTTTTTTTTATCGTTTTTTTTAGTTGTTTTACAATAAAAAATTTTTTTTTTGTTTTAAAGAGTTATACTTCCCAGGTGGTCCCATTGAAATTTTATCGAAATTGGACGAGTGGTTTTTAAAAAAACTAATAAAAATCGAAAAATTCTATACATCGATGATATTTTTTATACACATGAAGTCGGTTGTCTTTTTAGTGTAATTATTGTGACTTTCCAGTGTTTTTATAGACTTAAAAAGGGGTTTTTAATTAGGCTGTATTTTTATGGGCTCAAATTTCATTCAATGAAGTCGGTAATTTTTTTAGTTCTTAAAACATAAATATTGTACTTTCCCTTTCTGTATAATATTACTAGGATAAATATAACATCCAAACTTCTTCGTCTCACCGCAACATGCACACGACAAGATGCGTTAGAGCATGCATTGTGCGCATTTTGACTGGCAGAGCAGGCCCTGAGTGCTTTTTAATAGAGCGTAACTTGGCTCGAGTTACTCGGCCTAGTAACTGCTAGCAAGCTGTGACGGCCTTGGAGACTGACGCAGAATAAATCATAGTTGCTACTGTACTGAATAACACTATAAACGGGATATTTACATCAAGCCCACCCGCGAGTTCCCGTGAATGGTACCTACATAAAAAGCAGTATATTTGCTTTTAACTTCTTAGAATACCTTTATGCCAAGTTTCGTTCAAACCCGTTCAACTGATGTGTGATTGAACGACAACATAATATAAACATCCAAGCATTCACACAAACTTTAATTTTTTATCATATTCGTAGGATGCTGGTTGTGAGTACTTTTATTAACATAGTTTGACCACGATGTCGCCTAATGGTAAGCGACGATGCGGCCGACGATGGGGCATGCAGGTCTAGAAGCCACCCATTCACTCATGACTTGAAGAGACCCAGATTGTTTTCAGGAAAGACACGACGGCAAAGTATTCCAATCCTTGGCTGTACGCATTATAAATGTGGAAGCAAAGCGCTTTACCTGTAAGTGGTAGACTGACAAGATATAGGTGGTACTGAGCCGTACGTTTGCTTGTCCTGTTGTGTAAATTATAATTGAGAGAGAAAATTGAGCTTGAATTGACAAAATACAGCGTGATTTGACATATTTTATATACTTGACATATTTGACAAGCGTGGGCTAAGCGTATGTTTTCGTGGTTTATTTCTGAATCCTAGCATTGTTTTTTTTAATTTTGCCGATGTTTCGGCAGGCTTGCATCGTGTTCACGGGATAAAGTATTATTAAAGATAATAGTTACTACAAATCTGGTTAAGCAAAACAGCGGGAGGAAAACGGTATGCCGTAAAACCTGATGATGTGCCGAGTACACGAAAGGAGTCTCTGAGGAACGCTTTGCTCCTTTCACTACACTTGTTTGAAATAACTAGTACCACGACGCGAAGAACTGAATACTGTCTGCAAAGTTCTTAGAGTTATCATCATCATGATTGGCCTTAGTTTATCTGTTTCATATCTTGGAGTAGGAATGTAAACTAAAAAGCCTACGAGCTGAGAACTAGAACTAGAAGACACCACCAGCCCCTTAATAATAAGCATGAACAATGCCTTTGTATATTAAACTATATTAAACTGCCAGCACACAAAATTAAGTTAATTTTACGTTGCGTTCAGACAATAAGTGGCATACGCCTGCCTCTATGTAGAGTACTGCGGAGACAGGTTAAGTAGGTGTACTTGAAAATGTGGAGTGCAGAGAAAATCCGTATGCAGGCAAATAAAAGTTGGTTTTTATAAAAACAGACAATCCGTATTTCCATTTTGAATTTCTCTGTTTCGACACCAAAAATTCATTCGATGATTTTCCACATTCCTATATGTAAATAATCTTCAATCTCAACTTCTGACTGTTTTGTTTCGAACATTTTGACGCAAAGTCATTCTAAATCAACAATTTCGATGTTCTAAACTGATCATGAATTTCTTAGTTCTTCTTCTTCTTCGTGAATAGCATGTGTCATAATAATGTAAATTTTGCCAGTGTCAAGTGTTTATATTGTTTATAGTATGTGATGTCGGATTCTTCGTTTGTCGCTTCATGAAGTAACATAGCTCTGCTAATTTAATATTTCTTACTCGTTTTATGCACGTTTTATTCAGTAATCTTAGCGGAATTTGAATGAATAAATTGTGACTACATAAGATAAGCAGGGACAATTAAAGTATATGTGTATTATGGTGCAATGTGATATAAACGACGAGGAATCCCAAGAAAATTCTAGACGGCCATTCCGCAATGACGTTTAGAATTGACAATTGACCATTGACTAAGACTAATTCACAACAAATTTACTATAAACAAATAGAAATACTTGTCACTGGCAAAATTTACATTATTATGTCACATGCCATTAACAAAGAAGTAGTATAATGACACAAAGTTGTATCTTGTCGTTCGGTACCTATTTGTTATTTTAGACTTGTACTGAAATATACAGGATAATACAATAACTTATAGGCAAAATACAGAATCCAGTTCACTGACCGCAGGTAAAGTGCCCTAAAGGCTGGCAAAGTTACCTCGTTGTTTAGCCTTTCTAATTCTGTGTCCGAGGTAAGCACCAGCCCTTTGATCATTGGTAATATTATTGACATAGTATAAAACAAAGTCGCTTCCCGCTGTCTGTCTGTCTGTCCCTATGTATGCTTAGATCTTCAAAACTACGCAACGGATTTTGATGCGGTTTTTTTAGTAGATAGAATGATTTAAGAGGAAGGTTTATATGTATAATACATACATAATATAGTAGAGAAACACTGATCATTTTAGAGGTTAGCGTATATGGGTTCAACGTATTAGAAGTACTGAGCTACAGCAACGCGTGGCCGGGTTAGCTAGTTATTGATATTTTATAAAAAAGATGGGTATTTTTTAATAAATTAATTATACGTATTATTTTTGCTCGAATCAAAAAGAAACACAAAACTTTTGTTTTAATTATTCACACCCGAGTCGATAACTATAGCTATATATGAATAAAAACACCAAAATCACAAATGAAATCCGAAATACCTTGAGAAAAATAAATAATATAGGAGCGCAATGTTTGTTTCAAGATGACCAAAAATAGTCAACTAATTTATTTATAACCTGTTTCTTTTCAACATTTCAAACGAAGAAACTAAGATAAATAAATTAACAATACATTAATTAATCATTATTGTTATTTTATTATTATTATGCAGTTGAGCTATTATAGCTTTAGATAGCTTTAAACGATCCTTAGATAGCTCAACTATTACACATGTATTTCATGTACTTATTCATAAAATAAACATTTATCGGAGTAATTTTTGGAATAACTGTAGGACAGACTGGCATATTAACTCAGTTGGTAGTAGCTCTGCCTTCTGTGCTGTAGGTAGAGAGTTCGATTTCCTCCAAGGATAAACATTTGTGTGATGAACATAGATGTTAGTTCTGTGTCTGGGTGTTATAAGGTATCATACGTATGTATTTAAAAATATAACATTCTATCAGTCATTTGCTTTGGTTACCATAATACAAGATATGTTTAGTTTAGGGCCAGATGGTTTTGTGTCCAATGTCCTTATATATTAGGTTTCTTGACAATTTGTCACTTGGCCGAATACTAACCTGAGCTGAATATTTTACAAAATCAAAATTCTAAAGCTTTCCATTACAAAAAAGCGTGATAGATTTTGATTAAAGGTGGTCTTTAATTAGTCTTAGGCGTAGGCTATTTTTTTACTCGATGAAACAATAACTAGAATAAATTTTCAATAAAAAAAATGGGTCAGAAAAAGGAGCTGTGCCAATTAGCATAGTGTTGTACAAGACCTGAATATTAAACAATCGTTTTCAAACTTCTGTTTTGTGTTGTGGCAACACGCCAAACAAAACGGTAATTACACAACCAGTCAGGAAATGAATTATTTCATGCGTATTGTTATAAAAATAAACGTCTCAACAAGTTGACAAACAGTGTTACACGTGCTTTGTTATAATAACTAAATATTTTTTTAGTTCACTGCCGCGCCGATGGCTACGTCACTCGCAGTGCGAACCGTAAACGCTCGCGGCAACTCACGGACCGCGGGTCAAACTCACCCTGATGATGATTCCTTAGATGAATCGAAACAGTGTCGGTGCCTCCATCGAATAAAATAATAATACCTTCGTGTTAAAACCCGAGTTTATCACCTCATTCAAATAAAATGGCGTAGAAATCGGTTGATATTTCAACAATTTTATTAAGTTTGATCAAATAGTAGAGGAATCAATTCTGTTCGCCTACTATAAGATTAAGTATAAGTTTAAAGTTAAAAAACCCTTTACTCAAAAAAACAGCATCTATCTTTAACCTATTTATTTAGACCACGAGCTTTTTATAATGAACTCAAACACGATACCTCTATACCTCTGTAGAGGTATCTCAATACCTCTGCTGTATATTTGTGGATATCACACACAAAAAAGTAAAGTGAATCATAATTGCTTTTATTTGTAAATTCAGACAATAGTGATCTGGATCAGTTGAGCTATCTATAGATCGTTTTAAAAGGTCTTTAGATAGCTCAACTGTTTCACGTGTATTTTATATTATTGTATATTATTTTGTACATTTCTGTAATTATTTCTGTAAACAAATGTATAAGTCAATAGCCAGTTAATTCAGTGGTTAGCAGGAAGGCTACATGACACAGACCTCGGCGCGAATTATACAGAAACGGCTTAAGGTGCAGGCGCGTCGCAGGCGCAGATCAGGCGTGGAAAGAAAAGCAAATTGGAAAATGTGACAAAACGACGTGCCTGCGCCACGCCGCTTGAGTATAATTCACAACGGGTCGCCTACCTACATTTTGTATTGAAACGTTTTGAAGCGGCAAGATGCCTTCGCCGCGCCTTCACCTTACGCCGTTTCTGTATAACTCGCGCCTATCAAAAATTGCCACTAAAAAGCTTAATAAAATTTATCTAAAGAATATCTGTATCGAAAAACTTTTAGTATCCTTTAAAGACCTTTCTAACGATAAAATATTTTTGAAAGTTTTATTTCGTAACTTTGTGGGGGACCTTAAAACGTGTTACCGTGCAAAATGTCATCACGATAAAACTAACAGTGCGAGCGAGAGCTTTAATTAGAAAATTAGGCGGAAAGACATATAGACAGGCAGACAGCGAAACTATAGGGGTTCACACCATGAACCCAGAAACATCGAAAACGAAAAAAAAACAAAACGTCATCATCGTCATTAAAATTTGAAATTAAATGTATACAATAACGTTACTAGGTTACTGGTATTTAAAAAGCTATAAAAACACAGAAAAACATAAACAAAAACGATTAATCATTCGACTGAAAAAAGTCGCAAGATAAACATTTAGTAACGAAGAAGGTTAATTTGTACAACTCTTTGTATTTGGGTCAGCTAGTCTAGAGGCTTCACAAAAATAAACAGATACTATCATCTATCATACTTATCTATCATACTATCATCTTACTTATCGATTGGAGATTTATTTATTGACTGCTTGCTTTTGTAATTTAAGCCGTTTCAAAATGATCCTTGTGTAGTGAATAAAATAAATGTCGTTTTTGAAGTGAAAACTTCTTTAGCATCGTTGTGATTTGAAAGTCGATGAAACGAAAAAGCGACAGACACATAAATTTATATGATTTAACGTGGGAGAAAATGAGATAGGAAGCATTATACGTGTTTATTATTACGTGTTTGTGCGCGCATGCGTAGTACAAAGCTTGAGAAAAGGCATCACAACAACCGTTGTGTTTTGTATACGTGTACGTATTATACGTTTGTGTTTGAAGGTTTCACTTCTACCACGTGTGAATTGCACACATGTTTTTTTTAACTCTGTTCTTACATTATTCTCTTATGAAAGTATATTTACATAATTACGTTTAAAAACTAAAAAGAAACAGACTTTATTGAATGAAATTTGAGCCTATAATAAATTTTTAGTGGAAAGTAGATGTATTTTTAACCGACGTTATCAAAAAGGAGGAGGTTCTCAATTCGTCGGAATCTTTTTTTTTTTTGTATGTTCACCGATTACTCGAAAACGGCTGAACCGATTTGGAAAATTCATTTTTTGTTTGAAAGGGTATAAGATGGATCATGCTAAAAAGCGCTAGGACTAGAACGAGTTTCTTGCCAGCTCTTCTCGGGCTTGGGTTAGGATGAATTGGCACCTAAATCCACCTAGTATGTAAGACTTTGACTTTGACTTTTCAGAATGGGTTTGTAGACCGACGGCCTGGATGATGTGACTAAAATGTACAGGACCTGCAGTCTAGTGGTACGGGCCATGCCGGTGATGTTCTTCTGGAGGATATGATGGCACTTGATGACTTGATGAACCTGATGTTGTCCAGTCGAGTTAACAATGATATCACAGAGCTCCTGTACGGTTCGAACCTATGCGCACTCAAAATGAACGGTGGATTCAGACCCATAGCCGCAGGTATCACCTACCACCGCTTATCAACTTAAGTTTGATGATATTCATTTTCAGGCGCCTTGCTATAAGAATTAAAAAACAAAATCCTGAATTTTACCCATTTCTTTGACAGGGTAATAAATAAATAAATAAATATTGGTAGGCAATACACACAACACCATCTAGCCCCAAACTAGCATAGCTTGTATTATAGTGATGACTGTAGAATACTTATTAATACATAAGACACAGAACAAAAACGTGTTCATCACACAAATGTTTATCCTGGGAGGGAATCGAACCCTCAACCGCTGTCGAGAAGGCAGAGCAACTACCAACTGAGCTGACTGGCCAGCCAGTAAAAGTTCACATTCTAAATTGATCTATCTGAACAATTATATTTTATCTGCTGTTGGTTATCAGCAAGGCCCCCTTAGTCCAGCTATTTTCAGTCTTGCCATTCATCGGATTATTCAACGTCTCCAATCTAATCTAACATAAGGTATGTTTGATACTTGGATGATGAAACTTTAGATGTAGATGTGGACACTGTTTTTGGTGGTAAAGCTCATCAATATTAAATTTTTGGTTTAGAGATAAATTATAAAAAATGCGATATTTAAAAAAAATGGACTTGCTTGGTTTCCGAAACGAAAAGTGTAAAAACAAATCTCACTAATATACTCACTCACTCTTAACGAAATCTCCAAAACAGCAAAGGTTACAGCAAAGGTACAGCTTTGAAATTTGGTACGAGAGTTCTATATGGGGTATAGGCGCTCACTACTTACTACTTATTTCGCTTAAAAACGGGTGCAATGGGAGTTTATTTGTATAAAGATTATTGTTTAGACTTTTTAACGCATGATGTAATTTGCTTAAAACATAGTTTGTATACTCTAAAATAAAATTAATGTACACGTGTTTTAGGGTTTTCCAAAACAACCCTTAAATAGTAGTGTAATGGGGTAACCCCCCACATTTGTATAGGAACATTTTAACGCGTGTTGTAATTCGCTTAGAAAATGGTCTGTACACCTTATATACAAATAAATAGGCTTGTTTCAATGATTTAAAAAAAAAACCCTTTAAAAGGGCAATATGAGAGTGTTCAATCAGTTTGAAAGCTGGTTAGTATACATATGTAAGATATAAAGTAATGGGCACGGGTATAAGGGTTTTCCTAAACAACCCTGAGATAGGGGGTGAAAGGTGTTACAAAAATATAAATGTATTGTGATTGTTAACGAGTGACGCCATCGATCCTAAACATGGGTCTACTTTTTTTAATATAAAAAAGGGGCACATATTGCAATATTAATAGTTTTGTAGTATTCATACTTTTTAAACTTGGAGTCCGGATTATTATAAACTATACCAAATAAGCAACATGGTAAATACTTACTTTTCAGACTCGGTCTAAGCACTTTACTAAGCAGTAATGCTCAAACGCTGGGTCTGTAATAAATTGTATAAAAGTAAATTATTCTGTAGTTTTGTCTGAGATTTTGCGATGGATGTAGAGGGTTATCTATCTACTAAACCAATTCTAATAAGATATTCACCGTTAGACAGCTAGATTGTTTCGAGTGATTTAAAATGTTATTTATTGTGACATATCTAAGAGCTTGTCCAGACGGAGCGTTTTACGCGCGAGTGCATTCGTCGAACGCTCCATCTGGACAGGCTCTAAAACATATCTTATTAAAACGCGCTTAAAAGTCGCGAGCGGGACAGCTGTTAATAAATAAATGTTTACTTCGCCTCGGTTCATCCAATTCTGGACAAGTGTTTCAGGCCTTCAAAATTTTAGCAAAACCTTGGACAAATTATTCAAAAGTAAGAGTCATTTAAGGCTTTTACAAAAATCAAGTTTTGTCTTTGTGTTTCAAAATTTACATACGCTTTCAGATGTTGTCAATTGTGGAAGAACAGCGAGCTGGTGGAAGACTTAGATAATATCGTCATATCGTCAGTTTTAAATATTCATTTGGATGACAAAGGCATGACTGCAGGCCTCCGTACCTGTCCGATTGAAAGACTTAGGTATTCGAAAAATTTCAAGTGTTGCTAGTGCTCTTGTCTAGCCGTCTGTAGTACTAGGCATTTATTTAAAACTGAATCGGCCAGACTGAGCCTCAAACACACCGTCCAGTACTATACTAGTAGGAACACACCTGTTCACGCCTGCTTCTTAGACCTTTCGAAAGCTTTTGATCTGGTGGGGTACGACAGGTTGTGGCAGAAGCTGTCGGGTGATACTGGGCTGCCGTCTGAATTGGTGGAACTCTTTAAATATTGGTATGGCAATCAATGTAACAATGTAAGGTGGTCAGGGTCGCTATCGGACACGTACAAGCTGGAGTGTGGAGTGCGGCAGGGTGGAATCACTTCGCCGCGACTCTTCAACCTGTACATGGATCGTTTGATTCGTGAGCTCAGTGGCGCTAATATTGGATGCTCTGTTGACGGAGTAACTGTCAATAACATAAGTTACGCTGACGATATGGTGTTCCTGAGCCCATCGATCAGTGCCCTACGAAGACTTGTTGGAATCTGTGAGCGTTATGCGGAGGTTCATGGGCTCAGATATAACGCTGGCAAGAGTGAGGTGATGGTTCTTAAAGCCCGGTCGAAAACTTATTCCACAGTCCCATCAATCTTGCTGGCGGGCAGTGAGCTCAAGCGGGTGTCCGAGTTCAAGTTTGTGGGCCACTGGGTCACTGAGACTCTCTCAGATAACACCGATATTGATAGGGAGCAAAGGGCATTATCAGTCAAAGCCAACATGTTGGCTCGTAGATTTGCACTGTGCAGTACGGCTGTAAAAACAAGTTTGTTTAAGGCGTACTGCCAGTCTTTTTACACGTGCAGTCTATGGATTAACTTTACTAAGTGCTGCTGGAATGCCCTTCGAGTCCAGTACAATAATAGCTTCAGGGTGCTGTTGAGGCTGCCATACTTCTGTAGCGCATCGGGGATGTTTGCGAACGCACGCGTCGATGACTTTTATGCGATTATCCGCAAGAAAACGTCGTCTCTGATGCGTCACGTGAGGGACAGCACCAACAGATACCTGCAACTTATAGCAGGAAGGCTGGATACTGACTGCATCTTCATGAAGCACTGCACAGATGTGCACCATTCACACCGGTGATGTAATGATGTGGTGCATGCAGTCTATATTTTAATTTCTTTATTTTATTTATGTTCTCTATGTTTTAAATTATTATTATGATAAATATGGCTCAAATTTGTACATATACTTATGAAGGCTGAAATAAATAAAATTGAATTGAATTGAATTGAATAAATAATAGATTAAAAAAACTAAAAAACACGCTTTATATAGAAAACCAAACTACAAATAGAAAATAAATTTAAATAAATGTACTTAAGTAAGAAAAAAATGTTTTATTTTAATAAATAATAGTTTAAAAAACACGCTTTATATAGAAAACCAAACTAAAAAATAGAAAATAAATTTTAATAAATGTAAGTAGGAAAAAAATGTTTTATTTAAAAATAAGCGTTTGTTATTTTTTTTTATTTTTATTCGAATTATTGCATTGTATTGGTCTTTGACAGGTGTGCAAAATTTGAATGAAATGTTGCCGTTAAAAGTGGGTCAAAATCGCGTCCTAAGGAGTCGGTTACAAACATACATACAAGTGAAGCTAATATAAAGCGTATAAAAACTTATCTCTTTTCGGCTAGTTCTTGTATTACTCTAAAAAAATATAAAATAATAATAAATATTGAGACGACGCTAGAAAAGTATGGAACAGTGCTTGCTTTAATTACAGTCCACCCAAGAACCTTTCGGCACAACAGCAATGTAACAGGCCTATATTTGAGCTTACATGGAATCATCAGTTAGAATTATGCTCAAGTTCCATAGAGCGCGTTCGTCTCCTAGCTGTTTCGAAATGTCAGAACAGTAGTTACAAGCTTTACCGACATTTAACATTGGCATCTTTTTATATCCTACAACATTTCGAATTGCAATTTGTCTGCGGTAGGGTGCGCGGTGCTGTGCTCCTCATCAGTGTCAGTGCGATACAGCGCTCGACCAGCATGGTCTCGGATACATAGCGTTGCCCACTACGCGAGTCTTAACAATGTCATTCGTCAGCCACTTGCCAGTCTTAAAGTTTCCAGCTGTTCTCGAGAGTGCTACCGTTAGAGCTGGTGCAACGGCTGTTTGAGCCGAAGCCCTCGAAAGGCGCAAATATGCCGGTCTCGATAGAGTCTATGAACGTGAACCTATTGGAGTCGAGGCCCTGGGTACATGGATAACAGAAACCCATCGCGTTGTAAATTATTTTAGGTGCGACGTCTGGTGGAAACATAGCGTAACCCAAGAACTGGCTCCTATCTGATCCAGTGTATACGCGTTGTCATTCAACATGGCAATGCCACCGGTGTCTTGGGGACGCTGCCCTCTGGCAGTGATCTGGATCAGTCGAGCTAATTGAGTCGAGTAAATTTAAACGGTCCTTAGATAGCCCAACTGTTTTACATATATTTTATATTAGAATATTTAATTAACTATCCACATATATAATCATTAAGTAGCCTAATTACATAAAAGATTTAGTATTTCGTTTTCGTTCTCCGTAAGAACAGATTTTTTATATCATAAAAACATAGTAATTACCTACAATGAAAAAATGCATTAGATTTCTTTAGTTTCTTAACTTTTTCTTTGAAATCGAAAATTATCATAGGAAGCTAAACTTTGAAAACTAATTTTGATAATTGAAACCTTCTGGTTTCAATTATCAAAATGGAAGCATTGGATTGAAGCTTTCATTTTTCTAGCTTTTATTATGCAGAATAACCATTGGTAACTTCATAGCACTAGTCCTTGTATTAATATAACTCGAGGCCATTCATCTTTTCACGACTCTCACAAAATTGAAATTTTAATAATATTATATTTAAATTAATATCCATCATCAAGCCAGCCAGCAGCAGTCGCCCAAGACACAGCACCGTAATGAAAAAAGAAATCAACTTTACTACAATAATAATTTCTCAACGTAATAAACTTAAAACCTCTTTATTCCGACTCACAAAAATAATAATAACTTCGCTCTGGAAAATGCAAAACTGCAAGAAAAATGAAAATGCAGAGTGTAGTGAAAATGAGAATCACTTGACTTCGGTACTCTCTGGATCAGGGACGTATCTCAGAAATTCATTTACTTTTCTCTCAGTAATGAAAATACGTTGCAAATCGTCTTTGCAGAGCTTTGGTTCATCGCCGAAGCCGAAGACACAACTTTGAAGCCGAACATTTTAACTTAAGATAAGAATAGACTAATTTATTAATTCATATACGAACAGGGTTCACTTATAATGCTTAAAAACTGGGTTTATAACAAAACTTTATTTGAATAGGTTTAATTCCAGAGATTCTACTCAAAGATCTTATCAGATACATATCTTACATGTTTAGTTTTATAGGTAGTGGTTGAGAGGTTTTTATATCATCAGGAAAATTGGTGCATTATGTCCATAATTGGTTCTAGGTTTCCTAAGTGTTGGTTTGTATTTCTTAGGCTATAGCGAAAAGTTATATTTGTAAATTCTGTTTATGTGTGTAAGTATTTTCTTCATCAATATGTTTTTTACTAGGACGCAAGTTGTGAAAGTGTAAAGTTGTTGAACACTTTATTTTCCTCGTAGATGGTACGTGTACTTCTCAAATAAAGGTATTTAAATAGTGCTTTTATTCGTTTATTTTGAGATATTTAAAGGTCTTTCAGATTGGATTAAGCAGCACTGTCCCAAATTTCTATAAGGTATTTCTATAAGTATGGTTTCACCAGATAATTATAAATAATCATGCTAACTTTACTAGGAATGCATCCTACAGATCTTCGTAGTGCTCCTATCAAAGATGGAATTTTTTTAGACTTTACGTATGTCATATAAGTGGTATCCAACAGAGTTTATCATTTAGTCGTAAGCCGAGATATTTTTACCGGTGAGATCGATGGACTGTAATATCATTAATAACATACTTAATGTTTTTATGAAAATATCAAAAACAACAAGATTTAAGTTTCCGAGACAAAACTAAACGAGAGCTTAGTGTTTTTTTCTCTGGATCTTATCCATAGTACCGCAAAATCACTTACGGTGAATTTCATACCATTTATTCAGTTCATTTGTACCAGGCAAGCAGTATTTAGTAGGAGTTTGCTGTTTAATTCGAGGAGTAGCCTGTCTCAGCTCAGTTCTGTCAAAACTGAATTTTGTCATGCACCAAGGCACCAAGACACGCTAATAGTGAAGTTTGATAATAATGTACTTATCAAAGTTCGTAAGAGTCAGAGTGGTCAGCTGCTGGGAAGGGAAATATATCTGACCACCCATTTCGTAGAACCATGCAACGCAACACGTTGTTCTAAATAATAATAATAATAATACATAATAATAAAAATAAAAAAATAAGTTTTATATTCTTCTTCTTATCGTGTCACTAGTTAGTTCTAACCAGTGTGGTGAAAGGATTAAAGTGCGCCTCAGAGGCTCCTTTCGTGCACTTAGGTAAGCCTTAATGTAAGTTTGATATTAAAATGTACTGATTGACATGACTTGATTTATATTATTATGTAATTTACGTGTATAATGAATTTGTTATATTTTGTAATTATTGTGACTTTTTTTCTAAATGAATTATATTATTAAATTATATAAGTACCAACTAACGTTTAGGCTATGCATTTTACTAATAAAACGCGATGTAAAAGACCGAAATAAATGTATTAATATTTATTATTGTAACAATCATTCGATCTTCGAATAGTATACTGATTATTGCACTGACCGTACTAAGTTCACAACTACCTCGAACAAACAGTACTACACTATTCCTGTTTTTCGTAAACTGTATCATTATTTTACGCGTCTGATTTTATTTTAAAGCAAAACAAAGAGACCTTTTAAGGGCTTATAAGCTGTGTATAATGTACTTAGTCCCGTAATGCCTCGTTTGTTTGCTAAAACTTTATTCACAATGTTTCGGCTAACGCTCGGTGACCGAAAGTTTCACCGAAAATATTGAAAGCCACATTCATTTTAAAGTAGAAATGGTCCTGAGAAAAGCATCTGAATGTGACGAGAGGATTTTCTTCCGACTGTTAGGTAGGTGTTGGATTTACTAGGTGTTAGTGTAAATCCAACCCAGCTAGGAAATTGTCTAAGTATACAATATATTTTACACTAGCGGCTGCATACGGCTTTGTACTCGTTTTACCTACATAAAAAATAGTCTATGACCGTCCCCAAGAATTGACGACCTCTGTGGCGCAGTAGGCAAAGGACTGCCTGAGACGCAGAAGGTTGCGGAATCTATTCCCGCTGCGAGGAAAACGTTTATATGATCTGCAAGTAGTTGTATCGAGTCTGAATATTTTTCTAACACAATCTATACATATTTTTGAAGTAAAAACTTCTATTAGCGCGGTATGCATATTTTAGATGAGGTAAAACCTCTGGACTCGCGACACCGTTACGAGACGCAGAACCGGCAGCCGGCTGCCACGCTCGCCCCATTTGATTATAAACCTTAATCCACATGTTTACAGTCTACTTTTGTATGGAGAAGTTTACTGAGTTAGGTTCTTTGATATATTATCTACATTCTGAACCAAAAATATTGTATCATCTGTGTTCGTTCAGTATTTAATTGGCAGTCGTGTTTTGCGTTGGTCCGTGTGAGTTCAGTGAACTTTCATTGTGTTTTGTTTGTGATTTGATAGTGGATTTACTGGATTAATCGATAGTAAGGGGTGTTTATTATTACAAAAACTGTTTATTCTGCTCATTATAAGTATTTTTGTAACCCAATAACCCAATAACCCAATAACCCTAGTACTCATCTAAAAAATGTCTAACGCGCAAAAATAAGTTTTCACTTCTGTCGGCACACCCGTTTTTTTTTTAATTCTTTAACCTATAGTGTCCCACTGCTGGGCAAATATATCCCCCTTTACCTTCCACTCTTTGCGCCAAGGCCACAGTTTGCCAGTTTGGCTCAAATGCATCTAGATCGTCTCGCTATCTTTTCCTGGGCCTGCCGCGTCGTCTCCGACTATCGGGCTCCTACTGAGTGACGAGCATTGCCCAACGTTCTGGAGACATTCGAGTCACATGACCTGCCCAGTCCCATTTCAAACATGCAGTCCTCGTACCTACATCCGCTATGCCCGTTTTCGATTGGATTTCGGTATTTCGGACCCTATCTGTTCTTTTAATTCCCAAAGCACTGCACTCCATAGCTCTCTGGCAAATCTTGAGGTCTGATTTTTGTGACTCTGTCAATGACCTTGTCTGAGCACCGTATGTCAGTATGGGCAAGATACAAGTGTCGATGAGTTTTCGCTTTAGTGATATTGGAAGGTTTCCCTTCATATGCTGCTTCATGGCCCAGTAGCTCTTCCATGCGTTCTCAATGCGGCGACTTATTTCTCTTTCTTGCCTGCATTTCAAGGAGACTACTTGGCCTAAGTAGATATACTCATCAACGTACTGTGTTATTTGCCCATTGACAGTGACATTACGTTTCGTGCTATTTGACATGATTTGAGTCTTTGATCGATTCATGGCCAGTCAAGTGACAATCTATATATATACAATCTATATTATAACACAAGATCGGCTTACTCTGGGGCTAAATGACGCTGTGTTAAATGTCCGACATTGATTCATTACTATTTATTAAGATACACTTTCTCGTTACCGAATTCCATTAAAATCCGTTCAGCCGTTTAGCCGTTAAAAGGTAGCAAGTAAACAGACAGAAAGATAAAACAGACGGACGGAAATACTTTTAAATTTACAATATTAGTATGGATGGATAGTAAAAAAAACAAACCACAACAGCTCATATCGGGTAATCCCCGGGTCCAGTAGATACCTCAGATCTTTTTAATTAATAATTTCTTTGAGAGTTTTACGACCAAACATTATATTGAGCACCTGCCTACGCTTTTCACAGTAGGCAGTTTCCTACGTTACAGCTTGTACTTGCAGATCATACAACATTTGTCTCGCGGCGGGAATTGGAATCCGCTACCTTCTGCGTTTCAGCCTGACCTTGGCCTACTGCGCCACAGAGGTTGTCAAATTTAATAATATTTTTATATTATCAAATATGTATATAAAATACACTTTCGTTGAAGAAATCTAGGGTTGTAAACTTCGACGCTAAAAATACCAATAGATGCGAGCAGAAACCATGCGATCTCGATGAACGAAACGCCAAAGAACGCCAACCCGAAGCCTTTGCCTATGCTACAATTAATAATATAAGTATTTATTAGCATCTGATAACCAATATAATAACCAATACAAGCGGAGACAATAAATGACAATAAAAGAAAGGTCTGAGATAACGAAATGACCTTGACGACCTCTGTGACGCAGTGGGTGAAGGCTGAGAGAAGGTTGCGGTTCGATTCCCGCTGCGGGACAAATTTTTGTATGATCTGCAAATATTTATCTGAGTGTTTTTCTATGTAGTATTTATAAAATAGTGCATGTGTATCATTCATGTAGTTCCCATAACTGGCTCTGCTCACTTTAGGGTTAGATGACAATGTGTGAAATGTCAAGTAATCCCTACTATATTATAATATTATAAATTATAAATGCGAAAGTAACTCTGTCTGTCTGTCAAGTTTTCATGCCTAAACCGCTGAACCGATTTTGATGAATTTTGGTATAGAGATAGATGGGACTTTGGAGAAGGACATAGGCTGCTTTTTATGTAGGTAACACGCGCGCGAAGCTGCGGGCAGAACCTAGTATTAAAATATATACAGTGTTATTGGTAATTCGACGTATTCCCGTTGGGGGTGTTAGGGGTGACTATATGCGATAATTTTAACCCCTATATGAATTATGCAAAAGTGAACCATTTTTGAGTTATAATGTTTCTTATAGCTTTTTTCAAAATAAGTCAAAAATGCAACATCTAAAATTTATTTAAAAAAAGTATCAATTTAAACTAAACTAAATAAAATAACCCCTGTATATACCTACTAGCTATTCCATTTACGACTTCATACGCCCTTTTATAAAGAAAAAATAAATAAAAAATAAATGTTAATGTAAACCATTCTCGAATCCACTTGAACACAGACTGTAAAAAATCATCAAAATCGGTCCAGCCGTTCAGGAGTTTAATTACAAACATACGCACAGAAGATTTATATATATAAAAATATATATAGTTGAAGTATTCCAAAAGTAGATACTTACGCTAAAATACAAAGAATAGATTAACCAACCAACCAACCTACGTAAATCATATTATCACGGTTTTTTCGATATTAACGGAGATAAAGCTTTGGCTAAACTAAATCAGGGTTGTTGTCAAGTGGTCCTTGTGATTGTATTAATTAAAAAAATTATGAATTTGAATTTGAATTTGGTAATTATAGACCGGTTCAAATAATGCCATTTTTAGACGTGAGTTGGGGTATCTTTTTAGGGCCAAAGTCCACAAGGAACCCAAGGAGTTTCGATATGTCCGTCTGTCAGTCTGTCCGCCCTTAATCCTGTTCTAGCTCACAGACTATTAGTTTCATCGTGATTAAATTTTATATGGTAAGATTAACGCTACCCGTTTAAAGTTATAAAAAAACTTGAAAAAAAATGTTTTTAGGAAACAGGTAAAATTGCTGTGGCGAAACTGCTGTCTGGACAAATCCGAAATGTTTTACAAAATAGTTGGTTATATAATTAAATTACCAGGATAATTATCACTTAAAGCTTACTAGATTTTAAGTAACAGCTTGAATTGTAAACCTTAATTAAGTCGCCTACCCCAGCTTGCTGGAGTGGATCCATGAACGATAGTTTTCAATTACAAATAACTACTCTGTAACTTGACTGACGCCACCTAAAATATCTTCAATAGATGAACTAAGGCCAATGATAATAATGATATTTTTACACACGTGAAAAACAGAAAGTGTATATGTATGTCTTTTGAAGAAACCACTCTTAATTAAAACTATTAATTATATTATGACCCTGTAAATTCTGGAAGAAGATCTGACATTGTTTGTTTTATTGAGATCGCCGCACTGCTCTAGCGAGTCGACACTTCCATTACCTCAGTCCGTCGTTATATAACAGAATAAATCAAAAATTTTACATCTATGCGCTACCGCACATTAAATGCAAGTTAAAGTGTTTGAAATGGCTCTTGTCTTTATCATTATGAAGAAATTATTTTCTTAATATTTTCTGAATAATTATGTAGTATATTACATATAATTTACTCACACACCGGCTGCACATCTTTCAACACACACACACGCATTTTCAAATTGTTACTGCACTTTTTATTATGTTTAAAAATAAAGATATTTGATTTTGATTTGTAGAACTCCATAGCATAAAAAAACGATACAATATTTTTAAATAAATAAGAAAAAATCTAGCGACCACGGTTATTGCAACACTGTCGAAACATCGTGAACAATTAATAATACACGATACCCGTAACTAAAACTGAATACTGATTACGATAGTTTATATTAAACTCTTCTTTGCACGCGTGGTACTTACATAAAAAGTTGACTGTCCGTTCCCAAGCTGCAATCTCTTTACAAGATTCTTTAGCCGTTTAACAACGGAAAGGTAGCGTACAAATAGACAGACAGACACAGACATTTTATTTATAAATAAAGTGTCAGTGAATTTATAATATTATACATAGTAATAAAAAATATTAGGTTGGCGAAAAAGTCTTTTCGCATTATAGTATGTATGAATTTGTAATAAAAATCTCTTTGGCTATACTATTTGTATCTGGCTGGTTTTGGTATCATTAAAAGTTTAAATTTTAAAGAACATAATTCCAAATTCAAATTAGGAATATGTGTGATTTTTATTTGTTTTTCGTACTGTCAAGATGAGTGAATCTAATGAAGAAATTCGATACATTTTAAAATTTTACTACAAAAATGCAACGCAAGCCTCGAAAAAAATTTGCGATGTTTATGGACCTAGTGCAGTGTCTGTGAGAGTAGAACAAATAGTAGTAGCGTTTTCAATCAGGAAATTTTGATGTCAAAGATGCACGTCGCTCTGGTTGCCCTATTACGGATAAAATGGATGACATTTTTGAAAAAGTGGAGCAAGATCGGCATATCAGTAGTTACGACGTAGCTTAAGAACTGGGATTGACCACAAAACAGTTTTAGCGCATTTGAAAAAACTGGGTACACAAAAAAGCTCGATATTTGGGTACCTCACGAGCTCACTGAAAGAAACCTAATGAACCGTGTACTCATTTGTGATTCTTTATTACGACGTAATGAAACCGAACCATTTTTGAAGAAGCTGATAACTGGTGATGAAAAGTGGATCACGTACGACAACAACGTGCAAAAAAGGTCGTGGTCAAAGGCCGGTCAGGCTTCACAGACTGTGGCGAAACCCGGGTTAACTCGCAACAAGGTGATGCTGTGTGTGTGGTGGGATTGGAATAACATGATTCATTATGAGCTGTTACCACCAGGCAGGACCATTGATTCTGAACTCTACTGCGAACAACTGATGAGATTAAAGCAAGAACTTGAGAGAAAGCGGCCGGAATTAATCAACAAAAGGGGTGTGGTTTTTCATCATGATAACGCTAGACCTCACACATATTTAGCCACTCAGCAAATATTAAGAGAGTTTGGCTGGGAGGTGTTAATGCATCCGCCGTATAGTCCTGACCTTGCACCTTCAGATTTCCAACTGTTTCGGTCTCTTCAGAATTCTGTAGGCAGTGTCAGGTTAACATCACGAGAGGACTGCCAAAACCACTTGTCGCGGTATTTTGATCAGAAGTCCCAAAATTTAGCAATGGGATCATGTCCCTACCTACAAGATGGCAAAAAGTTATCGAACAAAATGGTACCTACTTACTTTAGTTAAACGTAAATAAACTATATTAAAAAATGTATAGAATTTTCTTAAAAAATGCGATGAAACTTTTTCCCCAACCTATTATATATGTATTTTATTCAGACACAATGATCCATAAGTCTTAAATCTAGATAATTATGTTAATTATGTTATTATGTTAAGTTAAATAAATTAAAATTTAAACATTGATGATAGTTATAATTATGTAAGTTTTGTATAATGTAGTCACTAATTATTCAATATAATACATTTGTATCGCATAGGGGTTAATTAATGCTGACACCCAGTGCCTTTGCAGAGAACGATTGACAGAAAGATTTAAAAAGGGGGATTTTTACTTTACGTGATAGAGCTATACATATTGATTTATTATTAATAATTAGAACGGTCCAGGACCACTTACGCTAATTAATTCGATTTCAGATGTCAACTTTTTAACCAATTTTATACAAAGAACTAGCTGTTGCTCGCGACTTTGTCTGCACTTTTTTTAAAAAGGAATCGTAGCTTTAATCCTTCCCCAGGATGCAATTTATCTCCTTGCCAAATTTTATTGATATGTTTCAAACCAATCACACCCACCCATTAAAAAGTTTCCTACGTGTCCATTTATTTTGCATTTTATTTATTCATATCAAGTTTCAAGCAAATCGCACCACGCGTTAAAAAGTCTTATACATTCGTTTTCTTTTCACCCTCTTAGGGATTGAATTTCAAAAAATTCCGCCTTAGTGGGTTGTTTTGCTGTAAAAGGAAGCTACCTTCCACTTTTCAGCTTTCTAGGTTAGGGTTTCGGCTCTGCGATGATGAATCAGTCAGTCAGTCAATTAAGCTTTTTTAGGTTAAGCTCTTATATAGGTATAGATTAATCAAATGATTGATAAATAATAAATCAGATAATAAAGCAAATTACATTTTATAAATACAGCACATTTGGAGTATAAAACATGTATAAACATGTATCAAACATAGATTATAAAATTAACATAATTAGGTACATTGATGTCAATAAAAATTCATTCTTGGGTATCACAAAATTCGCAACATGTATAATTACGTTTTAAAAACTAAAAAGACAGCCGACTTCATGTATATACAAAAGGTAGCTACTGTAAAACGTTGAGGAGTTCCCTTGACTGTCCTTCGTCTTCATCATCAGACCCCTAATGACAGTCACAACCCATCTAGGTGTACAGTTCTCATCAATACAAATGCACCAGGTAATTGCTGTAAATCGTTGAAGAGTTCCCTCGACTTTCTTTCGGCTCCATCATCAGATCGACTCCAGACCTTCATTAAATAGTAGTGCTTTAAATTACTTTCATAAAAAATAAACAAACGCACTAGTCGCCACTACGATTTTCGAAAGTTCCCCACGATTACACTGAGATGCCATCATCAGATCCTGGTTTCCTTATCATGGTACCACCCTTGGGATAACTCCTTTCCAACAAAAAAATAATCATCAAAATCGGTTCATAAAAGACGAAGTTATCCGCGAACACACATAAAAAAAAAATATACGAATCGAATTGAGTAACCTCCTTTTATTGAAGTCGGTTAAAAAGTAGCCCAACTTTCTACAAAAATGTCACAGTCCTGGTTTTTTTTTAATAAATGATTTAGAATCATGAGGGTGCGAGGAAGCGGAGAGTTTGCGCGTGCGACAGTGTGACGAAAGAGTCGACTTATCTCACCTCAGCTTATATTAACGCAAGATATGAATTTGCCGCAATTAGTTGGCAACCCTGAAAAAAACATGTTAAATTGTTTTTTTTGAGTTTAAGTACTATTAAAAATGACTTTTTTTTATCAACGATAGACCTACATTTGACCACGAACTCGCCTGGTGGTAAGCGACGATGCGGCCGACGATGGGGCACGAAGGTGTCCAAGACAGCTATACACTCTTGACCTGATGAGACCCAGATTGTAGTTTACAGGACAGACAGACGACGGCAAAGTATTTCAAGCCTTGGCTGTACGCATTATAAATGTGGAATGCGGTAGACTTACAAGATGGATGTATGGATGGTACTGGTACGTCTGCTTGTCCTGTTGTTGGCTTTATATATATAAAAATCAATTGCCGTGCGTGTCTTGAAAAATAAACAAAATGGCTCGACTGATTTTAATTTCTTTCTTGTTAGGGTGGTTTATAATCAATCCAATATTGGGTAATACGAAGTTCATTGGGTTATCTCGTATAGTACCTATAACTAGTGGGCCTGTGAGCTGTAGACCTCGCGCACATTTTTCGAAATGAATGATATATAACTTTTTTTACGTTTTCACCCCCATATCTCGGCCATGTTGAAAAATTTACATAAACTGAATCGACATAAAAATTCTAAATAGTTATAGAACCTATAGCTTAAAAAAAATTCAGGAAAATCGGTTGAGAGATGCGACCTGTAGAGGAGAACATCTGGACAGACACCGGCCGGACGCCCGCCGTTCGGACGCCGACAAACAGACACAGAAATTCGTATGGATAGACATACGAAAGCATTTTTGCCTAAGCTGAAACGCTCAGTCAATTAATATTTTCTTCGTATTTCGCATGGCCAAGGCATAAGAAACTTAAACATTTTTAAACAGTAATTATTTCGGCAAATTATAACCTACGTCGTTAATTCGTCTGAGACATTTAATAAAGTTTTCTAAGGGCAGTTAGGTGCCTAATCCGATGTCAAAGTTAATTAAGCGTAGGTAAATAATTATTATTAAAGCATTATAAAGTTTGTTCTGAAAACCACGATTTGTTCATAACTATACCCGTTATTCTTCTTCTCTTAGTAATTATGATCTGCATTTTATATTGACGTGTGACGTTTGATGTAAGTTATATGATAAAAAAAACTTATCATAAAACATTGTAAGAGAGAACGCAGATCTAGTTGTTTCTGTTGGTGTTTTACAATGCATTGTTTACGTGGATCGATCAAAAACTTCTACCTGTCAGTCGTCAAGATATAATACAAGTGATGATTACCCATCGAGGAGATGACAGCTAAGAACCGTATTCCAGAAGAAGACGCAAATTCAGATCTAGAATGTATATTTTTTTAAGTTTTAAATGTAAATGCTTTCAAATATCTTATGACATTTTTTTGTATATTTACAAAATATGTATAAGTAGTATATCAGTCATGTCACCCATAACACAAGCTCTGCTTACTTTGGGGCCAGATGCCGCTGTGTGAAATGTCCGGCATTATTTATTTATTTTCATCTTAGATTTATTAAAAAATAAATAATGCCAGATATTTCACACAACATCATCTAGCTCTAAAGTAAGCAGATCTTATGTTATGGGTACCACGTGACTTTACTACTTATATACTTTTTTTGAAATACATATTATACTATACCTAGAAACACCCAGACTGCTGCCAAATCTACGGGCAGCAGTTAGGCAATCATTGTAACTCGTTGAATGAAGTTTTATAAAACAACAATAATTTATAGAAGATATCATGCTAATGTTTATTACACGAAGAACTTTATTAAAGAGATATATGGGCCCTCACAAATTGCCTACCTCATCGCACCTATGATAATACATGGTATGAGAATGGCTAGTACACTTTAGTACACTTTAGAACAACTAGAACACGAGTTTGCTATCTCGTTAGTTCACTTTAGAACAACTAGAACACGAGTTTGCTATCTCGTTAGTACACTTTAGAACAACTAGAACACGAGTTTGCTATCTCGTTAGTACACTTTAGAACAACTAGAACACGAGTTTGCTATCTCGTTAGTACACTTTAGAACAACTAGAACACGAGTTTGCTATCTCGTTAGTACACTTTAGAACAACTAGAACACGAGTTTGCTATCTCGTTAGTACACTTTAGAACAACTAGAACACGAGTTTGCTATCTCGTTAGTACACTTTAGAACAACTAGAACACGAGTTTGCTATCTCGTTAGTACACTTTAGAACAACTAGAACACGAGTTTGCTATCTCGTTAGTACACTTTAGAACAACTAGAACACGAGTTTGCTATCTCGTTAGTACACTTTAGAACAACTAGAACACGAGTTTGCTATCTCGTTAGTACACTTTAGAACAACTAGAACACGAGTTTGCTATCTCGTTAGTACACTTTAGAACAACTAGAACACGAGTTTGCTATCTCGTTAGTACACTTTAGAACAACTAGAACACGAGTTTGCTATCTCGTTAGTACACTTTAGAACAACTAGAACACGAGTTTGCTATCTCGTTAGTACACTTTAGAACAACTAGAACACGAGTTTGCTGTCTCGTTAGATGTAATGTACAGAGACACTTTAAATTTCAAAATTTAATTAAACTTAGATCTTGAACTAAGCATAGATTTTATTACAATAAATTATTTGCTGGTAATTAGATTTGTAATTAGATGCTTTTCAATTGGTCGTGCACCAATTGATTTTTCTTTTCGATAAATGGAAGCCCTGCGCTATCAAACAGAATCCCTGGCAGAGTGGCGTCAGTGGAGAGGAAATTTCACCCACCTCAGCTTGCTAAAGACACGATTAGAGGAAGAAGCGATATTAAATATCGTAAGGCGTCATTTTACGCGACCATTGAGTCTGTATAGATTAGACGAGACACGTTATGCGTACTTCCTCGACCTCAATGAAAATGGCCTCCAATTCCACTAAGCAATAATTAAAAAATTACAAATATATAATGACGCCGAAAATAAAATTGCATAGTGAAGGTTTCCGAAGTCAGAAGGTTAAGAATGAGTGGTCTGATCCCAAACCAACTCAAGACCATCTAGTAAGCAATATAGAAGAGTTTAGTATGGAGCTTTCATTACTTTTGCTAAACATTGATATTTTTGTCATCGATGCGTTTAATGAGGATCAGTAATATAACGTATGAGGATATAGCAAATAGAACTAGTATTTTTTATGACATGAGAATGATATATCTTTTTGAATTACCCAAATCGGACCATTACTCACATACACACTCCGTCACTCTCGAAAACTCTCTTTTTGTATCCTACTTAGGTAATAAGTAGCTTTATATTAGTTTAATCTTAGTGTTAAACATCCTATAAAATTGGAACCCGGTTCTCTTCGGTATGGAGGAGGGCTCTGTTACTTGCGACACAGTATTTATACTTCTGTGAGTATCATCGTTTCCAAATAGTTTACTGTACTTTTATTATGTTCCAAATAAAGATTTGAATTGATTTGATTACTTACGAAGATATTAAGTAATAAACATTATCCCGTTCCTGCCGGTCAAAAAAAATCTACGCGAGTGAGTGTGACGTCACTGGGACGGTCCCAACGCAGTCGGCCCTCTTACTTCATGATTCGAAAACTGGTGGCGACCGTTCCTGTGACGTCACAGCTACCGCGGCGGGTGAACTTCGCTAGTAATTTCGTCATAACTTATATTATATTACACTGTATATTAAGGATTTCTTAGTCCTATAAATCTGCATTCTCAGTTAAAAACGTTACGGATCGTTATTGCGACACACAGAACGAGCTGTTTGTCGTTGAAGAGTTCTGTAGGGTATCTTCAAAGTCCATTGTCAAGTGGGTTGCCCACTGTAAGGTACCCAAATAGGTACACTTACTATATTTTCAAAACGACTAATTTGCGATGTATTTATGCTTATGTGTTGAAGAGTTTAGATTTATTTCCGTTATCAAATCATAACCAAACTTATAAGGGACTACTTAGGAGATACACTCTATAGGAAAAAAATATTAATTAGGGGGAGATATCAGGTATTTATCAGGTAAAAAATACATGTAAAAAACCATTTCGGTTTTTTTCTGGAAGCCGGATAAAAATTTTAATTTGGTACTAGCCGTGGCTGTGGCTGAAACTTTAACAAGAGTTTGCTCAACATGAATAAAATAGTACATTTAGCACTAATTAATAAATTTTTGATTTAAAATTAAAATCATGAAGTGTTGTTCTATGTAAGTATTTAAATTTTAAATACATAGAACAATACCAGGTTACATATCGCAAAGACTAAAAACCAGAGAGCACTGTTGGTCTTGTGGTAGTAGCCCCCCCGTCCGATAACGTGGGTTCGAATCCAGCGCACCAATAAATTTTCCTGATCGATAAATGTATGTGCGGTTTAGATGCCATTATGTAATGTTCTAAGATACCAGTACACATACGCCAAGGATCGTGCATCGTGCAGGACCATCTGCAACTCACTTTACACCGCACTAATTCGAAAGAATATGTGACAGTTATTATAAATATTTACGGGTATTTATCGCGTTTATTTACCTATTTTTCCCGACGTTTCGACAGGTTTACACTCTGTCGTGGTCACGGGATGACATTAGTCATCTCGTGACCACGACAGAGTGTAAATTTATAATAATGTGTTCTGATCGCGTAAGTTTAAAAAACTTTAATATGTGACAGGATAAGAAGAAGAAGTAAACCAGGTGGTTCCGTTTAAGCTATGTGTGTGTAGAACCCTAATAAATAAAAGATATGTATTATATTCGACGCTAGAGCACTAGTAATAACTTTCGCATCGTGCTCCTTAAATAAGGGCCCAAAATTACGACTTATTTTGGGCCAATAACCGTGATTAATGTACCTATAACTTTGTTTTACTCATGTAAGTGTAGTCACATAAAGTACCTAGGCACTTAGATAAACATTATTATGTGAGCAAACTTAAAGTTGACAAAGTTCTACAGCTCAGTGTACTTAGTACCAACCTAGAACTTTATCTATCTCAATCATTACTCAAATATTATGTTTGCATAAACAAAATAATAAACAAATAATCCCAGACATTTCGCACAGCATCATCTGGCCCCAAAGTAAGCAGAGTTTGTGTTATGAGTACCACATGACTGATATACAATATTTTTTTTTGTAAATACATTCATATTATACATATAAACATCCAGACCCCGAGACAAATACTTGCAGATCATATAAACATTTGTCACGCGGCGGGAATCGAACCCGCAACCTTCTGCGTGTTAAAGTCTGTTTTGTCCTTATCCTTATGTCAATTAATAAAGATAGCAAGAGATTTTAACCTCACTTTAACTAAAATTTGCCTTCTACCCTACTTTACCAAAGGTTACTTGGTAGAGATCGCTTTTAGCGAAAATACGGCCATTGTAGTAAGTTATTGTTACCATTGTAGTAAGTTTTTGATATTTTAATATGCCGTGAGGTAGTCAATAAAGAGATATCTATCTATTTTACTAAAATTTACCAGTGGTGTTATTTGTGACGACCTCTGTGGCTCTGTGGGCTAAGGCCCGGCTGAGACGCAAATGGTTGAGGATTCGATTTGCGCCACGAGACAAATGTTTGTATGATCTAGATAGGTAGCTCAACTGATTCAGACCAATCTTCCATTTGAGTTAGGCTCCTCTCCATCCAAAGGTTGTCTGGAAGAAATCGTTCCCTTAGCGATAAGACCGCCCATTGTACATATGTTTTTAAGTGTTTTTAGTTGTCAAATTGTTTAAGTGCTAGTTTTAAGGTGTACAATAAAGTGTTTTCATTCATTC
This sequence comes from Lampropteryx suffumata, assembly GCA_948098915.1. Taxonomy (NCBI): domain Eukaryota; kingdom Metazoa; phylum Arthropoda; class Insecta; order Lepidoptera; family Geometridae; genus Lampropteryx; species Lampropteryx suffumata. The sequence continues at coordinate 17,086,926 of OX402545.1, read as the reverse complement.
ATTCATTTATTCATTCAGATCACTGCCAGAGGGCAGCGTTCCCAAGATACTGGCGGCATTGCCACGTTGAATGGCAATGCTAATACGCTTAGCCAGGTAGGAGCCAGCTCTTGGGTCACGCATTGTATCTACCAGAGGCCGTGAAACAATTTTTGAAAACGTGGTGGGCTCCTGTTCCTCACGGCACAAATATGCGCCTTTTGAGGTCCTCGGCACATTTATTAATTTCTTCGTTTATTCTTAACTAAAGCCAACACAAACTTTACAAAAAGGAATACGGAGAGTAAAAGTGGAAAAGATAAACTTATTGTCATGTATCTATGTGCTTCAGTAATGGAATTTTTTTGCCAAATTTTCCATTGAAGTATGCAAAACAGCCTTCACTCAACCCTGTACAGTGACATGTTGAATAAATAAACTGTCTTTCATCATCTCATTCACAGTGAACCACTTAAAATATATATTAGGGTTCTGTACCAGAAAAGCAAAAAATTTAATAAATAACATTTAAATATATATTCCAGATAATTGAAAGAATACTTATATATTTTTAAATACACCCAGACACAGATCAAACACCTGTTCATCACACAAATGTTTATCCTGGAAGGGAATCGAACCCTCAACCTACAGCGCAGAAGGCAGAGCTGCTACAAACTGAGCTGATAGGCCAGTCTTATAAGACCACTTTGTTATCCGTTGGTTTGTCTGTCTGACTGTATGTCAAGATCCTTTTTCTCAGGTATTCACGTATCAAGTTAAAGTTATGGAATACAATGATGTCGCATCGCATATGTTGACGATCTCCTGACAACCAACGCAGACTTAGATTTGTTTGTGGATGAGTGGATAAAGGTCATTAGGACCTGTCTATCCTTCAGCGAAATGAATCAGTAATTATTATATATAAGTTCTGTATTATGTTAATTTTTTTGGTTAATGGTTACGTCTAATAAATCGATGAATGCTGGCTGCACGCACGAAAAAGGATGGCTCATTGTCCCGTTACGCTCATTGTAACGAGCAAGAGCGCTGCACGAGCAAGCGAAAGGCACGATCGGCTTGAGCGTTCGGCTTGTTGTCACGTTAAACTATCGTCCGTAAAACGACTTTACAGACAACCAATTATTTTTAGGATTAATTGACTAATTATTATCGTGTTTGTACTTTTATTATAATATTGACATTGTTCCTTTTTTTTGTATAGTTTTAACTAGTGTAAATGGTTCAAATTCAAGTTTATTTCTTTAGTTAAATAAGAGTAACATTACAGAAAAACCCAAAGCGTTACATCTACCTATGTTTAATTAAACAATATAAAAGATGAATAATAATAGTAATAGAAAAAGAATAGACCTTAAAACTACTTAGGAACAATATTTATCCTAAACTGTCATTATCTATCTTAAGACCTACGTATGTACCTACCTACCTACCCTAAAATTATTTACCAACTTTTATGCCTACACAATAAAATAAAGGAACACGAATTATGGTGTATGTACCGCATGTTGACCATCGCCAGTAAATCAAAACCAACGCATGATGTCAAGTCAAGTCAAGTCAAAAGATGATTTATTCAATACAATCACAAGGATCACTTTGAAACGTCTTACATACTAGGTGAATTTAGGTGCCAATTCATCCTAACCCAAGCTCGAGAAGAATTGGCAAGAAACTCGTCTTGGTCCTAGCGCTTTTTTATAATGATCCATCTTATAACTACCTTAACTACGAAATACAAATACAAGAGAGTTTATACATTTCAAGTGTGTCGGTTAACTGTCTGACGGCAGAGCGACATGAGGCCATGCATTCTTATCAATAATATAGTCATCTATATTATAATAAGCTTTCTTCAAAAGACTACCTTTAATGTATGCTTTAAATTTCTTAATAGGTAGTTTAGTAGCATTTTCAGGAAGCTTATTATAGAAGCGCACCGTGTTCCCCATAAATGACTTATTAACTTTTTCTAGTCGAAACCTAGGGATGTATAATTTATGTTTATTCCTAGTGTTCATTTTATGAAGGTCACTATTTTGCTGAATCCCATCTCTATTTTTATGTGTATATAACAAATTTTCATATATATATTGTGAAGCTATTGTGAGAATATTAATTTCTTTGAATATTTCTCTCAAAGATTCTCGTGGTTTCATTTTATAAATGGCACGTATTGCCCTTTTTTGAATTACAAATATTTTACCAATATCAGCTGCTTTCCCCCAGAGAATGATGCCGTATGACATAACACTATGGAAGTAACTGAAATAAACTAGTCTAGCTGTAGCTTCATCAGTAAGCCACCGTATCGCACGAACTGCATATGCAGCGGAACTAAGCCTACCAGCAAGCGTTTCAATTTGTGGTCCCCACTGTAGTTTTGAATCAATATTAAGACCTAGGAAGATCGTGGAATTTACAAGATTCATTGCCTCTCCATTTATTTCAATGTTGGACGGGCTATGAATAACATTTGGCAAAGTGAATTTGATACATTTAGTTTTTTTGGAATTAAGCAAAAGATTATTTACAGTGAACCAGTTAAGAACTAACGATAAGGATTCATTTACGTTATAAAACAAACCCCTTATTTACGTCTACACGTAAATAAATTTTACTACCCCATCGTGTGGTTCCATGTCGTAATATAGGTCTTTTAAAGAAAAAGGGACCGCTGCACTTTGGCAGTGATCTGGATCAGTCGACCTATCTATAGATCGTTTTAAGTGGTCCTTAGATAGCTCAACTGTTTCACATGTATTTTATATTTTTGTGTATCATACATTTCTGTAAATAAAGCTGTTCAAAAAAGTTTTTGATGTACTCGTATATGACTTCCACATAAAAGAGAGAAATAATCACCGCTACGTGTTTTTGTGTCGGAAGTTAGCACAATTACCGCAAACGGAAATAACTGCGGACTGGAATTATATTGAGGTGATATTTTTTAAAATATTAAAATTTTGAACAATTTTTAAAATACTTTAAGACGAACTGGTTGAAGCCGAAAATTGTTAAGCAATGGTGTGTTTTTGGCGAGCGACGCCGAACTAATAATTTCGTAGAAGGATGGCACACAAAGTTAAACAAAAACGTTAAGAGAAAAAATTGCAGTATTTTGGAGGTCATCAGAGTATTTAAAAAAGATGTGAACTCCTTGAGCAAGCCGAAACAACGCAAATCCCAAAGTAAAATTAATGACAATTTAATCCAATAAGCTCAACTTAGTTTATAGGATGAGCAAATTAGTGTAGGTCTTTTTCTGGAAATGATGCGTTGATGCGAGCGAGGGAAGATGGGCCAACCCCTAGCTGTAGTAGAAATGGATCCCATTTCCTTTTTTATACGCTTTATATTAGCTTCACTTGTATGTTTGTAACCGACTCCTTAGGATGCGATTTTGACCCACTTTAAATGGCCAGATTTCATTCTAATTTTGCACACCTGTCAAAGACCGATGACAATGCAATAATTCGAATAAAAATTTAAAAAAAAAAGCGTGGGATGCTTTTTAAGATATTATCGAAATGATAATCCTTCTTCTCATCTGTCAATCTGTCAATGAAATATTTATAACTATTGACACCATGCACCCCACGCTTTTTTTAAATAAAACATTTTTTTCTTACTTACATTTATTAAAATTTATTTTCTATTTTTTAGTTTGGTTTTCTATATAAAGCGTGTTTTTTAGTTTTTTTAAACTATTATTTATTTTCATTGAAAGCTGTTTTATTTATAAATGTTTTCGTTAACATGAAACTTTTTTTTTTAAATACAAAAATAATAAATGAATAACTAGTTGAAAACTGTAAAAAACTAAAACCCGATTGCAACTTTTAAAAATACACACCTGTTACATATAAACCTACTCGAAAAACATAACGCTGCTCCTTCTGAGGCAATCGGGTAATTAGGTAAATTAAATATTTTTTTCTTGCCACCAACCTAGGTACCTACTATTTTTGGAAGTCGACATTATACCACTCTATAATTATTTTCTTCAAAGAGATTTTGTTTGGAGTTTTATAGGTGCATCAAATATACTCTGATTTGATAAAAATAATTGAAAGTGATTGAAATCTACTGTAAGGCTTACATAATGCACCCGGAAATGACCTGGGTGAATCAAGTCTGCTCAATAGCGTACTTAGTTGACCCGGGTGAATTACCCCAGGTGAATTAAGTATACCGCCCCCAAACTGTGAAGGGGTCATTTTTGATAGAGTTCAATTTCGCAGCTAGCTAAACCGCTCATTGAGGGTTCGTAAAAAGTTTTTGATATAGTAGCATATATATGAAAACTATCACGGCTGGCAAGGCTTTAATAGATTATGAATAACAGCCTATATGTAAATCTTAAACATTTTGGAAAGGAAGTTCCTTATCGCGGGTTGGCGAGAGGGGACAAATGTAACGCGTTACGAACCGTAAGAAATAGAGAGAATTTAGGAGACCGTAGACCGTACGAAAAACCGTAAGAGAAAAAGAGAATGAAGGAGACCAATAAATAGTCTGCCACATATATCTTTGTATATATATACTACTGTACGTGTGTATGTAACTGAACTCCTCCTAAACGACTGGACCGATTTTGATGAAACTTTTTGTGTGTGTTCAAGTGTATTCGAGAATGGTTTAGATTTACGATTAGATATTATGTTTTTTTAAAACGCGTGGACGAAGTTGCGAACGGGACAGCTAGTATATTTATAATAATTTCAATGATTGAATGTTATGATGAAAATTAACATTTATTATTAATATACATCTAAAAATATACATTTATTTACAGAAATAATTACAGAAATGTACAAAATAATATACAATAATATTAAATACACGTGAAACAGTTGAGCTATCTACGGAACATTTATTTATATTTCATCTAAAATATGTTACCTCATTACGTTTCATTGTTATGTTAATAACCGTTAGTACCAAAGTTACTATGAGTAATACTGTACGAAATCAAAATATGTAATACAAAATTTATTGTATAATTAACACAATCTTTTAAAAACAAATAAATAAAAATATATATTGCAAATAAATTTATGAAAATAGTTGTATATTGCATCAATAATCAAAATTAAAGAGAGGGGTGGGTAGAGAGAATGAGGGCCTTGCACGTTGATTATTAATTATGCCAACCCTGCATACGAAAGGGACTTACGAAAGGGACGTTCATATTTTTTTCCATACATTATTTTTATAATTCTTATTAAGGTTAGCATTAAGGTCATAAATATAGGCTTGTAAAAAAACATATCTGTTCGCCATACATACAAAGAAAGCAATTATAGAACGTTAAAAAGTGTTTGTTCAATCCCGGTGTGGTGTAGGCAGACGACTGAAATATTTCTCGTCAGCCCATTCATAGTGCCCCTAAAAATAGACCACGCTATGTTTTTAATGTTAAGCTGACATGAAACTGCGTTGAGCTTTTTCTGGTTTTATTTTATTTTCAAAGCGTAGTGCTTTGAAAATAAAATAATGCAATGCAATGTCTTTTCTATGTTCTGTATCAGGGTGTTATAAAATATCATAAGTACTTATGATATTTATAGCATTTTATAATATTATGCAAAGCAGTAGTGACTGGATGGTTATGAACGATGACCTACCAACAGATAGAAAATCTTCTATTTCCCTTAGATTTAAAAGCTTTTTTTAGTGATAAATAGTTCTTATATTTACAATCTCTCCATTTTATTTTCCTTCTCTTCCGACATGCTCACTTCTAGACACACATCACACATACCTATCCACACAAACACGCTTACACGCACGCACACACACATAAACACGTACATATTCTTTTGGTTTTGTTATTTTCTTTGTTAAAAAAGGTTTAAATAATTTTTTTATAAACTTTTTTTTTTAATATTTTAAGAAGTCTTAAGTATAAGTTTCGTTTTCAGTCTGCTCATCTTATTTCTTCTTATTCAAAAATGCTCTGATTCATGTTTAACCCATTGATTTGCTAAATCATTGGAGGGAGCACTGGTGACAGGTTTTTCTTAACCTTCTACAGGCACCAGTTCTCTCACATACTAGGATGCAATAAGTATAATAATAAAATAACTTACCATTAAGTATACCATTATACCACCTTAATAATAATTATTATTATTATTATTTATCACAGGAGCTGCGATTGCGTAATTCTGAAACTATCGAAATTGATCGAAGCTTTCAGTTACTATTTATGAATTGAATTTGTAACATATTGCCATTTATAATTAATAATATTGCCGGACATTTGAACGTAAGAGCTTGTGTTATGGGTATGGTTACAGCACTGATATATCTACTTCTTCTTTCTTATGTATGAAAATCTATTTCCGTGCGTTAATTTCGCAAAAACTCGTAAATAGCTTTATGTACCAATTTGAAAAAATCTAAAAAGGAGGAGGTTTTCAATTGAGAACAAAAAAAAAGATATTTTTTTTTATGTATGTTTACTGATTATACAAAGACGCCTGAACCGTTTTGGAAAATCCTTTTTGTGCTTCCCAGGTGGTCCAATTTAAATTTTATCGAAATCGGTCGAGCGGTTTTAAAAAAATCAAAAAATCGAAAAATTGTATACATCGATGATATATTTTAAATTCAATGAAGTCGGTTTTCTTTTTAATTTTTAAGCGTAATTATTTCGTCTCAAAACCACAATAAATCGACTTTATGATTAAAATAATGTCTATTGTTAATCGTAATTTATAGATATTTATTGTATCAAGAAATCCATAATAACTATACAGGTTTAGCAACGATGAGCGTTCATCATACGGATGGGTGACCGCTTGTAGCATTTACTAAGCACTAGTGAAGCTAGGACATGCACTTCGTAACACGGAAGCGTTTAAATCTAAATACCTACTGGCAGTCACCCATCCAAGACATGACCAAGCAGAACGTCGCTTAACTCAGTTGATCTGCTAGGAAAGCCGCGCTGGCAAATCCTATCCTAACCTACTATTAGGTACTATGAATGGGTAAGTTCGTCTGGATGCTTATTTTATTTTAGTTTAAGAATTTTAAAAAACTTACAGCTACAATACGGTAAATTACTTAAGGTAACATGCACTATACAAACATGTTAAGTTACTGAGGGCTAATCACAAGTTATATTAGTTATGTTATATTATTAATTATAGTTATACCAATATTGTGTTGTGACTCAATCAAAGTCGATGCCATAATATATTTTATTCAATATAATCACAAGGATTACTTTGAAACGTCTTACATACTAGGTGCATTTAGGTGCCAATTCCTCCTAACCCAAGCCCGAGAACTGGCAAAAAACTCGTCCTGGTCCTGTTTTGCATGATTGGTCTTATACCTTTACTACATTCCAAATGTGTTGGTTAACTGTCTGAGGGCAAAGCAACATGAGGCAATACATTCTTCGTAATCAGGTCGTAGCGGCTGAACCGATTTGGAATAAACCTTTGTAATGATATAGATTTTGGATCTGGTAATAATATAAGGCTACTTTTTATCTACGGAGGTACCTACCACGCGAGCAAAACTGCGGGCACACGATAGTCCAAAATATATTGCTAGGTTTACTGTTCCCAAGAGTTTTCAACTTGGCTCTCTGCCTGATCCAAAGGGTTCAGACTTTCGATGGTAGATTTACATGTGCCCAAATAACGCAGGCTCCGTAGCTATCCATCTCGTGAGATTGGCTCATCAAAGTCCTCTTAAATCGTCTGCGACTCGACAAGCGACGACAAAAGTGTTTCGAGTCTTTTCATGTCCAAAATTAGTAGGCACCAAGCGTTCGCCCAAAAAAAATAAACATTTCGTGCTTAAATTGATAATAATTTGACTAACAATATTTTTACCACTAATTAGTAAACGAATAAATAATGCAGGACTTTTCACACAGCATCATCTAGTCAAAAGTAAGCAGACCTTGTGTGGTTACCCACATGACTGATAAACTACTTATATACTTTTTTAACCGACTTCAAAAAAAGGTTTCTCAATTCGACTGTATATTATATTTTTATATGTTCGCAGAACTTCGTCGTTTATAAACCGATTTAGATGATTCTTTTTTTGTTGGAAAGTAGATATCCCAAAAGGTAACCCTAGAGATATCTCCATTTCATTAAAAATATAAGGTATGATAAACTAGGATCTGATGACGGCATCCCAATGAAATCGAGGGGAACCTTCGTAGTGGCGACTAGTTAGTTAGTTAATTTTTTTCATTAAGTATTTTAAAGCACTAATTTAATGAAGGTGGAGGGGCTGGAGTCGATCTGATGATGGAGCCGAAAAACAGTCAAGGGAACTCCTCAGCGATTTACAGCAATTACCTGGTGTTTGGGTTTTATTAATTTGTATTGATGAGAACTTTACACCTAGATGAGTTGTGACTGTCATTAGGGATATGATGATGAAGGCGAAGGACAGTCAAGGGATTTTTTACTCTTTAGTTACCTGTTTGAAGTCGGTTTTTTTTGATAAAAATTTTATGATAAAAATAAAAAAAATTCTGCTTGCCGATATTTCAGCACAGATGCATGAGGCCATGATCACTAGATAAACTTACATATAAATAAATAAAACATCCCGTTTTGAGTGAAAAATATGTTCAAAACCATGATACTTTCAAAAGTTATATTGTTACATAGAAAAACACAAAGACTGAGACAAATACTTGCAGATCATACAAACATTTCCCGCAACGGAAAATGAACCTGCTTCTGCGTCTCAGGTGGGCCTTCGCCCACTTCGCCACAGAGATCGTACAGTGAGAGAACAACGCACTAAGTCAGAAAATAAGCGCTTGCAAAAATTATGCAAAAATAACAGATGACGAAGCAGAAAAGGACAAAAACAAAAGACACGTCTCAAAAATAAAAAGTACCGAACGGATTGGAATTAAATTTGGTATGCAGCTTTCTCTAGGGCCGTGGGTTTTCGCTATCCCTCGCTATTGCTCGCTATATAAATATATCATTCATTCATTCATTCATTCAATCCCAAGAATTTTTTTGAATGGTTTTCAAAAAAATCTCTTGGGATCATGGTCAAAACGCGATTATGCTTTGTAATTTTTCCGAAACATTCATTCGTTCAATTATTTTCTTGCTACTTTTTATCTGCCACGCGGGAAACAGCTAGTTTTTGTACTATTTGGTACTTACTATTTGGTAATAACGGGTACTTTCACAATGTGCTACTCCGTGGGCGTGGTATCAAAATGGTATCTTACGACCTTTGAGATAAGGTCGTAAGTTTCTTCACCTAGTCTAAATAGTTTATATAAATATAACATTTTGTTTCCCAGGTGCGCCAGTCGTGTAAACATCATAAAAAGTAACAATTACCAACGTTGCTGTATTTATACATTCTTCGTGGATATTTTTTGGCATGAAAATATATTGGCTTTATAATGTACTAGCTAGTAAATTTTTCTAAGATAATATCAGAAGATACAGAGCTAAAATAGTTATTAAAAATATGGAAGTTTTGGAAATTTTGTATTTAAACTTGGTTTCATAACTCAACTCGTTGGTAACCTCGTTGTAAGTCGGCCTTCTGAGCTGTACGTTGTGGTATTTTGTCTGAACATGGATATTTGTTCTGTGTCTGGGTGTTATAAAGTGTCTTATGTATGTATTTAAAAATATAAGCATTCTATCAGTCATCCAGTTCTCATAGTATAAACTATGCTCAATTTGGAGCTAGATGGTAGTGTGTGCATTGTCCACCAATTATTTATTTATTATATTTTAATATATATTTATTTATTTAGCCATTAAACAGACCGACAGAGACACTTTCGATTTTTTAATACAATTTTTTTATTAGTTTATTAGTTTTTTTTTATTTTTGTATTTTTTTTATTAGTGTGGAAGTATGGATTTCCAAGTCTCAAATGAACGACTTCTTTATTGATATCTTTCCTCTAACTTTCCTGCAATCTGTAAGAGTGATTTCGTGAAAAGGGACGGAAGTGTGTAACAGGAAACCGGGGAAGCGCTTGCTATTTGATTTGACCAATAAGCGCGATGTTAGAGCTGGCCGTCAGGTGGTACCAACCCATTTTCCGAATGATTGGTACTGCCAGCCAACAATATGCGCGTGTGACGATAAAGAGAAAGAATAGAGAAAGAGAACGTATCAGCGGTGCGCTTAACCAATTCTGTTGTATATAGTGTGCTATTATTGCTGTATATATGTATATAACGTAACTTGCTAATAAGCAACCTTAACAGGACGTTAATGATGCTTATTACCAAGGTGAGATGTCAGATGTTACACATTATATGCGACTACTGATAAGGCTCGCTAGTTTTTTTTTATATGCATACCTGGTACCTATCATGTGTACCTACGGTACTTAGGTATACAGAACTCTGGTCAAAAACCAGTTTAAGCTTATTCACAATTTATTTTCACATAACGGCACATATTTATACGAGTACTTTAAAACAAGTACTAAGTAGTAAGCTTGGTGCAACCAACCCAATAACTTGCTAAATACGGTGCACAGAAACATAGCACGTAGGCTGAAGCCACGTTTTCAGCCACGCTAGTGCGGGTAGAAATAATTAAAATCAGAGAGAGAGAACATTAAATAAATGGACCAATATTTAGTACTATTCCGCCAATCTATTACCAATGAGTTAAACATGATGCAGACCATGATGAGACCTCTCTCTCGGTCACAATTGAGTGAGATGCATGTGTCTGGGCGGAATAATACTAAATATTTGTCCATCTATTTAATGTTTTGTAATGGATTTCCGCAAAGTCACGCCTGTATCAATTATCTAAGCAAAATCAGCACCCATACCCTTTTGGATGAACGGCATTACCCCCAGTCGGGTTTACAACCGACGCTCAAACATGTTTTTTTAACCTGTTGTAAAAAGTTTTTCAAAAAACATAATAACGTGTTGGTGTAATAAGTTGATAATTAAATAGTCAAAGCTTTGTTATTCATTCATACTTGTAATAAAAACCAATTTAAACAAAAAATAATGTGTTTTTTCCATAAGTGAACGGCATTCCCACTGCTTCCCCTAGACCGTGATGCACAGTCAGCCACAGCCGCCGTTTATAAACTTGGTAGGTATTGGTTTTAAAATAAGTAATTTATACACTTTTGTAGCTGCCTGTACAGTCTGTCGGCTAGCTGGATGTTTACTTCAAAATGTTGCATATTAATCAAATCTTATTTTATTTACGCTATTCAAAAATATTTTAAATCACTCTTAAATTTATGCAAAGATAATGTGCATGCGCATATTTTACATGCTTATTATTTTTAGAACAAAGACGAAGCTACAAAAGAAACATGTACTTGTAGGTTAGAATTTACGCTTGTATTCACAGGTGTTTTGTAAAAATTTACTATATATATTTTCAAGAGATGACATCATTATGGCGGTTTGAGTAACTACTTCTAGTACAGTCTCTCTACTATGGCATAATGCGCAATTTTTTTACGCGATTCTGTGGGCCATAAAATCAGACGTAGGAAATCACTACAGAATTGCGCGGATTAATTCGCTAGTGCGTGCTAGAGTACAAACTCATACTAGTAAATGTGTTTTCATCTGTACATCCCTACTTAAAATTATAAATGTAAAAGTAACTCTGTCTCTGTCTATCTGTTTCTTACGTTTTCACGCCTAAACCGCTGAACCTGATGATTTCGAGGAACGCTGATTTCGAGGAATTTTGGTATAGAGATAGATGGGACCTTGGAGAAGGACATAGGCTACTTTTTAGATAGGTACTATGCGTGTGAAGCCTCGGACAGCAGCTAGTTATATATAACATCCCCCGCCACGTCTGTCTGTCTGCCCAAACGCCATAAACTCAAAAACTACGGAACGGATTTTCATACTGATTTAACCAATGAACTGAGTGATTCGTGAGGAAGGTTTAGGTGTAGGTAATTCAGTCGTGCGAATCCGGGCGGGTTGTTGTTTTATAATTCAAAAGAATATGTGTCTGTTTTTAAACGACTTCAAAAAAAGAATTGTGATCGCGGATAACTTCGTCGTTTATGAACCGATTTTGATGATAATTTCTTTTGTTGGAAAGGATATCTCAAGGGAGGTACCATGATAAGGGAACTAGGATCTGATAATGGCATCCCGGATAAATCAAGCGAAACCTTTGAAAATCGTAGTGGCGACTTGTGCGTTTGTTAACTTTCTTCATTAAGTATTTTAAATAACTACTATTTAATGAAGGTTCGGAGTCAATCTGATGATGGAGCCGAAAGACAGTCGAGGGATCTCCTCAACGATTTACAGCAATTACCTGGTGTTTGGTCTTGATTAATTTGTATTGATAAGAACTTTACACCTAGATGGGTTGTGGCTGTCATTAGGGATCTGATGATGAAGACGAAGGACAGTCAACGGATTTTTTACTTATTAGTTTCCTGTTTGAAGTCGGTTTATGTATGTTAGAAATTATTTGTTACGCTTTCGCGGCTGAAAAGATCTTGATGAAATTTGCTAAGAAGATATATTGTATATTAGGGAAAGAAATAGGCTACTTTTTATATAGGCACTGCGCGTACGAAGCCGCGGGCAAGATTAATTTAATTAAATTACTACCCTGGCATAAAGTCTTAATTTTGTACTGGTGTTGACGAGTTGTTGTAAGGTATCCAAGATTGGATAGGTAAGTTACTAATTACCTACTAATTACACTTTTTGAGATTCTGATTTTGCTTACCTACTGAAATATTAAAACAATCGCTTAAGATTCGTTATCAAATTTAATTATCTTTCAAAACTTTCGCAAATGTACATTTACGAAAGTTTTGAAATCATTTTGATGAAATATATTATTATTTAGTCGATGAAGGCACCGACACTGTTTCGATTCATTTAGATAGATAGTTTTCTTGAGGGTGAATTGGCAATGCGAAAACTTTGATTCCATCCGTAGCCATTCTTCCCCAGTGCAATCCTGACGTGTGATAACTCTGCATCTAGAAATTGAGGGTGGCATAGTCTCAAAGCCCTATTAATTAGTGTATAAGGTACTGATGAAAGGTGGGCCGGATGATGGTGAGAGTCGGCTCTTAGGTACCTATCGAAGACTCGAAGAGCCAGTACTAGCATAAATTTGTTACCGCCTGCCGTGACGTTTCCACCTCTACCCGCACGCACGACTCGCGCCGCAAGATACCTCACCCGCAGTGCGAACCGTGAACTCGAGCGGCAACGAGCGGACCGCAGATCAAACTCACCCTGATGAAGATTCTCTAGATGAATCGAAACAATGTCGGTGCCTCCATCGACAAAATAATACGTGAGTAAAGCCCGTGTTTATCAAAACTCACGAAAGTTTTGAAAGTAATTATTTGTATTTAACAATCTTGAACGGGTTGTTCCCAAGGGCTCTGAATTACGTCTAGTTTGTAATTAGGTAGGTAAAATCTTAAATAAATTATGGAACGTAGTAGTAGACCTGATGGTACGACTCCTCAACAAGAGTCTGTCTTGGTGGGTACCAGAACAGTGCCAGATATAGTGCCTGCATTTAGATTATGGAATTCTGATACTATCAAAGCATTGATTCTAACATCTTTCAGTTACTCAGTTACAGTTGATGAATTGGTATTACGGAAGGTTGATGTTGATTTTAAGACATGCTGACCCAAGAATTTTCACAAAAGACAAGTAGACGCAACGCACAATACCATCCTTGTCCGTACCATACCTTGTCAGTCTACCAACCTTACGAACAAAGCGCTTTGCTTCCGCATTTATAATGCGTACAACCAAGGAATGGAATGCTTTGCCGTCGTCTGTCTTTCCTGAAAATTACAATTTGGGTCTCGTCAAGTCAAGAGCGAATAGGTATCTTCTAGACCTGCATGCCCCGTCGTCGGTCACATCGTCGCTTAACATCAGGTGAGTTCGTGGTCAAACGTAGGTCTATCTATGATAAAAAAAAAATAGAAACTGAAATAGCAACCGAACGTATGTAATACCAATCCAAGATATAATGCCTATTAGGGTCTAAGGGTTTGCAACGTGAATGTGATACCTTCTGGGGTTTCATCATTTAAAATATGTATTTAAAAAAATAAGTAAGTATATAAGAAGTATATCAGTCAAATGGTACCCATAACACAAGCTCTGCTTACTTTGGGGCCAGATGATGTTGTGTGAAATGTCCGGCATTATTATTATTATTATTATTCCATTTATCATGGGTTAAGGTAACCACTCATCATGTGAGCCTTATGCTTGTTTTCCGGTACATCGGTAAACGAGCTTAATGTTAAGTTCGTTAAGTAACTCGACTTATTAGAAACTCAATTGACTGGTGCAAGTCTACAATACGATTCTAATTAGACGCTTCGGCGATGTTCGTGTTTCCGAATTAGTACGATTATGCAACTAATGACCGGACGTCCCGCGTCTCGTAACGAGTGAATGGCGTCTAATTAAATAGTGGTACTGCATTTATCTACTTAAATAACGGTCATAATTCTGTTGTTTCGACGGACTAACTAAAATTTCGTAATATACGAATATTTTGTTGTTGTTGAAGTGACTAACATTATTAAATTACATTTCTTAAATGTATGTGAGATTGTAAACTGTTTGCTAATTTTAGTCGCTTTGCAATTTGGTGTTTAATAAAACTACGTGATATCCTATGCATACCAATGAATAAAAGAATAAAATTCAATTTTAACTTATTTTTAACTGACTTCTAAAAAGAAGGAGGTTCTCAATTCGTCGGAATCTCTTTTTTTATGGATGTTCACCGATTACCCAAAGACGCCTGAACCGATTTGGCAAAATTAGTTTTTTGTTTCAAAGGGTTTACAATTTAAATTTTATCGGAATCGGTCGAGTGGTTTTTAAAAAATCAATCAAAATACATCGATGATATTTTTGTTTACTCCGAAACCTCGCTGTCTCATTGGAGCAGTGTGTTTAGTTGGCCTATCCATTAATATAAACAAAATACATCTACTTTCATTTACTAAAAAAAAAATATTCAATGAAGCCGGTTTTCTTTTTAGTTTTTAAAACGTTATTTTAATCTCTAGAAATCCACTGGCTTGCCTGGGAGCCAGGAACAATAGAACTATTGTCTCTGGAAAGTCGGTTTCTACAGATTAAATTATCATTTAAATATGTTGCTATAAGATCGTCCGTCTTTTGCGAAATTATATCTAGTCTATGAGCAATAGAATCACCATCAATATCATACATAAACCTTACTTACTAAGTGCCTATCATCAATCAAAATCAGTTTGAAAATATCGTAGGTGCCTATTACACTAACTGTATCTACTTTTTGCTAAATAGATATGCTATTTAACAAAAAATTGATAAATTGAGGTACTCATTTGTTTTGTAATGAAGTATTAACACTGTGGCCCTAATTTTGTAATTTCGCAGGACTAAGTAAGATAACTTCTTATGGGAGGGTTAACTTCTTATGCATACGGCAGCGGTAGGCAGGCTCCTTCTCTCCCACTCTAACCCACAGCGCTAACTAGTTTATTATTATTATTTAATCCATTATTGCATAAACAAATTTGTTTAAATGTACAATAGGTGGACTTAATGCTAGTAGCATTCTACCAGCCAACCTGCAAGGTAGAGAAAATAAAAAGTAGGCGTGCTAACATAATCTATGAATAAGGAAATAAAACACATATAAACAACATATTTAAAAATAAATTCCTAAAAATAAAAATTAATATATATATATATGTATAAATAGATATTATATACATAGTAATATATACCACGCAGGTGGCAGAATTTTTTCCTACTCGACATTTATCGTTATATTTTGGACAAATCACTCAATATCATAAAAATTATAGCGTATGTGTTATTCAGATGTATATTCAGTAGGTATTGCGTGAAAGAGTATTAATATAGTTTAATTTATCACTTCTGTCGGGCGTTCCGCCCGAGACGCATACGTTTTTTTATTTGTTGTGACCCTAAGCATATTAACTTTATTATATAAATAAATGTTTTGTTGTGCCGCTATTAAGTAAATAAAAAAAAAATAACGCCGAAAATTTCACACAGCAGCATCTGGCCACAAAGTAAGCAGAACTTGTGTTATGGGTACCACATCACTGAAAAACCTATGTATTTTCTGATATACTACATACGTTATATTTTTGTAAATTCATACATATTATACATAGAAACACCCAGACCCGAGACAAATACTTGCAAATCATCCAAACATTTGTCCTGCGGCGGGATTCGAATCGAACCCGCAACCTTTTGCGTCTCAGCCGAACCTTACTGCGCCACAGAGGTCGTCGAAGTGGCTTTCTGCTGGTTAATTGAAAGAATATGATTAAATGAACTTCACAAGTGAAATTCTATAACTCTAAAATGTTGCACCCCTTTTTACGAAAATTGCGCGGACGGAGGAGTATAAAATATCGCACACTTATAGTTAATATAGAGAAGGAGCGTAGAATGCTAATATTTTTTTTAAACTATGCATAAAAAATACATTAATTATGAATTAAATATGGTCGAATTTGGACCAGTGGGCGACCCCTAGTTATTATAAAAGCTCCATTCGAATATAAAGAAACGCGAAGCTACCTTGTGGCACAATGCACTTACCTTGGTGCCTTGTAAGATTATTTTATTATATATTTATGAAGAATGGAGTTATGTATTATAATCAGTATTATAAAACAGTCCCCCCGCCGCGTCTGTTTGTCTGAACGCGATTAACTAAAACTACCGAGCTGATTTTCATACTAGAATCCATTTTCTCCAGTGAACGTACTGATTCATGTGGAAGGTTTTAGATGTATAATTCACCCGTGCGAAGCCTGAGCGGGTTCCTAGTCAATTATGAATTTATGGTATGTTATTTCAATATTTTGCTCCCTATTTTATTTTCAAATTGATTTTAAATTTATTGTTAATTCTTTCAATGTCTTAAATATGAATCATGAATCATCAATATTCTGTGTCTGGGTGTTATAATGTATCATAAGTATAACTTCTAAGACTATCAAGGTTTTGAACCTAATTTTCACATAATTTTAACATAATTTTCATTCAAAACGGGATATTTACCATGATATATGAGTTTTCTGCTTCCCGATATTTCGGCACAGTTGCATGCGCCATGATCACGAGATAATCGCAACTGTGCCGGAATATCGGGTAGCAGAAAAACTCATATAATATCATGGTAAATATCCCGTTTTGAATGAAAATATGTTAAATTATGTATCATAAGTATGCGTTTAAAAATATATAGATAAGTATTATTTTAGTAATTTGGTCACCATAATACAAGCGATGCTTAGTCTTGGCTAGATGGTGTTGTGTACATTGTCCACCAATATTTATTCATTAATAATTATGGCAGTTTTACCGCAGTTTTAAGGAACTTAGTGCATATGAAACGAATTCCTAATAGGCCAGTCAAAAAAGACGTTTTTTTTGGTTAACTTTGCACTAAATTTCCGATCCAAATTGTTTTTTTTATAAGGTTTAGGATCACTTACTGAGCATAAAATCACAAAATGCTGACAGATCGCCGCTTCAAGCACCTTGAAAAAACGTTTTTGGCCGATATCTCGGAAACTATGCATTTAAGTGCAAAATATATAGACTATTATTCTAGAGAATAAAATTTAGCATCTTTTGTTGCTAGTAAACTTTTTTGTAAAACTTACCGTTTACGATTTATGGCCCGTTTAATGAACCGGTTTTTCTATCGCGGCCGATAACTTTTGAAATATTAGATTAATCAATAAAATGCATAAAACCATTTTTAAAGATCAGTTTATTTTCTACAACTTTTTTATCGAACTTTTTTTTAAATGTCCATACTTTTTGAGTTACAGGACATTTAATGTTGGACTACCAGGCGTAAAGTTGAAAATTTCAAGATACGCAAAAAAAATATCCCAATTGTTTATGTAGTAAAAAATTAATAGTTCAATTCCTTACCTGCAATAATAATTAACTTTTTTTCATTTTATTTTATTATATTTCGTACAACTAAAAAATAGTTATAAATTGTCTCACGATTACCTACAGTTGTGAAGCAGGCACTTTCATCTGTTTTTTTAAAGTTGACTCTAATACCTAGCTGCTTTGATGGATCTAATCAACTTCAGCAACTAAGCATAAAAAATCTTTCGTATCGGAGCACAAGAAACCCTAGAAAACTTACATCGTTGGAGAGACATTCTCATTCGTGGACTAACCATAAATTTCCTCATGTTTTCCTTCAAATTTGTTTGAGGTCGAGGTAAACGCGCACTTAAGAGTTTTTTCAATAAAAACTCCTTGTGTGTCACCGTTACCGGGATTTAATCCATGATATTAGGATCAATGCTTCCATGAATGCCACCATGAAAACTGATTACCGGAAGCACATAAAAGGTTTTTTATTTGTTTATTTTACAAAAACAGTAAGTACCTACCAAATAAGTATTCAATTCTTACATTAATCAAGGTCTCTTTAGATGTCAGTCTGTCAATCCATTCGATATTTTTTTTTTTTTATCAATGTAAGCAGCTAAGTACTTACCTACTCAAGTAGTTTATTCTTAAACAAGTAGGTAGGTATTCAATATAGTGCCTAGACTAGCAAGCGGCCTCAAATATTATTATTAAATAGGT
The DNA here is from genome assembly GCA_948098915.1 of Lampropteryx suffumata. Lineage (NCBI taxonomy): Eukaryota > Metazoa > Arthropoda > Insecta > Lepidoptera > Geometridae > Lampropteryx > Lampropteryx suffumata. The sequence goes on along the minus strand of OX402545.1, from coordinate 17,068,261 downwards.
ACCTACCTAAGTTTAAGACAATATTTCAATAAGTAAATACGTATTAGTAATTACGAAATATTGTGTTAAACCAAATTAGGTACCTTATTAGGTAGGTAGGTATTTAATATGGTACCTAGACTGGCAGGTGACATCATAAATTATATAAATAAAATTAATTAAAAGCAAAGTATTTACATTACTTACCTAGATATATATTTCTCAGGTGGACACCCCCGTTTTTATTTATAACTCTCACTGCACTAATATTAAATTAAACGGGAACTTACACAAAGCCACAGTCACAGTCACTTATTTTTTTTTATCACCGGAATTCTAAACTTTTTTAACGAACCTTACGAAACAAATCGAAAGAACATTCGAAATACGAATTGTCAGTTTTCGCGCGGGAGATTTTCGCGATGACGTCACAGCCGTCCGGAGCGCGCAGTCTCTCGGTGGAAACTGGCGCGAAAAATCACACAGATTGTAGAAACTGTAGAACGTATCACAAATTCTGGACACATCCAGGTTCTCGTTGTCATCGCCCGCAATTATTGTTTGATGGATTGCATAGGTATTCTGTTGATATGCATATTTTGTTTGGAATGTGGTGAAACGTTCAATGCTATTGCATTTGTATAGGAAATGTTTACGAGATACCTACCTAGTTATTGACGTTGTAGGTTACCTACTTACCTTAGTGTTGATGGGGCCTCAGGTCAGAGGGCTCTTAGCAAAAAGCGAAAATGACTTTGCAAGTAGCGTCGCATAGGTACTTGCAAAGTCATAACGAACCTTGCTCCCGGATCTAAACCTAATAAGAACCTAGGACGTTATTAAGGCGGCCAATGGGACTAATAATAATGCCGGACATTTCTAACAACATCATCTGGCCCCAAAGTAAGCAGTGCTTGTGTTATAGGTACCACATGACTGATATACCTACTTACTACTTAAATACGTTTTTTTGGTAAATACATACATATTATACATAGAAACACTCAGACGAGTGAGACAAATACTTGCAGATGTAAATACAGGAACGCACGCACACACATAGTACACCCAAACTGTGCGCCTTGCTTGTATTGTAGTTGTTACATCGCCATTCGGTAAACATCGTAGGTATAAAAAAAACAATGCCTTCCTGTGCAATGAAAACTTTTAAAATATTTATGACGTCTGACTTTGACATATAAAATCTCCACCTACCGAATCTCAAACTCCCTACTTACCTAATGCAATAACATCGCAGGGGATTCTTCGTTTGTCATTTCATAAAATACCTAACATAGCTCTGCTAATTTAATATTTCTTACTCGTTTTATAACATGTTTTATTCAGTAATCTTAGCGGAATTTTAATCAATAATTTGTTAATACATGGGACAAGCAATTATGAACAATTGAATTAACTGTGTATTATGGTGCAATGTGATTTGAACGACGAGGAATCCCATGAAAATTTTAGACGTCCATTCCGCGTTATGCCTTGAATTGACAAGTGACAATCGACTAAGACCTTAACAAACAAATTGACTATTAACAAACATAAACACTTGACACTGGCATTGACATCATCATGTCACATGCCATAAACAAAGAAGTATGTACCTTTTGTACCTTACCTTTACCTAGTATGTACCAAATTCCTTACATACTTCTTAAGGTACCGAGAAATTCCCACCTGCCTCAAACTGCACTCCGTTACGTTCTGGAATTCCGTCGTTTTCATTTGTGATGAATTTCAGCCATCTTCCTACCCCCCTCTATGATCTCCCTCCCCTCAGTTTAACTCCTACAGATCGAGAAGGGGATCGGCATTGGACACGAAAATTCACCAATCTTTACATCTCGATAATGTTGGTCACTTTAAAATAATCTATTGACTTACTAGTCTCACACCAAGAGTCGAGTTTTTAGGTATTGGTAGCAATTCGGTTGGTTCATTTCTAAAATCAAAATTGTCTAAAATATATTTTAGTTAGTCATAGCATTTGTAAAACCTATTCGGTTGGTACCATCTAACTAAATTAGGAACGCTTAATTAAATTTTATAAAATTAAATTAGAATAAGTTAGTAACAGCAGAATACCAAGTTTCATTTGACACTTCTAAACCTAATTTTAGCTAAAATTAGTTAGGTTGGTGCCAACAGACTTGAGGCCATTGTGGGGTTTACGGGACCAAAACCAGATCCCCAATTTTATATAATGTATATAATGTATCTCTAAGACCCAAGATCGGATGTACAGCAACCAAACCAAAGCCTACTTTGTAATCAGTACAAATTTTTATAGTACCTACCTACATAAGTAGAGGAATTGTGGTTCATTTTATGAGTTACAGAGGCAAGTCAGTACAAAAATTCAGACCATATACGGTTCCAATGAGATTATATCGATTACATTTAATCATCATGATACATTTGATCGATTGTAGGTACTAATACGATATACGTCGTTCAGTGAACGATTCAGAGGCAACTCTCCGATCAAATGATCTTGACGCGTTATTCACGACGCTCAAATCTCGTTTTTTTGTATCAAACAACATTTGACTGATAATTATTGAATACTGTAGACACTATTTCTTAATTAAATTAAAATTAATTATTACTTTAAAAACCATTTGAAACGAGGATGTAGGAGAAAACAAATTAATAATATGTACAATACCTTTATATCTATTATAACTATAACCTATTCGTCAGATAGCCACGACTAAATCGTGGTAAAAAAAAAACTTTTTTCTATACAAAAGTTTATTTGGCGAGAACAAGTCTAGTCGGCATCTGACATCCAGTAGATAAATACCCCCAAATTCAGTTAGCTTATAGGGTAGAGTAAGGTCAAACTGCACTATTACTGAATCTCATAACGAGTAATGGCACTGCAAAACGGTTTTCAGAATAGACTGGGAAGCTGTAACGATGATAGTGGAACAACAGCTAAAATTAATTGTAAATTATTGTAAGAAACGTAACGACACAACACACTCGCTAAACATAGCGCCTAAAATAATCAGGAGATGACATTTTATGTCATTTGTGTGAGATTAGAAATCGAATAATTAAACGGACTCATTATTCTAACGAAAAGAAAAATGGTTGTCTGTAAAGTAGGTTTACGGACGATAACTTTACGTGATAACGTCATAAGAAAACATTGATGAAAAATTGCATACTTTTAATTAATCTACAGGGTGGTCTGGAACTAGTATGTTATGCCGAGGTGGGCCGATTTTCGATACTTTCGAGAACAACATTTATGTTTTACCTCTTTTATAAGTTCAATGTTTTTCATTTAAGAAAAGAGCAGCAAAGTTTGCTTCAAAACTGCACTTACTACAAATGGTAACATCCTTAAAATCAGCTGTTTATTGAACTCTGAGCTTGACCTCAAAATGAAGTATGATTTCACGTAACAACACAAACATTAAAGTTGCCTACATTGTGATGCCTTGAGAGGAAAGACAATTTTTGTTTTTGAGTTGAGTTCAGCTGGTATTTTTAAAAGAATCTGGTTTGTCCTTCTGTCAAATGTGTCAACAACAATAAATCTTTAAAATTTGCAAATAAACAAGAATTGTTTATGATGATGATGATGATAACATGTTCACAACTCGTTATTAAAACAACTTGATTTGGATCTTCATAAAAAAATTAAAGCATTGGGTATCTAACCAAAATTTTCCGTAAGTAGGTAGATTACATAGGTAGGTAGATCTTCATAGAAATTCAATTCATAGTTTTATCCGTCCATCTCATTGTGCGACTCTGTGACTTTGCGGCTTTTTATCCGTCTCAAAGAAGGTGTCAAACAAAACCGACAACCAATCAGAAGAGTTCAATCCACATAATAAATAATAAATCTCGGCTAATTCCAAAAATAGTCTATCTTTGTAATAAGCCGACATTTATTATTTTTTCAGAAATAGGTTCCGTAGGTATTTTTATAATAGGTATTTTTTGTCGTTGTTCCGGTTAAGAATTTATTTACTTTATTGATTAATTTATTAATTAATCCTGTCATTAGCTTTATCTTGGTCACTCTGTGCTGCATTAATTTCTTTTGTCAGTGGTTTTTTTCTGTAAGTAGCCTTAAAAAGAGTCTTTTAAAGAGTGATTGATGGTGACGGAACCAGAGTGGTTAATGGATTCAGTGACCAAGAAATAAGCAGTGACATGACTACAGAATAAACTAAACAAAATAACTTCACCAAGAACCAAAGTAGTATTTATCAACATTGATTGTCATCATTGTGATAGGTTTGAATTTTCACATAAAAATGAACCCTAAAAAATTGTCGGAAATTTTTAAAGGATTTTATTTTGCATTGCATTAAATAGATTTTTGCTCACTGATTTGTTGTACGTCGTGCGGTCAACTTCCTAGTTCCTGTAAAGAGTTTCATCATTCCGTTTCGAGTGATCATCATGATGTCCTGTTCTACCCCACAGTAATGAGGAATACGACCGACGCTACACGATATGATTTTGAGTGTTGGTGCCGCGCCAAACCATGAACCATAGATTGGCACATTGAACCATTCTTGTGACCATTATGAGTGACCATGTGTTTTTTTAACTCAATCATAAGTGCTTTGTGTTGGATACCTAGGAGGTAGTACCTAGAATAGGTACCTAGTAATCGTGTAATGTGGTGTTTGTTATTGTCAATTTTCAAAATTTTATGGTTCCGCCTAGAACAAGACATTAAACGGTATGTAATCTACTTAAGTAGTTGCTTCTTTTACCATAAAATTAAATACATTGTTTTTCAAGAGAAGAATAGGTAATTAGATTATCCGCTGGATTAGTAGGTAGTTACTAAATAAATACCTGCTACAAACGAAACAACATGGCTTGTGTGAATACCGCAGTCAGTATGTAATGTAGGTACCTACGTCAAAAGATAGTTACGTACACTAACCTAGGTATCTAGCCTAGCTTAGCAGACAATTTGAACTCACGCGAAACTAGGTATGTAGGTAGGTAACGCACTAAGAACATTGTTGACAAAATAAAAAGGGTTGTCAACTTTATTTCTTGAATGTTTTTGTATGGAAATCTAAAAATATTAATTTTTAGGATTTGTACCCCCACAACTGTTAATTTTCATGGTCATAATCTCCTCGTTCAGGCTTAAAATACCTACTAAGTAGTTCCTGAATTCCCAGCAGGTTCTATAACTATATCAATATCTATTTTGAAAAATGTCCAATACCTGAATCGACTAAAAAAATCTATATAGTTATAGAACCTGCTCACAAAATTTCACGAAAATCGGTTGAAAAATGCGACCTGTAGAGAAAAACATCCGGACAGACACCGGTCGGACAGACATACAAAGCATTATTGCATAATTCCCGTTTCCGGGGAATACAAGCATTTTTGTCCTTTAAATGTAACTAAATATTTATATTTTGACTTGTATTGATAAAATTTAAAAAATTTGTTTCGTATTCGTCGTGTTCCGTACTCGACGTAGGTTTTCCAGATTTGTCGTAACCCAGATTCGTCGTAGGTACTCCAGATTCGACGTGAAACGTATAGTCGGTCAAGAAAGTGGTGTTATTGGTTTTAAAATCTCTGCATAATTAGTATTCCGTAAAAGGGTGCTCAACGCGTCTCCGCTGTCTGTGTGCCACAGGACTATATATTTTGAACGATAACAGGTAGATATTTTCTTTTATTTTCATAAAATAGTTTTAATTTGTTCATATGTTACAATTTGTAATTGGTTTTTAATGTTATTATGTAGTAGACTGTATTACGACGAATCTGGAGTACGACGAATCTGGATTACGACAAATGTGGAGTTCGTCGAGTTTAGTTTGGGCCCTTGTTTATTTTTTGCCCCAGGGCCTTTGGTTACCTAGCTACGCTACAGTAAGGAATAAACACGTTATAAAAACAAAAAAGAAAACCGACTTCATTGGATACAATTTGAGAACACAAAATTATTTTAATTGCAATTTTTTAGTGGAAAGTACCTAGATGCATTTTTTTATATAATAATAATAATAATGCCGGACATTTCACACAACATCATCTGGCCCTAAAGTAAGCAGAGCTTGTGTTATGGGTACCACATGACTGATATACTACATAATATATACTTTTTTTTGTAAATACATACATATTATACATAGAAACACCCAGAACCGAAACAAATACTTGCAGATCATACAAATATTTGTCCCACGGCGGGAATCGAACCCGCAACCTTCTGCGTCTCGGCCGAAACATAGCCCACTGCGCCACAGAGGTCATCGTAGATATATTATATAGGCAGACCAACTAAACGCAATGCTCTGTACTGCAGAGCATTGAATATCATCGATGTAGATATACAATTTTTATATTTTCGTTGATATTTTAAAAACCGCTTGACCGATTTCGATAAAATTTTAAAGGGACCTTTGAAACAAAAAAATCTCAATTCGGTTCAGACGTCTTATTTATAAGTAATCAGTGAACATACAAAAAAAATAAATTCTAAATAATTAAGAACCCTCCACCATTTTTGAAGAAGTCAACTTAATTTTTACATTAATCACCAGCATGTAGATACGTTTTCTTGTATAATCGCATCAGATCACTCGCTGGCAATGATTGAGACTTAATTGGATTTGGTTCCATGTCTACCGTGTACCGACCAATCTACTACTTATGAAGGTGAACTATAATACTCATGTAAACTGATATCAACACTATCAGATTACGTGCTCTCCATGGTTTAATGCTCTCCGATTAATTAATAAGTTAGGTATACTTACCTACTTACACTTACCTGTACAGATGTGGTTAAAGATATTTATTTCTAGAAGAGCAAGGTTGGTAGGTACACTTTTAAAAAATATTAGTTTACAATAGATCACTTACAATCACTACATAGTATAAAACAAAGTCGCTTCCCACTTTCTGTCTGTCCCTATGTATGCTTAGATCGGCTTATTCGTCAACTCGCGTATCTGAAACTCGCGTGAATCCGCGAGTTGGCACCTTCCGATTTTACCTAATTTTTATGTCGCCAACTTGCGGTTGAACTTGGGTTAATATTTTAATAAGGTTTTGTTTTCATACAAGAGTAGGTACCTTTAATAAAAACTGATAATTAAAACAATTTGTAAAAAACTGTAAGATTCTTGATGATGTTTTGTTACATTTAAAATGATGATAATTGATAACTAAATTTTATTTTATTGTCTTTGAAAATAAATACAAGTTGATGTATTATGGGGGTAAGTTTATAATTTTTTAACTTTTTTGCTTATATAAAATCAATATATTACATATTTTATAACAGAGTTACTACATCACAAAATAAATAATAGTTAAAAAAAACTAAAAAACACGCTTTATATAGAAAACCAAACTAAAAAAAAATAAAAATTTAATAAATGTAGGTAAGAAAAAAAGGTTTTATTTAAAAAAAAGCGTGAATTTACTAGAATTTACTAGAACTGCAAGTTTTTCGGTATGTTTAAGTAAAAATAACCTTCTATTATCCTGACTGGACTGTCAGATTAGTTGGTAGTAGTTGTCTTCTGGACTGTATGTTAGGGGTTCGATTTCCGCCCAGGGCAAAACATTTGTCTGATGAACATAGGTGTTTGTTCATTGTCTGGGTATTATAAAGTAACATAAGTACGTTTTTTAAAATATAAGTATTCTAAGAATCATCCATTATGTACCTAAGCTATACTTGTTATGTGCATTGTCCAATATTTATTAATTCTTATATTTATATATTTATTTAATCTTGGATAAAGTACATATTAAATGGACTTGTGTCTAAGGGTTTACAAAACAACTCTTAAAAAGTTATGAAAGGAGGTTACAAAAAAATATTTTTGCTATTTTTACCGCGTGACGCCATGGATCCCGAAATAAATTCGTCTTTTTTTTATAGAAAATAAAGCACGCACGTACTTCTTGAAGGGAGTGGAAACAAATTTCAAATTTCAACACCCTGTTGAAATTGAAAAAGTTGAAAAAGTTTCAGGAAGTCTCCAGTAAATAGAGAAGAAGACCGTTTGTCGTAAATTCGTACTGATATTATATAATATATTTTTTTTAAATAAAATCCAGAATACATTTTTTTAACACCAAATATAAATTGTAGATGTAGAAATCTTACTTGATAATTTTCTGCTATATTTGACACATTCCACCCAAAACCCAGCGTTATTCATCAGTAAGAAACGTTGGTTTTAGACCTACGTAATTCAAGACAAGAGGATGATTTAAAACAACTGAAACCAATGGGACTTTAAAATAGTTATTTCCTTATCTCATTAATGGGACAAATTCCTGGAACCACCAGAAAACACCTGAAATTTGTGTGTAAATTTAACATGACACAATGTTTTTTAGATACGGGATATAGGTACTCTATAAGGAGTTGAACTGACAGCTGGCGTATTTTTTTCCTGATCATTATAATTTTAACGTATGATAAATATTAACTACTTGTGCATAATTAAGCTTTGAGTCGTGCAACGTGCTATGGAGAGAGCTATGTTGGGTGTTTCACTACGTTATGATATCCGCAACGAGGAAATCCGTAGAAGAACCAAAGTCACCGACATACGGCAACGGACAACGTGACAACGAAGCAACGGGACAACGAAGTATCAAAGACTTACTTTTCAGACACGAAATAACAAGCATTCTACTAAGGAGTGAAACTGATTGCTGGTGTCTGTTTTCCCCATAGGAGAAACTATACAAAATTAACAACGGGACAACGGGGTATCAAACCGTGCGTCGTGCTCCGAATACCGTGCGGCGAGCGTCGTGTGTAGCAAGTGCATTACGGCGAGTGTTATGCTGTAATCGTCGTGCGAAGACAAATTCCCTCAAACGAATCTGGAATCTGTCTGTTCCAAATGCTTCCCAAATTTCTTATATATAGCCGCCGACTATCTTAAAGGCGGGTCTAGATATGTATCATTTGCCCGATCCGATCACCGTATCCGTATCAGCGTATCACGTATCAAGCCCCGTATCAAGTTGTGGACTCCTCGATTTGCTCCGTATCCGTATCTTCACAACAGTCATGATCGCGTATCAAATTGCCCAGTTCTGTGTCAGGAGCTTGATACGTGATTCGCTGATACGGATACGGTGATCGGATCGGGCAAATGATATCTACATATCTGGACCCGCCTTTAGTGTCGGCGCTCATATATAGCGACAAGTAACGTGCGGCGAGCGTCGTACGTATATAAGTAGTAGGGTAGTGGCACCAAAAGTTGACTGACCCCCAAAAGTTGACTGACAATACAAAATTACAAAAAAAAAAAACTCGCTATTTACATTGTGTGCAATATTTTTTTCCGCATATGGAAATATTTTGTCCGTCATTTTCAATCAAAACGTCAAAAGTTTTACTACTGACGCGCTCGTGGCGAGTCGTTGTACGAGTGGTTCCCGCCGAAAACCTGATTTACTAGGAAACCTACTTAAGGTAAGTGCCTTCCCAATTTAAGCATTTTGTTAGATTAAAGCAAGGAGTAATGATCGATTTGAGTGGGTTTTATACGAAATAAGTACTTGATAAATTAAGCTTTAATTATATTTATACAAAATCCCATTTTTAAGGTTTTTGAAAAAGAAATTGACTGTTCAAGTATTGTATACAATTTTATTTGCTTGACCCAAAAAATGACCGGTCCATTGACCCATTCAACTAATGGAGAAATAGCATAATTTTACAGACCTTATAACTTAGAATCTATCGCTTTAAGATAAAAATAAAATATCTCAAATAAGTTTTAGTTAATATATGAAGCTAATTACCAAAAGCTGAACATATGTTTTTTGTGTTTTTGATTATTTTGTTTTTTATTCAGTATGAAATCTTAATCTGTTTAACTTTAGGAATCATGTTCAAAACTTGAACATATTAATATATTTACATTTTATTCGTTCAACTTTAAGGTGTTGTTCCTTAAAATGAACAGATTTCCCTAAGCAAAGCCAGGCTTCAATTTAATATCCCAAAGGGTACACACAAAGGGTAGAAAAGGGCCAAATAATCTGTTATCAGATGATGAAGAAGATAAATTGCTACATGGATTTTAAATTTGGCCAAAGTTGGCTTTCCTGTAAACGCAAATGATGAAATTAAAGGTTCGAGCCTGAAACCAGGCAAAAATGGTTGCAGCTATTTTTGCAAAGGCACCCTAACATCACGAAAAGGCATGCAGAAATCATTTCTAATTTATAAAACTAAATTCCTTTTAAAATGTTAGTTCAATTATTGGAAGCTAATCGTTCATAATGAGGGGTCGGCGTTCATCTATGGGGGAAAAATCCAAAATCTTCGACAAATAGTAATTTTGCAAAAGAACTAATTTTCTTTTTCAGCAGTCCAATCTTGAGTATATAAGTAATTATTAAAAAATACTGGCAAGCGATAATATCATAAAGTAAAGGAGGAAAAGCTACTCAAAGTTGTTAAAAACGCTTAATCGTTTATCTTTTGTTGCCACTACCCTATATCATTCATGTAGTTCCCATAATATCTATAATATAATACATAATAATAACCCATAATATAATATAATAATGATCTGCAACTATTTGTCTCGGGTCTGGGTGTTTCTGTATTATAATAATGTATGTAGGTATTTACAAAAAAAATGTATATAAGTAGTATATCAGTCATGTGGTACCCATAACACAAGCTCAGCTTACTTTGGGGCCAGATGATGCTGTGTGAAATATCCGGCATTATTTAATTATTTAATAAAAAAATAATTGAACGGAAATGGCTAACCGGAAATCATCTCTCAATTTTAATGATTAAAAATCAAATAAACATCTTAGTACTTAATACATTTCAGAAATCAACAAAAAATAAGTCTAGTTTTATTAATACAATCAAATTAATCAAGTAATATTTTGAACTGATCGGTTGGTTATTTTTCATATTACTTTGTCTACTTTCCGACACGGCCATCTTGATGTCACACGTCCTCGGGTGTAGGACCTGGAAATAAAGAAAACTCAGGCAACAATCCGTTCGGCCATTCTGCCTAGTAGGCAAAGTAAATTGAAAGACAAATGAAACATTTTGTAATCCTATTCTAATTTGGTCGTCAGATTCCAAAACAATTTAAACAATGACACAAAAGGCGTCTGACGCCAGTCCAGCAGGGCATAATTTGAACAGTCACAGAGTTCAGTCTTCCGACCCTGCACAAAGGCCAGTCATTCCAACCAGTCCATCGGTTGCGGATGCATCGCAGTCATTCGGATGCATCCTTGTCTCAGTCCTTCGGCCATTCCAACCAGTCCATCGGTTGCAGGTGCATCTCAGTCATTCGGATGCACCTTTAACAGTCACTTCCGTCACTAGTCACGTCATCATCAACACCATTTTAATACATTCAAGTCTAATTCTTTGGGAATATGATGATCAGGTACCTTTCCTACTCTATCATGAGGATGTTTGCAAGTCCTGGTCTTTAATGCTTTAAAAACTCTTACAATGAATACAATAATCGCTTACAAAGAATTTTTGAACTTTAGCTTTAATCGAATCGTTGCTTGTCATAAGCAGCATATGCCTCGATACCCTAGACCACGGTGTTTTCTCATTAATCCTAAATCTACTTCTGCTGCGCTATCAGCAACATACATCAAACTTAAAAGTCTTGCAACTTACCCTATTAGCAATTCTAAAGGAGTAACTTACGTTACGGTTGACAATTGAACATCACCAACCGCTACATGTCATGATTGCTCCTTATTTACCTAGACGAATGTTAACATATTCTTCAGAGTGAACAGGTTCTTCTTATCGTGTCACTTGTTATTTCTAACCAGTCTGGTGACTAAAGTGATTAAAGTGCGCCGCAGAGGCTCCTGAACAGGTATCTGATGATATCCACTGAGCACGTCGAAACTCGAGAACCATTTGCACCACCTAATCTACTTATTTGGTCAGAGATCAGAGGAAGAGGATACCTGTCAGATATGGTGTGTTAGTCATTCAGCTCTCTGTAGTCCGCATACATGCCTGACGTGACATCAGAAGTGGGATTACCCCAGGCTCGAAAGGAATCTGCACGAATAACCGGTATGGATGAAAGTTTTCTGCTAGCACTTTTGGAATCACAAAATCGAAATCTTTCCTGCCTAATCAATGCAATAAAACCACCGGCAAGTAATGAATAGATTTCATTACCACAATTTGATCCAGACAAGTCTGATAATGATCCACGTGCCTGGTGTGACACTGTTGACCTTTGTTTGTCGGAACGTAACCTCAAAAGCAAGTGGTCTGATAATGGTGATTAGTAAGGCTCTAAAAGGAGGCGCATCACGTTGGCTATCCCAGGTATCGTGCGGAGGCATCACTTGGTCAGAATTCAAGGACATGTTCAAAGCACGATACGATTATATTGAAACACGAACGGCGACGCTTATGAATTTTCAAAATGTTAAACCTACGGAAGGCGAATGCTTAGCTGCATATGCGTCTCGTTTAAGATGATTTCCGGTTAGCCATTTCCGTTGAATAATTTTTTGTGTAATAATTCATTCGTTTGATTTCCGAGAGTGTTGGTATTATTGTAAGTTCATTTCCGTTTCCATTCGAATTAGTTAGGATTTGACTTGGTATTTTAAAATGTCATGAAAGCGGAAACGCAGACGTTGCCAACGATATCCGGGGCGTCTGGACAAAGCTTTTGTAGTACATCTTGCTTGTGATTCAGTCACTTATTTTGGAGAGTTGGTAATAGCAAGACGTGGACAAAAGACTTGTCTGTTACCGCGTAATTCTGTTAAAAGAGGCATAGTTTTTAAGAATAATCTGAGTGCAAATTCGCAAATGGAGTGAGGTTTATACTAGGTATGTTCAGGAGGGGTTGCAAATTGGCATTTAACCTAAGCAGAGCAGTTTGCACTTAGAAGCAAATTGTAAGGGATATCACTTATATAAGTTAAGTGTACTTAAGTATGTAGGTATTTGTTTCATTTAAATAAGTTAGTAAGACAATTTTTTTTGAAGAAGACCATGCGGGTAAATGCGTGTCGTGCAGCAAGCGTCGACGAGTGTCGTACCCCGAAAGTGCCATGCGGCGAGTGCTGTGAGGCGAGTTTCGTTGGGCGAATGCCGTGCGGCGAACGTCGTGTTTGGCGAGTGTTATGCTATAGATAAACGTAGTGGGGCAAACATCGTGTGGTGAGTGCCATGCGGCGAGCGTCGTGCAGCTAACTTCGTGCGGTGATAATCGTGAGGCGAGTGCCTTGCGGCAAATGTTGACGCTTGGTCTATAGATACTTACTAAGTTATAATTATAAGGTATAATTATGTTTTAGAATATAATAATGCATGTAGTTCCCAACACATATATGATGAACATATGTGTTTGTTCTGAGAATGGTGATGTGTTAGAGAAAGGCCAGATCAAGAGTTCCCTAAACCGTCGCATGGATGAGGCATATGATGAGAGTAAATGAAGCAAATGATATATAAATGATGATCGGGATCATTGCATCTGGAAATTCGTAGTATCTGCCTACTTAATAGGGAAACGGGCGTGATGATACGTATTAGTAAATAATTACGTTTTGAAAACTAAAAAGACAACCAACTTCATGTCTGTACACAAGGTAGCTACTGTAAAATGTTGATGAGTTCCCTTGACTGTCCTTCGTCTTGATCTTCACACCCCTAATGACAGTCACAACCCATCTAGGTGTAAAGTTCTCATCAATACAAATGAATCAAGCCCAAACACCAAGAAATAGCTATAAATGGTTCAAGAGTTCCCTCGACTGTCTTTCGGCTCCATCATCAGATCGACACCAGACCTTCATTAATAAATAAATAATCCCGGCCGGACATTTCACACCGCATCATCTGGCCCCAAAGTAAGCAGAGCTTGTGTTATGGGTACCACATGACTGTTATATATAGGATATAGGATGATATATAAAAAATAATCATCAAAATCGGTTTATAAACTACGAAGTTATCCGAGAACACACAAAAAAAAAATATATATAAGTAGGTCGAATTGAAAAACCTACTTGTTTATAAGTCGGTAAATAAATTAAACATAAAGACAGCAATGGTGTCACTTAGCTAACACACTAGCCGATCTTTATAGCTAATTAAGCATTATATTGTTTTTTTCATAGTAACGCCCACACACAGTCGCCGGGCCAGACGGCTAAGTATTTGCTGATGTAGCGAATCCTACCACAGTAAAGTAAGCTTTAGAGATCGTCATTTTGACTTTGATCTATATTTGACTTGTACCTATTTGGTACATTAAATAACTTCATTCATATTTTTATTATTTATTATTTTTTTAATTTCAGTTTTTTAGTTTATTTATGTATAATGTATTGTTATTTATTTACAAATTGAATAGCTGAAATAATAATAATAATACCGGACATTTCACACAGCATCACCTGGCCCCAAAGTAAGCAGAGCTTGTATTATGGGTACCACATGACTGATATACTACTTATATACTTTTTTTTTTTAAATGAAATGTACAGAATAATATTCAATTACTTATAGATAAAAAACAGAATTCAGTTCACTGACCGCAGGTAAAGTGCCCAAAAAACTGGCAACATTACCTCGTTGAATAGCCATACTAATCCTTTGTCCAAGGTAAGCACCAGCCTTTTGATCATTGGTCTTGTTCACCAGTCTCTTCGATAACTCTCTGAATAGGAGCCACGCCTCAGATACACACGGGCTTAAAGTTTTATTTATTATAGAAAATTCACAGCACTATATTACTAAATCTAATGCGTTTATCCTACAGCCTATAACGGATTTACATTTCATGTAGTCAGTCAGTAAGACAGTCAATAACCAAACCTAGTGCGTGCGCAGGGTGTGTGTGTATGTGTGTGTGCGTGCGTGCGGGTGTGTGTGTGTGTGTGTGCGTGTGTGTGTCTGTGTACGTGTGTGTGTTTTTGGGTGGGTGTGTTAATGTATGTGTTGGTGAGTGTTTAATTTTGTGTTTGTAAAATTTATTCGGTATACATCATAATGAAACTTACAAATATAACTGATACAAATTTATACATTTTCTCATAGACTTTTAAGAATTTCACGTTTTTTTTAATTTCACGCGAAATTTAATCGCTTTTCTCGAACACGTAGACTGTACTACGAAATAATGAAAAGAGCACAGCGAATTATCACTGTTGTTCTACTTTATTGCATTAAGTTAAATTCTGTAATTTAACTACAGAAATGTACAAAATAATCATATTATAAAACAAAGTCCCTCCGCCCGCCGCGTCTGTCTGAACGCGATTAACACAAAACTACCGAACGATGCAAAAGGGTTTAGGTGTATTATTCACCCGTGCGAAGCTGGGCCGGGTTGCTAGTATATAAAAACATAAAATACACATGAAACACTTGAGTTTCTAAGGAACGTCTATTAATTATAGTGGATGACACAAAAACCGAACCATTATGCTCTTTCCAGAATGAAGATGTTCTATATTACCGTTCTATACAAATGCTACCATCCAACCATTAAATATATTTTTTTTAACTGAATTTAAATAAAGAATGCCGCAAGTTCTGAATTTAAATTGCCACACGTATGAATAGAATTAGGCGGCAAATCAACAAAATTGTCGCAAGGCTTTTTTAATTCGTGGTGTCATTTAAGTGAACGAGTCACGCACGCGAGGTGCGCTGCTCAAATAAAAAGATTTCGAGTGCGGGAGCGTACAGTTTGATTAGCTAAGGATGTGGTTAAAGCTAAAAGCTAAAGAGATTAAATATATGGTCAATTTTTGGTACTATTCCGTCAATCTATTCCTAGTGAGTTAGACACGAGACAGACACAAGCACGCAAAAGCCATTCAAAGCGTTAGTTGAAAGGAAGCACACACCATACACACATGCAACCACAAAAATAAATTCGACATGTGTTTCGCCTCTCCATGAGGCATCCTCAGAAACGATCGGCTCGCTCCGCACTGTAACGAAAAAACACGAAGACTCAGACTTGTTACTTCGTCGAGCACTGGAATGAAAGGTCTGCAATTATCTATCTAAGCATGTGGTAGTTTGATATGGAGTTTACAACGGATACAGTTATGATAATCGTCACTTAGACGATCGTTCTAGAAAAAACTAAGAGCGAAGAGATAGAGAGCGTCTGTACTGAGGGATCCTATATTCGATTGACCTCAAACCCAGGAATTAAAATTAAAAGCTTGTGATCACATTTCTTAGATCAAAACGAAGGCCATTGCAGATTATTTCGTAGTGTTTATAGTCTTAATTGAGAATAGACTAAATAAATAACCTCCACATATGAGTTACATACAAAGATAAGACAAACAAGACTCCAGTTCGTAGTCGAAAAGCTAACGTGTCTATATATTTTAATGGTAACTTCTTACAGTCCCAATGGTTAAGGTACTTTATAGTAAATTCGTAACTACCCTAAGGATCGCGTTACGTCACTAGGCTCTTCTGCTCTAAGTACCCTACTTACCGTTTTATTTGTGGCGCGCCTATTTATTTAAAGCGCCGTCTGCGAACGCCCGATTTATATCATTTAATTAGTGAAAACCTGGTTTTTCGTAGCATCTAAATTAATTGAACATATTTTTGATTAAGTTACCTACGAAAAGCGAAAAAAATATTTGAATAAGCTGTGAAAAATCTTTGACCTCATCACTGCTCGTCCCCGAACATTGAACTATGATCTTCACACGAACAGCTACAGGGTGTAAAATTAACATCTACAGGTTGTAAAAAGACTGAACGAAGACTGAAGATAAATAAATATTATAAATAATATAAACAAATATGGTGCACAATGCACACAACACCATCGAGCTCCATACTAAGCATAGCTTGTATTAAGGTGACCAGATGACTGATATAATACTTATATATTTTAAATACATACTTATGATACTTCATACTTTATAACACATAGACACAGAACCAACACCTATGTTCATCAAACAAAGTTTTGCCCTGAGCCTACAGCGTAGAAGGCAGAGCTGACAGGCCAGTCAAAATACTTTATTTATATCCTTTTGCCCAAGCTAGAACATGACTAGACCGCGATGTTCAACTTGAATGTTTCAATATTCGTCCTGATGTAAAAGGTAAGTCTAAAGTAATGTTCTTACCCTGTAAAACCCTGCTAGGGTAGACAGGCATACAAAAGAGTTTGCAAGTTCCCGAACGGCAGTGACATATTTGTACTTACTGTATAATTTATACTGAAATTTACTTGTATCCGAGTAGAGTGTCACTTTTAAACTTAACGTATCAGCTCGGTGGTAGGTAGGTATCTTTCAAGTAACCATCAAGTATTTTTCTGAGGTCCATTTTATATACCCTACTCCTATAGTATTATAAAAGATCCGTTAGTAGCCGATCCGATCCGTCCGTTTCTTTTCTTATTTCAAAACTAACTGGCGGATGCTCCTAAAAAGTAACATTTTATGATGAAGACGATTTTATGCAAGGTTTAGATACTTAAGTTTAGAGTATCTTTCGGGGGTCGTGAGTCGTGTCATCACGCCGTTCAATGAAAAAGCGGCCTATTTTCATATTTCACAACGGATTATTTTTTATTTCAATAAGGCTAGAATTATTGACTTGGGTATAAATAATTGAAATAAAAGCTTTGTGTTCTTTTGAGATTGGAGCAAAAATAATCCGGAGTAGTTATTTTATATAGAAGGCACCATTTTATATAAAATAACAAATGACGAACGACAAGATACGACTTTGCGACATAGGTACAATAAACAATATAAACACACAACAAAATTGACATTATTACCTAATGATGCCATTAACAAAGTAGAAGAATATTTCACATCACTTTTTAGTTGGAAAATCTCGAAAATGCACACTGCGCCACCTTAAGTCTATGATAAGAACTACTTTACTAGCTGGATACGGACCCGAGCATAATAAATCGCCTGATGTTGGATAGATGGCGCTGCTATAAATCAGGTACCTACTTGCCTATCTGAATTCTACTTTCGTACGAGTTAGTGGCAAACTCTGATGACGAATCAAGCCGCCCGGAGGCATTTGTCAAAACTTGCCCTCCGAAGCGCAGAAGCGTTCCTTTGCCTTTGCGGCAACCCATCCACTGACTTCGCAAAAAGTTTATGTGATTTATTATGATGAGTAAACTAGTCGAATATCCCCGCCATACAAAAACTTCGAAGGGTGATCACTGGACCGTCTGATGATAAACAACCAAAACAAAATGACATCAACTTGTCTCATAATTTACGCTTGTATCGCAACAGACACAAAACAATATATGGGTTTGAATTTGAACGATAGGTACAAGCCTCAAAAATCGTTGGCACTGATTTTAGCGCAACTTTGAGAGTAAATAAATAACATTATGGAGTTCGCAAACTCCAAAATAATTCCAATACAAGTTTTTTTTATTTAATGGCTCAAATAACTATTTTAAATAGATACCTACATTCAGTAGTTTTTTTCTTGAAAACCATTGCGACAAGTCTGCGAAATCAGTCTTATATCTTAGTCATACTATCTCCTTACTGCTCATCACTATCCGTCTCTATCCCTCGTGTACTTCTATCCTTTTCGTGCACTATGCTAGGTGGACTATACTGCCCCCGATAGTTTAAAAGGCGCATTTTTCCGGATTTGACATATATATATTGCCGGAATCAGGAAAAAAAAGCGCATCTGCCTGTATTTTCAATATTTTCTACCATGGTTCGGTGTGATTTTAGCTTACCAAAATAAACAGCTTCTGCACACATTTTTACACCTTATTGAAGATGAAAAGGCGAATTTAGCTAAAACTTAGTTAAAGAGTCGCATTAATGTAGTTTTTCTTTTTGACAAGGCTTGGATTCATCAGAAAAAAACGTCAAAGTTCTAGGAAACGCTTTAAAACATACAAAAACACAAGAATTAAATAATATGCGAGGCTCTAATCCCAATCCTAAAAAGATCGATAAACAGCCCATCATTGATCATATTAATTATTTAGGTACATCCTGCTATATCGCACCACAGAAGGGAACATGCACCCAATCGATTTTTTTTACAGCCAGACCTAAAATGTTCATGATATGCACAAAGAATTTTGTGAGAAACGGGGTATAACTGAGCATTCTCCCGGAGATTGTGTATTTTACGATCACTACCAAAGAGTTATTAAAGAACTTAATATCTCTTTCGCAAAACTAGGCAACGAGGAGTGCGAAATATGCGAAATATATAAATTACATAACCCTGATATAATGGAAATCCGTCATTGAAATTGCATTGAATGTAAGGAATACGAAATACATCACAGAAGATACGTTTTCGACAGAAAACGCTGATACGCTCGACAGAAATACGATGAAGATAAAACCAAAAACAAAGATAAAACACCATGTATTACTCGGGAGATCTTGAAAAGGTAATGTGCCCTCGTCTAGATGAATTTAAGGATGCGATATTTTGCCCAAGACTGATATTATATACTGAGAGTTTCGTACCTCTTGGAGACAAAAAATTGCGAAACGCGAGGGACACATTTGCTTGTATATGGCACGAAGCTATTGCAGGCAGGAAAAAAGTCGACATAATAAGCTGTTTCAGAGTCTTTTTTGCACTATCATGACCTCAAACACATCACACTGTGGCTTGACAATTGCGTCGCTCAAAATATGAACTGGGGACTGGGGACTTTTTTCTTATTTACTGCTTGTTGTTAACTCCATCGAAGTAAATTTTTAAACTATTACTCGAAAATATTTGGGAATGGGACATATGTACATATGTACATGTACATGTACATGTCAGCTGATGAGTTTCATCACCGAGTAGATCTCTCACTCAAAAAGAAGAAAAGAATATTTGACTTCGAAGTCTTTCATCGCGCCGTTTCTGATGCACAACGTAATATTACTGTAAAGAGTATGGATGTCGGCGACTTATGTAGATTTGAAGATTGCTCTTCTGTCTATAAATTTCAAAAGATACCACAAGTCTACTTAAAAAATGCGTGAAGTCACTTTTAAAAAAGGGACTTAATACGATAACGTTCAAAACGGATTTTGATGGAACACACAGAATACTTAAACAATGAAAAACATTAAAACTGGAATTTCAAGAGCAGTTATCAAAACCCAATACAGAGGAATTAATTAAAAGCGTAAATCTGATATGGCAATCTAGATTTATAGGGCGCATCTGGCTATTTACGTCTTTTCAAGTAGTATTTCTTCTTTAAAAGTAGTATTTTTTCGATTTTTTTTGTTATTTTTGTTTAAATAATTTAAAAATTTACATATTTTTGATAATCGAATGCAAAGACTATTATAGTGGCTTATAGTGGCTATTATTTCCAATTTTTCATATGTAATTTACCCAAAGACAGCGAACGATTTCCCGTTTAATTATTTAAAACTTTTATTTCTCCGTTTCGACTTGTTGTTACATGCGCCTTTTTAAATATCGGGGGCAGTATACACTACGTATGCATTTTAACTGCGCCCACAGACGAGTTTGTGCCGCTGAGTAAAATCTCTGATTTAACCCCTTTCTATACATATTTCTACCTATGGGGTTTTTTTCGTAGCCTAGGTTGTCTAACTGATTTGGCCACATAAAATGGTGTGGCCAAACCAAATCCACGTTCGTAACTAAGATTTTATAACTAGTTATATATCAGAATTTTTTCACTGTTTTATAACCAGCTATTAAACAAGACTTTTTTCCATTTTGATAACGACAACACAAGACTTTTTTCCATTTTTATAACGAGAATCTCTTAGTCATGTATGATCTCCTGGTACACTGGACAAATTAGCACTGGCACTTCGGCGGCCGCTGCCGCGGCAGGCTCGCTTTGCTCGCTCGTCTTGCGCGTTTTTTTCTATACTCTAACATAACCTAACTGGTGTAGATCTGAATTAACTTTTTCTCCTGACTCTACTCTGTCCCGGTCGCTAATTTGTCCTACACTGGACAAATTAACGACCGGGACAGACCAGGAGACTATAGATGACTAAGAGGTTCTCGTTATAAAAACGGAAAAAAGTCTTGTTTAATATAATAACTGGTTATAAAACAGTGAAAAAAATCCTGATATATAATAATAATAATAATAATCGTTTATTTCAGGCAACAAATAATGATACATATAGGTAACAAATATATTGGCCCATAGATAAATACCCTAAAGACTAACATAGATACAAAATATAAACTTATTACTAAATTACAGATGACGTTCGCACGGTGTCTTGTGTCAGGGATCCGTTGAATTTCCTAAATACGACACCTTTCGGCCAGAACCCGGTCCATGAATGTCGAGAGACGATTCGTCGGCACTCTCACCACAAATGAATAAAAATTTACGATACGGCGAGATTCCAACTTCACGACTCTCGCGGTGAGCCCGGTCTTCTGCTTCATGTATTCCACGACCTCCTCAGCCTTCACGGCGTAGTGGACCCGTGACAGGTAGAGTTGAGTGGTGGGTACCTCGGCACGTAGAAGGCACAGCTGCCCTAGTCATAACGGCCGTACCGCACTGGTTACGACAAGTGGGTTTCCTCTTCTTACGTTCTACGAGGGTAAAACCCTCTTTGTCGCAGCGGCGCTTCGAAGGTACCGACGACGGCTTCCCCTTTGTTGGTCGTCGCTGATGCCTTGCTTGGCTCGCAGCGACGGCAGCGTAGTCACGTCGCGGGGTGGACGTGGCTTGCGCCGGCTTGCGGAGCGCCCCGGTGGCGGCGCGGTACATGTGGCGGCGGTGGCGGGCGCGGGGGCGGGGGCATGCTCGCGCGCGCTGACATGCGGTGACTCAGCTACTGGCGATGCCGACATACTCACAAAAGTGCACGCCGAAGCATTTAACTGAGCACCGCGACGTGGGTTTACGTTGCATGGCTCAGGTGACCCAACTACCAAAGCTGATTTTAATGACGCAACTTCGATACGCAGGTCATCGATGGTGGTTTGAGCGGCATTCAACTTCACCTGCACTCGGCCACGGTAGACTTCAACGAATTGATCCCCTTAAGTAGATATGTGCAATCCAAATGTTCGAAGTCCAGCGGCGGGATTCTATGTAGCTTCCTGGCGACGAAAGCGGGCACGTCGTCTGGATCAGTCACCTTGAAAACGGTAATGATGTCCTGCGTCCTGCGTGAAGACTGCGTTCCCCTCGTTCATCCCTTCGGAAGCTCTTCATCTTCTCAATGATGTTCAGAGATACGTAGAGTAGCGTACGCGCCTCACGAATCTCATCTTCAGAGAAGCTCGACTTACATATTTGTTTAGCGGAGACCTCGTCCATAACATCCAAGCGGTCTTGTAGGAAGGCAAGGAGTTCATTGAGTTTTTCGGAACTCATAGCAAAAGCGGGCAGCGGCGATAGCCGCGCGGAGCGTGAATTACAAATTCGTCGCGGTGCAATGTCTGTAACACGTCTGATGCGTAGCGCATACGGCACTGCACTATATAACTAGTTATGAAATCTTAGTTAAGAACGTGGATCAAATTCATAAAATGACCTCGTGGCCAATTCCTGTAGGTATTTCTTTATTCATAGACTCTTCAAATCAAACAACAGCGTTATATAAAATTACTGTAATTCGCCACAATTGCTTATAATCACTTTAGCAGACACGGTACCGGACTTACTCCCGTACCGTTCCATTTTCTTCAGCACATCCAAACCTGAGATCACGTGACCGAAGACAACGTGCTTATTGTCCAGCCAGTCTGTTCTGAAAATTAAAAATATAGTTTTAAAAATTATTTCACGGCATCTGGTAGATATGTGACCCAAGAGGTGGCTCCTATCTGGCTCAGCGTATCAACACTGCCATGCAACGAGGCAATGCTACCAGTGTCTTGGGAACGCTGCCCTCTGGCAGCGGATCAGTTGAGCTATCTATAGATCGTTTTAAACGGTTCTTAGATAGCTCAACTGTTTCACATGTATATTATATTATTCTGTACATGTCTGTTATTATTTCTGTAAATAAAAACGATTCATTTCAAAACATAGTTTTTTATTTCAACTGTAAGTCAATTAGTTACGAGATTTATTTGTATAATTATAACAGTTATAAATAGATAAATCTTTATTGACAACCACACGGGATACAACAATAACATTACTATTGAATGCAATACAATGGGCGGCCTTATCGTTAATAGCGATCTCTACCAGGCAACCTTTGGATGGACTGGACAATAAATAAATGCGAAGGGGCATGTGTTATAAAACAGTTATTAAGTACCAGCTGTTGCCCGCGGCTTCACACGCATAAAACTTATATTAAACGTAATCTATGCCCGTCTCCAAGAAAAAGTGGCATATAAAGTATATAAACTTAACTTAAACGGCGGGTATCGGGTAGCTAGTAAGTGGTAATATAACTTACTTGGCAGTACATAAAAAGAATTGCGATCCGTTGCTGTTAGGACCGCTGTTCGCCATACTCAGGATACCAGGTCCGGTGTGCTTCAGGGTAAAGTTCTCGTCGTCGAACTTGCGTCCGTATATCGACTTGCCGCCCGTTCCGTTGTGATTCGTGAAGTCGCCGCCTTGACACATCTAGTATTCAAGTCAAGGAGTATATACATATCTCCTCTACAGGTCGCATTTCTTAACCGATTCTCGAGAAATTTTGTGAGCAGGTTCTATAACTATATAGTATTTTTTTGTCGATTCAGTTTTTATAATTTTTTTAAAATGGCGAAGATATGGGGGTTGAAAACGTAAAAAAAGTAATATGAATACAAAAAATGTTCGCGGGGTCTAAAGCTCCCAGAGCCACTAGTTTTATTATTATTGACGACCTCTGTGGGCCAAGCCCCGTCTGAGACGCGGAAGGTTGAGGTTTCGATTCACGCTACGGGACAAATGTTTGTATGATCTGCAAGTATATGTCTCGGGTATAGGTGTTTCTATGTATAATTTGTATGTATTTACAAACAAAAAAACATATGTCAGTAGTATATCAGTCCATGGTGTAAGATGATGCTGATTAAAATGGGCAGCAATATTTATTTATTTCTTATCTTTAGTAAACCTTAAAAGTTAAATATGGCATGTCGTAAAACCTTAAAAGTTCGAAGACATATGAAGTGCACGAAAGGAGCCTCTGAGGCGCACTTTATTCCTTTAACCACACTCATTTGAACAGGGTTATAAATAAAATAAATAATGCCGGACATTTCACACAGCATCATCAGGCCCAGTAAGCAGAGCTTGTGTTATGGGTACCACATGACTGATGCACTACTAATATATTTTATGTAAATACATATTATACATAGAAACTCCCAGACCCGAGACAAATACTTGCAGATCATACAAACATGTCCCGAGGTGGGAATCGCAACCGCAACTTTCTACGTCTCAGCCAGACCTTGGCCTACTGCGCCACAGACGTCAAAGAAGAGCATAGGGTCGAGTCGAGTCGATCGTCATTATAAAGGATACAAATTCGGGTATGATCCTATGGAAGCAGCTTCCCTGGTACCCGAAGCCTTTTTCATGTGTGCAGAGCACTCTGAAGTTCTCAGCTGTGCGAGGTACGATGTCAGCTCGAAGCATCATTATAACTCGGCCGAGTTCCTGCTTACCCGCGCTTACGTCGAAGTACACTTGTGGATTGCGCTTTTCTGTGGGCTTTGCGGGTATTACCTGGGAAATAATTAAGTTTTAAGCATCTTACCGCTATTTCTTCATAATTGACTGGCCACAGAGCTCAGATGGTTGGCTGCCTTCTGCGCTGGTTTCAATACCAGACAAACATTTGTGTGATAAATAAATATTGCTTGACAATGCACACAACACCATCTAGCCCCAAACTAAGCATAGCTTGTAATATGATAACCAGACGACTAATAGAATACATACATAATGATACTTTATAATAGATACAGAACAAAGACCTGTGTTCACCACACAAATGTTTATCCTGGGAGGGAATCGAACCCTCAACCTACAGCGCAGAAGGCAGAGCTACTACCAACTGAGTTGAGCTAGCTCGCAGATGGCAGATTTTTTTTTCTACTTACGTGACACTTATTGTTATATTTTGGACAATTCACACAATGGTGGCAATTCGGTTGGTTCATTTCTAAAATTACGAATTGTCTAAAATATATTTTAGTTAGTCATAGCATTTGTAAAATCTATTCGGTTAATACCATCTAACTAAACTAGGAACGCCTAATTAAATTAAATTAGGATAGGTTGGTAACAGCAGAATACCTAACATTTGACAGTTCTAAACCTAATTTTAGGTAAGATTAGTTAGGTTGGTGCAAACAATATTGAGGCCATTATCTTTATAAATTATAGCCTATGTATTATTCTGATGTATAAGCTATATTATTGTAAAGTTTCATTAAATCCATTCAATAGTTTTTGCGTGAAAGAGTAACAAGTATACATACAAACTTTCGCGTTTATAATATTAGTAGGATATTAGTAGGATCAAACTTTCCGAAGCTCCGAATTTTTATTAGCAGAATTGAGGCTCGGATATCTATTAAGAACTGAACTAAACTAAAACTTAATCTCATTCAACTTGAATAGGAAGACATACACAAGTTGTGACTTGTGATGATGGCACTGGAATATCTTTTTTCTGGCAGCTTTCGTTTCCCAAAATCCCTGGGACCGATTCCTTTAGAAATTTTTCCCTCTCTAGATTTACAGATTCTTGAGCAGATGGAGCAGCTCCCCCCGAGCATCCATCGAAAAAAGAAAACAACCCACCCATTCCTCACTGCGTTTTCTGTTGTTATTTAAAATTCTGCTTTACACAGATTATGTAACCTACTATATATATACATTAAAGTTACAGGTGGTGTGACACCAGAACACTGCACCAGAACACCATATTTATTATCATACCCAATGTTATATTGGGATTATGAAAACAACATTTTCAATCTTTCATGAAAACTCAAGATCTTTTCATGTCAAAGTTTGTCAGATGAAAAAGTTTGATAGATTTGATTGAGGATTTTTCGGTTGTCATTTCCGAAGTACATAGTACTTCTAATTTAAATATTTTTTCTGATGCTATTGCGTGTTTTATTCAGTAATTATTAGCGGAATTTAAATTATTAATTTGTGACTTCATAGCACAAGTATTTACAATTGGATTATAAGTGTATAATTTTTGTGAACTAGTAAGGGTCTATCATACAAGCATACTGTAAAATTGCAGAAGAGATACAACCAGCTATAACAGAAAAGGATTTTTTTTACTTTGCTAGGTCTAGTCGTTACATGTGTTCGTTCTGTGTGCCCAGAAGCAAAAAAACCCGCAGCCACGACACAATTTCCCTTAAGTACTTCGGAGAAGCGCCTCTAGTTGCGTTTGTGCGAACCACATAAGGGAATTAGGTAGGTACTTATCGAAATATGGTATCGATTTATTAACAGCAAATTGGGTGCCTACGCAGTGCAGCCGCTGAGACACAGATGGCGCTGATGGCGTTGTGTTCAACACATACAGAACAAAACAAAAACACTTGACACTGGCAAAATTGTCATTATTATGTCACATGCCATAAACAAAGAAGAAGAAGAAGAAGAAATAGTAGTAGTAAAATCAAACGAAAACGAAACTGTTACTTTTACCATAAAATAAATAAATATTAGTGGACAATACACACACCATCTAATCCCAACCATCTATGTTCATCACACAAATATTTATCCTGGGATAAACTCGAACCCTCAACCTATATAATATATATACTCATATATATGACCTCTGTGGCGCAGTGGGCTTAGGTCCGGCTGAGACGCCAAAGGTTGCGGATTCGATCCCGCTGCGGGACAAATGTTTGTATGATCTGCAAGTATTTGTTTCGGGTCTGGGTGTTTCTATGTATAATATGTATGTATTTACAAAAAAAAAAGTATATAAGTAGTGTATCAGTCATGTGGTACCCATAACACAAGCTCTGCTTACTTTGGGGCCAGATGATGCTGTGTGAAATGTCCGGTATTATTATTATTATTAGTATTATTGAGTATATTATTATATATCTATATATACCTCACTACAAAAATAATATTCTCACAATAGCTTCACAATATATACATGAAAATTTGTTATACACACATAAAAATAGAGATGGGTTTCAGCAAAATAATGACCTTCATAGAATCAATACCAGGAATACACACAAATTATACATCCCTAGGTTTCGGCTAGAAAAAGTAAGTAAGGCATTTATGGGGAACATGGTGCGCTTCTATAATAAGCTTCCTGAAAATGCTACTAAACTACCTATTAAGAATATTAAAGCATACATAAAAGGTAGTCTTTTGAAGAAAGCTTATTATAATATAAATGACTATATTATTGATAAGCATGCATGGCCCCATGTCGCTCTGCCATCAGATAGTTAACGGACACACTTGAAATTTATAAACTCTCTTGTATTAGTATTTCGTAGTTAAGGTCGTTATAAGATGGATCATGTAAAAAAGCGCTAGTACCAAGACGAGTTTCTTGCCAGTTCTTCTCGGGCTTGGGCTAGGATGAATTGGCACCTAAATTCACCTAGTATGTAAGACGTTTCAAAGAGATCCTTGTGATTGTATTGAATAAAGTATCTTTTGACTTTGACTATAGCACAGTAGGCAGAGCTACCACCAACTAAGCTGACAGGCCAATGACTTATTAAAATTCTTAGTAGACTTCCCCAATTCTTCTACACACACAGAGGCTAATCACATTATAATTTTATGCAGTATGATATGAGTCCTTACCTTTTTTTAATTGTCTATGCAGTCAGGTATAGGGGATCCTTAGATGATAATGATAGTAACTTGATAATAATAACCTATATAATTATGAGCACAAAACTTACACTAGAACCAGTTTTGGTGGTTTCTTTAGCTGATCCATCTTCATTATTCTCTTTATCTAACTGCAACGTCTCTCCAGCATGTTTCTGCAGCCAGTTGTCATCTGACCACACAGGACGAGTAGAGCCTTCTTTGATGCGCTGTGGAGCTGCGATGTTCACTCGTATTGTACGACCAAAGAGTTCTGAATCATTCTGGAATGCAGGTGATTTTAGGCAATATTTTTTTATAAAAAAGAAAGAAATAAATGTAATTTTACATTACATGTATGGCATGGCATGAATCTAGTGAAACTAGTAACTATATATAAGTACATTTATGCTTCTTCTTCTTATTGTGTCACAAGTTATTTCGAAACAGTGTGGTGAAAGGATTAAGGTGCGCTTTGGAGGCTCTTTATGTGCACTAGGCACATGTCTACGAATTTTTTAAGGTTTTACGATATGCCAGTTTCCTCACTATGTTTTCATTCTGCGTTTGGGAGTACTGGTAAGTATTTATAGCACACATAATTTTTGACTGGTGCACGACTTGATTCGAACCCATGATAATAGCATTGGAAGACAGAGCCACTTCTGCTAGAATACCAGTGCTCTCATTCATGCTGATAATCGCAGATGTGTAAGAACTAAATTTTAAAACGCTAATCAAAGTTTTATACTGTAGAGTACAGGTATACTTACCATGTTATCTATAGCGGCAGCTGCATCTTCAGCATTCTCGAACTCAATAAAGGCGAACCCCCGGTGCTTCTCAGACTCATAATCCAGGGGAATCTGAACATCCACCAAGTCTCCGAACGGCACAAATGCAGCGTTCAAAACCTTCTCATCCACTTCCTCCGCCAAACCACCAACGTAGATAGTTCTTTTTGAGTTCGGCTTACTAGTCATTGTGGTAATCTAAAGATGAAAATGGAACAATGGAAATAAACAATGGAATTATCCAAATTAGTTTATTTTTCAAACTAAATTAAACTAACTTCGCTTCACAAACAAACACAAACAAAAACATAACCTCTAATTTCTAATCAGTCAGATTTGACATTTGAAATAATGATAGTGACAGCAAACATACATAACAGAACTGATATAACTGCAAAGTTTTTTAAACTTACGCGATCAGAACACATTATTATAAATACTTACGGGTATTTATCGCGTTTATTTACCTATTTTTCCCGACGTTTCGACAGGTTTACACTCTGTCACGGGATGACTGGTCATCCCGTGACGTGGTCAGTATTTATGATGTAGTATGTATGATGAGTATTTATAATGATATAACTGCGTTCAAAACCTTTCCGGTGAACACATTTTAGTTTAGTTTCAAAACATATATTATAGATGACGCTGTAACCAATTTGAGTAATGCACACAATTTCTTAAACTTTACTAAAACAAATATACCTATATAGATGCGCTACAAACAACACGTTCTCTTCAAAATTCTTCTCTCAAGAACTGAAGATCGGTCCGAATGCGGTTGCACTACGTTTTTAGACGGTGTGTACATACAAGTACACACACACCATCTTAGTGCATTTAAAAAAGTCTAAACAAACCAATAGAAATTATTTTTTCGGTCTGTAGGAAGGGGCTCATACCAACTCGTTCAGAACATAGGTAGGTACTTAAGCGCCCCACGGTAGCTAATTATGTGATATAAATAACTTGTAGGTACTTAAGTTGATCCTACTTCGACTCTACGTCAATGTGACCATTGAGCCTTATGTTTTGATATTATGCGAACACTAACCTATATAATAATTTCTCAATTGATTTGTTTTGATGGGCAATTTATCCATCGTTATTGTTTTCACTACAAATTATTACTTTTATCCATTTTGTGCCTAGTTCCCAGAGTTTCATAAATAACTTGCTTGAGGTAGACATAATAACAGGTGTCTATTTAGGTTCCTATTTCATTCAGATCCCTAATTAGGTAGGTACCTAGGTACTTCCCTACATACCTACATAATATTGTACATAGGTACATAGTAATAATGAAGCCTTCTAATCAGAAAAATATTACAGTTTATACCTATATACCTATTGCTTTTGTTCCGATGTTTTGTTTATGGTTTCTTTTTGTCTGTTTGCTTGACAAAGGCCTCTTCCAACTCCTTCCGTGCTTGCTTATCTGTATAGCGTCCAGGCAGGACGGACGAACTACAGTTGTACATACAGTCTGGATAAAAGAACAATGCCATACTAAGCATTCCCTACTTACAATCTACAAAATAGACGTAGGTAGTCTACGCTACGTATACTTTCCTAATGTACCTACGAGTCATGGATGGAGCGCAGTATTCTAGGAGTCAAATACAAATACCACGTACGAAATAGGACACTTACTGCGCTCTAAAACGCAAATCGCTGAATCTCAAACAGCTGGCAGGGAAATTGAAGTGGGACTAGGAAGGCCACGTCTGCCCACATCTTATGGGCTAAAGCCAGAGAGTGGACCATCCTGAACGGAAAACAAGCTCGCGGTGAACATGGACAGACGAGTTAGATGCCTATCATAAGGATTAGCCCACAGTGGCTTTAGAACGGGACGACTTAAAGGAAGGAAAGGAGGACTTTGCCCTGCAGTGGCACCTCACGGACTCTTAATAGTCATAATGGTTTTTTATTGATAGTCACTACATAGTATAAAATAAAGTCGCTTCCCGCTGTCTGTCTGTCCCTATATATGCTTAGAACTTTAAAACTACGCAACGGATTTTGATGCGGTTTTTTATAATAGATAGAGTGATTCAAGAGGAAGGTTTATATTTATAATACATGCATAATATAGTAGAGAAATACAGATAATTTTAGAGGTTTCTAATCACATTGGACATTCTGTGGTATATTTAGTATAAGCATTGCACCCATGCGAAGCCAGGGCGGGTCGCTAGTATAATTATAAGTCAAACGTAAACACGCATAAAAAAAATGTTAAGAAGACACCAATACAAAATAATTAGTTACTTAAATCAACTAACACAATGGACTACCTATGTAATTGTCTTATAAATAAATAAATAAATTGAATTAATGTGTAAAATGACAAATTTATCAGAAATAGGCAATTTTTTTATAATCTAAAAAGTGGGTATGCAGATCGTCAGGTTGAAGTGGAAATGGGCGGGACACTAGGCAAGAATGGATAACGGGAGATGAACAAAGGCGTTAAAGGAGTGGTGGCCAAGGGATGCTCAACGTCCAAGAGGCAGACCACCCGCCCGATGGTCAAACGATATAGTCAACGTTGTCGGGAACCACTGGAGACTTGCTAGGGACCGGAAGGAGTGGCATAATAAAGAGGAGGCCTATACCCAGCAGCGGGTGCAATCCGACTGGATGATGATGATGATAATCTAAAAATTCGACATAGCTATAAAAAATTATAGCTATAGCTATAAATAATATTAATATGTATTAATAACAGGTACTAATTTTGTAATCCATATCCAGGAAATGTCTAGACAGGTGGTTGGTTGCACATCAACTGTATAGTTTCCAGCTGCCTTGTCGTATTATTTTATTGTGACGTTTCACGCGGTCATTTGGATGGGTTATTTTTGAAATTAACAATACCTACGTGAACGAAGTTAATTTGTCTGAAAATACTTCAGTGATTATTAAGTAGATTACTAACTAACTAGAAAACCAAGCAAAACATCGATGTCTCTGAATAGCTATCTACCGGATATAATCGATAATAATAATTACAGAAATGTACAGATTAATAAAAAATACATGTGAAACAGTTGAGCTATCTAAGGACTGTTTAAAACGATCTATAGATAGCTCAACTGATCCAGATAACTGCCAGAGGGCACCGTTCCCAAGACACCGGCGGCATTGCCACGTTGAATGGCAATGCTAATACGCTGAGCCAGACTGGAGTTTGTATGATCTGCATGTATATGTCTCAGGTCTGGATGTTTCTATGTATAATATGTATGTATTTACAAAGACAGTAGGTATATAAGTAGAATTAGTGTATCAGTCATTATGGTACCTACCCATAACACAAGCTCTGCTAACTTTGGGGCCTGATGATGCTGTGTGAAATGTCCGGCACTATTACAAGTACCTATTTCATATTAGGGTTACCAGTTTACACATCAGTACGTCCTAGAGACGCAAAGGCATTTTCACAGTTTTTTTAATAGTATTTAAATACTTCCAGTTAAGTACCATTCAAAAATATAGTTTGTGATACCCGGTATCCACTTAAAATTATCTTCATCCTTTTCACATCCATAGCACATGTCATAAATATTGTTATGATTCGTTTACAGCGGTTTAACGACGGTTTAATAGGATTTTCCGCATTAGAAATAGCGGATTCAATGAAAGAAAATTAGGTTTATAAATATTATTTACAACTTCCCTTTAGTTAGTATCTGATAATTATTATTATCAATACATGAAAACCGTTATGTTCGTTTTAATTTATTTCAATGACATTAATAATGCCGGACATTTCACACAGCGTCGTTCAGCCCAAAGTAAACAAAGCTTGTGTTATGTGTACTGCATGACTGATCTACTACTTACTTATACATTTTTTTCTAATATATACATATAAATACCCAGACCCGAATTAATACTTGCAGATTATACAAACTGTTGTACCGCAGCGGGTATGGAACCAGCTACCTTCTGCGTCTCAGCCGGGCATTGGCCCACTGCGCTACAGAGGCCGTTAAAATATACGATCGATAATAGACAGCACTACTTCACGACTCTCCATACGGTGTTTGGTAGAAGCATCTCGTGGCCCAAGAACTGACTCCTGGTCCAGCGTATTAGCATTGCCATTCAAAGTGGCAATTCTCCAGTGTCTTGGAGACGCAGTGATCCGTATTTAAAAGGATAGATTCGGGATCTACTTACTGGATTGAACTTCACGATATTTTCAATGAACGTAGTTTCCAGAAAATGATCCTTGAGGCGACTGAAATTAAGTACTCGAATTTTAATCTAAAAGACGGGTTCAGACTCTCTTTGTCGTAAAATCACATTGTTAGTAGATCTGCGTGTCGCGTTTAATGATCAGTGTGTTGTGGATACTGTTGTAGTGAGTGGTGTGTCGTAATGTGAACGAGGACATTTCAGAATTTAAAGACCAATTGAGGGTAGTTTGAATAGTTCATGCTACTCGGTGGTAACTCCCTAGGCTTTCAGTCAGCACGCGAATACGGTTATTGCAACAGAACTGAAACATTGGGAATATATTTGAAGGTATTATGCGATAAATACTTGCAAACTATTCAACTAATATGAATTAGAAGGTTTGGATGTTTCTATGTATAACATGTGTGTATTTACAAAAAAAAGTATATAAGTAGTACGACAGTCATGTGGTACACATAATACAAGCTCTGCTTACTTTGGGGCCAGATGGTATTAAAAAAAAGTGTGACGTAAAGATTCCATAGTCCGTAGAGCATTGAGGGTGATAGGCAGCTAAACGCTGAGACTATGTTCCAGAGTCTCGAGCACCGCCGTAAAGTCGCTTGCCTTTCGATCTTTTATAGAACACATTTCGGAGAATGTGACCAGGAATTGCATGATCTCATTGCACCATCTCCTTTTCACAAGTAGGACGTACCGCTCAGTATCATCCATACCTTGTCAGTCTACCACCCTTACGAACAAAGCGCTTTGATTTCACATTTATAATGCGTACTGCCAAGGATTGGAATGCTTTGCCGTCGCGGCGTCGTCTGTCTTTCCTGAAAACTACAATTTGGGTCTTTTCAAGTCAAGAGTAAATAGGTATCTTCTAGACCTGTGTGCCCCGTCGTCAGCCACATCGTCGCTTAACATCAGGCGAGTTCGTGGTGAAACGTCACTTATAATATTGTATTTTGTCTATTCGTCTATTGTAATATGTTGTTGCAAATATAACCTTATTCTATCATAACATGGTATAAAACAAAGTCGCCTCCCGCTGTCTGTCTGCCCCGATGTATGCTTAGACCTTTAAAACTATGCAACGGATTTTAATGCGGTTTTTTATAGATATAGTAATTCAAGAGGAAGGTTTATATGTATAAAACATGCATAATATAGTAGAGAAACACTTATAATTTTAGAGGTTTCTAATGTGGTGTCGTAAAAAACACATTTTTTTACGCTTACATATCAAACGCTGCTGGCTGAACCCTACGAGATAGATCAAAATAATGTAGGTACTACAGTATTGTACACCTTAAAAAGGTCTACGCAAAAGTTAGCAAAGGTATAATGTCTATCTCTTAGTCTATGTTATTCTCTTATATAACGTTGTATATAAAGACATTCTGTAGTATGTTTAGTATCAGCATTGCACCCGTGCGAAGCTGGGGCGGGTCGCTAATCTATTATATAATTCAACAAGTGGGGTTATTACAATTATTCTGTACATTGAATAATACTGTAGTAGCTCGTTTGTAACCCCATGTGTTCACCATCGATTGTACAGTAAGGTCAAATTCCCATGACCAAATACCAAACTAGCGGTCAAATCAAACTTCCGTGATTAAATAAGAGTAACGCGCTCACCCGGCTCGCCTCGGGTCCCGTTATACCAATAGTAGTAATCACTTCGATTGCTGTTAGTGTTATGGTTAGTATCAATTGGGTTAAGAGGTACAGTTTCACATAAAAATATTTTAAAGTTTGGCATGTTTTATAAAATGTAAGTGTTCATGTAACATGTTTAACATCATCTTTTTTTTAATAGGTACATACTCTCATAATCGTCAAATCATCAATCAAATACTTAATCTTTATATACATAAATTTTCTGTGTGTTTGTAATTAAACTCCTCCTAAACGGCTGGACCAATTTTGATAAAAAAAATTGTGTGTTCAAGTGGATTCGAGAATGGTTTAGATTTACATTTTTTTTAGCAATATAATAAATAAATATCTCCGGACATTTCACATAGAATCATCTGGCCCCAAAGTAAGCAGAGCTTGTGTTATGCGTACCATATGACTGCTTATATACTTTTTTTTGTAAATACATACCATACTGTAAATAGAAACACCTAGACCTGAGACAATTGCGAAATACAAATACAAACATTGCATACAAATACAAACGAAATACATACATTGCAGATCATACAAACATTTGTCCCGCGGCGAGAATCCGCACCTTCTGCGTCACTGCCGTGCCTTGGCCCACTGCGCCACAAAGGCATTCGATAAAGGATTCAAAATACTACTCTATTTAGCTTAAAATAGCTAAAATACATACATTTAATATAAGTTTAAAAATGTTTCTGACAGTTTGTTACCTTTTTACGGCAGAACGGATGAACGGATCTTGATGAAATTTGGTACAGAGATAGATTTTATCTTAAACTCAGACATAGACAACTTTTTATGTAGGTACCACTCGTGCAAAGCCGCGGAAAGCAGCTAGTAATAAATAAATATTGCATCTAGCCACAAACTAAGCAAAGTTTATACTATGAAAACCACATGATTGATAGATTATTTAAACCCATACATATGGTTATTTATCTTCTTAAAAGCTGAGCTCTGTGATGATGCTGCTCTCTTCACGTATTCCTCTCCAGCGCAGTCTCCTCGATCTCTTCATACGACACTAAATTTCCCCTTTATTTGGCTCACGTAGCTGATCCTCTTCCACACTCTCTTTCAGCCTACCCTTCTATGTTTGTATTTAATTTTATAAAACTAGCTGACACGGCCCCGCGTTGCTGTAGCTCAGTAGTTCTAATACGTTGAACCCATATACGTTAACCTCTAAAAATATCAGTGTTTCTCTACTTATATGTATGTATTATACATATAAACCTTCCTCCTTCCTATTAAAAAAAACGCATCACAATCCGTTGCGTAGTTTTGATAATCTAAGCATACATAGGGACAGACAGACAGAGGGAAGCGACTTTGTTTTATACTATGTAATGATAATGATCATGTCGGATAAGGTGGCCAATAATTTATCCTTTTCTTTTTATAACGAATTTCAATAGGTTCTTTTCTCTTTTTTTCTTTTCTTTTTCTCTTTATTAACTCTACTTAAAACATCAACATTTATATTTTTGTCAAAAAGATAAGTTGTAACAATTTATCATAATTGCATCCGTTTCATCTTAGGCAAAAATGCTTTCGTATGTCTGTCCGGCCGGCGTCAGTTTGGATGTTATCCTCTAAAGGTCGCATTTCTCAACCGATTCTCGTAAAATTTTGTGAGCAGGTTCTATAACCATATAGTTTTTTTTTCGATTCAGTTTTTGGCATTTTTAAAAATGGCAGAGATATGGGGGTTGGAAACGTAAAAAAAAAGTTATACCTACGAGTATTTCAGTCATTTCAAAATATGCTCGCGAGGTCTACAGCTCACACAGACACTAGTTTAAATAGGTACTTGAGATGATTTACCAACAATAACATCCTTCTTCTTCATCTAAGAAGATTCTTGTCACTAGTTAAGTCAAACCAGTGTGGTGAAAGGTTTAAAGTGCTCCACAAAGGTTCCTTTAGCGCACTTGATTGATACATGTTAAATGCCAGTGAGTTTTATTGCACCCTGTCTAGTAGTTTCCTCACCCAACGTTTATTGATTTTACAAATATGCTCGATCATTTTATTATTAATATCGTGATGTAGGTACATTCAACTGATTACATTCCTAGGTATTTATAGCAGAATCACTTTGCAGATGTCTTTAATGTAAATCTAGATAGGGAGAGGAGAGATTTCGATCTAGACTTTCAATATTTTCAATTTATTGCAACTGCATTAATGAATTAATGAATGAATGACTGCAAACTAGCCTCTGCTAATGGCTTTGCACGTGTTGTATCTACGTGAAAAGTAGTTTGTATGTTATCCTAGATAACTGACAATACGCTATAATTAACACTAGCGCACAGCTACGCCCGCGTTGAAGAATTGTCCCGGGATAAAAAGTAACCTATTTTTGAAGTGAAACCTTCTTTTAGCGCGGTACGCATGTTTTTAGATGAGGTAAAACCTCTGGATTCGCGACACCGTTACCGTCTGGGGCGAGGCGCAGCCGGCTGCTACGCTCGCCCCATTTGATTATAAACCTTAATTCACATGTTTACAGTCTACTTTTGTATGGAGAAGTTTACTGAGTTAGGTTCTTTGATATAGACGCAGCCGGCTGCCGCGCTCACCCAATTTGATTATAAACCTTAATTCACATGTTTACAGTCTACTTTTGTATGGAGAAGTTTACTGAGTTAGGTTCTTTGATATATTATCTACATTCTAAACAAAAAATATTGCATAATCTGTGTACGTTAAGTATCTATTTGATTGGCAGTCGCCATAATTACTGATTTTGAAGTGATTTATTACTAAACTCTAACGCGCCAAAATAAGTTTTCACTTCTGTCGGCACTCCCGGAGTGCAACCCGATTTTTTTTAGTATTAAAACCTTCCGTGGACCTTACGGAACATACGAAAAAAAATTGCCGAATTGGTCGAGCCATTCTCGAGTTATGCACTTAGCAATATTCATTTTTGTTTATAGAGAAGATATAATATATATAAGTTTTATCTAAATCCGTCCAGCTGTTGCAACGTGATTGAACCACAAAAAAACAGAAACAAAACACCCAAACATAATTTTAACGCAATTTTATAACTTTCGAATATTATAAATTACGTTTTAAAAACATAAAAGGAAACCGACTTTAATGAATATAAAAAAATTGAGAACCTCCTCTTTTTTGAAACACTAAGAAATAAAATAAAAAAATACAACCAAATTGAAAATCTCGATTTTTTAAGTCGGTTAAAAATAATACTTAATAATATGATTGTCAAAAACATAAAGAGAAGAAACGTTTCGAATCTGGGATATACTAATGGAAGTTACAGATTACAAAACCACGAATCTCAGGATACTTTATCCCTAAAGCATTACAGGTTAATCAGATAAAAACTGTTCTACTAATAGTGTAAAGCGACAGTTTGTTTGTAAATAAATGTTTGTTTTTGACTCAACCACGCCAAAACGGCTGTGCAGAATTGGATGAAACTTCGTATAAATATAGTCAGTGGCTTGCAATAGCGTATAGGTCACTTTTCATGTACGTAACTACCACGCGGGCAAAGTCACGGGTAGCAGCTAGTAATTTCATAATTTCTACTAATGACTGTCAGTTTGTTCAAAGAAGACTTTACACGCCAGAATCTAGCACAATCTTATGCTTGCTTATAGAAACAGCAGGTCTCAGTAAGTACTAACCTACTTATTAATGGATCTGTGACAAGGAGTGTGTCCAATCCTTCCGACACGAAAGTGACACATCGATCATTATAAATACCTATTTACTTAGACCATAGACAGCTAGTAAATAACTCACGTGGCACAGCTAACTTAGATGTTAAATAAATAATAACGCGGTATATAAACAAATAATATATTTAGTAATAATAATATCTAGTGGATGCCCACTGGTCTAAATAATAATATCTAGTGGATGGCCACTGGTCTAAATAATAATATCTAGTGGATGCCCACTGGTCTAAATTCGACCATCTTCTATAATATAAAAATGAATAGTTGAATGTGTTGCTAAGCGCAAATCTCGAGAGTAGCTAAACCGATTTCGCTAATTCTTTTTTTAGAATATTCCTTGAAGTACGAGGATGGTTCTTACGGAGAGAAAAATTAAAAAAATTGCCTGAAAAAGTCTAAAAAAACACTTTTCTATACAAACGATTCGTAATAATAATTAAAAGTCAATTTGAACTTTAATACCACACCATAAAGTTTATGTGTTAGTGGAGAGGTTCCGGGAAGGCAAAACAATTGAGTGACGTTGGTATCGTATAATTATTAATGTCAATATTTGTCAATATTTATACGATGGTAATTATAAATCTTCTGTGCGTGTGTTTGTAAATAAACTCCACCTAAACGGCTGGACCTATTTTTTTTTTTTGTGTCTGTTCAAGTTGTTTCGAGAATGGTTAAGATTTACAATTAGATTTTTTGTTATTTGTTTACTTTTTAAAACGAACGGACGAAGTCGTGAACGGGGCAGCTAGTAATTTAATAATAATTAATATATTTTTTATGCAAAATATTAGCATTTTGCACTCCTTCTCTATATAAACTACAAGTATGCGAAATTTCATACTCCTCGTATTTTCGTAAAAAGGTGCACAAAGTTTTTGCTTCACGTACTAATATTATAGATAATAAATGCTGGACATTTTAGACAGCATCTTACATTTTAATGTAAACAGAGATTGTGTTATGGGAACATGACGATTAATAACATGGCGACTTATATGCTATACATTTTATTTGTAGATCATACAAAAATTCCCGCGGGAATTGAACACGCAACCTGCGTCTCAAGCGAGCCTTCGCCCACTGCGCCACCGAGGTCGTCAAGTGACAAACCTATTATTATTCTGTGTGATAAATTATCATAGATTCTGTATTAACAAGTACCTTAGACTTCATATGTTAAGAGAAATAAGAAATGGACTTCATATATGTTAGGAGAAATAAGAATGGAGATATCTACCTAAGGGATGGAAAATAATTAAGGGTAGACAAACTAAACACTGGGAGGATGATGTTAAGAAGACAGGTGGCCCAGCATGGAATGGGGTAGCAAGAGATGGAACACGTTGGAAATCTTTATAGGATTTGTCGAAGGACAAGCTGTTGCAGAAGAACCGCTAGCCGATATATAAACATTAGGTATTCATAAATTTAGTGTAAGTTTATGGTTAAGGCATTTCTGTTTTATCAACTTATATGTATGTAGCAAACAGCAATAATGGCATATTTTATTTTTATTCTTCTTCTTCTCCTTTGTTTATGGCGTGTGACATAACAATGTCAATGTTGTCAGTGTCAAGTGTTTATGTTTGTTTATAGTCAATTTGTTTGTTATAGTCTTAGTCGATGGTCAAATGTCAATTCTAGACGTCACGTTTGGCCTTCTAAAATTTTCTTGGGATTCCTCGTCGTTCAAATCACATTGCGCCGTAATACACAGTTAATTCAATTGTTCATACTTGTCCCATGTAGTCACAACTTATTCATTAAAATTCAGCTAAGATTACTGAATAAAACATGCAATAAAACGAGTAAGTAATATTAAATTAGCAGAGCTATGTTACTTCATGAAATGACAAACAATTAAATCTCATTTTATTTTTGTTTAAGACTTTTACCAGTCATCATTTGTCAACGTAATTGTCATTGAACGGGTTGGTTTTGACAAAGGTTTGGATATGGCTAATCTGAGTGTCACAATGGTACCGCGCTATTCATTCTGAACGATTTATTCGTTGATTTTACTGATCGATAGAATTTATGTATAGAACGGCCTAGTTTTACTCTATGCACAGACTTTGTACTAAATCAAAAACGTTTGTTTGAAAGTATGTCAAAAATAACGTGATCTCCCAGCGTTTGATCAACGTATAATCCAAATTAGAGCTAAATCGTTTCCGTTATAGTGATTAGCGCGGTACGAAATATGTCAAAAATAACGTTTTGACTTTGGTTTAGCTTTGGTTCAAACCAAAGCTAGTTCGGTTTGGTTTTGGCCCCCTAGCTTTGCATATTTTGGGATTAGATTGTACTAAAAATTTTCTAACAATATTTATTAATTAATTTTATTGTAAACGACTCCAGTGGCTTCGCTCGGGTGGTACCTACATATTCTTTCTTCTACCCTAAGATATAATTTATCCCTTTATCAAAGTTC
This sequence comes from Lampropteryx suffumata, assembly GCA_948098915.1. NCBI lineage: Eukaryota > Metazoa > Arthropoda > Insecta > Lepidoptera > Geometridae > Lampropteryx > Lampropteryx suffumata. The sequence goes on along the minus strand of OX402545.1, from coordinate 17,027,637 downwards.
ATCAATATTCGTTCAGCATTTTACCCGAGAAACCCTAACAAACAATCCAACAAATAGAGCAGCATTTTTTTTATACCTAATAATAAAGATAACACCATCTAGCCCCAAACTAAGCATATCTTTTATTACGGTGAAGAAATGACTGATAGAATACTTATATACTTTTAAATACATACATATGATACTTTATAACACCCAGACACAAAACCAACACCTATGTTCACCATACTAATGTATATCCAATTGAGCTGACAGGCCAGTCCAATTCAGACCAACCAAATATAATATTAGTATGGATCTATGGAAGTATGAATATGGAAAAATAAATTAAATATTAATGAATATGAATGGATCACGCAACGCACATTAAAAACGAATTTATGATATTAATATTTTTCCATCTACAAGTACGGCGACAGAACTTAAGGCTGCATGTCGGATGGGGCAAAGCCAGCAAGCGTAAATGAGCAAGGAAGCAGAACGAAGCCGGGTTTGCTGAATTAGATGCTTCGAAGAATTTGCCAGAGAACCATCGTTCTAAGACCTAGCGCGCACTGCGAATTATTTCGCGGCAATTTTTTTTGCGTTATTTTATAAATCTGTTCTGAAGACGACCTCTGTGTCGCAGTGCACCAAGGTCCGGCTGAGACGCAGAAGGTTGCGAGTTCGATTCCGCGGGACAAATGTTTGTATGATCTGCAAGTATTTGTCTCGGGCTTTGTAGAATATGTATGAATTAATAAAAAAGTATATAATTCGTACTTATATCAGTCATGTGGTATAACACAAGCTTTGCCTACTTTGAGTCTAGATGATGCTGTGTGAAATGTCAAAAAGATAAAAAAAAGTATGTAATTGTCAACGCGGTTTTTTCCCGCCGTTCCGTTAGTGCCTACTTCTGATTCCATGTATAATCCACAATATAGCACAAAAAAATTCGCTGCTCAATTATTCGCAGTGCGCGCTAGGCCTAACAACTGCTGAATAAAAAAATCTTTGAATTATTAAATTCATAAAATAGGAGTTTATACATCACTTGCAACTATTTCTGATCTACAGTAGTTGATATTATTTCTATTGTGTTTTTAAATGATTTAAACGGTTTTCAATTCATTTTTTTTTAAAGTTTTTTTTAATATCAGAACTATTTTTTGTATGAAATTTAAATAGAACCGTTTAAATTTAAACCATTTTTCTATTTAAATTTCATCATTCATCCATTTCAAGAAAATAATCACCAATTGCCGAATTCCAATTTAGATAAAAAATTCAGTAAGCAATAATGTATTTTGATAAAATTTTATTATAAATTTTCAAACACATTTAAAAAAAAATCATCCCTAAGAGTGGAAACAAGAGATGCATTTTATTATGGGCCCAAATTTTATTCAGTGAAGTCTTTTTTTTTTTTCAATAAATAATTTGTACGGGACTTGCCGGAGTGGAATGATGAACCTCGTATTCGAACTAGTTTGAGTAATCCAGCTCATATTATTATAGACTCATAAATGCCATGACAGATGACCCTATGGCTTAAGCTTAACCTTTTCAAGTTGCGTAAACTGCATGAGGGATTGAGAATGTGTGATGGTCCCTTTTTTCCACGAGGTGCAATCACCGCGGCTGGAGCTATCTTAACAGGTAATTCTAAGTAGCTGGAATACACACGTGCTTCTGGTTTGGCCAACATGTTGGCGCACTTGGTAATTAGTAATTAGTAATTACCAAGATGGCGGTAATATCGAAATTACTATCAAGACAATAGATAGCAAGTACAAATTGAATGAATTGCATAATACGATTCAACTTCAAATAAAATAAATATATATTAAAAGATATATTTTTTGGATTAAATCGAGTTTATTGTACAAATTGATTAATTGTAAAGATAGCAAGTACATCACTGATTTAACAGACTTACCCTTAATTTTATAACCACATTAGCATATCGTTAAACTATAGTCAGCCCTTGTCTTCCTAAGTTTTTTTTTTAATTTAACCTATATCGTCCCATTGCAGCACAAAGGTCTCCTCCAAATTCTCTATCTATACCTCTATCTTTGGAGATCGCCCACCATCCTCTCTCAAAGTTGTTAAGATCATCCCTCCAACCCTTTTTCGGTGTCCGTTGGGCTGCCAGGTTGTTACCATGTTGGCCATCTATTGGTTGTTGTTGGTCATCTGTCTGTGCGTTTGTGAGTCCACGGTATAATGGCGGTATGATAAAACGCGACACAATGGTGCCAATTCGGTTGGTTCATTTCTAAAATTAGGAATTGTCTAAAATATATTTAGATAGTCATAGCATTTGTAAAACTTATTCGGTTGGTACCATCTAACTAAATTAGGATCGCTTAATTAAGTTAGATAAAACTAAATTAGGATATGTTGGTAGCAGCAGAATACCAAAGGTTAATTTGACAGATCAAAACCAAATATTAGCTAAAATTCGTTAGGTTGGTGCCAACAGAATTTAGGCCACTGCCTGACTTCTAAACCGTTAACGGCTAAAATACACTAGCAACCCGCCCAGGCTTCGCACGGGTGCAGTTTAGAGTTGTAAATTACAAATAAGGTTGATTATGTACTTGATTATGAAACTATTTAGTTGGATATTGGTTAATATCATGATCGAATTGTATATTACTAACAAACATGAAAAATATCTAATCATTTCTCTTTATAATAATTATTAGCTGCTGCCCGTGGATTTGCGCGCAAGGTACCTAAATAAAAACCTATGTCCTTTTCCAAGGTCCCATCTATCTCTATACCAAAATTCATCAAAATCGGTTCAGCGGTTTACGCGTAAAAACGTAACAAATAGACAGACAGACAGAGTTACTTTCACATTTATAACTTTAGTATTCAAATTTTTCTCAGCACACGCCAAATAACGCAAATTTTTGATTCCATATTTCAATTTTTAAAATCTCTAATACTCGTATATTTGAAAACATATACATATAAACAATGTTACTCGCTGATATTTTTTTAAATCGGTTTGTTTTTTAAGTTTATCTATTACAAACAAACATGCAAAAAATCGAATAATTTATCATTATGATATGTATTAGTTTATGTAATATTAGGTTATGTAAAGCTCTATGCTCGTGGAACTAAATATGCGTGTGCGCCGCCGATGGGAGTATAAAACGTGTACATAGAGTGGTTTCGCGTCTACTCGCAAGGTCAAGTGCGCGCAGAGTCATTGCTCCTCACTGCATACTTGCGTGCTGTGTCCGCAGAACGCCGGCGAACCTCCCAGGAACTGTTTGTGCGGTGAGTGTTTGTTTATTTATTTATCTGCTTTCATTATATATATATATAAATCTGCGTGCACTAGTCTCGCAAAAACTCGAAAATGGAGATTTGACGAAATTTTTAGTTTTTTTACTTCAATTCTGGGGTGGTATAATCAAATCAATATTAGTTAATACGAAGTTAAACTGGTCTTCTAGTTTTAAATAAAACGATACGTTAAATGAATGTCCCACATAGGTATAAATACATATTGCTGGTCCAATAGCCTGAATTGTCAAGCTTCGTAAAATTTGAACGATCTTATTTTCTTTGCACTAAAATGTATTAGTCAGTCTGAACGTTAGAATCATATTCAATATAGCCTCAAAGTAAGTAAAACTTGTACTATGGAACACAAATGACTGTATAAGCACTCACTTACTTGTAGTTAAAAGCTCTGAGCAAAAAACTAACGACTAGAAAAAACATGTGAGCCGGTAATTATAAAAATAAAAGCAACTAGCTGTCTCGCAAAAGAAGGGCTTTAAACGTAGCATAAAAATAAACGATTTATATACCTGAAGGTAATACTTAAGTTATAAAGTTGTAGGTAAAATACTTAGCTTGGGAATTTTATCTTATGACTAACTGCTGCCCGCGTATTCACATCACACACGTACATACATAATACTTACGTTTTAAAAACTAAAAAGAAATCGACTTAATTTATTCATTACTAATAGACCCGCCCCGGCATCGCACGGGTGCAATGCTGATACTAAATATACTACAGAATGTTTGATGTGATTAAAATCTCTGAAACTATCAGCGTTCCTTTACTATATATATTATTTATGTATTATACATATAAACCTTCCTCTTGAATAACTCTATCTATTAAAAAAACAGCATCAAAATCCGTTGCGTAGTTTTAAAGATCTAAGCATACATAGAGACAGACAGACAGCGGGAAGCTTTGTTTTATACTATGTAATTAAATACGAAATTTTGTTAGGATGGATTACATATTTTTTCTAGTTTTGATTATAAGCTGAACTACTAAACCGACTTTGCTGATGTTTTTATTAGACCAATCGGAAGTATCCTTGCACATGAAAAATATGTTTTCAAATTTGCTCATGTATGACGGAGTTATGAGGTAACAAACATAAAAAATACAACCGAATTGTAAACCTCCTCTTTTTTTGAAGTCGGTTAAACTGTAGCCTATGTACCTCTAGATACAATCTATTTGCTTACCAAATTTCATCAAGATGTACAGACAGACAAATAGAGACATTTCCGAAACTTTAGTATGGAGTTTGGATAGTAGGTATCTAAACTACTTAATTATCCCACTAATCATATCCTACGAATATTATATATGCGAAAACTTGAGTGGCCATATGTTTCTTTGTTACTCTATCACGCAAATAAAGCTGGACCGAGATAAAACTTGGTATATATAGTCTATATATTATCTATGTACCACGAGCAGGCTTTGAAGCTTATTTCAAAGTCAAAGTCAAAGTCAATAGATATTTTTACTATACAATCACAAGGAGATTAATTTAATGAAATAACATAGCTCTGCTAATTTAATATTTCTTACTCGTTTTATTGCATGTTTTATTCAGTAATCTTAACGGAATTTTAATCAATAAGTTGTGACTACATGGTACAAGTATGAACAATTAAATTATATGTGTATTATGGTGCAATCTGATTTGAACAACGAGGAATACCAAGAAAATTTTAGACGGCCATTCCGCGATGACATCAAGAATTGACAATCGACCATCGACTAAGACATTAATAAACAAATATAAACACTTGACACTGGCAAAGTTGACATTATTATGTCACATGCCCCAAACATAGAAGAATACAATTACAAGGATCGTTTTGAAACGTATTACATACTAGGAGAATTTAGGTGCCAATTCCTCCTAACCCAAGCTCGAGAAGAACTGGCAAGCGCTGGCCCTAGCGCTTTTTTGTATGGTCCATCATATAACTAGCTTAATTATGATAAACTAATACAACTGTCTGAGGGCTGTGTAGTTATCAATCATAAAATAAATTTTCTTAGATAATTGATTCATGCGTGACTTTGCGGTAATCCATTACAAAACATTAAACAAATGGACAAATATTTAGTACTACAGAATTTATGTTTGAGGAAAGAATAGATTGGAATAGTACTAAATATTTAACATCAATAACATCCACCCGCAAAGACTTCAGTTTATCTCGTGATCATGGCGCATGCAACTGTGCCGAAATATCGTGAAGCAGTAAAACTCATAAATCATGGTAAATATCCCGTTTTGAGTGAAAATTATGTGCAAAACCATGATTGTTTTAAAAGTTATATTACTAAATATTTGTCCATCTGTCTAAGTATTTTCTTTATAAAATATTGTAAAGTACAGTAAAGTACATTACCTTTGGGTAATGGTTTTTTTAAGCGTTTTATAATAATGTTTTTATAAACTATGATGGTTTTTACCGGTTTCATGTTGGAATGATCAAAACATGACTCTATTTCATAGCATGAAAGTTTAGTTTAGAATAGTTTGTTTGGTAAAAACTGATGTCTCATTTAGTGTACGCACGAGTCAATATTATTTGCTTTTTCAAGATTGAGTAAATAGTTTGAGTTGTTTTTTCAAAGCACAAAATGAAAAGGTGTACTTTTTTATTTATTATTTGGCACCGCATCAAAGAAAGAAAAAAATGGATGAAATGGTTACCATCGCTACGCACTGGTGAATTTATTTGGTTACATATAAGGTATGTTTTTTATATACATATAATGGCTTGACTTTAGTATGCGGTAGAACGAGTTAGAGGGTAAAAAGGCTCAAATCTGGTAGGGTTTTGCTTCCTGATTACATATCTACCATTCTTAATAGAAGGTTATCCTTAGTTTTCGAGAAATAATAAAAAACATTTCTTACCTCAAATCAAATAAAACGTGAAACGAGACGTAAAAATTGTCAGTTAACAACCAAATTTGTCGTATTTATTTTCTGTGGTTTAACATGTGTAAAATCGATGCAAACGGAACGTAAAAAACCTGTCATTTGTCACTGTAATAATATAGAGCCATTTTGTCATCATTCAGTCATTCATTCATGTTCTCTGTGTGTCGGTATTTTGTCGTGTTTTTGTTGTAGCTTCTTTTGACAACTTTGGCTTATCCTCTGGACTTTGATTGTTTGCCTACGAGCCCACCCATAAGTCCGAGATGAGTAGGTTAGGTTTGTTTAAAAAAAAGGCGAGAGAAGCGAGATCATCCATAAAATCTGCTATAACAACAAAACTAAACCCTTGAATATCTCGAGCACGGAGCAATTTCTTTTCATGGGGGTGGCACCAGGGGAAAGGGCAATTTTTTCCTCCATTTTCGTGCTACCGGAAACTAAAGTTTAACCCATATATTAATTAATGGATTATTGTAATAATGATACCTACGAGTAGAATATATAGAAATAGAGTATGGAAAATACTTTATTGCTCACCATAAATAAATACATAAAACTATGTAGTAGAAAATTTCACAATGTTTAGTTAGTTAATGTAGCGGGAAAAAGGGTGATGATGATAATAAGTGATTTACAATGAAAAAACATAAAATGAAAAATGTGTACATACAAATTTACAGGATCAGATAAATATATTATATATTAATAAATATATTATCTAATACGTCGATACTAAAACAAAATTATATACAATACATATGTCTTGGTATATATTTTATTTGTTTCGTTTTAAAAAGTAGCATATGTCCTTCTCCAAGCTCTCATCTATCTCTATACCAAAATTCATCAAAATCGGTTCAGCGGTTTAGGCGTGAAAACGTAACAACATACCGACAGAAAGACAGAGTTACTTTCGCATTTATAATATCAGTAAGATTGATTTGCATTACATTGTCTGCAAGCTTTTGTGCTTTTACAAACCGAGGAGGTTTTTTAAAAAGGTTTTGTTTTTAAATAGGAATAGGATTTAATCAATATGACGAAGAATGATTGATTAAAACCTCGTTTTCACAATACTAGTGAAAACATCAAGTTTACATCAATCCCAAGAAAAGAACCTTTTAATACTTACAGTTTTCGTAGTATTATTTTTTGTTCTAGAAGCCCCTGTGATTATGGAGTTAGGTTTATGGTTTCTAAAGTTAAGTATAAATAAATAAATATTGCTGGACAATGCACACAACACCATCTAGTCCCAAACTAAGCATAGCTTGTATTATGGTGACTAGATGACTGATAGAATACTTATATATTTTTAAATACATACTTATGATACTCCATAACACCCAGACACAGAGCAAACACCTATGTTCTTCACACAAATGTTTATCCTGGGAGGGAATCGAACCCTCAACCTACAGCGCAGAAGGCAGAGCTACTACCAACTGAGCTAACAGGGCAGTCGAGTATACCTACACAATTAGTTTAACATCAATTATTTTATTATCTCACATGGCAGTGATCTGGATCAGTTGTTATTTATAGATCGTTTTAAACGGTAATTAGCTAACTCAACATATACATTTATTTACAGAAATAATTATAATTGTGTATATAGGTATTTCAAAAAAAAAAGTATATAAATAGTATATCAGTCATGTGGTACCCATAACACAAGCTCTGCTTACTTTGGGACCAGATGATGCTGTGTGAAATGTCCGGTATTATTTATTTATTTATTATTTATTTAGAAGGCAGCGTTCCCAAGATACTGGCGGCATTACCACGTTGATTGGCAATGCTAATACGCTGAGCCAGATAGGAGCCAGCTCTTGGGTCATGCAGCGTATCTACCAGACGCCGTGAAATAATTTTAAAAACTTAATTATTATTTCATTTATATAAAACCGTTTACATGTATTATATATTATTCTGTACATTTTTGTAATTATTTATTTTATTCATTGTCAGTTTCAAAATATTATATATAGAGTACCTATTATATATATTACTAGCTGACCCGGCAAACTTCGTACCGCCTCAAAATCAATAAATATAAAAGCAAGCATTTTTTTCATATTCACTCACCTTTTAAACCTTCCCTGGACTTCCACAAATAATTCAAAACATAGCCAAATCAGACCAGCCGTTCTCGAGTTGTAGGCTCGAGAACGGCGAGACTAACGAACAGCAATTGATTTTTATTATATAGATGTAAAATATTGTGTGGTTATCTGGATATATTTGTTACTCAATAACACAATAATAGCTTTTGGATGAAAGCTGGATTATTTATAGATAGATATACATATACCTGGATTATAATAAAGGCAACTTTTATCTACATACCATATAAGCAAAGCCGCGGACAGGCGCTTGTATAAGCCGCTAATATAAGCACTTCATTTTTTTTATTAACTTTTTTTAATATAACGGACATATAACGGTACCTACCACATGACTGATATACTTACAACTAAATACATACACATTATACATAGACCACCCAGACCCGAGATAAATATGCAGCTCATACATTTGTCTCGTGGCGGGAATCGAACCCGCAACCTTCTGCGTCTCAGCCCGACCCTAGCCCTGCGCCACAGAGATCGAGGTGCGCCATTTATCGGCAATCTTAAACAACCTACCGAAGCATATACATGAACATCATTATTGTGCCTGTATAAGTACATACCTAGGCGTTTTAATAATACAAACCGGTAACCCACGCACTGTAATTACGTTTTTTCAAGCTTATAATTAACTGTTGTGTTAAACTGTAGAGATAATATAATCTCTAGAACCGTTATTCAAATTACCGAAGCGATTCTGCGCCTGTCTACTTTGCTGAGGAAGTTTTAAAGAGCTTTTGAATCTATCATGGTTTTGAACATAACAGCAACGGTGCCGAAATATCGGGAAGCAGTAAAACTAATTTATCGTTATAAATATCCAGTTTTAAGCAACGAAAGAAAGAAATTTTAATAAAAATTGATTTAGTACACGCACAAAACTGGTTGAGGCCTATTTTTTACAGACTTCAAGAAAGGAAGTGGTTCTCATTTTGATAGTATTTTTTTATGTTTGTTACCTTATTACTCCGTCATTTATGAACCGATTTGAAAAAATCTGATTTCACGTAATATAAATTTCATAAAAATCGGTTCAGTAGTTAGGATTTTAAATCAATAAACTGAAAAAAAAATTCATCCACTTGGATGAAACTAAATTTTGATATTATGCTTTGAATTTCGAAAAATGATAATGTACTAAAAAGCGCATAAAAACTTTTTTAACCGGCTTCAAAAAAAGTCGATCGTTAATAGGATACATTTCGCAGAATGTGCCCAGGAATTACATGATCTGATTCCACCATCTCCTAATCACAACAGGACAAGCAGATGTACCGCTCAATACCATCCATACCTTGTCAACCTACCACCTTATGAACAAAGCGCTTTGCTTCCACATTTATACTGCGTACAGCCAAGGATTGGAATGCTTTGCCGTCGTCTGTCTTTCCTGAAAACTACAATCTAGGTCTCTTCAAGTCTCGAGTAAATAGGTGTCTTCTAGACCTGCGCCATCCCCATCGTTGGACACATCAGGCGAGATCGTGGTCAAACGTAGGTTTATGATGATAAAAAAAAAATTTTGGTTTGTCGGTTGTATTTTTATTGGCTCAAATTTAATTCAATGAAGTCGGTTTTATTTTTAGTTTTTAAAACGTAATTATTATTGGAGTACCATGCGTGTGAGGCCTCGGGCAGAGGCTAGTGTCTGAGTTACAGCCAGTCCGGTTGCATACACTGCTACTAAAGCCCATGGAATGCTGTCTTAGGTTTACGAGTAATAGGTACCTGCCTATCTATTCTGCTTCATTAACTTTCATCACAATTTTGATCATCTTAAGTTATGAAAAAACCGACTTCATTTATATCAAAATACGCAATTTCGTTTACTTGGTTGACATATTTTACGGCCATTTTGATTTAAAAACCAAACTACTGAACCGATTTTGATGAAATTTCTATGGCACCAATCGGAAAGTATATGTATATAAGCTTTCACACGAAAAACCGATTTAAAATCTGTTCATAAATGATAGAGTTATGAGGTAACAAACATATAAAAAAAAACTAATTGAGTAAGAAAGAAAGAAAATGTATTTATTTGACCCAGCATCTAGGGCACTTACATAGTATTAAAAAACAAAATATATACTTGTAATAATAAAAAAAATTAAGAACTACTTAGTTATTATTTTTTTAGATTTCTAGTCTTTTCTAGGTAAATAAAGGAATTGTAATAAAGGAGTAGGTACCTCCTTTATTTGAAGTCGGTTGATAACTTTAATTTTGAACAAAAACTCATGTTACTTATCATCGCGAATGCAATTGTGCCGAAATATCGGCAAGCAGAAAAACTGACATATCATGGGAAAAATCCCGTTTATCCCGTTTATATGGGAAAACTTTGAGTGAAAATTTGTTTGTGCAACCTTTGACCCATTTCTAATTTTCTAACTCAAATAATAATTTTAAAAAGTTTCATTCAATAAGTTCACATTCACTTTGACACGTTAATTAAGTATCTGAATCTCTGATCTGTAGTTTCGCAAGTATAAGTAGATTTAGAAATAAGCAAAAAGAAATAAAATTTACATTTGATTTCTTTATTGAGTTTGTTTTACTAGGATTCCCCGCAGTTTTAATCAACACATCTTTACATGATGATTAAAATACGCTATCACACTTAAATTTAGTAAATTTATAAAGTGTCAATTAAAAGTGTAACTCTAATTTGGAATTTGAATTTAGAAATTTGGAAAAAAAAAACAAGACTTTGCGAAACAGAATCAGGGCCAACATATCAACCAAAACCTAACCAACAACTAACCCGAGAGGAAATGACTTTCGCGTCATTCACTCACATCACATTCTTGATCATATTAATTTATTTTAATAACATTTTTATATAAAATAATTACAGATATGTACAAAATAATATAAAATACATGTGAAACAGTTGAACTATCTAAGGGCCGCTTAAAACGATCTATAGATAGCTCAACTGATCCAGACCCCAGCGAGGGCATCATCTCCACTGGCGGCATTACCACGTTGCATTGCAATGCTACGCTTGACCAGATAGGAGCCAGCTCTTGGGTCGATGTTTCTATCATACGCCATGAAATATTTTGAAAATAGTTTTACTCAATACAGACACGAGGATCACATTGAATCATCATGTTAAATGAATTTAGGTGCCGATAACCCATGCCCGAAAATATCAAATCATAACAAGCTTACGAAATTGCGATTATTTCAGCTTTATCGAAAATACTCCTAATAATTAACCTATTCAAAGAGATATAAAGCTTCGTTATAAAAACAATTTAACCATTGAACCAACGAACCAACCGAGCAGTTAATATCAAAGTAACGGTTACTTATAACCGCTACCTGTTCTCACGTTAAACCTCTTATTTTATTTACATTATGTACCTACAACTTGAAATTGTAATGGTCGTCGACATTACTTTTATGGGCATAGATTGTAGAGGAAAAATGCTAACGATTTAGCATTGAGAATTCAAAATAAAACACGACACAACTACTTAATTCAACCATGTGTTTCAATCTTTTCATTTCCATTGAAAGACAATTTTTAAGTTTTAAATATAATTATATAAATAATGCCGGACATTTCACACAGCATCATCTAGCCCATAGTAAGCAGAGCTTGTGTTATCGGTACCAGATGATTGATACATACATATATTTTTTTATAAATACATACATATTAGATATACATAGAAACACCCAGGCCCGAGACAAATACGTGCAGATCATACAAAAAATTGTCTCGCGGCGGGAATCGAACCCAAAACCTTCTGCGTCTCAGCCGGACCTTAGTTCACTGCGCCACAGAGGTCGACAAATAACAACACAAGTGCCATTTTGAATTGTCTTCTTATATACTTCTTATTATGTTTTTAAGTGCCGGTTCCGCCTAACCCCAGTTCAAGAATAATGTGGAATGAGACTCGTCTCAATCTAACGCTTTTTGAATTTAAATTTAAAGTTGGAGCAAATTCGTCCCAAGCTTTTTTGTCATCCAAATAATCAGGCTTTTTATAATAAACTATATGAGACAGTTATTGCTTAATTTCGTTCTTAAATTTGCCCATTGACAAATCAAGCACGTCGCTTGGGACCATATTATAGAAGCGTAGGTTCTAAACACATTGCAGTATAAAAGTTCTTCTAACATTAGCGAGCCTAACTGTGTGAACAGCGAGTTTATCTTTATTTCTAGTTTTAATATTATGATTAATAATTAGGAAATATTAAAAAAAATAATCAAAAACCAAAAAAACTAATATATTTAAATTGTTTGACGAAATAGCGATCTATTTTCGTTAAACAATTTAATATTTTTGTGAACATACATTAATTTCATACTGAATAGGAACTATAACTTTTAAAACTATCATGGTTTTGCACATAATTTTCACTCAAAACGGGATATTTACCATGATATATGAGTTTTTCTGCTTCTCGATATTTCGGCACAGTTGCATGCGCCATAATCACGAGATAAACTAAATAAGAAATATCGAGAAGCAGAAAAACTCATATATCATGGTAAATATCCCGTTTTGAGTGAAAATTATGAATAGGAACTGTCATAACATTTATTTCCTTAAATTTATTTAATAAGTGATTAAAGGCCCATATTCTAAATTTCACGTACAGCCCTCATTATGATAAATATAATAAATAAATAAATATTAGTGGACAATTCATACAACATCTAGTCCCAAACTAAACATAGTTATGGTGACCAGATGACTGATAGAATTGTTATATATTTTTAAATACATTATTATGATACTAGACGACCTCTGTGGCGCAGTGGGCTTAGGTCCGGCTGAGACGCAAAAGCTTGCGGGTTCGATACCCACCGCGGGACAAATGTTTGTATAATCTGCAAGTATTTGTATCGGGTCTGGGTGTTTCTATGTATAATATGTATGTATTTACAAAAAAATAAGTATATATGTAGTATATCAGTCATGTGGTACCCATAACACAAGCTCTGGTTACTTTGGGGCCAGATGATGCTGTGTGAAATGTCCGGCATTATTTATATACTTTATAACACTCAGACACAGAACAAACACCTAGGCTCATCACATTATGATATGAGACTCTAAATATCTGTAAAATAATAAATAGTCGAAGTGAAACCACAACTTCTGAAGTCAATAAGAATATGAATGACAAGTCCCATACAAATTTACCATCAAATTACAAACACCATCTGGTTAATAAATTAAATTAATTTATTATTACTGCAGTTGACAATTTGTATATTGACATCATTATTAGGTATTCATTTTATCTGACTTAATTTTCTGTATTTGTTTTTAATCCTTACTAATATTATAAACGCGAAAGTTTATATGTATGGATGTTTGTTACTCTTTCAAGCAAAAACTACTAAATGGATTTTAATGAAACTTTACAATAATATATCTTATACATCAGAATAACACATATAATTTATAATTTTTAAGCTATAATTTATAAAGATATTGTGTGAATTGTCCAAAATATAACGATAAGTGTCATTTAATTAGGAAAAAATTGTGCCATCTGCGAGCTATTCTGGCGTGCGTTGAAAAAACCGTTAAAATTAAACGTATATAATGTACTAGCAGTTACTCGCGACTTTGTACGCGTTTGCAGCGCACGCCAGAATAGCTCGCAGATTGTAGAATTTTTCCTACTTACTTTACACTTATCGTTATATTTTAGACAGTTCACACAATATCTTTATAAATTATAGCCTATGTGTTATTCCTGATGTATAATCTATATTATTGTAAAGTTTCATTAAAATCCATTCAGTAGTTTTTGCGTGAAAGAGTAAACAAACATACATACAAACATTCACGTTTATAATATTAGTATAGAAGTATAGATAATAGAAAAGTTTATCTTAAATAGCATATATTTATCTTTTATGTGTAAGCCATTATCGCCAAAATAGTGTACCATAAATATAATAAAAATTGATAATTTATTTCTAATGCACATTCGGTAGAAACAAATTGATTCTTATCTTAAAATAAATACTTATATTGCTTCTGGTATTTAAAATAGATAAGCATTATCTTTCACACTACATCATTTGGACAAATATTTTAATAGTTACGACGATGAGCAACCGAGTGCGGATACTATGGTGCGGTCCGGGCGGTGGCGGCGGGCGAATGGGGCGGGCGAGGTGATGGTTAGATAGATAGGACATTGAAGAAGAAAATAAGCTACTCGAAGCTCTAATCCTGCGCAGACGAAGTCGCGGACACCAGCCAAGATATAAATAATTAGGACATTTTGTAAATTTGACGATTTTATGATTTTATCTGCTAATTTTGAATTGTTAGTTTGTTTTCATTGATTTATTGTATTTTATTGTATAGAATTTTTATCTGAAATAATTAATATAAAACAATACAAATAAATATATAATAATAAGCCCTCAAGAGTTTATCAAAGATAATCCTAATAGGTAAGCGCTAGTATGTCTCTTCTATTCTAGGACCTCAAAATCTGGATTCAGTCCAAGTTGTTTAAATAAGACTGGAAATACAAATTACAATCCGCAAGGCCTCCCAACTTGTTGGCTGCAGTCCAGATTAATTATTCTTCAAGTGGCGAGGCTTGGATAGTCTTGGTAGATTGGTAGATGACTAGAAAGCCAATGCCATCAATACATACCAATATAAACTTTACTAAAGCATTTCCTTTCAAAACCTCCGTGACTTGTACTATACATTATTTATAATACGTGAGTAAAATCTCGTGTTTCTCAAAATGTATATTCCTGAAATATTTGGTGTTTTTATGTATAATATACAAGTATGAACAAAAAAAATGTATATATGTAGTATATCAGTCATGAGTACCCATAACACAAGCTCTGCTTACTTTAAGGCCAGATGATGCTAATGATGCTAATAATGTCCAGCATAATTTTTATTATTTTTTATTTTCAATGGCCGATGTGGCGTTTTCATTTTTATTTCTTAATTCGGGGTACAGACTATCACTTTACGGATATCATTACATAGTATAAAAAAAAGTCGCTTCCCGCTGTCTGTCTGTACCTTTGTATGCTTAGATCTTCAAAACTACGCAACGGATTTTGATGTGGTTTTTTAATAGATAGAGTGATTCAAGAGGAAGATTTATATGTATAATACATACATAATATAGTAGAGAAACACTGATAATTTTAGAGGTTAGCGTATATGGGTTCAAAGTATTAGAACCACTGAGCTACAGCAACGCGTGGCCGGGTCAGCTAGTACTTGATAAATTGACCCTAAAAAGAACATGTACATACATACCAGCAACAGAATGCGATTTATCAGTGAATTAACATTCTTACAAAAGTGAAAAGCTTTGTGTGAAAGAACAGAGCACACTATTGCTATTACCACACTGGTTTTTTTACTAATATCATCACCCTTTACAAGTACAACTTTTTAAGGTCAACTTTACTCACGTTGTCCCATTCTTGATTCTTAAATAAAACGTTTCGTTAGCAGCATAAAAATCAGAACGAAACATTTCATTTCTCGTAGAGAAGTTAACTGACAGTTACTAGTATAACGGATTACGTAACTCGCGACACTTAGCAATAGGCGTGAACTGCGCGATCACTGCTGACAAACATACATTTTATCAGCTCTGTTTCTCTTTTTCGCTGGACTCGCTGGACTAAAGTATAGCAAAATACGATCTTATTTTGATAGAACTAAAGTCTGAAACAGAATATCATTTTTTAATGACATATCATAAATTTACTGAATACTGCGTTATAGCGCATTTTTAACGCTATCTAATGGAAAATAATAAAATAAAATAAATGTTTATTTGGTAAATATACACGCACAATTATTAATAATACAGTAGAAACAAGCAGTTCGGAAGGTAATTATAACAATTAGGTAAGAATGTAAGTAAAAATAAAACACACAAGAAAGTAAAAAAAAAACAAAATATACAATTACAAGGATCACTTTGAAGAATACAGTACAGTAAAATAATAAAATACAAATACCAAACATACTTTATTCAATAAAATCACAAGGACCACTTTGAATCGTGTTCTTACATGCTAGTGAATCTAGGTGCCGGTTCTTCGAACCACAGTTCAAGAAGAATTCGGCAAGAAACTCGTCTGGTAACATTAATAATAAGTACTAACTGTGTCCTTTCCCTGTGTGAGGTATGTCCAAAATAGAACGCAATAGTAACGCATAAGAAAGTAGCGCATGGTGTTGATTAAAATTATGGAAAATCAATAATGGATCAAAAGTTATGTGCTCTAATTAAGACTTTAGTGTAAGCAAAATAAAGTCGTCCGTATTTTAAGAAATTTCTATCCAGTCCGACGAAATAACGGTATCAACAGCAATATCTCAGCTACAAGCGTATTTCCGACTGTGAGTGAGCAACAGGCGAGTAATAGCCAGCGGGAAACTTCCGCAATAAGAGTGTTTTACGACTTGAGCATAATTTCGCAGATACTGTCGCGTTCTGTCGCTACTGACTTACGTAATAACCCTGCTCGTATAAGAACAATAACAACGAAGGTAATGTACCAGCGAAGCTCCGTTATATTTCTTATGCACACAGGATGTTAGTGCTATTACTTTTTTGCGCATAACAAGTAAAACGGGAGTCTGAGTCAGATGGTACAGTCAGCGCAATTAATAACTGTTATAGTATAGTTTCTAAAACCCTATAAAACTAGCAGTTATATGATCGTAATAACGCGCTTTAACTAAGGCTCTCTCCATATCCATACTTCTATTCGTTATCACGACTAATATTATAAATGCGAAAGTAACTCTGTCTGTTACGTTTTCACGCCACCGCTGAACTGATTTTGATTAATTTTGGTATAGAGATATATGGGACCTTGGAGAAGGACATAGGCTAGCAACATTAACATAACACTGCTTAAGATTCGCCCTCTCTATTTGTCACCATCTTTCATTAATTATGTTTTAAAAACTAAAAAGAAAACCGACTTCATTGAATGAAATTTGAGCCTATAATACATTTTTAGTGGAAAGTAGATATATTTTGTATATATATAATATGGTTAGGCCAAATAAACGCACCGCTCCAATGAGACAGCGAGGTATCGAAGTACACGAGAACATCATCGATGTATACAATTTTTAGATTTTCGTTGATTTTTCAGCTCTACCGGTTTTGATAAAATTTTAACTGACCACCTGTGAAGTATAACCTTTCAAACAAAAAAAGAATTTTCCAAATCGGTTTAGGCGTTTTCTTGTAATCGGTGAACATACATAAAAAAAAAGATTTCGACGAATTGAGAACCTCCTCCTTTTTGATGAAGTCGGTTAAAAAGGGATGGCACAACATTCGACAGAAGTTAAGAGACATCTATAAGTAAAGGTACAAATTTATTTCGACTGATTCACCAATGACTTTAGTGTTTCCATGCTGATTTTAAATTTCCATTTTTTTTTACTTCTATGGAAAAGTAACCAGACTCTAGTAAAAAGGTACTTTTCTAAAGTATCTATCATTCCTCTCATTAGTTCTGATCTCTAAAAGAAGTTGTTCAATTATCTACTCTATTATTTAGTTTTATGACCGTCTTACGCAAATTGGCCTAGTATTATAAGCAAGCTCATCTTTTTCTAGACATTAAAAAAACGTGTGCGTCTCGGGACGCCCGACAGAAGTGATAACTTAAACTAATCTAACTGTGAGTTTGAGTGAGAGAGGAGCCTGCCTACCGCGGCCGCCTTTGACCGGCAAATTTATGTTCTGTATAAAACCCCAAATATTGTTATGACGTTAAGTACATGCATCATGTGAAAATATCAAATAAATTAATTATGAATTATGTAAATATAAGCGCTAGTGTTTTTTTTATCGGACGTGGGACAAATGTTTGTATGATCTGCTCTGAGCTAATATTTGTCTCGTGTCTGGGTGTTTCTATAGATAGGTACTAGTGGTCGCCCGTTGGTCGAAATTCGACCATCATTAAATTTAACGTATTTTTTTAAAGCATAATTTTAAAAAAATATTAGCATTCTGTACTTCTCTATATAAACTATAAGTGTACGAAATTTCATACTCCTCCGTCCGCGCAATTTTCGTAAAAAGGTACAAAGTTTTTGCTAAAATATATATAGATCAAATAAAAAGTATTTAAGTTGTGTATCAGTCATGTCTCTTTTTTATGAAATAGTTAATATATAATAAAGCAAAACAGAACAAAACAAAAAAAAACAGCATCAGTAAAGATTCTTAATTAAAAAAATCTCAGTATAGTATCGTCATATTTTTAATTTTGTTCACAGATATCATTATGAAGAAATCTTTGGTGTTAGCTTTGGCCCTGTGCACGGTTGTGCATGCACTAGACAGCGGGGATAACAAGTTCATAAAAGATTATGCTATGCTTAAGGTAAATAAAAAATATCCGCAGGCGGTAGGATTCGAACCTACGCTCCCAGAGGGAATCTGATTTCTAGTCAGACGCCTTAACCGCTCGGCCACGCCTGCACATGACATTAGTGATGAAATATGCCAATTTTAGCAAACATAAAGAGCTTCCAAATATTAGTCCAAATTTCTATTGTAATATTATTATATATTTTTGTTATTCAGATCTATGAAAGTTGTTTTGGCACAGCACTGTTGAAACAAATCGCTACAGAACTAAAGGAGGCGTACTCAAAATGCTCTATAGCGCCACCTATGAGAGATCAAATGAACCAACACGTGCCGCCTATTTTGCTCAGCAAGCTGCCGCCTGGGTTCTCGATGGACCCGAACTCGCAAACTATAACGAGACCGTCAGATGGCGCTTTAAACAATAATCAAGAAAATGATTTGCCGAACCAAGATGGACCACAGCAGCAACAAAAAATTCCTGTAGGTGGAGTTTTGGCTTTTAGGCCTAATGGGGTAAGAATAAAAAAAAAGAATATACAAAAAGAGCAACTTTGCATAAATGCCTCCTGTGAGGATTGAACTCACGACCCCTGGTTTACGAGACCAGTGCTCTACCACTGAGCTAAAGAGGCGATAGTAGTGCATGCGAAATTAACATACGATTGACTTACAAGCAGTTTATCAGTTTATCATGAGTCATCATTAAGTTAGATTTTTATGTTACCGACAAATCGTGGACCTAGCTGTTGGTATAAAAAAAAATGAATATTACAAATATCCGTATATTCCTTAGTTTATAATTTTCTGCTTTTATGAGAATCAAATTATAATCGAAACGTAATAATCAATATTATAATAATCAAATTATACAAAATAATTAATAATACAACTTTTTATTATGTAGGGTCAGTTCCAATCTCCAGCTATGACACCATTTATGATGCCGGGAATGCCACAACTGAGGCCCTACAATGCGCCAGTCCAGCCCTTCCCGTACGGAGGGATGTACTACCCCCCGGGATTGCCGTACAACCCATATTACCCACAACAGTACCAGCAGGCACAGGGCTACTACCCACAGCCGTATTACGGAAACAATCGGGTTTCGGTGAGTTTTTTTTAACATTAGAAATTTCTTTAAACCTAGTTTTATGTATTTCCTAAGTCGTAAGGTATCACTTGAAGAGGGCGATGGCATGGGTCGATTTTTAGGGTACCGTACTTCAAAAAGAAAAAAGGAACAATTACAGGATCACTTTGTTGTCCGTCTCTCTGTCGCCCTGTCTGTCAGTCAGTCTGCCTGTCTGTCTGTCCGTGTAAAAAATTCAAGCTGCTAAAGCATTAAAAAAATACGACCTAAATATGGGGAATTTATGCCGCATATATAACACATGCAGGTAATCAATACCTATTGGGTAATTCCCGTTGACCTAATCTTGAAATTTGGCAAGAACTCATAGTACAAAAAAATGTATATTATATAAAACAGTGTTTTTCGTATGTTTTTTTAGAGAAATGTTTGGTGCTTACATACTTCGGGTATATCTTACAAACACACATACATATTAGCGTAGTTTAAATCTCTTGCTATCTATTTTATTTGACATTAGAATGACAAAGACAGAGCATACTTCAGTTAATTATGTAAATATAGCTAGTACATATTACATAAAAAAAGTAAATAGATAGATATGATACCCTCGCGACATTGAAACTTGTTCGATTGTTTTAAATCACATATTATTGAACCTTTAGCGTCAACTGAACCTGCGCACCCGGCTTGGCTTGAACCGGCCCAGCAACGATAACGTGACGTGCGTGATGCAAGCCCTTGGATACATTGATCATAACCTGGAGCCAAACTACGAGCTGATCACGCAGCGAATCAACAACTTGCCTGTCGCGGCCGAGTTGAAGAATGATATCCAGGAAGGACTTAACTTCTGCCAGAAATTCTCGGTGAGGATGCTGTCTTGGGCGTCTAGCTTCTTTTTAATTATTTCTAGTTATTTCAAACTAGTGTGGTGGAAGGATTAAACCAGTTGAAAACAGGAGGATACAAATTTTATGGGCAAATTCAAATTTTTATTTTATAAAACTTCATTGAATAAGTCGGTTTTCTTTTTAGTTTTTAAATTATTACATACTTTATTATAAATATTAACGGGTATTTATCGTGTTTATTTCGACAGGTTTACACTCTGTCGTGGTCACGGGATGACCACGACAGAGTGTAAACCTGTCGAAACGTCGGGAAAAATAGGTAAATAAACGCGATAAATACCCGTTAATATTTATAATAATGTGTTCTGATCGCGTAAGTTTAAAAAACGTTATTACATACTTAATGAATTTCACTTTCAAAACTTTCGTGAGTTATACTATACATTTTGATAAACACGGGTTTTACTCACGTATTATTCACGCCACTCGAGTTCACGATTGACCCTGATGAACTTGAGCGGCAACGAGCGGACCGAGGATCAAACTCACCCTGCTGAAGATTCTCTAGATGAATTGAAACTGTGTCGCTGCCTCCATCGACAAAATAATACGTGAGTAAAACCCGTGTTTATCAAAATGTACACATGGATTGCTCGGGATTTAGATACACGAGTACTAACTCGTACTTAATCCGAATTTTAATTTTATCTTTCAGCAATGTGTGCCAGAAGACAAGAGGAACATCGTGCCTCGCCCTCAGGAACAGATCAAGGCGATCTTTTTCTTTCGATGCTACAAGGTTTGATAATAATATAGTAGGTAACCCTCTTTCAATAAAAAATAATAATTTTATTATTTATAAAGGATAGGGTAACTGATATCATCTTACGCACACAATTAAAAATAAAAGCAATATTGTGCAAGTGAGAGGATACAGCTAAAACCGTCATTAAAAAATCGTTATTCCATTGAAACAGGTAAGTCCTAGCACGCATTACGTGTTAATCCGTTTCGAATTTTTGCCGTTCTATTCTATAGAACATGGAATCAGACGTAGACGTACACATTACTGGAAACACTATGCTTTGAAAATGACATACTTCAGAGTAAACTTCAGAATAGCGCGATTTAAACCGCACGGATTATATCACTAGTGCGTGCTCATCCGATCTAAAGACGCTTAGAATGTTTAGGTATTACCATTAGGTATCTTATCTTTTTTGCAATGATAAGATTGATAATCTTGATATGATAATAAATGAAAAATCAAGAAAAACCTTGAAAAGTTTACATTGTTCATTTGTAGATTTATCACCGCGGAGATTGCTATCACAATAATAAATTACTAAAATCTAATTAGCATTATTACAAACACTATTTGTGCCCAATAATTTATTGGCTCATACTCATACAGCTCATACTAGCTGCAGCACGTGGCTTCACACGCGTGGTACCTACGTAAAAATCTGCCTTTGTCTGTCCCCAAGACACCTACAACCCGCTCACAAATTTCATCAAAAATGTTTTTCTTCGCAAGCTTACAGTTTATATGTGTAGTTATTATGTTTTAATGGGATTTATACGACGAGAAATATAAGAAAATTCAAGACGGCCATTCCGCGATGACGTTTAGAATAGACAAATGACGATCTTCTTCTTCTTCTTCGTTAGTGGCATGTGTCATAATGATGACAATTTTGCCAGTGTCAAGTGATTATTTGATTATAAAGTCTTAGGCTAATGTCAATCGTCATTTGTCTAAATGTCAAATGTCTAAATGTCATTGCGGAATGGACGTCTAGAACTTTCTAGGGATTTAAGTCACATTGTACCATAATATACTTATAATTAAATTGTCAATTGTTTGTTTTTCATTTAATCGGGTATCTTCAAGAACAAGTTCTTCGAATTTTTCGATGATGTTTGAGTTACAGTGGCCTTAATCGGCTGGCCCGGGCAGTTGTCATCTTCAATTGATTCCCTGCCTTGCTTGAATAAGCTATTCCACTTATAAATCATTGTTTTTTCAGGGCAAGAGTCCCCGTAAACAGATGACGTTTCTTCTAAAATAATTTGACGTGTTTTTCCTTGCTTACTAAGAAACTTTATAACGGCACGAAACTCAATTTTATCCATGTTTAACGATTGTACTGCTAATCTAGTGATAACTAAAATGTTAATGACCAGATTTGCCCAAATTTTGATATTTATACCTGTTTTGAGCACCTGCAGATTACCAGATAAAAAAATTAGATAAAAAAAAAAAAAAAACTCCACCCCTTCCCAACCTTTCCATTTCTCGAACTTTTTGACCTCCCCTCGTACATAGTGTATTGTCTACTTATAAAATGCGTTGTTATTGATATAGTTAAAATGTAATTTAATTCCAGCACAAGAAGCTTGAGGCGTGTATCATGAAGGATATCAGTGAACACTTCAGCAAGGAGTACGTTGTCGACACAGAACCAGAGTTCGGGTAAGGACTATACACTAGCTGTTGTCCGGGGTTTTGCACGCTTACGGAAATAAAAAGTTACCTATATGTTAATCCCACTCAATAATATGTATACTAAGTTTCATTAAACATGGCCAGCCATTATTGCGTCATTAATTAACAAAAAAAAACGTGTGCGTCTCGGGACGCCCGACAGAAGTGATAACTTAAACTAATCTAACTAGCGCTGTGGGTTAGAGTGAGAGAGGAGGAGCCTGCCTACCGCTGCCGTATGCGTGAGAAAAAGGGAAGACAGGCAGACTGGTGCCGTAACGCGTTACGTAACGAAGCGGTTTACCCTCCCATAAGAAGTTATCACTTCAAAACCATCTACAGTAATTTAACTACGCATCTTATCCTAGCCTATCTCACTAATATTATAAATATGTAATTAGTTAAATAATCGTAAAATATTTGTAGCAAATTCAAAAGTAGATCAATATCTCGTTCTAACTTTCCTGTAGCGTCATCTAGTTTGTATTGATGTTAGAATGTTTATATCACGGCTGTAACGGCTGAACGGATTTAGATGACAATAGGTAAAGATTATCTTTGTGATCTGGGGTCTAGACAAATTTATTTATTTATTTCGTTTTTTAACGCTAACGCTTTTGCGGAATTATCAGATTGTACGAAAACGACAGCAGCAGCCGCGGTTTAGTCATGTGACTTGTCACAATTCAGTCTTC
The DNA here is from genome assembly GCA_948098915.1 of Lampropteryx suffumata. NCBI lineage: Eukaryota > Metazoa > Arthropoda > Insecta > Lepidoptera > Geometridae > Lampropteryx > Lampropteryx suffumata. The sequence goes on along the minus strand of OX402545.1, from coordinate 17,003,747 downwards.
TATTTTTATCGTTGCTCTAGTTATTTCGAACCAGTGTGATGAAAGGATTAAAGTGCTTGTCAGCGGCTCCTTTTGTGCACTTAGTCCATGTCTCGCTAATCAGTATCCCTTCCATACAATTAGAACTTTTTAGAACCTAACAGAAAGTGGGTTGTGTCTAGGCTCTCAGGAATAGCATTAGCCTACTATATAACACGCGTGCGAAGCCGCGGGTGGAAGCTAGTTTATTAATTTTAGTTGTAAGTAGAGCAGGATAACTTATCACCACATGGGTTTGTTGCATCACTTTAGTTTTTATAGCTACCGTAACCGTATGGTAACGGTAGCTATAAAAAATAACGGTAACTATACGATAATTACCTTAACCCTATATTTTTCTAAAACTACAGGTCGTTCTCAAGAGCTGGACGCTCAACCCGGGACGCACCACCCCGGGATCCGAGCATGGAGGCTTTAGAGGAGATGGAAGTCTATCTGTATGACTACCTCAGTGGCGGCGGCGCATTCGACTTTGACCTTTACATATAAGACTGAAGGCTCATACTCCTGTGGGAATTATACGAGTCAATAGCGTAGTTGAGTATGGATGATTCACGGTATAAAGTTAAATCCTGGTCCTGGTTATAGCCTGACTGGTTGAGCTCTCCGAAGCACGGAAGCGCTCAGTATTATTTAAATCCCGCTAGAAGTTTCTCATAGCTAGGCCATGAACGCTTCTATGTAGCGACTTTATGAATCGTACAAATATGTATTTAACATGTTTAAAAAAATGGCGTAGGTACCTATTAATTATGTCATCTCTCTCACTCACACAATACTAATAGCAACATTGCTAGAGTGAGAGACATGACTAAAACCCTATAAGTTTTTTTAAACAGGTTGATTGTTTATGTTACGGTAAATACAACATTTTGTCACACCATGGATTTAGGAACCTGGGAACCTAGACAAATTCCTAACGCTTCGTTTTCCTCAACGCCTTTGCGGAAAGATCAAGTTGTACAATAATTACAACTTGATACAATAATTTAATTATTTATAAAGATAAACTAAAAAGAAAACTGACTTCATGTATATAAAAATACGAAATTTTGTTTACTTAGATGACATACTTTTTCCAGCTATTTGAATTTAAAAACCAAACTACTGAACCGAGTTTGATGCAATTTTTATGGGACCAATCGGAAAATATACCCTTTTATATAAAAAAAAACAAATCGGTACATAAACGATGGTGTTATGAGGTAACAAACATATAAAAAAATATCAACTGAATTGAGAACTCTTCTTTTTTTGAATTCAATTAAAAATGGCAGTAGCATAAAAATCATTCTTAATCTCTCCACAGGCGAAAACGCTAACAGAAAATGGATTTTGTCTAGGTTTCAGGTTATATCTTATCTTGTGGTAGTATATTAAAGTATCAATTGCATTTACTAGCTCTTAATAGTAACATGGTAGTGTACGGCATCAATAATACTCAATGTATAAGTTTAAGTTAGTTTTTAGGGATTTGTTTGGTGCAAGGCATTAATTTATATAATTGGTATGATTAGTAATTGGGATATTTGCTACAATCGAAATACTTTGACACCAGTATTGGTTTTTAATGTCTATCAGCTTTTGATTGTAACTGGAACAACCTTTTGGGTTGATATTATGTACAGTCACGGAATGAAAAGGTTCGTCACCTTAGAGTCATGTGTTCGCTTGCACTAATAGTGCAAGAAGCAATTATGCTTAAATTTGTGTACAAAATAAATTGCCAAACGACATAGATCTGAACTTGAACCTTATTATGAAAAGATAAATATTATTTTCTCTAACTCGGTCTATTCTGTAACAAAGTTCCAAAAGGTAATATTTGATGTGCACGCGATACGTTAAACGAATCAATTTTAAAATTTACGAACCTTTTCATTCCGTGACTGTACGTTCGCTGTTTATTCATATTACAGCATGTGTTACAATCTACATTAACCTTCCATTAACAAATTCATCAATGTTATTTGAAAGCTGTTAGTGGCCCTGATTCTGTTTTTTTGCTGGAACAACTAAATCTACGTAATAAAAACTGAATTATTTTGTATGCACTAAAGACTGAAATGTAATATTTTTAAATTACATTTCTTAAATTTATTAAATAGACATGTGATTTACGAGTTTTATTTCGTTTAAGTGATCATGTTAATTGGTGTTCAATAAAATTCTAATATCTATTCAATAATAGAACTAAATAATATTTTGACTTATTTTAAAACTGCGATTTATATGTTACTCTTGTTTGGATTTTTTGTACGCAAAATATGATTATTGGTAGTTCGAATTTTTAGCTAGCCGAACAATCATTACCAAAATTTTTTTTTTATATTATCAGAAATCCATCTGTTATTATTGAAAATAATTTATGAAAATGTATTGTTATTGCTGTATGTGTGTGGATAACAACATTTTATGTAATTTCAAAAAATCGTAGTTGTGTTTCGTTTTGTAGCAAATGTATGTTTTTGTCCAGAAAGCTAATTAAGCTTCCTGACGACAACTAAGTAAATAAAGGGTTTTTAACATATTTTTTTTTTCTTGAAATAAATTTTAAGGCAAGCAGACCAATAGTTGGTCCTAACGAAATGTAAGTAATGTTTTTTTTTATCTAAATGTTGAGTGAATGAATGACATTTAAAGTTCTAATATTTAATAAAAAAATATCTAAACAGCTTTGTTTTATTGTTTAGTTTAATAATAAGAATTGTTTTCCACTTCATTTTTGTATTTTTAATACAAAAATAGAGCAGAAAACGAATTAATTTAAAACAGCTATGGTACTTCATAAAATGTCAAAAAATCTGTCATATAGTCGTATAGGCGTATGTAGATAGCCTTTCATCAATTGAGAATGACTGGTGAAGAGCACTTGTGGTTAAGTGGTAGTGGCCCCGGCTTTTAAGTTCGAGGACTCAAAGCTAGTCATGCACTAATAGTATACGCACGTTATATCTAATCAAAATATTTCTCTCAAACACTAAAGGAAATCATCATGAGGAAATTCTGAGACACACGTTAATTTCACTACACTGGTTGGAAAAAATAATTAATGACACGATATGAAAATGAATGTTTGAGAATTACTCAATGCATATATTCTTTATATATAAAATCTACTTAATACGCAATTTTGCTTAGTTGCTGTGTGTAATTTGGTCAAACCTAAAAGATAGGATAGTTACATCGATTATTGATTCTATATTTTGATATGACGACCTCTGTGGCGCAGTGGGCTAAGGTCCGGCTGAGACGCAGAAGGTTGCGGGTTCGCTTCCCACCGCGGGACAAATGTTTGTATATTCTGCAAGTATTTGTCTCTGGTCTGGGTTTTTCTATGTATAAGATGTATGTATTTACAAAAAAAAAAGTATATAAGTAGTATATCAGTCATGTGGTACCCATAACACAAGCTCTGCTTACTTTGGGGCCAGGTGATGATGTGTGAAATGTCCTGGATTATTTTATTTATTTATATCTTTGAGACTCTGCCATCTGTTAGAAACCTGTGGAACTTATTGTAGGAAAAAAAATATTTACCTTTCTACAATAAGTTCCACAGATTTCTAACAGATGGCAGTGTAAGTTAACTTCATTCAACAGACTTATTGAGTGACAGCAACGCGTGTCCGGGACTTAGCGAAACTTAACCAATATAAAAATTTGATTGATGCATTGTAAGTTTATATAATTGATTGTAATGGATAAACGCAAAAACGAATTACCAGATTAAAAATTATTTCACCGATGGAAATAAATAAATTATGCCGGACATTTCACACAGTATCATATGGCCACAATGTACCTAAGCAGAGCTAGTGTTATGAGTACCAGTGACACATATATACTACATAAGTATAATTTTTTTTAAACATACATATTATACATAGAAACACCCAGACCCGAGACAAATACTTGCAGATCATATAAACATTTGTTCCGCGGCGGGCATCGAATCCGTAACCTTCTGCGTTTCACCCGGATCTTGGCCCACTGCGCCGCAGAGGTCGTCAATGCCAAATTATTTTGGAGTAACGTGAGCTATACCTATTGTAATTGAAAATATTATTTATACCTATTAAAAATATTACGGCGAAATGAAACTCACGGGGATAACTAGTAATATATAAATTAATAATAAATTAATGACTAAGCATGTCTTCTGTATTTTGACGTTTGACAGTAGACCGATATCAATTATCCTGTAAATATTAAAGGTACCGAAAGGTCGCGCGTGTCAAGGTACAAAGGGTCTTAAAGGTTACTGTCCATCAAATTCCAACCGACGACGTACAATCATTTTCTTGTCAAAAATGATTTCTGCGCTGATTTAGTCATGTAAATAATTTATGAATATTGATTTAACAATTGCAGTGACGTTGTATGGAGTGATCGTAACAAAAATAATAATTATTGTCATACTTTTATGACGTAGGTATTGCAGTATTGCAGCATTACGAGGTAATTTAAAGACTAGACCACCATCGGTTATCTCTTACAACTACATTGGCGGGGTACTAACGTGCCCCAAATGTGTTCGTACTTCACTACATAATAAAAACAAAGTCGCTTCCCGCAGTCTGTCTGTCCCTATGTATGCTTAGATCTTTAAAACTACGCAACGGATTTTGATGCGGTTTTTTAATAGATAGAGTGATTCAAGAGGAAGGTTTATATGTATGATACATGCATAATATAGTAGAGAAACACTGATAATTTTAGAGGTTTCTAATGTAATGTCGTAAATAAACACATTTGTAGTATATTTAGTATCATCATTGCATCCGTGCGAAGCCGGGGTGGGTCGTAAGTTTATAAATAAGATTATAAAATAAATAAATATAAATAAAATTAGGTATACGAGCCACAGTACAGCACATCATAGGGCAGAAAAACGAAGCCCTCACCGCATATAGAGTTATATATGACTGTCCATTATATAGTCGCCGTAGCCGAAATCGGCTAGGACTACATCATCATCATCATGTTTTCCCACTTACGATACTGGTTAGAAAATTCTGAAAAAGGGTTTTATTATTACGTTTACGTTAAAAATACGAAATTACGTTTACTTGGACATATTTTGTTCAACTATTTTGATTTAAAACCTAAACTACTGAACTACAAAATTTGTTGAAACTTCTATGTAACCGATCGGGAGGTATAAAATAATTTTTCAAATCGGTATTATGACGTAGACATGAGGCAACAAAGAAAAAAAGTCCTACGAACCTAATTTAGAATCTCCTCATTTTTATAAGTCGGTTAATAAATAAATAATACCAGACATTTCCCACAGCATCATCTGGCCTCATAGTAAGCAGAGCTTGTGTTATTATAACTGAATACTACTTATATAGGTACTTTTTTTAACACATTCATATTATACATAGAAATACCCAGGTTTACATAAGTGTTGTTGGTATTATTTTGTTAATAAAAGCTGAATAAAAACGACAGATGTAATACATCATACATGACAAGCCTTCATGCGAAGAGAAATTAAAAAAAAAACACATCTGTTTGTGAAATCCAAAACCCTTTTGTAGATTTCGGAGAAAGGTCCGAATTTTTTCCTAAAATCTCCATATAAAAAACTGCATTATGTGTGTTTGTTCACGAACGGATTTTTGTACAAGACTTTCTCCGGGGAGTCTTTGGGACGGTTGTTTTTATTTGCGAAAAATAAAAAAAAACTCTACCTGTTTATAAAGAGGTTGGTTTGTGGGAATGCAAATATGGCGCACCTTCTAGAAACAATGGATGACAGACAGGAAAAAAAGAAGAGTAAATCAAAGGATTCTATTAGTTAAAGGACAACTTCATAAACAAGCTTCTAGTAGAAGAGAAAACATATATGGTTGAATTAATTTCATTTCATGAAGTATTAAAGCACTTCTATTTTTTTTTGTTGCTATTTATTGCATGTGGGTAAGGACAAATTTTTGTCATTTCGACCAAGGTAACGGTCTTACCTTGAAATCATAATATAAAAAAAATGCGTTAACTCAGGTGAGTTTTAAGACTTGATTAATAAAGCTTAACTTATTCTGCACTCAGTACCTAATTCAAACATAGGTTTCTTTCACAAGTTTTCTGTGAAATTAATTTTAAGTAAATCAAGATACTGAATCTATTTTAGTTTTTCATACAAAACGTGAGTGTCCCAACTCGGACTCCTCTAAGTTATTGCAATTTTATTCAAAAATTTAAATCATTTTTATGGATTTTCTGTTAACGGAATAAAACATGTTTTATTTCGTTCTTCCAGAAATTTAATTTTAAATTTAATTCCGTTAACGTTATCTAGCAAAATTTAATCAATTAATTGTTACTTCATAGCACAAATAATGAACAATTAAATTATATGTGTATTATGTTGCAATGTGACTTGAACAATGAAGAACCCGGAGGAAGTTCTAGACGGCCATGCCGCGATGACGTTTACAACAGACAAATGAAGGTCGACTAAGACTTTATAAGCAATTACTTGACACTGGTATAATTGTAAACAAGACAGATACCATTATACAAAGAAAGGAAGAAGATTTATGGTTAAACAGAACTAATTAAAATAATAAAAAAAATTGCATTTGAGTTGACAGGCCAGTCAATCATTTAATAAAAATTTTTTGTTTATTCAAATATTTAGCCAAGCGTATCTTTTCAAATTTTATTAGGATACAGTTAGTGGCCTCAATTCTGTTGGCACCAACCTAACTAATTTTAGCTAAAATTAGGTTTTGAACTGTCAAATTAGCCTTTGGTATTCTGCTGCTACCAACTTATCCTAATTTAATTTTATCTAACTTAATTAAGCGTCCCTAATTTAGTTAGATGGTACCAACCGAATAGATTTTACAAATGCTATGACTAACTAAATATATTTTAGACAATTCCTAATTTTAGAAATTAACCAACCGAATTGCTACCAATACCTAAGTAATATGGTAAAAACTAGTTCTGCATAAGTATTAGATGGTTTTTTAGTCTTCATGCACCATTTTTCTTGTAGGTATGTTTACAAAAAAGTATTTATTTATGTTAGATATATATTGTATTGCTAGATTAGTAGCTTTGGTTAAAATCCAACATGTCATCCCACAGATGCATTTGCAAATAAACACTTAGGTAGCTACGTCAATCAATAAATAGCATGATTTGTAAATTTCACAATTATTATCTAGAAGGTAGAGTCTAAATTACAATAAATTTCACCATCACCTTAACCCATCGATAACACACCTTTCATTCAGTTTAGGGTAAAGGATACATTTGGGTGCCCCTTGGGTTTGAAACACAGAAAAATAACACTTTGTCGCGAGACGAATGTTGTATGATCTGCAAGTATTTTTCTCGGGTCTGGCGGTTTATTGTATAATATATATATTAAGTGGATATTATATACAGTGAAATGTCCGGCATTATTTATTTATAATTTATTTATTTATCATCATTAAAACGAATAAATTATCAAAATTATAATTATATATATGTCATCTGGTTATGTTACAAGCTATGGTTAGTTTGAGGCTAGATAGTGTTTTGTACACAATGTCCTCCAATATTTATTTATAAAGAGAAAAGAATCAATATTTTGTGTTTGTATGTTGTTTGTAATGGATAAATTCAAAAATAATATAAGTAATCGATTTTAAATACTCTTTCACATATAAAAAGATACATTATTAGTCAGTAACAGGGGTTGCGTGTTTAGATTGAGTTCTTCTTCTTCTTTTCGTGTCGATACTTCAGTCGTTATATGGTTTTAAAGTAGTAGGTGGCGTTCTCAATCGCACTCACTGTGGCCGCGATAAGGTCTATAGATTGAATTAAATGATCTAAACACGAGTAGAATCGAAAGATGATGCCATTCGTATCACAATAATCCTTATCCAACTAATTATTTTAAATCAATATAGATTTTGTACAAGTAAATTTCTCTTAACATTATTCGAATGAGACAAATACAACAAATACAAATACAAATTCATGTATTTACCAAGATAATAAAAATACAGTGTTAACAAACTTACTGATGGTCCCCGCACTAGGGCAAGCCTGTATTGCGAGAGACCAGAGGCATAAGATGAGCGATTTCCACAAACTACATAAAGATAAAACAAAACAGATAACACTTAAACAAGGCAAGACACAAGGAGGACAATCCAGGAGAAATAAAATAAATATCTAAAATCTAAAAGAAGAAATCAAGAAACTAACAGAACACAATAAATAAAGAACATGACCAGCTGTAAGCTGTAAGTTTTTGAAGTTTGTGCGAGTATGTGTGTGTTTGAGTGTGTGTGTGTATGTGTGCGTGTGTGTGTGTATGTGTGTGTATTGGAGAGAGAGACAGGGGGTAGTGGAAGTGGGGAGGGGAGTATAAAAGTTATTTTCCTTTCGTTACAACAGGTATTGACGGGACTTGAATCAAGTTCCACGATAAAATTACAACTCTAAATTGCACCCATGCGAAGCCAGGGCTGGTCGCTAGTTTACTTTAAATAGAAGAACTCTACAATGTAAATATTTTTAACCGACTTCAAAATAGGAGGAGGTTCTCTTTAATATTTGTAAAGACCTACTTAGGTACCTCATAAATTTGAAAAAATACTTTTTTATGTGAAAAGATACTTTGTGATTGGTCGCATAGAAATTTCATCAAAAGCGGTTTATTAGTTTGGTTTTAAAATCAAAATAGCTGGAAATAATATCCAAGTAAACGAAATTTCGTATTTGTACCTATATAAATGAAGTGGGTCTCCTTTGCAGTTTTTAAAACGTACTAATTAATTTTTTTTTTGTATTGAACTTGCACATAATTACAATTAATTATTTAGTAAAATAAAAAATATTACGTCAAAAATTAATAGACAACTGAAACAAAAAAATTAATTAGTTTGTTGAATAATTATTAATAACTAGGATTTAATTAAGTACCTGCTTGAAATAATTATATGTAAATAAGTACCTATCTTTTTTAAAAATAGGTATGTCATCCATTAGATGCAATTACCCTACTCGCAAAAATGTAGAGCACCTTTAACACAGGTAAATATGAATAGAAAGAGATTTTTGTCAAATAATCGCCTGCGCAAGTGTTTCCACAAAAGGATGTTCTGCAAAAAAATTTAAGAAAAGGTTGGAAGGATTGATGTAAATCGTTTCTAACTTAACAATTTGAATGGATATTGCGATGATGTATTACATTATTGGACATCCGCAAGGTGTTTTGTAAGAATTAAAATGAGGCCTTTCATTGGTATGCTTACCCTATATTTTTAAGACGACCTCTGTGGCGCAGTGCGTGAATACCTGCCTGAGACGCAGAAGGTTGCAGGTTCGATTCTTGCCGCGGTACAAATATTTGTATAATCTGCAAGTATCTGTCTCGGGTCTGGGTATTTTGCTATATATTTTCAGTATAAGCATTGCCATTTAACGTGGCAATGCTGTCAGTGTCTATAACGCTGTCCTCGGGCAGTGATCTGGATGAGTTGAGCTATCTATAGATCGTTTTAAACGGCCCTCAGATAGCTCAATTGTTTGACATGTATTTTATATTATTTTGTACATTTCTGTTATTATTTTTGTAAACAAAAATATATTCAATGTATACCTACTATGTACCTATGTAATAAAGAAGTATATAAGTACCTAGTATATCAGTCATAACACCCATAACACAAGCATACTCTGGGGCTAGATGCCGCTGTGTTAAATGTCCGGCATTATTTATTTATTTAATTAGGTACTAGCAACTTGCAGCTTCATATGCTTAGTACTATATGTAAGTATCAAGTACCTATGTATATAAAAATACATAATTAATACGTGAAGCAAAAACTTTGTACCCCTTTTTACGAATTGCGCGGACGGAGGAGTATGAAATTTCGCACACTTATAGTTTATATAGAGAAGGAGTGCAGAATGCTAATATATTTTTTACTTTATTAATAAAAAAAATAATAAAATATACCTGAAATTTATATAAACCTTCTTGAATCACTCTATCTATTCAAAAAACCGCATCAAAATCCGTTGCGTAGTTTTGTCGCTATGTAAGCCTACCTACATAGGGACAGACAGACAGTGAAAAGCGACTTTGTTTTATACTATGTAGTGATTTAGGTACTTACAAAACATATAAACTCAAGTTCTATACAAAAATAACCCCTCTAGCTCTATAATAATGCTCATACTCCTATAGCATTCGGATAGCTATAGCTACAAGAGTGTGAACAACTCGATGTTGAGTTCCCCAAAGTGTGAAATCCTGTAAAAAGTTTCAAGTGTCCACGTGCTAATGCAGGTGGTTCCGTACTCCTGGAGATAATGATTGGGGTCCCACGGGACGCGAACCCTGAACTGCAGAGAATTCGAGGCATTTCCTAGAGGATTGCAAATGTACTAATTAAGGGTAGCCATTTGACATTTGAGGTGGACTTAATGAGTGTGATTTATTGCTCTTTTAAGAGCATTGATTTAAACTAGCGAAAGTATCCTTATATACGAATGACTTTATTTTGCGTATTGTGTCATCATGTAAAGAGGCGTTGTTGATTAAAATTTATTTTCTTTCAACTACGTAGTAATGTTATTAGTAATCACTACAAAACCGATCACAAAGGACGTATTTCTTGCTTGGAACCAAAACAGTGCAGTAATATTATATGAAATCTCATTATTGCACTGTTTTTTACTTTTTAATTACATATAAATTTACCACAGAGGTTTAATATCTCCCAGTTTGATATAAAATGTTTGCATTAGATAAAAAAAAATGGCGAGTATTTTGTACCATTGTAAAACTTTGATTATTCATATTCTTAGTTTGAGTAGGTATATTTTATCACAGTAGGTAGATTGGTAGTTGAAAGAATAGTAAATTACGCAAATTGCTAAGGAGAGTAGTTAATGCACTCGTGTTAATTCAGTGCTCTCGCTTGCGCTCGGGCACCAACATAACACTCGTGCATTAATAACTCACTTTGCGCTCGGTGCAACAATCTATTATAATACCAAACTGTCATTTCAAAATGTTTTAATTAATTCAAGAAGATTTTTAAGTTTTGCAAAGAAAACATTATCTTATATTATTAATTTTTCCCGAGTTATTACAGATTTTATTTGTAATTTTGGTGGTTTTATAACTTTAAAACTATCATAGTTTTGAACATAATTTTCACTCAAAACTGGATATTTATCAAGATATGTGAGTTTTTATAAATATTGGAAAGCAGAAAAACTGACATATCATGGTAAATATCTCGTTTCATGTCAATATCTGGTGATTTTTTTTAAATATTAAGCTAGAGTTATAGACTCGGGTGTGATTAATTGGAATAAAAGTTTTGTGTTTCTTTGTGATTCGAGCAAAAATAATCCGTATAATTATTTTATATGAATATTTTATTATTATTTATATGATACCATTGTTTATAAAAACGAAATGGCGAACGATAACATACGACTTTGTGACGTCCTACTAATAAACAATATAAACACTTGACATTGGCAACATTTTCATCATTATGACACATGCCAAAAAATGAAGAAGAAGGAGGATTTTCCATTGTTTTAATCAACAACTCCACTTCACAAGATGGCTAATATACGCTAAAAGATTTCAACCATACTCAAATTTAATTTAAGAAATAGCAAAATTACGAGTTTAATCTTTGTATGGCCAATGCATATAGAATTGCAGTAAAAAAATACTTTTTAACACAGGATGTCCGTTAGAGTCTTTTCAATAATAAATAGAGTCATGAATCATAGAATTTTGCATCTTACGTCACTGACATAAACACTACCCCAGCACTCTTCTTAAAGATCATTCTATCTTTGACAAGAAAAACATCATTTCCTTTACATAAATCACGTAATATTTTTAATAGTGGGAATCGCAAAGTTCCGGATCGGCTCTCCCCCGGGGTCAATAAGTCAGCTTGGCGAATTCCCAAAACAATCGTAATATCATCCGTGCACGAGAAACAACTTTGTCGATGGGGATTATTTAAGATGTCAAATGTGTTGTAGGTAAGTACATTAACGGTTGGTATTATATAAGATGGGAAAAACACTGATAAAACCTGATGAAAGCTTTCTACCAATGATGTTTGTCTCCATCAATAGAGTCCTTGAATCGTACAGAATAATATACAAGAATACTAGCTGCTGCCCGCGGCTTCGCACGCGTGGTACCTACCTAAATGTATCTCTATACCACAATTCATCAAAATCGACTCAGCGGTTTAGGCGTGAAAACGTGACAGACAGACAGAGTTACTTTCGCATTTATAGTAGGGATTATATATTATTATTTTATATATTATTATATATTACATGGAAAACAGTAGAGCCATCTGGGGACCGTTTGAAACTATCTGTAGATAGCTCAACTAATCGAGATCACTCCCAGAGGGCAGCGTTCCCAAGACACTAATGGCATTGCCACGTTGAATGGCAATGCTAATACACTGAGCTAGATAGGAGCCAGCTATGTTATCGCTCTTAATGTTAGCTTGTGTCATGTATTTTGAACCTGGCGTTAGGATTGAAGGGCCATTTATAAAGATAGCTCTAGGACCAAGACTAGTTTATTGTCCATTCTTGTCGTTTTCCGGAGGAATTGGCACCTAAATTCACCTAGTATGAAGACGTTTCAAAGTGATCATTGTGATTGTATTGAATAAAAAAATATTAATAAGACCAGGTCTAGGGATCCGCTATTTTGATTTTGTTTCAAACCCTGACCCCAAGAGGCCGAAAGACGGAAGACGAGGTCACTTACTACCAATGCTCTACCCGAAATAAAAACCTGAAACCCGATACAGTGTAACAAAACGACAAAAAGCTCTATCACCGCCCTTTGCCGCCAAAAACTAACGTTTCCGATGATTTATGGTGCAAATTAACGGGTACCTTCGTATCCTCATTCCTGAGCGTCATTTCCTGGTAGAGCGAACCTGCGGCAACCCTGAAGGAATTTAGAAAAAACTCTGTGAAATGCTAAAGTTAAGAAAAATCTGTTCAAGCGAATGAAGCATCAAAGTAAATTGGGTAAATCCAAACTTAAGGTTACCTCTTGGCGGTTCTGCGTACCTAGTACATGTTGCTATACAAGCAAGAGCACTTCAGTTTATAATAATTACTTTTTTAGCCTTATTTGTCATTTGACTGGCCTGTCAGCTCAATTGATAGTAGCTCTGCCTTCTGCGCTGTAGGTTGAGGTCGCGATTCCCTCCCAGGATAAACATTTTTGTGATGAACATTGGAGTTTGTTTTGTGTGTGGGTGTTATGAAATAAATAAATAAATAATCCCGGACATTTCACACAACATCATTTTGGCCCCAAAGTAAGCAGAGCTTGTGTTATGGGTACCACACGACTGATATACTACTGTTTCTTTTTTGTATAACATACATAGTATTATGTATAATGTATTATGTAGTGTGTAATTATTATGTATAATGAAACACCCAGACCCGAGACGAATATTTGCAGATCATACAAACATTTGTCCCGCGGCGGGAATCGAACCCGCAACCTTCTGCGTCTCAACCAGACCTTAGCCCACTGCACCACAGAGGTTGTCAGAAATATCATAAGTATGTATTTCAAATATATAAGTATTCAATCAGTCATCTCGGTCCCATAATACAAGCATTGCTTAGTTTGGGGCTAGATGGTATTGTGTCCTTCAATATATTTAATAAGTTATTACCAATTACGGTGCGGTACTAAGTGAAAAATGGGGAAAAATGAGACTAAAAAACAAATTTGTCGCACTAATGATACTGGAAATGGACTAAGTAGGAATAATCAGCAACTGTGGCTCTGTCCTAGGCCTTAAAAAACAAAAGACTCGCTCTTCACTAGCTCTTTCAACTTTACCCAGTATATTACTCTTAATCCTAGTAAAGTGACAAAATTAGAACCACCTACCTACTCGTACTTCAGTATTTTAACTATAAAGCTACCCCTTTTCAACGGCAAGCATGTTCTTAAAATAGCTGGCTTTAAGCTTAAGTCACTGAACTTACTAGAGCTATCTATTGATCGTTTTAAACGGTCTTTAGATAGCTCAACTGTGACACATGTATTTTCTATTAATGTGTATTATTCTGTACATTTCGGTAATTATTTCTGTAAATAAACGTATTTATTGAGTTGTTTTAGTTAGAAAGTAATATCCCAGTATATTGGAATATTAGATATGTACGAGTATGTATTTACAAAAAAAAAGTATATAAGTAGTATATCAGTCATGTGGTACCCATAACACAAGCTCTGCTTACTTTGGGGCCAGATGATGCTGTGTGAAATGGTGCTGTATTTGTCAGAAATTGTTGTATATATTATTCATGTATTTTTTCACATTTTTTTTAAATGTAACTTATTAAACACTTTTTATTATATGTCTAGTTTACAAAGGTAAGTATAAAATAACAAATTTTTAGTTTACGATATTCAAATCTATTCAAAATTCAAAGCAGTTTCTTTCAATCACATAGATAACTTTGGATCGTCTTACATGCTATAGGAATTTGGTTGGATGCCAATTCATCCTAACCGAAGTCCGAGAAGTGACAAAAAACCGTTTTTCCGTGCGCCTTTTTGGATGATCCTTCTTATATCCATAGACATTAATTTGAGCTACATCAAGAATAAAATTGTCTCTGGTTTGCGGGTAGCAGGGATTGTTAGTCAAATGAGAGCCACAAGCGAGTGCGGAATGGTAACCCTGGTTACTGGGACGTAACGAGCCATAGGTACCCTACTTTAACCTCCCTGTACATGCAAGTACTACATGTGGTATACCAATTCATAAGTCTCTGTTTATCTGTCTGTATGTTACCTTTTCACAGCCAAATAGCTGAACAGGTCATGATGAAAACTGGTAAGCAGATTGATTATGATTACATCTGGAGATGGATATAAGCTTTGATGTAGGTACCACGTGTGCGAAACCACGAGCAGAAGTTAGTCTACTGTAAATATGGAAAACAAAACTATTGAACTACAATGTACTTATCTAATTGTGTGTATAAACGATGCAAATCTACCAGTTAGGTGTCAGAGGACTAGTGTTCAGATTATTTATTTGCGAAACATGGGTTACAGTGGTTATAAAAATCAATAAAGGTTCAGCATATTAAAGCATGCAATATATAAAAATTGTATTATACATTTAGATACATGTGCGTGAGCTTTAACGAGCGGCAACTCACGGACCGCGGATCAAACTCACCCTGATGATGATTCTCTAGAGATGAATCAAAATAGTAGGTGCCTTAACCAACAAAATAAATAAATAAATATTGATGGACAATGCACTCAACACGATCTGACCCTAAACTAAGTATAGTTTGTAATATAGCTGATACCAGATGGCTGATAGAATAAGTACGTACCTACTTATATATTTTTATATACATACATAAGATACTTTTTTACACCCAGACACACAAATGTATGTCCTGGGAGGGAATCGAACCCTCAACCTACAGCGCAGAAGGCAGAGCAACCAACTGAGCTGACAGACTGAAATAATATTTTGAGTAAAGATCGTGTTTATCAAAATGCATGCAAAACTCATTTGAAAAGAATAAATAAATCCCGGACATTTCACACACCATCATCTGGCCCCAAAGTAAGCAGAGATTGTGTTATGGATACCACATGACTGATATACTACTTAGATATTATTTTTTTATAAATACATACATATTATACATAGAAACACCAAGACCCAGACAAATACTTGCAGATCATACAAACTTTTGTCCCGCGGCGGGAATCGACCTTCTGCGTCACAGCCGGCCCTTAGCCCTACTGCGGCACAGAGGTCGTCGAATGATTTTTACTTATGTATGACTATGTATGACGATGTTATGTATCTATGGTCAGCTCTGATAACTCAGTTACCAGGCCGCTCAGAAAACTCAGTCTGATAAAGAAGTTACTCCAAAAACCTATGTCATGGCTTAAATAGTTTACCTAATTTTTTTCTGATAAGCTCTAACGTTAAAAGCCATGAAATGCGCATCTTGTTAAAGCTCTCCATGATGGATAGCATTTTGAAGAATGCAGAACTAACATCCGCATACTGGAAGGCTCGTGTTACGCTGTTATTGTTTTTTATCAGATAATAAAAAGGTTACTGTAAAAAGTTGACTACGCGGCAGAACAAGTGCAGCTCATGCCGACACAATCCGAAACCAAATGTCGCGCAAAGATTAGATACTAAATCAACAGATAGGACTAGAGATGTGAAACTTACTTCATTGGTCTAGAGGTGCACATTTAATGAAATTTAGCCCTTCTTGTTTTTTTCTTCTTATGGTGTCACTATATCTTTCGAATTAGTGTGATGAAAGGAATAACGTCTCAATGCTTACGTGCACTAATTAAACATGGTTAGTCGTAGTTTTTTACGTAATTTTAGAACGGAGATAAACCAGAATTATTAAAATATGGGTTCTGTCTTATTTTTGAAGTCTGGGGACAAGAACCATCAAATCGGAAATTTCATATAATTCTGGATCAAATAATAAAAACATATAATTATTAAAATAAATATTAGTGGACACTGCACACAACACCATTTAGCCCCAAACTAAGCATAACTTGTGTTATGGTGACTAGATGACTGATATGACATATTACATATATGTCATATCAGTCATCTAGTCACCATGACTATATATCATATGTATGTTTAAATACATACATATGATATTTTTTTACACCCAGACACAGAACAAACACATGCGTTCTTCAAACAAATATTTGCCCTGGGAAGGAATCCCCTCAACCTACGGCGCAAAAGCTAGAGTTACTACTGAGCTGATAGATAGGGCAATTATGGAACTCTTGATACAATCAATGTCTCTCAGTTTCGATTAGCAATCGGCATCAATGTCTATAAATTTCGATTAGCAATAGGCATTATTTCAATCAATCATAAACGATGTATTTAAATGCTTAGTACGCTAAACACGGTTCCTACCACAATCGTACTTTGTAAATTAGTCGAGCTATAGTTTGACACCAACTTCACATTGTAACTAGCGATAGAAGCCGATAGAAATCGAAGCGATCCGTAATACCAATTCATCAATAGTAACTGAAAGCTATTAGTATCAATGTTTTTATAGTGGTGGCAATTCGGTTAGTTCATTTCTAAAATTAGGAATTGTCTAAAATATATTTAGTTAGTCATAGCATTTATAAAACCTATTCGGTTGTAACCATCTAACTAAATTAGGAACGCTTAATTAAGTTAGATAAAATTTAATTAGGATAAGTTGGTAGCAGCAGAATACCAAAGGTTAATTTGACAGTTTAAAACCTAATTTTAGCTAAAATTATTTAGGTTGAAGCCAACAGTATTGAGGCCAATATCAAAGTTCCATAATCGCCCCACTGATTTTCTTAGGATTTTGAGAAGTTTAAATAAATACCTTTTTACATGATAACTAAAATCCACTTAAACCCTTCAATCACATGTCAATTTAGTACATTTGAGAAGCTTAATTTAAAGGTGTTGCACTAAATTAATCTTTGGTAAAAGCAAAACAAGGTCGTTCGTATTTTAGGAAACTTTAGCTAACCTGGCGAACAGAATCAGAGTCAAACATACCTAAATACTTTTAGCAAAATCAGCCCCAGAAGGCAACTGTTGTTGTGACATCTCGTGCACCTTCTGCACATCATAGCATGCTCTACAATACTCTTTGTCGATTCCCGTCTCGTTCATTAGCTGGGTCGTTCGTCTTCATTGCATGTGACGGAGATAGTTTATAGTTAGAATTGATGTTTGGAGCTCCTAAAACGATATGCCGCTTATTAAGTTAAGTATCAAGATAGCAAGCAGCTTCCCAGTTTGTTTGATAAATAAAGCACTTCTACTTTTTCGTTAATGTCATGTGTCATAATGATGTCAATTTTGCCAATGTTATCTGATTACATTTTATAGTAAGACGTCGATTCTCCGTTTTTCATTTCGTAAAGTAACATCATAGCACTTCAGTGCACTTATTGCATTTTTTATTCAGTAGCGGAATTTTAATCAATAAATTGTGACTTGATAGCACAAGTATGGACAATTGAATTATAAGTGTATTATGTTACAGATGCATGTAGATTGTAAACAAATTACTATCGACTAAGACTTTAACAATCACTTGACACTGGCAAAATTAACAACAAGACAGATGCTATTATAGAAAGAAAAGAAGAAATAGTAAGACGTCACACACAAAGTCGTTTGTTGTCGTTCGTCATTTGTTGTTTTATATAAAACTGGCGACCCGCCCCGGCTTCGCACGGGTACAATACTGTAGTACATTATTTTGATCTAACCTGTAGGGTTCAGCCAGCGTTTGCAATGTAAGCGCAAAAAATGTGTTTATTTACGACATCACATTAGAAAGCTCTAAAATTATTAGTGTTTCTCTACTATATTATGCATGTATTATACATATAAACCTTCCTCTTGAATAACTCTACCTATTAAAAAAACACATCAAAATCCGATGCGTAGTTTTAAAGATCTAAGCGTACACAGGGACAGACAGACAGTAAGAAGCGACTTTGTTTTAATCTATGTAGTGATGGTGGTTTTCCATATAAAATAAATTACTGGTTATTTTTGGTCGAATCACAAAGAAACACAAAACTTTTGTTCCAGTTCTTTATACCCAAGGCTCTAGCTTTATTTGAACAAAATCACCAAAATTACTAAGTAATACTTACTTATAAATAACTCGATAAAAAAAGCGTAATGTATGTTTCGCTACATGACCTAAATTAATCTTAAAAAGTGCTTCATCTTCTCTTATTTTAAGGGCATCTGTATTGATGACAATTTGGCAAAACCATGTGGTTGTAATATTATAAATAACACTGTCACAAAGTCACAGTTGTTCGTCATTTGTCTATTCCTAAACGTTATCGCGGAGTTTCCGTCTAGAATTCTGGGATTCCTCGTTGTACAAATCAAAGCAACCTAATACACTTATAACTCAATTGTGTTGTGACACTTGTGCTGAGAAGTTAAAATTTATTGAGATTTGAGATTTAATACGCTAAGATTACCCAATAAAACGTGAAATAACACATGAGAAAACTAATTAACCAACTTAAAAAAAGGAGGAGGTTCTCAATTCGTCGGTTTTTTTATGTA
The DNA here is from genome assembly GCA_948098915.1 of Lampropteryx suffumata. NCBI lineage: Eukaryota > Metazoa > Arthropoda > Insecta > Lepidoptera > Geometridae > Lampropteryx > Lampropteryx suffumata. The sequence continues at coordinate 16,984,509 of OX402545.1, read as the reverse complement.
TGTTCACCGATTACTCAAAGACGACTGAACCGATTTGAAATTTTTTTTTGTTCCGAAGTGTATACTTCCCAGGTGGTCCAATTAACATTTTATCGAAATCGGTAGAGCGGTTTTTAAAATATCAACAAAAATCAAAAAAATGTATACATCGATGATATTTTCGTTGCGTGCAGTGAAGAGCAGTGCGTTTAGTTAGACTATCCACAAAATTTTTAAAATTAAATGATTTTATGGTCTCAAATTGTATCCAATGAAGTCGGTTTTCTTTTTAGTTTTTAAAACGTGATTATTTCTTTACTAGTGGTCGCCCGCTGGTCGAAATTCGACCATAATTAATTAATAATTAATGTGTTTTAAGTATAATTTAAAAAAATATTAGCATTCTGCACTCCTTCTCTATATAAACTATAAGTGTGCGAAATTTCATTCTCCTCCGTTCGCGTAATTTTCTTAAAAAGGGGTAAAAAGTTGTTGCTTCACGTATTAATATATAGATAATGGGTCTAGGTATGTTATTTCATAAAATGTCAAAAGAAGATCGGTATTTGGAGTACCGATTCATCTTTTGAAATCGATAAGTATTATTTGACACCAAAGAGGTCACTACACTCGCATCAAAAAGACCTAAACCTTTTTGGAACGAGTTTTGCTAGATAAACTCCATCATGAAATCCTGTGTTATATACATTATAAATTGTCATTAATTCAAAATCCAATTAATCACCAGTCTTTACCATACGGGATAACTCATAAGTTGAGCATAACTATATAATGCTAATTTAGAATGATGTAGGTATTCATAACTTTTAGCTTCCTTATCTAAGCTAGAGGACATCGACTCTGATAAGGTAAAACGATTTAGATAATAATAAGCCCGCCATTTTCCTGTAATACGCCATAATAATAATAACTTGTACTCGTAAGTAGGTACATACCTAATTATTTTAAAATATTTACTATTTATATTTCATAAGCTATTGAAAGTACCTACCTAGTTTCTGAAAACAAAATGTCTCCAAAAAATGGTAGATATTATGTTTTATCAAAATTCAACTTTGATATGTATATAATTGACTTACTACAACTCTATATATTTACAGAAATATACTTACAGAATAATTATAAGATAATATAAGACGACCTCCTTGGCGCAGTGGGCCAAGGCCCGTCAGAGTTCCAGAAGCTTGCGGGATCGATTAACGCCGCGGGACAAATATTTGTATTATCTGCAAATATTTGTCTCGGGTTTTACTTTTTTAATAAATACATAAGTAGTATATCAGTCATGTGGTTCCGTTAATATATTACTTTGGGACTAGTTGATGCTGTGTGAAATATCCAACATTATTTATTTATTTTACATGTGAAACAGTTTAAAACGATCTATAGATTTCTCAAATCGGCATTGCCACATTCAATGATAAATACTCCACAGTAAGTTACAAAACTTAATACGCGTCAGCTTAAATGCCGGACCAGGGTGCCTAGTCCGGCGTAGTTCAGGGTGCAGGGTGCAGCTGTCATTTCCATATACATAATTCGATCTTTTCGCAGGCATGAACGCCAATAGATCGCCAAGTGGATCTTGTCTAGACCCGCAGATAGTAGCCAGTTCTTTGGCCACGCTTTAACCAGACGCGACCAATGACGTTAGTATATTATAACTGTCCTGTCAGCTCATTTAGTAGTAGCTCTGCTTTCTGCGCTGTAGGTTGAGGATTCGATTCCCTAAGACACAAAAATGTTTGATAAATATAGGTGTTTGGGTGTTATAAAATATCATATGTATTTACAATTGTGTACGTATTTTATATCTATCATCTGGGTCTCATAGTACAAGCTATGCTTAGTTTGGGGCTAGATGGTGTTGTGTGATATGTCCATCGATATATATAGTTATATTAATAATGAGTATGTTTATTTATTTACGCTCACACACATACATATTAACATTACATAACATTACTAGCTACTGCCCGCCGCTTCGTACGCGAGGTACCTACATACCTAAATAGTAGACTATGTCCTTCCCTAAGGTCCCATTTATTTTTATACCAAAATTCATTAAAATCGGTTTAGTGGTTTAGGCGTGAAAACGTAATAGACAGACAGAGTTACTTTCGCATTTATAATATTAGTAGGGATTATTGACAAAACTATACTTTTCTGATATGCATGACAATTACGGTGTGCCATTCACCATAATGGGCTCTATAATACTAAACCTAAGGATTTAAAATACAAATACATATCTTAACTACCTAACAGAGTATGGGAATTGTGGGTTCTATGAGCTAAGTCAAGGTAGCTCAATAATATGTTGGCGCATCAATATAAGCGGTTATGTATATTAATTTAAATACCAATCTCCATGTATGGTAAGGAAAATTAATTAAAATTTCGCGAGTCACAAATTTTACATATACGCCATATGGGCATGACTTGGAGTCAGGGTGCGGTGGAGCTGACGTCGACTGTCAACGTGTGTAGTGCACCCTCGTCATAGGACGGCGAAAACTCAAATTTACACTTGCATGTTTCGAAACTACCCCGAATGTTTGGAATAACTTGCAATTTTTGAAACCTTATCACCGTAGTAATCACCGTAATCACCTAATCACAGTAGTTTCTTCTTCTTCTTTGTTAATGGCCTGTGACATACTAATGTCAATTCTGCCAATGTCAAGTGTTTATAGTTTATAGTCAGTTTGTTTGTTATTAGTCTTAGTCGATGGTCAATTGTCTATTCTAGACGTCACGCGGAATGGCGTCTAGAATTTTCTTAGGACTCCTCGTCGTTCAAATCACATTGCACCACAATACATAATATAATTCTATTATCCATACCCGTCCTGTAGCCACAATTTATTTATTAAAATTCGGCTAAGATTACTGAATAAAACATGCAATAAAACGGGGAAAAAATATTAAATGAGCAGAGCTATGTTACTCCATGAAATGACAGACGAAGAATCCACCAGTAATTTGACTGATCTCTCAACTCAGTTGTCAAAGTCAATGTCAAAAATATTTTTATTTTATTCAATTCACAAAGTTCTAGCTTCTACGTAAAATCAAGCTTCAATCTAACTTCAATCTCTCTCTGAAGGTAGCTTCACTAATGTCAGATTTTATCTGCAACTATTTGACTTTCACCTTTTTATAAGCTTTTTGCAGCAAGCATTTTTTTCACGTTTTTTTATTCTCTCCAAATTTTATTGCATTCTAAGTTATATTATATACAATAACTAGGAGTATGTACTACAATAATACAATATATGTATAACTAGGTAAGTTCGATTTCTGTTTTCTGTCTATAACTAATACGCCTAGAATATAGAGATTAAGCACATAAGTACTTACTTTTGTTTTAATTATTTTAGCATATACTTACTTATTTAGTCAAAAGCACTGAAAACCTTAATAAGTACCTTTAAAATAATAAAAAAAAAAAAAATTCGTGGGGTTAAATAAATACCTGATCCTCCCATACGCATGCACGTTTCATGTTTCTCAATTTGTGCATGGATAAATCGAAATCACATTACGGACATAAGTAGGTATGTACACTTCCAAGACATCCTACATAAAGTAAGTAGCTACCTACCTAAATCGAATGTCACGGTAAATAAATTGTCATAAAGATAACGCTTCCCTATACGAGTTAGGTAGGTACTTGACCACGTGCGATTCAGTAAAGATCTCTTCAGTGTCACCCCTAACGTGTAATCCATACTATCCAAGGTCCGAACAAAAACGTGCTCCAGCTGCCCTAACTAGGGGACATCGGGCCATCTTTTTACAAAGACCCCTAAAATGACCAGAAAAAATCACACTCTTTTTACTCACAATAGCCCCTGATGCGAGGGTGGACGATCAATAATCGAAACAAAAAATATCCTAGAATAATTGTAAATTTTCTCGAAGGAGATTTATGTATGCAGTAGTCATTGTGGTCTAACGTTATCGCTTAGTGTCCGGTTGCAGATGCTGGAGTGATAAAAAATCGTGCATTGTAGTGCTAATTTGAAAAAAAGTTCGAATACCATAGAGTAAGCGGTTGCTCGGTGCGCCTCTTTTGCTCAGACCACCGACGTTTTTTAGAGTTTTCGAAACTCTTTTGTAATAAGTTTTTAAGGGATGAATCGAAACGGCCATCAAGTACTTTGTCTTAATACCCTACCTCGATGATGAAGTTTGAAAAATATAGGTATTCAGTAATCAAATTAAGAAGCATCTAATTTAAAAAAATCAAACCCAAAAATATGGCGGATTTCCATTGAAAACCCATCAATACTAACAAAAACCGTTATAAACGTATTCTTTAACTAAATATTCTGATAGGTGGTCCTTCTGGTCAGTTTTGTGGTTAAATTATCACCAAAACAGTCGCCGAGAAATGGTAGACAAGATGTAAGATAACTGCCAGAGTTGCCACCTCACAGCAAATTACCCGCTGCTTTGACAGATGGAGATTAATTTGCAAAGCGATAACGTAGGAAAAAAAACAAAAGATCCAAATTGATGTAAAAAATACAAGGGCAGTGTTCACCAACATTTAATTATTATATACATAGGTTCAGATGACGTAATTAATTAATTACTAAACGTAAACAGTATAGGCTAAAACCTATTTTACCTACAATTATTTACAAGTGTTGAATTACCAAATATTTTAGAACAGGCGGTTCTAATTAGTAAATTTTTTTGGTAAAATAAGCAATAAGTATATCAGATATTAAGAATATTTATTTAAATTCTACAAATATAAGTTGGTTATTATTATAGTAGGCATCTAGATTTATATGGCTGTTCATCGTTCTGTTGCCGCATTGGTTCGCCATTTAAACCACAAACATAATGCCCACATTGATTGCTATCGTATAATTCAATTTAGAAAAAGGATCTTATCTATATATTTTAATTTCATCAATAACTGTTAACATAGATAAGTAACTAATTATTTTAATAACTTTCGATATTTATCTTTGTATGTACTTAGATCCCTCCTTATCAATGGCAGGTGAAATAAAACTTTTTTTAAAACCACATGTCACCAGCCAGACAAGGCGTTCGAAATTCAAACGGCAGCTGAAGATTCAAATAAATAAGGCGTCCGCCACGCGCCGTTCTCCCTCCGTTTTATAATTATTACATTTTATTTTTAAATTGTTTTTTCTACTCCACAAGGATTCCCCTCTATGTTCTCCCGATCCAAAACAATGTCCCCCTCGTACCTAATGGCTCCATTCGGTCGTGCGTTGTTTTAAATTGGATACGGGTCCATAATAATAAATTGTCGGTTTCAACCCGGCTTTACAGCGTGTGAGTAATGATAATTAAATTGATCTTTATTTTTATCTTTGTATACTGAAAATGTTTGTAAATTCATACATAATAGAAGTTATTTGTTAGGTAACTACCATTTATTACATTTGAAATATCGAAGAGCGCTTTATCAAATATGAGTGTATAATTACCTACTACAGATAATTAACTTATGTTTTTGCAATTTGTAAGTAGGTAGGTACCTAGTTTTTATGCAAAATTTACTTTTTTGTAAATTAAAAAAAAAGTAAATTTTGTCAGTACGGGTACAAGTTTTTCCTTATCAGTAGTGTTTTGGTTAGGTGTGGAACAAAAGTTCCCACTCGTCAAAAATTATTCTCATTGAACAATTTTATATTTTGCTTATTTTGGTAAAGCGGAAACAGTAGGTAATCCGAACGCTCTCAACACATCGCCGGGTAAACATTACAATATCTAGCTAGAAACTCGATATTCGTTAGGGCTGGCCACGTGACCGACCTAAAATAGCGCCCACAGCATGCCATATTGACAAATCTTACGGCCTCAGTGAACCAACACACGCTGTGTATTATTAAAATCCCAAGTAACTCTGGCAATATATCAAGCCGTCACTCCCCTTACGAAGGGAGAACTGAAAAATGCTATTTTTAAAATACTTCCCTGCCGTTTATTTTATATTTTTTCCGTGTGTGTATTTTTATGCAGAAACAACCATTATATGTAGACCTTTCGCCACAACAATATTTTACCGTACGATAGTGTTTGTAAACTGGTATCGTTTTAATAATAAGTAGCAGGCGCGCTCAGTATGTTACATACGGCAGCGCGTGCGTTCCTTATTTGAATTTGAATGGTAGAACGCGTGCGCCATAGCACGCGTCTTTAACTTTTTTATTAGGGGAATCCAACCAATGGGAGTGCTTTTTAGAACGGTAAAAAAGTTAGGGGACTTTTTTATGTAACCTATATGGTGGTAGATTGTTTTTTATCAAAGGAGGCGGGGTTATGTCGTGCGTTTACATTTGCGTCTTTGTGAGGAGGGTTCTAAGCCGGTTATATGGGCTTGGTCTTACTTTGATAGGTACTACCTAGGCACTTACCAAATTATATTTTCGAATCCATCATTACTATTCCTAGTTACTTACCCAAAATACATTATAATAATCATTTACATTAATCAGCTTTCGGTTTACTTAGCTACCAATTTCCGCCCAACAATGAGGTAGGTACTACTTATTTCCTACATCAGAGTAAAAATATTGGAGAGTGTTAGTACACAAAGCAAAGCATGAACAAATTTAACAATTAGAATTTTGCCTTTGTTCATGCATAAATCTTGGTTAAATTACGTACCTAAGTACGTAAATAATTGCCTACTACTAGAGTAAATTGTGTTATTGTGCATGGTACCATGTATAGTAATGATGTCAATTTTGCCAATGTCAAGAGATTCAATTTCAAATTTAATTTTAAATTCAATTTCAAATTCAATTTCAAATTCAATTTCGAATTAAATTACAACAAAATCGTATGTTGCCGTTCGTCATTTTTTATTTTATATGAAATGGTGGCGTTTCATATAGAAATATTTACGAATTTATTTATTTTGAAATCAAAAAAACTTCAATTCAAAATATTCACACTACTTATAACTACAGTGTTATGCGAATAAAATCACTAAAATTACGAATAAAACCCGAAATTCTCATGTCGTTTTGACAAATAAATAATCTAGTTTATAACCTAAAGGTACTTAAACCGAAATAACCGGAAAATATATAAAATAAGTGTGCTATGAAAAATAATAATATATCTAATAATGAATAAAAAATACTAATTACGAAAACATACGAAAATTACCACAGGCGTGAATAATGTCAATGTCAATGTCAATGTCAAATGGGTATAAAAATGGGTTATATCTCTTATCAAATTTACATATTACTCTTTGCTTCGTATAGATAATTGACTTCCAAATATTAAGTTACGTTGAATCGCTCTCGTGTTTATTCTACTACTTACATAGAAATGATATATTTTTGTGTTTGCGATCTTATTTATTCGGTAACTGACCTTTTATGATGACGTCTATCTAAGTTTTGGTCCAAATTATATCATACTTTTCCGTACTTGGTAGCTGATATCATACAGATTTACAACCAATAAATACATTTAACTACTCCCACAATTCTTTAATTTAAATAATGACGGATGTCATTATTTAAATTACGTATATAATCGTCTTTGATAATACAAAATAACTACTAAACAAACAAAAGAGAAGGTTATGGATATGCACCTTTTGTTTATGCAATTTTAAAGCCAAACACTTATTTTAAATACGAGTTTTTGTAATGTATTCTGACTTTTTGAACTCACTAGAACTGCAAATGAACTGCAATAATTACAGTATCTAGTTTCCTGTTACTGGAATATTCTAATAGCTACATATAGCTATTGCATAAACGATATTGCATATCGGGAAAAAAAACTGCAAAACATATCTCGTTTCGGCTCGTTTTAAAAGATGAAATCGATTAAGTTTTCCTCCCCAACAGACGATAAGGTAATTTAAATTCGATAACGAATCGCCTCTCAATTCAACAATTCGACAAACATTTCAATAACGCAATCGATCACGTATATCGAAATCAGTTTGCCGAGTAGATGTTATATATAAAGTTATCATAAGCACCACGTAGGTTCACAATACCTCAAAGAGTTTTGTTTATTGTTTTTTGAATATAGAATATAGCAATATTTTTTATTGAAGCAATTTATTTATTCAAATTTAAAATAAGAATGCACCGTGACAACGGATTACGACAGAATCAAAACATCGGGAATAAATTATAAGATAATAAGCGATAAACACCCGTTTACTATTAAAATAATATAAATACTGATCGCGAAGTTTTAAATATCCTACATCCATTAAAAGTCCACTAATTCAAATAATGAATGTTTGGAAAAGTTTGGCTTTCACTTTCCATAAAAATATTGTTGCAGCTTTTAGCGGGTCCTGGTGGGTCCTCTCTAGGCGGGGCGGCGGTGTTGCCATGGCAACCGGGGCGACCCTCCGAGGGGAAAAAACGGGTAAAAATTGCGGGAGCGAACTGGCGGTGATTTTTTATGGCATCGTACATTTTTTCCTGAGGAGCGGAGATGTGGGTGGAGAGATACAGGTTGTTCGAAATAAACCTTTGTGACAATTTAAAGAGATTTAGTTGTAGTGAGTGCTTGTTATTTTTTTAAAAGAGGTTGACTAGACAGCAACCTAATAAATTTTTGAAAAGGATTCTTCTTTGGGATATCGGAGTTGCACTCAGTAGATACTAAGTAAAACGCTTAATAAGCATTGTCTGTTTTTCTCTGCTTACTTTGTGGCCAGGTGTTGTGAAATGTCCGGCATTATTTATCATTATTATTCAAAATGGCAATAGTTTTACAAAACCATGAAATTGGGTGGTAGTTACTTAGTAATAACGCAATGAAATAATCAGCAGGAACATCGCCATTTAAGTAGCCAATTAAAGGAAGACGAGGGACATTCCCCTAACACCGTATCAAAGTAAATTTCAAGAAATAAAATAATATTTGTGGACAATTTCACAGAGCACAACTAGCCTTAAACTCGAAGCGAAGCGAAGCTTGTACTATGGATAATATATGGTCTGTCTTATACTTAAAAATAAGTACGTACCTACTTAGGACACTATATTACAACAGACACAGGACAAACTTCTATGTTCATCAACCACAAAGTTTTTATCTAATATTTGTGTTAAACGGAGCATCCTGTATGCTGTCCGAAACTCTCCATGGAGTGCTAAATCGCGTTTCACGTGTGTGTGTGTGTGTGTGTGAGTGGAGGCTGCAAATATTATAAGTATGGATTTTATTCCGTCTCCCTCTCACCAACCGTCCCTCTCTGCCGAAGGAGGGAATCTAAAATATGAGGATGGGTCATTACGAGAACTGGATAAGTCACAATTTTACAAAAATGAGGAATACGTAAACTTTTTAGTTTTCGGGTAAATATATCAATTTCAGAACATAATGAGTTATATAGATCATAATAATAATAAATAAATTATGCCGGACTTTACACACAGCATCATCTACCCCCAAAGTAAGCAGAGCTTGTGTTATGGGTACTATTACCGATATACTACTTAATTTTTTTTTTTATTTTGTAAATACTTACATAGAAAAACACCCAGAGACACCCGATATAATTACTTGTAGACCATACATTCATTTGTCCTGATACGGGAATAAGTGATAAGTGACATTGGGAGAGATGATGTCAAGCCTGCAACTTGACGTTGGTTAACATTTATTTATGCTGAGGTTTGGCGCATGACAATACGTCATCATTTACTGAAATAAAATTATCACTTATAACTAACTTATTAATATTATGCGTAAAGCTAATTAATTCAAAAAAGCTATGTTACTTCGTGATATGTCAAATGATGAATAATTTAAAACACTCTAAAATAATGGGTTGTTCTTATTATTCTAATACCAGTGAATAGAGGAGGCAACTGATTTTAACACCATATTACCTAATAATATTTGAGACTTTTGGAGTCGTTACCATGAACCCTAGGAACCAGGAGCCCTTTGCGTTTTTAAAATTATCTAGTCTGGTACAAACACCCAACTCACTAGCTCCAGCGTATTAACATTGCAATTCAACATGGTAAAGCCGATTTGGATCAGTCGCGCTATCTATAGATCGTTTTAAACGGCACATACCTCAACAGTTTCACAAGTACTTTTTTTATATTTTATTTCTAATAAAAATATAGATCTAAAAATTTCAAATAGTGTAATTTTCCGTTTAACCAGTTGTTGTTGTGAAGGCACTAAGGAAGTTTCCTACTCGTTATATGAAAAGGAAAACTGAAGTCATATCGCTTCATAAATCTCACGATATTCATTCTTGATACGATTGTTTACGTTGCAAAATGTATAAATATTGCCTTTCGCTTTTGCGATATTCATTTTTCTGACTATTTTTGGATGACTCATAACAATTATTAATTTATTTTTCTGCCGAATTTATTTATCCATCTATCCTAATAATATGAATTCGATAGTCTGACGGTTTATTTATTTTAGGGCTTAACGACAGAACGGCGACAGAACATTGGTACGGAGATAGATTTTGTTTTAGGGAAGGACATGTGATCCGTGATCCGACACCGCATCTGACTTGTCTTTCCTGCGGGCAAGGTCGAGAGGTTAGTGTGGGTTCCTAGGAAGGCCTGAGCTATCAAACAGAATCCCAGGCAGAGTGGCGTCAGAGGAAAAGAAACTTCACCCACCTCAGCTTGCTGGAGCGGATCCATGAACGAAAGTTTTCAATTACAAATAACTGCTCTGTAACTTGACTGACGCCACCTAAATCATCCTCAACAGATGAACTAAAGCCAAAGATGATGATGATATGATCCCTTGAACCGTTATCCCTAAACGGTATGTTTTTATAGCTTTTATTTCATAACTTTGCAGGGATCACTAACATGTATTTCTGTGAAAAATTGTAGCACGATTAAAATAATAGTCTGCGAGGAAGAGCAAGAGCAGGGGTGGACAGACAGACAGACAGACGGATATAGCAAAACTATAAGGGTTACTTTTGGACTTCAAAGAACCCTAACAAACTCGATTCTCTCAGCAGTGGCTTAAGCCAAATGCTAAGATTTTTCATGATAAACCATTTGTGGCACAGTGGGCTTAGGTCCGGCTGAGACGCAAAAGGTTGCGGGTTCGATTCCCGCCGCGGGACAAATGTTTGTATGATCTGCAAGTATTTGTCTCGGGTCTGGGTGTTCCTATGTAAGTATAATATGTATGTATTTACAAAAAAAAAGTATGTAAGTAGTATATCAGTCATGTGGTGCCCATAACACAAGCTCTGCTTACTTTGGGGCCAGATGATGCTGTGTGGAATGTCCGGTATTATTATATTATATTATTACTATTATATTACATATTATTCGTTACTAACAGCTGTAGTTACCTTTAGCCTTAGACAAAAGTAGCCTTTGTCGTTCCCCAAGATACAATCTAACTCCTTATTCATCAATATCAGTTAAGCTAATTAGCCATTAAAAGATAACAAACCGACAAACAGACACACAATCTTAAGAGCTTATAATATACAAGTATGGATGTATCAAATTCATATACTTTTATTCATATACAAAGCATTTATTGTTTTTCATCAGAAACGAAATATTATAACACTAGCGACCCGCCCCGGCTTCGCAAGGGTGCAATGCAGATACTAATTATACTAGAGTCTTTATATATGTACAACGTTATCTAAGAGAATAACATAACCTAAGAGATAGACCTATATACCATCGCTTTTTTGTAGACCTTTTTAAGGTGTACAATACTGTAGTACATTATTTTGATCAATGTCGCAGGGCAAAAATATGAGTTTATTTACGACATCACAATAGAAACCTCTAAAATCATCAGTGTTTCTCTACTATATTATGCATGTATTATACATATAAACCTTCCTCTTGAATCACTCTACCTAATAAAAAAAACCGCATCAAAATCCGTTGCGCAGTTTTAAAGATCTAAGCATACATAGGAACAGACAGACAGCGGGAAGCAACTTTGTTTTATACTATGTAGTGATAAACTGAAAAAGCAGGATAAATATATACAAGTAGGTAGGTACTTAGAATATAAGTACATTTTAAACTTATTTCATATAAATTAATTTAAAATAAAAACTAGTTAAACATTACAAATAATAATAATTTATTTTGTTAAACCGCAACACCGGCGTCCATTTTAATAATAATTATTAAATACAATTTCGCCGATAATAACCGTGTTTCGCACGGCACTTGGTAACAGTCGAAGGGTTAGAAACGGTGCCTATTGTGTTCACCCCTTTCGCGCTATCACGCTAGTGGTTGTCAGATTAAAAAATATATAGATGTGGGTACATAAGTGAGAATATGGGGTTGTTTTGATGGTATTTGATAGAAATATGACACTATGTCTTGTTCCGAGAAGTCGGTCCGCCATTTTCTTTTTGTCAAATGACAGTTGACTGAATCTTTGTATCGATTTTATAATCATCATTACCTAACCAACTATTAGGTATATAGTGGTGGTCATATAATTAAGAACTCTGATATAAAAGGAAGATTTTTTTAAACTAAGAAGCAAAACTAATTGCATGCAATTTTTTTTATTTCTCTCTGTATCGTAAACCTTTTCCATAATACCACTGTATTTATTGATACACATAATTAGCTAAAAACAAATAGACAAACTTTTTACACTACTTCTAAACATAGTATTCCTATTTACTGGCTGGTCACGTAATTAAGAACGCTAAATAGTTTATACCTTTATTCAAATTTAAATAGAGAACACTCAGTCGATTTGTTACTGTTTGTATATATTTTTGGCGCCATTTAGTAGTAAAAGATTAAAAGTGATTGCTTCTTATGAAAAAACAATGGGAAAAAATAAAAGTTGTGATAAATCTACAAGGGAAGTAATAATAAAACTTCGCCGGGAAAATTGGTCTTATAAAAATATAGCCGATCTGAAATGTTCACAAACGATGGTTTTGCACGCTGTAAATCATTTTGCTACGTATCAAACTACTTCGAATGTTCCACGTGTACCTAAAAAAAGAAAAACAACTCCTCGAGATGACCGAAACATCGTTCGTATGGCAAAACAAAATCCTTTTAAAGGGTCCAATGAGCTGAGAAAATAATATTTTGGTGAAAAATATTCAGCAATCTCAGCACGCACTATTCGAAGACGTTTGGTAGAAGAAAAATTGCACGGTAGGATAGCAAGAAAGGTACCCATGTTGAAACTTTGTCACAGACAAGCCCGGCTTGCATTTGCGAGAAAGTATGAACACTGGACTGTGTTACAGTGAAAAAATGTACTTTCTTCTGACGAAACGAAAATAAATAGAGTATGTTCTGATGGATAACGATATATACGACGTCCCCCGAATACAGCATTCGACCCTAAGTACCTACACGAAAGTAACATTAAAGCACAGTGGAGGAAATGTGAAAATTTGGTGGTGCTTTTCTGGTTTTGATAGTTAGTTACATAGTTTTGGTCCTGTAAAGTTGATAAAAGCTAACATGGATCAGTTCCAATACAAAAATATACTGGAAGAAATAAGTTATCTTATGCTGAAGACGTTCTACCGGTTATTTGGACATTCCAGCATGACAATGATCCAAAGCACACTGCACGCACCGTAAAGGAATTTCTTACAGCGCAATCAGTTCTGTCTTAGACTGGCCAGCTAACAGCCCAGATCTAAACCCAATAGAGAGTCTGAATTTTCGGAATTTAATTCGGAATTTAAGAGAGCTGTACGACGTTTTTTTAAAAGAATGGAACTCTATTTCTCTTGCGAAATGTCAAAAATTAATAGAGTCAATGCCTCGCCGGTGTAAAGCAGTAATAAAAAGCCGTGGATATGCTATTAACTATTAATTTTAGTTAAAAATGTACTAAATTGATTTTTAAATTTTCTGCGCTACGTATTATGTGATTTTTTAAATGTAAGTGTCATACAAAACAGTTCCCGAGCAGTTTAATAAATCGTTCTTAATTATTTGTCCAGCTTCAGTACTATTTGAATGTGTTTGGTAAAATAAATAAATGTGAAAAAAATAGTTTGCGATTTTATTCTTTATTCCTAAGCCACGTTGCTCTATTAATGTGGCTATTTTATAACATAACTAGTTGCTTCTCAGAAGGTACACATCTCTGTGTATGACACGATTTAAATAAAACACTTCTGTAACTTCAAATCGTTCTTAATTATATGACCACAACTGTATTTAGATTACTTTTTCTTGTGAAGCAGCAAACTATTACATTATTTATTTTCTTGAGTTTTTTCAGGATTTATTGGTATTTTTAGTGATTGTATTCAAATAAAGCTAGAGTTCTCGGGTGTGAATAATTAGAATAAATATTTGTGTTTCCTTGTGATTCGACCAAAAATAACTCGTATAATTTGGTATGAAAATACACCATCAATATTTACAATAGGCGATATGTGTATGCATGTTCCTTATAGACCTATCGACCCTATCGAAGAAAAAGGAAATATTACACGTAAGACAAGGCTTATTTCGAATTACAATAGATTGTCCAAAAGAGCGAAACTTCTATCATGACGGAGAAAAGAAGTCTTGTAATGTCACTTTAAACTATGTAATTCAAACTATCGAATAATTAAAATTAGTTACATTTTAAAAGAAATTTTCAAAACTGTTTTGTTATCGTGCACAAAAAAGGTTTCATGCATCTCGGCCATCTCTAAACTACCCACAAAACTAATAAAGAATCTGCAATTTGATAAAATAAAACCGCTCTGTTCTTACGTAGCTCGTAGCATTTCGTAGCAATGTCGTAGACCCTATAATAGTGCTTATTGTTTTAAAACATAAATCCAACTCCATTAATTACGTATTCATAACTAGCTTCTGCCCGCGGCATCGCACGCATAGTACATACATAAAAAGTAGCCTATGTCCGTTCCTAAGATACAATCTATATCCATACCAAATATAATTAATGCAAAATGCAATCGAAATCGGTCCAGCCGTTTCGGAGTCTAAATGAAACATACATACACACATTTTATATACATACATACATATATAGATGAAGTTATCTATATGGCTAATATATGGCTAAAATTACGTTAAAATGCTGAGTTTGAGTGAGACGGCTTAATTTAATAAAATTTTGTAACTTTTTATATATTTTCATTCTAATCTCACAAATAATTAATATGTGCATTTTTTCTTCGCCACCTTTTTTTATTGACATTTAAATGGCAAGACAGATAAAACTTATTAAGCTTATAAAATGGCAAATTAATATCAAATCGTGGGTATTTCCAACAGGCATTTAAATAATTATTTTAAAAAAATTCAAAATAACTTTATTCATTACAATCACAAGGACCACTTTGAATCGTCTTCTTACATGCTAGTGAATCTAGGTGCCGGTTCCTCCTAACCCCAGTTCAAGAAGAATCCGGCAAGAAACTTGTCTGGTCTTAACACTTTTTTGTATGATCCTTGACAATTTTGTTACGGATGCCGAGTCGAGTTGGAGCAGATTCATCCCAAGGTTTTTTGTTTTCTAAATAATCAGATATTTTATAATATGCTTTAATAGACAGTTTATGTTTAATTACGTTTTTTGCTAATCGACAAATCTAACACGTCGCTTGGGACCTTGTTATAGAAGCGTACACATTGCCCTATAAAAGACTTATTAACTTTAGCGAGCCTAACAGTGGGAACAGCGAGTTTATCTTTATTTCTAGTGTTAATACTATGATTATCGCATTTTTTTTTTGAATAAATGAACATGTGCACATACATTAAATTTTCGTATATATACTGACAAGGCACTGTCATAATATTAATTTCTTTAAACTTATTTTTAAGTGATTCTCTGGGGCCCATGTTAAATTGCACGAACAGCCCTCTTCTGCAACACAAATATGGTGTTAAAATCAGCATCACTCCCCCACAACAGAATGTCATAAGACATAATGCCATAATGCTTTAGTATTATTAATATTGGCTGTCTTACTTATAAACGCCTCTCAATTGAACACTGCTTAAGATTCGACCTCTCTATTTGTCACCATCTTACAAATAGGGATGACACTATTTTAAATAAATAAATAAATAATCCCGGACATTTCACACAGCATCATCTGGCCCCAAAGTAAGCAGAGCTTGTGTTATGAGTACCACATGACTGACTTATATACTTTTTTTTTTTTTAAATACATACAAATTATGCATAGAAACACCCAGACCCGAGACACATACTTGCAGATCATACAAACATTTGTCCCGCGGCGGGAATAGATAGTGATTAACTTTTGACAGAAACGTTTCTAAGTAATGGCATTGGTAAATAGCCTTGTTTTATAATATACATACTTTTATACATACATGTTTGTTCATGTTATATCGTAATATTATACCATTTGCAAGTCCATCTGTTCAGAACACACGTTCCACGAACAACTCTATCCAACTATCGCAGCTTTCTCTCAAAAAAATATCGATTCGCGCCGCATCCCCTTCGACTGTCGCAAAAAAACGGGGTGGGGTATTTATTGAAGTCAGGGAAAGGGTTGCCCACCCCCACCCCTGAGGACCTATGTTTTATTCATGCAGCGTTGGAACTGAATCGGGGTCGTATCTCTGGTCTCGATCAAATCTTTTTTCTTATTTACCTCTTTTGTTATGCTGTGATAGAGAAACCAGCCTCAATTTGGTTTTGTTAGTGATCTGGATCAAAATTGTCTAAAAGATCGTTTCAAACCGTATTTAGATAGCTCACCGAATCACAAGTATTTTATATTAGATTCTCTTCGTGTCAATAGTTATTTCAAACCAGTGTGATGATAGGATTAATGTGCGCCTCAGAGGCTCCTTTCGTGCACTTGATACATGTCTTCATCTAAATAAATTAATAAATTACTATTTAAAAATGAATCATTTTTGTTTACTATTGTTTGTTCATTTAAAACTAGCTACTGCCCGCGGCTTCGCACGCGTGATACCTACGTAAAAAGTAGCCTATGTTCTTCTCCAAAGTCCCATACCTCGATACCAAAATTCATCAAAATCGGTTCAGCTGTTTAGGCGTGAAAACGTAACAAACTGACAGACAGACTAACAGACAGAGTTACTTTCGTATCTATAATATTAGTTAGATATTGAGATGATGGGCTTTTCATTTTACGATTGATTATACAAACTGGTTTGACAGATGTCGCTGATTGAGTGAAAAAAATATTTTTAGGCTGCTACAGTCGTTATTTATTTTGACAGTTTTTGTTTGACAGTCTTTTATTTGTTATACACTGATAAATAAAATGTTGGTTGGACGGTTATTAAATAAAATGTTGTTTGTATGTATTTAGTGGGTTTTCTTTGCGACTATTAAACTGATTCTAAAAAATCCTGCACTGTTAAAAAGATAGAGTATTTTGAGTTTTTGATACTATGTTCGTGTGTTTTTCGAACGCTTGTACTAATTTGAGAGCAATTTCCTTATTACGTAATATGCGACAAATAGCTATAGGCGTGTAATGCGCGTGAACAGCTGACAAACAACTTTTATATACCTACGCTAACACCTCTACAATACGCGTATTTTCGTATATAAGTAAATAAATAATAATAAATAAATAATGCCAGACATTTCACACAGCATCATTTGGCCCCAATGTAAGCAGAACTTGTGTTATGGGTAAGTACCTACCACTTGACTGATATGCAAAAAAAGTACATAAGTACTTTTTTTGTAAATACATACATATTATACATAGAAACACCCAGATCCAAGACAGATACTTGCAGATTATACAAACATTTGTATCGCACTAGGTTTCGAACCCACGACCGACTGCGTATCTGCCAGCACCTGGCCCACTGCGCCCCTGATTGTCGTCTATAAGTGTGAGACAGGCTATAATAGCGACAGACTATTATAGCCTGTCGCAACTCTGAAAAGCCAGTCATTGCCTACTACTATAATAGTAGCAGGCAATGATTGGCTTTTCAGAGTTTTTCTATGACTTGAGACTATTCTCAGATACTGCTACTTTTAAGTAATAACCCTGCCGGATCTCTATATTATCAAATATCAATATATAATCAACTAGCGATCCGCCCCGGCTTCGCACGGGTGCAATGCTGATACTTAATATACCACAGAGTGTCTTTATATACAACGTTATCTAAGAGAATAACATAGACTAAGAGATAGACATATCCATTGCGGACTTTTGTGTAGACCTTGTAAAGGTGTACAATACTGTAGTACATTATTTTGATCTATCTCGTAGGGTTCAGCCAGCGTTTGCAATGTAAGCGCAAAAAAATGTGTTTATTTACGACATCACATTAGAAACCTCTAAAATTATCAGTGTTTTGCTACTGTATTATGCATGTTTAATACATATAAACTTTCCTCTTGACTTACTCTATCTATTAAAAAAATTGCATCAAAATCCGTTGCGTAGTTTTAAAGATCTAAGCATACATCGGGACAGACAGACAGCGACTTTGTTTATACTAAGTAGCTAGCGACCCGCCCCGGCTTCGCACGGGTGCAATGCTGATACTAATTACACTACAGAATGGTTATCCCTAAACTTTTTTGTAGACCTTTTGAGGGTGTACAATACTGTGGTACATTATTTTGATCTATCTCGTAGGGGTCAACCAGCGTTTGCAATGTAAGTGCAAAAAAATGTGTTTATTTACGACACCACATAAGAAACCTTCACCTTAAACCTTCCTCTTGAATTACTCTATCTATTAAAATAAACAGCATCAAAATCCGTTGCATAGTTTTAAAGATCTAAGCATACAACGGTACAGACAGACAGCGGGAGGCGACATTGTTTTATACTATGTAATGATAAGTATTCTAACAGTAGTAGGCTGTCCGCTTGTGGAACACGTAGATATCAGAAAGGTCAGTCAGACTCTTCCCATCTTCAAGAACATGGTCATGATACATTTGTCGTGCTGTTATACCTAGTTATTTCTGTATTGACTGTTTTCTTTATTATTATATCTATTGAGTACATATGTACCTATTTATACTAGCTGCTGCCCGCGGCTTCGCACGCGTAGTACCTACCTAAAAAGTAGCCAATGTCCTTCTCCGAGGTCCCATGTATCTATATACCAAAATTCATCAAAATCGGCTTGGAGGTTTAGGCGTTAAAACGTGACAGACAGACAGCCAGAGTTACTTTCGCATTTATAATATTAGTAGGGATTAGTATTTGTATAGTTTATACATATATGTAAGTATGTAATTATATAAATACACCACACCTACATGCAACTTCTCTATTTATTTATAGTCCATTTCATCCAACGGTTGCCTGGTAGAGATCGCTATTAGCGATAAGGCCGCCCATCGTATTTCCAATAAAGAGTTATCTATCTTTCTATGTGGCAGTGATCTGAATCAATCGAGCTGTCTATAGATCGTTTTGTGTGGTCCTTAGAAAGCTCAACGGTTTCTCATGTATTTTATTTTATAACAGGAGCCCACCGTGTTTTCAAAATTATTTCACGGCGTCTGGTAGATACCTACGTTGCATGACCCAAGATCTGGCTCCTATTTGGCTCAGTGTATTAGCATTGCCATTCACCGTGGTAATGCCGCCAGTATCTTGGGAACGCTGCCCTCTGGCAGTGATCTGGATCAGTTGAGCTATGTATAGATCGTTTTAAATGGTCCTTAGATAGCTCAACTGTTTCACGTGTATTTTATATTATTGTATATTATTTTGTACATTTCTGTAGTTATTTCTGTAAATAAATATTTACACTCTATTATATCTAAAAAAATATATATATTATGGTATATTATTCTGTAAATTTCTTTAAATATATGTTAAAACATTTAATTGTGAATTAAACAAAAATTCAATTAGTAAATGTTAATTTAGCAGTAGACAATAGACAACAATAGATGATTAAATCACATGTGCAATAGATCATCGATCATTTGTGGCATTTACAACCTATAAGTATTTTGCGATTATAATACTCCAACAAAATGGACATCCCTAATCGCCTTGTCCTTTAAAAATGACAAAAGAGAACATTAAAAAGTTCCATGAATCGAGAAGCGAAATCAATGTTCGAATACTTAATACACTTGGATCTTAATGTTTTCGCATTAGAATCTAATTTTGAATGGCGAGAACTATCGGTAAAATTGTCTTGGAATAAAAAACCACATCGATCTTACGTGCTTTATGTTTGTGCAAAGAATTTAGTAGATCCTAAAACGCAACAAAGTGTTTCTTTTTAAATGTTACTTGGAATAGATAAAAAATGGATAAGGCTAAAAAATATAATACGTTTTTATCCCAACGGCTAAAGCAAAACACATTTCTATAGTAGGTATTTTGAGAACATTTGTGAATTGAAAATGAATGAAACTCAACCTAGAAACTTGATTTAACTTCGAACATACAAACTGTGTCCCTTGAGGGAGGTTCGATTTACCCAAACAAACATTTGTGTTATATGTATATCATAATCTTCCTGCTCTTTTCCCCATTATTTGTGGTCGGCACAACATGTGTTCTTCTTCTATTCTCCTCTATCAGCCTTCATCTCAACACTCACTCCTTTCTTACTCATGTCATCCTTCACACAGTCCATCCATCTTTTCTTTGGCCTACCTCTACTCGTAAATCCATCAACATTCATACCAAGCACTCTCCTAGTTAAATGCCATTCTTGCCTTCTCATTAGATGCCCATACCATGCTAGCCTGTTGCTCCTCATCTTTTCATTAATTTCATTTGTGTTATATATATGATATCATATATGATGTGCTATATGTAGATGTGTTTGATCTGTGTCTGGGTGTTATAAAGTACCGTAAGTATGTTTTTAAATATAAATATGTATTATTATCAGTCAACTGGTCACTATACAACAGGCTATGCTTAGTTTGGGTCTAGTTCGTGGTGGTATGCATTGACCAAGAGAAGCGAGTGTCTCCGTTTCAGCTTAGGCGAAAATGCTTTCGTATGTCCGGCGTCTGTCCGGATGTTCTACAGGTTGCATTTCTCAACGGATTCTCGTGAAATTTTGTGAGCAGGTTCTATAACTATATAGTATTTTTTTTGACAATTCAGTTTTGCAATTTTTTCAAAACGGCGGAGATATGGGTGTTGAAAACGTAAAAAAAAATATATTTCAGTAATTTCGAAAAATGTTAACATTTTTAATTTTACAGAGCCACTTTTATTTAATTAACATAAATACATAACAGTATTATTATAGGTGCTTCTAAGAACTGGTTTTTCTCCTTTAAGGTCAGCGTCCAAACTTCAGAATCATACAGGAGAATTGTATTTTTTTTTATTGCTTTTTATTTTCATTTCATTTTATTTTTATTGATATTTCGGCACAGTTGCAAGTAAGTAGGTACCTTTTTCGAAAAATATATGTATTTATTTATTCGAGTAATAGAAAAATTCATAAATCATGATAATTATTTTCAGTAGGTACCTACATAAGGTTTTTTTTATGGTGGTCTTTGAGTGAAAAGTCCGTTAGAAACAATCAATGTAACAGTCTGTTCTGACAATATTTCACTCGACACATCGGCCCGCCTTTAAAATGTTCTGGCACATAAGTTCGACAATAAATCGCAATGTCAAGGGGTATTTTGGACCATTTTTAATTTATCTGCCCCCAGCCATTATTTTAACCGAGGGGTCAAGTTTTACAATAGTTTTCGGAAATCGCTGTTAACGTTGAATGCATTTTATTGCTACATTTCGAAACGGTAAGTATTGAACATTTAAAAATAGAAAAATGCAAAGGCAAAACTGCACCAGCGAATCCAGTAAAATGATCCTTGTGATTTTATTAAATATAAAATGTTTGTTATAACTTTGACTTTGAAATAGGAGTAGCTTTGCGAATAAAACATTTAGTTTTGAGAACTTGTTTTTATTTTTTGTCACCAGTAAAAGTACAAATCAAAGTAGATAGATCCATTATTTTCTACAGAATTTTCAATATAATATAATTTAATTTTCTATTTCTAACCTATAGAATGCTCTATGCTTATCAGCAAAAAAAATAATAAAAACATTTATTGCAAGTTCTGCATTTTTTTTTGTTGTAAAATCCGGAGTTGTTTTTAGAAGGCTATCACGCTGTGCATCGAAGCGATCGCAAATTGGCGCTAAGCCCGCGCTGAGGCCGGCTGGGGTCACACACAATGCACCGGTCACACATATTGACACCACGACAATACCCAGGGGTCACTTTTATTTGTTACAGAAACTTAATTTATAATCTTTTCACACACGCCATTAAGAAGATTACCAACTACCCTTTTACCTTGATAACAATTGAACATTGTTACATTTTTGGCGAAATAAAATAAAATGTAACCGTATATTCTCGGTAGCCATTGTCCGGCCAGCCGTTGCGTTCGATTTTGACACATTTTCAAATGTCGAATGCGTTCTAACCTTTGATTTATGTTGCAAATTATTTGAAATTGGAATTCTTAGGGATGGGAAAAAGATGTTTAGGTTACGGGTCAATAGCACATCAATAGATTCGATTGTGTCGGAATATAAATTACATAACGGTCAGTAGGTCACACACTTCTTATAGTCCATAGGTTAACGGTCGTCTTAAAATGAATCTTCCATTTTTCATTTGTCACCCGAAACGATACAAGAAAAATACAAATAATGTGCTCAAACTAATTTTTTTTTAAATAAAGTGTAGTTTAAGGTAATATTTAATTTAACAAAAGAAATAGTCACTTTATGAAATTTATATAAATTATTTTATCCCATTAGTACTAGTACTTTTAAACTTTAAAAATAACTAGCTGCTGCCCGCAGCTATGCACGCGTAGTACCTACAAAAAAAGTAGACTAGGTCCTTCTCCAAAGTCCTATATATCTCTACCAAAATTCATCAAAATTAAGCGGTTTAGGCGTGAAAACGTAACAAACAGACAGACAGACAAAGTTACTTTCGCATTTATTATATTAGTCAGATTTTAAGAAAAACATTAAAGTAATCAGTAAAGTAATAATTCAATGTAAATTCTCCAAATTTCGGGGGCAGTTTTTCCAGAAATGCAATAAATTGACCCCTCGACCATTTGACCCCACTACGAGGGCAACAAAGGCCCAGCGTCTTACTGCCAGCGGGCCGCAATAATAACACCAATCACAATAGTTATTGAGATAACATAAATTATAAATTACTCACTATTTACAATAGAAATGCACAAAGGTCACCATTAAATAAATTACTTTGAAATCTTTTTCCATTGAACATAACGCTCTAAATTCTGGCAGGGGCCAGTTTGACCCCTAAGTAAAAAGAAACAATGACATTTTGAGTTACAACCTTACAGTTAAATTTAATAAAATGTAGAGTATTAATACTTACAATACTTGTTATGTCTAACCAGTGTGGTGAAAGGATTAAAGTGCAGAGATTCTTTTCGTGCACTTGGCATAATACATGTCTATAAACAATCATAAAATATTTTAAGAAACACTGTTTTTACTCACGTATTATTTTGTCGATAATGAATAATGCCTGACATTTCACACAGCATCATTAAAGTATACATGACTGACAGATGCACAGATAACAGATGCACTGTTATGCACTTTTTTTTCTTTTAAATAAAAAAATGCGTGTATAAATAATACGTGAGAAAAAACCCATGTTTCTTAAAACGTATTATACAATATATGAAACTCACAAATGTTTTGAAAGTGAAACAATTATGATATCTGGAGTTGCCAGATTTTATTTAAAAGCCTTATATAGACTGGTCTGTCAGCTTAGTTGGCAATTCAATTCAATTCTATTCAATTCATTTATTTATCAGAATGTAGGTTTACAATCTTGTTATAGTAATAATTTAGGTATTATATTTAGTTACAAGTAACTCAGGTCATCGTTCAAAAACTCGGTGATACTGTAATAACTCTTTTCTACAAGAAGTGCCGCCGATTTTTAAAGATCAACAATTGATTACCTTTTATGCTCTCTGGTATCTTGTTATATATTTTAGGAGCCATACAGAAAACACTATTATGCATTAGCGCTGTATTCGATTTTGCAAGGCAAAATTTGTTTCTACTACGGGTATTTAAATTATTAATGTCAGAGAATTTATTACATTTGTTTATGTTATGTTTTGCAAATAGGACCATTTCAAATATGTATAAGCTAGGTAATGTAGTAGCTCTGCCTTCTGGGCTGTAGGTTGAGGGTTCGATTTCCTCCCAGGATAAACATTTGTGTGATGAATATAGATGTTTTGTTCTATATCTTGGGTTATGATGTATCTTATGTATGTATTTAAAAATATATAAGTATTATATTAGTCGCCATAGCACCAGCTATATGCTTAGTTTAGGGCTAGATGGTGTTGTCTGCATGGTCCACCATTATTAATTTATTTAATATAGTAAATTTCAAGAATTGTTATAAACAATCAGAATCTAACAAATATTCACAATGAAAAAATCAAGCTCCCAAAACCCGAATCAATCTAACACCATCAAAAAACCGAATAAAGAAAACATTATTAAACATCCCCTAATCGTATAAAATTATCACTTGACACGCATAAAAAACATTTAAAAAACGTGAGAGAGATCGGTATCTTCACAAAAACTAACCTGTTATAACCTGGGGTGGGTAAAAAAGACCCTCGCGACCCGCGTTTGATCGTTTTATCGTAAAACCTGCCGCGTTTTTTACGAACCTGCTAAAAAGAAACCGTGAAATGAATCGGCTTTTATTATTATACGGCAGGACTAGATCGATAGATGCATTCTACTCCCACAATTGTATTTAATATTTTTTATGGAATTTTTTTTTAAATAACAATTTGCAATTTTTTTGGTGTGTCACGGATGTTTAGTTATAAAAAACTTTCGTTTTCGTACCATCGAAAATAAAAGCGGTGACAATGAGCACTATTTACGCTTTCATTTCAATACACAGTTATTGTTTTGTGCAAAGTCCTTCTGAGAATGAATGCAAATCTGCTACCGGGCTTGCGATACCCACGAACTCATAATCAGAACAAAAGAAAATATATTTGCTGAGAAAAGTAGTTTGGCAAGTCAGACGTATAAGGAAGCTACTTTTTTGTGAATGTTTTAAAATTAAAAATGTGGCATCTTCTTATTGCAAGATAATCGTCAACAATTGCGCTTGAGCTTGAAAATCAAAGCCTCTCACGTATTTTTTCTGTCATATTTTTGTCATTTTAGTATTACGATGCCACAAAAATAATAATACTTAGGTGAGCATTGATTTCTTTGGCGACAGCTCTCGAGTTCCAATACTTGTGATTTTTTATCACTTTCGGAAGAGGAAGCATGGCAGCTGCGTCTCGTGCCTCCAACTTGCGCCAGCGCAGCTTTTTGCATGCTTAACTAACTGCCATTTTTTCAACTGTAAGTATTTTTTGTCTTTGAGCGACATTTCTTTTTCCATTTTGCTGTAAGTATTCCTTCCGCAACCAATTTAATTTATATTCTATTAAATTTAATAATATAGAAAGAACTAACATATTTAAACAAAAGATGATACCTAATTAATTATAAAAAATTTAGTAAACGAATTAAATAAGAGGTAAAAAAATACCTAAAAACCTATAATTTAAAAAATTGCTTGTAACATCAAAATTGCCCGTCAATTTGGTTACTGAATACCAATCCTTGATTTATGACCGGCAGCTGAACTAAGCATTGGACTTGTGACACAAAAAACTCAAAACCCACTGTCATTGGTCAGTTTATTGACTTTACAAGCAGATGCGTTTGAATAGCTACTAAAGTCCTGAAATACCTTTTTACCTACCTACACTGCCAGATTGGCCATACATAAATGCTAAAGTGTTTGCTGGTTTTGTTTAAAATTACATTGGAGATTTGTATATTGGGAAAGAATCTATATTCTTTCCCTACATAATCTTTATCTACATAAAGAGATGCCTATGCATCTCTTTATGTAGATACCACTAATATACATTTTAACATAGTAAAAATGTTATGTATGTAAGTATCGTATATCAAACAAAAGTATACCTAATATTCAACTTCCAGAAGTCGCATAATTCATCGAGTGAACAATAAGCAAAACCTAGCGTTACACTGTTACTATTGTAAAACGTGGCTACTTTTGTAAACAATAGCAGAAGCTTCGTCCCAAATTGGCACATTTGGGTCGACACTACCCCGTCGGTATTCGCTAAACAACTGCCTATTGCAATAAATTATTTAAAAAAAAATAGTAGAAAACGCTTTTACGGCCACTCTCACTTTTTGCTACCGGTTTTTTGCTTCCGCGTTCTCCGATTTGAGGCGAAAAATCGACACGTGGCCGTTGTTACCCTGTTTTACGATGAAACAAAAACATCGGCGCGTCACGGGTTAGTTACTAAAAGATATTCAACATATTGCATCGATTTTGAGCGATTCTTCCAACTTATGAATTTATCATATTTTAATTACATTTTATCGAATGCTATCGATCGTCATATTAAATGATATTTATGTTAATACCTAATAAATCAAATAAAAAGAAGATGGGATAATAAATAATACATCAAAAATAATGCTGGACATGACACAGATCATCATCCAGCCTGAAAGAAAGCAGAGCTTGTGGAACCACATAGCTGATATACTCCTTATTTGTTTTGTAAACTTATGTCTATTATACAAAAATAAAACCGTACAAACCTATAGGTATATAAGTAAAATTTCACCTATCACGACAACCGAGTCATAGTTGGATGATGTAACTAAAAATTTACAGATTTCGCAATTTTTCCTTTATGCTATAAAACGTTGCTTCGTACCAAATTTCAATATTCTGAGTTCACGGGAAGTACCCTGTAGGTTTTGGTTCCCTTGCGAGTTGCGAGTTTGAATATATGTGACTTAAATTGCTGTTTCTCTTGATTGCGTTGACATAGAAGTTTGATTTTGTTACAACTTAAAAGTATTATAGACCTGAGTATTTTATATGAGTTTCAATTTAATAGCTCTACGCGTTCATGAGAAAAGGGGTAGTAAGTTTAAAATTATTAAAAATATTTTTATTATATGATGTAACTAAAAATGTACGGTTATCACAATTTATCCTTTATCTGTGCTATAAGACGTTGCTTCGTACCAAATTTCAAGATTCTGAGTTTACGGGAAGTACCCTGTAGGTTTTGATTCCCTTGCGAGTGTCGAAAATTTGCGGCATAAACGACTGTATCTTTTGATTGCGTTGGCTTAGAAGTTTGATTTTTTCACAGCTTTAAGGGACAGTAGACTTGAGTATTTGATATAAATTTAAATTGATACCTTTACGCGTTCCTGAGAAAAAGTGTCTTGACAGACATACGGACGGACGGACGGACAACAAAGTGATCCTATAAGGGTTTGGTTTTTTCCTTTCGAGGTACGGAACCCTAAAAACACTCAGATCCAAATCAAATATTTGCAAATTATGCTAACATGCTAACATTTGTCCTGTGGCGGGAATCGAGCCCGCAACCTTTTGCGTTCCAGTCTCAATAAGAAGTAGCTTGAAGCAAAAACGTTTTACCAACCATTATGTGGCGCCGTATAATATATGTTATCACACCTTGGATTGGACAGTGCGTTATGCTAAGCAACTCATAAATTAGGTAGTTACTTCCTCATTATATCAGTCATCTGCATCGGATTATGAAATTCTGATACTAATCAAAAAATTGATACTAACAGCTTTCAGTTACTATTGATGAATTAATATTACGGAAGGTTGATGATTGTCAGACTTGCTGTCATATATAAATAGAAACCTTAGATCTAATGAAAATAAAGACGGAGAGCCGCGATCAATAAAAGTGAAGGCTCAAAACCGTGTTATACGCACCCACATACCACATACATACACCCAAATCATGCTCTTTGCTCTTAGTACTTAGTATTTCGTCGTCCTGTATACATTGTACAAAACCCTCATGCTTTAGGTAAGTGCGCTCCATGACGTTTCAGGTTTACCTTAGATTTATATTTAAAAAAAGGTGTTTCAAGTGAAAAATGACTACGTGACTTTTGTTATTTTTGCAATAATTTGAGCCGTTTTCAGCACCGGAAAGTATAATATTTTTAATGTACGATATTTAGGTACTTAGAGAAAGAAGCATGGTTTGGGTGTATTTTGTATTAGAAGAGCGTGGTTTGGTTGCGGCAGTCCGTTCTTATATTTATTTAGTCTCGCAGATAGAAACTGAATACCTACGTAGTAATTCATCTTATCAAAACTGGTTCGAGTCAAACTAATGATTGAAATAACGCCTAATTGATGATTGAAACTAATAGACATTGATTGTGTCAAAAGTTCCATAATCGTCACCATAATACAAGCTAAGTTTGGGGCTGTATGGTATTGTGTGCATTGTCCAGAAATATTTTTTTGTGTTCGTTAAGAAGGCATGAATACTTTTGTTATTATTATTAAAACATTTATTATCCATTGAGTATCATATTGTAAATGTTCATTGATTCTAAACATTATCTAACAGTATCAGCATAATATTATACCTCACCAATCAACATAATATAATAAATTAAATTAAATTACCTGCATGCACATTCATATTACTGAAACATAAATATATTTCAGTAATATGAATGTGCATGCATTTGACGTGATAATGTCTTATAAATCGATGAAAGCCGGTTGCACGCACGAAAAAGCATGACTCATTGTTACGTTCCGCCTGAGCCGAGCGTGCAAGCGAAAGCGCGTAACAAGAGATAGAGAGGCACGATCGGTTCATCAAAGTTTTCTTATGACGTTATCATGTAAAATTATCGTCCGTAGACCGACTTCACAGACACATTTTTTTTTTAAAGAATTTGCAAGCATATAGATTTTTATGGAAGGTATTTGATTGTTCTCTAAATATTGTTTCTACACCACTAATGCTCACAAATTATATGAGTTATTTTATATACGTTATTGCCTCAGCCGTGTCAAAGTACTTTATGTAATACCACATCAGTAACCAAGCAGTACTTTTCCTATCAAACTGTTTGACAAATCGCTTTAAAACTTCAAACAAGGACATTCATTGTTTTACTCATATGCAAATATGAACACAAAACATCAAGCTATTAACTCAAATGTTCCACTTCTATTGTTCCTCGCCGTATTTTTGGAGATACGTTACTGCCTATTATAATATTTGTATTTTTTTATTTGCCATATTTTTACGTGCGTAATCGACAAAATACTATAATACAATACGTAGTTTATACAAGTGTTAAAATAAACCATTGCTTTTCGTATAACTAGTTGATGACTGCGGTGTACGCATAAAAAGTAGCTTAGTTTTCATTTTATCGTGTCACTTGTTATTTTCAATCGACTTCAAAAAAGGTTCTCAATTCGACTGTCTTTTTATTTTTATATTTGTTACCTCATAACTCCGTCATTTATGAACCGTGAAAATATATACTTCCCGATTGGTTCCATATTAATTTCATAAAAATCGGTTCTGTAGTTAGGTTTTTAAAACAAAAAAACTGAAAAACTATGTCATCTACATGGATGAAACGAAATTTTTATATTTTGCTTTTTTATACATGAAGTCGGTTGTCATTTTCGTTTTTAAAACGTTATTATTTACCATTGTGGAGAAAGGACTAAAGTACGCCTGAGAGGCTTATTTCGTGCCTATAGTTATGGGTATATCAGACATTGGCTAAACAGTTATTTAACAG
This sequence comes from Lampropteryx suffumata, assembly GCA_948098915.1. Classification (NCBI taxonomy): domain Eukaryota; kingdom Metazoa; phylum Arthropoda; class Insecta; order Lepidoptera; family Geometridae; genus Lampropteryx; species Lampropteryx suffumata. Next base: position 16,954,790 of record OX402545.1, on the reverse strand, counting down.
TTTTAAATCTGTAGCCATCTTTATTTATTAAACTCTGGTCTAGTGGTAGCTACCCCGGCTTCCAATTCAAAAATAAATGAAAATTAATCGTGAGTGTCGTGGAACACTTGGTTGGAACCATGTATCTTATTTATCTTGTATATTAAATTATTGACTAGTGACTCTGTAAGCTGTAGACCTCGCGAACATTTTTTACGTTTTCGCCATTTTGAAAAATTGGCCCACAACCTATAGCGCAGACGGCAGAGGTGATACCAACTGACAGCCCAGTCTATGTAAGTATTAGTAGATACTTGATTTTTTTGGGAAATTAAACAATAAACAACTACGTATTATGTGACGTAGCGCTTGTAACTTACCTGTAGTTTCTAACTTGTTAACGAAATTGAGCTTAATAACTAAGTTTTCCAGATAATTAATTTATAACAGTTTTTGCCGGCGATACACACGTTGGTGTTAGGTACAGGAAGTTAGAAGTAGTTCAAGAGCAAATTCTTGTTGTTGGTAAACGAAAGCGATAGTTTAAGACGAATGGAATTATAGACTGGCCTGTCAGCCCAGTTGGCAGTAACTCTGCCTTTTGCACTGTAGGTTAAGGGAGGATTCCCTCCCAGGACAAACATTTGTGTGATGAACACAGTTGTTTGTTCTGTGTATGGGTGTTATAAAATATCATAAATATGTATTTAAAAAATATATACATACCTACCTATGTATCAGTTATCTGGTCATCATAATACAAGCTATGCTTAGTTTGGGGCTAGATGGTGTTGTGTGCATTGTCCACCAATAGGGGATACCCGTTCAAAGTAGATACCCCGTGCAAAACGCATAGTGCCTACTATTCCCAAATTGTTCGTTAACCGGTAGCCACGTTGTCATAGCAACAGTCGCCTGTTGCCGCTACGTGCGCGGCAAGTACTTCTGCGCGTGATTGCGTCGTGCGGCGGAAGAGAGTAGACGAAGTGTGTTTTTGTGCGAATAATATTAACTTAGAATAGAATAGAATAGAATATATCTTTATTGTACACCTTATACAATAAAACACAATATAACAATTTAATTAAAGTAAAAGTATTTAAGTGGTACAATGGGCGGCCATATCGCTTGAGAGCGATCTCTTCCTGACAACCTTTGGATGGAAAGGATCGTATTAAGTTGAGTGGACGGTGCGGCGTACATTACATTACATAAATAAATATTTAACTAAATACAACATACATACACATAAATACATAAAACTTACAAACTAAAGTGATATCTATGAGACTGATGTGAGATAATGATGGTATACCAAGTTTTTGAAGATAGGTAAGGATTTAGCATACCGGATGGAGACAGGAAGTTCATTCTAAAGCTTCACAGCCTGCAGGGTAAAAGAACTCTCATAGTAACAAGATGTATGAGTAGGAGTTTTAAGCTGCAGGGTTTCAGAAGAACGTAAGGATCGAGAATTGGAAAGATGGAGGAACTCAAAGCATTCCTTAAGGTAAACTGGAGTGGAAGGAAGAAACATAATGGTGTAAAGAATAGAGAGGATATGAGCATTACGGCGAAGACGAATCGGTAGCCATTTGAGTCTATTTCGGAATTCAGAGATATGGTCGTACTTACGCAAGCCAAATATGAATCTAATAGAAATATTTTGAAGACGCTCAAGTTTATTGAGTTGTTCTTCAGTTAAATCAAGGTAGCTGACGTCGGCACGATCTATGATAGGGAGCAACAATGATTGTGCTAGCGCAATTTTAGTGGACGTAGGTAGAAAGTTTCGCAACCGCTTCAGAGAGGAAAAGGCAGCAGAGGTCTTTCGGCTTACCGCTGTTAACTGAGGTGCCCAGGATAGGTCTATCCATGAGTACACATACGTTTTTAACCACATCACTAATTTCCATGATAGTGTTATCGAACATAACTCGCGGGAGGCTAAGACTTTGTTTTTTGTTTCACATGCAATGTTAGGAAGGCAATGTAACCGACAGTGAGGTGAATTAAATGAATATCTGAATAATTTATGAACATGAAAGCGCAATTGTAGACATAGCCATATTAACCTTTTCTTAACAAATCTCCTTCGTCTAAAAGAAAGCTCTGCTAAAAGACGTTAGATAAGTCGGACTAGAGGGCGGTGGGAGGACCGGAGGGTCGCCCTCGGGATAGATTTGAAGGTACAATCATTTTTTATGCGAGGGGCATCGAGACACATGACACACTAAGAGAACATAGCAAATACTTATAACTAGCTGCTTCCCCTGACTTCAGGAGCGTAGTATACATAAAAACTTGCATGATGCAGTAACAAAAAAAAACGTGTGCAACTCGGGACGCCCGACAAAAGTGATATCATAAACTAATCTAACTAGCGCAGTGAGTTAGAGTGAGAGAGGTAGAGCCTGCCTAAGGCTGCCGTATGCGTGAGAGAAAGGGAAGCCAGATAGACTGGCGTCGTAACGCGTTACGTAACGAAGCGGTTTACCCTCCCATTCGAAGTTTTTACTTCAAAAGCATCAAACAACGATACAAACTTTATTTTTTATAATGTTACTTGTTTCTGCCTGCTTCTTAGCACGAATTGTATAATATAACCTACATAGAACGTAACCTATACGCCAAGCTAGGTCACTGAGTACATTTCTACCAAGTTTTATCCTAATCCGTTTAGTCGCTCTGACGTGATTGAGCAACAAATAAATACTTTTAACCGGCTTCCAAAAAAAGACGAAGGTTCTCAAAACGGCTGTATTTTTTCATCCAAATATACACAGCAACAGCTGATGCTGAATTTGCAATTTGAATCCTAAGTAAACCTATACCAGGCCATTCAGAAAGTAATGCGAAAGAAAGTTTTTATGTATGAAGCCCTGTCTGATTATGTATAAATACAAGTAAAAATACCATCGTTCGAATTATGAATTTTCCTCCACATTTTTGAGAGCTTTTTAAATTGTCCTGTTTCATTGAAAAACGGATCTACTCGTACGTAGGAAACATTTTCATGTGATGATTTTTACGATTTTAAATGTGGTCTCAAACCGGATGAGTCGTTTGATCTTTTTCAAATGGCATTTATGGATTATGGACGAAGTAAAGCGCGGTCGTTTAACTTTGGGGGATGAAGAAAAATGTGGTCGTCCTTCGACGCCTGTTACCGAGGAAAACGAGATAATAGTGAAAAATGTAATTCAAGAAAACAGGCGAATTACATACGAAGAGATTCAGCATATATTGCAGATTGGATCGGGAAGCGTTTACAAGATTCTACACGAGCACCTTCGCGTGAGTATAGTTTCGCGCTGGGTGCCGTGCGGGCACAACCTCATCGAAGCTCAGATGCAGGTCCGTGTGGAATGGTGCCGTGTCATTATTAATAAATTTGAAGCATTTGAAGCATGAACATCTGGCCTCAAAGTAAGCAGAGCTTGTGTTATGGGTACCACATGACTGATATACTACTTACATACATTTTTTTTGTAAATACATACATATTATACATAGAAAAATACCCAGACCCGAGACAAATACTTGCAGATCATACAAACATTTGTCCCGCGACAGAAAAATCTAACCTTTTATGTCTCAGGCAAGCTTTCGCCCACTGCGCCTCTGAGGTCGTCAATATCGTCAAATTGTTTATGACTTCGTCTTTTATAGGCATTATTTGACATCTTGGCTTACATTATTGCTATTTTCGTAAGGATCTCTTATATTTTGTAAATAAAATATAGCCTTTGTTACTTGCTGATAATATAGCTTTATTTTGGTTAAATATATTTTTTAATTAGTTAAGCATTTTTTGTGTTTATACATTACAAACAAACATACAAAAAAACTATTTTTTTCTGTTTAATATTAGTTAAGATTCAACCCTAAAACTAGAGAATTTTATGACCTCCCGGTGTCCACCGCCCTTAGCCGAGGCCCGAGCCCTCCGGCCCTCTGTAATAAAGAGCGTGTCTCGAAACTGCCATAAAAGCTGGACGCATTACTTTTTACTCGCGATAAGGGCGGTTTTCTTCACGACCCTAACTGCGGGACATATTTCTGCGTGCGTACCGCCGAAGAAACTGCTATTGAATCCGTAGATTTAGAAGTTGTAGTGATGCATTTAATCGTAACACTGGCTCCTTATATACCAATACGGAAAATACATTAAGCATGTTGGTATATCATCAAATGTTGTTTTTAGTATTTATAGATCGAGCGAGCGAAGCGAGCTTAGACCTCAGTAGCAACTTGGGCTATATGGTTTTGTATGTTTGTTTGTTCGACGATAACTATCGAACCAATGATCCGCATGGAATTTGGCAGGTCGACAGAGTGGAATTGAAAAATAAGCTGGTTACTTATTGAATCGAATTCAACAAGGCGACCTTGACGAATTTGACGACCTGTGTGGCGCAGTGGGCTAAGGTCTGGCTGAGACGCAGAAGGTTGCGGGTTCGATTCCCGCCACGGGACAAATGTTTGTATGTTCTGCAAGTATTTGTCTCGGGTCTGGATGTTTCTATGTATAATATGTATGTATTTAAGAAAAAAAAAATGTATTTAAGTAGTATATCAGTCATGTGGTACCCATAACACAAGCTCTGCTTACTTTGGGGCCAGAAGATGCTGTGTGAAATGTCCAGCATTATTCATTTATTCATTTAAGGGTTTGTTTACATATAGGGTTCCAAACGGGAGAACAAAATATCGAAGTTATTTAAAGTAAAAGTGCATGCATTTTTATTCTATCATTTAAAGTTTTTAAGATATAACGTAAAAACTAAATCATTTTAATAGCTACAGTTTCGGTGACTTCATACGAGTAGGTCTGAACTTAAATCGAGATGAAATTTTATATATTTAAGTTTCATACATTTCTTTAATATTTTTTTTATTATACGCATAGTATGTATGTAATTATAGTAAGTACATACTAACTATAATTACATACATACCATATACATAGCAAATTGTGAAAAAGAACCCAATTTGCTTCCTATGGTTAGTCAGGCATGATAAAGCACGCTTTGGTATTGAAAAACTTTGCAACTCGCTTTGCTCACCAGTTACTAAATCTAAATCACTAACAACTACCCTAATGTAAGTACATTAGGGTAGTTGTTAGTGATTTAGAAAATACCTTTGTGTAAGTAAAAGCTTCCTTCAATCGTTTGATATGTGCTGTATTGTGTTTATCTCTTAGCTATTATTGAAATTTTATGTGTGAGAAGTAAAGTATTGGTGTAGTAATTTGAATCGTTTGAATTTTAGAAAGATCATTTACATACGATTTGAACTTTCCGCAAAGGCGCGTGAACTTACTGTACGTATACGGAAACACGTGTACCGAGCACATCACTAGCGTAGATCGGTGACCGGCAAATGGACATTTCCATCGGAGGGTCATTTCCACAGATACCGCTCGAAGGACCAACGACACTTCGGAATGTAAGTTCGACGGTTCAATTTTATAGGCACCTTCACTCGTACTTATATTACAAGAAAGTGCCTTACCTATACATAAACGTAGGTAAATACCTAAAATACATACATACAACACAGCTCTGTTGTTTCACCGGACTGATTAAAAATTCGTGAAAAAAACGCTCTTATTATGTTTACACTAAAGTGTAAATTGTAATAATTACATAGTATAAAAAAGTCGATTTCCGCTGTCTGTCTGTCCCGTTGTATGCTTAGATCTTTAAAACTACAACGCAACGGATTTTGATGCGGTTTTTTTTTAATAGATAGAGTGATTCAAGAGGAAGGTTTAAATGTATATTATATGCATAATATAGTAGAGAAACACTGATAATTTTAGAGGTTTCTAATGTGATGTCGTAAATAAACACATTTTTATGCGCTTACATTGCAAACGCTGGCTGAACCCTACAAGATAGATCAAAATAGTGTACTACAGTATTGTACACCTTTAAAAGTTCTACAAAAAAGTCCGCGATGGTAGGTATATGTCTATCTCTTAGATAACGTTGTATATAAAGACATTCTGTAGTACATTTAGTATCAGCATTGCAACCGTGAGAAGCCGGGGCGGGTCGCTAGTAAGTAATATTTTTGAATTACAGTTCTTATATTTACCTATGACTCACGTGTTTAAGTTTTAGTAGCCATGTAAATTAGTGCTTGATAAATTGCGGAACATTCAAGGAGAATATATCCAATAAACGAACGAAATTCCAATTGAGTATAACTTATTTTAATACTGTCATTGAAAATATATTATTAACAACCTTTTATAAATGCAAAAAAATAGGTAGTTATGTTTTTGCATTCTTTGACATCGGTATTTAAGTTGAGCACAGAACAAAATATTCATTTTTAAAACAATCACAAAAATAGCAGGCATTTTAATTATATAGTATCAATCTGTATCTTAATCGGTACTTGTGGTTAATTTTTTTGTCAAAATCACTAAATCCATTATGAAATGAATGCCGACAAAAGAACGTCATTGTTATAAAAAATAATTAAATGTCTACAGCTGATGGTAAAATAATAATAAAAAACATTAGTCCGGCGCCACACTCGTCCTAATTACGTAAATAGTTCGACTTATAAACATTGTTTATCAGTTGTTTGCTTTTTAATATTCGGTCACCATGTCACGTAGCCTTGTCAATAGGGCTTTCAAATCCGTCACTAGTTATTTCGAACTAGCAGTGTGGAAAAAAATATAGTCAATGGCTATTTTCCTGGTTTGGTATCTAATATAATACCTATCATATTTGTATTGCTATTCAACGTGGCAATGCCGCTGGTGTCTTCGAAACGCTGTCTTCCTCTGTGTCGTAATGGGCGTAGGCCCGCCTGAGACGTTGAAGGTTTTATTCTCGCCGCAGGACAAATGTTTGTATTATCTGCAAGTATTTGTCTCGCATGGGTGTTTTTCTATGTATAATATGTATGTATTTACAGAAAAAAAACAAAGTATAAAAAGTAGTATATCAGACATGTGGTTCCCATAACACGAGCTCTGTTTACTTTGTGGCTGGATGATGCTGTGTGAAATGTCCGGTATGATTTATTCATTAATTCTGTCAGTGATCGGGATCGATTCAGTTATCTATACGTCTTTTTAAACGATCCTTTGACAACTCAACTGTGTTATATTATATTTTATATTATTGTATACATATGTACATATTTGTAACTGTTAGGTATTCATTTCAGATCTTTCTAGAACATTTAATTAGGTTGTGTCTGGCTTATAGGTCGGCTTTTCAGCTTCTTCATTACCCAAATATACTTAATATAAAAGAATTACCAGATATATTTACTCTCTGTCCTCTCTATTCTTGTAGTGTCACTTCTTTCAACCCAGTGTGGTGACAGGATTAAAGTACGCTTAGATGCTCCTTTCGTGCATTTGACATATTGATCGCACTTATAGGATTTACGACCTTAAAGTTAAATTTACTTTTCTACTTTTCCTTCCCTTTTAATACTATACTATGCAGGATAACTTATATATTTTAATATTTTACATAGATATTTCAGGATAACTTAACCTCACATTAACCACTGACCTAAAGTAGACTGACTAAGAAAAAAACCAGTGTGACGAAAATAGTGAATTACTCGAATATGGCTCCGTGTTGGCTTTATTTACCATATATGTCAGTATAGGTAATTATTCATTTATTGTCCATATGTCGATATTGTGGTAGAAATATAATTATAATTATCAGTACATACATACGTACATACACTTATTTTATATAATTATAAAATAAGTCTCGACCCGTCTGTTTGTCATTGAACGCAATAAACTCAAACGGATTTTCATACGGTTTTGACCAATGGATCGACTGATTCGTGAGGAAGGTTTATGTGTATACATACTATTTAGTATGTATTACTGTTAGTATAACATAATATGTTATGTAATAATGTTTGTATGTAATTACCCACTTCTGCTTGCTTTGCTTCTTCATAATATTAAGTTTATAGTAAGTTAATACATGTTTCTTATGTAAGTTTTTTTTTAAATCGCGATGTTTTGTATTTAAGTAGAGATAATAAAGTCGTCTAAGTTACACCATTTACAACTCGAGAACGGCTGGACCGATTTTCATGATTTTTGATTTGTTGGATTTGTCTCTGCTCGAATAGCTGAAAACTATTAATAATAATTAATAATTTGTAAAATAAAAAAAAGTAAAGATTTAAAGTGATGAGTTCAGTGTGTTACAACTTTTGACAATGTTTGGTTTGTTAGGTTATGACAGCTATTGTGAGCGCATGAACAATTGTGTCATATCGAAGCAAAGTCAAGCAAAATGTTTTAATCTGATATACCTATTTTTCTTTTTAAAACGCGCGAACGGAATAGCTAGTTTTTTAAATAAAAATAACATCACATTATTGACCGAGCGAAGCAAGTGTCTCCATTTCAGCTTAGGCAAAAATGCTTTCGTATGTCTGTCCGGCCGGCGTCTGTCCGGATGTTCTCCTCTACAGGTCGCATTTCTGAACCGATTCTCGTGAAAAATTTGTGAGCAGGTTCTATAACTATATGTTTTTTATTTAGTTATAGAACCTGCGGAGATATGGGGGTTGAAGACGTAAAAAAAGTTATATTTTAGTCGTTTCGAAAAATGTTCGCGAGGTCTACAGCTCACAGAGTCACTAGATTTTATTTTTTGAACTCTACCTACCTTTAAGATATTGCGTTATGTGTATGTAGGTATTATTTATTGCTTTCTTTATTTTTAGTTTTCTAACAACCCTAGTAGTTAGGTAGGTAAGTATGTAGATTATTCATAATTTTACTGTCACACGCTCTTTGTTGCCGTGTCAACAACACAATCAAAATGTACAATAGAAATTTCTAGAAAAATGTAATCTTAATACACTGTAGGTACTTACATTCGTTTTACAAACTAACTCGTACATATTCATTTATATATAGTACCTACATATTTAATATTTAATCAACCTTATGTCAAAGAAATCAATAAATAAATAATGATGGACATTTTAGATAGTAGGTATCATCTACACCCATATTATCTACAGAGCTTGTGTTTTGAGCTGAGTAATAGGTATACTTATAGAAGAATTAAATGGAATAGAAAATACTTTTTATTGCACACCACAAATATATTGGCCTGCAATGATAATAATAATAATACCGGACATATCACACAGCATCATCTGGCCCAGATGATAAGTAAGCCCAGTAAGCAGAGCTTGTGTTATGGGTACCAAATGACTGATATACTACTTATATACTTTTTTATTTTTGTAAATACATACATATTATACAATGTTTAGCTACAAGGTAGCATGGTAGTACACAATGGGTGGTCTTATCGCTAGATAGCGATCTCTGCCTGAAAACCTTGGGACAGATAAATCAACATAGCTGAATATGGAGGGATGAAAATAACATTATAAAAATATAGTGTTCATACATATTTAAAGGATAACTAAAAGTAAACAATTTTAACCGACTTCAAAAAAGAAGGAGGTTCTTAATTCGACTGTTTTTTTTGTTACCTCATAACTCTGTCATTTATGAACCGATTTGAAAAAATCTGATTTCATGTGAAAGGATATACTTCTCGATTGGTCTCATTAAATTAAAATAAAGTAAATTAAATTAAAATAAATTAAAGTAAATTTCATAAAAATCAGTTCAGTAGTTGCGTGGTTTTCAAATCAAAAAAACTGAAAAAAATATGTCATCCACTCTGATTATGCTTTTATGAAGTCGGTTGTCTTTTTAGTTTTTAAAACGAAATTATGAATATTATGTATGACATAAATAAAAAAATAATTAAATACAATCTGATAATCCAAATAAACAAATACATATATTAATAACGTAAATAAACAATCAATAGTTAACAACAGGACAAATAATTTTCCCTTATATACTTTTTTGTAAATGTGTAGGTACTTATTACACATAGAAAACATCGAAGTTACCGTTACATTATAGGCGATACATATAGAGGTAACTGGGTGACAGCCATTATACCATAAATGGTATCTATTCAATAATTACGTTTTAAAAAGTAAACCAACTTCATTTATATAAAAATACGAAAATTCGAGATTTACTTGAATTACATATAATTTTAGCTATTTTCATTTAAAAAGCAAACTACAAAACCGATTTTGATGAAATATCTATGGGACCAATCGGAAAGCATATCCTTTCACATAAAAAAAACAAATCGGTCCATAAATGACTGAGTTTTAAGGTAACAAACATTAAAATTGAGAACCTTTTTTGAAGTTTATTAAAAAGAAGAAAGAACGGACAAAAACAATAATTTCAAAATTCAAAGAATCATTTCAAGGATTCGCTTTGCTTCAATTTTAAGATTAATTTCTATTGATAGCATAGTCGACAAAATTAAGAGTAGCCTACTTACTCTTAATTTTAGTCTTCTTATAGTGTCACTAGTTATTTCGAACCAGTGTGAGGAAAGGATTAAAGCTCTTGGGCCCTTGGCTTGACATGTCTCGGAACTTATTAGATTTTACGACATACCGGTTTCCTCGTATAGTTGTAATAGTTGTGAGTAGTTAGAGAGTGAGAAGTCAAACGATGAGATGGAGGTGTAAAATTCTGGGTGTAGGCACTTTATGACTTATAGTGGTCTTAGTTTCGACGACCTCTGTGGCGCAATGGGCTTAGGTCCGGCTGAGACGCAAAAGGTTGCGGTTTCGATTCCCGCCGCGGGACAAATGCTTGTATGATCTGCAAGTATTTGTCTCGGGTCTGGGTGTTTCTATGTGTAATATGTATGTATTTACAAAAAAAAAAGTATATAAGTAGTATATTAGTCATGTGGTACCCATAACACAAGCTCTGCTTACTTTGGGGCCAGATGATGCTGTGTGAAATGTCAGGTTATTATTATTATTTATTTATTAAAAACACAAAATGGACCTACAGAAAAATTCCAAGTCGTCCAAATGTTATAAAAAGTCATCAATGATACATACATTTTCGAATAATACATATCAAATATTATAATAAAACACAAACAGAATGTTAAAAAGAAATAAAAAGATATAAAATTCATTAATAATCAACGTTAATATTCAAAAATAAATATAGCACTATATAGCACATATAGGTACTATAGAGTACATACTCTTGTGGTAGACACCTTCCGATTCTAAAGTCTTGGGTTTGAATCCGGCGCATCACTGGATTTTTCTGTTCGATAAATGTATTTGCGTTATACCAGTACTTTCAAACGGGAAAGAAAAAACGAGAAGAAACCGGCATGTCATAGAACCAAAAAGTTTTAATACTTACACGAAAGGAGTCTTTGAGGCGCACTTCAATCATACCTACCACCACACTGGTTCTGAATAACAAGTGACAAATAAGAACTGTAAGTGAAGTAGGTATAAGTAATCTTCTGTTAGTGTTATCTCAACTTTCCCACACAATAAACTATCTCTCCGCAAGAAACCAACAAATTTAACCTATTTTTTTATTTACCTAACCCTAAATAACATAAATAATTTATTTGCTCATTAAATACTTATATTAGGTACTTATTTGTATAAGATAGAGAACGGCGTCGGTCAAATCAAATAATGTTACGTAAACAATTAATTCGAAAACAAAGTGAATAATCAATAACATAATAAACATGGTTGTATTCACGTAGTCATAATATTGAATAACAATTTAGAAATATTACATATATCGTGGTTACATAATGCCGAACTTAGGTTCCGCCTAGAAAAAGTAACTAACTTCTTTATGGGTCCTTTATAAGCTTCCTTAAAATGCTACTAAACTACCTATTAAGAAATTTAAAGCATACATGATGGGTAGTCTTTTGAAGAAAGCTTATTATAATATAAATGACTATATTATTGATAGCAATGCATGGCCTCATATCGCTCTGCCCTCAGTATAACCTCTCTTGTATTAGTTTTACGTAGTTAAGCTAGTTATAAGATGGATCATGCAAAAAAGCGCTAGGACCAAGACGAGTTTCTTGCCAGTACTTCTCGGGCTTGATTAGGAGGAATTAGCACCTAAATTCAACTAGTATGTAAGACGTTTCAAAGTGATCCATGTGATTGTAATGAATAAAGTTTCTTTTGACTTTTTTGACTTTTTGCAGTACAATATTCTACCTTCTGTCATAATTCTGCATTTTCAAAATATAAAAAGTTTTTAATTCAAAACTCCTTTTATTAAAGCGAGACCTAACAGCGGAAAGGTTAATGTTACTTTTTCTAAGCATATTATTCTTCTTATACCTAAAATGGCATATGTCATCATAATAATTTTAACAATGTCAAGTGGTTTTGTTGGTTATAATATCGTCACAAAATCATAGCCGATCGTCGTTTGTCTATTCTTAACGTCATTGCGGAATAGGTGTCTAGAATTTTCTTGGATTCCCATTGTAAGTACGTACAAATCTCAAAAAACATGATACACCTAAATTTAAATTCTACACTTGTCCTAAAGAGTCACAATTTATTGTTTAAAATTCCGCTAACATTACCCAATAAAACATAAAATAACACGAGAATAACTAATTCATTTAGGAGAGCTATTACTGCTAGAAATATCAAACCCATATTTTATGGGCCACTAAATATTAAAAAGATTGTATTAAAACCTTCTTAGGTAAAAAACTCTGTTCTAAATCGCGGTAAAATGTACTTACCTGCGCGGTATAACAAAATAAAAGTTTCATTTTATAGCTTTCTACCGTCTCCCGTCATAACAGGATTAACGTAGAATTGTTTGAGGATTAAAATAATCCCGAAAAATCGCACAAACAAACAACCTCTCACTTTATTAGCGTATTTAGAACAAAGGGGAGTCTCTAACGGAACCGCTCTCGGAACGTTGAAACTATTTATTGTCTAAAGTTAATCCGTTTTATCACAAGCGCGCTACGAAAATTCAAATTTAGAACGGGTATTGAATACTTTTTTATAAACGTAAAAATAATCCTACGTCAAAAGATTCCGTCTGAAGCCTAGGTAAAGAATGGCTAGCAAACCCAAAAATTCCATACAATCGAAGGTCTTTATTTATTTAAAAATTACAAGTTCGAGGGAATTTAAATTCTATATATTCAGATAAGGTAATTGATGTTTGCAACGTTTTATTTAAAAAAATAATATCGCTGTTTGTGAATACCAAAATGTTATCAAAACAGTACCTTGTGTAAACATGATGAATCAAATAGAACATTTTCACAGCTAGAAAGTATTAGATAATAATAAAAAACAGCCTGATTATTAAACTTAAAAAACATAAAAGCTTCATCCTAAATTATTTTTCCGTCATACAAGATAGTGTGGAACTGGCTTGGGACCTGACTACTGCTTGTCATTACTGACTTTAGTAAAACCTTCCACTGAGCGTCCGACGTGTTTGGACTTATTTTTACATTGTACTTAAGTACATGGCAAGCCACTGCGACTATTAAAAGTAAATATTGTAAAGTTCCTTTTTTAAACGGCGTCTTGCGATTGGTTGAGTGCGCCGGTAAAAAAGCTCAACGCCCCTCGTAGCGGCTGCTCCTTTCGTAGTACCTACGTAGCACCTATTAATAATATACTATGTGCTTTCGGCGCATACGCATGTTTTAATCGCATTTTTAATCTTCATAAAGAATCTTTAACATATTGTGTATGCATACCAATATTTATTACCGAAGTATTTATGTGCAGAATATTGATATGAAGTATATTATTAGTATGGAAAACACGATGAATGTTTTTAAAGTCGAATGAATCATTCTCGGTTGAGTAAGTGAAAATTAAGGACAAAAACATTATAAAATGCCAAATTAATTGTGTTGTTATGTCATTACCCTCGCGTTATAACACATTTGCAAAATTACCCATATTTGATAAAAGGCAAATACACATAACAATACCGCCGCGGGCTATGCAAAAACAATATAATTTCCCTTTGCACTTCTCGTTATACTGTCCTATAATAACTGGTGTTGTAACGCCTATGGTTTGCTACAATAACAACAGCAAAAGCTTATTTTTTATTATAAATATCGCATAAACAATAACTTAATAACTCGATCCCCTCCCACAGAAGCTGGCTTCGTATTGGCTCAAAAACTTCGAATAAAAATAGGCTGTGGGAGCGCGACAAGGACCCGCGTATCTGGTTCTATATCTGTCTCCTTTTTGCGAGAAAACTCGTCGCCTTCAAATGTAGAATACATTTATCGATGTTTGGAGCATAAAAATTGACAGATTTTTTTCAGTTCATTGTGAGAGTTGGCGGCGAGCAGACGCGTCGCAGACTTCGTGGCGAAGGGTTGTCCCAAAAAACGATTGTGTTTCAAGAATTTATATTGTCAGTGGAATCGAAACTTTTGTGCAGTTGAACATTAATGAGAAGCATCGGAGTGCTGTGCTTTTGAAACTATTGCTGTTTCTTTAAGATAAAGGTTTGTTAATTGTTTATTTTAATTTTTAATTATAGTTACAGTTTTTACTTACCTACCTATAATGTTGTTACTGTTGACACTAAGGACAACAATAGTATGTTCAATAACATATACCTATTTTATTTTAAGCAGACTTTTTACTTCAATACTCTGCTATTTTTACCGTCTAAACATTTATTTTAATAATGTTTACTATCGTTTATCTCGTACCACTACTAATATCTACAGATCGCCATCAATATTCCAAGAATAATCCATCATATTTCCTCGCTAATATGTTTATCGTTTCAAGTATCTAAAGAAGAAGAAAAAAGTTGTATCTCAAAATATCTCATGATTTCAAAATTTTAAACCATATTTTACATTAGAGTAAGGCCAAAAAAAAGCTGAGCTTCATTTGTTTTAGATAAAATCGTCATTCTTCTTTAGATGTTTTACAATCACAAAACAACAAACAGACAGTATCCATACATACCCATACTAATATTTTAATTTCAAAGTATTATGTCTGTCTGTATTACATTTTCACGGCTTAACGGATCTGGATGAAATACTTTTTATATAGGAACCACGTGTACAAAGCCGCGGATAGCAACTAGTTAGATACTTCCACTGATGCTTCCAACAAAATGCTAGGTACACTACCAGTCTACGAGGTTACGATACGACTACGGAAATCTAGAATACCTACTACCTACTCTAGAAATCTAGAATAACACAAATTCAAATTTACATAAATTTGATTTAATGATTGTATTAAATAAAATTTACAAGGATCGTTTTGCAACGTTTTGTTTTGTTTTTAACAGTGTAACATACTAGGTTAATTTAGGTGCCGACCCTCAATACAAGCCTGAGAAAAATTGACAAGAAACTTGCAGCATCTTTGTCCTAGCAACTATTTAAAAAAACAAAAAACAACGTTCTTCAGACTCATAGGTCTCTAGGAATGTCTAATGCGGGTAGTCAGAGGCACATCAATCATTATATTTAACACACGCATTACACGAAGATAGTATTCCGTCCGTGACAGGTTGCAAGGCCATCGTCGCTTATAGCAATCATCAATGACACACACCTTCGAATGTTTAAGTTCTAGGTGGCAGTTTCTTATTTTTTTATGTCACTTTTTAAAACATAGATACTTTTTCGCCACGATTTTTTCCGTCTGAGACAGCGGTTCTACTAGTTCCATATTGTAAACCGTTTCTTAAGTATATATATACATATGTATATTTAATATTATTTTCCGTATTTACGCAACACGTAATAAGTGAGTCCTGCCTGTTCTTACCTACGGTGACCAGTCTTGGTTACTGATCGAGCCCTAAGAAGTACAAACTCGGAGTTTGCTAGAAAGTAAAGGAGCAAAGCGTTTTAGCTGTAAAAAGAATCGACGGGATTGCCTGTGCTCATAAAATGGCATAACAGACGTACTCGAATATCAAGGCTGCCAAGCTAAATTGAGGTTGGGAGGGTCATATCACCCGTATGATACCTAATTTTATTAATTTTATAACGATTAATAAGACAATTGCACGAATCGAGGTAATTTTAGGTTCAGTGTAGTTAGAAAAGGACAGCATAAATTTTAGATCATTTTAAGTTACGTTTAATTGTTACCTATGTATATCCTTACATTGATACATAATGCTGTTCCTGTGAAAATAAATGAATTGTATCTACGAAATTAATTGAATACATAATAAAGTACCTACTTAATATATTTACCTGTGCAAAAAGAATATTAGATGTTTTTAACGTATACATTAATACCTACATTGTTTTGTCTCTACGTAGGTATAACATCAATACAGTTGTTTTAAGTAAACACGTGGATAGGTTAAACGTCAAAGATCGTGTTGTGTTTTACAATGTTTAGGGTACCATCGATTTTAAATAAATTTGAACTCGCCAATAACTTAAAATATACTGATGAAGATTTTGTAGATGAATTGAAGTGTCAATGTCAATCGACAAAATAATGCGCTAGCAAATCGCGTGTGTATCTAAACTAGCGGTCGCCTACTGGTTGAAATTCGACCATAATTAATAAATAATTTTCTTTTTATGCATAATTAAAAAAAATGTGCATTCTGCACTCCTTCTCGATATAAACTATAAGTGTGCGAAATTTCATACTCCTCCGTCCGCGCAATTTTCGTAAAAAGGGGTACAAAGTGTTTGCTTCACGTATTAATATATAAATGTATATCTTTACATACGTTATATATGATAGCTGGAGTAGATGACATTAATAATGGTTTATCATTGACAAAATAAAATGCGAGTAAATGGCGTGTCAAGATGTATATGTTTAAAAACGTTGTATATGGCTGGAGTAGGTTCCTACGGAACCGTAAAACATTATAGATAGATAGATAACTCTTTATTGCGATACCAAACAGAAAAATACAAAAATAATTATTTAAAATAAAAGGCAATACAATGGGCGGCCTTATCGCTAACAGCGATTTCTGCTAGTCAACCTTTGGATGGATTGGACTATAAATAAACAGAGAATGTTGGTGTGGTGTTACTGCAAATATAATTCTATACCGACATAACCTTTAAATAAACTAAATATAATACATAATACCTAGGTATAATAATAAACATATAAATCATAGCACAAAAATAGGTATTATATATGATATCAACAATATAACAATATATTATAAATAAAAATGTTATGTTGGTTTGTGTACGCTTCAAAAACTCAAAAAGTTCTGCACAGATCGAGCTGAAGTTTTAGTATGATATTTAATCCGCATCAAGGGTTGTTTTTATCTATTTTTTTTATACTACATCGAAGCGTGGCGGGGTACAGCTATTATATTATAAATAGCATCAAAAATATTGACCACTTCAACTCTTTACTTCATTAGACGTAGGCATTCAATAGGTATTGCTAATTAAGTAGTTCCTACTAATTAGTAGGAAGTTTCTCAAAAAAAAGCAAACTTAGGTAACTACCTAAATGATAACGGCGTTTATTATAGGAAGCTAATTAGTATAATTTGGTTTTCAAAGAAAATTGACCTAATCGTCTAGAATCGTCGGCGCCTTTACAAATTATCTAATGATTATAATTTGCAACTCCAGTAATGCTCGTACAAAGGTCTACAGTCCACTAAAGCGTAGCTATACAAATTACAACACCAAGTTCAAAAAGATTCAAAATACAACGGCATAGATAATAGAAACGACCCTTAATGTAATCTTTACATACTATAAAACAAATCTGTATATCCGCTAACTTTTCCTAAATCACGTAACTAATTTAAATGCGGCAGATAATAATACAGTAATATAATAATAATGCTAGACATTTAACACAGCATCATCTTATTGGAATCACATGCCTGATATACTACCTATACTATACTATATATATATATATTGTAGATACATATATATTATACCTACATAAAAACACCCAGACCCTTGACAAACATCTGTCCCGTGGCGCGTACCTTCTGCAAAAACCTACTTCACCCTTTGCGCCATAGAGGTCTTCAAAAGCTGTATTACATATTTTCTTACTAGTATTGCTACATTGATGATTACATTTAAAAACACGGGTTTTTTGTAACGGTAGAGGTACCGGCGCTGTTTCGATTCTTCTAGAGAAACTTCAGGCGGGTGAGTTTGATCCGCGCTGGCTTTCTATATGAATCAAAACAGCGTTAATTTCATCGACAAAATAAATAGTGAAAACCACGAATGTGAATTCACAAAATCACAAATGTTTTAAAAGTCAAACTTTTGTCTACCAGTTTTACCGTACACAATAGCACGAACTTAGCTGGCTAATATCTTTAGTTGAATAAAACCTACATGTGACACTCTGGACTTGTGCTTGACACTATTACCTGAGACCATGGTGACAGATAATACTTTTTATACTGTTCCATATTTAAAAGTAAAAACATTTATACATAGAATTTAATATCTAAGAATATAATTCTGCGTTTTTGCAATAATGCTTTAGCAGACATTGAGCCTAAAAATATACGTGACGAATTCGATTCGCATTTTTTGAGTCGCCAATTTAGCTAAATCAACAGTAATTTTGAGGATTACACATTTTTGTTGTGCAAACGCATTGTCACGGCCCGCGCATACTTAGCTAAGCACTTTTTATGCGGAAATTGTAAAGAAGTCCGCATACCACAATCGACCTCATTTGTTAAAAATGCTTTTAAAATGAATGTTTTACTAATAGTTCTTTTTTTTCGCAGGAATGTTAAGTTGTGCATCCCCCGCCGGCATGCCGCCTGCGCCTCACGCCGGTCACCCCCAAAACTGGGGCTCCTTACTCCATCCTCCACAAGTTGTAAGTTACTCAAATGATATTCCATCTTACACCATAGTTTAATCATATTTTATGAGTTTTAAAAAGCCATTCTATATAAATGAATGCTTGCATACTTACTAAACCTGAAATATATTATCTAGACTTACCTACTTACCAGCTCAGAATACTTATCAGTTTTTAATTTAAATCTTTGTTCATAGAAATCAGAGCCGATGGATGATGCAAGCTTCGCAAAGGAGCAAACCAGCGGGTTCTACTCAGAAGGATTCCACAGCTCGTCTCCTTCATCCAGCAAGGACTCAAACGGACACTCTCCCCGCAGCGTCGGCAGTTCCGAGCCATCACCATTCTATGACTCTATGCCTTTGAAAGCGAGAGCTAACTTAGGTATGCATTTGGATGCCTTTCGCAACGGACTCCCGTACAGCCTTCTAACGCCGCCTGGATTCGAACCACGCTCCAACGATGGAAGGGAACAATCCCCAGGATACGAGAGATACTCACCCAGGGGCTTAGCGGCACCCACTCACGTGTCCACTCCTATAGCCCGCGCTGATGCCACACCGCCCAAATCACCTAGAACACCCTGCTCACCAGACAGGGATAGCGAGAGACGGTCCTTCGAACGCTTCCATGACTCAGGCTTCGACGGTCAGGGTAAGGATCACGGCGATGACGGTCGCGATGGCTCCGGAATGGACGAAGACGACGACGAACCAGGTCTGCGCGTCCCCGCAGTGAATTCACACGGCAAAGTTAAAACATTCAAATGCAAGCAGTGTGACTTCGTCGCCGTAACCAAACTCAGTTTCTGGGAACACAGCAAGGAACATATTAAGCCGGAGAAGATGCTGAGCTGTCGCAAGTGTCCGTTCGTGACCGAGTACAAGCATCATCTCGAGTACCACATGAGGAACCACATGGGTTCCAAGCCGTTCCAGTGCACTCAGTGCTCATACTCTTGCGTTAACAAGTCAATGCTGAACTCACACTTGAAATCGCACTCCAATGTGTATCAGTACCGATGCGCAGACTGCAACTACGCTACCAAGTACTGCCACTCCCTAAAGCTTCATCTCCGCAAGTACCAACACAACCCAGCCATGGTACTAAACATAGATGGCACCCCTAACCCTTTGCCTATTATCGATGTGTACGGAACACGCCGTGGACCTAAACAGAAGCCATTCTCTAAAATGTTTGAGCAGCAGCCGCCAACAAACAACAACCAGCCTGCTCCGCAGCATCCGCTTTTCGGGAGTCACTTCCCCGTCAACCTGCCTTACTTACCACCAATGCTACCCCACTCTTTCTTATTCCCACCGAACAACTACGAGCATAGGACATCTCCTAAGCAACCAGAAATGGAGAAGCGAACTCCGTCGCCCCCACCATCTCTATTACACCAGCGCTTAGCTTACGAGCGTCCTTCCGAGACTGGAATCACTTCACCGCCGACACAATCTCCAGTTGGCTTACCCACTACACCGATAGCGCATAGAACATCCCCAATCCAAAGAGCCTCTCCTCCATCCGTCGTTCAAACGAACGACGCTCTAGATTTGACTAGCACCAAAACTAGTGAAGCTGGAACACCTCCTCCTACCCAAGAACGCACCACTCCCGTGACTCCTACCACCGCATTGAAGAACAGGAGGAAAGGGCGCGCATTCAAACTGCAGCCCGCTGCTTTGAGGCTTCAACACGAAGACGAGAAAGTTCAGAACTTGGATGTTTCAGAGTCTGAGTCTGAGGCGTCTGTTGAAGTACTGACGAGAACCGCTCCATGTTCTTATACATGTCAGTTTTGTGACATAACCTTTGGAGACCTGACAATGCATACCATCCACATGGGATTTCACGGGTATAACGACCCGTTCATGTGCAACAAATGCGGTGAGAGAAGTGCTGACCGCGTCGCTTTCTTCATTCACCTCGGGCGAGCTCAGCACTTAAGCTAGATCCACTCAACTCAGCATCTGAGCTAGGTTCCCTCAGCTCTGTTCTGCTAGACAAGTACCAATCAAACCGTTATTCTGTGACCTTTAAAAGTATAGATAACAAAAGTTGTTTAACTTTTTGACGCACAATGTAAATTTCATGCATTTAGCAACGCTTCGACTGTAACTTGTCTAATAGCAGTAACATAAGTTTACATAACTAGTCAAAGCTTGCTCGTAGCATGTACTTACGTACCTACCTATTATATTTGTAAAAAAATAATTTATTTCAGTTTGTATGCTGTATGTAAATGAAGGCCAAAGACAATGTTGGAGAACTTTTTACTGTATGTAGGTACAAAACTTTTTGCATTGTAGAATTTTGCTTTGTTACCGAATAAAAATAGTTTGTTTAGTAGATAAGTATGTTTGTAAGTACCTACATAATTAAGTATAGGTGTAAATATATTTGTATTTTAATATAACTGCCTCAATGATAATTTAGAAATTGTGTAGAGCCTAGATGAAATAGTATATTTTATAGTATTAGTTAAAGGGAGCCAATTTAGAGTCCCATTTAAAACAACATTATCAAAATAAGCATGAATATAAATAGATTTTTCCTTTGATAGTTAACTGTATATTAAATACCTACCACGTGTAGTTAGGTAAAGTGACCAATGTCAAATAAGACTGTAAATTTTAAGTACAATAATAAAATTCTCGTGGTTTTAAAATTAGTTTTAAGTTATTGTACATTTAAAAACGAAGCGGTAATGTTACCTATTAGTCATTATGTGTTACATTGTTAAAAAACATACACAATTATAATGTATTATGAAATAAGTGAATCAGAGTGTATTTATATCGATCGAGAAAAGTATATTTAATTTATTTATCCTCCATGGCTTAGGTAATGGTAGTTTAATAATTATAATAATTTAAGCCTTGTTTGTGTAGAATAAAAGCAGTGTGTGCTTAATTGTGTGATGTACTAAGAACAAAATGAGTCATGTAAGTACCGCGGTAGTTAAAGTAAACATCGTAGGTACGATTTTTTGTTTGTGAGTTCGACGCGTGCGCATAAAAATTAAATTGAATTTTATTCAGTCCTGTATTTTTATTTGAAACAAAATATATACGTAGTCTGTTATTTTGTACATAATGCACATTTTTTAAACTCCTCAGAATAAGAGCGATTTCAAAAATGTCACCTAACCAATAAATAAATAAATATTGGAGGACATTGGACACACCATCTAGCCCCAAACTAAGCATAGCTTATGATGACCAGATGGCTGATAGAATACATATATATATATATTTAAAATATATACATACTTATAATAATCTATTACACAGAAGCAACACCTATGTTTATCACACAAATATTTATACTGGGAGGGAATCGATCCCTCAACCTACAGCGCAGAAAGCAGAGCTACTACCAACTGAGCTGGCAGGCCAGTCAAAAACACTATATTAAAATCGATTGCTCACGTCATACACTTTATAAATACGATTTTTTTGTGGATGGCGTCAATACATCTGTACTTGAACCACGCCGTAACGACTGAACAAATTTCGAATTTTGGTATAGATAAAGTCTGTGGCCTGGGACAGAATATAGTATACTTTTTATGTAGGTAACACGTCTGCGAAACCGCGGGCAGATGCTTAAAGCAATTAATTGAGAAAGATTAAAAAATGCATACATTTTTGAAAAACAGGCCTTATTTACGGTTTGGTCCACGTTCGTAACTAAGATTTCATAACTAGTTATATATCAGGATTTTTTTTCACTGTTTTATAACCAGTTATTAAACAAGACTTTTTTCAACTTTTATAACGAGAACCTCTTAGTCATGTATGGTCTCCTAGTACATTAGTCAAATTAGCACTGGCGCTTCGGCGGCCACTGCCGCTGCACGCTCGCTTTGCTCGCTCGCCTTGCGCGTTGTTTTCTATACTTTAACATAACCTAACTAACAGGTTTCGATCTGATTTAACTTTTTCTCCTGACTCTACTCTGTCCCGGTCGCTAATTTGTCCAGTGTACCAGGAGACCATACATGACTACGAGGTTCTCGTTATAAAAATGGAAAAAAGTCTTGTTTAATAACTGGTTATAAAACAGTGGAAAAAAATCCTGATATATTGTTATATATCAGCATTTTTTTATTAGGATTGTGAGGATGGTAAATGAAAAATTAGGTAGGTACTTACATAGTAAATAAAGTTTGGTCCACGTTCGTAACTAAGATTTCATAACTAAATAGTTATGAAATCTTAGTTATCATCATAATGAAATACTAAATGGGGTACATGTTTTCATTTTCCATTTCCCTCTATCTAGCTCTAGCTCAGTACACCTCAAAATCATGATGCACATGTCAACTTAAGCATAAAAAATAGTCCCTCCATAAATAACAATTATATTGCGAAGACAATAGAAATATGTTATCTTTAGACTGTTTGTTCCACGTGTATTTCTTGCGGCACGATGTTTTGCATTAATTAGTTCTGCATGTAAAAAAAACTTACGGATTACTAAGTAACTAAGATTTTTGTGATCGAAAAATATACGTGTTATACCAGTACTCTGAAATAGTGAAGGGAAATATGAGGAAACTAGTACGTCCTAGAACCTAAAGAGTCCGAAGACATGTGAAAAGTGCACGATAGGAATCATTGAGACGCACTTTAATCCTGGTAAAATAACGAATTAACTAATAAATAAATAAATAAATAAGTACTAAATAATGCCGGACATTTCACACAGCATCTTCTGGCCCCAAAGTAAGTAGAGCTTGTGTTATGTGTACCACATGACTGATATACTACATATATATTTTATTACATTTTAATTAATTTTAACGTCACAGACTACATCTGTTATACCAAGTTACTTGCAAATCTGTTCACCTGTTACAACATGATTGAGCCACTATCAAACATACATGTAAACATCGAAACAAACTCTAATATTTAACCGACTTAAAAAAAGGAGGAGGATCTCAATTCGTCGGAATCTTTATTATTTTAAGGAAGGTTCACCGATATTTCAAAACGCGCGAACCGATTTGGAAAATTCTTCCCAGGTGGTCCCATTTAAATTTTATCGAAATTGGTCGAACGGCTTTTAGAAAATCCTCAAAAACATAAAAAAATTATACATTGATTATATTTTCGCTTACTCCAAAACCTCGCTGTCGCATTGGAGAAGTGCGTTTAGTTGGTCTACTCAAATTATATTTAAACAAACTACATCTACTTGCCACTAAAATGTTTTTATATTTTATGTAGTCTGTTTTCTTTTTAGTTTTTAAAACATAATTATAATATTAGTAGACATAATATAAGCTATTCCATGCTATAAGCGATTCACTAACTTTATTCGTAAGTACTAAGTTTCATCTAAACCTGCCCAACCGAGGTCTTGATAACGTGGAGCAATAACGGTGAAAATCGGTTGACGAGTTGTTTCTCTGCGATCTTCACTATCATTGTTAGCAGTTCTGCACTGTAGATGTCTGCCATTAGTGCTTGACAGGATTTCAAGCTATATTACAGTAACCACCGAACCATTACAATAACTTTTCGTTTGACTGGGGTCAACTATTGCGTTGTTAGCATCCACTTTTCTGCGCACGTCAAAATCCCTTAATTTCCCTGAAATTCCACACCATGCAGGTTTTATTTTAATTCGAAGTTCATTAGAACGGCAATTCATTTTTTAAAGACCTATTAATATAAGGAAGTAGAAGTTTGTAGTGTTGTTGGGAACCGTATCTCAAAATAGTTTTACTGACGGATAAGTAGTATATATATGAGTGCTTTATGATAAATAACACGGATAAAACCGCAAAACATACAACTTGTATAATTAAAATACCATGTCACCAATTTATAAGCTAACCAATACCTAAACTGGTAAAATATGGTGAACGGTCTGTCGTGAACATGAAATGTTTAAAGAAAACATGAATATTTATAATTTATGCTATTTCCGAACACTTGCAAAAATAGTTGACGTAACATATTGAATTTAGACGGTTTTAGCCCAAAAATGAGATTTTTATTTTTGGTTTATCACTTACTAGCATTTGTCCACGGCTTCGCACGCATGTTTAGCTGTTTAGGTACGAAGTTACATGTAACATGTTGGGGAATTTCGTAGAGAAGTGCTGCATTAGGCGAGATAGAGTTACGAGATAGAAAGAGATGCAGTATGTAGGTGAATAAAATGATCGGCACTAAGCACTTGTTCGAGCTAAATTACACTTTGTTGCGTCGTAAAAAGAGTCGCTATTTATTTAAAAAAAATCGTGGAGTTCCATTGTAGGTATACTTGTACCTACTAATAAGTATTGAGTCTCTAAAACTTCCATTCGGATTTGGCTGTTTGTTTACGGAGTTACCTACGAGTTATATCTTAGGTTTAATGATACGGATGACAATAATAACTGACGCTGCGTCTCTGTAAACAGGCCACGAAGCTGATCCTAATTCGAAATCTTCATCTTATCGTGGCACTAGTTATTTAGAACCAGTGTGGTAAAAGGATCAAAGTGCGCCTCAGAGGCTTTAGTTTTATTGAATTTTATAATAGGTTTCCCGCTAGCGACTTCGTACGCACGTTTTTAACTCGTCTCGTTGCGTATTTTCAAACCATGCAGTTTTTAAAAAATGGCGTCGAAGATGAGTCATCGCGTCGATAATGTTAAATTGTATGTTATGCCTACAGCATCTATCAACAGTACATAACTGCAGAAGAGTTTTTATGAAATATCATAATTATAAACTCATTACACATTAAAAAGATTCTAAACCTCCTCAATTGTGAGATTTATTACTCAAAAATAAAATGGCGAGGAAAGATGGCGCATTTTGAAAATGGAGCGTATTTTTTTTTTTTGTGTGCGCTGCCTTTTTACTAACGTTTTGCATGGCTTTTCAATAGCAGGCGGGAGCGAGGTGCATGCGTCTGCATCGTGTCTAACTCATTAGGAATAGATTGGCGGAATATAACTAAATATTTGTCTATCTATTTAAGGTTTTATATTAAGTAGGTAATTAATTTGTGTAGTGTATCTACATAAAGTGCTATATGTAATTATCATAACATATCAAACTGATTAATCAATAGTTTCGAATTGAAAGAACTTTTTTGTTTGAACCAAGGTTTCCTACAAATATTATAAACGTAAAAGTTTGTATGAATGTTTTGCAATTTGTATGTTTGTTTGTTATTCACGTAATAATGACAGCCGATTTCGATGAAACATGGTATAGTATACTCGTAGATGTAGGACCTGGATTAACGTAGAGGTAATTTATATTTACGGGGGTAAAGCCGCTGGCAGCAGCTTGCTTAAAAAATATGGTACAGTACTGAGTAACGGAAAATTTCCTTACATGTGTGACCTCGCAATGCAGAGTAGGTACCTACTTATAGTACAACCTAGCTACTTGTATTACTATGTTTGCTTTTCGTCATTTCGTTTCGCTTTTTAACTCCCGACGACCAAAAAGTGTGTAACCTACTTAATTATTTCTTTTTAACTTCAGAAAAAAGTTCTTGCTACGTCAAAAAGTATTCGATTTCTACTGAACGTCCCATAAACGTAACGTAAAAAAAATATTGACTGTAAAGTCGGTTTACGGACGATGATTTTACGTGATAACGTCATAAGAAAACATTGATGAAAAATTGCAAAGGTACTTTTAACCTATTGAGATGTGTCACAAGCCGAACGCTTCGGCCGATCATGCATCTCTATCGCTTGTTCCGCGCTCTCGCTTGCACGCTCGGCTCAGGCGGAACGTGACAATTTTTCGTGCTTTCGTGCGTGCAGCCGGCGTTCATCCATTTATAAGACGTTATCTTTTCAAAACGTAACTATGATGACAACTAATTATTGACTAATTTCTTACACATGTTAATAATCACTGTAGCTGAGCGGTTGAAAGAAAACACTGACTACTTATCAAACCCTACGTCTTACATATTTTTGTGCTCTACATTCAAATCTATAATATTGTGTGTCACTTGTTGATATCACCCATTTTCATGATTTTTAACTTCGTTTCTACCGGGGCTCCTATCCTACGACACTTCTCGTCACATTTGGTATAAATTCCAACGTTCGTTACTTCTACGTGGTCCAAATCATTTTATCCTTCCTAGAAGGTTAATACGTTGCATTTATTTCATTTTGGAAATATATTTATCAATAATAAAAACCATTCAACCCACCGAAGGAACGTCCCAATTGTCGCCTGACCCAAATCCAACGGATGTAGATACCAAGTGACTGTACGGACTCAAAAAAATGTTAAAAAGAATTCGGCTAACTCCAACCATACTACTGGAACAAAAAATAGATGGATACATATGAGTTTTGCAAAAAAAATTAAAAATTATTAAGGTTGGAAAACTTACGCCTATTTGATTGAAATAAACTACATACCTAAAGAAGTTTAAGTATATATATTTATATTAGTACTTATCCAAGTAGCTTAGAAAATAATTGTAGTCAATGTAAACAAAAAATATTATTAACAATTTTATTAATTAATTAAAGTGTATTTCACCGTGCCTTTGTACTTAATACCTACATAGTACATACCTAATCCCTTAGATACTTTTCAACTTGATAAGTTTTTTAAGAAAAAATACATCTAATTATTACCACAGAATTACTGATTATAATATGCTCAAATATTTACAATTCAATTCAAATTCGACTCCACTCATTTATATTTTCTATACATTCCTGTAAAACCGAATCGGTGGCTCTGCACTATTATAAAAGCTCTTTTTTGGCAAGTCCGTGCCTACGCAGGTGGCACTGCCAATGCAGGCTGCACTTGAAAAAATCAAAGGACCTGTATTTAAAACACGCATTTGAATCGCAAAACCTTTGAATACGAACTTTTTGGTTGGATACTTAGGTGTAACATTCAACCTTTTTTATGTAGAAGTGCTGTGTTCTTTATTTGAAAGTGCACACGATAGGCAGATAAATCACGTAAGGAACAAATACTACTTTCAAACTACCAACTACCTTTTAAAAGTAAAAAAACCCATTTGATAGAAATACTTAAATACCTACAGTAACTTTTTTCCTTGGAAAAAATTACATAGCACCGTACTTTTCAAGGAGATAATATTATTGTATATTACTTTGTCTAAATAACATAAAATTAATGTTTGGAGTTTTAAGTTTTATTAGACAGTTTATTTGATTTTTGAGTGTTTTATGTATATTTAGTGATATTTTTTTTCATTTTTAAAATAAAAGTGAAAAATTAAATGAGCTGCTAGAGAAATCCAAACCCCCAGAACTTCAACATTTTATTAAAAAAGTAGCAAAATTATCTTCTAAATTCCGAAAACATTAAGCGCAAAATAACGTACTATTGACTGCTAATTTGTGATTCTTCACACACACCTCCATTATAAAAGGTAACATGATTAATGATTATTTTTTTGTATTGTATGTGGTCTTATTAGTTTTTATTTTTTAATTACTCATTTTTTCAAACAATGATTTAAAATGAAAAAACTAACCTGACTCTCGCATCGAACCAATGCAGCGCGCCATATATTATATTTGACAAACCGATTTCAATATGTCGGAACGATAACGTCGTTGTTCGTCAAATAGACAGTTGTTTAGTTGTACGAAATTATGATAATCGTCTGTGGTAATAGATTGCGACATCGATCGGCAAAAGCAATGTCAGTCGTTCCATCGTTCAAAACGAGTCGAAACGATGTGTCTAGTCTAAGGGTAGGGTAAGGGTTTTTACACGACTATTGTCCCGATATAACGTTTATCGTTTTACAGAGGATGGATTTTTTCAATTTCATACCAAAAAGTTTTAAGATTTTTTTGAAGTTGAATTTGACTGAAATCATTTAACTTGAATCAATCAAAACCTATACCATATGCCACGGCGACCACATACGGACTCATTCCAGTCTATTTTTTTTAATAAATGTGAAAATTGCTGTTTTTAACGCAAAGAGGCGGTGCGGAGGCGGCACGCTCCGAAACCTCATACGGTCTCGATTTTTTCTTTTTTGCCGCAACATGCCAGCTGCTGTTTGATGACCACTCATGCTGTCCAGTTTTTTAATTTTAAGGATAAGTGATACTACTATTGGGGATACTTTGAAGTAGGTACCAGATGTTTAAGGTTATATTCTCAGAAAGATCAATATTTTGAGGCTGCAAAAATAATGAAATAAAATATAATATAAAGTTCTTATTCTTTAAAAAACTAGCGCACATATTTATTAATGATTAAATAGATATTCCTAAAACATTTCAGTCAAACAAATAAACAAAAATAATTTTATTCATATAATTGAAATGTTAAAATCTACTCACAAAAATAAAAAAAACTTTAAAAAAACTCTTGTAATAAAACTACGCCTACGTGCTTATCTTCACTAAACCGAACATCTGCATTATAAAGCCATTTTTTACACTCAAATCCGTATTTTTTCAAAAGTCCTAATCCCCAAAACAAGCGAGGGTATTATTAGAATTTCAATTTTGGCGCGTTCTAAGAAGAGAATGACAATCAAAGTCATGATAGCAGTTTCCAGCAGTAGGTAAAATCTACATTTTACAATTATACAAGCCATTTAAATAAATATATAGGTAGGTACTAAGTATCTAAAATATATCTATAGGTAAACGGTCCATAGATAGCTCAACTGTTGCACAGGTATTTCATATTATTCTGTACATTCTATAAATAATGATTTTACAACTAAAACCCAAGTTCGGAAATCAATGAATTTACTTTACTAAACTTATATTTCATTAACTTAATTAACATACAATAAAAAATCATATGTTCTATGAGTTATCTCTAAAATAAAAATAAAATTTTTGCTTATAGATTTTTTGAATGTTTGTCCGTATTGGGTAAACTCAATAAAATCACAACATATTTTATAATTATGTCATGTATAGAAGCTACATACAGCACTATTTTTTTGATAAAAATGGAGATCCTTACGAATATTGCAATATTGTAGGTTATTGCAATATTTTTTTGCAATTTTTGATACATTGAGTTGGTCTCAATGTATCAAAAAATTTAAGAGTCAAATGCCAAATGCTACTTTAAAAGTCATTATCAGGCGTGCACTGCAAAAACTATTGATGATACATAAAATAATGTACTATTGTTTATAGTACTTACTCATTATTATCCACAAAAAAGTCAATGAGGCTATATATCTAACTATTAAAGTTAAGTACAGACGCGCGAACGAGGTCGTGGGCGTTTCAGTAAGTTTATTAAATTACACATAATTTTCACTCAAAACGGGATATTTATGGCATTTTATGGGATCATGGCGCATGCAACTGTGCCGAAATATCGAGAAGCAGAAAAACTCATATATCATGGTAAATATCTTGTTTTGAGTGAAAATTATGTACATTATAAATGTTACATTTTAAGTTTCCAGGTAGTCAGTCACTACTTGTACTTCCTGAATATCGATACTGTGCCGAACAGCAACACTTGCTAAATCCATCGACACATGCCTCTCTATTATTTCATAGACACGTGTTCCGCGTTCGTTCTACCCGTTTTTTATTTGACGAATATAAATCCTCTTTTCGTGGTAAATTATTTACTGATAGTTATCGATCCAGTTATTTTAACTTTTTTATATAAATTATATAAGACTAGCTGATTCTGATCGCGACTTCGCAGTATCTACCTACCTACATACAAATTTGCCTATTGTGCAATTCGTCTCTGACTATATAAAATGAAATGAATTTGTAAAAATTACATACCAATTTCGAATGATTTCTAGAATCAGTTGAAAGAAAAAACGACATGTTTTTTTTCTAAAATATAACATAAAATAAATCTACATTCTGCACAAAAAAAAGAACTCTAATTATATTATTTTATTCTTACAGCGTGTTATTCTTATAAGTACTTCAACTGAATCTGAGACTTTGACGAATCCAGTCGAAGAGAACTCGACTGGATTTCCCGTAGTAGTGCAGAAACATATAAGATGAGGTCGCCCTCCTATCGTGCAATCGACACCTGAGCACCGCAAGCCGTCACGCCAGGGATTATGGCGACTTCGACACAATAAAATGTCTAACAGAATGGTTAACCTTCATCGTGATAAGGTTTTCAAGACAGGTAACAATAAGTACTTCCAGCTTTATTTAGTTTTTATTTATTTTTGATGCGACAACTTCTTATGGGTGGGTAAACCGCTTCGTTACGTAACGCGTTCTGGTCTGGCTTTCCTTTCTGTCACGCATATGGCAGCGGTAGGCAGGCTCCTCCTCTCTCACTCTAACCCACAGCGCTAGTTAGATTAGTTTAAGTTATCACTTCGGTCGGGCGTCCCGACGCACACGTTTTTTTCCGTTATACGAAATATTCTTAAATAGTATATAAAAAACTGAAATTTATAACCGTCAGCTAATTATAATTTACATAATAATTAACCGGGGAGCCAAATTCACATTATTATTATCTATACATTATGTAGGTATCTGTGTGTGTTAATGAGAAACTTGATTCAGCTTGCGGCGTGGTACACATGGTATCTAAATAGAAGTATGTCCTTCCTCAAGATACAGTTTATCTCCTTGCCAAATTTAATTAAAATCCGCAATAGGTTAATCATTGCGGATCATAGAATCACAGAAAATCAGACATACAGACAGAGAGACAGAGACACTTTAAATTTAAATAAATAATAATAATAATAACGTCATTGAAAACAGTAGATTATAGAGAGTTATAGTTACAGTAGATTTATAGTTAGTAAGTTGTAGCAGCCGTGTTTTTAGCCAGACTGTATTTAGTGAATGCCTATTTGGATAATAGATATTCAAGATTTTAGGTTTCGACTAGAAAAAGTAAATAAGGCATTTATGGGGAACACGGTGCGCTTCTATAATAAGCTTCCTAAAAATGCTACTAAACTACCTATTAAGAAATTTAAAGCATACATAAAAGGTAGTCTTTTGAAGAAAGCTTATTATAATATAGATGACTATATTATTGATAAGAATGCATGGCCTCATGTCGCTCTGCCGTCAGACAGTTAACCGACACACTTGAAATGAATAAACTCTCTTGTATTAGTATTTCGTAGTTAAGGTAGTTATAAGATGGATCATATAAAAAAGCGCTAGGACCAAGACGAGTTTCTTGCCAGTTCTTCTCGGGCTTGGGTTAGGATGAATTGGCACCTAAATTCACCTATTATGTAAGACGTTTCAATGTGATCCTTGTGATTGTATTGAATAAAGTATCTTTTGACTAGACTTGACTTGGTTATATTTACTCGATTACATAAATTTATTATATTATGGATGACAAAGAAATTATAATTCTTCAACGACAATTCACACTAATGGATATGGATAAATACACATAAGTACCTAGTTGCTTATCATAATCTATATAATAAAAATCAATTGCTGTTCGTTAGTCTCGCTAAAACTCGAGAACGGCTGGTCTGATTTGGATAATTTTGCTTTTGAATTATTTGTGGAAGTCCAGGGAAGGTTTAAAAGGTGAGTAAATATGAAAAAAATGCTTGCTTTTTTATTTATTGATTCTGAGGTGGTACGAAGTTTGCCGGGTCAGCTAGTAAATAAATAAATTTCACACAGCATTATCTAGCCCCAAACTAAGATTGTAACTATGAGAACCTGATGACTGATAGAATCTATTAAATATTATAAATGCGAAAGTAACTGTCTGTCTGTCTGTTACATTTGTCATGCCTAAACCGCTGAACCGATTTTGATCAATTTTGGTATAGAGATATATGGTACTTTGGAGAAGGACATTAGCTACTTTTTTGTAGGTACCACGCTGCGAAGCCGCGGGCAGCTTCTAGTCCTTATATGTTTTAAAATACCTACAGATTAGTGATACTCTAATAACACCTAGACAGAAAAAACCTATAATTAATAATACATATTATACCCACCTATTTAAAGGTAGTTGTTTGTAGACTTAACTTCTTAAGTGAAGTTAGAAAAAGCGTTAGAAATAAATACTTGCCTGTTGTTTTATTTATTTCAAATGTGATGAATACACGAGCCATTCCGCCCTTCTGGCTCCAGGAGCTTTAATAAATGCACTGATTGGAAATTCAGATGAGACTGGCCGAATTTATGGTTACTCACCCTCTTTGCTATTCCACCCTCCTTGCTTATACCTATCTTTAAATCAGTATGCAGGTATCCTTTTTGCTCAGGCGTTATTTTTATAGGGCGGCATTGACGATCTTTTTTATTTTGGCGAACCAAATATTAAAAAAAAACATATAATTATTTTACGTTGAGAATCCCTGTCAAGAGATGTCGGGATTATTTATTTAAAAGAAAGTTTTTATTGTAAAAAGTACGGAAAGGAAATGCAAAAACGCGAGTACCTGCTTTAACACTGTCCCTTTACAGCCACATGCACATTCCATTTTTAAATGTTATTCCAGTGATTGCCATATTACAAAAATATCTTTCATACCATCTTTACCAGAATGAAAAAAATCGTTTGTCATAATAGCAGACTCTTTGTCCAATTAAAGATGGAGAAGGGATCTCTAAAATAATGTTCCGGATTTAAATCCTTTATGCATGGATGTACCACATTTTTTTATTAAAACAAAATGCGTGTAGGTACTAGTACTTAGGTAGGTTCCTACATAATCCAAACTGCATCCAGTTCCGCATGAATATTTTTTTTATTTTTTGATCTGAACTGATCCAGCAATATAACATACCACCTGATGGTAAGTGGTTACCGTAGGTTATGACGTTTGCAATACTAAGATGTATGATGCATGATGACGTTGACATTTACAAGCGATTATATTTTTATAATCGAATTTATCCATTTTTTTGTGCTTTTTATGCATCGGATAAATAAAATAGATCACAAATAGACATAAGAAACTTAGATATTAAGGACTTTAGCAAAATAAGGCCATTTTTATAATTCAAATCTTATTATATTATTGACGAAGCTTAATTAATTTGATATGTTATTTAAGGTATTATGTCTATTGAGTCAAAAATATCTTTTTTTTTATTGTATGTAAGGTAAATAATCAATGGATCTCATTTTATCTGTATTTATTTTTTATTTTTTTATTTTATTATTATTTTAAATTACAATTACATTGTCTTAACAGTACGAACACCAAAACGACAACGGAATCACATAGCACATAAATACCGTGTAGCAGCATCTGAGAACTTCGCCAAACTAGAGCTAAATATATCAATATCATCAGATTCACATAGGCCGTTGATAACACGAAGGGCTCGCCTGAATGGTGCCTCACTCAGGAGGTTAGTTCTCGCGATCGGGATCGCGCGCCCACATAGTTGTCAGGCACGCACAAACCGACACACATCAGCACCCGCGGATTGTGCACCATACCTCTAAGTAAACGAAAAATATACATAATTAATATAATTTCCAACCTCACTTCTAATTTAGTGTAACCTACCATGCCTAAAACAAATAAAGAAGGATACATTAATGGGTAAAATGGATCTAATTGTAAAAATGTGACTTTTCCTACTGAACAAAATATATGAAAAGGTACAAAAATGTTTGAATTTGAATTTTTATCACACGCACTTTGCACGTTCTTTTGTCTATTTGTCCAGTAATTCCAGCTCATCAAAGCTAAACACAGTAATGCTTTACTGCTTTGAAGGAAGAATATCTGGCACTCTGATCTGAGCTGGTACCCACCAGAGGGACTCTTGCTGTAGCGTCCTACCTCCAAGTATCAAGGTTTGATTGTAAGTATGTTTACTAGAAACTTTCCTTTCGACTCCTTTCTCGAAGGTAAGGTAATTTAACAAACCGTCTTCTTATAATTTACATTTTATTATTTTAAGTCATTGTGACAAACGTGAACGACATAAAAATGTAACCCGTCAATAGCAAAACGGGTACAAAATGCAAATCTCCGTGTTTGAATATGCAAATATATTACTTTAGTGCCGACAACAAAAGATCGGCACCCGACGTCGTGGCCGGTCGTAAAAAGCTTAGAAAACTTACAAAGAAAATGTTCCAAATATTACCGAAGTTAACGGTACTATAGACTGGCCGATGGTAAAAAAGGGTTGGCCATCAAAAGCACAGTTTTTGCGATCGAAAATCCCTTTAACTTGATTAATGGACAATGGCATTAATTTTGGGGGCTCTATGTTTTTTTAGGTTGTGTATAGATTTAGATGGAATAACGGATCTTTGAACGGCTTTCATGTTTCCGTCCCGAGAGAGATTATTGCGAAAAAGTACAACCGGTAAACAAATACACCGTCTGTTAAATAATGTCCAACCTTTTTCAGTCGGCCAGTCGGCCCACCAAAAACATCTATCATCCAATATTTATCTAGCAAAAGAACCACTTTTTATCATTTTGCATTTATGTTTTCGATTTGTACTTAAACAAAATAAGATCTTTCGTATTTTGTTTGCACTAATATGTAAATAAAAGAAATGTTTTTAAATGTCACATATTAAATTTACTGAATTGACATGTACCTAATTGATGTATTTTATCTCATTGAGAAGCCATGTAATTTGGTGTTGGATAAAACTGAAACAGAAAATCCTAGGAAAATCAATTATTAACAACAAATATTATTTCAAATCTTTCAATAAATAATGTCAGGTACTTACTGTTCAAGGGATTTTAGTGCAAACAAAAAACGATCGTTCGTATGTTACGATATTTTAGTGAGTTCGTTGAAACAACAAAATCAGGGCCTTCCAAGCCTTTTCTAAATCTAAATCTAAATTAAAGATTTAAATCATGATTCTTAAAAATAAATGTGGCAGTTTAAATATTTCCAAATAAATAGTTGTGAGGGTTGCATTGCTTGCAACACCGGAACCACGTCACTTGACATTTGCCCGCCCCAAGGTGAGACCCCAGTGTAAAACACGCACGCGCCGCCGTCCAAAAAACGCAAATTTTATTTATAACTTTTTAAATGAGCCTCATTGCGGAAGCCGCGGTTTTATGATTTTTACCGCAAAAAACGCGCAAGTGACTCTGCTGTTGAACCGTGATTACCCGTGACCATGTGTAGTGATAGATCTAATTGTGATGGGGTATTTTTTGTTGCAGTTTTTTAATTCAAGAAACTTATTTTTGAATTAAAGGCATTTTAAGGTATGTAAGGGACCGATTTATCAATTGTTAGATAACTCTGTGGTAAAAAAGAATTACAGAAAATATTACGAAAACTAAGAAAACTAAAAACTACCCACCTCTCAAATGAAATCTACACTTACTTTTAATCAGGTCGGACTATTGAAAAATCATTCGTTAAGCTGTTGCCCACGGTTTTGTCCGTGTGGTGCGTAGATTAAAAGTAGCATTTACAAAGTAGAAACTTTTTAATGGGTAGTGGTGGGTGTGATTGGTTTGAAACTTATCAATAAAATTTGCCAGAGATAAATTGCTTCCGGGGGTAGGATTTAAGCTACAATTACAAAAAAAACGCGGACGAAGTCGTGGGCAACAGCTAGTTATTTTATAAAGAGACACAATTTTTTATAAAATAACAAACCACGAACGACAACATTTTTGACAACAAGACTTTGTGACGTCTTATTATAAACAAACTAAACACTTGACATTGGCATAATTGTCATCATTATGATACCGAAGAAGAAGAAGACATAAACAGCACATTAACTAATGTGTGATTAGAAGATATACCTACCCCTAGTATCCTATACCTAGAGTCTTACAAAACATTTTATGGTAGAAACTCGGTATAATTATTACCTTTTAAGTATTTGAAATGGGGCCGTGCCTAAACAATAGATCATGATCGTTGCGGTCCCCCACGAAGTTTTTACAATCGTTTTTTACAAAATTTGTCTAACACCTCTAGTTCATACTTCCGTCAACAATAATCTCATGTTAAATTAACAAAAAACCGCTCTTTGAGTTAAATTAGGGGGCAATTTAGATGGGGCGCGCTTAAAAAACTATGGGGGATTTTTTACGAAAAGTTTTTATCGTAAAGTGTGTGTTTAACAAATAAATAATCTGAATCACATAAGGTGCGTTACGTTATTATATACTAACTCTGTATGTAATCACATAATTAGCCAGCGTGACGTAAAAGTAAAGTGTGTCCTTGTCGTTCTAATGTCAATAAATAGAGATGGCCACAGATTTAAACAACACATTACCTATTGTGCGATTAAAAGATACACCTAAAAAAAATATTAAAAGATACAACTTACGTGGTTACTAGATAATAGAAAAAACGTGTGCGTCTCGGAACGCTCGACAGAAGTGATAACTTAAACTAATCTAACTAGCGCTGTGGGTTAGAATGAGGGAGGAGGAGCCTGCCTACCGCTGCCGTATGCGTGAGAGAAAGGGATACCAGACAGGCTGGCGCCGTAACGCGTAACGTAACGGAGCGGTTTACCCTCCCATAAGATGTTATCACTTCAAAACAACAAAGGGAGATGAAACATCACAATAGAATTACTAGTGATCAAACAAATTCAACACCATCTATTTATCAAAAAACAAATATAGTACTTATTAAAAAAAAATAAGGTCTAAAAATCAGGTTACTTATAATCTAGTAAAGCCTTACGAGCCGTGATAATTCTCGTTATAATTACAATATATAGGTATGCTAGAATTATGAAAACCCAACGGCAAATTAGCTGGAAGGGGGGAGTTCACTGGACTATTACAAAATTATGACTTCGAAGTTCGAATACACTCGCGACTAAAACTTTTCAAGAAACCTCACAAAATCTTATCAAGACCTATTTAACGATATGCACCACGATGGGGTAGTAAAAAAAACCTAAGTACTTACTTTATATGTAGTGAATGTACCCCAAAAAAAACATTTTTTCAAAGATTTAATATCATACCTTTGTACCAAAAGTATGTAAAACAAACTGTTAACTTTAATTACGATATATAGTCTGTGAGATAGTGTTCTGATTAGGGACGGACTGACAGACTGACAGTCAACAGGACATGTCAAATCTCCGAGGGTTGCTTGTGGCCTTTGGAACCCTAAACGACTAAGGCTAGTTTCTTGCCCGTTTTGGACTTCAGTACCCACTCGTAAATTCACCTAGCATGTGAAACACACTATGCATGCATCCCACATTGTTCTAGAGATTATATTGAATAAAATTTATTTGAAATTGAAATTGGTAGATAGGTACTCAATACTCACGACCTAGCTAGTTTTATTATGACCGATTTGTCAAACTGCTATATGTTTTATTTGTCTCGTAAAAACGTATTTTAGCAGCTGCCACAGTACACGAAGCCAGTATATGCACGCGTTATCACTCTATCACACAATTGAGCATGTTTTTTTGCAAAACTAGCCAATTTCACGACCCATCAAAGTCGGATATCTTGATTACCTACGAGATGCGTATCAAAATCAGTCTAGCCGATTTTGTGCGCACGCGCAAATCAAGATGTGTAACCGATCGCCTATTTTACCGATACTTCTGTAGCTCGTTGGTAACGTAAGTATAATCCGGTATTTCTTTATGTTGCACTGAAGTTGCTCGTCGGTCAGTCAACAGGCCTTCTAACCTATTGTTCACCTTTTTCGACTTCGGCACACAATGAGGAATAATCTCCAAAAAGTGACCCCAAAGAGAGCTCGACGTGCCGTGGACCATTGATGCGGACAAAACGGCAGCGGTTCCTGTGAAAAAAACTATAATCGCAAACCTATTTATTAAAAATTTTATATAAAGATACAGGATGTTCCACCTACCAAAATGAATAATAAGTGATATTATAAGTAGGTACCTAGATAAAGACCGTCTAGTCTCTAAAAACGAACGAAATCTAAGTTTGACGTGTAGTATCTAATTTATTCGCCGCGGTTTTTTCCACTATTGCGCTTGTATGTGAATATGGAGTTCGACAGAATAGCTCGGAAAAAATCGTCGCGGATTAATCCGCAAACCGCGTTAATCCGTCAAGACTGACTTGACTAATAATTGGGTGACATTATGCTCAGTTTTTTATCCGTTGTCAATCAATGGATAATGTTTCTGTGCGTTGATTGTTAATTAGTCACATTTCGAATTATAATTACTTTTAATTGATTTAAATAAGTATTAAAAATAAGATCCAGAAACTTACTTGTTTCATGGAGAAGTCGCACATATACATAGACTTAAGACACTTATATATATAAATACTACTTACCAACGTACTTGATATATTAATGAACGAGATAAACCATTGTTAATGTGTTTAATAACTATTTCACTTGTAATTACCATTAAAAAAAATATTATACTGTCTTTTTTGGATTGCCTATGTTGCTATTTATTTAATACCTACGTTGGTAACAACTGAAGTCATATACTTATTTTTAAAACAACATTTTATCAGTTCTATTTTTGGTGTTAAAGTTTGTACGTCATAGTTGCACATGTTTTAAGTTAGCACAACTGTTGAAAGACGATGTCGCATAAAATTCTCACCAATCCAAAAATACTTGGTAGATAGGTACTTATTCTTACCTAACATAACACCTTTAAGCTGTTTCTAAGTACCTACTTTCAAGCAGCGATAGTATACCGATACATTAGTCACTCTCGTATTGACTTCTAAATACATAAAGAACTATATATATAGATATAATAATGAATAAAATGTTTCTGTTTAATCTAAATCAACGAATACTCAACGAAAAATTTCATATCTATGCAAATATTATAAATTCAAAAGGGTTTCTATCTGTCCGTCTATTTGTCTGTTACCTTTTTACGGCTAAAAAGCTAAACATCTCATAATTTTATTGTAAATTGTAGGTATCTTGAGAACGAACAAAGCGAGTGTCTCCGTTTCAGCTTAGGCAAAAATGATTTCGTATGTCCGTCTGTCCGGATGTTCTCCTCTACAGGTCGCATTCCTCAACCGACTCTCGTAAAATTTTGTGAGCAGGTTCTTTAACTATATAGAATATTTTTATCGACTCAGTTTTTAGATTTTTTTAAAATGGTGGATATATGGCGTTGAAAACGTAAAATAGGTCATTTTTTCGAGGTCTTTGAGGTCTACAGCTCACAGAGCCACTAGTGTACATAGGTACACATGTACAAAGCTGCGGACGGCAGTTAGTATAAAAATATTGTATGGTCCAAGAACCCCCTGTATAACCGCAATGTGCACAATAATGTAGCCCACTCCAAGTATCGTTGGAGCAGCTTGTCCCGACATGACATAAAGGGATGGCCGCACGCGGCAGAGGACACCTGCTGGGGAAAAATAAGAACAATATGGATTTTGGATATTCAATTAGAGATATTCAGATAGAGATGTCGTATTTCATTATATTGTACAATATGTAGATAAGCTATACACTCAGGAGTCAGATATAAAAAGACGTTATTCTCTATAACAGTCAGTGTCGTTTTTTTATACGAATATGAAAGTCAATATGAAGTCAATCCACAGTCCAAATCTTTGTAAAAGTAAATTGCGAAATCTTTTGTTTGAGGAGTGTTTTTATTTCGTTGATGAGTTTTTTTATGATAAGTGATTGGTGCACCCTTATAGTCGTAGACAAGTAGTACTCGAATATTCATAGCCTCGAATTCGAATATGACAACCTCTGTGGTGCAGTGGGCTAAGGTCTGGCTGAGACGCTGAAGGTTGCGGGTTCGATTCCCGCCGCGGGACAAATGTTTGTATGATCTGCAAGTATTTGTCTCGGGTCTGGGTGTTTCTATGTATAATATGTAGGTATTTATAAAAAAAAAGTATATAAATAGTATATCAGTCATGTGGTACCCATAACACAAGCTCTGCTTACTTTGGGGCCAATTGATGTTGTGTGAAATGTCCGGCATTATTTATTTATTTATTTATTTATAGCCGACCATCGTTTGTCTATTCTAAACGTGATCGAGGCCTTTAGAATTTTCTTGGATTCCCGGTCGTACAAATCATAAAACATAATACATCGAAAATTCAATTGGGTTCGCTAAGAAAATAAATCTCATTATTCAACAAAACATGAACTAAATTATATATTATTGCAAAGATTATTTAATAGAGCTTTGTTATTTAGTATAATGCTTAAACTTTTTATCCATTAGTCGAAGTTATCAAAGTATTGTCTATGTTCTAATATTTGTTCCAAAACAATGACAATTATGCATATAATACTTTTTGATAAAAAAAGATGACTTCAAAATAAAAACTAGATCTTAATAAAGTGACTTCAACAAAAAGCTGAAATAAAAAACATCGTCGAACTTTCTCAATCTAAGCCGCGCGCTGAAAAGCTCAAGAAAAATATCAGAAAATATGAAAGCACCCTCCTCTCGCCGCCCGGGTCGATACAGCCCGGGCGTTTCATCACGTCGATGGGAAAAAGAGGAAAAAAATACATAACTTTTTAGGGGCAGTCTCCACAGTCGCCCCCTCGCCCCACCCTCCCGTTAGGGGGAAAACCCACACACGTACAACAAAAAAATATAAAAATATCGACGCGAGTGCCGCGCGTGCTACAATGGTCGTCTATAAAATATCGTATCAAATTTATATAATGGGAAGTGCTTTTGTTGGAACGAAGGAGCAAAAAACCTATTGATTCGACTTGTGAATGAACATTAGGGATGTTTTGATGGATTTAGTCGACTATGTGGCTCGTATTTACTTTAGTGTTCGTAACGGTGTCTCTTAGCGCTGTGGTAGAACGCGTGACTAGCTTTCTTCGAGTCTACCTTAAAACGTCATCTTACAGTACAACTTTTACAAAAAAATCCTGATGGAAACATTATTTAATCTAAGGTCTATTGATTAGTACCTACATGTATATGAAGTTGCCTGCTTGATAGGGTAAAAATGGGTTAAAAATAACTACGGGGGAAGTCGGTCTGTCGTTATAATGATGTCATGTTGTAACTAGGAAATAATATTTGACTAGCGACCCGCCCTGGCTTCGCACGGGTGCAATGCTGATACTAAATATACTACAGAATGTCTTTATATACAACGTTATCTAAGAGAATGACATAGACTAAGAGATAGACATATACCATTGCGGACTTTTGGGTAGACCTTTTTAAGGTGTAGGTACAATACTGTAGTACATTATTTTAATCTATCTCGTATGGTTCAGCCAGCGTTTGCAATGTAAGCGCAACAAATGTGTTTATTTACGACACCACATTAGAAACCTCTAAAATTATCAGTGTTTCTCTACTATATTATGCATGCTTTATACATATAAACCTTCCTCTTGAATTACTCTATCTATTATTTTAAAAAACCGCATCAAAATCCGTTGCATAGTTTTAAAGATCTAAGCATACATCGGGACAGACAGACAGCGGGAGGCGACTTTGTTTTATAATATGTAATGATGATTATGTCTAGTATTAGGGTATATAGTTTATATTTTATTTACTAGAATAGGATAGGTAACCCGATGATTTCTGCATAAATTGACACAAACCATTAACATTATATTTCAAGAAATATATAACTAAAATATTGATGGACAATGCATACAACACCATCTAGACCCAAATAAGCATTGTTTGAATTATGGTGACCAGATGACTGATAAAATACATATATATTTTTAAATGCATATCTACTATGATACTATATAACATACACGCATGTTCATCACACATAATGATAGTCCTGGGAGAAAATCGAACGCCTAATCTAACTAATATCCGAAAGTAACTCTGTCTGTCTGTCTGTCTGTTACTTTTTCAGACCTAAACCGCTGAGCCGATTTAGATGAATTTTGGTATAGACATACGTAGATGAGAGCTTGGAGAAGGACATAGGTATCTTTTTATGTAGACGCGTGCGAAGCCGCGGACAGCAACTAGTAATAAATAATATAGTGTGCTATAGTACCGTCCCACCTAAGTTTTAAAAAGAAAAACTTGATACTTGTACCTCCACTTCAAATGGAGCGGGAAAACATATTTTTCTTTACATGGTCCTGAGTGCAGCGTTAATACCGGGTTCCACAGTGTCGGAAAGTCGGTACAAAGCCCAAAGCTTGGACAGAAGCCAAATAGCGTCTTTGACGATTCTTTGATGTGATGATTACTCCTTGGTATACCACCAGGTAGTACAAGCACCCTCCCTTTTCTATACTTACTATAAGGTTAGGTACTGCGTAAGTAAACGAATGGTCGCATTCTTATAAAACCACTAGTGGAAGGCCAATGACTTCGTTCGGTAAAAAGATTGACATCATTTTATTCTCATAATGTTTACTCCGTAAGTTCCTGCACATTAAATAGGTTCAGCTGTTACGTGATTGTGTATCTAAGTATTATCAGTATGTAGGTCTAGTGTAACTAACAGACAAGCCGATCTTCTGCTATAATTTTCCATTATACCATCTATACTAATATTATAAATGCGAAAATGTCTCTCACGGCTAAACGGCTGAAAGGATCTTGATGAAATTTGGCAAAAGATGTATTGCATTTGCTCCTTTATGATGGGGAAGAACATACGCTACTTTTTGTCTAAAAATCCACCTTGAAGGGGTAAAATAGAGGATTAAACTTATGAGATGTTCTTTAGATGCACAGAATGCATTCCTTTCTAAAAAAACAAAAAAGGTTCTAAGCATACGCGTACGAAGTCGCGGGTAAATTATAAAAATAAAAACTCAAGTAGATAGCAGCATGATCATAAAAGACAATTAAACGCTCCTCAACGGATCATGCTTCAGCTGATCCTTTCAGCAGCCGTGTCAGGGGTCCAGCAACGGAAGCGGCCATCACCCGTCATCCAAACTACATTGTAATGTCGGAAAAAATACCAACATCTGGCCATTGTCTAGCGGTCGCGGGGGAGTTGTGACTGCGACAGCTATACAGGGTGTTTGATAAATTCAATGCAGGTAAGATATCATCTTCAGCCACGGCTTTGCTATTACTAACGCACGTCTGATGTTCTTATGCGCTATTCATACGACATTTCATCATGAAGTTTATCTGTTTCACTTGAGTGAGAGCTCTCGAAGGCCATGCGCTTATGTAGTAATCAGTAGTGGGTAGACTAGGTGTTGACTAGTGGGTAAATTAGGTTACGTTCTATCGTCCAGGTTGCCTTATTATAAATAATTCACTTATAAAACTTTCGTGAGTTGTACTATACTTTTAATTAAACACGGGTTTACGCAAGTATTATTTTGTCGTTGGAGGCACTGACACTCTTTTGAATCATCTAGAGAATCTTCATCAGGGTGAGTTTGATCCACAGTCCGCTCGTTACCGCTGGCGTTCGTTAACTGAGAAAGAACCTGTAGCTGAATTGAAACAGTATCGGTGCCTCCATTGACAAAATAATACGTGAGTACCTAAAACCTGCGTGTATCAAAATCATGTAACATACACCCTGTATATTATTTTGGGTACAAAATAAATAAATAGGTAACAAAACGTCGCCACCGCACGCGTCATTATTCAAGTACGATTGACAGCCACTTCCATTTCCATGGGTCGCCT
Source organism: Lampropteryx suffumata (assembly GCA_948098915.1). Taxonomy (NCBI): domain Eukaryota; kingdom Metazoa; phylum Arthropoda; class Insecta; order Lepidoptera; family Geometridae; genus Lampropteryx; species Lampropteryx suffumata. The sequence goes on along the minus strand of OX402545.1, from coordinate 16,910,511 downwards.
TTTCGTGTTTTGTGCTGATGTCGGGTCGCGAGTTCAAGAATACGCCTAGTTATTGACGCTGAGCAACGGTTCACTTGTGTTTTATAGATTTTGATCCTGGTACCTATGAAAATTTACTACCTATGACTAAGATAGATAATTGATTCAGGCGTGACTTTGCGGAAATCCATTACAAAACATTAAACAGATGGACAAATATTTAGTACAATTCCGCTAATCTATTCCTAAAGAGTTACCTCCAAAAGGTATCAAACACGTGTCGAATTTCTTTTGGAGGTAACTCTTTAGGAATAGATTAGCGGAATTGTACTAAATATTTGTCCATCTGTTTAATGTACCTATGACTACCTATGTCTAGTCCGACAGAACTTAACGCTACGAGCCGTGTAGTTCCACGAGTTCCTACTCGTACAAGGGGGTCGGTAGAATCAACCATTGCGCTCGCTCGAAGATAGGTACTAGGTACTTCTAACAGATAGACCAAACCAACATGAAATGGCCCTGAATCTGTAGTTGTTTTGCTAGACTAACTAAAATTTGGTGAAATTCAAACGATCTTAATGTATTTACATAAAAGTCTAAATTAGGGTAACATTTTGGCAAATTATAGATTTACTAAGTTTACGTGTGGTTGACGTGTTTTAGCGCATTTTAAAATGCATCTCTTATCATAATGTGTTGATTCAAACTGCGGAAAATCCTAAGAAAATCAATTCATTATCTGAATGAAATATAATTTTTCACTTAATTAAGAACTGTCATTTAAAATTGTTACTCTAATTTTGACTTTATAACGTATTAAGGTCATTAGTATGTAAGTAAATTTTAGCTAGTTTGGTGAAACTACCAAATCAGGGCCATTATCTGGTACATAAAACTAAGTAGGTAGGTACTACCCTACCCGCCAGGAAACCCCTAGCCTACTTTTGCTGTTGTGAACATTGTGTGTCTTTGCCTACTTCTACTCGTATGTAGGTGGATGATAAGTAAAGTATCAAAACAGTAATACGGACTACACCTAATGTAACTTTTTTATAATTTTCCCTAAGACGTGTGCCATGGTCGTTGAATAGTGGTAGCGAATCGCAATATTCATGAATAATATAAATTCAATATTACATTGAATGGAAACGTCGAATAAAAAAGCAATTTATCATAAACGTCGTGTCCATTGAATGCGATGCTCTTTTAGAACTTAAATAAACATCGTTTTTGGGATGACGTACAAAATGGTGCGTGGCGAATTCAATTTTTTTTCTAAAGATGCTTTTTCGGTGGGACAAGGGCAGCTAATGAGTGAGGACACCCACGCATCGATGACGCTGCGTTTTTATTGTTAAATGAGTACTTACTACCTACGATCAATGTTCGCCAATCTCCTTCTCAAACCACTAACGCACAAATCTGCACAATACCAAAACTACCTAGTACCAGAGGAATAACTGACTACTTCTGTGGCGCAGTGGACTTAAGGTTCGGCTCAGACGCAGAAGGTTGCGGGTTCGATTCCCGCCGCGAGACAAATGTTAGTATGATCTGCAAGTATTTGTCTTGGCAGATCCAATATTGTAAATACATCCAAGTATGTATGTATTTACAAATAATAAAAGTATGTAAGTACTATCAGTCATCTGGTATCCATAAGACAAGCTCTGCTTACTTCGGGACCAGATGATGCTGTGTGAAATGTCCGGCATTATTTATTATTATTATTAATAAGAAGGACGACACCTCGAGCCTCCTATTATATAACTCGCGACAACTGCCATTAAAATTGCAACGGGCAGTGTAAATTGCGCAGTCACTATACTGTCAAACACACTTTTTGTACTCTAATATCTCTGCAATTAGCGTATTATCGCCTGTCGACAGACCAGTGTAATACGCAACGATACGACTTATAAGATTGCATTTATAAAAATTTTTTTACAAGTCAAATTATTAATTATGATAGTAAGTACTTATACCTCAATTAAGTATACAGGTTTGAAGGTAGGTCCTACAGTCTACCCTCCTAAGATATTATTATATCAATATTAAATTTGATAAAACATGATTTATTCAATTAAAATTATATTTAAAATTCGAAAATATTGATTCATAGTATCCTACTGTTGAATTAATTCTAGGAATTCACATGTCATGTACTTCTTCTATCCTCATACCAGGCGGTGGAAGCAGTGTCTCTATCTTTTTGATTATTCTATTATATGCAGAAGTTACTATACAGATCATTCTGCCTTGCATAGTTTGTGCTGTGGTGTGTGACTAGCCTGTGGCAGTGCTTATTACTACGGAGAACCCGGCTTAATTTAACACCACGGTGCTGGTGCAGGCTTAAAATGAGATAAATAAATAAATAATTCCGGACACTTCACTCACCATCATCTGGCATAAGCAGAGAATTTGTTATGGATACCACATGACTGATACACTACATATACAGGGTGTCCCAGAAAATAGCGTCAAGCGAAAGTCTAGAGATAGAACATCCCTTGGGGTACCCGAATCACCCCCATGTATGTTCCGCGATTTTTTATAGTTTTCTAGTTATGAATTTTTGAAAATTTTCGACTTGAACAACTTAAAAAATTCTCTAAAAAAAAGTTGTAAACTTTATTGAGTTTTTTTTTTTAAGAATTTTCCACCTCGCCGTCTTTGAAGGCCGATTTTAGCCCATTAAGTACTACTTTTTTTTTATGATTATGAAAGCTGAGAGTCTGGAGAATTCTTAAGGCTTATTTCAGAACCACGAAATCACTTGTTAAGATTTTTAATTTAAAGTTGAAAATTTAAGTCTTAATTCACCGAATGTAATTTTCTGACTTTACACCAACATTTTCATAGTTTTCATCAAAGTAACGTAGCTGATTATTTTATGCATAAAAAAACAACTTATAAAAATTCAGTAGCAAAAAAAATCTCAAGAAAGTTTCTACTTTTTTTTAAAGAATTTTTAAGTTGTTCAAGTCGAAAATTTTCAAAAATTCATAACTCGAAAACTATAAAAAATCGCGGAACATACATGGGGGTGATTCGGGTACCCCAAGGGGTGTTCTATCTCTGGACTTTCGCTTGACACTATTTTCTGGGAAACCCTGTATACTTTTTTTTTGTAAATGCATACATAGAAACACCCAGACCCGAGGCAAAAGATGTGCGAACATAGCTACTTGGTAGATAAGTTCGCATGGTAATGTCAATACTTTTAATTCTTTGATAAGATCTTTGCATTACCGCATTACCGCCATGGCGTGAACGGCCCTTTTCTGCATTACAAAGGCGCGCTCAGTGTAAGCTGCTCGTGCCCACAGCTCCGCACCAGAGGACGTTGTGGACGTTCGATGACTGGGTCCCATACAAGAGTGGCTCGACTGTATGAGATGACGATCCCAGTTAGACCTGTTTCAATAACGTGTTCCGCTGTAACCCTGAGTGATGGCGGGTGGTCTCCATGTAACATAAAGTCTAGAAAGCATGTTTTATGCCTGTTAAGTGTGAGGCTACTAGACTAAACCACGTCTCTATGCTCCCTCAAACCATACCTCAGTTAAGTCTGCGCTCGAAAAGACTATCGGTCGACCCGTGATCACTGCAGCCACGTCTTCCGCGTACATATACATTTCTACGTCATGAATCTCACCAGGCAGATCATTCAAAAGCAAGCTGAAAATGGTGTAAGAGAGACAGGATCGTTGCGGCACTCGCATTGCATTCTCCAGCTCGAACGATACTGCGTGGCACCGCCTTGCCTGCCACATCATGAGTTCGCTTCGAGTCAACGTTTCTAGGATAGACACGGGCATCGAACGCCATAAAACTAGAGCTATACGTCCTTATCGAGGAATTGATTGTCTGTATAAAATGCGCGCGAGAGATCGCAGCATAGCAATGCCACTCGTAGACCGTCCTCGCGTGCCCTCAACACGCGTACGCCTCTTGCCGAAACCAGTCTGGCGTGCTCGTGGCACGTGCGGGTCTGTAGGCATATATTACCTCTCAGGTAGGACAATGCGTTGGTTCATATATTTCAGCAGTTTATTATCTAGCCCTTCTAGAATATAACTAAAAGCCGGGACTAAATATATAAGGTGGTATGATTTGGCATCTGGCTTTCGACTACCAAAGGCTGGCATTCGTAATTTCGCGACATGAGACATATTTCTACATAATATGTAATAAACTAATAAATGACATATCTGTTTAAAAATTATATCACTGGTGAAAGAAAACATCGTGAGGAAACCGGCAACTTGTAGAACCTAAAAAGCTCAAAGACATATGCCAAGTGCACGAAAGGAGGCTCTTATGGCGCACTGTAACCCTTTCACTACACTGGTTCGCATAAACTAGTGACACGATAAGAAGAAGACTTCAAACGTTCCATGAGTTCCACCTACTTACCTACAGTCCTACATACCACATTAGTTCAACTTGGGTTATGATTGAATTTAAATTAAGATAGAAACGAAAACATACGCTAAGCTCACGCTTCCGTATGTCAAATCGCACTCAACTTTCAAAGTTTAATTCTACAAAGAAAGGCGCAAATTCATGCTTAGTTCGTCTCTGAACTAAATAATGAGTTCATCAGATTATGGCATCTATGTAGAACACGCTTTAGCTAGATTTAAAAAAAGTTTTTTGACAGTGACATTATTAAATTTGTGAAAGTGATAGCAAATGTAAAGTGACTTGACTTCTTTTGACAACTGACTGGCATGTATCAATTATTTGCATTGCAAGCCGGAGGATAATCGTGACTTTCAAAATCTAATTCACCAATATTTCTAATAAAATTTAACATGTAAGTAGGCTGTTGTGTTGTGTGTAAAAAAGTAATAATTAATAGCACTTGTGCTTTTTTATCTATCTTCGTTTGTGTACTAGAAGATGATAGAATAGATGGACGTTCATTCAACCGATGGACTAACATTCAACCGTTTACTTCATTGTGTTCACCAACCTGAAAATAAACAACTACAGCACACAAGATGATGTTATGTGCCGCAACATAGGTTTCTGTGATTGAGTCCTATTAGCCGTCTATCCTATTTGCAGTAAAATGGCGGCGTCAGTAATCAACACGTACACGGACCCTTCCCTGAGCTGGATGAACGCACCCCACAGCACCGGTACATCCATCATGGCCTGTGAATTCGACGGCGGCGTCATCATTGGTGCTGACTCCCGTACCACTACTGGTGCTTACATTGCTAACAGAGTCACAGACAAGCTGACTAAGATCACGGACCATATCTACTGCTGTAGATCTGGCTCAGCTGCTGATACACAGGCGATTGCCGATATTGTGACCTACCACCTTAGTAAGTATACCTTCCTGTGGCATTGCATGTGTGGTACCTACCTACATAAAAAGTAGCCTATGCATTTCCCCAATATACTATTTATTTCCTAATTTCATCATGATCCATCTAGCTGTTTATCAGAGAATTGGTAATATAGATGAGTAAATTGTGAATTTTAATTCACCTTAAAATGGATTGATTTTACATTTACCTTAAATTTATTTCATTCACATTTATGACATAAACTTATGTAAAATTAGACACAAAAAAGTATTTGAGGTTTTTTTTATCATTTATAATTATATAAATTATATAACCCTTAGATTTCCACAAGATGGAGCTTGGAGAGCCTCCTATGGTGGAAACAGCAGCCTCTATATTCCGTGAGCTGTGCTACAACTACCGTGACTCATTGGTAGCTGGCATCTTAGTTGCTGGTTGGGATAAGAAGAAAGGAGGTACTTATATTGTTCTTTGTATTAACTTCAATTCCAGGTCTCCTCAAACAGTTGAACAAAATTATGATATTTACACATAGATTCAGTGGCGAATTACAATACAAGCAATCTTATTATGTTCACACCACAGTCAGAATTAGAGTAACATTTTTATGTCAGTTTTAAAAGATGTTTAAAAATTGATAGTTTTTTCCTATTAGGTTTCCTAGTAAGTATACAAAATTTAAATAGTCCAGCGAAATAACAGAATTGGGACTATTGTAAACATTTTTTTTTTTATACATTGACATTTCACTTACCCTATACAAAAACATAACAAGAAGTTCTATTTTTCAGGTCAAATCTACTCAGTTCCAATTGGAGGTATGGTGCAGCGACAGGCTGTGTCTATTGGCGGGTCTGGATCCACCTATGTTTACGGTTATGTTGACGCTAACTTCAAGCCTAACATGAGCAAAGAGCAAGCTATAAAGTTTGTCACCAACACCCTCACTCTAGCTATGCTCCGCGATGGATCTTCAGGTGGTGTGGTCAGACTAGGAGTGATTACTGAGAAAGGTGTTGAAAGGTCTGTGATCCTTGGAGATCAGCTGCCTAAATTCTATGAAGGTTGATGTAATTTAAGGTTTATAATAAAACATTTTAATTTGTAAACATGTTTTTCAGTAAGTCAACCAGTCTGTCTGGTTGAATCATTCCCACTAGTCCCATTTCCAAAACCATTGATGGGACAAATGAGAATAAAAGAGTTTAATTTGGTCCATTGTCTACCATTACTAACTTAAATGCTTGTATAGCAACTTGTACTAAGCATGCAGAACCACCAAGATGTAACCAAGATGCATGGATATACATAGTTCACTTTGTTTTATGTTCGATTTGCTTGAATTGATTTTTCTTAGCTTTTACTTAAAGGAATATGTACTAGGAATGCAGAACCGTCATGAGATCACCTAAAGCTTGGATTTACTAAATAGATTCTATGCATGTCTTGAATATTTCAGCTCTATTTTTCATAAAAAAAATACAAATTAAGAATAACATACCCACTAATATTGTATATTATAGTTTAACTAGTTAATAAATTATTATGGTATGTATTTCATTATGTGTATGTTATGAATGTCTTCAATCAGGTCATACCTACATAATATGCGAGTATCTAGGTATGTCCTGATTGAAGACATTTAAGAAATAAAATGTATTTTAGCTGTGCACACTGACGAGTTTGTACTGCTGACTAGCGTTTCGTTAAATCCGTTAATTAAATCCAACCTCTAACCTCTTAGTATTCTTATGAAGCTACAAAAAATCTATTCACACTAGTCATGCATCTAACAAAGTAAATTAAGGAAATCTAACCTAGGTCTAGCTCTTGACGGTTTTCCGTACCTAGTACATCCCTATATATATAAAAATCTTGTGTTACAGTTTTCGTGTTTATACTCCTCCGAAACGGCTTGACCGATTTTGATGAAATTTTATATGTATATTCAGTAGGTTTACAACTAAGTTTTATACCCCTAAGAGTTAAGGGAAGCTAACCCCAAAAATTTTTTTTTATGGTTAATAAGGCAAAACAACGTTTGCCGGGTCAGCTAGTATTTCTATAAACTAGTGGTCGCCCACTTGTCGAAATTCGACAATAATGAATTACTTCATATATAAATAAACTATAAGTGTGCGAAATTTCATACTCCTCCGTCCGCGCAATTTTCGTAAAAAGGGGTACAAAGTTTTTGCTTCACGTATACATAAACATACTCTAATATACATAAACTAACATATATTCGTAAGCATGAAATAGAATTACATACAAATATTTATTGCACTTATGTTGTAATACCTAATATAGGTAGGTACCTACATTGTTTTAATGTCAAACATAAACCCCGTTAGGGCACATCAATATTTAACTAGGGGCGCTATTAATATACAGTGGAATCCCGATATAACGACCCTTAAGGGACCGGAGACATTCAATAATAATAATAATAATCGTTTATTTCAGGTAACAAATAATGGTACTTATAGGTAACATATATATTGGCACATAGATAAATACCTAAAGACTAACATACATACAAAATATTAACTTATTACTAAATCACAGATGACGTTCGCATCGCACGGTGTCTTGTGTTAGGGATCCGTTACTACTCTAGTCATCTAAACCTTCCCATCTTGAGGTTTAGGTAAGGGCTTCGACATCTTTGTCATTACCCTGGCTTCAACTCGCAGGGGCAACTGCCCCTGGGTCAGTGGGTCTCGTTGCGTTCTGCAACGGTACGCTGCCATCTTGCCGTTAGCGGTGACCTTCATGGGGGTTAAGCGCATCCGATTACCGGCGCGCAGGAGGGATACGCAGCGCGCCCCTATCCATATTGGAGCCTCTGTAAGGCGGCCAGTCCTCGCACCCCTGCCTCCTGAGGGTTCCCTCCAGCAGCGATGGTGGCCAAGAGTTCCGTTAGGATCGCGAGTATGACTATCGGGATCCCGGCGTCACCCGGCATGTTTGGCCCGGCCGCTGGTACCGTAGGTGCGCTGGCGGCTGGGTTGTATTCTGGTACGGCGGGCTGGGACGCGCTTGGCCGGCGGCTTATTCCCCGCTGTGGTTGAGGTTGGTCTTGTGATAATACCGGGCGTGCTAGGAGCACGGTTGGTGTTAAAATTTTCTTATTTAATGTGGCTGTCTCCCTTGCTCAAGGGGGTGGTGGGCGCGGAATTTCTCGGGCTGTCTCGTTTGTTCCGGCTTCCTCGGGTACTGGCTTCGGAGTGGAAAAGGTCACTGGTCTCCTCTTTCTTTTCATAGCCCTTTGTTTCCTCTTCCGGGTAGGGAGTTGGGCTCCCCGTTCGGTGGGCCCGTTGGCCGCTGTGTGGGTTGAGGTCCCGCTTGGTGCGGGTATTAGGCTGGGCCCTCGGACGCTCGGGCAGCAGCTGGGCGGCTGGGTGCTGGGTCCCGCCCTGGCCGCTGGCCTCGCCAGCCACCCGCCCAGGAGTGGCCTCTCGCGGCCTCTGGCGGTAGTTGATGTTGGTTGGGGGGGCGGAACCCGCACCCCTCGCTTGCGTGCCTCTCGTCGGTAGACTGGGCAGCGGCGGTTGTGTGTTCACTGTCACAGTTCGCACAGTTGGGTTTGTCGGTGACGAGCCCCGCGCAGTCCACCGCGAAGTGCTGTCCTCTGCAGCGGACGCAGCGCTGTTGGCGGTAGGAGTTCGCAGAGGCGTGGCCGAAGACTGGGTATCGGTGACACTGCGCTACGCGATTGGCCGCGCCGCGCCAGTGCTCGATGCGAACCCCCGGCATGAACATAACCTCTGTTATGCGATACAGCCGCGCCAGCTCGTCCAACGTAAAGTGCTCCAGTTGTGCGTGGAATAGGCACCCGGCGCGGCCCTTTTGTGCTCGGATTTGACGGACAAACTTTACTGGAAAGTTCAAATACGCAAGGGCTGCCATGATGTCCTTGGGTGCGGTGTCGGCTGGGAGACCGCGGATGGCAACTTTTGTTGGTAGCTCCCTGGGGACGCTATAGGAGTACCAGCTGATTGCTGGGTCCTCCGTCATAGCGTCCACGAGGTGTCACTGGATCACCCTGTACTCTTCCGGTGAGCGCAACCCCCCTTGCCTAGGGGGCGAGCATTCGCGGAGTACCCTAGCTTTGCGCGGATCGTGGCGAAGTGCGCCGTCCAGTTCTCCACCACGTTCCACCACGATCGGCGGGTAAGCTTTGATGGCTTTCTGGGGTGGGGCGGGAGGCGATGGGGAAACCCCTTCCTCGGCGGTTGGTGGCAGGGTGCCTGTTGTAGGCGGGCGCGGGCTCGGCGGGGAGCGAGGGCGCGGGGAAGCTGGGACGCGCGTGGCGCGGGCGTCGGCGACGGCAGTGATATCATCAGTGGTCGTTGGATCGCTTTGATGCCCGCGTAGGAGGCGGAGTCCTCACCTCACCTCGACCTCGCGGGCATCCATGCAGACCGAGTAGCTGCTTGTGGCACTGTGGGCGCGTATCGTTCGGCAACCGGAAGAGCCGGCGAGTGCGCCGTGCATTGTGTCGCGGGGCGGTGAAGGGGACTCGGGTTGCGGCAGCCGGATAACCGCTGTGGTCCCTCGGCGCAACGGGATCCGCGAGTGCTTCGCCACGTAAGTAGTCTCTGGAGACGAGTTCTTGAGCCTCAGCCTCTTTTCATCGCCCTGGATCTCTTCGCCTGAGGAGTCCCGGCGACGGGGCATTACTGCCCTTTCCCTCGTCAAGCGACCGGTTTCGGCCTGGGGCGGAATCTCAATTCCGCTGCCGGCGAGTCCCAGGCTCGTTGGGGGTTGAGGTGCAGCTTGAGCTGCTGGCGGCGTTGGTGACCAGAGCCGCAGCGCTCCTTCGGGCAGCGCTACGGACCGCTCAGGATTGAGCATGTCTCGCGCAGTGATGGCCTGGTCCAGAAGTGGCACGCGGCGGCGGTCCAATCGTTTCGCTGGATATCTGGAGTGGAGTGGAGTGGACCCGTGACAGTTAGAGTTGAGTGGTGGGTACCTCGGCACGTAGAAGGCACAGCTGCCCTAGTGCAGTCATAGCGGCCGTACCGCACTGGTTACGACAAGTGGGTTTCCTCTTCTTACGTTCTACGAGGGTAAAACCCTCTTTGTCGCACCCTCTTCGAAGGTACCGACGACGGCTTCCCCTTTGTTGGTCGTCGCTGATGCCTTGCTTGGCTCGCAGCGACGGCAGCGTAGTTACGTCGCGGGGTAGACGTGGCGCCGGCTTGCGGAGCGCCGGTGGTGGCGCGGTACATGCGGCGGCGGTGGCGGGCGCGGGGGCGGGGGCAGGCTCGCGCGCGCTGACATGCGGTGACTCAGCTACTGGAGATACCGACGTACTCACAAAAGTGCACGCCGAAGCATTTAACTGAGCACCGCGACGTGGGTTTACGTTTCATGGCTCAGGCGACCCAATTACCGAAGCTGATTTTTAACCGACTTCTTTAAAAAGGAGGAGGTTCTCAATTCGTCGGAATCTTTTTATTTTATTTAAAATAAACGCTACGCAACTTCGATACGCAGGTCATCGATGGTGGTTTGAGCAGCATTCAACTACACTTGCATCTGGGCCACGGTAGACTTCAACGAATTGATCCACTTAAGCATATATGTGCAATCCAAATGTTCGAAGTCTATCGACGGGATTCTATGTAGCTTCCTGGCGACGAAACCGGCCACGTCGTCTGGATCCGTCACCTTTAAAACGGTGATGATGTCCTGTAGACTGCGTTCCCCTAGCTAGTTCATCCCTTCGCAAGCTCTTCATCTTCTCAATGATTTTCAGAGTTTCGTAGAGTAGCGTACGCGCCTCACGAATCTCATCTTCAGAGAAGCTCGACTTATTTGTATAGCGGAGACCTCGTCCACAACATCCAAGCGGTCTTGTAGGAAGGCAAGGAGTTCATTTGCCACGAGTTTTTTGGAACTCATAGCAAAAGCGGGCAGCGGCGATAACCGCGCGGAGCGTGAATTATAAATTCGTCGCGGTGCAATGTGACACGTCTGATTTAAATAAATAAATAAATAATCTCAGACCATTAGGTACACAGCATCATCTGGCCCCAAAGTAAGCTGAGCTTTTGTTATGGGTACCACATGACTGGATATACTACTTATATACTTTTATTTGTAAATACATAGACATACATACATATACATAGACACACCCAGACCCGAGACAAATACTTGCAGATCATACAAACATTTGTCCCGCGGCGGGAATCGAACCCGCAACCTTCTGCGTCTCAGCCGAATCTTAGCCAACTGCGCTGAGACGGCACCACGTAGACGTATTTAGACGTAGATACTAACCGGACGACGAAAACGACTATAATTTGATTCACAAGCTTCTAAACGTAAAATTTTCTCTTTTTTCTGCAATTGAGAAACACCTTCACTTCACAGAACTCATTTTAACGCTCGTTACGATTCCTCGACAAAACAGATGAAATCACTTATTACTTACTACAACTTATCACCTAAACCAATCTTGTTATTTATTACATTACTTAAACATATTATGGAGCATGAAGCATAAAACGACGTAATACGTATATTTAAGTATTATTGAATGCGTACCTAGTACAATATGTTGCTATACAAGCGCTTAAGTTGGTAAATGGACAAATTATACTGTTAAAGTAGCACTGTTTGTCCCAGTTGTGGCGGACAATGGAACAAATACGAGTGTTTACCCACCGCCCACCTCCCTGAGACCATCTGGGTGAACCGTTGAAAGGTCTTTTTACAACGGCTCACCTTTGTTCACCTGGGTGATCCTTGGGAAATTTTTAGTTACCGTCGTCCACCTTGTTATCATAACTCTTTGAAGTGCAAAGAGATTATTTAGGTTACAGGTTAGCAACTGGACATGGTTATGTATCTAGACAGACGAACTATATTCTTCGGCGGCCGCTTCCCCCGGCGCGCTCGCTTTGCTCGCTCGCCTTACGCGTTGTTTTCTATACTCTAACATAACCTAAATAACTGGTTTCGATCTGATTAATTTCTGGGATGTACCGTCACCAATATAAAGGTAGACGCGTTCAAGTACAATCCGAGAGGTGAGTCGTTGTAAAAAAAAACTTTCAACGGTTCACCCCGATTGTCTCAGTGAGGTGGACGGTGGGTAAGCACCTACAAAGAGATGTTTCAGTCTCATTTCACCCATCAATGGTATTGAAAATTGGACATGATCACTCTGGCTCGGTTTCAGGGACTGCTGATTAAAGGCCGCCTATGTTCATACCATCCACCAACATCCTGGGCTAGTCTCATCATTAGATAAGACTGTTCGGACTGTTATTAAACAGTCCGCCACTCTGGCGGATGTCTTTCGCAGATAATGACGACCACCTGTTCCATCCACTCTCCTGCCACCATTTAACAATTGCCTTGCTTCTGTCGTCACTTCGCCTTGCAATAATATGTCAGCATCAATCTCATAGACCAGTAGGGCGATTATGGAACTCTAATTACAATCAATGTATATCAGTAATAATTGAAATTACGCCAAAAACTGATAGACATTGATTGTAATTAGAGTTCCATAATCGCCCTACAGAGTTGCTTTACTTACTTGGTGACCCAAAGATGAACCAAGATTCAAGATGTCGTAAAACGATTAAGAAGCTAAAATCCAGCGTAGGAAACACTGATTCTAATACTCGGCAAGAATAAAAAATGTATCTGTAATAAAAAGAAGATTTCATAAATGTACTTCATTTATTGTGTATATTATTTTAAACTTACATGCTAGATAGTTTTAATATTTACATTGAATATTGATCGAATACATTTCTACACCAAAGTTTGAAGGAGACGACTTTAGCTTCGGATACAAAAACACAAGTGTGAATGTTGTGTTATAGAGCATTATGTTTATTTTAGCCCATGTTGCCCAATTATAAGCAGTGGTCTATAGCGAATAATTAAATTGTACTACGTGGTTTACGTTAGTACATAAAGTTACATCATTATGCTTTATTTATTACCTCACTCTAAGCTTTACATAAAACTATCTTCATTGATTATAATCAGAGTATGTATTACAATAAGTTATTTGGAAATTACTACTTGAAAATCTACAATAATAATATTATGTTGAAAAATTTTTTGGGATCAATGGTGTCTACGGTGGGAATTTAATTTATTTTTTTTGCTCTTGCTGAGTTGACGTTTTCGCGCGGGAACCCGCACACACGGTAACATCACTCGTGCCATCTTGACACCCTTTACTCCAGTCTTCCCTTTGCCTTTTGGGCCATGTCTAACTCCACTTGCTACTGTAACGGGATCTTCACGCGACTCCGCGTGAAGAGCTTCGGGTTATGTGATGACGCCGAGCTCCTCCATGGTGTCGAGATCGCGCATCAACATCTGCACAGTTTGCTTTATGCGCGGGTAGTGCTCCGCCGTCTCGTAGTGCTCGCCGAACGATGGATCTTGTGATTCCAGCTCTGGAAATGCAAAAATGGAATTAGCATTTACAATCTTCTCAAAGTCATCGTGATTTATGAAGCGCTGACACAGAATCCTTGCCTCACTTTACCTCAAAAGCTGAGGCACATTATTCTTATAAGTACAAGTACAGAAGAACTTATATTAATAGCTACCTACTCTTTCTACGACGCAAAAAAGTGCAATTCAGATTGTACAAGCACTTAGTTCTAACATTACATTTACCTACATAGTTGCTCTCTTTATATCACGTCTGGCGCGACACTTCTCTATGAACTTGCCCTGCACTCACTAAAGATTTGTGCCACTGACTAGTGTATCTATAACCACCCATTTGACCTTCGCTTGCAACAAGGCATCACATTCACATCATAACCTAACATGGGTTAGTTGCGCTAATGTACTTGTATCTTCATACCCAAAATGCGTAGTGCGCCTGGCTTGATGATGGCGCTCCCTCATAAAACCTAACGACTAGCACCTTTACGTGTAAAATCAAATTGACAGGCTCCATAAAGACAGGTTTAAATTAATAACCAATTGGCTGGCCTGTCAGCTCAGTTGGTAGTAGCTCTGCCTTTTGCGCTGTAGGTTAAGGGTTCGATTCCCTCCCAAGATAAACATTTGTGTGATGAACATAGGTGTTTGTTCTGTCTGGGTATTATAAAGTATCATAAGTATGTATTACAAAATAATTACAAGTATTCTATCAGTCATCTGGTCACCATAATACAAGCTATGCTTAGTTTGGGACAAGATGATGTAGTGTGCGTTGTCCACCAATATTTATTATTTATGATTATTTATTTATTCATTGAGACAAGCAAGGTAGAGTTAGTTTACCTGCAACCTGCGCCTCTATAGAGTCGAGCCTGGAATCGAGCAGCGCCTGGCACCGCTGTATGTGCTTTAGCAGCCGCTCGCGACACGCGTCGTTCTCAATGGCGGCCTCGGGCTGCGGCGCGGGCGCGCTCGCAGTCGCCTGGCCCTGCCACTCTGCTGCTGCTTCTAGAGATAATACAACTCGCTTTACATATATATTCCGTAGCTTTATCTACCACAAAGTTACTTGCTAGGTTTTGTTTTGTAGACTTTGTGTGTGATTTTTTTTAGTGAACTGCCGGGCAATTCTGCAATTCTGATACTATTAAAACATTTTTTGTTGGTTGATGTTGATTGTAGAACATGCTGTTATTATGAATAAAAACTGAACGTATGTAATACCAATCCATGAAATAATGCATGTTGATAATCGAAACTGATAGACATTGATTGTATCAAGAGTTCCATAATCATCATAATCATGGGCCTTTTGGGTCTATTACTGCTAAAGTTACGCTAAAGCGACGAGTTAGAATATCGTTTTTTTTTAGAGTTACATTTGCGATGAGAAACGAGAGAAAACTCATACTAGCTAATAATGCTTGGTATACCTTGCACGCTTTTGGCGAGTCGCTCCAACTCCAAGGTACTGATGGGCAGGTCTAGCGAGGCCGCGCTGGGACTAGACAGCAGTCCGCTGAGTAACGCCTGTGAGCCCAGTTGGCCATCGCGCTGGGAGTATCTGTACCATTTATAGACAAATGTTGAGTATTTTCATGGCTGTAGCAGCTGAATTTAGCTTAATGCCTAGAATGCAACTAAACTACCTATTAAGAAATATAAAGCATACAAAGGGTAGTCTTTTGAAGAAAGCGTATTATAATATAAATGACTATATTATTGATAGCAATGCATGGCCTCATGTCGCTCTGCCCGCAGACAATTAACCGACACACTCTCTTATATTAGTTTTTCGTAGTTAAGGTAGTTATAAGATGGATCATTCAAAAAAAGCGCTAGGACCAGGACGAGTTTCTTGCCGATTCTTCTCGAGCTTGGGTTAGGAGGAATCGGCACCTAAATTCACCTAGTATGTAAGACGTTTCAAAGTGATCCTTATGATTGTATTGAATAAAGTATTTTTGACTTGACTTGACTTCACTTTACTTTACACGGGCTTTTTACTTGTCATTAGTACTGTTTAGTACTAGGCCAGGTGTATTCCACAATTTAAGTACAAAGATCTTTGTACAAATTTACAAGTACATTGGCACACCCAACCTGTTGGGTAAATTCGTAGAGAAGTGCCGCGCCTGACAAGATAGAATTAAGCGATAGAAAGACTGGCACTATGTAGGCAAATATAATGTTAGGCACTATAGCTTGTGCAAGCTGAATAAGTTTATTTAATTTTATTTTAGAATTTTCGGAGAACTTACAGCTAGGTACATTAATAAATTTACAGAATTACAAATAATACCTGTTTATTATACATGTATGCAGAAGGCCAATTATAAGTTCACACTGATAGATATAAAATGTATATATATGTAATGAAAAATACAGTACAAGTGAAAACCTAAACAATACAAAGTAAAACAAAAGAGAAAATAACTTGAAATAGTTCAAAAATACATAGATCAAACAACAAAAAAAACGCAATGAGTACTTCTACTATATAAAGAATTTGTCACAGAGCAAGCGTTTTAGCTTGCTCGTTGCTGTATTAAATATATCAATATCTGCGTTTGCTTAGGTGTTAAACAAGGCGCTTGCTCGAATAATAAAAGCTTTTTGCCGCAGCAGTCCCTAAAACTAAAACCCAGCCCCAATAGCTCCAGCAACTCACAACAGTCCACCGTGCCATTTGCGATGCTCATCAAATATGCTATATCGGCGATATTTTTTCATTGATAAAGTGGGAGGAAATGAACTTGCGACATCAAGTTGTACAAGTTACAAGTTGGTACTAAGCTGCTTAGCGACAAGTGAGAATTAACCGTTTACACGTATTAGCAAGAAAGGTATTAGTAACACAACATTCGATTGGAAAGAAACACATTGCCTTGGACTTGCCGTTTCATTAAACATAAACGCTTGTGGAGGCTGTTCACATGACAAATGCTTAGAATTGGAGGTAGTCACATGTCGTCTACTTGTCGCTTAGTAAATATGATGGGCTTCTATTAATTTACACTTGGCGGTTTTACTAATACGAAGTACTAGATACGAAGCTCATGAAAACTAGACATTAGATAGTAACAGTGGACAAAGGTGACCAGTAAAGATGTCCATATCACAGTTTTGAACCGTATAACATGTAAATGATCAATGTTGGAAAATAACAAACACTGATAGGTAGAAATTTTGAAAATGGGCGGGACACTTGGCAAGAATGGATAAAGGCGGTAACGAAGTGGTGGCCAAATAATGCTACGGAATGGGACCTCATGGTACATTTAGAAATGTCACAAAAACAAAGATATTAAGCTTTGTGTATCAGTCATGTCGTACCCATAACACAAGGTCTGCTTACTTTGGGGCCAGATGATGCTGTTGTCCGGTAATAACGATTCATGACGATGATGAAGACCTATTGTTAGAAGTTAGAAATAACAGTATCAGTAATGGTCGTTATTTATATTATGAGTAATGCGAATGCTAACCGGTCACTATCAGTGTCATCATCGATGGTGGCTCGCAGGTCGCTAAACTGCGGCTCGTCGGGCTTCAGAGGCAGATTCTCCTTGTCCATGCCGTTGATCATGATGCTGAGGTCAGAGTACTCCGAGTGCAGTTTGTACGGCACCTCAGCCTGCTCCCAGTCTTTGGCCCACAGGTACAGTTTTGGGTGATCTTTTTTGCTGTACAAACAAAATACAAAATGTTTTAATATACTGATATTTTTGTAATATAGTGATGCATTGGTTTCTGTGTTGGTTTACACTGTGTCTGTGTTACAGAAAACCAGTAACTTCCTTAATGTGAAACATACCAAGTTATTGCTATAGAGCACCATAGTAATTAGCAATTAAAAATATAAGTAAATATGAAAAGACATAATATATTTCGATTCCCGCCGCTATGCATGTTTGTATGATCTGCAAGTATTTGTCTCGGGTCTGGGTGTTTCTATGTATAATATGTATGCATTTACAAAAAAAGTATGTGTTATAAATGTATGCATTTACAAAAAAAAAAATATATCAGTCATGTGGTACCCATAACACAAGCTCAGCTTACTTTGGGGGCAGATGATGCTGTGTGAAATGTCCAGGATTATTAATATTAATATATTTTTAAATACATATTTATGATAACTTATAAAACCTAGACACAGAACAAACACCTATCTTCATCACACAAATGTTTATCCTGAGAAAGAATCAAACAATGAAATGTAGGTCGACTACAGCGCAGACGGCAGAGCTACTACCAACTGAGCAGACAGGCCAGTCAGTTTAGTTTCAGTTCATATTAAGTAATATAGGGCAACAGAAGCACTAGTGAAAAGTCTGGGTACTAACGTGGCGCAGTAGTACTTAACGCGCAGTGCGTGCAATGCGTCTTCTATCCGCAGCAGGTTCCCGGCCAACTCGTGCGAACGTCGCAGCGACTCGTCCGGTCGCGCGCCGGGCAGCAGGCCCTCGTACAGCCGGTCCTGGTCGTGCACGAACCGCATCGAGCGCCGACCGCGACGCGGGTTCAGGCATATACTGCACGTGTATTTTTCCGGCACCTGCGATAAATTAACATCTTCAGTTTATGTTGTACTAGCGACCCGCCCCGGCTTCGCACGGATGCAATGCTGATACTAATTATACTACAGAATGGTTATCCCTAAGAGATAGACATAAGCCGTCGCGGACTTTTTTGTAGACCTTTTGAGGGTGTACAATACTGTAGTACATTATTTTAATCTATCTCGTAGGGTTCAGACAGCGTTTGCAATGTAAGCGCAAAAATATGAGTTTATTTACGATACCACATTGGAAACCTCTAAAATTATCAGTGTTTCTCTACTATATTATGCATGATTTATACATATAAACCTTCCTCTTGAATCACTATCTATTAAAAAAAACAGCATTAAAATCAGTTGCGTAGTTTTAAAGATCTAAGCATACATCAGGACAGACAGACAGGGGACAGTGACTTCGTTTTATACTATGTAGTGATGTACATGTTTTTATGTCATTGGTAGAACTACTTTTATAAACATTTGAAACTATCATGGTTTTTAACATAATTTTCACTGAAACGGGATGTTTACCATGATATGAGAGTTTTTCTGCTTGCGGATATTTCGGCACAGTTGCATGCGCCCAGGTCACGAGATAACCTGTTAACCTGTCTTCACGTAAAAGTCCTATGTTTGACCACGATCTCGCCTGGTGGTAAGCGACGATGGGGCACGAAGGTCTAGAAGACACCTACAATCTTGACTTGAAGAGCCCCAGATTGTAGTTTTCAAGAAAGACAGACGATGGCAAAGCATTCCAACCCTTGGCTGTATGTATTATAAATGTGCCCAAAATTTTATAAGGCCAGTACAGTACAATACAGAAATTAGCATGTTGCTATGCCCTGCCACACTTTATTCATAATGTTGCTGTTAGCCTTATTAATCATTATACATAACTAAAATGTCATTAACAACTGGTGTCATCTTTATACATTAAAGTATTTTGAATACAAAAGATATACCACATATAACGAGTGTTTGTTTGAAAAATTGTTACATAATTGTATATATGATTATCAATACAGGGGCAAAACTATATCAAGTTGTAGCAACATAGTTGCACAATACGACTGTTTACTTGTCACGTTTTGCGTGCTCTGCAAAACGTAAGCATAGCAAGCCGGCAGTCGTCACCTACCTAGCATTCAGCACAGTGGTTTCAAATGTTATTGAAGTAACTTAGCGTAAGGACTCACAGCTAATAATTATTACAGTTTATTCACTGATTTCGTGTTTTAACTTATAATTATAACCCCAGTATAGTGAAAGGACTTCTATTAAGTAAATGATCAGTTAGTTCAACAAGTAGACTCCACGTCAATCATCGGTAAAAAGTCAACCCATCAGTCCGGTATTTAGCCAGTCAAGTAAAACTACTACTGCTGTACGTTTGTTCAGAGCGCATGAGCGTAAGAACCCTAAACAATTTGCAGCGAATTGACAGTTACCAGAAACGAAAGGCGAACAAACCATTGTGTTTTACTTAGTATAAAATATAGTTAACCCAATATCATATAAAATATAGTTAATGCACAAAATTTCTAAACTAAATATTTGAATAAAATCCACATAAAAAAGGAATACCACATAATAAGGGAAAATACCTCAGATTCCCTCTGTATGTTGTGACAGAGCGCGTGTTGCCAGCAGAGACAAAGCTCGCACTGCACCATGAGCCCGTCCTCTTCGCGGAAGCCGCAGTGGCAGTTGATGATCTCCTCGCGTTTCATGTGAACTATCTTGATGCGCTCTCCACCTGAAACACAATAACAATTGAGATGTGATATCTCAAGTCAAAGTAAGTTTCCAAAAGATTACATTATTTCTCATGTAACTTCTTAATTTTACATTATTTCTTATGTAACTAGTTCGATTTGTAACAGTCTGGTTGTTTTAGATTTTAGAGTATTCAGCTATTGTTTGATTATGTATGTACTTTGTGGTTGTCAGCAATCGAGCAATCGTTAGTAAACTAAAAAGGTAAAGTCAAGAAACTTACTTTCCGTAAGAGTATACAACGAAGGATCGATCTGGTCCTCCATCGGATCCGAAGACATTATCAGCTCCGTCTTGGGGTCAATAATCTTTGAGTCATCGGGTGTGCCGGACCGCGGGAAACTCGACTGGGTCTCCAAGTCATCAGAGTTCATAGCGAACCATTCTTCATCTTCGCTGATATTCTTTGCGAACGAAGCGAACGACTTTTGTTTCTTGTCCCCCCTCTTCTTCTTCTCCGGTGGTTTGGTAACTGTGTGCGTAGAAATCGCAGTTTCGAAGTCCAGAATATCTAACGGAGGTCCCCCGATAGGCTCCGGGTTTTCAAAGTCGTCATCTGACGCAAAGTTAGGCAGAGCTCGCTCTGGATCCGCTCTCCTGACAGGAAGTAGCACTCTGGGACGTTTGACCGGCTTGTGAACGAGTGCGTTTCGTAGTTTCGGAGAGTCTTGGCTGCGCGGTACTTTGGGTATAGCCTCTTCCTTGGTGGGGGCGGAATGCATGACGTCGACTTTCATATCTTGCTCGTGCGCATAGAGGCTTTCGTGTTTGGGTTCCTCGCGTTTGGGGGGCCTGTTTGTTTTGACCTTGAAGAACTTGGGGTCGGATCGTGTGAGCCCGGCCAGCGTCGGCTTGGAGCGTGCGGCCGCGAGGTCCAGTACCTTCGGTGTGGCTCCCATCATCTTGCGCAGTTCTCTGTGGTAGTGTTTGATGTGCATTTGCAGGAGAGTGTTGTTTCGGAAGTTTTTAAAGCAACCCTCTGCTGGACAGCGGAGAAGGTTGTCGATCACTTGTACTTTTAGCGAGCCGACCCACACTGTAAATCAATGCAAATAATATTCAATTTTATAAATCAATTTCATTCAAACCATATTGCAGTACAATAGGTCATAAGACACATCACAGCCATGTATTACAATTTACTCAATTCAATCTTTTATGTCTCTCTAGTCTAGAATAAAGATTGCCATTTTAACAGATGCTGAATCTTTGTATACGGTAAAATAGAAACTCACCATATCCGTCTTCAAGCGCAGGCATTATTGGTTCGGGTGTTTTCGCAGACAACATCGCCGATGAGTCACCCTCAGCGTCGACCAGTTGTGAATTATACTGTCAAATATAAAAGTTCAAATAGTCTACGTAACATAATACGTATTCGAAAAACTTTCTTTTTTATATACACATGAGAACATAAGGGCTAGTTCAAATCTTATACTCACGGTGTGCATTCTACGCTGCAACTTCAGCTTTATAGGCCGTTTCTTAACTTTATCTTTAGATTTAAGCCTGTCATCCTTTCTCTTTAGGCTCAAAGTCTTTCGTTTCACCAATGGGGACAGAGAGCTCTTACTATCCGCGGGTAGGATAGTCTCTGGGGCCTTGGTTATACCATCGGGGGTGTTACGGATCCAGCCCATCTTGCGCGCGAGCTTCAAATGCACGCCAAAGTCCATTAGTGCGTGATCGTAAGCCTTTGTCGCCTCGTCTGCTGTCTCCAGAAAGTTTTTCATATCCGATTTGGTGTGGAACCGGCGGTTTGCTGGGCTGGAAGTTAAAAATACAGTAGTCAGTCGGTAATTTAAATAAAATATATGGAACAACTACTGTTCTATGTCATTCCAGGTCCATATATACAAAGTTTATACAAAGTTTTATCCAAATCCGTCCAGCCGTTTTAGCGTGTGTTCTAGTGTGAAGTGCGATAAAAGTGGGTATATGGTTTATATTTACAGAACAGTAATTAAAAGAATCGTAAGGGTGAGAATAACATAAATAATAGTTTAAAAAAACTAAAAAACACGCTTTATATAGAAAACCAAACTAAAAAATAGAAAATAAATTTTAATAAATGTAAGTAAGAAAAAAATGCTTTATTTAAAAAAACAGCGTGAGGTGCTTTTTAAGATATTATCGAATTGATAATCCTTCCACCATGCACCCCACGCTTTTTTTTAAATAAAGCATTTTTTTCTTACTTACATTTATTAAAATTTATTTTTTATTTTTTAGTTTGGTTTTCTATATAAAACGTGTTTTTTGGTTTTTTTAAACTATTATTTATTTTCTAATTTTTAGTTTTAGGATAACCGGATATTTTAATTTTGTATTTTTATGTTTTTTTTATTTATTTTTTTCGAATTATTGCATTGTCATCGTTCTTTGACAGGTGTGCAAAATTTGAATGAAATCTGGCCGTTTAAAGTGGGTCAAAATCGCGTCCTAAGGAATCGGTTACATACAAACATACATACAAGTGAAGCTAATATAAAGCGTATATAAAGGGAGACTTACGAGTAGGTACATAACAGCATTATACGATAATATACGATTAAAGAATCAGTTGTTACGATCGACTAATTGTTATAAATTCTAAAAATGTATGAGCTATATCATTACTGTCGATGGTGAAGGAAAACATCGTGAGTAAACCGGCATGAGAACCTTAAAAGTTGAAGATATGTGTCAAGAACAAAAAAGGAGTATCTGAGGAGCACTTTCTTTCACCAGACTTCAATTTGGTTCAAAAGAGTTAGTGACACCACGATAAAAAGATGTTATAGTAGTTTCGTACCTGACTAGAACCACATCCCATTTCCCGGCGGAGTTGCCGACGCTGCGACGCACCATGTGCTTGGTCCACCCTTCCGGCAGTCTCTTGTCTATCACCTGGTAACACATATTTATATTCTAGTTGCTGCTAGTTTGGCATCTCTTATTATTTACTACTTTCTCTTTTAATATTTTATTTATTATGTAGGTAAGTAATCATTTATTTACGTTCTTAAATTCTCTTCTTTGTTTTGTTTTTTTGGGAAAACTATTAATATGAGAAAACTATTATGTAATTGGTTTAAAACTATAATTCATATCTTTAGCCTTAAAAGAGGCTGTCTTTTTCTATGTGAAAATAAAATTAATTAATTAATGTGAGATACTGACAAACAATGGAGACAACATAACAAGCAATAGAAGTTCTATCGCAATAACTACACAAAAAGAAATGCTGGTGGGGATTATACTGGCCTGTCAGCTTAGTTACTCTGCTATATTTTCTGGGCTGTAGATTGGGAGTTCGATTCTCTCCTAGGGCAAACTTGCCACCTATGTTTATCATTCCACACGAATGATAAACATAGGTGGCAAGTTTGTCTTAAACATAGTGTTTGTTCTGTGTCTGGGTGTTTAAATAGTATCATAGGTATGTATTAAAAAAGTATTAACTATTCTATTAGTCCTCGGTCACCATAATACAAGCTATGCTTACTTTTGCTTAGCCCCAAACTAAGCATAGCTTGTATTATGGTAGTGGACAATTCCACTAATATTTATCCTTCCTTACTAATATAAACACGAATGTTTGTATGTATGTTTGTTACCCTTCACGCAAAAACTACTGAATGGATTTTAATGAAACTTTACAAAAATATAGCTTATCAGAATAACACATAGGCTATAATTTATAAAGGTATTGTGTGAATGATCCAAAATATAATAAGTGTCAAGTAAGTAGGAAAAATCTCTGCCATCTGCAAGCTATTCTGGCGTGCGCTGCAAAAACCGTTAAAATTACACGAAGTACTAATCCCGCGCAGACGAAGTCGCGGGAACCAGCTAGTTTAAAATAAAAGCCACCAGATTTTATTACTATTTAGATAGGTAACTAGCATGCCTACAACCCATCTGATACAAAAGAGTATATAATGGAGTAACCTCGACACTTCGGCGGGGTAGCGGCGGTTTCCCGCTAGCGTCGGGTTTGGCGTCGGCTTCCATCTCGCTGACTTTGCCGACAGGCTGCCCGTTGACCCAGCGACATGCCCACTCCTCCGCCGCCAGACAACTCTCCGGCAATTCCAAGCCATCCGATACCAGCTGCTGCTGTATTATAACACGTACTTCTTTACTTTCAATATAAATCGTATCGGCATACTTACATCCAACGAATCAAATGCTTAAGTATTTCAATATAGCGTTCATTGTTACGGGGTGTCGTTGTCAAATAGCATTTGTTAACGACACCACCGTAATGTTGGGACAACATATTATATCGTTTAATAATATCATTATTTACACCTACCTGATTTCTTAGCTACCTTGTTGGTTAGTTTTAACTCATGTCCTTTTATTTTTCTTTTAGTGTTAGTAGTTAAGATTAGTATTTTATTTTTGTACCTTATTGTGTGTCTGTGTAATGTTATGTCAAATAAAGCTTTTATCTATATATATAAATCTTCTGTGCGTGTGTTTGTAATTAATAAACTCCTCCTAAACGGCTGGACCTATTTTGATGATTGTTTGTGTGTGTTGCAAGTGGATTCGAGAATGGTTTAGATTTACAATTAGGTATTTTTTATTATAATTGTAAATCGACAGCTAGTTATACTATATTAAGTAAATTTGGTGAATTTATTGGCCACGAACTTGATAACGTACCGATATTATAGAGAAGAAAAATTATGTTTGAAATAAAATGAATTATTGAGCATCGTTAAAAGTTAAAGAAAAAATATGTTTCCAAGTACTTTTTATTTTATTTAATATTTTGGTATTCGAATATATATCAGGGCAACAACACTATTCATTAGTGGTGTCGTCGACAAATCCTTTTTGGCAACCGCACCTCTAGGCGTTTCGATGGGGGGTGTCGTTACCAATGAAAGAATATTAGGTGTTATTTTTTACTTATTTAAATAGTGCATCCATCGCACGGATATAAAAGCAAATAAATAAATAAACACTCGACAGCAGGACATCCTCATGCATAATCATAACCGCTTCCATGAATGCAAAGATATAACATTTGTACGGCAACGGGAACCCTATTACGTTTTTTATTTTTTGCTGTCCTTATGTTTTAAGCAAACACCCAGTTTCAAATTGCTAAGCATTATGTGTATATCGAATAAAGGTAAGGACAGGCTTATCTCACGTAAGTAAAATTTACAACGTACTATACGATCCTTGAACTTGTTAAGACTTGTCATACGCAACGATAGTATATTTCTAGTCGTCAGACTGTCTATCCTTACCTTAGTCGTATAATTTCGGTAACACTCAAGCGTCAGCCTCAATAATCAGACTCAAGTTTCCCTTTTCTCAAGTATTTTTATACTCAAGAAGCAAACTGTGTCACACCTCCACCTGTTGAGGCGTATGTTGTGTGTGGAAAATTCTTACCTTATTTTATCTCTGTTCAACAGTGTTACATACTACAAATGTCTACAAAACTATAACATACCCGGTGTTTGTCTCTTTCAAACTTCTGCATCAATTCTCTCATTTTTAACTTCATCTCAGCTAGTTCCGATTCGTACTTGTCAACCCTCGCCAGTTTCTGGTAGAAAAGCTTTTTCTTTTGCTCCTTTTTGGCTTTCTTCTTTGGCTTTACGAAATCTTTAAGCTTAAGTTTTTTGGATTTTTTAACTCTTTCATGTGGATCTGGGGGCTCGCTATCAAGCGGAGCGTTGAGATCGAGCGGATCATCATTGTCGAGCGAAGCGTCGATGTCGAGCGGAGCGTCTATATCAACGAGAATGGGCTGAGAATCTACACCCAGCCGCGGTGATTCATAGCCCATTACAAGTTCCGATTTCGTAGTGTCTTCAACCAGCATTATCCTTTCAAAATCAGCCTCAGATGAGTCTATCAAACTTTGCGTTGGCACCGGAGCTACTAATACTTCAATATCTGTGGTTGGTGTTTCAACATCTACTTTTACAGATTCAGCAACAGAAATTGTCGTTTCAATAGCAGGCTTTTGATTCTCGATATCTTCTGCGTTTGGTATTTCAATATTTGGTTTAGAATCAGTAACTACTTTAGATTCATCCGTAACAAGTTCCTGCGTTTTAGTAACAGGATTAGGTCTACTAGGAACAGGTTTAGGTTTACTAGTAACAGGTTTAGGAGTACTAGTAATCGGTTTTAGTGGTTCAATATCTGGTTTTACATCATGAACTGGTGTTAATTTTGGTGGTTTAGGTGAATAAATTCGATCAACTTTTTCGATTTCATTTTTTAATCCGCCTTCCAGTTTACTTATAACTTCTTTCATTTTGTCCATTACTTCTTCATGCAATACTTGGTCTGGCTTATCAAAATTCTCCAGTTTATCTTCTTCGTCAACCTAGATTTACATAAATTCAATAGAATATATAACTTATTTACTAATATACTCAAGGAGATAAAACAAGGAAAGAATTTCGATTTCAAACATCTAATTTGTAAAACAAAAGAAATTTGTTAGAAGTAAATTATTCTATGCCAAAATATCTAAGTTGTAATACGTTTTCAAAGGTTTCAGCAATTAATGCAACTTAATAGGCTATCTAGGTACGTTCAAAAAATATAGTTCTTAATTTACATTCAAAACGCAATACTGCTACCGAGGCAAGCTACGTATCTCTATATATTATGCATCAAGTTGACTTACAGGGTCTATGTCAGATTTGGAATCTGTTGATTCATCAGGTTGGTCCATGCTATCGTCAACCTGCATTGGCTCTATGTGCTCTTCTTTGACTTCACCTTTTATCTCGTGTGGTTCCTTCGGCGTCGTAGCTGTACCAATGATCGATGCTACTGCATCTATAAATATCAATTCATATAGTAAAAGAAGTGTTCTTTATAAACATAAACCGTTTTTATCCATACTAATATTATAAATGCGAGTAGAAGTGTCTCTGTTTGTCTGTTTGTTAGGTTTTCACGGCTAAACGGCTGAACGGTTCTTGATGAAATTATGAAATTTGGTAAGATGTATTGCATTCCAGGGGGAAGAACATAGGCTACTTTTTTTCTCAATAACCAACCTTGAAGGGGGCAAAATAGGGGATGACAGTTTGTTTGGGCAACTCATATTTTCTGGATCTGAAAATTCATATTTAGGCTTTTGGTAAGAAATAAAGAAATATGTGTTTCAAAGTTTTTGCAAAATAATAGGGAATTAAACTTATGAGATGTTCTTTAGATGCACAGAATGCGTTCCATACAAAAATGAATTATGTTAGCATCAAGGAAATTTTAAATTATACCACTCACCAGTCGCGAGTAACAGCTAGTAATACTATAAAAGATATTAGTCCAGATAAAAAAGTCCAGGGGTTCTGTGTTGTATTATGTAAAGATATATAAATTTATGTAAAGGTTTTCTTTCAATTAGCAATGATAGATAACACTACAATACTTATTGCTTTAAAATAAGATAATGCAACGCAAAAACACACATGAACTTGAACTTACCTAGACAAATAGCAACTTTGTTAGATTTAGTAGTTATTTTAAGTATTCGGTAAACATTATTTTTTGTGAACACTAAAACTGAGCATGGATGGCTGATGGTTTTCAAAGCCAAAGTCAAAAGATACTTTTTTCAATACAATCACAAGGATCACTTTGAAACGTCTTACATACTAGGTGCCAATTTATCCTAACCCAAGCCGAGAAGAATTGGCAAGAAACTCATCTTGGTCCTAGAGCGTTTTTTAAATGATCCATCTTATGACTACCTTAACTACGAAATACAAGAGAGTTTATACATTTCAAGTGTGTCGGTTAACTGTCTGATGGCAGAACGACATGAGGCCATGCATTCTTATCAATAATATAGTTATTTATATTATAATAAGCTTTCTTCAAAATACTACCTTTTATGTATGCTTTCAATTTCTTAATAGGTAGTTTAGTAGCATTTTCAGGAAGCTTATTATAGAAGCGCACCGTGTTTCCCATAAAGGACTTATTTAGTTTTTCTAGTCGAAACCTAGGGATGTATAATTTATGTCTATTCCTAGTGTTGATTCTATGAAGGTCACTATTTTGCTGAATACCATCTATATTTTTATGTGTATAACAAATTTTCATATATATATTGTGAAGCTATTGTGAGAATATTAATTTCTTTGAATATTTCTCTCAAAGATTCTCGTGGTTTCATTTTATAAATGGCACATATTGGCCTTTTTTGAATAACCAATATTTTACAAATATCAGCTGCTTTCCCAAGAAAATGATGCCGTATGACATAACACTATGGAAGTAACTGAAATAAACTAGTCTAGCTGTAGCTTCATCAATAAGCCACTGCATATGCAGCGGAACTAAGCCTACCAGCAAGTGTTTCAATTTGTGGTCCCCACTGTAGTTTTGCATAAATTTGTGTGTACTGCAAGATGATGGCGGGCTGATGCTCCCTCCATCATCTTGCAGTACACACAACTTTATTATTAAATAAATAACTAAGCTCAATTTCCATACAACCTGCCAAGTAGACGTGTATCAATCGTTTTCATTTGGTATTATTACTCACCTGGTATTCCCAATGTTTCAATTTTAACCTCCAACAATCTTGCCTTCGGCTTGACAGTCTTTTTAACTGCTTTTTTCTCTTTGGGGGCTTTGTCCTTCTCAAGTTTAGGCATTTTCTGCTTCTTTTGTCCTATATTAAAAATCTCCTTTATGTTTAGCTTCCGTTTTTTCTCGCGGCGCTCGCTTTTGGATCCTAAGTAGTCTCTGGTAGGGTCGAACAGATGGGTGTGGAAGGTAGGAACAGGTGACGGAGCGCCTGGGCTAGGGCTTCCTTGCAGGACAGGCGAATGGGTTCCGCTGGTGGACGGTAGTGTTGTGTCGATGGTGAGAACGTCTCGCGTCTCCTTCAGCTTGCTGAGGCGGGATACGGGACAAGCCCAGCGATAGCCGTCGTCGAATATCACTTCAAATTTACCTTTAAGATAAAATGCTTTTTGAGAAAAAATGTTTTTGAACAGAAGACTTGCTAGTACTTTTAATTTAAAAAACAGTCTGAAATGCAGACTCTCTTATGTAGTATTATTACAGTGATATTATATTTTGAGTATGTATTGTACATGTAATCTGAAACATACATTTACTATGCTCGTCTAATTCAACATGAACTGGGTCTGATTAAACATAATTTATTTATTCAACTCACCATCACGCAAATCCTTATCAATGGTAGCAACAAATCTTCTATTATCTCTCCACCGAGCAAGGCATCGTTCTCCAACAACATACACTTTGTTCTTATCCTCAGTCTTAATATCTTTGGATTCTTCTTTGACTTCTTTCAGAAGCTTCAAAAGTTCTGGCTGTTTTTCTTCAGGCTTTGGAGGCTTAGTGTCATTGAACGGACGAAGTCTTGGACTGCTTACACTTATCCATTCATCTGGTCTGATAGACAGGTAATTTACAAAAATGAGATAAATCTAATTTAGCAACAGTTATAGACTAGATTACCTAGCTACCTACACAATCATAATAGGTCATCTAATTCAATGCCTACACATTGATTTCTAATTTTAAGTGATAAACCTCATTTCTTAGGAAGTTTTACGGTAAATGAGGTAAATACGACTACGATCCCGGAAGGATCCCTAGGGTGGGTATACAATATAATTAAAACTGGTTAATGTAACTTCTCAAGAAAGAAGATGATACTAATAATTGAAAAACAGCTGGAAAATAAATGTTACATCAACTTCAGTGTCACAGGAGCAGTCGACTTCAGAGATTATCAATAATAATGGAATAATTGGTACAGCTGTGCATTTACCTTTGTTCCAAATTTTCACGCCGCCGAGATTTAAATCGAGTCTCATAGAAATACGACATGATGAAGCAATAAAATATCTAAATTAAAAACTACACGGCCACGAATTCCATAATCGACCGCCCGCCACCAAATTTTGAATTGAGAATAAGATGTCATGTCACTTTGACATTGTAATGCTCTATTTTAATATTTTTAAATTGCAAAAGTCACAAAGGCAAGGTTTCATTCAGCCAAAGTTCTAAAAAAGTTTGTTACAGTTCTACCTACTTAGTTGCCAGGGAGATCCAGCGTGATCCAGGGAACCGTAACTAGAAGGGTGCTTCCCTTTATTAGGGGAGAAACACCAACTATAAAATAAACCAGGATAATCAAATAATGAATTGTTCAATGGTAGGTATTCATTTGACAACTATAATTACTATATACATTAAGAAAATTATACTTACTTATTTTATAAATTTATAAGGTATATGTACTCACTTTTTCAAATAGTTATCATAATGCACTAGCACTTCCATTTCATCAAAGTCCACTTCAACTATTTTAGCTGGGTACCACTCCTCACTGAAATCTTTGGCCTCCACTTTAGACCCCACTGAAAGAGGCATGGTGCTATTATCTGTAACAGATTGGGAACAAATAAGTTTTGTATAATATTAAATAAATAAATAATGCCCCAAAGTAAGCTTGTTTAAGTAGTAAGAGCTTGTTTTATGGGAACTGATATATTACTTCAATACTTTGTTTTAAATACATAAATAGAAAAACACCCAGACCCAGGCAATTATTTGCAGATCATACATACATTTATCCTGCAGCGGGAACAAAACCCTTAGCTGAATACCTTATTTTTGTAATTTTATGATAATGTTTCACATGAAACAAAGTATTCTAAATATAATTGTGAGGAATTCACAACAATGAAACATGGAATTTTTTTTATTTTAGTTTTAGCTGCTATCTTGCTTATGGTATCAGTATTGCTTTTCAAAATGGCAATGCTGTCAGTGCCTTGGCAACCCTGCCAAGTGATCAGAATCAGTTGAGTCATCTACTCAGTATCTTTCAAAACTTTCGTGAGTTGTACTATACATGTTAAAAAACACGGCCTTACTCACATATTATTTTGTCGATGGAGGTGGGAACCATGAACTCATGTGGCAAACGAGCAGACCGTGGATCAAACTCACCCTGATGAAGATTCTCTAGTTGAAACAAAACAGTGTTGGTGCCTCCATGGACAAAATAATTAAGTAAAGCCCGTGTTTATTAATATAAATACTCAGTATCTATTAGTAGATCTTTTGTAACAGACATAGATTTAGATAGCTCAACTGTTTTACATGAATTTTATATATGTATATTTTTGTAAATAAAGAATATTCTTTACCAGAATTCAATGTTTGTTTGGGTATTTCTTTGATAGTGTTGGTTCTTAGAGCTTTCGCTTCAGTTTCACTCAAAATCATTTCCATGACACTTGAAGCCACTGCCATTGTTTCTTCATCAATATTTACAGGTATGTCAATATTAGCAGCAGGAGCTTCTACATCTTCAACTTGCTTTTCTACATTCTCAAGTTGCATATCTAAATTACAAACTAGCATTTGTATGCTTCCATCTTTTTCCACATTTTCATCAGTTTTATCAATATTCTTATCAAGGTTGTAGGATAGTTTTTTGTCGTGCATGCCTTGCTCTTGGGCTTTAATGAATTTCTTTATGTTTTCAAGATTTTCCACCTCAGAACTATTACTGCCAGCAGAGGTATTGCCATCATCTTTCTTATCTGGTTCAACTGGTGATGGTTCTGCCTCATTCTCTGAAGCCTGTGTACCACAGACCTCCATGTTTATAGCTTGCCACCAAAATATTGAAGGAACAGCATCTAAAAATCAGTAAGTATATACTTAGCATAATCATTAAATTACAGCAGCTTCAAAATATTGTATTTTAAACCATGCTTTAACTGTGTGTAGTACAACTAAAACTGAATGTAAATAAATACTTTGACATAAATACAGATTGTCAAGGATATAGTGCATTAAAAGATTTTTTTAATTATAAATGTCCTACTAAAAACCTAGTGAGTGCCTTAATGTAACAAATGTGAACACTATAATAGTGGATGTTATTAAATTATGCCAGTAGGATACTGAAGAGTACATCTCAAAGGGACATAATTTTGTTTTATTGTGTGGAATCACATCATTAAACAAATTAAAAGAGTTAATGATATGTGATAGCAGACTACCATGCATCTAAAGCCTCCAACAGATATTAACACACTCACTCAAAATGGGATATTTATCATGATATGTGAGTTTTAGCTTGCTTCTAGATATTTCGGCACAGTTGCATGCACCATCAGTTAGTGATCAGTTCAGTCATTCAGTATATCTTGAGATCATGGTGCATGCAGATGTGATGAAATATTGGCAAGTATACTCATATCCCAGTTTGAGTGAAAATTATGTTCAAAACCATGAATGTTTCAAAAGTTATCTCATTAACACACCTTGTATTATACTATATAGATGGTTACAATATTCTCAGTTAACAAGACCTGTAGTGTCTTGTTTACTGAGAATATTGTACATGCATGCTATATCAAAAACAACTATTTGCAAATATTTAGAAAACAAGCACTATAACAGAAAAAAAGCTAAGACTAAATGTTATCAAAAACTACACCAAAAGGAAAGAACACAGGTAAAAATATGAGCAGTAACTTTTTCTGAATAAGTACCTGACTTTAAAATATATTTAGAGTCCTTGTTCTTTCTAAAATCCCCTTTACAGAAATGCCTCGAGCACACAAAAGAACTTGATACCAATTTGATGGGTGGAATATGTGCCATAAGTGTCCATTTATCACGCAACTTAGCATCTTTCGGAAATTTGTGGTATGTAACACCTTTATCTTCATTTCTTGTTGAACTTGACTTACAGTTTTGCACATAGCATGTTTTTAAAGGCATCCTAGCGTTTAATTATGTGTGAGGGCAATTACACCCTCATTTTCTACAAGAATAAATCACAAAAAGTGTTTTGTAACAAGGCAGCACTGTTATGAAATAGGTTTCTACACACTACAAAACAATATAATAGATAATTTTCAGTTTTTAGAGTTTTTCTATTTCCCGATTATTCGTCACATAATTATTACTAACTAACCCAATAATAGTAATAATAAAGTAGGTATATTGGTAATGAGTCTAAGATATGCATGTGCATTTGCAAATTTTTAAAGTAGGTAGACAGTAGAATAGGTATAATTTATTAAAATTACTTTGGCATTTACGAACACGAACACTACAAACACGAAGTTTTGGCAATGTTAGTCAAAAATTTGTATCATATGCCACACGGACAAGCCCCACACCAAAATATCATGCACTCACCCAGCCAGCAGCAGCAGTACTTTGATTTGTCGCAGTCACATAATCAGATTCTGTTAGGTATACTGATTCATTAAAGCCCACACAATTACGCACAACGCAGCACAATGCGCAATGTAAGTTCGCCACTTTTCCAAGAATGAATCTATGAAAGCAACCGAGCGAGAAAAGATAATCTCACTTAAATCGTCCATCAAACAAAACAAAAAAATACTTACTGTGACTGATAGGGTAGGGACTTAGGGATGTTGTAAATGTAACGATACGAGTAAATACAATACAAATACTTAATCGATACTTTTCTTCGATACCAGTACTTTTGCAATCGATACTTTAGAACTGAGTGACACTGACAAGAGTAGTGAAGTAGTAATGTGAAGTAGGTAAGGTATATACACTACGCATACTGGATCTTTAGTTGCGCAGAAGTAATTTTTTGGGTCAAATTAGCGGCAAGCGAGGGGTGCGGAGAGAAATAGATATAGAATAGCAGTAACAATAGCAATAACAGATATTGAGTCATACAGTAAGTTCACATATTTCACCAAAGAACATGGACATGCAAATTTTACTAATGTTTTCAAAAATATTAAATTAAAAAGTATACAGTATTATATTTTAGCATAAATCAATCATATTCATTACTCTTCAAGAAATTCGTTAACAGTGTAAAAAGTTCTGTCAAAAAGCCAAAATTTCTAATTTACAAAAAAGCTTTATTGGTATGACCTTTATTTCGGCAGGAATTTTATTACCTATGTGTTGACACATTGCATAAGATCTTTTGTTATATAAGGCAGATTTAGGCACTCTGGATAGAACAATTCTCTCAGGGTTTCTTACACATCTATGATATATGTCACGAGCTCTTGTAAAGAATTTCAGTTGTTCTTAAACAAACTTAGCTGCCTCTATTTGAGTATTTGTTATTATTTTTATAGTTGCTGTTTTCTGTTATTATTGAGTTCCACGTTTATTGACTTAGTAACATCATAAACTTAGCATTTTTAAAATGAGGAATTATTAAGTAATTATTGAGTAGTTTATATAAAAAGTAGGTAGGTATCATGGACTTAGCCCAGGCTCTACATATTTAAGACACTATCCTTTGTGATCTGTATCGGGCTTCAAACATCTGTAGATAACATATGTTATCAGCACAACAGTACATGCGCAAGATTGCTATGCGCCTTACTTCCCAGGGAGAACGATCCAGTGTGAGTATTGTACTTGAATATACTTTATACTTGTATTGGTACTCGGTCTGTTACCCATTATTATTTACTCCATGGAGTCCATGGAGTCTAAGGTAAGATGTTCAGTTCAAATTTTTGTTTGAACGCATCTTTTCTACTGCTACAGCTCAGTTGGCTGTCTTGTTCGTAGATAACCGCCATTATTTTGGTTTTGTTTGGTATGATTTTGGTTTTGTTTAATTATTCGTCAGCGGCAGAATTAATCGTTTTCATTAGTGACTTTTTTTTAAGAGTTTAATTTATTTGAGTAATCCGTCTACGCTTTATAATCCAATCCATTGGAAGAATGGGACTATAAAAATCATAAAAAAAATATCTTCAAAAGCTGGAGTGACAGTGACACTGCTTTCGGAAATCACTTAACCGGAAAATATCTGGGTAAAATTTTGTTTATTGTGAGCACATCGATACCTGACTGTTTTTCTTTATTTTTTTTAATTTATACATAAATACCTACAGAGACAATGGTATTACTGCTGTTTTTATTTCCCTCTAATACGTCCTACATAAAAAATGTTCGATACATCGATAATTTTCAATCGATACCGTGTTGGTATCGTACATCCCAACTCACTACACCATAAATTACAAAAGATGCTACCTATCGCATCAGACCGTAGACAGAGAAACTAAACTTGTTTTCTCTGTCTACGCATCAGACGGAGCTCTCGCATAGACACGAATCCGTAGACAGAGACGCATAAATCCCATACAGATGACAGATGACTTTTTAATGTTGATGAATCTTTTAGCATTGGTGTATTATACATTCTACCGAGTATATTTTTATTACTTGCTAGGCCATACAATGGTGGCAATTCAGTTGGTTCATTTCTAAAATTAGGAATTGTCTAAAATATACCTAATTTGGTTGGTATATTTTACATAGTATTTGTTAAACCTATTCGTTTGATACCATCTAACTAAATTAGGAACGCTTAATTAAATTAGGACTTCTCAATCCCCGAGCGGTCGGGAGCGGTCTCTTCAGTCACTATGCAGCAAAATAGCAAAATTTTGGCAGCACTAGCGCTAGTCTAGACTAGACCTAGGTCGCGGTAAAAATACTGCATTGTACTATATATGTAATAACTCTACAACCAAAGCATATTTTATCATTCTGTAAAAAACAATGTACTAATAGATATATTACCTATCTATCAGGCATAAAAATAACGTGTTTAGTCAAATACAATATTTTATAATAAATAGTTTAGTAATAAATCACTTCGAAATCAGTAGCATGGCAACGAACTTTTTCCCGCCATAAGTTGGTAACAACAGAATACCAAAGTGACATTTGACAGTTCTAAACCTAATTTTAGCTAAAATTAGTTATGTTGGTGCTAACAGAATTGAGGTCATATCTGCTTACTATTTTAAAATATTCCACCGACTCACAAAGAAAAGACCCTGATAATCATAATAAATACTTTTCATGAATACTCGATAATCGACAATTAGACATTTATTTTTAGAAATGTATCGAATAATATTTATTTGGGATGATTAGGAGGAGCATGCGCAACAGAAACGAGATTGGCTCAACTCTGTAAACTAGGCCGATATTCATTTTGAAAATAATCGTATACAAGATCTCAATGACAAGCGCCTTCTTCAAACGATCCGTCGCAATCGCAAGCCTTCTTACACCATTCTTACAACTCGTTAGGTCAGTTATACTGTGAGCCATGTGACAGGACCTTCAAGACAAAATTTGACTCATGTCCGAAGCTACTAAGGTTTGCCGTTGCAGGATACGTACTAGAGGACTTCATCATCATCAATATAAAATACATGTGAAACAGTTGAGCTACCTTAGGACCGCTCAAAACGATCTACCTATAGATAGCTCAACTGATCTAGATCACTGCCACAAGGCAGTATCCCAAGATACTAGAATAAGTCTTATTCTATAATTACATAATTAATACTTATTTAATAATTGTGTCGTCTAGTTTCAAACTCCGCCACTTCCACTTTTTAGAAAAATAAAGATTTTTACTCTATGGTAATGTCTGTCTTGACATGACATGTATATATGTGCCCACTATTTCACTTTCTAGCAAACTACACCAGAGGTGTGCGTTGCCCTAGCAAAATGTTGACGAATTTCAGGGTTTTGAGTATGCAGATAATTAGAGCATTGTTTTGTGTAATTGTGCACGAAATTTCATAATTGTGCGTCCACAGGAAAAAAGTTATGGACAGAAAACAGATCTTGCTAGGGGAACGTTTGAAACGTTACTGCAGCAAGATTTTTTGGTTTGTATGATGTTTGGTATGATTTTGGTTTTGTTTAATTATTCGTCAGTGGCAGAATTACTCGTTTTCATTAGCGACTTTTTTTAAAGAGTTTAATTTATTTCAGTAATCCGTCTGCGCTTTATAATCCAATCCATTGGAAGAATGGGACAATAAAAATCATGAAAAAAATATCTACAAAAGCTGGAGCGACAGTGACACTGCTTTCGGAAATCGCTTAACCGGAAAATATCTGGGTAACATTATTGTTTATTGGGAGCACATCGATACCTGACTGTTTTTCTTTATTTTTTTAAATTTATACATAAATACCTACAGAGACAATGGTATTACTGCTGTTTTTATTTCCCTCTAATACGTCCTACATAAAAACTGTTCGATACATCGATAATTTTCAATGGATACCGTGTAGGTATCGTACATCCCAACTCACTACACCACAAATTACAAAAGATGCTACCTTACTGCAGCTTACTGCAGCAAGATTTTTTTGAAATAATGTACGTAGCTTAAAAATAATAAATGGATTGGAAAGCTTAAAATTGTGCACGATTGTGCACAAAAATTCAAATTTGTGCATCCATGGACTTTCGAGATAATGATGTTTTTGCTGACTATGGCGAAACTTTGATGTCAGTTTACACAAGCTCTAGACAAGTGAGAAAGTCAGATTTTGGCCAAAAATTGTGCGTTGAGATAACTCTCTGTGCTGAAATTTTCAGCAGTAACAAGCAACTAGTTTAAGAAATATATCAAAAACCTATAATCTAATATAACCCGGTCTATTTTAATAGACTATAGAAAAGTGGTGCCATAGTACATAACAACGACCAACCTAAATTGTCAGAATTATAATAAAAATCGCCATGTTAGTACATAGTACAAATGTTCTAGAATTACAGTACCGCAACGTTTCTAATATATAATATTTATGTAAGAATCTTTTAGGTTACCTGCTTTATTTTTAAAATCACATATCAATTTTCTGTTTTACAATATTATTTTAGTCATTCTAATTAACTTAAAATTAAACATTATTCACACGCTAAATCACATCACATAAATAAAATCACAACCTTATAGGTTAGTTGGTAGTAGCTCTTTGGGTTTTGGATTAAATTCTTACTCTGAACATATATAAATGTTTTCTCTGTCTCACATTAGTAACATAATAAGTAATTAGTAATTAACTAAGGTATCTAAATAGACTCTCCTAAAAATTACAGATAATTTTCCATAAAATGATATAGGTGCTTATACTTTAGATATATATTAGTTTGGTTATATATAACTAAATAAAAACATTCATAAAAACCAAGATAAACTTCAAAAAAAGTCATTAGGTATGCTCTAATTCTAAATTCTCTCTACTCTAAAAAATATTAATGTTTTCGCTGTCTCACATTATTAGCTACAACAAGTCTTTAATTAAGGTACCTATCTAAATAGGCTTTCATAAAAATCACAGATAATTTTCCATAAAATGATATAGGTGCTTATACTATAGATATTTAGTAGATAGTTAGTATATAAATTTGGTTAAATATTACTAAAAAGTAACCTATAAAAACCAAGATAAACTTAAAAAAAGCCGATAGGCTTAATCAGTCAAATAATGTAATATATTACAGGTACATTTATTTTTTACATTCATCTAAAATTATGTTCTAATAAGGTAGTTATACAGTTAGTAATTGTACCGTTTTATGACCTCTTTGAACTTTGTTTTACTATCAGCAACTTGAGTCAACTTACATACATTTTTCACAACATTTTACTTAATCTAATTCAAACATTATTACTTAGAAACTAGGTACTCTTATAAAATCACAGATCATTTTCCTTAACATTAAAACTATATAGATGGTTCTACTATAATTATAATGGTGTGGATAAATATAACTAAAATAGGCTAACAAAGGTTAACAAGATAAAATTTCTGAAAAACCAACATGCTCTATTTCTAATGTAATATAATATTAAAGGTATATTTTTATATAAAAATATTTTCGCATGAGGGTGTTACCTAGTTATTTATTTGTACTTTTTTATGACTTCTTTGAACTTTGTCTTATCATCATCAACTTGAATCAACTTTGATGATGACTAGGTACTTACATCTTTCACAATAATTTACCTAATCTAAATCACACATTATTACTTAAGAACTAGGCACTATTATAAAATCACAGATTATTTTCCTTAATACAAAAATTATTTTGGTTTTATACTATAGATAAATTTCACTTAGACGGATTATTTTCTTAATAATACAGAGTGGCCCTTAACTGTGTTGGCACATTGTTTTGTTATATAAATAAATAATTCTATAATTATCAAACTAAGTTGCTAAAAAATCTTCGCTTTAGAATGTCGTATAAATTATTGCATGCGGTATAATTCTTTTGTTACGTTTTTGAACTCTTCCATATAAATCATCAAAACATTCGTAAGTTTTGTTATTTAATTTAAAACAATGTGCCTTGTAGTGTCCAATGGCAGTCGGGTCCCGGGTACTACAAGGCTCAAACTCAATGATGGCTAGTATTAAATAATACGTGTTTTGTATTTCAATATCAAGGGGCACATCGTTTATATTGATATAAATATCATGTAATTCGAAAAATATAAAATTTGTCAGGTCATACGAATAAACGTTATTTACCTTTTCCACAATCACTATAGGAGAATAAGCATTTTTTAAGCATGAATCGATAGATTCCCCTAAAAATTGTATGTATTCCTTTTTGTGATAATTTGTTCATGTCTATTGGTAAATACTTGCAAATCATTGGGTTATTAGTTTTATGACTACTGCACGCTTTATTAGAACAATTTCTCTTTCTTATTGCAGAGTAAAACGGCTTACATATGTCTTCAAATATTTTGGTAACATTACATGCACAATCTACGGTCACAAGTTTATTTAAAGTTACTTCATTTGATGTGTGAAACAGTTTAATAAGCAATTTTTGTCGTTTTTCGTATAAATTTCCTCGTTGATTTTTAGCATTACTAGCAAGTTCTTTAATTAATACCGTAAAGGCGTCACTTATATGGTTATCCATAGTGTCTCGACAAGGTGATCTGTCAGTGTATGCTACGGCAAATGCTTGAGCTGTTGAATCAAATTGCAGGTGTTGGAAATAAGTATACGTTAATCATGTCAATCGTGTTATGTTTTGAATTTGATATATTGCCATATTGCAGAATATATAAAGGTTTTGGAGGACATAATTTAGTTTTTTGACGTAGCATTGTTAATCCTCGCCAGTTTTCCACTTCTATTGGGTTGCCTTGGAAAACAGATTCTAAATCAAAGTCTTTACTGGGCTCTGCTCTAAATTTTGTTTTTTTATAGTTTCAATTTTGTGCAAATAATCACTGGAACTCAGTTTGACAGAGCCGTTAATAAAATTATAATGTTGGATCAAAAATTCGTCTAAACGAATGCGGTCTTCCTTTGTGTTGAAATATAAACGCTTCAAACCTTTAAAATGGTTTTCAACATTAGAGCTGCTTGCATCATGTTGTGCATGAAAGTAGGTGTTCATTACATTACTCCACATCGGAAGCTTTTTTAATAATCTTTTTAGCGTGATGTTGAATTGTGGCAGGTAAAAGTCGTTCCTATTAAACATAGGTTTGTCTATCGGTTTATACAGTGTTTCTGCTGCTAAAGTTTCATTACAAAGTGTAATAAGTGGGATGCTGCTGTCGTTTACACGTAACTCCATGACAGGTGCTGGTTCTAAACTAATTTCTTCACAACCTGGTTGGTCGTTAGTATTGGAAAACTTATTTATTTTTATTTTATACTTTAAGCGTTGTAATGCTTTTTCTTCTCTAGATACTGTACCATCCGAGTTCTAACTAGTGCTGAAATATTCATAAAGCGATAAGGTTATTACGTCCTTGATAACAGATTTCACTTCTGTGTAACAATCTAGTTGTTGCAATAGCTTTATACATGCAATGTAAAAGTATTTACATATTTCTGATGTTTTTCAAAGCAGCTCTGTTTGTACAATTGTTTAATAAAATGTGATTTATCAAGCCTTATATAGCATGCAAGCGCAGTATTTTTTGATCCTAGAGGAAGAGATTCCATTTTGTTTTTTTCCAGAACCATAAAACACTATTTTAAGTAATCGTTTGTGTCTATTTTAAAAAATACTTGAGCTATGGACCCTATCAAAGCGGAAGAATCGTCACAAACAATCTCATTTGGTATGGACCTGTTTTTTACCCAATTATCTAACCACGCAGCTATCGTTTCGATGGTATGAGATTCTGAAATCATATAGCAGAGAGGCACACTAGTATTTTTCGTGTAAGCTACAAGCGCGTATAAGAATACATGCTTCTGTTTCTCCAGTCTTATGAAGTCATTGATTGGAAGAGGTCGTATTTCTTGGAAAATAGACCCCGTAGCATCAATTGACAAGATTTTATACGTATTTTTCAACACCTCGTCATAAAATCGGCTTTGTTTTATAGTCCACACGTAAAAGAAAAATGGAACCAGGCAAAATTTTCTAATAAATTGGTCATATGGGACACTTTTAGCCATGGCGTCAATTGATAAAACTACATTTTTGTCAAAATGTAGTGCACTTTTAACTTGATGTCTCATTTTCCTTAAACTCTCATATTTAGTTTAGGTAAGGTTGGAGGTTCCTTTGGATTATCTATATCCATTAATTCATTAGCCATGGCTTGTCAAACTGGTAAGGCATTTGCATACTTTAATTTTTTCTTGATTTGTTGTACCCTACTAGGAGTTAATTTATTCTTTACATTTGGGTCATGGTTATATTGTTTATCGAAGTTGTTTACTTCACATATCACATATACAAAATTCTCAGTTATAGAAATCAAACTCAAAAGAAGTGTTGCTCCACATTGTGTACATTTACCTGTGCATTTTATACAGTTGTTTATTAAATCTGTAGGAACATAATTGTTCCTGAATGCAAACGTACAGCGTATGTCCGTTATTTTCCATATTTGATCTTGTATTTCATTAGTCCATTTATATTTCGAAAGATGGTAGTGTGTTTGTGAAATTCTTTTATACTCATGTATGTCCATTTGAAAACTAACAGATATGTATTCGTAAATGACTGGACTGCTAGCGATGTCATATTTCAAATGAGTGTCATTATTCAAATTGCAATCAAAAAAAAATCTTTATGCCTCTTTACAGAAATCTGTATGGCCTTCTTGCTAATGTCTATTTTATACAGATCGAGTAATTCTTTTTGTATTAAATTATAAACTTCATGTGAAATTGGTGGAATAGCATCGCAAAGTATATCCTTATATTTTTTTATTGCCATTTTTTTATCAAGTAGTCTTACAGAGTTTTGCCTGCCTGTCATTTCGTACTAAAGTGAGGCTAGTACCTTTCTCGTTGGATTTGTTGGTTGGCTGGCACTGATTGGAGATTTATTGCGGGTTAAATCATCGTCATGTCCTAAAAAAATACTTTCATTACTAAAATAGTAGTAAGTAAGCAAGTAGATAACCTATTATCCATACTAATATTATAAATTCGAAAGTGTCTTCGGCAGCTAAATGGCTGATCGCATCTTGATGAAATCTGGTTAGGAGATAGATTGTATCTTGACAGACGGACAGACATACAGAAGGACATAATGTTTTATGTGTTTACATCGCTTGCAAAGCCTTGTAGTTAGGTAGGTATACAGTTATTTAATCTATGCTATAATGAAACTGT
This sequence comes from Lampropteryx suffumata, assembly GCA_948098915.1. NCBI lineage: Eukaryota > Metazoa > Arthropoda > Insecta > Lepidoptera > Geometridae > Lampropteryx > Lampropteryx suffumata. The sequence continues at coordinate 16,867,956 of OX402545.1, read as the reverse complement.
AAAGTTCGAAAAGTGCATCAACGCACGTTCGCACCAGCAGAACACACACACACGACTGCACATGTTTATTAGCGTATTGCATAGTTAAGCCATAGGTATATAGCTATATAGATAAGAATATAGCAAACGACTACAGTGCGCCGCTAAATTTATCAAATATTGTTAAATAATGGTAATACTGTATATTAAATAGGTAACTTTTGTTAGAGAAATCAAATAATATTAAAATAATATGTAACAAATAGGTAAAACTTACTATGAGTCTCATGAGAATTATTAAGTATGTCCTGTAGCAGTCTCAGGTTCAATAAAATAATGACTACATTGTGAAGTTGGTCCATAGCAGCCAATCACAACACCCAAATCAGCTACAAAATATAAAACAGGCACGCCGCCGTTGGTGGAAAATCTGCAAAAATATATTAAATGATTGTTATGATAATTTCGGACGGACAAGTAAGTTAATACCTATTAATTATATTCATAGAATAACAATATTAAAGGTAACAAACATTACCTACTATAAACAAATTTTTTTAAAATTTTTCATCATCATTATAAATTCTGGTCCCTTATTAGTGTCCACTAGGACCACTAGTAAATATAAATAAATAAATAAATATTGCTGGACAATGCACACAACACCATCTAGTCCCAAACTAAGCATAGCTTGTATTATGGTGACTAGAAAACTTATAGAATACTTAAATATGTTTATACACATAGGTAAATATTTTTATATACTTATGATACTTTATAACACCCAGACACAGAAGAAACACCTATGTTCTTCACACAAATGTTTATCCTGAGAGGGAATCGAACCCTCAACTTACAGCGCAAAAGACAGAGCCACTACCAACTGACCTGACAGGCCAGTCAAAATAAACAGTTATCTTTAGCTTATAGGTACCTACAATAACATGTGCTTATATTTTAGTTTAAATGAGTAAAGGTACATTTTAGAATCTAGTAATATTTCCGATTAAAACAATAATGACGAAGTTGTAAAATTGAAAATTTTCATTGTTTTTTATACCCGATGAACAAAATTACACTTTTATCTAAGGATTTTACTTATAGGTAGTATGTTTGTCTGTATTCACTTGTTATTTAATATTTACACATAAACAGCAAAAGTTTAAACATCAATAAAGGTTATATTGCAAAAAAATATATCGTTCTCACACACCAGTATGAAAAAAAAAATTTGCTCAATAACATGTGCTAATATTTTAGTTTAAATGGGTAAAGGTACATTTTAAAATCTAGTATTATTTCTGATTAAAACAATAATGACGAAGTTGTGAAATTGAAATTTTTTATTGTTTTTTATACCCGATGAACAAAATTACACTTTTCTCTGAGGATTTCTTTTATAGGTGGTATGTATTTCTGTATTCACTTGATATTTAATATTTACACATAAACAGGAAAAGTTTAATCATGAATAAAGGGTATATTGCAAAACAAATTATTTCATTATTCTCACATACCTACCCTTAACAAAAATATTTTTTTTGTCAATAACTTGTGATCACATTTTACTTTATTTGAGTGTATATACAATTTACAAGTAATCAAATTTCTTATCAAAACAATAATCGTGGAGTTGAAAAAATAAACGATTATCATTGTTTTTTATAACCGATGAACAAAATTACACTTTTCTCAATGGTATTTTTATTACCGGTAGTTTGTATTTAGTAGTATTGGTGGTAGTATCGGTGCGCTTCTACAATAAGCTTCCTGAATATGTTATTATAAATATTAACGGGTATTTATCGCGTTTATTGTACTCAGTGTACTTGCTAATTGGTACTAGCTAAGTGTACTCAGCGTAGACCAGTTTCTCAATGCGTCATGGACACGGTTAGTGTTGTGTGTCGCCCGAGTGTGCAGATGGACATTTCTTTTTCGAAAGAACAAGTGAGGGTAGTTGCAAAAAATGATGCCCCCGCTTCGCAGAGGCGGTAGGTCCAGTACTCCAGTCATCCCGCGACCACGACAGAGTGTAAATCTGTCGAAACGTCGGGAAAAATAGGTAAATAAACGCGATAAATACCCGTTAATATTTATAATAATGTGTTCTGATCGCGTAAGATTAAAAAAACTTTATTCCTGAAAATGCTACTAAACTACCTATTAAGAAATTTAAAGCATACATAAAAGGTAGTCTTTTGAAGAAAGCTTATTATAACATAAATGACTATATTATTGACAAGAATGCATGGCCTTATGTCGCTCTGCCGTCAGACAGTTAACCGACTTCCAATTTATAAACTCTCTTGTATTAGTATTTCGTAGTTAAGGTAGTTATAAGATGGATCATGTCAAAAATCGCTAGGACCAAAACCTTGGGTTAGGATGAATTGGCACCTAAATTCACCTAGTATGTAATACGTTTCAAAGTGATCCTTGTGATTATATTAATAAATTATCTTTTGACTTGACTTTACTTGATTTATGCATACACTTGTTATTTAATATTAACCTACCTACACACAAACAGCAAAATTTTAATCATGAATAAAGCCAAAATGACAAAAAAATATTTCATCGTTCTCATATACCAGTAGGATAAATAAAATTTGATTAATAACATGTGCTAATATTATAATTTACTTGTATAAGTGAATGTACATTTTACAATCAAGTAAACATTCTAATGAAATTCTTCTTCTAAAATTTTGATGAAGCTGTAAAATTATCAATTTTCATTGTTTTCATACCATTTTCTCATTCATAATAATAATATAAAGTTTTGAGGAATAATCTGGCTAAAAAACCACACACATTGAAGGTTTCTAAAGTCAGTGGCCAACGCCAACGGTGCTTAAGCAGTTCTTATAATTAACCATATTTAGAAATAAATAGGTAGGCACTTCGTTTGTTCACCAACATATGAATGTTAAATAATATTTCTTAATGTAAAACTATTCATGTCATACAATATGTTATAACTATTTTAATGTAGCTAAGAACATACAAAAAGGCTGATTGATGTAACTGACAAAACTGGAGGTATATTTTAGACAAACATAAGAAAATATTATTATGATACCGACAGCTAATTACTACAATTGTTTTAGGTATGTTTGTACATGTGTGTTGTGGTTAGTAACCTACCTTTATCCTGAATTATAAATATTCTTGCCCAACACAGCAGCAGTCAACAAACAAAACAAACCAGTAAACACAATAACAAACAGCCAAAGCCAACCCTTCGGCCAGTGCTGCCAGAATGAATTTCAGAAGAGTTAATGAGATCAAAATTATGTTGCGCTACTGCAGGAAATTTTACTATTTTCTTCGTTTTTTGACATTGCAACGCTGACAATTTAGGGTGGTCGTTGTTATGTACTAAGGCACCACTTTTCAATAGTCTATGAAAATAGACCGGGTTATATTAGATTATGGGTTTTTGATATATTTCTTAAACTAGTCGTTTGTTATTGCTGAAAATATCAGCACAGTGAGTTAGCTCAACGCACTAATTTTTAGCCAAATTCTGAATTTGTCACTTGTCTAGAGCACGTGTAAACTGACATCAAAGTATCGCCATAGTCAGCAATAACATGATTATTTCGAAAGTGATTGTGCACAAAAATTCAAATTTGTGCATCCAAGGGTGCACAATTATAAGCCTTCCAATCCATTTATTATTTTAAAGCTACGTAGATTATTTCAAAAAAATCTTGCTAAAGTAACGTTGCAAACGTTCCCCTAGCAAGATCAGTTTTTTGTCCATAACTTTTTTCCTGTGGACGCACAATTATGAAATTTCGTGCACAATTACACGAAACAATGCTCTAATTATCTGCATACTCCAAACCCTGAAATTCGTCAACATTTTGCGAGGGCAACGCACACCAATAGAGAGTTTCGTACAGAAAATTGTCGGGCGTCTCATCAAAATGGAGCTACTCACGGAAAATTAGCTTTATAGTAATCAAAAGCAAAAATGGGTAGGTGTAGGTATTACGTATCTACCTACTATTTGGGAATAATTTTTTCAGGCTCATGTATTTTTCATGCCAAATCATGTATTTTTGTTACAGGGTGTAAGAAATCATGCGGAACACGAGTTGACACACGGGAAAGAGCAAAATATCACTTGTTTGGAGTGCCACTCGACTTCGTACAAAACAACTATTATATCAAACGTTGCAAACATTATACTTGATCTTAATCTCTGACATTCCCATGCTGGAAGTTACACGTGCTATGTAGGTATATTATTTGACGAAGGATGATAAATCTCACTCACCTTTAGATAACTAATGACGCACCAATCGTTGTTCGTTTATGTGCTCAGACTTAATCTTTACCTCTCACAATTATTTTCAATAAGTCATTGCAAGAAGGGTTGTTTCCTGATTTGTGGAAAGTTGCCAATATCACACTTTTCACACAATTCATAAGTCAGGTTTGAAAAGCGATGTCACGAATTATCGACCTATTAGTATCTTAAACTGCTTTGCCAGGGTGTTTGAAGGTCTTATTTATATACCCTTATACAATCATTTTGAACATTTACCTTACCCTAGTCAGCATTTGTTAGTGGAAAATTTACCGAATCTAATTTATTAACGTAAGTAAGTACACCAATTACTTGTGCCTTGTATTCAATAACAAAAACAAAAAGTAGATTCGGTTTACGACAACTATGCCAAAGCGTTTGATCGCGTCGATCATGTAATCCTTTTGATGAAATTACACCATCTTAGCACTCATGGAAATCTTCATCGATGGCTCTATTCTTATTTAATTAATCGCACTCAGCTAATTGCGTTATATGGATATGAATAGACTCCATTCAGTCTTGTCTCTGGCGTACCTCAAGGCTATCACCTAGGTCCCCCTATTTTTCTAAGTATTTATAAATGATCTCCTAGAAGTTATGACATGTCGTTGTCTAGCATTATATGCTAACGATACTAAACTATTTATAGAAGTATCACGGATTGGTGATTGTTTGGTTATGCAAAACGATCTGAACTTACCCACATAAAATCTGGTGTAAAAATAACTCAATGCCCCTAAATGTTAAAAAGTGTCTTTTACAAACTTTCACAAAAATGAAAAAGTACATTCAGTTCAATTATGGTATCGATGGCAACATTTTGACACGAACTAATATAATTCGTGATCTCGGAGTAATTTTCGACTCTTCTGTATCTCTTAAAACTGATTTCTGATGTCTATTTTTACCTTTCCAGAATTTAAAATCTTTATATGATTTTAAATTCTGGAACACACTTTTACACACGCATTTTAAGCAACGGGACAACGGAAGAACATCAAGCTATTAGGGAAAATACTTGCTTTTCAGATACTATCGAGTATCTGAAATGTAAGTGTTATCCCTCATAATACTTTACGAAGGAATGGTTGAAAGTAATTTCTAGCTTCGGTTATTCCCGATCGTTATAATTTCAGTTTAAATAATTAGAAACTATGCATAATAAGCTATCGGACATTGTATAGGTATCATTGTATAGGCATGCGCAGAAAATATCTATTTCGCAGTCGCACGGGGTAAGCATTCTACTAAGAAGTGGAACTCATTACTGGCGTCTGTTTATCCCGATTGTTATAATATTGGATTTTTTTTTTGATTGAGATTGCCCGGGTCATTATACGTCATTATTAAATATACAATATAAGCTAAAGGACAACGCGGGATATTTTATACTTATATACTTCTAGGTTTCTTGTAGGATACAAAGGTTGCTTATTGGATGAGTTAGGATCTTATAAGATATTTTTTGTTTACTCTTAGGATACGTATTGGATACTTTTACGATATTTAAAAGATACTTACTTGGATTATTATCTGTAACTGTGGAAACTTTACTGGACTATTATATATATAATATAATAATATATATATATTCTTTGTGTTACATAATGCAGTTCTTCTTTAGAAAGTAGTAGAAAGGTTTAAGTCGCACACCGATGTTGTATTAGTCCAACATCTATGTAGGATATTAAATATATAATCCTAGATAAAATCTATCATAGGTGGTTTTGTGGCGGTAAACTTGAGAATATTTAGGTAAATACTACTACTACTTACTATTACTTTACTACTACTACCTTACCTAAATATTACGAAAAGTACGATGTAAAAACATTTAAAGAGTTAAGTATAAATAAATTGGCCAAACGCATGTGACCACGCACAGTGTAGGCTTCTCAAGTCCGTAACGATAAAAATAAATGTTCCTAAATAGATATAAATAAAAATAATAATAAATAATCCCGGACATTTAACACAACATCATTTGGCCCCAAAGTAAGCAGAGCTTGTGTTATGGGTACCACATGACTGATATACTACTTATATACTTTTTTTTGTAAATACATACATATTATACATAGAAACACCCAGATCCGAGACAAATACTTGCAGATCATACAAACATTTGTCCCGCGGCGAGAATCGAACCCACAACCTTCTGCGTCTCAGCCAGACCTTAGCCCACTGTACCACAGAGGTTGTCAAATGAATGTTGCTAAGCGCATAACTCGATAATGGCTCGACCAATCCGGCATTTTGTTTTGTATGTTCCTTATGGCCTACGGAAGGTTTTAATACTAAATAAAAAAGTGCGAGTCGGATCATTATACGTTCCTTATGGCCTACGGAAGGTTTTAATACTAAATAAAAAAGTGCGAGTCGGACTCACTGAGGGTTCCGTACAAACCTGTAGGTATATAAGTAAAAGTTCACCCATCACGACAATCGAGTCACAGTTGGATGAAATAACAAAAAATTTACGGTTTTCGCAATTTTTCCTTTATCTGTGCTATAAGACGTTGCTTCGTACCAAATTTCAAGATTCTGAGTTCACGGGAAGTACCCTGTAGGTTTTAATACCCTTGCGAGTGTCGAAAATTTGCAGCATAAACGGCTGTATCTTTTGATTGCGTTGGCTTAGAAGATTGATTTTTGCAAAGCTTTAAGGGACAGTAGACCTGAGTATTTGATATAAATTTCAGCTTGATACCTTCACGCGTTCCTGAGAAAAAGGGTATTGACAGACAGACGGACGGACAACAAAGTGATCCTATAAGGGCGGAACCCTTTTTTCCTTTCGAGGTACGAAACCATATGAATAGGTTACTTTTTATCCCGGGAAAATTCTTCAAAGCGGGAGAAGCTGCGCGCGGACAGTTAGTAATTATTAAATAAATATTGCTGGACATTTCACATTGAATGAATAAATGAATGAATGAAATAATGTCTGAATGAATTAATGATTTAAATTTAGATAAATTCTTAGAAAATAAATAAAATCAAAATATGTGAAAGGAATAATGAATAAATAAATAATCCCGGACATTTCACGCAGCGTCACCTAGCACCATAGTAAGCAGGGTTTGGGTTATGGGTACCAAAGGACTGATATAACCTACTTATAGTCCGACAAGAAAGAGTAGAAATTAATTATTAAGGAACTAAAATTTACTATAAACTGGCAGCTCTTTATGAAAGGCCAGTGTGGCCGCTGTAGTGAATTTGTCGCCAGATTCAACTTTTCTTTGCAAAATTATATTATGCACGTATTTTTTTTTAATGGAGTATCGTCATGCTTTGATACATACCTACTTTTGCTTATATTTAAAAATCATGCTTAATTAAAAGAATAAAGCATTCAAAAGGTTTTGTTGACATAATAATAAACAAATTGCAACCAATTTGCAAAATATATTGGTATTTATATAGGTAGATATGATGTGATTTATGTATGTTGTACATACGATTTTATTTTATAAATACATACATAGTATACATAGAAACACCCAGACCCGAGACAAATACTTACAGACCATACAATCATTTGTCTCGCGGCGGGAATTGAACCCGCAGCCCTCTGCGTCTCAGCCGGACCTTAGTCCATTCATCGACATGTCGCGTTCGAATGTATCCTTCGCCCTCTTATCCCGATAGGTGTTATTGACAATACTTTATTATGATATTTTATCTGTCAAATTGCATGTGTTTATTTGTGTTAGTGTTGCGCTCCACACTGTAAAAATAGAGGCTTGTATGTACTACCCAAAGACCTAAAACAAAGAAAAATTATACAAAAAATATAAGTGCAGTGCACTGCAGTTTTTGTTTCAATTCAATCAAATTGATCTTTATTCAAAAGGAAAAAATCTGTGATGAAATCATAAATAGTAGGTAGGTACATTTCCTACAGCAAATACTACAAATCGCATCTATCACGCACGTTCACAACAAGTCACAACTTCATACAAAATGAGAATTAGGATTTAGAAATGCTATGACTAATTAAAATATATATTAGACGATTCTTAATTTCAGAAATGAACTAACCCAATTGCCACCTTTAACAAGTTTAAAGTTTTGTGGGTTTTTTGTCTTATGGCAACATTTTAGGTCTTGACGTTTGACTTAGAATTTTTTTTTTTTTTTTGTTATTTTAGTGCACAATATTGATGATGCACTAAATAATATTACAATCTAGCCAAATAAGCACCAAACTATGGATGCTAACGCATCAAATAAGCTAATGAGTAATTTTGTTTTGACATAGTTTTTAAAAATAAATTATACCAATGTGTCCAATACCTAGCACTTTCCTTATAGTCTCTAGTTAAGGGGAAGACACTATTTTCTTGTGTTTTTATGTAGTTACTTAGCACTTCACTTTTGTGAAACTACACTAACTCAAATGGCTTTTTCCGTTTGAGCCTTCTTACAATGTCCGTGATGTCGAGGAGCTGGATTGCCTCGACGTTCACATGGTGATGAAGCCTCTGTTCGTGAGCTTCTGCAAACTTTTGTATTACCTTATCGACAAACTGTATTCTGACTTTGACATAAGAAATCAATAGTTTTGTCCTATACCTGGTAGGTCTATACCTACCTACATCTACATACCTATTTGTTTCCTATCCATGGCCGACAATCATTGAACTTTAAATCCTGGCCGATTTATAGTCTATAGAGAACGACAGTACTAACATAGTTAACAGTTCCTCTCCCCCTTCTTTCATACTTCTTTCCTGCCCGATCAAGGCGTGTTTGTTTCCTATTTTGCTATCGACATCAAATCATTCCAAACAAACCAACCAAACTAACAAGCAACAGCTGTTGTAGTTTCAAAGCTAAATGACGTTGATTTTTAAATTCTGGAAGTAATTTATATTTATCCTCTCAATTCCTGAACCTGTTATTTAATCTCGCAGTAATGTACAAGTGCTGTGTTGTGAGCTGTGCTAGTAAACGAAAGGACGTCAGTTTTTTTATGCTTCCGAAAAGAGAGATTGGACTCTTGGACTGGACTTCGATTGGAATAAAAGACTTCTAGACCTGAAGTTTTCAAGATCTTCGCAAGCAGTATGATTGTGTGTCGAAAGCATTTTTAGAAGAGATTTCTCGCTTCAACTCAAGAGCACATGCCTATCCAACGTAATCTGCTGTTACCGAAATGTCTGTCTATTGGTGTTCTTCTGCTATAATCACCAGTAAGTACTTATTGTACCTACTTATCTTACCAAAATCATTAAATAATAATAATGATAATGTAAGCAGAGCTTGTGTTATAGGAACCAAGTGACTGTTACACTACATAATTGACTGGCCTGTCAGCTCAGTTGGTAGTAGCCTTCTGTGCTCTAAGTTGAGGGTTTGATTCCCTCCCAAGGTAAACAATTGTGTGAAAAGCATAGGTGTTTGTTCTGTATCTGGGTGTTATAAAGTATCATAATTGTATGTATTTAAAAATATACTCTTATAAGTATTCTATCAGTCATCTTGTCACCATAAATAGATGATGTTGTGTGCATTGTCCAGCAATATTTTTTACTTATACCTTTATTTGTAAATACATGCATATTATACATAGAAACACCAATAGAAACAACATAGAATGTTAAACACTCAACATTATTGCATTTGGTTATGTGTGCTTAAATTTCTTTTTTTTCCAGATAGTACTGTGATCATCATGTGATTACACACCATGAAACTACAACATTTGGCTCACACCTACTCCAAAGCAGATTACACCTAATTCAAATGTCAACATCAACATACCAGCTGTTCTCGGCTTGTACAGTCTGATAAGTGATGATGGTAAGAAGCCTGATGACTCTTGTCCCTTAAGAGATGGGTGGGCCATTGATATGAGATGCTACTTGTGTACACACCCTTGCCACATCCCATTACAGTCTGGGATTTCTCTTAGAGCTGGTGAGGACAGCTGCATCTGGGGAGGTGCTGAGGACCTGATAAGATGCAAATATGCCTTTCTTTCTTGAATTCAAGGCCGCTTCCGTGAAATAATCAAATTTTCTGGACCAGTTTGGCTATCTATAGATTGTTTTACGCAATTTAGATAGCTCAACTGTTTGACTTGTATTTTGTATTATTGTGTATTATTCTGTATATTTCTGTAAATAAATGTCTAATTGTATAATCAATGTGTTTATTATGATTATCAGGGTATTTCCTTTGTAGATCAATAAAATATTTTAAAATAGTAAGCAATTGTATGCAAGCAAGCAAAAAAATATACTCGGTAGAATGAATACCTTGCTGATGCTAAAAGGTTCATTCAAAATAAAAAAAGTTATTTGTCATATGGGATAAGGTGAACAGGTATTGGACAGGATTTCGTCTATGGGAGTGCCCCGTCTGATGCGTTAGCATCCTATAGTTTGTGTTCCTATCTATCCAAGGTTTCGTTTTGGAAAGTTAAACAACTGTTGAAATCGAGTTATGGATTTAGCAAAATCCCTATTCAGCTCTCGAGATCACGATGGGTACGTGGGACGAGAAGATCACGAACGAGAGATATGTGCTTCATTAGCAGACGATGACCCAGAAGACGTAATAGATTCAATACGAGGGTTAAACATCGCCGATGAACTTCTTCCAGCTCCAGGTGGACCCTTTTCTGCACTTACTTCTAGTATGGTTCCGCAAGATATCATGGCTAAATTAGCTCAACCGGAATCTGAAGGTCACGGCGGTGGTCTTCCAGACTATAGATTTGATGAATTTGGTTTTTGTGTGGAAGATGAAGAGGATTCTGAACAAAATTCAACAAAATCACAGCTTTCAAATGTTATTGTTGATGATGATCAGCACTGTCTTCAATGGGAGTTTTACAGTAAAGAAATAAATTTTTCTGATGGTGATGGGAAATTAGAAAAGACAGACCAGTTACAAAATATGGTTAAAGATGGTGTACCTCATTCACTTCGCCCACAAGTGTGGATGCACCTATGCGGCGCAAACAAAAAAAGAGCAGCAACAGAAATAACTTATCATGACATTGTTAGGGCTTCAAGTGATGATGGCTTGGTTACAAGTAAACAAATCGAGAAAGATTTAGTGCAAATTTTGCCAAATAATGTTTGTTTTTCACATCCAACTAGCACTGGTGTACCTAGATTGCGCAGAATTTTACGAGCTTTAGCTTGGCTTTATCCTGATATTGGTTACTGTCAAGGAACAGGTATGATTGCTGCATCATTACTGCTTTTGATGGAGGAAGAAGATGCATTTTGGATTATGTGTACTACTGTGGAAGACCTCTTGCCAGCTTCTTACTATTCTTCAACATTGATTGGCATACAAGCAGATCAAAAGGTATTAAGGAGTCTAATCTCAACCTACCTTCCAGGAATTGATCAAGTTTTAAACGCCCATGATATAGAGCTCTCTCTGATAACAATGCATTGGTTTTTGACTTTATATGCAAATGTTGTTCATATGAAAATATTACTAAGGATTTGGGACCTCTTCTTTTTAGATGGTTCGCTTGTATTATTTAAAGTAACCTTATCTATGTTGAAAATAAGAGAGAATCGTTTTAATGAAATTTCAAATTCAGCACAGATTTTCAATGCTCTTTCTGACATCCCAGGTGAAATAGATGACGTTGATCTTCTTATAAAAACTATTGATGATGTCTGTGGTGATACACTAAGTCCAACGTTGATAGATACACACAGAAGACGACACCTAGCATATCTTATGACAGATCAAGGTGCATTAGTGGGCAATCCTGGTGCAGTATCAAACCTGCCAAAACAACAATTACAAAGACGTCAAATTAAGAAAAACAAATCAGTCATACAAACTATTCTTTTTGGTGAAGAAAGCAATAATGATGATGCTATATCAAAAAATGTAAAGCAAACTGAAATACTTGTAGATCTTAGAGAAGCAATTCTACAAGTTGCTCGTCATTTTCTAGCTCTAGAACCTCAATTAGCTTCTGAAGTTCAGCTAACTGCTGATTATACCATGCAAAGTCATGCCGCAGATAGACAAAGATATGTCAATGTATCTAAAAGCAAAAAAAGACGTGCAAAAGCTTTATTAGACTTTGAAAGGAGAGATGGAGACGAACTTGGTTTCAGAAAAAATGACGTTATAGACGTACTTAGCTCTAGAGATGAACACTGTTGGATTGGTGAATTAAACGGTCTCAGAGGATGGTTCCCAGCTCGTTTTGTTAAGTTATTAGATGAAAAAGGTGTTAAATACAGCAGAGCCGGAGATGACTCAGTCACAGAAAAGATTGCTCATTTGGTTCGAGGTGTTTTGGCACCAGCTTTTAAAAGAGTTCTATTACATGGTATAAAACGACCAAGTTTTCTTGATGGTCCTTGTCACCCTTGGTTGTTTATTGAAGAAGCATCATCAAGAGAGGTAGAAAAGGATTTTAATTCTGTGTATAGTCGCTTAGTATTGTGTAAAACATATAGATTAGATGAAGATGGAAAAGTTCTTACGCCTGAAGAGTTACTATATAGATGTGTTCAGGCAATTAACTTATCACATGATAATGCTCACGCACAAATGGATGTCAAACTAAGAACTCTAATTTGCATGGGGCTAAATGAAGAAGCACTCCATTTGTGGTTGGAAGTACTCTGTTCTTGCGTTGATGTTGTTCAAAAATGGTACCACCCATGGTCATTTATAAATTCTCCAGGTTGGGTTCAAATCAAATGCGAGTTAAGAATTCTTTCACAATTTGGATTTAATTTAAACCCAGAATGGGAACTCCCAGTAAAAAAAGACACCCAAAATCAACCATTAAAAGAAGGAGTAAGAGATATGCTTGTCAAACATCATTTATTTTCGTGGGACTTGTAATTACGTAAGTATAGTAGGTAAGTACCTACCTGCTACTAATTTCTTACTAGAAGTAGTAGGTACTTGTAAAGTATAAATATAATAATAAAAGTAAGAAATATTAGTAAGGATGTAGTAAGTTGGTAGCTATGTAAATATTACACATTATAATCTCAGACATAATAATAACGGAGCGCCGCGATCAACTAAAGTGAAATCACCATTGAATGAATGTCAAAGAGTTGCTAATTGTTAATCCATTTAATTTTAGTAAATTTGTAGTATGATTTAGATATTGTAGTGATTGATTCATAAACAAACAAAAATGATATTGTGATCTACTGTATTTAGGTGTGCAATGATATTGTTCAACTATTACAATTACATGTATTACTAGCGACCCGCCCGGGCTTCGCACGGGTACGATTCTGATACTAAATATACTAAAAATGAGTTTATTTACGACATCACATTAGAAACCTGTAAAGAATTAGAAAATTATTAGTATTTCTCTACTATATTATGCATGTGTTATACATATAAACCTTCATCTTAAATTACTCTATCTATTAAAAAAAATCGCATCAAAATCCGTTTCGTAGTTTTAAAGATCTAAGCATACATAGGGGCAGACAGACAACGGGAAGCGACTTTGTTTTATGCTATGTAGTGATAATAAAATAACCCTTGCGCAAGATTTGCAAAACACAACTATTCAACAATAAATAAACACAATTTAGTTAATTCAACCAGTAAAGTATACACTGTAAAATTTTACATGAAATCTAATACACATAGGTACATATTATTGTAGTATGGCTGCTGATACGTTTTCATACAATCATTTTACAAGAGTATAGATATGTTAAGTTCCTAGTAAATTGCGTTTGAAAATATTCGCAGTTGCATATAGATAAATATACAAAGTACAAACTACAATAATGTTCACTTGTTTCACTAATGAACGAGTGACTGATACGGAAAACACACGAGTAAGAGAGATAGCTATCTGTACCCAAGATACACAGATGATTTTTAATCGAACAGAACGGACATTGGTAAAGAAGAAAAGTAGGTAGGTAACGACAAAAAAGGGTAAACGCGATAAACACCCGTTTTAAAGTAATCATTATGTTATCTGATCGCGAAAGTTTGAAAAATTATATAATTGATAATAGTTTATATTATGCAGCTGCAGCCCTACAATCACGTCCCGCCTTACATACGCGCTCCGAGTTCACAATTCACATAATATACTATCAATTCTCAGTCGATTCTACTTAATAGGACGTTATATAAAATAATCATATAGACTAATACTGTATTGGCATAATTCGTCCGGCTAAAATCAATACCTATGACGACGTCGCATCTGATCTTTTAATCTATGCCGCCATCCTTATCATTCGCGTGATTTAATGAAATTGCTATCCCTTTACTGAGCACGTGTTTTCGTTACGAAAATTTTTAAATTAACTTATACTATGTAGTAAAAATCAAAATAAGTTGTAGGTACTCACGTACGTGTGATATGAGATCCCTTGAGCTTTATTTATTTTTCTTTGATAGTTTGTTCACTTCCGAAACACACACGACGGTATTTCATTTATTTTTGTTCAATTTCGGCTCGACGGTCATAACGTCACATTCATCGACTTGTTTGGCATGAACTGAGAGCGAGAGTGGTCAAATGGGTCTTTTATGCATCTTCAACTCGGGCGCGCTAGTAACATATCTCTACTCTTGTAAAATCATTGTTTTCGCCGAACAGAAGGGCATCGTGTAATTTATTGTACGATGTTTACCTACTGGATGACGACGTGTGCGTGTATTTACCCAAAGGAGCATGGTTTTGAAGCTTCACTTTGGGTATTCGCAGCAGTCTTTATACTTGTTTGGTCTGAGATTATAACACAACTTGGTATGTAAATCTCTTAAATTCACACAAACTGCACTTATAATTTAGTTACCTTAGTAAGAGCATATACCTAAGAAGCTTTTAAACTGTATTATTTTGTAAGTAAGTACATTATGATGTATTGCGATAAATAAAATTGTTATTTATTAATTATCATCAGAGTTTTTAATTTTGCGCCCTTTTAACCGACTTCAAAAAAGGAGAAGGTTCTCCATTTGAATATTATAATTTGAAATCATATTTTTACGTAAAATGATAAACTTTCCTATGGTCCCATAATAATTAAAGACATACACATTAACAGATGTCTAAGTCTACGCGACGCAATTTGCGTCTCTATAATACCTACTTCTAATGTAAAGAACGCAATAGAGCGCAACTAAGGCTCCAAAGTGTTCGCGAGAGATCTGTCTATTGGGCAAAGCCTGTTGTCAGTGGCAGAGTCGTTTCCTCAAAGCCAGAGGTTTTACGAGAGCTCGAGAAGTTCTATGGACAACTGTACACTACATCGCAAAGCCCTGCTACAAGCACGACTAGCGTTGCATGAGTCCGCCTAACCCGACAGCCCGACACTACACTGAAGACATTCCGGACGTCTGCCTATATGAGATCCGAACGGCTCTCAAGCAGCTTAAGAACAACAAGGCACCGGAGGAAGACGGAATAACGACAGAGCTTCTGAGAGCGTGTGGAACACCGGTACTTAAGGTCCTCCAGAAGCTGTTCAACTTCGTCATCCTCGAGGGAACTACGCCAATGGCGTGGAACAGGAACTTGGTGGTAGGTACTGTTCTTTAAGAAAGGGGATAACGCCCTCTTAAAGAATTACAGGCCCATCTCGCTGTTGAGCTTTATATTGTTTTTTATGAGAAAGCCTTTGATTCTGTCGAAACCTGGACAGTGTTGCGGTCACTCCAGCGGTGCCTAATCGACTATCGGTATATCGAAATGTTGAAATATCTGTACAGTAACGCCACCGTGTCTATCCGACTCCAAGACCAGAGCACGAATCCAATCCCATTGCATAAAGGGGTGAGACAGGGAGATGTTATTTCTCCGAAACTGTTCACTTCTGCATTGGAGGATGTTTTCAAGCTCTTGTACTGGCATAGATATGGTATACACATCAATGGCGAACGCATCACTCACCTTCGATTCGTATATAGTATAATAGAATAATATAATATAATAGAAGAAAGTGGCCTATAGACACGAGCGATCGCAAAACACCAACCGAGAACACAGAAGAACGAAAATCCGTAACAACCGCTACGAAATCGCTTCATCGCGTAGCACCACCCATTCCAAACCCGCTACGATTCTCGTCTTGGACACGTTTGCTTCGAGCGACGGCACGCTTTCTACAAAGCATCGCAAGTCTTCAAAAGTAAATTAAAAAAGGTAAATCGAGTCACTGCAATAAAAAGAACGATAAAAGACTCTACGTGGCGCAAGTACCATAAGTAAAGACACAAAACCAGCAAAGAAGATCTTCCGGCTACGATAACCCCACCGAACCGTACCCTACCACCTTTATCCAATCAAAATCTATCAGATGCTGAATACCTCCTCATAAAACACATTCAAACCGATTGTTTCAAGGACGAGATAAAATGCCTACGTGAAAGTAAACGTATACCAAAAACCTCACACTTAGGAAAGCTCAATATCGTACTTACCAACGAGGTCATTCACCTGGACACGCGAGTATCATCTGCTACTTACCTTTCCGATACCTACAAAAGTCCAATCGTGCTCGACGGAAAACACTACATTACTAAGTTGCTTATCAGTAAATACCACACGAACTGCAACCATGGCAATCACTACACCGTGATGAACGAACACCGTCAACGTTACTACATTTTGTCCCTACGAAACATCATCAAAATGATATCGAGAAATTGTCAATGGTGCCGCGTACGCAAAGCCACGCCCTTTTCTCCACCCACGGGAGATTTACCTACGGAAAGGCTACAATACAAACGATACCCATTTACATGTACAGGAGTGGATTATTTTGGACCCGTTAATATAACCGTCGGTAGAAGACAAGAGAAGCGTTGGGTAGCACTCTATACATGTCTCACTACACGCGCCATCCACTTAGAAATAGCTACGACGTTAAGCGCTGACAGCATGATACTGACGCTACGACGCTTTATAGCGCGCAGAGGAATGCCAAAAATCATTTACAGCGACAATGGAACGAACTTCATCGGAGCGGACAAAGAATTACAAAAGGCAGCCGAAGAAAGAGCAATAGTGTGGAAACGTATACCCGCTGGATCCCCACATATGGGAGGTGCATGGGAAAGACTCGTACGCACCGTAAAAACCGCCCTGACGGCTACACTCACATCTCGTCAACCGCGCGAAGAAATTATACATACTTTATTGTTAGAAGCGGAACATTTGATAAACTCACGCCCACTTACCGATGTAAATCTAAATCCAGATGAACCCGAAAGTTTGACCCCAAATCACTTTTTAATCGGCTTTTACTTTTACTTACTTTTTACTTTTTAATATAGTTATCATAGCCGACGCATCACTACCACGAGGAGTATGGCCCAGAGGCGAAGTAATACAGACCTATCCCGGTCCCGACCATAGAATACGTACCGTGGACGTAAGAACTACAGCCGGTATCCTGATACGTCCAACGTCAAGACTCGTCCATATAAGTCAACGACCAAAAACAGCTGACGTGCTCAGCCCACATCCTCGCACGGGGGGGAGAACTGTTGACAATCATCAATAAACATCCGGACACCGCTACCTATAGATTTCATAAATAGCCTATATTTCAACAGGGATCTATACCATACCTAAAAGTAACATTTAAATTTCGAAATCACTTACTTAAATAAATGTATAACTTACTTAGAAATTACCTAGCATACCATACGTATTTACTTACCTAGAAATAACCTAGTACTTACTTTGCTTATAATAAGAACTTGTCTTTATGTAACTTTATACCTACCTATATTGAATGTTTGTACCTACTTATGTTAATAAAACGCTTTATGCGCCACTACTTCGTTGCACCATGCGATCGCTCTATAAATATTCGCGCATTTCCACGCAACCGTCACTCACCGAAGCGGCGTCGCACAGTGCACACGAACCTTGAATATTTCAAGAAAGAAAAAGTAATTTATTGAAACCTCCTTGAAGACCACCCTGAGTAGGCTGGGCGAAGTAGGAACAGGCAGGCTAGATGGATTCCTATCTACCTAGGTAGGCTAGGTAGGAAGCACCGGAAGAATTCTAAGCAGCTTGTGGCGGTCTCAACCTAATCCGCCACAACCATTGTAGTCAACTTGGCACTGCTCCGATACGGTTTGTTCGTCAAGGTTTGTTAAGATATTGTCTAAGCAAGATGTTACGTTATTTCGCATAAATGTCGTTTCGAAAACTAATGGTCTAAAGTTATAGCATTTCAATAGAGTGAGGAATTCAGTACGCTGTTTGTTGTCTACGAGCAAATCAACATTAAAATCACCGCATAAGACACATTTCTTTTTAAAAAAATATTTAAATACCTTTTCTAGTCTTACTATAAAATCATCAAAGTTCTTTTCATCTGGAGTTCTGTAACAGCAGCAAATGTATAAGTTTGTTTCAATGTCTTTCAAGCAACATATTTCGAAACAATTCATTTTGTAAAGTTTATTGATTACATTAAAATCTTCCGCCATCTTGTCACTTTTACCCAATATTAGCGAACCTCCTCTTTTCTTGTAGTGCCTTATATTATGAGAGATCATTTTGTAACCATGTATGTTTAAAATATTTACGTTTGTTTTATTAAGAAAATGTTCTGTTAAACACACATAGTCCATATTTTTATCTGATAAATACAATTCAAACTCGTCTTTTTTACTGGATATTCCACACACATTTTGGTGTAAAATATTTACCATATTTGGTTTGCAAGCATCAACCTTCTGTTCTAAAATCAGACAAACACTGTTAGCTTCTTCATCATTCACGAAAAAAATCTAACTCTATACTTGTGTCATCAGTCTGTGTGCATGTACTGGTCTGCCTGTTTTCATTGCCTTTAGTTGTCTGTGAACAGCCATCTAGACACTTCGGCAATTTTTCTCTGAGACACTTTATTCATGGAGCTTATATACCTATATATTTAAATGTATTTCTTATGCGTATGATATCTCTGTTTAACAATCTACAAGCATCAATTTTATCAAACCAATGATTAGTAACATACCTGTCGATGTCCAATGAAACAAATACAGAATTATCAGAGTAGGTACAGATATGTTTCATTAGCTTATTTATATTATTAACATTCAAAAATCTATTTCTATAAGCATTGCCCACAAGCACATTTGTGTGATTTAGATGTTTTATGGTACAATAAAGATGAGATTGCACCCTTATAGGACTTTTATCATTTGCTCCTGCTAGTATGATCACAAAATCAGATTTGTTGAAATTCTTGCAAGATATATTGCACGTATCCACGACCTGATGCAACATAGCATAAGGTATAACAATGGACGTCACGGCGAACTTGTCTCCCAGTAAATTTTGCAAGCGTTCTCCTAAGCCCCTTCCAATTTCATCTGCTACTATCAAAACGTTGTGTCGTTCATATCTAGACAATTGGTACTATTCACATGTTTCATAACTACGTGAATTATTTCGCCCAACTATGTTTTCTTTAAATGCCGGGAGCGAGACATATTGGTCATTAATACGGTCATCAGTGGTTCCGGCGTTAACTGTTTCTACTTCTATGATTCTGTCAAGCGCTATATTTGTGTCTTCATTATTTCCGAATACTTCTATATTTTCGTCCACAATGCGTTCCCGAGTGTCTTTAACGTCATTTGTATCAGAAAATGTATGTTCTTCCTCTCTAAATACAGAGTTTTTTGCTTCTATATTTACTACATGTATAGGTTCGAGGTCAATAATATTGTCTAGGCTTAATTCAGAAAGCTTTTGCCTCTTTCGTCTACCTGTTATGATTGGTCTCTCTGTGACATTGCTCATATGGCAGTTGTTTCCTTCTATCAGCTATTTGTATTTACACAGATCAGCTCAAATTGTTGATTTTCTGCTGCTAAATTGTCTATTTTAGAATTAGCTAATTGCAAGCTTTCATTTATTTTATCGAGTTGCACTTGTAGGCTATGAGGTATGCTAAATTCTTCGTATGTTGAATTGTCCAAACTTCTCATAGTACTTTCCATCATAGATATATTAGTCGAAACTATCGGCGAACTAGGTATTTTGGTTGACCTGTAAGTTACATTGTCGATGTTCATTCTGATAGTTGTCGTTTGATTGATTAATAAGCACGCCCTCTAGTGAAAATTTAAGTTGATTTCATCGTCCTCTAGCGTCAGGTAGCCATATAGTAGTTTGGTCAGCTCCCTCTCTAGAGTGTAGTCTGTTGCGTAATTTTTTTATTAAAAAAACAAAA
The DNA here is from genome assembly GCA_948098915.1 of Lampropteryx suffumata. Taxonomy (NCBI): domain Eukaryota; kingdom Metazoa; phylum Arthropoda; class Insecta; order Lepidoptera; family Geometridae; genus Lampropteryx; species Lampropteryx suffumata. Next base: position 16,847,439 of record OX402545.1, on the reverse strand, counting down.
AAAAATATTAAAAAAAAGCAAAAAGCTATAATCCATTCATTGGATTTGACCCAGCCAGCTTTGGTATATGAAGCGGTGTCTGGCGAACTCCGCACGCTGGGCCAAAGTGCTTGAGTTAGGAGTGATGAAATAAGCAGTTGGTAGGTTCTGCTGGTTTAGGCATAAAAGTAACAAGCGGTCAATAACTTGTTTAACGAGTTTGAATGACATTCAAGGTCGTTACCGCACGATTCACTTTTTGCACTCCAAGTTTAAATATTTTTGCAAACTACCTATGCCAGGGGCCCACGACACTAAGCAACAACAGTTACACCAATGGATAAAGTCACTACGAGCTCACTGATGTATACTTTGTGAAAAAACAACTTTTTACTTCATTTAAGGAATAAAAACAGAGAGCAAAATCTAACGTGTGTACCTATATCTCACAAGGTCTGAATGGGAGGTGGAATGACAATGACAAAGCTCACAATGTTCTCTCCCCCCATTTTTGTCAACATAATAAGACATTATAATACCTATAGGCATAGACATAAAGACAACACGATCAAAATTGAGATTTGACCACGACATTTCAAATAAAAGGATGCTCAAGACTTTCCGATCAGGAAGGAAGACGGCCAAAAACACGGATTGTTTTTGGCCGTCTTGAGAAGCTTGTATAATAAATAAATAAAACAAAATAAAAAAGCCTTTTATTTCATGCAAGTAAAAATAGGTAGGTAGGTAAATATATATAGTAGTGAAAATAATATAATAATAGGTAATTTGTTTATTTCAGACAAGTCCATACAAGAATTCAATTTTAAAAAGACCCTAAAAACTACTACTTAATTTTATCGTACCGTATCATTATTAAACATAGCGGTTCTGGAAGCCATATAATGTAAGGCATTCCATTTCCGTACGACGCGACGCGACGGGACAGTCAACCCTGTCTACTGGACATGTTTGACTACCTACGCAAATGGAATTGGCTATTGGTGCTTCCTCGTACGCGGCGCATCAAAGAGGCAACACGTTTCCGTATGATAGCGTGGAAGTGGAACACAAGATTAAGCGCACATTTCTGATGCGCTACAGAAACGAGGCAGAAAAGAAACTTGTTTTAAATTTTACAAAGGACAATGGGAAGAAACGTCCCCACCATCCAACAGATTTGAAACATGTGTCCTTTAAAACATCTTTTAAAATAGAGAACTTTTTAATATGGCGATATATTTCAAATACGTGGGGTTTAGGTTGTATACAACTTCTGATGCTACCAATATGCAGTTATTAATGAATGATCAAAATCCTTTGCATTGGTTTTTAAACAGCGGCGACGTTTTTATAGTAGACAGGAGTATTAGAGATAGCATTGGTGATATCCAGTCCTGTGGCTATGAAGTCCACATGCCACCTACAAAAGACCGGAACGCTAGTCAGCTGACAAGAGGCCAGGCAAATAAGCCCCGATTGATTACGATTTGCAGATGGGTTGTTGTGGCAGCCAACGGCAAGTTTAAAAATAGGTTCAGGTTGTTGGGACAAACGTATTTTAACCGTGCAGTAAGTTATATGTTCTGTGACTTTAAAATCGCAGCAGCCATAATATATGCCTATTATCGTGTCACTGTTGATAACAGATTCGCCGCCGAGATCATAAATATAATTGATTCTACATGTTGAACATGACCATGAACATGAACATCCAATCTCTTGCATGATTTTGTGCTTATGAAAAATCTTAACGGACAGAGAGTGCGTTTTGAAGCCATGCAAGCAAATAATCCTAACTTCGAAGACTTCCCACGTTTATCGGAAGATGAAGTGTTTCTTTTCGCGCTAGGGAGCTATCATACTAAGCTTGCCAAGTCTTCCGCCGAGCACCCTCGCGATGGCCTTTATAATATAGAACCATAATCGTGATAACGGGAGTTAAACGATTTACCGCGATACAATATCATGCTAATTAATGTTTGGCCAGTCAGAGTACGGATTTAGTCACGCCATGTCCATTCCCGTATTTATTATAGTTATATTTTAATAGACCGGGATTTGGCGGACAGACATGCTAATACGCATTGGTACTGCAATTGCCAATTCAATTCAATTCAATTCAATTCAAAATAACTTTATTCATTACAATCACAAGGACCACTTTGAATCGTCTTCTTACATGCTAGTGAATCTAGGTGCTGGTTCCTCCTAACCCCAGTTCAAGAAGAATCCGGCAAGAAACTTGTCTGGTCTTAACACTTTTTTGTATGATCCTTGACAATTTTGTTACGGATGCCGAGTCGAGTTGGAGCAGATTCATCCCAAGCTTTTTTGTCTTCTAAATAATCAGATATTTTATAATATGCTTTAATAGACAGTTTATGTTTAATTACGTTTTTAAATTTGCCAATCGACAAATCTAACACGTCGCTTGGGACCTTGTTATAGAAGCGTACACATTGCCCTATAAAAGACTTATTAACTTTAGCGAGCCTAACAGTGGGAACAGCGAGTTTATCTTTATTTCTAGTGTTAATACTATGATTATCGCAATTTTTTTTGAATAAATGAACATTTTTGTGCACATACATTAAATTTTCGTATATATACTGACAAGGCACTGTCATAATATTAATTTCTTTAAACTTATCTCTAAGTGATTCTCTGGGGCCCATGTTATAAATTGCACGAACAGCCCTCTTCTGCAACATAAATATGGTGTTAATATCAGCAGCATTCCCTTACAACAAAATGCCATAAGACATAATGCTATGAAAGTAGCTGAAGTAAACGAGTCTAGCGGTATCTACGTCGGTAAAATGACGGATCTTTTTGACAGCGTATGCGGCAGAGCTGAGTCTCTTCGACAATTTATCTATGTGCGGGCCCCATTGCAGCTTATTATCTAAAGTAATGCCTAAGAACACTGTGGTGTCGACGAGATCTATCTTTTCGTTATTAATTTTTACATTAGCTTTCACCTGTTTAACGTTGGGCAGTATAAAACGAATGCATTTCGTTTTTTTCTCGTTAAGTAATAAGTTGTTTACATTAAACCATGTTACAACTTTAGAGATTGCATTGTTTACATCGTCAAGATTAGTAAGTCGTCGCTTTAATTTAAATAAAAGTGACGTGTCATCAGCAAACAGTACAATCTCGTGATCATCCTTTACAAGTTTAGGTAGATCATTTATATAAATTAAAAACAAGAATGGCCCGAGTATTAATCCTTGTGGTACACCCATTTTTACCATTGACCCCGGAGAACGCTTTCCATTTACATCTACTCGTTGTGTTCGGTCAGTTAAGTAGGATGTGAGAAGCTTAAGTGAAACTCCCTTAACACCATAGTGGTGTAGTTTGCTGATTAGAGTTTCATGGTGAACGCAATCAAAAGCTTTCGACAGATCACAAAAAATACCCAAGGCATCGCGTGATTCCTCCCAGATATCAAAAATATGTGATATTAACTCAACACCGGCATCAGTCGTTGAGCGTCCCTTTGTAAAACCGAATTGTTTACTGTCTAGTAAATTGTTGGTATTAAAATGCCGTTGTAATTGGTTTAGTATAAGTTTTTCAAATATTTTACTAAATGTAGGAAATACTGATATAGGCCTAAAGTTACTAGGATCGGAATGACTACATGATTTGAATAGAGGTATGATCTTGCTATGTTTCATCAAATCAGGAAATACTCCACTGTCAATACATTGATTAAATATGAAAGCTAGATCTGGTGCAATAATGTCAATTAGTGGTTTTATAACACTAACAGAAATGCCCCAGAGATCAGTGGTCTTTTTTACATTAATCATTTTGATGCCTTGATAATATCGTTTTTGTCCACATGTTAAAAGTAAAATTGTGTGACACATTCAGGTAAACTATCTTTTAACAATGATACTGCTATTACATAAGAAGAGTTTAAAGACTTTGTAGTGGAGACTGGAATATCAGTAAAAAAAAGTTTCAAATGCCTTTGCTACATCTATATCTTGCTTAATTATATTATTGTTAATATTTAAATGTATTACACTATTATGAGTTTTGGATTTTCCGGTCTCACTATTAATTATTTTCCAAGCTGCTTTTATTTTATCTTGACTGTTTCTAATTTTTGAGCTTAAATACTGAGATTTAGCAAAGCGACAAACATTCTTAAAGATTCTTGAGTAATTTTTTACTTTTTCTTTAAACTCTTCACTAAAGTTATACCGTTTTTCACTGTACAATTCATACAAGGTACGCCTACTCTTATGAATACCTGCTGTTGCCCACTCACAAAATGTTGAACTGCCAGAGACCACAATAGTTTTGGATGTGAAAATGGAACTGAATACTTTATTAAATTCAGTGAAAAATGTATTGTATAAATCATTTGGATTATCATCATTATTCAACAAAAAAGGCAAGTTGGTATCCAGGTTCAATCTTACTTTCTCTAAACAATCAGTGGTAACTGGTATATATGTATTTTTTTTTTGTACATCTTTATTGTTCATTTTAGTTTCTATTTGAACTAGTTGACCGAGATGGTCAGAGTGAATATTACTAATTATATTTTTGCTTATTATGTTTACATTGGTAAAGATATTATCTATGCATTTGGCCGAAGTGGCAGTTATTCTAGTTGGCTCCATAAATATAGGTTCAAGACCAAATGAATTAAATAACTAGTTATTCTGGTACTCAATGAATATTTCTCAAGCAAATTTATATTAAAATCACCGCATACAACAATTTATTTATTTGTTTTTGTAATAGACTTATGCAAAATCTCCTCCATAATTTTCTCAAAAATATCAAATGAGGCGGTTGGTGGGCTATAAGTGCTTATAACAAGGAACCGCTCCAACTCTACGCAGGCTATCTCAATGTGTCTTTCTACAGAGTGGGCGACAATGTCTTTACGTTCTTTGAATTTTATTTGTTTATTTATTAAAATTTATGACCCGCCTCTTATAGAATGTACTCTGCAGAAAGAACTACCAACTTGGTGATTCTTGAAGTTGAACATGAGCTCATGACTTTTCAGCCAATGTTCTGTTAAGCAGATTATGTCAATATTGTTTGAGTTCATGTACAAGTCTAGTTCTAATTCTTTGTTACAAATTCCTTGAATATTTTGATGCACCAAGTTAGTAAACTTAAACTTATTTACAGTATTTATTTTACAGTTTTTAGTGTATTTGTTTGATTGATTATTTTTATAAAATATATTATTTGAATTTATTGTCAGTGCTAGAGACATCCTCTATTGTCTATTTATCTAATTTAAATTTCTAGGAAAAAATTCCAGAGTCTGATTTGGAATGTCATGATTAATGCTCATGACAATGCATAGGTAATCATGACATTCCAAACAATGAAAATGCTTCTACATTGTGTGTAGCCAAATTTTTGGCTGTAATACTAAAATAATAAGATAGCGAAACAGCTACCTGTCGTTTGTAATAATTAGGAAGGTAGTATCTACCTTTTGTCAAATAATATTTTTTACTAACAATGTTGTTAGTGTCAATCATATGGATTACATTATTATTATTATTACATGACATTGTATGCAAAACCTGATTTAATTTATATCTATGGTCATTTTCTGCTTGTGGCAAGCTGTCGCTGTAGGGGAATGTAAACATTACAATTTTGTTTACTTGCAATGAACAAAGTGTTTCAACATATTTTATTAATTCAGCTTTGTTTACATTACCCCTATTTCCAAGCCATAATAAGGACAATGGCCGTTCAATGACCGTAGATTCACAATTTAATCATAATTAATTTAATTTATTGTAGGATAACATTCATTGCTTTGCAACAAGTCAGAATTTCGTGGCTCTTTATATTATCAAAATCAAATGAATGAATGAAATGAGCGACTGGCCGTGACGTGACATGACATTGACACTTACCATGACAGGCTAACCTAACTTAGCCTGTGTACGTTTTATTTTATTCTTTCTTTTTGAGAAGTCAATCGTGCTTGTTCTCTCAGAGCTAAGGCCTTTCGGCGACTTGCACGAATTTATTAAAAATGGTGTCTAAAGCCGAATTAGCTTGCGTATACTCCGCTCTCATCCTTGTTGATGATGATGTAGCCGTCACCGTAAGTTTTAATGTTATTACAATCCATCCAATAATGTGCATTGAGGTTATGAAGTCGTCCCGGTATAATGGTGTATATCCGTGTTCATCTGGATAATTTTACGTAAAACCACCCTAAACTCAGTTTGGAGTAATCCCCAAATACATGTATCAGCTAATCTCAGTTGTATTTCGGGGAAATCTTGTTACGCGATGCATTGTTTACGTTGGTGTTTGTGTTGTGTAGGGTGAGAAGATCTCCACCATCCTGAAGGCTGCTAACGTGGACGTTGAGCCGTACTGGCCAGGTCTGTTCGCTAAGGCGCTGGAGGGCGTGAACGTGCGCGAACTCATCACCAACATCGGGTCGGGCGTAGGCGCCGCCCCGGCTGGTGGCGCTGCCCCTGCTGCCGCCGCCGCGGCACCCGCGGCCGAGGCCAAGGAGGAAAAGAAAAAGGAGGAGGAGCCTGAAGAGTCCGACGACGACATGGGCTTCGGTAAGAATGTTTGCCATTATCGATAAAATACTAGCCTAAGTCTGCGTGACATATACAATATCCTGTATGCTCCTCTAAGTCACAGTCTACATCTATAAGTACATTTCATTCATTCCATTCTGTTCTGTGTGCTGAGTGCGAACCGTTGTCGAAATTTCGATAACCGTAACTATAAAAGTTAAATAGTTAGCGGAAAAAATGTTTTGTAAACTTCTCACGCGAGGAACACGCGAGGCGCGAGGCGCGGTCACAATGTCTATGGAAAATATAGTTAACGAATACTTTTAGTTTACGTAAATGTTCACACTCAGCATACTGCTGTTATGGTGTGATTAAGCCACAAACAGACAAAATAAACATACAATTTTTTTCAAATATCCACCATATTCAAAACCTGTGATTAACATTACCATCGTAAATATCACTGAGGTGATTGGCAGCTCAGTTAGTAGAACCTCTGTCTTCTGCTCTATATGTTGAGGGGGTTAGATACCCCCTCTAATAACAATAATTTGTGTGATAAACATATATGTAATAAGTATTCTATCTACAAACTTTTACTTATATTATTATTAACCACATCTTTAAGTAGATACCGTATTACCTACAGTATGGTTAAAAGATCTAGGTAAACAACAATCTTTCAATGATGCTTGCATGTATTAGCTGCAGAAAACACAATGTTGAAAGTATTTTATCACTGAGAAAGATTTTTGTCCACAAAACATCTTGGGCCATTATTGTCGCACCATATTAAATCAATGTTTTTTTTGTTTCAGGTCTCTTTGACTAAAAAGCTTTATGTTAAAGCTCTGGTATTCCATTATAAGCTTTACGGAGCGTTTAGCTGTAAGGAAATGACTTTTTATTAAAGTTGTCAAAACTTATTTTGGTGTATAAGTTATTTTATTCCCTAGTTGTATGTTAGTATATATTCAGCAGTAGAGCATGGCAAAGCTTGAAAACCTAACGAATAATGTTATTTTAGATGGCCAATTGAGTTTTGTTGTCATTGTATCATAGACCAGCATTCAGATCTATTTTTATAAAAAGCACTGTAACTTGACTTATTTAGCAACCTCCCCTTAAGTAATCTTAATAAGGTTACTTATGGTTAGCATGTTTATGTCCCTAGTTAAATGTAGGTAAAGTCATAGTAAAAAATGTTTTTATTCATCACTTTGAAACATCTTTCATACTAGGTGAATTTACCTGCCGATTGGTCCTAGTACTATTTTGTATGATCCCTTAACTATGAAAAACTAAAACAAGGTAAGGTAGGTAACAGTAGTTTATACATAGCAAATTCTATATTTTAACTGAAGACAGAGCAACATGAGGCTGTGCATTAATCCTTGCAACAATAGGTATACCTAGTCCTTACTTTATTACACGTTCTTCACTAGGCTAGAATAGAATAGAAAATACTTTATTGGACTGTTATATATAAGAAATAATGTTGGCTACACGGTAGTACAACAAGCGGTCTTATCGCTAGATAGCAATATCTGCCAGGCAACCATAGGATGGATAGAAATCAATCTAGCTGAATATGGAGTAGGTAATGAAAATAATATAAGTGAGTTATGATAAAAATAATATGTACATACATATTTACAGGGTAACAAAAAGTAAAATACATAAGATTACAAAAATAAATTCATTTAACTACAATATGATAAATTAAATAAACGACATAATCTATGCTAGGTTTCGATATTACAATTATAATGCAATATATTTGCAAAACATGTAATGATATGATGCTACATAAAAAAAAGTATCCTATTCCAGTTAAATCTATATAGTAAATACATATTCATCTAAATTGGTTCAGTTGCTACGTGATTTCACATTCAAAACTTTCGTAAACTCTGATATACATTTTGATAAACAGATTTTTTGATCCACAGTTTGCTCACTCCTATTCGGAATCACAATTCACACATTTTATGCTAAAAAAAATTATGTTCAATGTGGATCAAACTCATCCTCATGAAGATTCACTAGATAAATTGAAGCAGTGTAGTTGCCTTCATCAACAAAACATGCCTTTATTTAGTGCCTACTAACTCAAACAAGACAATATTTCCTTCCACAAATCTGTGTTTCTGGCCTTTGACATCCAGTCCGGTCCAACACTCTATGGCATGATGTGGATCCCTCTAAGTGCCTGATATTTATGGGATTAAAAAAATACTTAAGTGATCTTACAGCACATAATTGCTGCGATGGTTTTTTGAATAAAAACAAACATTCACAAATAAATTAATGTAATTTGGCTAATCTATGATAATACAAACAATCAAACTTATCCCCACATAGCTCTCTGAACTCCTGACAACTTATTGTAGTCTGCAAGATGTCTCCAAACAATGCGGCTCATGCGCCACTCATTCACAATGCCTCGTGGTCTGAAACAAGTTAGTGTAAACTTTATCATTTAATCCATATCTCCACGGCTGTGCGGGGTGGACAGGCCTCCCTACCAGACACCAGTGATATTTTTATGTCCTTGAACAAACAAGCTGACAATTTCGTCTATAATGCAGGTAAGCAAATGACCAGAAGCAAGTAAACCATAAGTAAGTACCTTGATGTAATAACGCATCTGTTGTTTATCCTCATTGGTATAGCATTCATCTCGAATTTATTGATATCTTTGTCAGCAAGTTCCCGTATCTCAACGGGCAGTATGTCGTTCTTCCTCAAGGCATTAATCCTGGTCCTTTCGAGGAAATTTTCGGCGCTCATGCGCCGTCTCTTCACGTCACGAATCATGAGCCTGTTTGCCCATTTGTTACGAACTTGTTGGAACTACAAAATATCATCAGTTTTTAACCGACAATGAGTTTAGGTACCTATTTATTTTGTTTTTTTTTATACTTTATGAGCAACAAATCGAAAAAAAACTTACACCGAATCCAGCAACAGCTTGGGATTTCCAAATAAATTGACTGGCAACAGATATATTTAGATTCATGATTGCTTGTACAAAAACTGCCTTCAAATAGAATAGGAGTAAAACTTTCGATTTACGAAATTCTCCAAGTAGGTACAATGTATTCTCAACTCAACTCAAATAAAACACACCACAGAGTATTAAATTGTTAACATCCTAGTAGAGTAGGTAGTCCATACATTAACCTAGTAGTAGAGAAGTACCTATTTCAATTTTATGGCATGAATTGGATTGGATGTAATAATTTCACGGGTTTGGTTCAGTTTGGTTAATGAGGCTAGGATAAATCTAAATTTTTCGTGTACGTTCGCAGTCTAGGAATAAACAATGTAAATTTTTAGTTAGTCATCTATGAAAAATAAATTGTAATTTAATTTACAGCACAAAAAATACACAGACTTGCGATAAGTAGCATGCTTTTTCACAAGCATAATATGTATGTATTAAGGTGGGTCCACATTTGTGACAATTCATCGTACCGTGGCTCCGTGACATGGTACGGTACTTGCTACGCTAAATGTGGACCAGGACTGTAACATTTTGAGTGATCGTGTCGTTTTGCCGTGTCTGTCAGTGTTGTGCTCGAATGCGTGGGTTCTAGGCAAACTAAACAGCTAGGCTCACCTAAGTATGAAGATTTAAGTAGGTAGTCTTCTCGTAGGTACCTACCTAACCTTCCGACACTTGTTTAATTTTTACATACCGACCTAAACCATCTGTAGCGTAAGGTAGGTAGAAAAGTATGTATTTTTTTTTTAACACTTGCATTTCAAGAGTAAGAAGGTAGGTACATAGGTAAATGAAAACCCAGCAATCATTATTAAGGTATGTTGGGTACTTGTATGTAGGTATTACGTATACGTACTTTCTATTTGAGAATTATTTGGGAATTAAAGAACACAGGTGTTTGTTCTGTGTCTGGGTAATATGAAGTATCATAAGTATGTATTTAAAACTACAATTCTATCAGTCATCTAGTCACCATAATACAAGCTATGTATAATATGTTTGTAGGTATTTACAAAAAAAAAAAGAATATAAATAGTAGACGTGTGCGCCGCGCTGGCGCGACGACGCCGCCGAGTGTACCCGGCGCACCGCCGCTTTTGTGTGCGGGCGGCGTGTGATTATTATTTGTCGTAATAAACGTGGAACTACTAATCTGGTCAAAACCTGTATCTCAGGCGGAAAAGATCTTACAGTGTTAACTGAAAGGTAGGTCAAGTGTCTACACTTGACCTACCTTTTAGAGCATAGAGGCTGATAGGTGAGTAGCTAAACGCTGAAACTAAGTTCCAGAGTCTCGAGCACTAGTATAGAGTCTCGAGCACTAGTCTCGAGTACTATAATCGATACAATAATCAATATTATAATCGATACTATATAATCTATACTATAATCGATACTATGTAAATGATACTATAATCGATACTATCTAATTGATATTATAATCGATACTATAAATGTTGCTTTAATCGATACTAATAACAACGTATACACTTGTTGTAACGAATACACGCAATAACACACTGATGCAATGCAAGTGAAGTGATGCACTAACCATCCGACGTCAGCGGGGTGCGGGTGGCGGGAAGGCACACCGCAGCGCACCGACTCGCGCGCCGAGCCGGTCCGTGACCAGTGCAGTGACAAAAAATAATTGTCGCGTGTCTGTCACGCGTTGCAAAGACGAAAGTGTGGACGGTTCCATGGACGCGTTCCGAGGGATCGGCTCGTGACATGTGACATCGGCGCGTGACAGTTCAAAAACACCGTCCACACTCGCTACAAATGTTACGCGTTCATGTGTGCGTGTCAAGCCACAAATTTTATGTTTACGGCGAAATGTTCGTGCCTTCATATGTGGGGGGTTCTGAGTGGATCGGTGCGTGACACTAGGTCGTGCCACATGTCCGCGTGACAAAAACCGTCCACATATATGTTTTTGTTACGCGTAACTGTTACAGCTACGGAGCCACGGTGCGTTGAAATGTCACAAATGTGGACCCACCTTTAGTAGCATGCATGCGTATTCCACCCTTTATTTTAACCGAATAAGGTTTATACATAATGCATGCAACCATTGACAGCAAAACGGAAAACCAAATGAAAAAAATACAAAGATATGTAAATATCCCCTTCGAAACAAACGGGATACCACCAAACCACTGAGATAGTGAGTCGCGGATATTGCATATTCTTTGATAGTGCCACTACTGTAGTATGTAATAAAGTAGATGATTCTATTCGTTTGTTCGATTGTAATGTATATAAACAATCCACAACCACCAACTATGTCTATGATGCTAACGCATCAATAAAACGATTCGAAGCCGGTAAATGTTATTATATTGTAGTGGGTTTTGTTTGAACGTAGTAAATAATAGCAGTTGATTTTAAAAATGAGCAAACGTACATCTCAGCAGCAACAATCAAATAGTCAAAATCGAAGTGACTCAAAAAAGTCCAAAATTGAAGATGCTAGCAACTATTTTCAGAAAACTCTAATGGATAGTGGCCTGATTTTGAAACATCCACCAGAAAAGTGTACAGCAACACAGAAAAGTATAGATTTATCTCGCAATATAAAGAAAAATCTCGAGAAACATTTTGAATATCCTCGAAATGTATCAGAGTTCTATACGAACTTTGTGAAAGAGTGCCACAATTTAGTTATTTTTAAACAGTATTTGTTCCCAAACATCGTTAGAATAACTGATGAAAGTACCGAAGCTTATCCTATAACTGACAGTGTAATTAAAATACTGCTTAGTATTCCAATCATACAGAACAAAATGACAGATTATGTGTTTGAGAGAGCTATAGATTTAGCAGCCCAGTCTACTTGTGGACCTTGGATCCAAATGATCTTGAAATGCTTCTCCACCCTAGATAACATCATGGACAGTGAAAAACTTTTTACAAACCTGATCAATCTTCTGGATATTACTTCAGAACAAACAGTTCGCCATGAAATAATAACCAACATTCCCGATATAATTGGAGACCAAGAACATCATATCATAGCAGCAGAAATGAGCAGGATTCTGAGTGAAGATCAGAACCTTGTCCCAGCTGTTTTAGATTGTCTGTCATACCTGTGTTTATCAGAAGAACAATATGAACAACTGCAAAAGAAAACCTTAAACATACTGATGACATTAACGAAATTCAGCTATTTTCCACTATTTGTGAAATTCCTGCTAATACCCAATCGCTTGACAGAAAGTTCATATGTAGAAGCTGTTCAAGGGTTGAGAAATTCTCTTGGGTGGCCAACAACAGGAGCAAAGCCCCAAGACATAGCTTCTAGCCAAGTCCTTACAGCTACAGCAATAAGAAACACAATGGTGTCATCCAAAATTATAGCAAATGCTTGGCTGAAAATTATAGCAAACTGCAAATTGAGTTCAGATCATAAACCAATTGATATCATCATACTGTTGATAATGTTTTCAACATCAGAAGAGAAGCAGAATCAAGTAGAAAATCTAATAAGAAAACAAACTAAAATAGAGATTTTGAGGGAAAGCTTGTTAGATGAGGCTTTTGATAAATTCAAGCCCATATTGAAGGGTCATTTGAAAAGCTTAATAGAACTAGCCAATTCACTATTGAAGACCAGAGCTGACCCAGAAGTGGAATCATTGGCCTCCCACTTGTACACACTTATGTTCTCTGAGCTAGAAGACTGTTGCCAAACTATTGTGGCTGAGTTACTTCAGTTGAGTTTGGATTCAAAACAATGTGTTATGAATGTATTATTAATACTTAACAATGTTGCAGATAAAGACATGTCATTACTGAAACCTCAAAGTGTTCAGATGCTGACCCTACTTGACAGGACTAATGAAATGCCTCACAATGAAGTTAGAGCTGTTATGAACTTGCTATGTGGTCTTGCATATAGCTACGAAAATTCTGCCATTAGAGATGACTTACACATGATCATCAGGAAACAGCTGAGTAGTTCGGACTCAAAAATAAAAGTTCAAGGTATATTAGCAGGAATACATGCAGTAAAATTTCTAATGGCTAACACTAATGAGGATGAGACCAGAGAGATGCCAGATGATGTAAGTTATGGATCTGTGACATATCTAGCTGAAGGTGATCTACGTGAAGCTGCTCAGATTGTAGAACTCATAAGTCGGAGTACAAAGCAATGCCCTGATATGATAGCCTATTTTTATGATGAACTGTCTAAAATAATATCATCTGCCAGATACATCAACAAGCATTTCATGTCATGGCTAACTGATGCAGTTACTAATGATTTGCAACAAAATTTTGTAGTTGATACTATAGAGCAAGATCAGATTGGAGATTTTAAACTTTGTATGCAATATTGCCTTAATGCTGATAGTGAGATGGATGAAATAATAGCCATAAATATTGCTGGTTTGACCTTGCAGCCCTCAAATGAATTATGTGTTGCTATACTCTCACCGCTGTTTCAACTGGTCCAAACATTACATAGCAAACAACAAGACAATAATTTATCCAGTATTGATGCTTTGTTGGGATGTGCCATAGTAATGCCAAAGTTTGATGTTGATTTAGTCGAAGACATGGACCAAGCAAATGTTAGTAAAGTTTTGGATTGTCTGGTACATTGTGTCAGTTGGTTTAGGGAACTACTCAATGCATTTTCCACCCAAACTGATGAAGCACTGCGAAGTAAAATTCTAAGAAGAGTTGTTCAAATAGAAAAACTAGAGCTAGTTATATGTGAGATACTAATAAGAAGTAAGATTTCATACAAACCTCCTATTACGACTTTTAATATAAATAAGTACACAGGAGAACAAATTGAAAAGAAGCCTCAAAAAGTTCCAATCTCAAAACAAAAACAGAATAAAAATGCTCCTGATGACACAGTTTTGCCAGAAACTGCCAGAACTCAAGGAACTCAGAATAATATTTCAAAAAACAAACTGGATGTTGTCCAAAACATACATTTCAGACAGTTAAATTTGAATCTGCTGCATCTCTTCAAGTTAAGCATGACAACAGAAAATGAATCAGATACTGAACTAACTCCAAAGACATTAAAGTTCTTATTGAAATGTGTAAACAAACAATTTGAAAACATTTTGATTTCTAAAATAAAGAGAAAGACCTTTCTCTCTAAACAAGAAGATTTTACGTATGACCGTCTAAGAGCTGAAGAAACTGCTAAAGCTGTTAGTGAAATATTACCGAAATTGATGGATAATTTACTTCAAGTTACCAATTACATTGAGCATCACATTAACCCTAATACTCAAAATGAAAGTGAAATGGTACACACTGCTGAAACAGTAGAATACATAACTTGCTTGGAAGGTATTTACAACTTGCTAACAATTTTCTTCAAATGGATTGGATTTAAGAACCATCACAATGCTCTGCTCAAAACATCTTTAAGAACTGTGGCTAACTCAGACAGTGCTATGATATCACTAAAAGACCTACTAACAGCTGTTGCTAAAAGATTTAAAGAACATGAAAAGTACTGCATTCAACTTTCTACTGCAATTTCTTTAATTGAACTTGTGAAGGCTATTCAAAACCACTCCGACAATAAATTTGTTCTTAAGATTTTGAGGGACATTGTTCAGAACTTCTTGTGTCAGCAGTGGAAGACTCTTGATGGGTTACCAGAAAAGGGGCTACAGTTCAACCAGAGTGTAGATCGGCTTGCATCAATCTATTTCGTAAACAACGAAATTGTCGCTTTGAAGAATTTATCCCTGCAGTTAACAAACGATATCACTAATTTGAAATCTCGCAACGATACGTTAAATTCTATGAAATGTATAAATAAAAACAACTTTCCAATTCTGTATAGAAATTTGGGAACATCATTGTATGAAGCAACTAAAAGTTCGCTCAGTAAGGGTATGACAAATTCCGAGCATCTGACGCTGTGGAAAGATGTTGCTAGTACTCTGAAATACATGTCTGATATCGCTAAGACTCTAGAAAGCCGTAACAATTTGTGTGCATTCTTCAAGAAATCTTTACCAGTCTTGAAATTATTTTTGTCACAAGGAATGCCAATTTTAGAGATGCAATTCAAAAATGACACTCAAGAGGTCTTGGAAATATTAAAAATTCTTCAACAATCTACCAGGTTCCTGCAATCGTTATGCTGTCATTCAAGATTAAAGAAGGACTCTGCCTTGATGAGCAAGGTTCCTTTTATGAGACAGTTGCTTGAGACACTTTTGTATAAGGTGAAGGCTGTTTTAGCTGCAAACAAATGCTCAGAGGCGTTTTGGATGGGTAATCTTAAAAATAAAAATATTCATGGTGAAATAATAGCTACACAACAGAGCATAGCAAGTGAAGAATCTCTAGAAGACTGTGATGAACAACTACCCGAGGACGACAGTACCGACAGCGATGAAGAAATGTTGGATCCAGATTCTAAAAGCGTTAGTGATATTGTGTAACATGCACTATTTTAACTAATTTCGATTTTAGAAACTAGATTGTGTTCTAAGAGAACCAAGTAGGTACGAATACATTTAGCAAGCCTGCCTAGGGTACTTATTGTGTAGGCTTCAAGATAGGCTTATAGGCTGTCCTCAAAATGAATGTCTACATTTTATAAAAGTTGATTCTCAAAATTGCAATGACTTTTATTCAACCCGCCCTTCCCTGTTTAGTTTCAATAATTTTATTATATTGTACCTGATTAATTTGAAATGTACACATTCTGAGCTGTGCTTATTAAGGCTAAGGGCCCCATATACGGTACGATTCGTCGCTTCAGATCGAAATGAATCGATAGTGTATGTCAAGATCGTTATCGATTTACTTCATCGAAGACTATGTCGGCAATCGCAACAAAAACCCATGCAATCATGAATATCGTAACGATGAACCGACAGTGATGGCTGCCAACCTTCTGGATGGCACCTTAATTCCTTTAAAATATTTTTTTTATTTTGTAGCTGAATCCATGTTACCGCCGGTAAGGAAAAGAAGTTCATTTCCCATTTTATGGGATAGGTATGTACCTACGTATTGAATTATTTGAACGTCTTTATCCTTTAGTTTTAACAACACAAGTAAAATGATCGATAGTTTCGTGTATGGGCGTCATTTTTGATGCGATCAATCGTCAGGATTTTCATCAGATCGATCGTACAGACGAATTGTACTGTATATGGGGCCCTTTATATCATCGGATCATTTTCGTAATTTATAGTTCTATACCTGTGCTACCTAGTCTGTTTAGAGGAAAATTATCAGAGTATGGAATATCCAAATGCACAGTGTACATAAATGTTCTTAAATTTTAATGGTATAAGTAAGTATTAAGGTAGGTCTCATTCAATCAAAATCAAACAAGGTAATAACTTAGGTCAAGGTATATTATGTCAGCTTAGTACAATCGCTGGGGTGGACCCATGGTGGACTTCATATGCAGAGAACGCACATTCTGCCAGTGCTTCTTGAGTAGCGACACAAGGAAGTTGATGGAAAGATGAACATTCTGTGCAAGCTCATCAGGAGTCATGTCCACATGGCCAACAGCGACAGACAGACACAATACCTGTAATAAAAAAGATGGAATAAGTTATAATGGTATGGTATCAGACTGTAAGGGATTATTTACACAGAGGGTATTAACTAAATGTAAATATAGCTAGATATTTCACATCTAGCCTTGGTCATATGTATTTTCATCACACAAATGTTGGTTCTGGATGGAAATTGAACCCACAAAACAGTGCAGTTACTAGTGTTACTACCAAATGAATTGAGGCTAGTTAACAGTTTTTGAAAGCCCACACATGACAAGAATGTAATGTACATAGTAATAAAGAATTACACCTTTTTCTTGTAAAGAAGAGTTGGTAATAGGATCTGTGATGAAAATCATGCCCTTGCTCTATAAAATGATTATGATTACCTTTTTCATCTGGAACTTGATGGTGGCCTTCACCTCATCAATCTTCTGTGTCATGGACTCTTGGTGGGAGAGGAGACCGGGGAACTTGCCAGCCTTGTTTAGACCAGGACCAAGCAGACGTGGGATCTGCTTGATGAGGGATTCCGATGCTAGGAAGGCATCATATCTGAAAATTTAAATTATTATAATTATCACTCAAAACAGGATATTTTCTATGGTAAACAAGTTTTTCTGCTTCCTGATATTCGTATACCAAAATATTAAATAAGATACATAATTTCATATTATAATGTTAGTATAGATTTAACTTCACAGGTGACACAAAAATTTATTTTTTGAACGGTATAAACCAGCCAGAGCATTAGTAAAATAGATAAAGAGATCCAATGCATATGTTTTATCAATCACAGAGTATTTTATTAAACAATATGTTATCCCAACATTATGGTGATGTCATTAAGAAATGCTATTTTGTAACAATAAACAATAATTCTTAGTTATATCATCAGCGATACAAGCAATAACTAAAATCTCCTGCAACTCAAGTGATTATTAATCTGGATGATTTATGTTATCACTTACTTCTTGGCTAGTTTCTTGACAAGCTTCTTGTTCTTGTTAAGTTTCTTGAGCGCCTCAGCATCCATGCATGGGACCTCCAGGGACTTAGCCTCGTCGCAATGCTGCTGGTCTCCAAGAATACACACTTGCATCTTAGGCCGAGGAATGTACTTCAGCCTAGAATATAGAACAAAGTCAGTCCATGTTTCTAAAAGATTAATTGTATTATCATAATTTATGTATCAGTGAAAAGATTTCATCAATATCAACAGATAATACATGCAATTGTATTACATCATGATTTTAGGTTTTAAAAACATCTACATTTAAGAAGTACAAGCCATGTTTTGTATTGACACTAATCATATGTGCTAGAAATAGGTATTTGGATGCAGCAAGTTATTGAATAGCCACAAATATTTAAGGAATCTGAACAAACTACTAGGCATTGTGGTTTGAATTTTTCGTAAGAGTCAGCGGCACACCACTTAAAACTGACTATCGTGAGCTCTATTAATATTGATATGATATACGTACCTACCTCTACTAGTGATATCATCAGATTATCTTAGATCGGTTAGCCGAAGCAAACCTGCCCATTATTTAAAGACTTCGGGTAAAGTCCCGTCGGATAAATCCAACTCCCTGTACAGATACACTTTAGTGGATGTTAAGTATGATGGTTCTACACCACTAAAATGCTCTTTCCAGGTACACATACTTGACGGTGCCGGAGAAACGTTTGTCCTTCTGGGGATCATAGTTCTTCAGTCCAATTTGTATTTCAACAGTTTCCAAAAAGTTACGTTTCTTGTCTTTCGATGTTTGGATGACGGCGTTAACACACTCATAGAGTGTATCACGGGATACTTTGGACCTGAAATGGTTAATAACATGGTAATAAGTAATGATCATACAGGTGTCAAGTTATAACCCCTCCAGTCGAAATAATAAGAAACTTAGTTGGCAGATACAAACTTTCAGAAGTTTATACAGTTTATTCATGATAAAAAGTCTTTGATTACAATGATATCCAAAGATTTGATAAATACTTACGACATTTTCAACGCGTTAACCTCCTCCTAGCACGACGATTGAGTAATGAAAGAATGTTAACTATTTTGACATTTCCTTTGTTTGACAGCTGTCATTGTCAATTCCATTCGAGAGATAGTTTTTTTTATACATGTCTACATCGTGTCTCGTACATTATTCTTACTTCAGTCTACTGTCATCTCAAATAACCAACCGACCAGCAACGCACACAACGGCTCGGCACGGGAACGGGCATACAGTGATGCAGTCGAGTGGCACGCAAACAATAAATAATTACAATATAGTTAGTAGATACATTAGATAAATACATTTTGGTGTACCTGTGGTTCGTGACATACCTATCCAAAATTAACTGGCGAGCGTTGCGAGCAGCTATTATACTAACGCGACCGATATAAGCTCATTCAGCACTATTACATCATATTTCACACTAAGACATCATTCTGTATACATAACGTTGAACATCAATATAATATAATACAAAACATGTAGTACATAATGTAATACATTTACCTACGTAATTTAGTACATACAGATGTAAGTACATAATATACATAATACAGGTGTATTAGCGATAAGGCTGCCCATTGTATTGCCTTAAATACGTTTAGTTATTGTTATTGTAATATTCCGTGTGGTAGTCAATAAAGTGTTTTCAATCTATCTATCTATCTATCTATATAATGTAATCTAAAACGTGTAGAAAATAATGTAATACATAGCGTGTTGTACATCATTGTAATACAAAACGTTGTATCTATCTGTTAAATAATTATGTTCGTATCTGTCAGGAGCCAGTGTTTTTTTGTTTGTGATTAATTTATCTTGTGATTAACATACCTAACTATATTCATATATTTATTTGTTATTCCTTAAATACCTATATAACAGTCTTTGTATTATTCTAGTGATGATGATGATGATGACTTTCTTGCAATATCTTCAACTAACTCTATCAACAGTGACGACAGCTTTGAGAGTTTCCCTTCTCATGCTGATACTTTGTTTCAATTTCCTTAATGGTGTTAACACTTTTAATGTAGTTCACATAAACGCTCAGAGTATTCCGGCTCACTATCCTGATATGCTGGCATTATTTAATAAAATAAACTCAATGCATACCTACTTGTTTCCGAGACTTTTCTTAACTACATAATTCGTAACTACCGCATTGGTTGTAGTTGTGGAGGTGTAGCAATTTACGTGCCCATATTCCTTTCTCCATTGTAAATTATGTTATATCTTCTGGCATAATACAGCCATTCCAAAATAATGATCCACTTTAATACGATTACGCTTAGCCCATTGTGTCCCACTGCTGGTCAAAGGCCTTTCCCTCTTCAGTCTCACTGTCTCAGGGCTCCAGTGAGTGATGATTTTGCCTCACAGCTCATCCAGCATGCGACAGACATGACCAGCCCAGCTCCAAATCTCAGGAGCTTCGCTGATTTGGGTTAGAGCGCAGAGTTGTGTTGCGTATTTGGTCTGTTACGTTTAACACTAGGAATGCTGCGTTCCATCGCCCGCTGTCTAATTTCGAGTTCCGACTTTTGGATGTTTGTAAGGGATCAAGTTTGTCCATAACTTAATATAGGGAGGGTACACATATCTACTAGCGTCCCTCCACTAGACTTTAATTCCAAAATACTATCGTGCTTCTTATTTCGAATCCATTATTAACTCCAACAAAACGTAGATACTCCCACTTGGCACTACTGATCACTTTTCAAATTGTACTCGCTCGTACCTCTGTACTTCTTGATTTAATCTTAGTTACGTCATGGTAAGATAATGCATATGCCTGCTCTTACCATGACCTTATTTTCTATCTTATAAAATTCGATCTCCTAAACTTAAGCCCAAAATTCGTCAACAGTGCAATTTTAGTGCAGTGGATGAAAAACTATGACTTAAGGCTGGGGAGACTGATCTCAGGAGTCTGCGAAATCGCTGCAATAGGGTGTGTAGAGATGCACAGTGTCGCCATTTTCATGCCTCTGTTTCCATCAAAGTTATTGACCTTGAGTCGCTTAATAAGCGTTTTACGTCCATTGATTTAGATAATAAAACTAGCACAACTAACTGTCAACTCCTGGTTATCCTTCTTACGTCATTCATCAATATACCGTATGTGATGTAAAACGGAGTGTCCTAGCTATTACGTCTTCTAACGCTATGGGAAGTGACAATATCAGAACTATCATGTTCCGACCGATACTACCGATAATTTGTCACATTCTCAAATTTCGACGGGGTCCAGGTTTCTTCCATGTAGAAAAAGCTTAGGTACATGATTCCACTACCAAAAAAGTCCAAACCCATTTCTCCAACTGATTATCGCCCAATTTCCAGCTTTCCATTCCTGTCCAAGGTTCTTGAACGTCTTGCCCCCAACCAGCTTAGTTCCTTCCTTATCACAAATAATCTACTTAATCCTCTAATGACCAAATCGGAAACCGGACGGTCATAGTACCTCCTGTAACAGCTCTTGCCAAAATCACCGATGACAAACGCACAGGTGTGGAAAAGTTCCATTACTGTTCTGGCGATTTCTGTACTAATGCGTTCAACACTGTCGATTTCGGGATCGTTACGTTAAATTAACATATCTCAATCGGTGACTGACTGATTTCGCAGTTAATTGCTCACACGCTGGCAGCAGGTACCTACAAGTTGACGATATTTATTCCTCTTGGTGCTATTCGCTGCCGGTGTACAACAAGGTGGTGTTGTTTAAACTCTTTTATTTCCGCTCTTTTTAAATTCTTATCTCTCAATCTTCCAACTACTTTTTTGCAAATATCTTCCAATTTATACTCAAGGGACATCTTCCAATTTATATACAATTGAGAGGAGCTCAATGATTTTCCTCAAACTATTGCCAAAATCTATAATGAATTGCCTCGCATTGCAAAAACTTTGTATCCCTTTTTACAAAAATTGCGCGGACGGAGAAGTATGAAATTTCACACACTTAGTTTATATAGAGAAGGAGTGCAGAATGCTAATTTTTTTAAAATTATGCATAAAAAGTACATGTTCAAAATTCGACCAGTGGGCGACCACTAGTTTATTTAAATATGTGTTATCTGTAATTAACCTACCTATATCTTTTGTAAATAAAATATACTTAAGTATCAATAAGTAATGTAAACTAAATAATAAATATGTAACTGTATTACGTTTATTTGCTACAAACATTTATAAGTATAGGTAGTAAATGATGTACTTAGGTACATCATTTAAAGTTCTTATGAAGTATATATATATACCTACTAGCTGTCCCGTTCGCGACTTCGTCCGCGCATTTTAAAAAGGAAAAGAAATATCGAATTTTATTGACTGCAGCGCCATCTGCCGGGCTGATTTGTGAATCTAAACTATCCAGGGCGCCACCCAAACGCATACAAAAAAAAACATTCAAATCGGTCCAGCCGGTTTAGGAGGTGTTCAGTGACATAGACACGTATATTATATTAAAGATATATTATACCTATATTTATATATATATATAGGTACATGTACATTATTTTAGTACAACCCGACCAATCTTCCAATCAAGTTTTAGTCAAGTCAATCAAGTAAAGTTAAGTTAAGGATTATGAATCTAGTTTTGATTTATTATATGTACTTAGGTAAGTAATATATTTTTAAGCTAAGTTGATTTTAATCTGTTTCGTGAATTTAATGAATAAATAAGTTTATTTAGTTGTCAAATTGAGCTAACGACCTAACGTATAATGCTAATGCTAATGCTAAAGCTAATGTCTAACGACCTCTGTGGCGCAGTTGGCTAAGACCCGGCTGAGACGCAGAAGGTTGCGGGTTCGATTCCCGCCGCGGGACAAATGTTTGTACGATCTGCAAGTATTTGTCTCGGGTTTGGGTGTTTCTATGTATAATATGTATGTACAAAAAAAAAAAGTACCTATATAAGTAGTATATCAGTCATGTGGTACCCATAACACAAGCTCTGCTTACTTTGGGGCCAGATGATATTGTGTGAAATGTCCGGGATTGTTTATTTATTTAAATTATTATATTTAGTTTTAGGGTGTACCTACAAAGAATTTTTATTCATTTATTTATTCAATAATTCAATAATTAATTTATTATGTACTTCTTAGGTACACGTTATTACATTATAAACAACGTTATGTATTATATTATGTACCTAATGTTCATTATGTACCTACTGTACATTTTGTAACATATAACGTGTAGCTACCTAGTACGTTATGTGTTACATAATGTACAGTAGTAGAGGAAACGAGTTAGGTGGATAGAGCTAAATTAGGATAGGATAGCTTGGGAGGGGGCAGCTTGGGACGCTACTGGGGCGGTTTAGGATTTATTCAAACATGCATATTATTATTATTATATGTTAGGAACTGAACGGAACTCTTCAATTACCACAATAAAATTCGTACATGAGATCAATCAAACTTAGAAACTATGTAAATGCAATCAACATATATATAATTAACCATCATTTCTTATTTTCATAACAAGACAAATTACCAGAGTTTAAATCTTCGCTGCAGTTCTGGATGTGCTTCCTGGATCATTGGGTGATGGGAGCTTTGCCAGGATGTCCAATATTGATATCGTCCACCTATCTTCCTTTTCGGGAAAGAAATATTTATTGAACCCTGACTTTTTCTTCATAAATTTACTGTCAGTTCATTTAAATTTTTTTCTTCTACTTTGGCTACAAAAGCCAAAGTTCTGCCCATATTTCTTGACGCGCATTGAATTAAATAAAAATCCCCAGGTTTTATATGTTCTATTTTGACTTCCGCCGCTTTGTCCATACTGACGTCTTCTTCTTCGTCAGTTAAGGCACAGTCAGTGTCACTATGAGCAGTTAGTTTTGTCGGAATCTGAGTCGAAAATATCTTTTATTTTTTTAGCCTTCTTGGGTTTCAGTTTCTGCACATTTTTTTTAGATTTTCGTAGTCCTGATTTTGCCAATCTCTTCTTTCTTTCCAAATAAGCTGCTTCAACTTCATTCTTCTCGGTCGTTTCTGTTAACATTCTAGATCTTCCTTTCTTTCGACCCTTTGTTGATGTCTGTCGAGGTGGTGCTTGCGGATATGGCATTACAATTTCAGGTGTTATGACTGAGTCCGTGATAAGACTGGCGTTTGACTCTTCATTTGTTTTATGAGTCACGTTCAGTGGTTTATCTTTGATGGATGGAGAAGCCTCAGCAGCAGGCGGCATCTCTGTGTTGATTTCAGATGCGGAAGGTAACATTGCTTTTGTGATAGGATCTATATGAGCTTCAAGGTTGTTGATATCAATAATAGTATCGTCATTTATATTTTCATGTTCTGAAGCATTTGGTTGGTGAGTCTCTGAAGATCCAGTTAAATCTAAAAGGCGATTAGTCACTTCAGCACAAGCAAAGTCATCATCAGAAAACGCATTCTTCGAAAGAGGGTATATGCCTGGCTTTCTGAACCCTGCAGTGATATTATTTGATGCGAATGCAGCATTATATGCTGGAGTTACTATACCAGCTAAATAATGAATTGATATGGTTTTTCATGGGTGATTCAGCGACCAATCATTTTGAGCGACAGAAAGCTTTTGTTTAAAGCTTTCTGTCCCATCATTGAAACATCAAGAGGTTGAAATCGATGCGTGCAATGAGGCGGGAATGTGAGTAAAACCATTCCATTTTCTCTGCAAAAGTTTATGCAGTCGATGGTGCTATTAATCTCATGGTTGTCAAGTAAAAGCAGGATCGTGTCATCCTTGGTGCATATTGTTATATTTTGCAGGTGTTCTAGCACTTTTACAAACAGTGGTCCTGTCATCCATCCACTGGTAGGGCTGTTAACAAAGCCAATGCAACCATTAGGCCCTCCTGTTATCATGTGTTCCTGAAATCTTGCTCTTGGGTATATGAACACTGGTGGTAACGCATTTCCCGCGGCATTTACAATTGCGTACATAGTTATCAGTTGGCCTCTTTCAGCAGAAACACTTTGTCCAACTTGTTTTTGTCCACGCTGGGCTATAACATTTGGAGCTTGGACGACAGTCATAACATTTGTTTCATCAATGTTGTATATTCTGTCTGGTGTAAAGGCCTTTTTTTGGAACAGTTTCTCTAAATTGTTTTGGAATTCCGTTACGTTGTGGCGGTTAAAGCTGGTTGCTCTTGATAAACTCGTGTTTTCAGGTTTGCGAAGTGATAGGCTTCTGTGCCTCCCCATAAAACCCTTCAACCACTCAATTCCAGCATTTTTCTTCTGTTCCCATGCCTCGGGACATTTTTTTAAAGCCTTAGCATATTGATACGCCAACAACCTAGTTTTATTGTAGGTTAAACCATAATTCATCTTTGATGATTTTAAAATATACTTTTGCAGCATAACTTCTTCTTCTTTTGTAAAAACCTGATTGACGCTTTAGTTGGTAGAAAAGTTTTCACTTTTTGACTTTTTATCGTTTTTTAATAGTGTAATTCGGTATCCTAGAGTGCTTTTAGTAATACCGAATATAGCGGCAGCACCTCTTATTGTCATGGTTTGATTTTGTACACAGTCTATTGCCTTCTTAATATCCTTTTCATTGACTATGGTTTCCCTCTTTTTTTTTATACTTCCGAACCATTTTTACATCGGTTTTAAGCAACTGGAATAAATGAAAACTAAATAAACGAAAGGAGGCACCTTAGGACATGTCCTAAAGTGCCTCCTAAGAGTGCCTCCTGCCCCAAGGCGCCATTTGAAGATCTTTGTGTCATAAAACAATTTTTATATCTTTTGAAACTAATATGCTTGGCTCTATCCATTCACGCATACCCAAACATAACAAAAAGTATAAAAAAAACATATATTATAAGCTCATAATTAGTAAATAAAAACTTACGTAGTCCAGATGAAAATCTTACAACGGCCCCACCGAAAATCTTGATCTGCTCATAAGTCAGTTTGAGAGCTGACAGTGCGCCAACGCCATGTGACGGTTTGTAGTAGTAGTGTTGCCATACTAGAAATGCATTTCCTGCCAAAAAAATGTCTACGGTTTTGGAGAAATCCAAATGTCCAAAGGTGCCCCTGTCCTAAGCTACCTCCTTCTCACTGTTGTAGTTTCTGCTGCAGTGGTCAGCACTACGCGGAACTGCTTTCCTTATGCAAGTTTGAGGATATATTAATAAACGGTTTTTCCAAAACAATCTTGTAATTCTTTCTTTTACACTTTTCTCTCATTGACACACTGTCACTCTATTTTTCACAATAGACATTAAACATTATTGAATAATATAAAAGAAGGTTTTAGTCTACTCAATACAATCTTCTTCAACACTCCCCTATTATTATAGATCAGAATATGTCATGGTATCCTCAAGTTGAAGCCTTGAGTAACAGGTTAAGAAAACTTATATGGATTTTTAAAACCTTACGACACGTTGCTCAAGAATCCTTATTAAAGAAAATTTATATTGTCCTAGCTCTATCCGTGATGGGATATTGTATTTCCATCTGGGGAGGAGCAGCAAAAACTAAATTCATCGAAATAGAAAGAGCTCAACGTGTAGGTACTAATTAAAGTAATGTATTTTAAATCATACAGATTCTCAACGAATATGCTTTATTCTATGACGCTACTATTGTCTATCAGACGTTTGTACATCCTACAATTGGTTCTAAGAACGCACAAAACTCTAGCTTATAATCCTAACATCGTAAATCGTAGACGAAAAGACAAGGTCGCAAATACTATTGGAACGAAAACTTCATTTGCCCGTAACCAGTATACAATCCAAAATGAATAAAAACTAAATATTTACCCTATGCCATATTATGAGAGTAAAACGTCCTGACTAATTGGCTGCAGACAAAAAGCTACGAGGACACGGAAGCGCTACTACATGTTATTACCTAACACCATTGGTACCTATTACCACATTTTTACCTAGTAGACACCAAACTACTCCCTAACATCTCTATTCAATGACACAAACACACACACTCTCACATACACACACACACACACATACACACACGTAGTCACTCAAATACACATAGTACAGCAAACAAACACACATAGGCATTATATCCACTAGTTTACTTATACTTTTTATCTATATTTGTTTGGTATAAAATATCTATAAAAATTTTGAAAATTAATAAAATAGGTAATCTAAAGCCATTCGTTTTATAGTACCTAACCAATCTGTAACTTTAATTG
Organism: Lampropteryx suffumata; assembly: GCA_948098915.1. Classification (NCBI taxonomy): domain Eukaryota; kingdom Metazoa; phylum Arthropoda; class Insecta; order Lepidoptera; family Geometridae; genus Lampropteryx; species Lampropteryx suffumata. The sequence continues at coordinate 16,820,174 of OX402545.1, read as the reverse complement.
TATGGCTATGGAAGAGCGGGATCTTCCAACACAAGTACCTATTCTATAGTTAAAAGATCGCAACCTTAGTTATTAATATTGTACCTAAACATGTTAGGTACAGAAATAAATTATTTTCTATTTCTATTTTCTATAGACGAGGCGTTACAATACATAACGTGTGTAGCAACTAGTAACTTACTAAGGTGAATTACCTAATATGCTAAACTGAAATATTAAAATCATTTCAATAATTCAACATTAACCTAAGCAATAACAATCATTTGAAATAATAACAATAATCTAGAACACTAATAATATCCGAATCTAGTAGGTTTTAGACTAACGACCTTAAGAAATGATAATATGTCATAATAACCTATTTTGATAATAAACCCCAATTCTGATATCTTAATAATTTTCCATAATTTATTTAATAACCTACCTATTTCTTTTTCTAATTCCACTCTAAAACAGCCTATAATATAAAATCGACTGTACAACGCAATGGACTGTAAAATTCAATGGACTGTAAACCGAACTAAACCCTAGCATATTGACTGTCTGCAAAGGTGTTAAATTTAATTCCTACCTAATAAAATCCTTACCACGCTGTGATCAATTATTAGTTTGATAATTCAAAATATTTTAGTGGTTGTGATTAAAATCCTACGTTGTGTTTCGTAGTAACTGATTCTTTAAGAGAATTATGTTGAGATATGTAAAAAATAAAAAACAAAATAGCCTTTATTTCCTCGTTTAAACAAAGGTCCTGTCTTAACCAGCTATGTTCAATGCTTTAGTTAGACCAAGGAACTTATGAATAGGCACAGGTACATCTCAAAGAATCAATAGTCTTTGTAATACCTACTATTACTTCGTACAACATAATTATCGGTTAATTATTAAATAAAACAAATTCCAGATAACTTCGTTCTCAGCTTTAATGTATACACCAATTAAATAGGTTGGTACAGGTACATACAAATATACGAAATAATCAATTTAAAATAAAATGATAATAGCTTTAAAACAACACATAGATAAATACCAATGTCGGTAATAAATAACTAAAATAATGATGCATATTTATTATTTTTACGCACTGTATCAAGAATCAAGGAATTCGGAGAAGCAGACTGAGGGTATCTTGGAAATGTTTGATACCAACTTGTGCTCAAAAGTGCAGGATCATGCTGCCACCAACCGTACTGAAAATACCAAATATACAAGCATTATTATCTTACGTGCTTATAAGATGGCTGTCAGAGTGCATTTCAAGTTACCTACCTAGCGAAAACGGCTGGAATGTGTAAACCCGTGGATACACTTGGGGACAAAGTTATTCACGACATGACCTGCAGCACAGAACTTACGTGCCGCTGCAAAGTTGCTCAGAGTCCCGCGACGTTGCGCAGCGTATTTACGTGACTCTGGACAAGTTGCAAATTCCGATATAGTAGCGCCATATAGGTACTTTTATTATATAAAATCTATTGTGGTACCGCGCCATTTGATGTCGTATTTGAGTTTATACGTGTGCGCAGCGTACCAGTGTATCCTAGGCGTTATGCACCGCTGGCGCTTGACGCTGAGGGAAAGCAAAAATTATTTTGACTTTTTAAATTTGGTTGACTTAACATTAGGTAGGCTGTTGAATTATATCCAGAGAACATAATACACGTAATTATAAATCTTAAGGGAGAAAACACACCGAGCATATCTTACGCGGTTCATTCTATGTCGCGTTTCGCTTATGCATCGCGCAACATATAAATTACCCTGCACAGTCTTACTACGCGTATTATGTCGTTACACCACGCTTTATGTGGCCTAGAGGTCTCGGACGCAAATTGTGTGCTGGCATTTTACGTAACGTAATATTATATTTCACGTAAATACGCGAGTGATTTCAGCCACACGTACCTGAGCATATGTTGCATCAAGTATCTTGCGCAGTAGGTACGCGGCGCTAGATACGCTCAATGTGTTTTCGACCTAAAAATGTCTTACTTCCACCGATGTTGTTGGTGGCATCCTAAACATATCACAAGGTCCCACAGGCTTAATGATGCCTTTGCGTTTCATTTTGATGAACATCTGCATAGATCCGTAGGCAAAACCATTTACTCTACCGGTATAACAATCGATAGTTCGGATAGTGTGGATGTCTGGTCTCTGAATCTAGAACAATGAGTTTGTGTAGGTTAAAGAAAAAGGCCAGGAGATTCTCAAGTTAAGTAGGTATTCAAGTTCGTACGCATCTTGCATTGCGTATGAGCTAAATCCTGCAAATGAACGCTTGTTGAGATTGTTGTTTGTGTAGGTACCTACCATAAATTTATTAATGAATCATCTGGATTCCATTACGTGATAAAAGCTTTGTCTGGTTTGGGGCTAAATGATGCTGAGTAAATAGTCCATCGTCCATCAATCAATATTTGCTTAGGTACCTACTTAAGTAAATATTTTTAATATTTATTTAACCCTGTAAATTGATGATAGGTAGGATTTTATAGGTAAACAGTGCTCGACCGACGACTGTGGGCGAGTAAGTAGCTAAGTAGGTACCTATAGCATCATCGCTGAAAATGTATTGTACGGATGAGACATGTAGGATGATGATAGTTCTAAGTACTGGTTCATCAGTATTCATTTATACTTTCATTTCTTTGTACTTTCATTGATACCTTTATAAATGAGTAGCTAGGTACGCTCGTCTCTCGACTGACGTCAGTGCACACGGTTGTTAATCGAGCACTGTTTTGGACTTTGCTGGCTGTGGCACGTCTTATGCTTCTTCTTTCGTATAGGTCAGTTGCCAACTCTGCATTCGGAGTTAACAGCCCGCCCAAAGGGCTCCGTTTTATGCTGGGGCTACGTGATAAAATTAAATCACCTTTTTCGGTAGAGTAGTAGATTGTTCGACGTTCTGCAATACATTAATAGCATCTTCTTTATTGACAGGTTCGTGATACTGAGGTTTCATGACATCTTTAATATAACTTTGTGGGCCATACAAAGTTACACCGAAAAATTCCATATTTTAGGTCCTCGTATAATGGTAGGTAGTGAGACTATCAGATGATTTCAGTCCAGTTGGTTGGTTATAAAATTGGGTAGGTAATCAAAACACTCAATAACCTCTAGAACCTCAAACCTCTAGAAAGTATTAGCTTTCCACAACCTAGTCTCTATACCTACGCAAATAAACAAATCATTGATTTCTATTCAAATGAATTCTTGGTTAATAGCAAAGAGTATGCAATATCCTATAAGAAGAGACGGGACACCATAGATTGAAATAGACTAACCCTTACGTCAATGTCAAAAATTAGCTAACGTATATTTAGCCAACCAAACATTAATGAAATAGGGCTGTTCAGCAATAAAATTTAAAATTTATCGATGAATGACCTGAACTACCCACGGCTGGAATTCCTAGGTGGTATTGATTGAACTATGGTTTTGTGGTGGTTAATGAAACTTCTGGAGTTTCATTAACCACCACAAAACAAGGTGCTAGGCTCAGTATAGATTTGGGTCCAATAATAAAACGTCATTAAAATAATCAAATAAACTTATTTAAATCAACTTTTTATAAGTACGTCCTCTTCCTGATTATCATAACAATACCTGAAATAAAAAACGATCACATAAGAACTTACATTTTTACTTTATAAAATTGACCCATTCGCTTGCGGCTTTTTAAACCTTTGATAACACGATGATTTTACCACGGCTAGGCTGTTTAACTGTGTTATTTTTTTTGAAGGCTTTATCATCAAAATGCTTTCTGCAAACAAATTTCAATTCATGAAGTTTTTTAAATTGATAAGTCTTCATTGCCTGCCATCTTCACACATTTTTACACCCAAAAATTATGGCATCGAAAAAATATCGATGTTTGTAAAATGTTTCGATGCTATTGCTGAGATTACTGTTATTATAATAATATTTTGTTCCAGAATGGTGTAGGTACTACTAGGTGCCTATAAATTGATATATTAGTTTATGTTCTACTCACCGCCCCTCATCCAGGGCAAATCTGGCCTTAGAAAACCGTTTACTACCATATTTTCTTTGTGAACGAAATCCACATACTTCGCATAATACGCCATACACCTCTAAATTTTCCTAGAAAAGTGGAATTTATAAGAAACGTACTCATGTTTATTATGCTAGCAGCCTTTTAAACCTTATATATCACTATTTATTACAATTTAAAACGATTATCAAGTTCGTAAACAACATGTAAACAATGCAAAAAGTGACAACTGAGGCTGAATTGACTGACTGACTGACCAATTTATGTCAGTGCTGGAAAGAGGGAGAAGCTAATATCTTCCATTTCATCAATTTTAGCTCTTTAGCATAGTTCGTTGTCCATTTTTTAAGTCGCAGCAGACTGGTTTTTCTACTTCTTTGTTTATGGCATGTGATATAATAATGCCAATTTTGCCAGTGTCAAGTGTTTATGTTTGTTTATGGTCAATTTGTTTAATAAAGTCTTAGTCGATGGTCAATTGTCAATTTTAGACGTCACGCGGAATGGCGTCTAAAATTTTCATGGGATTCTTCGTCGTTCATATCACATTGCATCACAACACACATTTAATTCAATTCTCCATACCCGTCCTGTAGTCACAATTTATTCATTAAAATTCCGCCATTATTACTGAATAAAACATGCAATAAAACGAATAAACAATATTAAATTAGCAGAGCCATGCTACTTCATGAAATGACAAACGAAGAATCCCAGCAGACTGGTTAATGGCCTATGTGGAAGGGACCACAATTTCGCCAATGTCCCGTTATGCGTTGGCACTTGGCATCCTATAGTTTGTAGTCACGTTTTATGTTTGTCCTTTGCACGAAGGAGGCCAGAATTTGTAGGTTTGTGACCGGTGATCGGAAATTTTGTGTCTACAAATCTATACCATCGGAAAATAAAAAAAACAACTCTTAAACTAACTACCTCCATAACTATGATAATAATATAATACATGTGTACCTACTTAACAATAATACAAAATAGTAGGTAAGTAAAATAAAGTGAATTTAAGATTAGTTTTATTTTATACCTATCTATAGGTATAAAAAATATTTACAAAAGGGGTCAAAACTAGGGAGAGTTGACATTTAAAAGAGAAGGGACGAGGAATATCTGAGAATCTTGAGGAATTATATCATATAATGAAAAACAAGAACAGTTAAAAAATATTTGATCAACAGTTCCTTTTTCAAGACCACATTCACTTATGCCGGGTACAGACTGGTGAAACTTAACATGAAAGGAGCATTTCATAAGTGTGGACGCAGGGCGCGTACGAACCGAGCATGTACGTACTCGCATCTGTTTTCGACATGCAAGCGGCGAACATAGCTCAGTCTGTCGAGAACACGCGAAGAGAATGGATAGTGATGACCAGTTACTGACTACGTTGATTGTTGGTGCTTCATTGATTATCATCAATCATGTGATAAAAAGACGCCGAAGACCTCGACGTTGGTGGCGCACAGAGTTGTACAGTTAGAGAGCTGGTGCACAATTAATGGCCGACATGAGATTAACCGGACAATTTCAAAATTTTACAAGATGACTCCAACGATATTCGAAAATCTACTCAGATTAGTCGGACCAAGAATTTATCGGATTCACACAAATTTAAGGGCCTCAATTTCAATTCAACACAGACTGGCAATAACACTTCATTTTTTAGCTAGTGGTGACACTTATACAAGTTTACAATATACCTTCAGAGTATCGAAACAAGCCATAGTGGTATTACTCCAGAAGTATGCTCCACCATTATTGAGGAATTAAAAGAATATATCAAGGTATGTTTTATTTATAATCAAAAATCCTTGTGTTGTCTTCGCACAGTAGGATTCTTGGTATGAAGTCGTACTATATGACGATTCGTAATGGCCTTTGTCAGCCTTCATCAGGATTTCGAAAATTACATGTTCGACTGAATTTCTAGTTTGAAGGGAATAAGTTTTCATTTTAGCCGTTACATAGGAAGCGAAATTTGTAGTTAACAGCAGTCTTAGGTTGTTGAACCGCCACCTGTGAAACATAAAAATAATGTTTACTGTAGACTGTAGGGCCTCTCCCTTTATATAAGCTACTAGACGGGAGGGTGTCCTACTACTAGCCTCGTAGCTATCAATATAATAATCGTGTTTTTGTTTTAGATTCCAACGACAGAAGAAGCTTGGTTGGACATAAGCAAACAATTTGAAGAGAAGTGGAATTTTCCACACTGTGTAGGGGCATTAGACGGGAAACACGTTGTGCTTGAAGCACCTATCAAAAGTGAAACCGAATTCTACAACTATAAAAACTTCTTTAGCATCGTTCTTTTTGCTTTGGTTGGCGCCGATTATAAATTTTGTATTTGTAGATGTGGGATGCCAAGGAAGGATCTCAGACAGTGGTGTTTTCAAGGATACAAAACTTTATGATATGATAGAAAATCGTTTAATAAACCTTCCATCACCTCATCCACTCCCAGAAAGACATATCCCAATACCATACTTCTTTGTGGGGGATAGTGCCTTTGCTTTAAGTGAAAATCTGATGAAACCATAAGCTGGGACACATCCAAAAGGCACTTCAAAGAGAGTATTTAATTAGAAACTAAGCAGAGCTAGAAGAATAGTTGAAAATGCATTTATAATAATAATAATAATAATAGTCCCGGACATTTCACACAGCATCATCTGGCCCCAAAGTAAGCAGAGCTTGTGTTATGGGTACCACATGACTGATATACTAATTATATACTTTTTTTTTATTTTTTTGTAAATACATACATATTATACATAGAAACGCCCAGACCCGAGACAAATACTTGCAGATCATACAAACATTTGTCCCGCAGCGGGAATCGAACCCGCAACCTTCTGTGTCTCACTAGGCTGTCAGCCCACTGCGCCACAGAGGTCGTCGGTATTTGGTATCATATCGCCTGTGTTTAGAGTTCTAAGGAAACCAATGCTTTTGAAGCCTGATAAAGCTGAGCTAGTAGTTATGGCTATTCTTCTATTACATAATTATTTGAGACGTCACTCTAGAACTACATATTTTAATCAATTAATTGAAACTGAAGAAGAAGGTATGAATGAAGAAACATGGAGGCAAAATAATGAAGACATGCGATCACTATTGCCTTTAAGAAATATTCCTCGACGATCACCAGCAAACTTAAATGCTTTAAGAGATGAGCTCTCTGATTATTTTATGAAAGAAAAGATTCCTTGGCAAGACATATATTCATAAAAAAAAATTCAAACCAGTCTTTACTTACCGTGTTCATTCTTTTTCTTGGTTTGTTACGGTCGTCTATGAACTTTAATGCTTAATGCTATTTAATGCTTCATAGGCAAACCATCTGCTTGTGTATGTCTCCGTAGCACCTGTAAATAAAAAAAATTAAAAACTTAAAAAAAATTATTACACAAAAAACACAATTATCATAGCCCTCATTCAGATAGAATATATAAAAACACAATAATTAAAAAAGTTTTTTTTTGTACCTACCGTATAAGTCGAAGTCGCGGACTTCCTTTAGATAACAATAAATGAATATGATTATATAATAATCAAGTGTTTTCTTACCTTTTACGTGTCAACTCAATGTAAAAATGTCAAATAGTTTTGCTCCGTATATTTAAATCGAAATTTATTGCTAAACGTAACATTTATTAGTTGTGCTGTACACAATTGTGAAGTGGGAAGTATACATCGTATTTTAGTGCTTGTGAAATTTGTATTAAAGCGAATTTGAATAAGTTGTTTACAAAACAAAAATTTCATAGCGGTTGTGACGCTTACTACAAGATGTCACCACCTGTCCACACAACTTGTGGAAAATGTGAACAACCTATAAAGGAAAGAGCTATTTTGTCTTGCGTTGCCTGCAAGCTGCACTTTCATATCGACTGTAAGGGCTATGAAAAAAGATATAACCTGTTAGACGCCTAGCGTAAATCACAATGGCAGTGCGATTTGTGCATCAGGAAAAAGTCCAATAATGCACGGACATTCTTGGTGCCAGTGCAGACACCATCGGCGCCAAAATCCGCTTCGAAGCCAATAGCACTAAAAAGTTCTGAAAGATGCGCCAAGGCTGCCGGACTACAGCCGGAGGCCACAGTTTCGGAACTAAGTGAGGATGATGAGGTTGTTGACCCCTTTCATAATGTTACACTTCGAGAAAATTCTCAAAAACTAAAGCGCAGAAGTGTTTGTTTTGATGATGAATGCTCCGCCAAAGGTGAAACGGCTCTTGAAATCACCTCTGCCTTAAAAGAATACATCGCAGAGCAAATGGCAGCGTTTACTCATCAATTGATCACAAAATTAGACGTTCTAGGTTGCTCAATACAATCTTTCAACTCCCGCTGCGATGACATCGAAATGAGAATATCTTTTATCGAAAAGCGCCTAGACGAAAAAGTTGACAAAAAGGTCAATGACCTCATGGCGACCGTCGAACGACTACAGTGCAATCTTAGCGATAAAGAGCAGGAATTGCTCGTGAACGAGATTGAGATTTCTGGAATTCCCGAGGCGTACGGCGAAAATCCCGTTCATACTGTCACTATCATCGGAAACAAGCTCGGAGTCAAAATCACGGAAAGTGACGTGGTCAGTGCAGTGCGGGTCGGTGCCCGCCGCGAACCCGCACCTTCCAGCACCCGCGCCATCTCCTCCCGACCCACCCCGCACTTCACCCCGCACGCGCCCTCGACCGCCACCACCGCCTCTGAGGCCGAGACCGCGTCTACCGGCACTGGCGACATCAACGGGCCGCGCCTGCTAGTAGTGCGTGTGCTACGCCGCGCCCAACGCGACGAATTGTTGCGCGCCGCTCGCGTGCGTCGTGGCGCTGATACTTCAGGATTGGACCTTCCAGGGCCCACGCGCCGGTTCTACGTGAATGAACGTCTCACGCGCGCGAACCGCATACTTTTTCGACGAGTGCGGGAGGAGATTCGTCGGCTGAGCTGGAGGTTTGGGTGGACGAGGGATGGCGTGATTCTAGTACGCCGCGAGCACGGGGAGGCTGCTAAGCGTATCCGTACGGAAGCAGATCTTCTAAAGGTTTTTGGTGCCGGAGTCTGTTAGTCAGCTGTATATGTTATCACAACTTTATTTCGTGCAGCTTTAAGGTATTATCAGGGTGGTTTTTAGCTTTTTTAAATATCTATTTTTTGTTTCGTTTTGTTCTGATCTCACGTACTATACCTACCTATATCTATAAGTTTATGACTCTGTGGTGCAAGATTAATATTATTTCATTTATTTATGCTACTTCATTTACTTATTATGTATGTATGGTAAATTTCTTGGAATTATTATTTTTAAGGCTTGATTTAGGTACTAAAAGGTGGTACAGATGTTGTAGTGAAGTTTTTCATACAAAATCACGCGATCGCTATAAAGGTGGAGGTTGCTTTGACATTTTAAAACGCTTGCGAGTGAAGATGTTGATGCTTTTTAATCCATCTGATGAACGACACGTTGCGTGTCAGACAGACAGATCTTTTTTTGATGAACTGCAAGTATATTCAAATCCTTTATTCCTTTGTTATACAATTTATCAAGAGTAAATCACTATCATTCGGGTTACTTAATAAAGGGTCTTTGGGCACGAAGCATGATAAGTTTACTGTAGCAATGCTGCGGTATCCGGTTGACATAATGGCGATCAACGAGACGTGGTTGCGAAATGGAGAAGAAGCGCGCGCACCCACACTGGCTGGCTATCAGCTGCGACACGCACCGCGTTGATTTAATATGCTCCAATTTGCAGGTTGTCGATGTGGTGGTAGATTATATCCCTGATCTAAGTAGACACTCCTTCATATCGTGCAGGCTAAGTGTAAAAAAACAAAAACCTTCACCCCAGTGGATAGTCTATCGTCCGCTAAAAGATATAAATTTTGAATCTTTTTACCATAATCTTGAAAGCATTGATTGGAACAGTCTTGTTGATAATGATCTTGAAAAAATGGTGGAACATTTAGGTAATAATGTATTAAATCTTTTTGATATACATGCGCCGATTAGGAAAACTATAATAAGAAATAAATCTCACCCTTGGATTACATACAATGTTAGGGAGATGATGAAGACACGCGATAAAGCCCATACCCGTAGTCGTTTAACTAATAATGATGCTCATAAAAAATACTATAAAGACTTGAAAAGTATTGTAAATGTAGCTCTCCATACTGAAAAGAAGTCCTATTTCAACTGTAATGTTAATCAAAATATTAAAAACCATCGTATTTTATGGAATAACATTAAACAAAACGTGGCAAATTTTAAAAACAAATCTTTGGACCTTCCTACGCATCTCCAAGATCCTAATATTATAAATAACCATTTTCTATCACTGCCCGGTAACAATAATGTAAATTTGGCGGATATAAAGTACTTTGAAACCCATACACATGGACCTTCAGTCTTTAGTCTATATCCCGTCAATGAGTGTGATGTGGGTGAAATAATTAAATCTTTTTCCACTAATGCCACAGGTATTGATGGTATATCTATGGATATGATCATACTCACACTTCCGCAAACACTTCATTTGATAACTACAATAGTTAACACATCAATAAAATCACAAAAATTTCCTTCCGTATGGAAAACGGCCATAGTCAAACCGTTACCCAAAACTAACCATCCAACCAATTTGAAAGAACTGCGTCCAATAAGTATTTTAACGTTCTTATCCAAAATTATCGAAAAAGCTATATGTATTCAGCTTACTAGTTATCTGACAGCTAATAATATATTACCTAAAAAACAATCAGGATTTAGAAAAGGTCATGGTACAGCAACAGCCTTATTAGATGTTGTTGACGATGTTCTGGCGGCTCAAGATATAGGGGAAGGAACTATTTTAACACTATTCGACTTTACACGTGCTTTCGACACAATTAATACTTCTCTCCAATTATCTAAGCTCAGATATTATGGATGTGACGAAGCTACAGTTGAATGGTTTGCGAGCTATCTCAGCGGGCGTTCTCAGCTAGTTGAAGTCCGAAAACCAGATGGCTCCATCTCTCTATCTACTACAATGCCTGTGACTCGAGGAGTCCCTCAGGGTTCCATTCTAGGACCATTACTCTTTGCTCTTTACTGCTCAGATATACTTCACAAAATTCAAAAATGCAAATACCATATTTACGCCGATGATCTACAACTCTATATATCTTTTAGACCTAGTAATTTGAATGCAGCTATAACTGCTCTAAATCAGGATATAAGTAGACTGGTTAGTTGGTGCGAGTCCAATAGTTTGGTTTTGAACCCTGCAAAGACGAAGTTTCTCGTTCTTGGGTCGAATAACCAAATTAATGAAATACTTTCAAACGATCCTAAAGTTGTTGCCAATGGAGTGTTAATAGAACGGGTTACAGAAATTCGTAACTTAGGCCTATTGATGGACAGTTCATTGCACTTTGAAAAGTACGTTCTTCAAACAGTTCGTAACTGCTTTTACAGATTATCTGTTATGTATCGTGTACGCGAATACCTTGATACCGACTTGCGAAAACAGGAAAATAATAGAATAGAATAGAATAGAAAATAAAGTTTTGATGACTCGAGTCATCCCGTGACCACGACAGAGTGTAAACCTGTCGAAACGTCGGGAAAAATAGGTAAATAATCGCGATATATACCCGTAAGTATTTATAATAATTTGTTCTGATCGCGTAAGTTTAAAAAACATTATTTTCTATTCTATTCTATTCTTTTCCTGTTCCTTTTGTTTTTTTTCCCTTCAGTTTTTCACGACGGTAGGATGATAACGAGACTAATAATTTTGTTGTTTCATTTTTCATGCGTTGTTTCCATCAAGTTGGCAATTTCCAACCACGCATCCAGTTTCAGATGTTTTTTGTAAAATGTTTCATTTTGTGGATTCCACAAAATTTCTCTTGTTTTGTACAGCTTAATTAACTGCATTACTTTTTCTTCACTCCATGATTCAACTGTAGCTGTGTTCTGTTCTTCCATGGTTCGCGCGCGTTCCGCAGTACAGCAAACACATCCCGTCCACACTGGCGCTGCGTGCACACTGCGCGCCCCTTTTTGTTCGGCGAAAAAACCCACAAATGGCGGATCGCAGCGCGCACGAGTTGAAATGCTCTGTTCGTGCGCGTAGTGTGCACGGTTCGAGCGCGCAAGGCGTCCACACTATGGGAATTCTGTTACATTGCATGATACATTGCGGCAATGTGTACGGCGAATTCTTTCATTGCATGATACATTTCATGTTACGTTTCACCAGTCTGTACCCGGCATTAGAGAGTGATCCCTAACCCGGATAGCTAGAAACACAGGCGTACAAGCGTGACCAAGTCGCATACGACATAATAGTTTTTAGCAGTACCAAAGTTTGTTGGGAATATAATGGTTGAATATCGCCATAATATTTACCTTTTAATATTTTTGATATAGCCCAGATTTTATTCCATGAACGGTTTACGAGCCATTTTCAAAAATATGCACATTTACAAAATTCTTGTCCAACGTGTTTATAATTAAATAAAACACAATGGCTCTATTATATTAATATTAAACCCAGCTGAGCAAGTACCAAGTAAAGCAAGTAAGGTGACATTTTTTTTAGAAACTTATGTACCTATATGTTACCATTCCGTAAATCATGTGTTATTGACAGACAAAATCTCGGTACAACGACCACGATTTGACTCACGGCACTGTGAATAATTTCACCTGTGCCAAGTGTTTCGCCCGTGGTGGTACCGGCATAGAATTGGACCCCTCCATCTCCTCCCGTGGATGTCGTAAAAGGCGACTAAGGGAACACACACCGGGGGATTGAGTAGTTGTACCCCCCGAGTACTTAATAGAAGACGGCCCCCAGTTCCGCTATTCCTGGCATAGGTGGCGGCCACGGTAACGGCGGAACAGGGAGTGCGAAGAATCTCCGGCAGAGGTCCTGCTACCAATCCCAACGACCCCTGGCCCTAGCAACATACAAAGCACGCACACTGAGGACCAACGAGAAGTTGATAGAGCCGGAAGAAGTAGTAAAAAAGTTGCACTGGGATATTTTAGGGTTATCAGAAGTCCGAACAGAGGGAGAGGACGATAATCCTAAATTCCGGCAACTTATTCTACTACCGGGAGGGCGATCAACTATCTCGGCATGGTGTCGGCTTTCTTGTCCACAAATCCCTTGTTAACAACATTGTAAAGATCGAAAGCGTGTCGAGCAGGGTGGTATACCTTATACTCAGAATAACCAAACGGTATTCGCTTAAGGTCATACAGGTGTACGCACCTCACTCGAAACGTCCAGACGATGAAGTGGAGGCTATGTATGATGACATTTGAAATGCCGTACAAGCCTCGAAAACACACTTTACGGTTGTGATGGGGGACTTCAACGCGCGGCTAGGTGTGAGGAACGTTGATGAACTGAGAGTGGGGCAATTTGGATTTGGACAGCGGAACCAGCGGGGTCAGCAATTGGCCGACTTCATGGAAAAGGAGGGACTCTTTATGATGAACTCCTTTTTCAAGAAGCGGTCGTCCAGAAAATGGACATGGCTTCACTCCGGTGGTACAAATGCGAGATGATTTTATCATGACAACAAAAAAGCAAATATATAATAATGTCTCAGTGATCAACAGGGTCAAAACCGGCAGTGATCACCGAATGGTTAGAGGATAATTAAATCTTAACGTAAAGCGAAAGGTCCCGTCTGTTAAAATCTACTCTTCGCCCAAATCCCGCCCAAATCCAAAACCCCGAGAGCTTGCAGTTGGAACTCAAAGATCGCTTCCCATGCCTTGTCGAATGCGGATCCGTGGATTAATTAAATGACGGGCTGGTGGAAATTGTCCATGCCGTTGGCTCAAAGTTTTGTAAGACTCAGTGCAAAGGTAGAATCCAAAGACTCTCTGAGCACACTCTAAAACTCATGGCAGAACGTAGCGAAATGAAACTGCAGTCTTTAGTGGACATGTCGAAATACAGCACGCTCAATAAACAGATCTCTAAGTCTATGCGACGCGATTTGCGTCACTTCAATACTTATAGTATAAAGAACGCGATAGAGCGCAATTAAGGTTCCGAAGTGTTCGCGAGAGATCTGTCTATTGGGCAAAGCATGTTGACGAAGCTGAAGACCGACAGTGGCAGTGTCGTTTCCTCGAAGCCAGAAATTTTACGAAAGCTTGAGAAGGTTTATGGACAACTATACACCTCATCGCAAAGTCCTTCTACAAGCACGACTAGCGATGCAAGAGCCCGCCTAACCCGACACTACACTGAAGACATTCCGGACGTCAGCCTATACGAGATCCGAATGGCTCTCAAGCAGCTTAAGAACAACAAGGCACCGGGGGAAGACGGAATAACGACAGAGCTTCTGAGAGCGGGTGGAAACCCGGTACTTAAGGTCCTCCAGAAGCTGTTCAACTCCATCATCCTCGAGGGAACTACGCCGGAGGCGTGGAACAGGAGCGTGGTGGTACTGCTCTTTAAGAAAGAGGGTAGAACCCTCTTAAAGAATTACAGGCCCATCTCGCTGATGAGCCATGTCTATAAGCTATTTTCGAGAGTAGTTACTAATCGTCTCGCTCGTAGGTTTGACGACTTCCAGCCTCCCGAACAAGCCGGGTTCCGAAAAGGCTTTAACACCATAGACCATCCATACGCTCCAGCAGGTAATACAGAAGACCAAAGAGTATAACCAGCCACTTTGTTTAGCGTTTGTGGACTATGAGAAAGCCTTTGATTCTGTCGAAGCTTGGGCAGTGTCAGCGGTCACTCCAGCGGTGCCAAATCGACTAACGGTATATCGCAGTGTTAAAATGTCTGTACAGTAACGCCACTATGTTTATCCGACTCCAGGACCAGAGCACGAATCCAATCCCATTGCATAAAGGGGTGAGACAGGGAGATGTTATTTCTCCGAAACTGTTTATCTCATCGAAACTGATGTTTTCAAGCTCTTGTACTGGCATAGACATGGTACAAACATCAATGGCGAACGCCTCACTCACCTTTGATTTGCCGGCGATATAGTCCTCATGGCAGAATCGCTGGAAGACCTAAGCACAATGCTCAGCGACCTCAATATCGTCTCCCAACAGGTGGGTCTTAAAATGAACATGAGCAAGACAAAAATCATGTCAAATACTCATGTTGCACCCTGTACCGGTACATGTTGGAAGCGATATAATCGAAGTAGTAGGTTGTAGACCATTATGTCTATTTGGGTCAGACGATTCAACTAGGCAAGTCCAACTTCGAAAAAGAGGTTAGCCGACGAATCCAACTCGGATGGGCAGCGTTCGGGAAATTATGGCACATCTTCTCGTCACAGATACCGCAGAGCCTCAAGACGAAGGTATACAATCAGTGTGTGTTGCCAGTGATGACATATGGAACTGAGACTTGGTCGCTGACTATTGGCCTCATACACAAGCTCAGAGTCGTGCAACGTGCAATGGAGAGAGCTTTGTTGGGTGTTTCACTACGTGATAAAATCCGCAATGAGGTAATCCGTAGAAGAACCAAAGTCGGAGGACCCCCACCAGATGGACTGACGACATTGTAAAGATCGCAGGAAGTCGGTGGATCGAGAGGGCAGAAAATCGTTCTTCCTGGAAATCTATTGGGGAAGCCTATGTCCAGCAGTGGACTTCATAAAGGCTGATATATTGAAGTGTTACTGTGGCAAGGTCAAGTCGAGAGAAAGCCTCATGATACATATAATAGTAAGTTACCATAACATTACGGTCAGAGATCATATAGATCGTCACTATATATAGAGATATATATCTTCTATATCTATAGATATACCTAGATCATCACTATAGAGATCAGTTACTAATCTTTATAAATTCGAAAGGGTCTCTGGTTGTTTCTTACGTTTTCTCAGGTAACCGGATCCTGATGTAATTTATTAAGGACATAGATATCTTGGAGAAGAACATAGGCTACTTTTTATACCAAGGTACCAAGGTACGATGCGTGCTTATGCGCGAGCAGAAGCTAAATATAATAAACCAATAATTGCATCACTAAAATCAAGAGTTGCATCAGGAATGTTTGCACACGCTAAACTGGCCACAGTTCAGATCATTTCATTATTTTTGCGCGACGGGAATCGAACCCGCGTCTTAATCCCACGTCGCGAGTCATTTCAGTAAATAAATATATTTTTAAAGTTGTTTGTATTTTTGAAGTAGGTATTCGTCTTTTGGCAGTTATTCCCGTAGGGCTGTAGCGTAGCAGTACCTAAGTCCTAAGGCCTATGTATTATTTGTTGTTTATTTTTCCAGGCACATACAGGTGAGAGGCTATTTAAATGCCCAATCTGTGGAGCTGCCTTTGCACACAGAGGTACGCCCTCACATACAACCATAAACTCGCCTCGGTTGGCGGTGGCTGCGGGGAGTAATGGCTGTAAATCTCATTAGTTTACAGCGGCTGCTCTCAGCAAAAATCGCTCTCAGAGCCAGTCCCAAGCCTGGATAAAGAGTGAGGGTTCCCCCATTCCCATCCCATACACCTCAGCCCTCCCATCCAAACCCCTTCCCGAGTATCCCATCGCCCTTTCTGTTTCCAAAATACCCATCCTTTCTAAGTCCGCTACGGAGTAATGTGGCCCAGCTCCGTGGCCTGTCGCCAATTAAGGAGGCAGGTGGGGGGTGGACCACCTACGTTTTTGATGCTGAACGTAGGGGCCCGTACGGGAGGATGAAACTGACCTGGTGGCTGAGCAGACAGATGTCTCTTCCGCAACACTCCACTTTGGTGTGAATTTCTTCCAAAACGGGGGGCCACTGGTCTAACCAACCGTGGCAAACCAGCATGACGGTCGGCCTTCTGCCACCGCCGGTGAGAAGGGGGGGTTGATGGGGTCTGCAGACGGCGGTGCACGCCCTTGCGATGACGGTGGTGGTCAACGTCATCTTTGGTGGTGCCGTTTAGGCTCGTAGGGAACGCAATCACCCCTTCTATATCTGACCGGTAACCCCGGTGTATAACTATACATCCCCGAGATGCGGACTCCGTGGTGGGTGGGAACCGGAAGGATGAAGATAAAAAACGACAAACATGGAGAGCCAAACAAAAATTGACCATTTTAAACCCCCCTCTACAGGGGAGGCGGTTAAGTACTTGGTGGCGGCCTTCACGGTCCCCCCGTCCGACGCTGCTGCCTGGAAGGTGATGGAACCAAAAGGTAAAAACAGTAACAAAAGAGCCAGGAACGAGGATCCACAGCCAACGGCAGGACCCTCTAGTACCAACGTTCAACCCCTTGTGGTGGGTAACGTCCCGGAGGGCGAGAACGACAGAAGGCCTAAAAACAAAAACAAGAATAACAAAAACAAAAAAGGGTAAGGACAGGAAGGGGAACAACGGGCTGCGGCGAATCAGAAGCCACCGTAGGGAAAGGACCCGGTCCAAGCTATTATTACAAACAAAGAGCAAAAAGCGCTAAGGTCCAACCCTGTACCGCATGCCCCGCCGGCGACAACTATGGGCTTGCCCGTAGTAACTGCCGTGACCGTTGGTTGCAGAGGTACGGGGATGAGAACCAAGCACGGCAACCGGCACAACCGCATCGATCTCTGATCAGGGCGGGGCGCATTTGTGGTCGAACAAACATTAACGGTAAGTTACCATACGACAGCACTTGCCTTAACCCACGTGCATGCATTTTTGTACCACGAAACTTAACATCAGTGCCCCTCACCGAGTTCTGTTTCAGGGACCTGGCAACAGCCAGTATCCGTGGCATTGTCGACGGAGAGACTGTCGTCATTACGCTTGCGTCAGCTTACATGCCCGCTGACGAAGCAATTCCAGCAAACGATGTCACGGATCTGGTACGACACTGTGAATTAAATGACATAAAACTTATAATCTCAGCTGACACAAACGCACATCAACCCATATGGGGTATGCAAACGTCAAACAGAAGAGGAGATGACCTGGTAAATTACATTTTCTCCACCACCCTCTTTCTAGCAAACAAAGGCACAGAACCAACCTACGTATCAAGACGACATCGCACCATCATAGATCTGACCATAGTATCAGGCAACTGCCCGGACCTCGTGCAGAACTGGAGGGTATCAGGGGAATCCTCATGCTCCGACCATAGATGGATCAGGTACGAGTTAAAACTAAACATCACAACACCAGCACCACACCGGAACCCTCGTAAAACAAACAAGGAGGTGTACATAAACTCGCTGAAGCAGAACCTCGGCGATTCAACACCGCCGGTTCAAACAATCACAAACACAACAGACATAGAAAATGCTATCAAACACATCGCGGTTAGTCTAACCAAAAGCTTTGAAACAGCTTGCCTTCTCAACGTGGCCAGGGAAGCCAACGCTGAGAGGAAAGGATGGTCAAAAGGACTAGTAAAACTCAAAAACAAAGTACGTAAACTATTTAACAGAGCAATGAACACCTACGACGACTAGGACTGGGACGAATACAAAAAGGCCCAAGCCGAATACAAGAAACATATTCGTCGCAGCGGTCGTAGTAGGTGGAAAAAGTTCTGTACTAACATTGAATCAAACTGCAAAGCCAACAGAATTAGGAAAATCCTTGCAGCGGAACCAAAGCAGGATATCGGTTCCCTGAAAAACAAGATAATACATATACAAAAACAACAGCGGAAACACACAAACTTCTGCTACACTCAGATTTTCCCGGGTACCAAATAGACAATGCCATCTAGTGGCAAAGAACGGAGAGCACAACGCCAACAACAAAGGATTGGGCGGTCGCGCACTGTGATAAACAGGTCAAAGATAAACTGGGCTATAAACACTTTCCAAACATACAAGTCCCCAGGCATGGATGATATTTTCCCCGGCCTCCTTCAATGGGGACCACCGTACATAGTCGGGGCGCTGACAACCATACTCAGGGCATGTCTAGCCTTCCGATATGTACCCATGACCTGGAGAGAGATCAGGGTCATCTTCATACCAAAGCCTGGTAAAAGTGACTACAGCGAAGCAAAATCATACAGGCCTATCAGTCTGACTTCTTTCCTACTAAAAACTCTGAAGAGACTATGCGACAGACACATTAGGGACAACATACTCACGCAAACACCCCTACACCCCCAACAACATGCGTATAGTTCGGGAAAATCCACCGAATCAAATTTTTCAGCATTAACGCATCCCTTCAAAAGCATAAGGTGGAACCAACTCTGGTAGATTGGATCATAAACATGTTACAGCTCAGAGCTGTACGTGTCGACCTAAAGGGGGACACAAGGGGAGTGGTGGCAAGAGGATGTCCTCAGGGCGGAGTACTGTCACCACTTCTGTGGAACCTGGTGGCAAATGATATAATCACCAAACTAAACGCCAATCGCTTCTTCACGGTGGGATCTGCGGATGACCTAGCAATACTAATATCTGGACACTTCGCCAGCGTTGCATGCAACCTGATGAACAATGCTCTCAAAATTTTCGAATCATGGTGCACAGACTATGGTTTAAACGTAAATCCATGCAAAACAGAACTAGTAATGTTTACAAACAAGCGCAACCTAGGTACCTACATATCAACTCCCGAGTCTTTTTGGGACACAACTACACCTCTCTGAGGAAGTTAAATACCTAGGCATCACACTAGACAACAAACTGAACTGGGCTAAACACCTCGAAAACAAAATAAAAAGGGCCACCATCTCATTTTGGCAATGCCGAAAAATGATAGGCAAAACCTGGGGCCTAACCCCTAAAACCACGCTATGGCTGTACAAAACCGTAATTAGGCCCTCCATAGCCTATGGTGCTATGGTCTGGTGACCCAGAACCAAACAAATCACAACGATAAGCAAACTACAGCGGTTCCAAAGACTGGCATATGCAGCAACAACAGGGTGCATGAGGACTACCCCCACAGTAGCTCTCGAAGCTTTAATCGGCTTAACACCACTACACCTGCACGTGAAACAAGAGGCAGCTACAGCTGCCTTTAGGTTATGGGCCCTAAACCTATGGGAACCTATGGGTATAATAAACGCTGCAACCGCAGTGCTACGAAGAGAAGTCACAGACTTTAACATCAGAATCCTCTCCGATAGCGCCGCGGTACTTAAAGCACTAAACAGGTATGAACACAACTCTGGATCGAACATACAATGCCACAACTTGCTGGAAGAGGTAAGTCGGTCAAACAGGGTAACCCTACAGTGGATAAAAGGACACAGTGGGTCCAGAGGGAACGATGAAGCTGACGCACTGGCAAGGTGTGGCTCGGATCTGCAAACAGGACTGGAGCCAATAATCCCCCTACCCTTTAGCCAGGTCAGGTCATGGATCCGCAAAAGAACGGCCAGCATGCATCAAACCCTCTGGGCAAACACTACAGACTGTAGGCAGTCGAAGGAGGCCCTACCAGAGTTAAATCCGAGGTACTCCCGAAAGCTCCTATGCCTTAAACGCAACAAGCTCCGACATGTCGCCGGTATTGTTACAGGGCATTGCACACTAAATAAACACTTATTTACATTGGGGGTTACAGACAGCCCTCTATGCAAAGGATGCTTGAGCACGGACGAGTCAGCCGCACACTTGCTCTTAGAGTGTAGTAGTGTGGCAACTGGCAACTCAACGTGCTCAGCATCTTTGTACACCAATGACACCCAGGGAGGCATGCGCCGGGATCAGTAAGCTGCTGGCCTTCCTGGAAGACACCGGGTGGCTGGAATAGCAGCCTCCACCCGTCACGCAAAAGGGGCCCACCAGAGGCCTAGTTGCGGAAATTCGTCCGCGCACCAAGTACCACATACAACCATAAACAATGCCTTGATTTGAGGGATAAAAAAAATAGAAAAGATGCAACATGTATAGCAACAAATCCCAAGCAATTCTTAGCCACAGTGAATGATCATGCACATCAGAGATGTTTATGCATTTGAGGATGTAGTCGTTATGAATTTTAAATAAATTTCAATTCAACAAACAATATTTATTTATCACACATTGGGTATACATGATGTATACATAAAATATACCTATTAAAGTTGAACATTTTTTTAAATTTAATTTCATTACGTACAAGCTGATCAATTTTGGAAACAATGACTAGTTAAACATGAAATTCTCCCCCATCTAACTTTTCATCGGACAGTAATGTTAGAATACTTGCCGAGGTACTCTGAGAAAACCAAATCACACACATGATTAGCCCTTCGAGTATACCAATCCCTGCACCACAGAATACATCCAAAATGTAGTGGCGTTCTGTTAACACCCTGGACACACATATAGCTGTCACCCAAGCAAGAATCGGAGGGAAGAAAAACATTGATACAGGGTCTAGGAACATCAATGTGAATGCAATCATGACAGATCTGCTGGCATGTCCTGATGGAAAAGAATATTTATCTGGGTTGATTGACAGAAGTTTGTTCATTGGTATTGGCCGACGTCTTCTCACAAAGGCTTTGATTGTGGCTATTATTACTATGTCCAAGATAAGAGCTGTAAATAAGAAACATCTACATTACATTATGTACCCACTAAAAATATTATAAATTGAGTAATGTTATATTAGAAGAGAAATTACTGCTGAAAACCTAAAAAACCTTTTTTATTATATTTTAAAATGATGTAGAAGAAATATTTACCAATTAGGAGGTTGATTTGTAGCTGATAGAGTTCCTTATAATTGAACAACCAGATGAAAGTCAGCCATCCTGCCAACCAGACTATTCCGTGACATGACACCTGGAATTACAGAAAACCATTTAAGTATATAATAATTTGTTGGTAAGACAATGCCTGCATTCTGAGAATTTGATTTACATTTTTTATATGAATTTAGACCTCTACAGCTACCTGTGGTCATAGTTTCAACAATTGTATCATATGCATAACCTTAGGAGGAGTTTGTAAAACAATAGATATACTGTAAAAATAAACAAATTGAAAGATGTTGAACTACCTCTAGGAATTTTGCATGGTTGCGCAAAGATCTTAGCGGTGTGATTCTTAATGATAATTCCACAACCTTTTTAGTGATCTGAACATCGTAATCTAATAATTTTCTCAACATCGGTGAAACTTGACGTTTCGATTCCTCAGCAAACTGAAACACAAAATAAATATTCTATGATTAAATTTATAAAATGTACAATTATTATTATTGCTTTTATCAGAGACAATAATAACGGTGATTATTCAGGTAAGTGTAAAGAATATAATAGGTATTAACTTTCTTCATGCTCTATTATCAGTTGAATTCTGTACAACATACTTACCTAAATCTTGAGTAAACATGACTCAAAATAATGATGTCATTAATGAGATACAAACATGCTATTCAATCGAAATTGGATAATGAAGAGTTTAAAATAAGTTAGTTATTCTTACCGCGTCCATGCTGGGAATTAATATGTGGAAAATCTTCAGGCTTAGACTAAATTTTAATAGTCAGACGTGCAACCTCTAAATGTTAAGCCAGCAAGATGTGTCTCCCCGCTTTTTTCTAGGTACCATGTAACTTTATTAGATTTGTACCTACCAGCTACCTATCCAAGAAAATGTAATACAGTTTTGAAAGCGGCAGCGGCAGGCAAAATTAAATAGCAAGGTACAACAAATGGAACACTGGAACAAATAAATACATTTATTTTATCAGATAAAAGATAAAACTTATCTTTGACATTATCGAACGTCACCTTATTACATTACGGTAAAAGTAGCTGGTATAATGGCAGGTTTAGACAGGGTCAGTGACTGACTCCAAATTCGAGACAAGCAGCGCTGACCCGAGAAAAACCCAATGTAAATTGGTTTGAAGTCAGTACAGTGATATTTTGAGGTCAGTCGGCGCCCCCCGCCACCCGCACCCTACCGCGCCAGTGGTAAAAACCCCGTGTAAATGGACAAGTCAGCGCTTGGTCAGTCACTGTCGCTGTGTTGTAGGTTGACGTCGCGTCGCTAAAAATGACTCGTAAATTAAGCGAAGACGAAACCTTCAAATTGGTGCAATTATATGGAGAAAACGACTGCCTACGGGATATCAAATCTATGACAGCAATTCGTCAAAATTCTGCGGTGAAAACCTTCTCAGAGCCAGTTTGTATTCTGTAGGATCTTCAAATCTCAATTGTTTCAACAGTAAAGCAGAGCAACCAGTTTTATTTCTGTCGTCAATCCATTTTCTAACCTAAATTCGTTTATTTTTAGATAAATAATTTTTTAACATTTCTGCTAACTCATTGAACAGCAAAATATTTTTTAACAAGTGATTTAATCGTTGTTTCTGCTGTTTTCGCGAATTCATTTTTCTTCCTCACTGACATCACAAACGTGTGTTCACCGTGAAAAGCTTACCACGACTACTGACTCCATGTAAACAAATGAAAGTCAGTATCGGCGCCGACAATGGCGCCGATACTGACCCTGTCTAAACCTGCCTTAATAGTACTGACTGACTGACTGCTGTACATACTTGCACGGCTACGGCCAAAGATTAGGTATTGTGACAATACGAAGCCGGAGAAAGACCATACAAAAGCAAGCGAAGTGGATATTCACACGGATTATTTTCAAAAACCACAAAAACCTAATTAGTCGGAACTTTGTCCTATGAGCGGACTAGACCCCGAATATGGTTGGCATGGACAAAATTATTTGTTGTTTCCATTTAAGGCTGATATTGGGCGTAGTATTATATAGTATTAAAGTTCAAGTACATTAAAAAAAAACATTAAAGATATATCATTAAAGACATTTCATTTTTATGTAGAAACATTTTTATTTAACCTACCATAGTTGTGTATTTTTATAATAGTCCTAAATAGGTTCATCGATAATAGGTCATTTATCATCAAATTACTTGCCTGTCAGCTTAGTTGGTAGCTCTTCAGGCCGCTGTGCTGAGGGTTCGATTCTCTCCCAGCACAAACATTTGTGTGATAAACATAGGTGTTATATAAAGCATCGTATTTAAATATATATATTTCTATTCTATTCTATATAGGTACTATTATATCAGTCGTCTGGTCATCATAATACATGCTATGCTTAGTTTGGGACTAAATGATGTTGTGTGAATTGTCTACCAATATTTATATAATGCGTGCGGGAGTTACTGCAAATAGTTTTACCCATCCTGGGAAAACCATAAGCGATTCTCCAGAACATTCACAGAGCAATCTCCATAAAATGCGACACACAGTTAGGATTAAGTTTTATAATTGTAAGTCAAAAGATACTTTATTACTTTTACTAAAAAGTAATATTTTTGAAAGTTTTTTAATGTTTTACGAGTATTATTATTCTCTGGTGGTCACCGTACATGTATGTAGGGTGGGTTGTCCAGCAATGAACCAAGTAAAATTCAAAAATACCACCAATACCACCCGTGTTACGCATTGAACAAATTAAAATTTTTTGCTTAACCTATATTTCTAGGAAATCTAAAGATTATATGAACAAACTAACAATGCAAAATCTTAGCCAGATAAATCACCTTACTTCACGCCCAAATTTTAGGTCCCTAAGTCAAAAAATGAAAAAGATATGGATTTTTGAATTTTACCTGGTTCATTGCTGGACAACCCACCCTACATACATGTACAGTGACCACCAGAGAATAATAATACTCGTAAAACATTTCTGACCAGGCCAAATTCTGCAATGAACCACCTATATTACCAAGAGGAAGGGTGATGTTACCTAGTTTTATAGGTATTACCTAGTTTAAGTAAAATTATTACTGAGTTAAAATTAAAAGTCATTAGGTAATGTTAATCATAAATATATATATATATTAATAATCATTAAATGATGAAATTATGCTCTTAATCTTCTAGTATAAAGTGCTACATCACTTCCACGAACAGTTCAGCGGTCATCCATCCAGATTTGTGAGCTAAGCCAAGTGATCCTAGAACTGGTAGGAGTGCTTCACCCCTAGCACAAACAATGGCACATGTTGTTACAAGTGTGCCTTTTCGCCACTTGTTACCTTTACGATGTTTTTTTCCTTTTGGTGCAATGACTCTCTGAGGATGCTGTACTGTGGTCGTGGCAGTTTCGTCTAAGTTATAAACACGACCTCCGTTGCCAAATGATGGCTGTCGTTCCATCGCGAAATTTAATTATCGAAGAAAACTTGAACATTTTCTTTGTTAAAAGCAGTAAGAGATATTTCGGTATGCCTGGATTTAAAAGAACGTAGCCATTTTTTCCCCGCTATTTTGTCGCATTCCCAGCTGTCAGGGATACCTAGTAGCTTTTGAATGCGTTCTCTTGATCAAGCGTGAACATTTTGGCATTTCCATAATTTGGTGTCATCCGTTTCCATACAAGTTCTTCGTCCGAGGCGCTCAAATTTTTACAACGTAGCGACGTAGTGTTGGGTATCTTTCATTAAAATCCTTAAATTTTCTCAACTTTGAACCGATCATGGTATGCAATGAACCATGGTTCAATGCAGGACACTCAATTCAATTCATTTATTTCCTCTTTTCACATGTTGCATGTACTTAGATTATGTCATAACAATATTTGGGATCTTATACAGAAAGTATTTCACAGAATATAAATTTATCGGCCAAAGCCTCGTCAATCTTATAGTAACTCTTATGTAATAATAGCCTTTTTATAATATTGAAAAATTCAGGGTCAGATTTAGATTTAATGTCAGTAGGAATTTTGTTATATAATTTAATGGACACACACATAAAACTCTTTAATGTTTTTGTCAGTCTAATCTTAGGAGTCAGAACATTTCTTTTATTCCTCGTGTTATACTTATGTGTAACAAACTTCATGTTGGTGATATTTTCTCTAATATAAACAATATTTTGATAAATAAATTCACCAATCATAGTCATAATGTTCAATTCTTTGAATTTATCTCTACAAGAGTCTCTATATTTGAGCCCTAAAATGTATCTAACACAGCGTTTTTGCATTATAAATATCCTATTTGATTCTGCAGCAGTTCCCCAGAACATAACTCCGTAACTCATCAACGAATGAAAATATGCATAGTATACATCCTTAGCAGCCTTAGGCCCCCCCAGTTCTTTTATTTTTTTAACTGCATATGTAGCAGAACTTAGTTTTTTTGACAGCTCATCAATATGTACTGCCCAAGTTAGCTTTGAGTCCAGCCATACTCCTAAGAACTTCATGCGGTCTGTTCTTGGTAAGGATAATTCATGAAGCACACTGTCAATATTATTAGAGTGAGTTGAAGGATTAGTTGCCCCCAGACAAAATTGAACAACATGAGTTTTGTCAACATTTAACAGTAGATTGTTTACCGAAAACCATTCTTTCAGACTAATAATTACATCTTTTAGCATATTACTTAAATTAACGTTACTTTTTTCTTTTACTATTATACTAGTGTCGTCAGCAAATAAAACTAAGTCAAAATTGCTGTCCTTACAAACTATAGAAATGTCATTCACATACAATATAAATAATAAAGGTCCTAATATGGAACCTTGGGGTACGCCTACTGTGATTTTACTATTATTTGATCTAAAGCCGTTTAGTTCTGTAACTTGAGTTCTGTTAAATAAATAAGATTTCAAGATATTTAATTCATTTTCTCTCACGCCATAATACTCTAGTTTTTTTATTAGAATTTCATGAGATACACAGTCAAAGGCCTTGGAGAGATCGCAGAAAACCCCATAGGTTTTTTGCGATCCCTCCAGACTTAACAGTATATCTAGCATAAGTCTTGTTATGGCATGTCTTGTTGATTTATGTTTTTGAAAACCAAATTGTCTGCTGTCTAAAATATTTATCTCTACTATGTAGTTAATGAGTTCTTCAGCTATATATTTTTCAAAAATTTTACTTATACTAGGTAGTACAGAGACCGGTCGATAATTGTTACACAGATATTTTTTACCTTTTTTATGAAGCGGTACTACTTTAGCTATTTTCATTTTGTCAGGGAAGTACCCTTTGTCTATACAATTATTAATAATGTGCATAATAGGTACAGCAATTACACTTCCTATATTTTTTATTAAGTACGGCGTAATGTACCAAAAATCATTTGACTTTTTTGGTTTCATGTCTTGAATAAGTTTAGTTACTTGCGTAATACTAATGGGTTTTAGTTTAAACGTTGCCTTAGAGGAAGGAATATATTTCTCTAGAAACATCATAGAGTTGTCAGATGAGCATTTTAGATTACATGTCAATTCATTTGCAATATTTATAAAATAATTATTAAAGTGGTTAGCTATGTCAATTTTATCATATATAAACTTATTACTAATATCACAGAACAATTTATCACAGGTATTTTGACTAACACTACATTCTTTCCCTGTTTCTTCTTTAATTACTTGCCAAATACATTTTATTTTATTTACAGATTTTTCAATTTTTTCGGCAATGAAATTTTTCTTAGCGATAGAACATACTTTTTTGAACATCTTACTGTAATTGCTTACATAAGATCTGCAAGTGGGATCATCACTTAAATTTCTCAAGGCGTACAAATCAAAAAGTTTTCTTCTCGATATTAGAATTCCCTTAGTAGCCCATTTATAGAAGTATTGAGGGCTCTGGCTTGGCTCATTGCTGGACACACCACACTAACAAAACTAACCCCAAAATTTCACCAGGTAAATGATGATACAGAAAACAGAACTATAGTGTAATTTACAGCGTTATGTATGTGTAAACATACGTAATAGGCAAAAACACTGTAGTTAACACCCAAAAACTGTAGAAAAAGAATGAAATCACGACATAAAACATACTTTTGGGGCCTTAGGTTAAAAATATCTATTATTAGTAAGCCGAGCGAGCCGCGAATATTTACTGAAGTTAATCCGTACCTAATTATCTTGCACAAAAGGAAAAGATCAGGCGGTGATTGGAGCGACCGAGCGGGCGCCATCGCTACCGTGCCACGCCGACGCCCCGCCAGCCGTCCCGACGACGGACGTAATATTATTACATTCTTTACTTTGTCTGTTTATATTATGCCTACTCTCGGGCAAGGGAGCAGGGAAATAAGCAGCGCAAGTACATAAACGGTCACTGTCACTCCAATGCCGCCGGCGCCTTTGCTCTCTAAATTGGCGATTTTTCGTGTGAAAGTCAAGGACCGAAAGCGCGAGTGGCAGTGTGCGTTTACATACAGCTCACTCTCACGCACGTCTTTTCATAATGGCCTACTTATTATATAGGTCTAAATATATAAAAATAAATAAATATCGGTAGACATTCCACATAGAACTATCTAGCTACAAACTAAGAATAGCTTGTACTATGGGAAGCAGATGACTTAAATATACTTGTAATTAAATATTGTGGAATACTTGTATATTTTTATGTAACTTGTACTTTATTCACCCGGACACCGAACAAACATCTATGTTCATCACACAAGTGTTTGTCCTGAGAGGGAATCGAACCCTCAACCGACAGCGCAAAGTGTTTGTTATTAGAGTTTGTTTTAATTGGTATGATAGATACCTACTTACTGCTACCTATTGCATTACCTAAGTATTTAGGTACCTACCATGTTGTACTGAGTACTGGGTACCTACCTACAGTGTCAGTTGGTCCTAGCTGGGTTCCTACCAACTTTATCATCCTAGATCATCCAGTATGTCCTATGTAGCTTTCTACCACTAACTCATCTGGCGACGACGACGTCTTGTGATAGATTAGAACAGTAAAATAATTAAGTAAAGCAGAGCGTTGAAGAAGCAATGATTTCGACATCCGCTGTTGTTCGAGGTTGAAATGAATGCAAAAAAAGTGTGAAGGCATAATGTGAACACACATAATTTTGGAATTACTGCCGGTAATTCCAAAATTATTTGCGGCAACCGCATAATGTAAACAGTGTAGTAGACTGGAAAATCCAAAAAATCGTAAATCCTGACACCTGGCAGCACTTAGATCACAGACTTGCGCTTCGTTGTACTATAGAAGATGCGGTGCTTGATTTATATCAAATTGAGTCCGCCATTAATTTCGTTCAACTAGCCATTTCATTTCTTTGACATTTTGGGATTTTCTGTTTGTTTTGCTTCCTGTAATGTGATTTTATATGATTTTTTTTGTATTAAGCCGAACTAAATAAAAGGTAATAATATTTATCCAGTAGAGATCACATATTAACACTTATATATTTACTTCTTTTCTAATAAATTAATTCATAACATACTTAGAAAGTTATTACGTGGCATGGTTTGGTAGTCATCACATCAGATCACTGATGTACCCACTGCTGAATATAGATGAGGCCATCTATAATACGCCACTATTTCCTATTTCCTGACCCTTCTACGCTAATCTCATTCTCAATACCTACGCTGACGATAGATTCGTTGTCTTAGTAGGGTAGTGGCACCAAAAGTTGACTGACCCCCAAAAGTTGACTGACAACACAAAATTACAAAAAAAAAAAATTTCGCTATTTACATGTGTGCAATATTTTTTTCCGCATATGGAAATATTTTGTCCATCATTTTCAATCAAAACATCAAAAGTTATACTACTGACGCGCTCGTGGCGAGTCGTTGTATGAGTGGTTCCCGCAGAAAACCTGATTTACTAGGAAACCTACTTAAGGTAGTGCCTTCCCAATTTAAGCATTTTGTTAGATTAAAGCAAGAAGTAATGATCGATTTGAGTGGTTATTGTATGAAATAAAAACTTGATAAATCAAGCTTTGATTATATTTATACAAATTCTCATTTTTAAGCTTTTTGAAAAAGAAATTGACTGTTCAAGTATTGGGTACAATTTTATTTGCTTGACCCAAAAAATTACCCATTCAACTAATGGAGAAATAGCATAATTTTACAGACCTTATAACTTAGAATCTATCGCTTTAAGATAAAAATAAAATATCTCAAATTAGTTTTAGTCATTATATGAAGCTAATTACCAAAAGCTGAACATATGTTTTCTGTGTTTTTGATTATTTCGTTTTTTATTTAGTATGAAATCTTAATCTGTTCAACTTTAGGAATCATGTTCAAAACTGGAACTTATTAATATATGTTACATTACTTATTTACATTTTATTCGTTCAACTTTAAGGTGTTGTTCCTTAAAATGAACAGATTTCCCTAAGCAAAGTCAGGCTTCAATTTAATATCCCAAAGGGTACACACAAAGGGTAGAAAAGGGCCAAATAAACTGTTATCAGATGATGAAGAAGATGAATTGCTACTTGGCTTTTAAATTTGGCCAAAGTTGGCTTTCCTGTTGTTTCCTGTTGTTTTTTTGTTCAAAGTTGGCAAATGATGAAATTAAAGGTTCGAACCTGAAACTAGGCAAAAAATGGTTGCAGCTATTTTTGCAAAGGCACCCTAACATCACGAAAAGGCATGCAGAAATCATTTCTATTTTATAAATGTCTAAATTTATAAAAATTAATTTAAAATGTTAGTTAAATTATTGGAGGCAAATCATTCATAATGAGGAGTCTGTGTTCATCTATAGGGGAAAAATACAAAATCTTCGACAAATAGTAATTTTGCAAAAAAACTAGTAGACATAGTAATTTTCTTTTTCAGCAGTCAAACCTTGAGTATATTAGTAATTATTAAAAAATACTGGCAAGCGATAATATAGATAAGTAAAGGAGGAAAAGCTACTCAAAGTTGTCATAAACGCTTAATCGTTCATCTTTTGGTGCTACTACCCTACCTACTTTAGATAGGTAGTCTTGATTATTTCTACCGTTTCAGGGGTTCATCATGAGAAAGCTTAAAGGCGCTGTGAAGGAAAACGCGCGACAGAAGCGCGAAAGGAAGCAAGAATTTGCGAAATCACGGCAACAAATTCATACAATAGTTTTACCTACTTTCGCTGTAATCTTTCTATTTATATGCCTGTATGTATACATGAAGACAAGACCAAGCACAATGCAGTATGCGTAAATTATTTTTTTAAAGTTGGTTATTCCATTGTATAAATTGAAATCACTTGTTAGCCGAACATAATATCTATGTTCTAGGTTGTGATTCGGTTCACTGTTTAAGATGTATTTATTAGCAATGTTATTTATGTCTAAAGTGGAAATATTTTGTATGTACTTACTTATTTCTTAAGCATTCCAGGCATCTAACATATCACTTCATATTTTCAAAGTGTACCTAAATATTAAAATACTTGAAATTTTGATTACTCAGTGAATTTTTCTTTTCAAAAATAAAACCCATTTTATCAATGATATACTTCATATATTTATTAACACTACGCTTAACTGTGATTCTCAACACACATTCTCAATGTTCACAGCATTTTTCCAAATATGTGTAATTTCAATGAAACACTGGTAGAAAACTGACTGGTTTATTAGCATATTTGTGGCTCCTCACATTCTACAGTAGTCAACCCTACATAATATACATATCATAGGAACCAACTTATTAAGTAACTAAGGTTATGAAATTACACTTGGCATTAACCTGTTTTATTTTATTGACCTTTACTGAATACCAGCCATACTAATATGATTAATTCGAAAGTCTGTCTAAAGCTGAACAAATCTTGATGAAATTTGATAAGGAGATACTATTGTATACTGGAAACGCACATAGGCTAATGTTTATGTAAGTACCACGCGTGCGAAGTCGCAGGCAGCACCTAGTTTGATACGAAAAAAAATATTTTTAATTAAGTACTTTTAATACGATTTTTAGGCATCTGCAAGAATAGACAGCAAAGATTACCAATTGCAATTGCTATTTCAACTTTACCTACAAAATAGTCTATTCATTAGTTCAATTATTTATAACTATCACAGTCTTATTTCTACCCATCAACTATGAATAGAGTACAATTTGTGTTCGGAACACGACAGCACCATCCATATTACGCAATATTGTATTAAATTGTAGACGAGTCGTGCACACCAAACTAATTAATATGAATATTCGAATTAACACATACCAATTTGTAAACTTTCGAAAAACCGTGAAACGGTAGACCTTAGAATCGTCTAACCACCTCATATACAAACAAAGTTGCAAAGCTTTTTGCAGTAGGTATGTAAGGTGTCGGATTGCGAAATTATGTGTACCTAAGCGGCTATAGAAAACACGAAATATAATACTTGATAGAGTATTAAAAACCAGTTTGACTTACAAACAGTGAAAACCTGGATAAACATACATAATAAATAATTTGCATTGTTGACCAAAGGAATACTAAGCTAATGGTATAGAGATAAATGTATTTGAACCCTACTCACCAGCATTATCTGATATGTGTTCTAGGTATGTAGTTATCTGTTTAGGTTGTGTGTAGATTTTTACTCCTACTAGGCCACTCGCAATCCGCACTTTAGGTAGGAAGCTATATGTACATCGGAGGGCCCACCTTGGTGGGCCAATTCATAGAGAAGTGCCGCGTCAGGCGAGAGAAGCACTTTGTAGATATATATAATGTTAGGCGCTGAACGCTTGTGCGCCATGCAAGAGTCGCTATTTATACGAATGTTTATACCTATTATATTACAACTACGTTTCCATGATGTTATACTAGGTACTGTTCAGATTCACTGATTGTTTATGCCTGCACTGTTGAACCATCCACCCTAGCGCCCAACCAGACGCTAGCAGCATTAGCAGCCCGCTGACGCAATAGAACTGTGAGGGTATAGGCAGGTGGATGGTCTGTATGAGCACTAGCGTGAGTATCGCCTGTAGACTGGTTCCGACGAGGGTGTTGACTCCGAATATAAGCCCGAAGCAACTCTCGTCACTGAGCTGGCTGGCTATTTTTGCGCTGTAAGAATAAGAAAGTACTTTTAAAAAAGTATTTAATTAGAATTTTTACTAAAAAGTGGTGTAATGTAAATGGTATTGCACGTTTCCTTTTAATCAGTAAAGGAAATGTGCATTTATACTGAGGATTAGGAGGATTACAAATATGCAAATATTTTTGGACAACTGACACAATATCATCTAGTCTCAAACAAAACAAAGTTTGTACTATGATAACATAGTACAAGTAAATAATACCTATAAGACCTATGAGAGCCAGACACGGAACAAATACATTATGAACACCATACAAAAATGTTTGGCCTGGATAGGCATTGATCCCACAACTTACAGCACAGATGGCAGAGTTACTACAGAGCAGGGCTGAGAGGTCAGCCTCAAAAAGTATGTACTTATTGATATAGTATTTTAGATATACAGATACTATATCACGTTTTTTTTACAAAAAGGTGGTGTAATTACAGTGCAGTGCATATTGCACATTCCCTTTACTTATTACTGAGGATTAATATAAGCTTACTCTAGCGTGTTATCACTTATCAGTCTTATCACACTGCAATGTTTACTGGCAGTACAAGTAAAAAAGCGAGAAAGTAAGTCTTAGAAGCGGTTTATTGAAAACAGACTGATGGCACTAAAACAATACCCGCATTAAATAGAGAAGGGGGTGTGGTGTATATATATAGAATTACATACTTTAATATATATATGTAAATATAAATATATACATAGGTACCTACTCAATAGATATAATAAATAAACAAAAACAGTCTAACTAAGCAATCAACAATACAGAAATAACTAAAGAGTTTTTTTTATGACACAGACATATGAAAACAGAAAGTAACATAAAAATAAAGTAAAAACACCATAACAATACTAGGAAGATAGTTGTATGTTGTGTCTCTCAATCCATGGGATGACGTCACAAAATAGTGTCCGACTCAGCATGGTGTTGTGTTCAGTAGTGTTACTGAACACAACGCTGATGGGTGCATAAACATATGCTTTAGTTACATGAGGGGGTTCGATTCCCGCCTCGGGACAAATGTTCATCTGCATTTGTTATCTGCAAGTATTGCAAGTATGCTACTTATACACAAAAAAAAGTGTATAAGTAGTAGTCTACTTATATATACATACTTTTTTTGTCTCATAAAACGAGCTTCAGATTCAGATTTTATGTTGATAACTTAAAAGTAACGTGTCTATAATCATATTAAATTATTTACAGTAAAAAAGTTGAAAAAAAAATTGGTTGTCTGTAAAGTCGGCTTACGGACGATAGTTTAACGTGACAACAAGGCGAACGCTCAAGCTGATCCTTTCGTCTTCTTCTTTCGGGTCAATTTTCTCTCATAAAATTTAAATTTGCCTCGACCAAAATGTTGCTGCCGCTATAGCGGCGTCCGAGGCGATGTTGAGGTCAGCTCTTGTGCAGGAGGAGGGGTAAGTAGGGCAATCAACTAGATGAGACATAGTTTTGCCTTTCGCTCACTCGTTACAATGAGCGTAACGGGACAATTCGTGTAACGGGACAATGAGTCATCCTTTTTCGTGCGTACAGCCGGCGTTCAACGATTTATTAGACGTTGTCACGTCAATAAAAACATAAAAAAATGTTTTGCTCGATCAGCCAGTTTTTTAAAGGCTTGCGTTGTTAGGTCTGCTCTGGGGCCAGATGATGCTGTGTGCAATTTCCAGCATTATTTATTAATAACCTTTCGAGGATTTTGAAGCTATTATTTTGGCCCGCAACGCTTTGCAGTTACTTGCTAAAAAAATACGAAGCTACTCACCTAGCCAAAGTGATGGTGAAATGAAACAGCATTCCCATAACAATGTACCCAGCGTAAGATACGAAGATGTTCGGTACAAACGTGCCGAGAAACAATGCTATGCCTTGGACGGCTGCCACCGGCGCGGGTAATGCCGACCGAGTTAGTATCGACGCTAGAAATGCTCCGCCCGCGCCAAGTAACGTTTGTATTGCTTCTACTGCTCCGTTGTATGCTGCCCTCTGAAAGAATCATATTTATATAAACTAGTGGTCGCCCACTGGTCGAAATGCTGATACTAAATATACTACAGAATGTCTTTATATACAACGTTATCTAAGAGAATAACATAGACTATGAGATAGACATAAAACCATTGCGGGCTTTTGTGTAGACCTTTTTAAAGTGTACAATACATTATTTTGATCTATCTCGTAGGGTTCAGCCAGCGTTTGCAATGTAAGTGCAAAAAAATGTGTTTATTTACGACACCACATTAGAAAACTCTAAAATTATCAGTGTTTCTCCACTATATTATGCATGTTTTATACTTATAAACCTTCCTCTTGAATTACTCTATCTATTAAAAAAACCGCATCATAATCCGTTGCATAGTTTTAAAGATCTAAGCATACATCGGGACAGACAGACGGCGGGAGGCGACTTTGTTTTATACTATGTAATGATAATGATAATGATGAAGTGTGCGAAATTTCATACTCCTCCGTCCGCGCAATTTTCGTAAAAAGGGTTACAAAGTTTTTGGACCCCAAAGTTTTTAATATATAGATAACTAGCGACCCGCCCCGGCTTCGCACGGGTGCAATGCTTATATTAAATATACTACAGAATGTTTAATGTGATTAGATACCTCTAAAATTATCAGTGTTTCTCTACTATATTATATTATTCTCTATGTATTATACATATAAAAAATCATCTTGAATCAATCTATCTATTAAAAAAAACCGCATCAAAATCCGTTGCGTAGTTTTAAAGATCTAAGCATACATAGGGACAGACAGACAGCGGGAAGCGACTTTATTTTATACTATGTAGTGATTATAACTAGCTGCTGCCCGTGTGGTACTAGATTGGTGGAAAATCAATGTAACCCCAATGTAAGCAAAGCTTGTTATTACTATGGGATCCAGATGAATGATAGAATACCTATTTAGATAATATATAATAAAATACAAACTTATTAAACTTATATAACACCCAGACACAGAACAAACATCGATGTTAATCACAAAAAATGTTTGTTCATGGAGGGAATTGAACCCTCAACCTTCAGCGTAGAAGGCATAGCTATTACCAATTGAGCTGAGATGGCCTCTCAGCCAGTGTGGTCGGCCTATATTTATATAATCAAGCAAAAATGGTGGTCCTCGTTCCTTGTGTTGTTGAAGCAGATGAGACGAGATAATAAAACGACAAATATAGTGGTTGACATTTTAGTCCGACTAGTCCACATCTTAAATATTTATTTATGAGTTAACCAAGATTCATGCAAATAGAGACTAGTGGCTTTGTGAGCTGTAGACCTCGCGAACGTTTTTCGAAATGACATATATATAACTTTTTTTACGTTTTCAACACCCATAACTTCGCCATTAAAAAAAAACCAAAAACTGAATCGACAAAAAAATATATACTTATAGAACCTTCTCACAAAATTTCACGAGAATCGGTTGAGAAATGCGACCTGTAGAGGAGAACATCCGGACAGACGGACATACGAGAGCATTTTCGCCTAAGCTGAAGTGGAGACACTCGTTCGCGCTTCGTGCTCGCTCGGTCAATTATACTTTTATATATTACTAGCTGACCCGGTAAACGTTGTTTTGCCATATAAATATCTTTCGTAAAAAAAATATATATTTTACTTTTAAAGTATCCTATGTTACTTCTAATACCTCCAAGAATGTGTACAAAGTTTCATGATGATCGGTTAAGTAGTTTTCGCGTGCAAGCGTAACAAACAAACTCACATTCACATTTATAATATTATATTAGTATGTTTTCTTTTAAATTAAAATTACACATTTAGAATGATCTCATACTCTTAAAAAAATAAAAAAGTTTTAACTGTTGCTTTCCTTCGTTTTATGGTAAGTATTTGCTGTCAATATCTTTTTTTTATTTGCTTCTTCGCACTCAACACACAAAATACAGAACAAGTAATAACAATAAAATTATGCTCTGTAATCATTTGTATACAAATCGGTTCAGCCATCATTGCGAAGTAGTAAACAAACATCATAATATCCACACAAACTTTCACGTTTAATATTAGTAGGAAATGGGCTCAAAATAGCAGAGAAATATGATTCTGAAAACTCTAAACCGAAATATATTATGGCCTGCAATGGAAAAGATCTTTACTGTAGGTATAAGTTCCATTTATTATTAAATTGTTTTTATTTTTTAGAAGTAAAATTATGGCTACCTATTTTTACTTTTTCTTTGTACTTTTTATTTTAACTAGGTACCTATAATTTTTTTCTCCTGCTGTTTTGTGTTCCTATTATAACGCATTAGATAGTACGTATCTATAATGTTAAAAAAGGTGTAAAATAAACTGAATTGAAAAAGATCTTTACCCAGCATTGGGTAGCTAGGAATTGAGGTTAAGATTGAGGAAGAAGAGTGAGTGATATATTAAATGAACGTGAAAAAACTGTTTGTATACTCTACTAAGTCAGAAAGCCTTTAAGGTTTTTGCTATTTATAACCTCAAAATAAACATTAACAAAGCTAAGAGATAACACAATCTTGGATAAAGACAGACTAACAGACTCAGTAAATAGCATAATCTACGTAAAGTACCTACATTAATTTGTTTTTTTTTGACGGGCGGGTAGTTAATCTCTGAAAACGTCCATATAGTTTAGTTTCGTAATATCACACGTAGGTACTTAAAATATAAGTAGGTAAGGTTATAAACAGTATGGCGATTATGGAACTCTAATTACAATCAATGTCTATCGTAATTTCAATCATTCGTTTGAAAACTGATAGAAATTGATTGACTCATAATCGCCCTACAGATGCGGAATAATAAGTCGGTGATGCAGCGTTCAGCGGATTCCTGTATCAAGGAAAAGTACGCATGTTCAAAACACGTCTGAGTAAAAAAACGTCACGTTGGTCATGTTAAGAAATTAATTAAAAATAGAGCTGCAAATCATGAACTCTCAGAAAAATACACACTATTGCTATACACCTATACTCGTAATCTAAACTGTACAACGTGCAAAAAAAATATCAGTCTGGATTTGCTTTCACATTGTTTTGCTTTGACGCTCTTGTTGTGTTGTTATTTTGTATTCTTATGTGTTATTTTTTTATAAAATCTATACATTATAGATAACAAATCATTGAATGAAACAGTGAAATAGCAGGTTAATGTTAGTCATTTTTTTATATAACTGCTAATGTTAATGCAAGTACAGGGCGCCATTTTGGATTCGTTTCTCTTAAAACCCACTGGGTCAACTGTGAGCCAGGAACAAAACGCAACATGGTTTGTTATTTGCGACACAGTGCTACACATCTGCAGGTATCATCGTTTTTTGTTTAATTGTACTGTATTTCCCCTTTCTCTACTAAATACTATTTGATATAAAAAAAATGTCGATGAAAATAATACTGTTTTAGTAGTTATAGAAATATTTATCACGCATTAACTTTTAATTTATTCTCGATGTTTAGTTTTTTTTTGCAAACCGTGGTCGCGGTCTGACTGTTATTCAATTTGCGGGTTGAACACTCACATGGTCGTCAGTTTCTTCCTTTATATGTTTCCACAGCAGTTGTATGTAGACCTGCGCTTGAACGAAGAGGGCTGTCGCGCATGCGTAAAGGGCCGACCACGCGAGCACTTTTGGTCGAGAATATGCTGAACATGCGTGGTGGCTGATCAAGCTAGCCGCTTCCATAGCGCCAGAGCGGAGCGAACGCTGGAAACAAACAATGGTTACGTCACCCGCTGGTACCTATGTAACAGTAGCTTATTCTCTCCCCACAGTACAATCCATCTCCTTACAAAATTGCGTCAAGATCCGGTTAGCCGTGAAAAGTTAAGAAACAGACAGACTGAGACGCTTTCGAATGTATAATATTAGTATGGATATGGATACACTCCCCACATTAAGAGTCCCTGTACCGTAGGTATAAAATATTACGAGTCCCGTGGGACAACTACATTCAGACCAGGCTGTGGAATTATGTGACTCTCGCTTTCCTGCAATCTCTGGGAATGGTTTCGTGAAAAGAGATTAAAGTGTGTAATAGGAAGCCGGCGAAGCACGCGCTATTTAAATTGACGAATGAGCGCGCGCGGTGGTAGATTTGGCTGTCAGATGGTACCAACCACAGAACAGAAAAAACGATAGAAGTAGTAAGTGGGCGGGGCCCGCGTAACACCTAGTATGCGGAATACCGCGCACTACAAGCTTCGCTCACTTCCGTCGTGTTTGAAGTTTGTCAGGGTTAACGTAACTCAAAAAAATCATAAGAAAATATAAAATGCTGTATTGTGCTGTTCTGGAGTGCAAAAATGATAGCCAAACCAAAAATTTAACAAAAGGGGGCATATCATATCCCCGGTAAATATTATTTGTTGTTTTAAACGGTTTTATTTAAGATTTGTTTAAAATGCAAAACCGTCAAACAAAAACAGACTATGAATCATACCGTTTAAGGTCGCGTTTCTCTTAAACCTCATCTTTCGCTATTCAATTAGTTATGTAACCCTAAAAAACTGAAGAATGTGCTATCGAAAACTTCATCATGTAAATAGGTTTATATTTATTAAAAGGTTTATATATTGTAGGTCATTTTTTTTGTTTTAATTATGACTTTATTCTAAATGTATTTAAGCCATATGGCGTCCAGTGATTAGTTAAGATGAAAATAACAGAAGTATTTTGAAGAAATAAACTTCTGGTTTCATTTTTCCCAAAGCACCAAACATTAAAAAAAAATTGATTGATGCAACTCGGAAACAAAATTGGTTTCTACAAAAACAAGCACAATTTGCTCAGACCACTTTAAGGACGAAGATTTTGTAATTAAAAAAGTGGAAACAAATACATGGTTGACTCAGCTATACAGACTCTAAAAATGTTGTTTTTTCAGGTTATTATATTCTTTATATTCATATTCATTCATAATTCATTTAGGTACTATATTATGATTACGTAAAATCGAAATCTAATGAAACGTATTAAAAATTGCAGACACAAAATTTATCAGCAGAACCTTCCGAAACGCCAAAGAATGTGTGATAGTGTTAAAAGGAAGAAAAGCTGTTTATTTGGCCCACCACAAATATAACCTGACGTACCCATCGTATTCGTATTTTGATATCCATCAGTAGGTAGGTATAATAATCGATATCGATACATTCGTCTTGTATCCTTTGGCACATCACTAAGGAAGTAGCTATGTTTAGTGGCCAATCAAATAACAGCCATTGCATTATAAATTATATTTCTTGTCTCTAACAGAGACTAAAACAAAAATCATTCGCAAAAGCGTCATCTCTTGGTAAGTAGACTTACATTTAGTACTGTTTAATTTATTGAGTTTTGAACCATGTTCTGATGGTACTAAGGTTTTATATCAATAACATTTGTTTTATGGTTTGGTATGGTTCTTTTTCAGCCAATTATAACTTTTATTTCTAAGTGTGTTTGTTTCTACATGTGTGAGTTCAGCTACACTGGTTCTCCTTATAAAAAGTCATCATGCTATTTCTATTGTTCTTTCTGTTCTGTGGTACCAACCCATTTTACGAGAGGTTGGTAGTATTAGCTAAAAGTGTGTGCGCGTGTGTGACGATAACGGATCAGCAGGCTGTGCGCTTAACCTACAGTGTTGTGTATAAAGTGTGCTGTTATATAAACAAATTCAGGATACAATGTTAATGTTGCTAATTACCACACGGTGATATATCAGATGTTACACATCATAACATCGATTCGTTCGTTCTGTTATACCTATACTCTGTTTATAAAAACGATGACATCTTGCCGATGTCAGCGCTATCCTCTAATCTAAATAACCGTCTATCCCTCCTTTCCTCAGTCTTGACTTTTACTTCTTCGCGAGCGGTTGTCTCTGGGTCATATTTTTGTCAAACCTATGTCTATATCCGAATAAATAGGTTTTAGTAATAAAGTCCTTTTTTTTAAAAAGACCCTAAGCAATTCGCCTATAACATTTGGTGGCAGCGGTGGGATACGAAAATCCCCAGTGTCTAGTGAACTAGCAAAAGTGTGTGTCCTAGTAAAAGGGCCTTATCTAAATATCCTGTGACGGTGCTCCTCTAGTGATAGTGTATACGTATACTCGCTACCGCATCCTGGATATCCTGCGGAACGCGGTATAATTATCCAAGTCAAGACTCATCATCACTATCGTCCAGAAATCAATTCTGACCCCCGAATCCTGAAGTAAGAACCAACCTCATCCGGGACCGAAGACATCCATACCCGGCTGACGGTGAATCAAGCTGCTGCGACGGCAGGGAACGACCCCAGAAGATATCATCTACGCCGTGCACCCTGTATCCTGTGTTACGACGCGACATCCTACAACGACCAATAATTTAATTTATTGATCGCGATCATCGAGTGTGAATTAGCCGTCCTCTCGTCGGACTGCATCGCCTTATCACCCGGAATGCTCCAGTTCGTCGAATTGGTCGCCGCCGCATACGCGTTGTTTATACTGTGAGTCTTTGGTCATTGTGTTTAATATTATTAGGGTTCAGTGGGTAGAAATATAAAATCTATTCTTTATTAATAAGTGTAAATCGTATTAGCTAATTCGTATCCGTTAACTAATTTAATTTTCCTTACTAAAATCTGTAATGCCAAAAAAGGCAGACGACGGTAAACTCGCTGTGGAAGTCCAAGATACCCCCGAAGTTAAATCACCCCTTGGCTCTCCGCGACTCACAAGGTCCGCAGTCGCGGCTGCAGCAATGGCGGAAGTCGAGCTTCCCCTAAGTACACTCTTTAAGTTTGTAAAATCCTACGACGGCAGTCGGGAAACTGTAAATTCTTTTATAATCAATTGCAACAATGCTTGCGAATTGGCCTCGGAAACGCAGAAACCTATTCTGTTCAAATACATCCTTAGCCAATTGACTGGCAAGGCGGAACTTGCTTGCTCTATTAAAGAGTTCACATCCTGGGTTCAACTCAAAGAGTTCCTTAAAACTCAATTTAGTGAGCGTAAACATTACGCTCACCTCTTGACCGACTTACAAGAGAGCAGGCAAGGCCCGCAAGATAACGTGAGCCAATTTTCACTCCGTGTCGAAACCCACCTCTCACAATTACTCACGGAAATCACCTTATCAAATTCAAAAATCAAAGAATTGCCCGGTCGGTGTGCGGCGATGGAAGATCTCGCCCTCCACCATTTTCTCATGGGTCTTCATCCTAGGGTGTCGAACATCGTGAGATGTAGGTCTCCCAAATCGTTAAATGAAGCCATTAATATGGCAATATCAGAAGAGAGAATACAACAAAGCATCTATAGGAGGGCTGAAAACAATTCGAGACCTAAACCACAAAATCTTAACCCACAGAAGTCAAACCAATTCAGTTCATTTAGGGCATCACAAAAACCAACATTCAATTCTAATCAACCTCAACCAACTTCGGGGTCATCTTCGGCGTTTTGCCGCTATTGCAAAGTCCCTGGGCATGATATTTCGGCTTGCAAAAAGAGGGAATATAATAATAATCGCTTCAAGTCCCCACAGAATGTGACAACCAATCGAGAGTCGTATAAACCTCGAGTCAACTTCGTATCCGAACAAGAAGGAACCGATGTCGTTGATTCCTTTGCCTATGACGACGAAGCTTCCCCCAATGTCGATGACTGTACTTTAAACGAATAAGAGTCTCGCCACAGTGTCGCTCGAGACCACCCACAAAAGTCGACACCCATCATCCAAATCCTAAATGGGACCACACGGGTAACCAGCCCCAAATAAGTGCCCATGCCTTTGTTACTAAAGGCTCCTTGGAAAAGAAGCCCCAAATAAATATTTCAAAACGTATCCAGACCAACCAACAGGGTAACCAGCCCCAAACTG
The DNA here is from genome assembly GCA_948098915.1 of Lampropteryx suffumata. Taxonomy (NCBI): domain Eukaryota; kingdom Metazoa; phylum Arthropoda; class Insecta; order Lepidoptera; family Geometridae; genus Lampropteryx; species Lampropteryx suffumata. The sequence continues at coordinate 16,777,472 of OX402545.1, read as the reverse complement.
ACGGTCTATCCAATAAAACATCGACTTACCAACAGGGTAACCAGCCCCAAACTGACAGTCGACGTATCCAGACCAACCAACAGGGTAACCAGCCCCAAACTGACGGTCTATCCAATAAAACATTGACTTACCGACAGGGTAACCAGCCCCAAACTGACAGTCGACGTGTCCAAAGAACTAACCAACAGGGTAGCCAGCCCCAAACCGACAGTTCCAATCCTAACGAATCCTTAACCAAGGTCTACGAAGTGAATTTAGATACAACCAAAAGGTTGTTACCACATGTACTCCTGGACTCTCAAATATCCGAGATTCCTCTGACACTTTTAGTAGATTCTGGATCCGCTATATGCATAATCAAACAATCCTGTATCCAGACCAATCAAAAACTGATTAGAGAATCCATCAAGATCAAGGGCATAGATCCCGGTGATGAACCGACCCCAACAGAGGGTTACTTCCAACTCAAACTTAAAATACCGGAGAACAAAGTTGTATCCTATAAATTCCATGTCCTCAAAGACATTAGCTTACCTTACGACGGTATTATAGGGTCGGACTTCCTTACAGCCTTCGGTTGCAATATCGACTACACGACTGACGTCCTGAAAATCAATAAACTCAGTATCAAGCTACACTTCTTCAATCCTTTTTACGAAATTCCACCTCGCATGGAAACTGTTGTTGAATGTTCAGTTCAAAATCCTGAGATTAATGAAGGCATCATTCTGAACCAACACCTTTCTAGTAGCCTGTTGATATCCAACTGTATCGTTAAAGTGAAAGAAAATAAACGGGTAAATCTGACGATTGTCAACACATCCGAATCGCCCGTGAACATCAATTCGAATCTAAATCTTAAGCTTGAACCTTTAGTTTCTTGTGCCATCCCATTAAGCACCAAAGTACGCAATACATCTGAACGTACTGCTGAGGTTATTAAATCATTAAGAGTCGATCATCTCAACCGAGAGGAGTCTGACGCCCTCTTAGAACTTTGTTCTCTATATTCTGATATCTTCCATTTATCCAACGACCAATTATCCTTCACCGATGTCCTAAAACACGAAATCAAAACATCCAATGATGTCCCCATCCATACCAAATCGTATCGATTCCCAGAATTCCACAAAAAAGAGGTTGAAACTCAAATTCACAAAATGATAGATGATAAGATCATCAAACCCTCATCCTCTCCATGGAGTTCCCCCATATGGATAGTCCCTAAAAAACTCGACTCACAGGGTCAACGAAAATGGCGGATAGTCATTGACTACCGAAAATTGAATGATATCACTATTGGGGAAGTATATCCTATCCCACAAATATCCGAAATCCTAGACCAATTGGGCAAAAGCAAGTACTTTACAACTCTAGATCTTGCGTCTGGTTTCCACCAGATCCTCATTTCACCCGATGACGCACCCAAGACAGCATTTTCCGTTCCTCAAGGACATTTCCAATTTACAAGGATGCCTTTCGGCTTAAAGAACGCCCCTTCCACCTTCCAAAGACTTATGAACACCTGTCTTACAGGTCTTCAAGGAACCAGGTGTTTTGTCTATCTCGATGACATAGTAATCTATTCGTTCGACCTCAATTCGCACATGTCCAACTTAAAGGCCGTCTTTAACAGACTTCGCAACTTCCATCTCAAACTACAACCTGAGAAGTGTGAGTTTCTTCGAAAAGAAGTTGCCTATTTAGGCCACATCATCAGTGAAGAAGGTGTTAGAACAAACCCTGACAAGACAAAAGCCGTAGCTGAATATCCCGTTCCTAAATCTCCAAAAGACATAAAGTCATTTCTAGGTTTAATATCGTATTACAGACGTTTCATACCTGATTTTGCAAAATTAGCAAAACCTCTTACGAGTCTTTTGAAGAAAGATGTTTCTTTCATATGGCAGAACGAACAACAACTCGCTTTCGAAACCCTGAAAGGAAAACTAGTATCCGCTCCAGTTCTCGCCTATCCTGATTTTTCACAACCATTTAATATGACGTGTGACGCGTCAAACTATGCCATTTCCGCGATACTATCGCAAGGACCAGTAGGCCAGGATCGTCCAATTGCTTACGCGTCCCGCACGCTAAATAAGGCTGAGTGCAACTATAGCGTAACTGAGAAAGAATGCCTCGCCATTGTCTTCGGAACTAAAATGTTCAGACCTTATCTCTATGGTCACAAAATTGTGATACTATCAGATCACAGACCATTGCAATGGCTATTCAATTGCAAAGATCCAGGTTCGAGACTTATTAGGTGGCGCCTAAAACTCGAAGAATTCGAGTATAACATCCAACATAAAAAGGGAAAAATCAATACTAACGCTGATGCTCTCTCCCGGTTCCCAGTTAATCCTGTCCAACCTGGGGAACCCGTACCGTCTAATCCCAATAACGAAGCCGAATCTCATCGAGAATTAGATGCTGATTTAATGGATCTCTTTAGATCCCCACCTTCGTTTAATCCCGACGAAACTATCGTCCAAAATCCTGAGTTCGTCGATCCTTACGAAGATATCCTTCCCTTACCAGATATCGACTTGCCTGATAACATCCCTGATCCTCTTAGGCAACAAATTGAGAATGAGGTAAATTTCCCTGGCCCTATCCAGGAACTGCCATCCTTACCTGATCCGGTTCAGGAAATACCATCCTTACCTACTCCTCAATCTCAGTTTGATCCGACACCATCAACAAGTGCAAATCCAGATACACCAGTCGACGATTATCATACCTTTCTGAAAACAATGTCAGAAAAAACATTTAACACCGAAATTATAGAACATAATGAGAGTCTTATGAAGTGTCCTGCAAAGGTTTTACTAGTTCCTACGTCTATTGATTTAGATGAATCCAATCCATACCTCCAGGAAATCCTGAGTGATCCTGAAATTTACGCAAAAATACGCGACACTGAAAAAGAACTCTTCTTATTTGAAAAACTTATTACAGGTAATAAAATATATTACCTACTATACTTTAGAGTCCATCATTTCGATCAAACAAGGTATCCCGAAATCTTCGAGACCCTAAAAATTATAAGAAATGAATTAGTATCCATCGGAGACATAACCGAAATCGGTATACCCGACTTAAAGAACCCTTTCGAAAAACATTCCTTCATAAAGATATATAACATAATAACTTATCTTTTCCACGACACCCGAATTAAAATTAATATTTATCATAATAATATCATATTCCCTGTTCCATCTGAAATCAAAAAGATATTACATGATAATCATGATATCCCTATAGCGGGCCACCTAGGATCTGCCCGCATGTTTAATAGACTCAAGCAAACGTATTATTGGAAGGGAATGCACAGTGACATAGAATCGTATGTTAAGCAATGTAAAGCCTGTCAAGAAAATAAAGCGCTTAGGAAAACCAACCGAGCACCCATGCAGATCACCAGCACATCTTCTGAACCAGGTCAGCGTATCTCTATCGATGTCGTTGGTCCACTTCCAGAAGCAGGCCCTGCAAAATTAAAATTCATTTTAACTTTTCAAGATGACCTCACTAAATTCTCATCAGCATACCCCATTCGTAGTACAACGGCGGAAGAAACTTGTGAATGCCTCCTCCATTATATATCCATATTTGGAATACCTAAAATAATCCTCACCGATCAAGGCACCAACTTTACATCAGATCTGTTCAAAAAGACATGCTCTTTCCTCAAAATTAAAAACCTCTGGTCTTCTCCTTACCATCCACAAACTCAAGGAGCTCTGGAGAGAAGCCACTCCACCCTGAAAGAGTATCTCAAATCCTACATAAATGCGGAACAAACTAACTGGCCGCGTTATGTATATACAGCCATGCTAGCGTATAATACTTCCGTTCATACAACAACGCACTATGCGCCTTACGAATTAATGTTTGGTAATAAACCATTTATACCAAATTCCATTTACGATGATTCTTTAGGAACCACGTACCCGGACTACGTTCAGATGCTTCAAAACCGACTGAAATATTCGCGAGAGAAAGCTATGGAACTCATTAGGAAATCCAAAGAATCATCTAAAACGTACTATGATTCCCACACTCGACCTATGTCGTACAAGGTTGGTGATTACGTCTACCTCAAAAATCATCTCAGACTACGCAAGGCCCTCTCTCCCATCTGGAAAGGTCCCTATAAAGTAGTAAAGACAAACGGTAACAACACACTTACCTTGTTGATTAACCGACGACATGTAACTCACCACTATGACCAGGTAAAACCTGCCGACGTCAGGAACCTGTAAAAGGAAAATAGTTAGTAAGTAGATATAGATCTAGGTATACTTTTACTTTTACACATATTATTAAATACTAGTTATAGGTACTTACATTTTATTTCTATGCTTTTTATTCAAATCCATTTTAGTTAAACACATTTTTATTGTTAATTTACAGGGGTTTAGCACGAGGGCAATTCAGTACGGAATACCTTCAACCCATAACATCAAGCCCAGGCCTGTATTTTGACTACTTAGGTACCCTAAAAGCTAGTAACGGCTATCTCAAAATCTTGATACCATTAGATATATCACATTTTGATCCTCATATACAAAATATCGAAACAGCACTCGAAACCACCAGGTACTTGTGCAACCAAACTCATATAATCGAAATAGATTCATTATGCCATAATAGGTTACAACCTTTGATAGCACGATACCACGATTTAAGTAATGAATTCAATTCTATTTCACACTTGATAGATAGCCGTACCAAACGTGCCTGGATCGGGGGTATAGGATCTGTATTAAAACAAGTTTTTGGTACTTTAGATGAAAACGACGCAATAAAATATAACGACGCAATAGAGTCCTTACAAAATAACGAAAAACGTCTAACCGCATTAATGCAGGAAAATATTTTAGTAACCACTTCAATTATAACTTTTTATAACAAAACATTGAGCAAAGTCAAGGATAACGAAATCAATCTAAACGAAGCTATTGACCATCTCTCGTTTAACTTAAAGAATATATCTCAACAAACAAACGGATTGCATATACTTTTTAAAGTAAATCAAATCTTTAACAACTTAGAAACATCAATCCTTACCCTATCTTTTCAACTAGAAGATATAACTAACGCGATACTGTTCAGTAGTCTAAACATCCTGCATCCAGCAATTATGACAACATCGCAACTATATCGAGAACTGGCCAATAACTACAGACACTTATCTAGGGATTTACAATTACCTATTGTTTTAGATTTAAATAATATTCATTACATTTTAAATATCTCTAAATTAGTTTGTTATTATGTAGATTATAAGATTGTGTTTGTCTTACAAGTTCCATTAGTTAGTGTTGAGGAATATACATTGTTTCATACTATCGCTCTACCTACACCCTACAGTTCTTTAGAACCAAATAAATTCAGTTTAATTATACCTAACAGTAAGTACATCGCAATGACCAAAGACAAATCAAAATATTGTAATTTCGACGACTTGAGTGATTGTAGGAGTGTAAGCCCAGGAACTCTTATCTGTGACGTCACGAATGTTTATACAACAGACGCGTTACCTACCTGTGAGAGTGAACTCCTGTCTAAAGTGATCAGAAACATACCTACACAGTGCGACACTAAATTTATTTATGGAAAATTAGATATCTGGAAACCTTTGATTAATAATAAATGGATTTATGTTCAGTCGGAACCTAATAAAATTTCTATACATTGTACTAAATCCAAATTATATGAAACTAGTATTTTAGCTACTGGAATTATAACCATACCTAATGATTGTATTGGACGTTGTAGAAGTACTACACTCATACCTAAATATACTCTTAATATTACGTCACCTGTCAATCATGTACCAAACTTCAATCTAATTAATGACTCTTGCTGCAACATTGTAAAATTTAATGACCTTATCGAAGATAATGTGTCTCCTATTCACTTACAAAATATTGATTTGGATGAACTTAAAACAAGTAAAATTGCACTAAACTCATTACTAAATAATGTAAAAGAAATTAATGACAGCCCTCACATTGTAAGATATGGAACACATTATTCTACTCTAATTATCGTCATTTTATGTGTAATCTTATTGTATTTGTTTTATGTACTGTTTAAACGGTTTTGTAAACCCAATGACAACCGAATCCTTAAATTTAACTTTAAACCCAATTCACCCCTTCAGTCAACCCCTAGAAATACTGATTGTACGGACACACAACATCCCGATTTTGAATTGAGCCCTATTGCCACAATTAGAACCCAAACTTAATCTTGGAACTTAGGTAACAAAACTACCCCTAAGTATCCTCTTAACGGGGAGGTGTTATACCTATACTCTGTTTATAAAAACGATGACATCTTGCCGATGTCAGCGCTATCCTCTAATCTAAATAACCGTCTATCCCTCCTTTCCTCAGTCTTGACTTTTACTTCTTCGCGAGCGGTTGTCTCTGGGTCATATTTTTGTCAAACCTATGTCTATATCCGAATAAATAGGTTTTAGTAATAAAGTCCTTTTTTTTAAAAAGACCCTAAGCAATTCGCCTATAACAGTTCGTTCGATTTTAATTATCTAATACCTTTAAACGAGCAATTCTTGTATAATATGTATATATATATTCTGAATCTCGGAAACGGATACAACTATTTTTATGAAATTTAGTATGCAGGGGGTTTCGGGGGCGATAAATCGATCTAGCTAGGTTTCATTTTTAGAAAACGTCGTTTTATCCGTATTTTTTTCTACCGGTTTTATCATCCAGGTACTCAAATTAAAACAGCGGGACAGCGACGTGGCCGACCCAAAAAGAGATGGCGAGATGATCTCGACACCTTTGACAGAGCTTGGATCCAATAGGCTTAAAACCAAGATGACTGGAGAATTAAGGGGAGGCCTTTGACCAGCAGAGACAAAGGGCTAATCGTAATCGCATATAAAATAGGTTGCTGTTTCACTAAGACGAAGAAAAAACGCCTTGTAGTTTTAAGTCGTACCCTCTCATTTTTGGAGCAGGTTGTAACAACAATAGGAACAGAGCTGGTAAACTATAATCAATAAGTACCTACCTCAACCTCCACCTGAGGCCGCTTGTCTATGGGCGAGCCGATCGTAGAGTCTTTGCGATGGAAGTAGATGCCGTACTGCAGTGGAGGCAGCATGAATGCGCATATCGTCGCTAAGATCTGAGCTGGAAACACCAATTTCATTACTTATTTTATTCACTGGCCTCTCAGCTCCTATAATTTTGTTTTTTTTTTGCTTTAAGACAAGCTTTTTGCATGTTATCTTTTTTTAGATAGAAGGGTATCTCCAAGCGCTGGATTCTTATCAAAATAAAACTTCAAAGCGTACTATTTATCAAAAGAATATCTGTATCGAAAAACTATTCAAGAAATCTCATATCTTTGAAATACCTATCCAATGATATCCCACACATTGTAATAAAATAAAACCCCACTTCACAGATCCATGTTTAAATATTTGTTTCATTTAAAACCATTTTTTCAAAAATCTTTATTTCATAATTCGGAGGGGTCGTATTACGTATTACCGTGCAATTGCATCACGTTGAAGTTCAAAGTTTATTTATTGCTTGAAGTACATTGTGTAATAAATGTAGTTACAATTAAATAGTAGATCAATGTATTCTACCCTATTGAGGCATGCAATGTCTATAATACAACAATAACTTATAAATAATTTAATTTAATTAATGGTCATGCATGCTAAATTATAAACTAAAACTTAATGATCATATATTTATCGGTCATAAATTCGTCTAATGTATAATAACACTTGTTTGCGAGTATGGTTTTCAGCTTTCTTTGAAACATTATATTCGGTAATTCTCTCATAGACTTAGGGATCTTATTATAAATGAAAGGAGCCGTACAGAAAATACTATTGTGCATCATTGTAGTTTTTGAGTCCCGAACACAGACTTTATAGTCATCTCGTCTCGTACGAACCACAACATCAGAAAGCCGTAACAATAAGTCTGGGTTATTTCTAAGAAACGTAGCTGCCTCAAAAATATACAGCGAGGAAATGGTCAAGATTCTGTTTAATAAATAACGGTTTACAAGGATCTATCATTTTGAGTTGGAACATGGCTCTGACGCACCGTTTCTGGTGTTTAAAGACCATAATAACGTCAGTTGAATTGCCCCAGAACATTATACCATATCTAATATTGGATGCAATTAGACCATGGTACGCAATTAGTAAGGTTTCCACGTCTACTATAGGATTTTTTTTTACAAAATACATACTAGACTGTAATTTTTTTTGCAGAGACTGTCTAAATACAATTTCTAATTAAGTTATTTCTCAATAGTTATACCTAAGAATTTTACATGGTCAACTTCATATTTTTTTTCATTATTGTATTGTATTTCATAATTTATGCTAGAAGCAGCAGTATCGCGTTGTCTAAAATGAATTATTTTGGTCTTTTTTATATTTATTTTTATATTATTATTTTCTAACCATTTTATAATCGATGTCAAAGCTAAGCTTATGTCATTTTTATAAGAATGAATGTTGTTACATGTTATGGTTACGATACTATCGTCCGCAAAGAACGACGTAGGTTGTATTGTAGCTTTTGGAAGGTCATTTATGTATATTAAATATAGCAATGGCCCCAGTACACTCCCTTGGGGAACACTATATTTTATTGTACGTTCTTCAGAGATGTGACTTTCTTCAAGTTTAGTTTTAGGATTAACATTTGTTATCTTGGTCAATTGTTTCCTATTTTCTAAATATGATTTGATTAATTGTAGTGGATTTCCTTTGACACCATAGAATTCTAGTTTTTTTAATAAAATGTCTTGTTGGACATAATCAAACGCTTGAGTCATGTCACAGAAAATTGAACACGCTGGTGTTACTTTATCGACGTCACTTGTAACACGGTTAAGAAAGTCGTATAAAGTCATATTTATTGTTTTGCTTTCTCTGAAACGGGTTTTGAAACAAAAGGGGTTTTGTTCTATGCAAAAGATTTTGTTTACCTTTCAAATATTTTAGAAATAACGGGTATAAGAGAAATAGGTCTATAATTTTCTATGCACTCTTTGTTCTGTTTTTTGTATAGAGGTTTAATTATAGAAATATTTAATGCATCGGGAAATACACCTGTACTTATACATTAATTAATAATGTGACTAATTGGAGCACATATACTATGAGCTGCAGATTTTAGTATTTTAGTCGAAATTTCGTCATATCCGACACTGTTCGTATTGTTAAGGGAGATTATTATCCTAATCACATCATCCGGTATGCATGGTTTTAAATAAAAAGAATCGCTTCGACTTTCTATCAATGAAATGATGTTTTTTCCCGAGTATTTGATTGGCACCACTTTGTCAATAAAAAAATCATTAAATGCATTAGCTATATCTTTAGGATTTGTTATTGTGTTAATATTTAAACCTTATTTATTGATAGTATCTTTCGGTAGATATCGCTTTGAGCTATTTATAATACCCCATGTAACCTTTGATTTGTTTTAAGATGATCTAATTTTATGTTTATTTTGTGCTTTTTGTGTAAATTTGGTTATTTTCTTAAGGGTTTTTGTATATTTTTGGTATTCTCTTTTATTGTTTTGTGTAGTTTTTTTTCTGTTTCCATAGAAGTTTTTTTTTTTTGACAACACAGTTTAATTCCGCGTGATACCCATCGTACTGGTTTTGTAGTCTTAATAGTTATTAGTTTATAGGTTTCCCCTATATCCCAAAGGTCATAAAATAATTTAAAAATGTCAATAAACTGATTGTATGGATTGTATTGTATTAGGATCGTTCTCGCTGTATACTTCTAAAAATGATATGCCTGTAAGTATATCGGTAAACCAAAATATGTTATCAATTGAGTAATCTCTGCTTTGAATTCGCCAGTACATAAGGATACTTAGATTGTTTATTGGGCATTTTATAAGTTGGGCTGTGTGGTCCGATAGAGCAAGTTCTAATACCTCCGTTTCACACGACCTTCTGTAGTTGAGTGCAATATTAGGTATTTATACAAGTTTGGCTCTGAAGTCGTGTCGGTTGTTTTATTGCTAATATAATACCAAAATTCAAAAGTAAGCACTCACAGTCTAGTGTTAAATTATTTCTTTTAAAAATGTTAATGTTAAAGTCACCAGCTGTTAATATATTCACATAACGCTGTTTTGATAGGTCATGCAGAGCTTTTTGTAAATTATTCATAAATATGTCAATATTAGAGTTAGGTATTCTATACACACATAAAATAGCAATTTTTATAATTAACTAATTCTATTGCACAGCGTTCGAATATTCCGATCACTGATAATTCAGATATTTTTTTAGATCTTTCCATATATCCATTCATCAGTCCATTTCGCAGCAAAATGCACGCTCCTCCCCTATTTTTGTTTTTCCGACAGAAGTACGCAGCTAGCGTGTAATTAGGAACTGCTAGGTACTGCTTATATACGTGCATCATGTTGTGTTCCGTAATACATAAGACGTCCCCTATTTTATTATTTTTTGCTAATTCATTTAACAGATGCTTAACAAGTCCGACTTGTTAAGTAGTCCTGCAATGTTTTGATGGAGAACAAGCAATTGATTTGAGACTAATGGTCTACGAGCAAGAGCTCTCATTAATGTCGGACAGACAGATGGATATAGCAAAACTACAAGGGTTCCTTGTATGAACTTCGGAAACCTAAAAACCTTAAACAAACCTCCAGGCAATATTCTACGGACTGACATATCGTAAGAGAATGTTATTGACCTGTGAATGTGATGTAGTTAAGTTGGCGGTAGTCCATGAGTTCGTAATGCGTCAGCACTTGTGCGCTCAAACCCGACAGGAAGCGCCCCGTCAGCGCAGCGATGCGCGTGTAAGACGAGACGATTGGATACTTTGCAGAGTCAACCTAAAAGATAATAAAATATACCTATTTCTTCGATAACATTGATCTTTGTTCTGTCTGGATTTTATAAAATATCATGAGTTATCTGGTTCACAAAGTACATTTGGTTCGGTTTCGATTTCCCGCCGCGGTGCATAGGTATGCCTGTAGGTATCTGCAAATACTTGTCTCGAGTCTTGAGTGTGTCTCTATGTGCATGAATTTACATGTAGTATCACCCAAGCTTTGCTGAGGCATTTACAGCTGAGCTCTTCCTCTTCCGAAAACTTGTTAAGCTGTTGGTCCCCGCATTTTAAAAGTTGTGAGGCCAGGATGGAAGTCTCCAGGCTGCATAAAAACTTTGAGGGCAGGATTGGCCTCTTATACAAAATTAGTAGTAGGATAATTTAATTTTGTGATCCGATCCAAGCAGATGTAAGATTTAACTTACTTTTGCATATATATAGGTAAAGTATGCTATTTCTGTAGCCATGTACAGTCCGTAGAAGAACTGTGATGCTTGGAGCCATCTTAAGCTTGTAGTCCACAGTAGGATTGAATACACTGCTATTCCACTCAACCCTGGAAACATTAAGATTAAAATTAACTTGAAGTGTAGTTTATGAAATAATACAGAATATTATCCATACTCATATTATTAATTTGTGTCTCTGCCTGTCTGTACGTCAGTCAGTGAAGGTTAAACAGCTGAATCAGCTAGGGGAGAACACAAGCTACATTTATATATAAAAAAACGTGTGCGTTTCAGGACGCCCGACAGAAGTGATAACTTAAACTAATCTTACTAGTGCTGAGGGTTAGAGTGAGAGAGGCAGCCGAATGCGTGAGAGAAAGGGAAGCCAGACAGACTGGCGCCGTAACGCGTAACGTAATAAAGCGGTTTACCCTCTCATAAGAAGTTTATCACTTCAAAAATATCCAGGCTTTTGCATTTATTCTAGACGATTTACACAACACATAAGTAAATGCTTGATACAGCATGTATCAAATTCTGATATGTTCTGAACATGAATAATTAAGTTGTTGGTAGTCTTTTGTTTTCTGCAAATCATTTAATGCATATACCTTCCCTATCTTTGTTACAAACATAACCATAGCTTTTTAGGACAAGAGATTGATTATGACTAGCAATTGAATCAATTAGGCATGATCATTAACCATGTACTACAATGATGTGGCTGAATGAAATGAATGCTCAGTTATGCCAATATGCTAAAAGAAACACATATGCTTCGACTTAATTTATTTATAGAAATGTTCAGAAATCAGTCAAAAACTGCTAGATATACAAGAAAATGTGGAATGCTAAAAAAAATACAAATAATTAACCAATATTGAAGAATTTTACATAGATGCATACTTAATAATAATACTGGTGGACAGTGTACACCACACTATCTAGCCCCAAACTTAGCATAGCTTGTATTAAGGTGACCAGATGGCTGATTGAATACTTATATATTTTCAAATACTCTTTATAACACCCAGACACAGAATAAACACCCAAATTCATCTCACAAATGTTTATCCTGGAAGAGAAATGAACCCTGGAAAGGATGCTTACCTATACTTTATGGTTCTTGAATCTGACAACTCAGCTAACTGGTTGCGAACTGGCAAACTGACCTTATGTATATATTTTTAAATACATACTTATTATACTACATAACACCCAGGTACAGTAGAAATACTGTCATTTTGACATTGAAAACATTTATGTAATAAAGTCTTCACACAGATGTTTGTCCTGGAAAGGTAATCAAACCCCCCTAGCCTACAGTGCAGAAGCCCAGAACTACTACCAAATGAGGTGCCAGGAGAATCAGATAAGAACCAATAGTATGGTGCAGTTTGATTGAGCTACTCCCAAACTTCTTACTGCCTACTACTACCAAAAAAAAACAGAAATGTGCAGAATAATATAAAATGCATGCAAACAGTAGACCTATCTGAGTGAGTGAGTGTATATTTATTTTGGGGGCTCAGAGAGATGCCTCTATCTAAGGATTTAACTGATAATACCCAATAAATATAATTTTTCAATCTTTTCTAAACACTGTAACAAAAAAATTAACAGTACTACAAATCTAAACCAATTTAAGTATTGGTGTTATAGAATACTAGCAGTTGCCTGCAACTTCACACTTGTGGTACCAACATAAAAAGAAGCTTATGTCCTTCTCCAAGGTCCGATCTATCTCTAAACCAAAATTCATCAAAATCGGTTCGGCTTAGGGGTGAAAACATAACAAACAGACAGCCAGACAGAGTTACTTTCAATATATTTAAAGATTCTTTTAGACATTAATATTCAGTTATTAATAGTCTCTTTCCAATTCAATGAGAGTTAAAAAGTACTCCAAGACCAAAGTACTTACTCAAAATTAATAAAATATTCAAGCTTTACTGTTGTCATCTTTACTGTGTTTGTTATTTTGTTCTAAAGTGTTAAGGACTTACGGAAATACTATATAACAAATTAGATATTTCTGTTTTTACCTATTCAACAGATCAAAAACATATATTTCAAAATAAACTTATGTGATGCAATATCTTTACCTGTTATGCAAAGTAGGTACATATTCATTTATTAGCTAGCTTCTGTTGAAGTTCACTAATAAAATAGGTAAGTAGGTATAAGCTCTTCAATGTCATAATAGTTATCTACCTACTTCACTGGACTTATGCAATGAGCCAGATTAGGTAAGATATATAGAATCAATGCCCGAGACATGTAACCTAATGAATTTTCCATAAAATATTACAGACTACATTATATAGAGCTCTTACCAGAGAGGATGATGATAGGCTTGAACCTGGAGAAGTCAGTGACAAGGAAGACGAATACTAGCAGTACTAGGTAAGAATATGTTCCAAGTGGGTAAACATCCCGGTTAAGCTGCTCCTCAGTGATATCTCTCCACTCTCCGAGTAAGAACTCTGAGACAAACGGCTCGGACGGTCGGATCTCCCGTAACGTGCCAAAAGCGCACAATATTAACATTACTTTGACCCATTCTTGCATATTTACCGCGTTATGTCACGACTAACCTATCAATCAAAATATTTTAATCGAGTTTAACACAGGCGCCTTGCCACGGGACCGCCTGTTTAATAAGTGTACGGCCACGAACCACCGAGCTAGCCGCCAGCCAGTTTCTTTGCACACAGTCAACATTCTTAACGCAAGACACTCCAATCGCGATCGTATTGCACAAAAACATATTAAATCTCCCGTCTATTGTTTCTATAATCTGACTGAATATATTATGTAGTTATTTTTCTTCTTATTTGCGTTCACAACCACAAGCCTTAACACTTTTAAACTTTTAACACTTTCCGACTGACTTCAATTCAATCTAACTAATTAATATTCTTTTTTGATCAGCTCAGCCATGGCCGGCAATCATTGAACTTTAAATCCTGGCCGATTTAAAGTCTATATAGAACGATAGTACCATGGCCGGCAATCATTGAACATTAAATCCTGGCCGATTTATAGTCTATATAGAACGATAGTACTAACATAGTTAACAGTTCCTCTCCCCCTTCTCTCACACTTCTTTCCTGCCCGATCAAGGCGTGTTTGTTTCCTATTTTGCTATCGACATCAAATCATTCCAAACAAACCCACCAACCAAACAAACAAGCAACAGCGGTTGTAGTTTCAAAGCTAAATGACGTTGATTTTTAAATTCTGGAAGTAATTTATATTTATCCTCTCAATTCCTGAACCTGTTATTTAATCTCGCAGTAATGTACAAGTGCTGTGTTGTGAGCTGTGCTAGTAAACGAAAGGACGTCAGTTTTTTTATGCTTCCGAAAAGAGAGATTGAACTCTTGGACTGGACTTCGATTGGAATAAAAGACTTCTAGACCTGAAGTTTTCAAGATCTTCGCAAGCAGTATGATTGTGTGTCGAAAGCATTTTTAGAAGAGATTTCTCGCTTCAACTCGAGAGCCAACGTAATCTGCTGTTACCGAAATATCTGTCTATTGGTGTTCTTCTGCTATAATCACCAGTAAGTACTTATTGTACCTACTTATCTTATCAAAATCATTAAATAATAATTATATTAATAATAATGATAATGTAAGCAGAGCTTGTGTTATAGGAACCAAGTGACTGCATAATCGACTGGCCTGTCAGCTCAGTTGGTAGTAGCCTTCTGTGCTCTAAGTTGAGGGTTTGATTCCCTCCCAAGATAAACAATTGTGTGAAAAGCATAGGTGTTTGTTCTGTATCTGGGTGTTATAAAGTATCATAAATGTATGTATTTAAAAATGTACTCTTATAAGTATTCTATCAGTCATCTTGTCACCATAAATAGATGATGTTGTGTGCATTGTCCAGCAATATTTTTTACTTATACCTTTATTTGTAAATACATGCATATTATACATAGAAACACCAATAGAAACAACATAGAATGTTAAACACTCAACATTATTGCATTTGGTTATGTGTGCTTAAATTTCTTTTTTTTCCAGATAGTACTGTGATCATCATGTGATTACACACCATGAAACTACAACATTTGGCTCACACCTACTCCAAAGCAGATTACACCTAATTCAAATGTCAACATCAACATACCAGCTGTTCTCGGCTTGTACAGTCTGATAAGTGATGATGGTAAGAAGCCTGATGACTCTTGTCCCTTAAGAGATGGGTGGGCCATTGATATGAGATGCTACTTGTGTAGACACCCTTGCCGCATCCCATTACAGTCTGGGATTTCTCTTAGAGCTGGTGAGGACAGCTGCATGTGGGGAGGTGCTGAGGACCTGATAAGATGCAAATATGCCTTTCTTTCTTGAATTCAAGGCCGCTTCCGTGAAATAATCAAATTTTCTGGACCAGTTTGGCTATCTATAGATTGTTTTACGCAATTTAGATAGCTCAACTGTTTGACTTGTATTTTGTATTATTGTGTATTATTCTGTATATTTCTGTAAATAAATGTCTAATTTTATAATCAATGTGTTTATTATGATTATCAGGGTCTTTCCTTTGTAGATCAATAAAATATTTTAAAATAGTAAGCAATTGTATGCAAGCAAGCAAAAAAAATATACTCGGTAGAATGAATACCTTGCTGATGCTAAAAGGTTCATTCAAAATAAAAAAGTTATCTGTCATATGGGATAAGGTGAACAGGTATTGGACAGGATTTCGTCTATGGGAGTGCCCCGTCTGATGCGTTAGCATCCTATAGTTTGTGGATAGTACTAACATAGTTAACAGTTCCTCTCCCCCTTCTTTCATACTTCTTTCCTGCCCGATCAAGTCATGTTTGTTTCCTATTTTGCTATCGACAACAAATTAATCCAAACAAACAAAACAAGCGAGGAAACCACAAACTATGGGATGACTTATAGGATATTGCATACTCTTTGGGATGACTATTATAGGATGCTCAACAAAACTAAAAACAAACAACATTTATTGCAATTTCAAAAATTTTACTTTTTAAAATTGTAACTTATAGTCTCAATACGTCTACCTGTAATGTTATCTCTAGATAATGTTTAAATGTTGTGTTGCAAGCTGCGCTAGCAAACGAGCGGACGTCGGTTTTTTTAAATTTCCGAAAAGTGAGGTTGGACTCCGAGTGTGGGTAGATTCTATAAATTGTAAAAAACTTCGAGACCTGAATATCCAAGATTTTCGCAAGAAGTATGTGTAAGAAGTATGTGAAGCATTTCGAGAAGAGATTTTTCTCTTCTACGCGCGTTAGAGCACGCCTTCGCCCAGATGCCTATCCAACATTATTTACAGTACCTACAGAAATGTCTGGTGGTGTTCCTGATACGTGTGCATTAATCACTGGTAAATCTAGTACCTAAGTACTTGTTATACCTACTTAACACGATTACGGGCGGTATCCTTACCTATCTGACTATGCGATACAGCTGGAAAATCTCCATACAAGCTGAATAAATTTTAGATCACCGTTACCACCAATTGTATGGAATACGCCATAAACAGAGTTATAGTAGTTATCCATGAATACATGGTGGCCCTTCATCAAATATGGTTTAGAAGCATATGGTTTAGAAGTAGTTCTGTCATTTGCGCTGTATGTTCTGGGTTGGATTCCCTTCCAGGACAAATATTTTTATAATTAATATAGACATGTGCTTTAATTTCGAGATTTTTTTGCCAGGCACACAAAACGTATTTGATCATGATTATACCAAGAAACGAGAACATGTTGATCACACCTACTGCAAAGCAAAAGCAGTTGATAAATGCTCCAAAACTGAATCTGGTAAGTATCCGTAGCAACATCTCATAGTGTACAGAAATACCAACAGCATATTATATGGTATGATAAGAAATACATAAATATGTTAATACTATTATTTCTCAAAATAAATATTTTTGCATTATGTCAAAGTGTTGCGCTTTTATTATAGAGAAAGCAAAAGGAGGTACTATCATTAGTACTCCAACTAAAAGAAGGTTAGACGTCGCAGGTACTATCATTAGTACTCCAACGTCTCCAACTAAAAGAAAAAGAGAAGTTGTATACAAAAAAAAAAAAAACTACACGACATTGTGTATATCTTCGTAAAATGTATAGAAAATCACTTAAACTAATAAATTACCATCGAAGAGCTAAAAAAGCAAAAGAATTAACAAAAACAAAGTCATTTGAAAAGCTCTTTGACAAAATGAATCCACTGGCTAAAAAATTCTGTGGATGCAAATAAAACAGTGTACAAAGAAAGCCAGAGGAAGGCGATTCTCAGAAGAAGAAAAACTCATAGCAATGTCAATAATGAAGCAAAGTCCAAAATGCTATAAATTCTTGCACAAAATTTTTATTTTACCTTCGAAATATACCATAAATAAAATGATTGCTAATTTAAATGTTGAAGCTGGCATCAACCCTCAAATATTTGAAGCTATAAAAATGAGGTAAATTTTTCGTAGCTAATTATTATATAAGTATTTATTTTGAATCATAGAATAAGACTAAAATAATCATATTATAATTATTGCATTCAGGTCGATACTTGGAATGAACAACAAAAATACTGCTCAATACTTTTTGATGAAGTAGCATTGGAAGCAGCTTTAACATATGATAAACATAAAGACATTATTAATGGGTTTGTTGAACTAAACAAAAAACAAATGATTTTGCCGATCATGCATTAGTTTTCATGTTGCGGGGAGCTATTCAACAGTGGCAACAGCCTCTAGCCTTTTACTTTTGTAAAGGAGCTACATCTGGAGTGGAATTAAAAACAATTTTAAAAAATGTAGTCTCTGCTGTGGGTGAAACTGGATTATTACCGATTACCCTAGTGAGTGATCAAGGCACAGCTTTCCAATCCGCTCTCAAAAGCCTTCAAGAGGACACTCGGAGAGAACAATTAATAGCAGGTGATAAAATCGGTAAGTTCCTTAACTTGTTTAACTTAACTTCCGCACTTGCTCACTCGCAAAAACGCGCGGGACGCCTTTTCTCACTAACTTATTATGTAGGTATTCTTTGGTAATATCACTATGCTGTGTGTGGGTGATATTGTTATTAATCAGCTTAATTGCTTTCAGATGATGTGATTACAATAAATAGGCACACACTCAGTGTCATTCATGTCATGACCCACCTCATCTAATAAAAGGATTAAGAAATAATTTTCTAACAAAACACATAAAATATGCTGGCCAGATCTCGAAGTGGAGTGATATATTATACTAGACTATTGCACAAATTGATAGACGAGCACGTCATTCCGGAAAAAATAAAAAAAATGAAGGTAATGTTATATAATTTTTAGCAGGTAAGGCATGGAGATAAATAAGAAAATTATAGGTTAAAGTAGGGACCTTTGTATCTTTTAATAATGTAATTTTAACCTAAACGCTTCTGTGTTTATAAAAGTCGTCATTGTTTATCACTAGCTCATGCAAAATTACAATTTTATTTTAGTAACAATTTTATTTCTAATTCATTTCCAGGTCAGGAATTGCACAACAGTATTTAGCAAGACAGTGGCAGCAACTTTGTCTTATACTGCTCAGTTTTGTAAGTACCCTCTATTGACTCTTAGTACTACCATGCTGAAATTGTGTGTCTTTTTATAATTTATGTAATTATTTAACTTGTTTTGTAGCCCATTACGCTGATGGACGAGAAGTGAGCTCAACTCTCAGAAACACAGCTGAAATAGTGTCATTTTTCGATGACCTTTTTGACTCGGTGAATGGAATCAGTATGTATAGCAAGTCATCAAAAGGAAAACCACTGAGACATGCAGTAACCATTAAATCTCCTCATCACGAATTTTGGAAAGCTGCCATCAAACAATTAGAAAATATAAAATTCATAAATGATAGAGGCAGGGAAACATCTGTGCCATCATTAAAAAACTGGATTTCTACTCTTAAAAGTTATCAAAGAGTGTGGCTATATTTAAAAAAATAAAAAATAAAAAATTATGCGTCCGCGCTACTTTAATTCTGATCCTATCGAAAACTTTTTTGGGCAAGTGCGGGTGTATAATTTTAGAAATAATAACCCAGATTGTCATAGTTTTATAAGTACTCTTAGATCACTGCTAATTACTAGATTTATAAGATTCCACTCAGAAAGTTTTAATTGTGAAGAGAATTCAGGTGAACAATTATTAAAACTAAAAGATTTATTTCACCCAAAATATAAGGATGGCCAAAACAGGTCTGAAGATACAGAGTCGCCAGAAGCCTTTTACCATGCTGAGCTTCCAAACATGCTAGAAAGTGATAGCATTCTTTCATCGATAAAAGAAAGACTCAATGTGCATTCGCGTGCATATACTGCAGGATGGGTCATAAGAAAAGTATTAAAAAAAAAAATTAAGAAATGTGATGACAATTTATCCACAAAAGAACCCAATTATGAAAAGAACTCAATTCATAATTGGATATCTTATAAGGAATTTAAAAACAAAACAAAATAAATTGACATATCCTTCTGAGTGTGCCGTAAGATTTTTTGCAAACATAACTGTCGAAGCAATCGAATACTTGGATAAAAAACCACAGCAAAAAGATCTAATTAAAACCATAACAAATATTATAAAATCCAAGTATACATTTGACTTTCTAAAATGTGATCTGCACAAAGAGGAAACTGCTGAATTATTCATAGCTTTATCCTTAAGATTAGCAGTATTTAACTGGTGCAACATAATTAATAAAATATTAAAAGGCGCAGATGTATGCAGACTACAAAATAAAAGTTTACCGAACATGCAGTTAAAGGCATTTAATGTATAAAAAACCAAGTTGAAAAATAAAACAACAAACAACAACGCATTCGCAGACCATACGAATGCACATTGAGTATTTCTTTTCTCGATGAAATAATGCTATCACTTTTTAGCATGTTTGAAAGCTCAGCTTTAAGTTTTAGCTTTTAGCTTATAATTATTCATCCTCTTCACAATTAAAATATTCTGAGTGGAATCTTATAAATCTAGTCATGAGCAGATAGCCCAACAGTTTGACTTAGTGGTCTTTTAAAGAAAGCGT
The DNA here is from genome assembly GCA_948098915.1 of Lampropteryx suffumata. Classification (NCBI taxonomy): domain Eukaryota; kingdom Metazoa; phylum Arthropoda; class Insecta; order Lepidoptera; family Geometridae; genus Lampropteryx; species Lampropteryx suffumata. The sequence continues at coordinate 16,757,027 of OX402545.1, read as the reverse complement.
ATTATAATATAAATGACTATATTATTGATAGGAACGCATAGCCTCATGTCTGCCCTCAGACAGTTAACTGACACATTTGAAATGTATACACTCTTGTATTGGTTTTTCGTAGTTAAGGTAGTTATAAAATTGATCATACAAAATAGCGCTAGGACCAGGACGAGTTTCTTGCCAGTTCTTGGGATGGGATTGGCTTGGGATAGAGTGAATTGGCACCTAAATTCACCTAGTATGTAAGACGTTTCAAAGTGATCCTTGTGGTTGTCACTACATAGTATAAAACAAAGTCGCCTCCCGCTGTCTGCCTGTCCGTATGTATGCTTAATCTTTAAAACTACGCAACGGATTTTGATGCGGTTTTAGATAGATTTATTCAAGAGGAAGGTTTATATGTATAATACATGCATAATATAGTAGAGAAACACTGAAAGTTTTAGAGATTTCTAATGTGATGTCGTAAATAAACATATATTTTTGCGTTTACATTGCAAACCCTACGAGATAGATCAAAGTAATGTACTACAGTATTGTACACCTTAAAAAGGTCTACCCAAAACACCGCGATGGTATATGTCTATCTCTTAGGCTATGTTATTCTCTTAGATAACGGTTGTATATAAAGACATTCTGTAGTATATTTAGTATCAGCATTGCACCCGTGTGAAGCCGGGGCCGACCCGCTAGTATAGAATAAATTATCTTTTGGCTTTGACTTGTATTTTTTATTACTGTTTGTTATTCTGAATAATTTCTGTAAATAAATGTCTAATTGTACTATGAATGTGTTTATTGTGATTATCAGAGTCTTTCCTTTATAGTTTGATAAATATTATAAAATAGTAAGCAGTTAAACCCAAGCAAGCAGTAAAAATATACTCGGCAGAATGAATACCCCGCAGATGCTAAAAGGTTCATTCAAAATAAAAAAGTTATCTGTCATATGGGATAAGGTGAACAGGTATTGGACAGGATTTCGTCTATGGGAGTGCCCCGTCTGATGCGTTAGCATCCTATAGTTGGGGAGCTCAGCTGATTGCTGATTGTCTAAGAGAATGCCATAACAAAGTACTCTGTGAGAAACCCAAAGAGTATAGACCGTTTACCGTAAGAAGTCCCCTGCCTTGGGAATTGGCTGCATTGCCTATAGTGTTGTCAACAATATAATGTAGTATATACCTCACTTGGTGATTGGTGGTTGCCGGCAACAATATCTATTCTTGTATGTACCCACCACAGATTGAAATGTTTTACTTTCATATTTTTAAATAATGTACAGTTATAAGACTAGTAAGGATATAAAATATGACACAATTTAAATTTTAAATTATTTATTTATCTATTTCTTTCTGACAGTAATTATGGTCGAACGGAATAATTCCAGACATATCACTGTCACTTACATAAACGTCATCATCATCTGTCGTATCCGAACCTTTGCTGCTGTCATTTCCTAGTTCAATTATGAATTTATCAGTAATATTATCCATGCAGTCATCGCGTTTATATTTTAATTAGTTATGTCAGTATTTTACTAAAGGCATACTAAAGGCATTGTGTCGGAAGCTGGTATCCATATTTTACTAACCTGTCATGGCGGCGACGCGAGATCACACTTGATTGGGTGGTATTAGACAACAACAGATTGACAATCAATAGTGCCAACATCACGACAGGGGACAACTTACGGTGAACGGTCTATATGCAATATCCTATGAGAAGAGACGGGACACCATAGATTTAAAAAGACTAACCCTTACGTCAATGTCAAAAATTAGCTAACTTATTTAGCCAACCAAACAAAAACGAAATAGGGCTGCGCAGCAATAACATTTAAAATTTATCGATATCGATGAATGACCCACGATTTGAATACCTAGGTAGTATTGATTTAACTTTGGTTTTGTGGTGGTAAATGAAACTCCAGAAGTTTTATTTATCACAACAAAACAAGGTGATAGGCTCAGTATAGATTTGGGTTCAATAATAAAACATCATTACAATAATCAAACAAATTTATTTAAAAAAATACTTTTTATAGTTATGGCCTCTTCCTGATTAACATAATGTTCAGATAAGAAATTACATTTTAACTTTATAGAACTAACCCTTTCGCTTACGGCTTTTCAAACCTTTGATGCTCATTTTTACCACGGCTAGGCTGTTTAACTGTGTATCTTTTTTTTCTGAAGGCTTTATCATCAAAATGCTTTCTGAAAAAAAATTCATGGAGTTTTCCAATTGATAAGTCCTGATTGCCTGCCATTTTCACCCATTTTTACACCTTAAAAATTATAGCATCGATAAAATATAGATGTTTGTAAAATGTTCCGATGCACTCCACTATTACTGAGATTACTGTTATTATAATAATATTTTGTTGCAAAATGAGTAGGTACTATTATGTGCCTATATATTGATATATTAATTAATGTTCTACTGACCGCATCTCATCCAGGGGAAATCTGGCCATAAAAAACCGTTAACTACCATATTTTCTTTGTGAACGAAATCCACATACATACTTCGCATTTTCTATACGCCATACACCTCTAAATTTTCCAGTAAAACAGAAGTTTATAAGAAACGCACTCTTGTTTATTATGCTAGCAGCCTTATAAACTATATCTATCACTATTTATTACAATTATTATTAAATATTTTTGAGTTTGAGTTATAAATTATTATTGAGTTCGTAAACAACAATGACGTAAATGACAACTGAGGCTGAACTGACTGACTAACTGACCATTTTATGTTATGTCAGTGCTGGAAAGAGGGAGAAGCTAATATCTTCAATTTCATCAAGTTTAGCCCATTACCATACTAACTTCTATTTCTTTTTTCCATGTCGCAGCGCAGCAGACTGGAGTATCGAATAAAATAAGTGTCGGGCGGGACACCATAGATTATAAACTAAAGTCCTATAAATTAGAATAAACAATTCTACAATTGGAATTGGACATAGAGATTATAGAAAATAGACAAACCCTTACGTCAATGTAAATACATGCTTCCTTCGCTAACCAACCCGATCAAATCGAAATAGGGGTGTCCGGTAGTATTATTAAAAATCTATCAATATCGATGAATGACGCAACTGTAACGGAAAAGATTTATCAGTTCGTTATGGTTCATAATTATTTTAATATAATTCGATACAAACCTTTTTAATCTCACAGGAATACATAAGTCATTCTTATCAGAACTGATTTACGAGCACTTCTATCTCAGATCATTAACTATCGCTTAAGATAAATGATTTAGCATCCTATCCCATAGTTTGTGGAATGTAAATAAGCAAAGCGACTGTCATGACAGTGATTTATCATAGACGGAGTACGGCAACTATGTCAAAGTCAGAGAGGCTAGCAATCGAAAAGTAATTAATACATTGATTTGACTTAGACTTAGAATTTCATATTTCGACCTATGTTCCTTGGGCAAAGTATTCGAAATGTTCTTCACAGCAAAGTCATGTAGTCTGGGCAGATTTATCATATCTTTTTATAACGCAAAACCATTTTGTACGATGTTTTGGGTACGTAAAAAAACGTTTTTTTTGCATTTTAAAACAAGTGTTTGAACTTTGAAACAAATTAAATGTCTGATTTGTGTATAATTCACCTTTCTAACTATGTATAAATATTGTATAGCGGCACTATATATAAATGTCTGATTTGTGTTTCATTCACCTTTCTAACATTGTATAAATATTGTATAGTGGCACTATACAATATTTATACATAGTTAGAAAGGTGAATTAGACACAAATCAGACGTTTAATTTGTTTCAAAGTCAAAATTAAACAAAAATCAAACAAAAAAATTAAATACAGCGCGCCTTATTACCGCCGTCGCCGCTAGTAAGCTAACTGGCTAACTAGCGGCGACCGTCCCTGTGACGTCATAACTACCGCGGGCGCCACCTTAATTTCGTCATAACTTCGTTAATTATTGTCGTAGAACCAAAAATTTTGCACCGTATGTTAAGGATTTTTTAGCTCTATAAATCTGCATTCTTAAAAATACACCAACATTGTGAATTATGCAAGGACTAGATGATTTTGGCAATATTAAACACTTCTTGTTAACACATCTTTTTGTTAGAAGAACCGAGCAGAGAAATACATAAAAAAAATATAATTTTTCTGCTATTTTGTATGCAAAACAGGAAATCAGGAAATCAATGAGCAAAGTAGATATAGATGCGAGAATTTCGAGCCAACAACAAAATTATAGTAAAGTTATCTCGCAACTTATTAATTAACAAGATATTTTCACGGACAGAGCAAAATTAAATAATCCTTTTAATATTACTTAACGTTGTCTCATAACAAAAATAGGTTACAGAAAGTAAATAAGCGAAATGATAATAAATGATACCTTTTCAAATCGTACAGTTTGGCGTTTTTAATGAGATTTGCTAAAATTTCAGTATTATCAGTGTAGCAATGATTTAGCATTTTCTGTAAAATAAATAGCAGGTTTCAGCAGTATTTATCCGGTAGACTAGCAGGCAGGATCGTACACACAAACTTTAGGATGCTAACGCATATCGTTTATTTAAATCTGGTCGCATCAGTCTGCTGCGACTTGCGACTGCGAAAAAGAAAACAAACTATGATAAAGGGCTAAACTTGATGTAATTGAAGATATTAGCTTCTCCCTCTTTCCAGCACTGACATAAATTGGTCAGTCAGTCAGTTCAGCCTCAGTTGTCACTTTTTGCATTGTTTACATGTTGTTTACGAACTCAATAATAGTTTTAAATTGTAATAAATAGTGATAGATATGGTTTAAAAGGCTGCTAGCATGATAAACATGAGTGCGTTTCTTATAAATTCCTGTTTTCCAGGAAAATTTAGATTTGTATGGCGTGTAATGCGAGGTATGTGGATTTCGTTCACAAAGAAAATATGGTAGAAAATGATTTTTATGGCCAGATTTCCCCTGGATGAGGGGCGGTGAGTAAAACTTAAACTAAGATATCAATTTATTGGCACCTAGTAGTACCTACATCATTTAGGAACAAAATATTATAAGAACAGTAATCTCAGTAATAGAGGGTTGCATCGAAACATTTTACAAACATCGATATTTTTTCGATGCAATCATTTTTAGGTGTAAAAATGGGTGAATATGGCAGGCAATGAGGACTTATCAATTGAAAAACTTCATGAATTGAAATTTGTCTCAAAAATCTGATCGTTTTTTATTTCAGGTGTTATTATGATAATCAGGAAGAGGATGTACTTATAAAAAGTATTTTTAAATTAAATTTGTTTGATTATTTTAATGACGTGTTATTATTGAACCCAAATCTATACTGACCTAGCACCTTGTTTTGTGGTGATAAATGAAACTTCTGGAGTTTCATTTACCACCACAAAACAGTAGTTACTTCAATACCACTTAGGAATTCCAACCGTGGGTAGGTCAGGTCATGCATCGATATCGATAAATTTTAAATGTTATTGCTGAACAGCCCTATTTCGTTTATGTTTGGTTAGCTATATAAGTTAGCTAATTTTTGACATTGACGTAAGGGTTAGTCTAAATTAATCTATGCTGTCCGGTCTCTTATAGGATATTGCATACTCTTTGGATCGCATGTATGTTTTGTTGTTATTGTGATTGTGAATTTATTTTGATGTGTCTTTAGCAGTCTTTATAGTAATAAGTTGTATGAGTCATGAGTGTTTTATCTAATTTTTGTTTAATACAAAATGCATCTCTAACGGTATTCTAAATAAAACCTCAGCGCTTAAACCATTTTTCCATAGAAAATACAAGTTTTCCCATAAACATTTTTATGTGATTGGCAACTTGTGTAAAGTTGTGTAACCTTGTATTGTAATAACACAGTTTTTGTGGTGTTGATAACAGTTGATTGTCTATTTAGTCTGAGTTGCTTGTATAAAAGTTTGACGCAATGAAGGCGGAGGAAGATCCGTGCTCCAAAATGCTGCCGTGTAACCATTGCCCCAAAGAGTTCCGATTCAATAGTGAGAGAAAAAGGCATGAATTGAGTCATTTTCCACGCTTCGAGTGTGAAACTTGCAGTAAGACGTTCAGTTTTGTGTAAGTTTTATGGTGTTAATTTACGGTTTCTTCTATTATTCTGGATTGGGCTGATCCAAGGTTGCCAAGTCTGACATAAGTACATTATCATGCCAGAACATTTTTCTTATTATTTTATTTTCCTAAAGGTAACTGACCTTATTCTTTAACTCCATGATCCAAATTTTTGGTCTTTTCCAGTTCTGCTTTGCGTCGGCATCAGAAGCAACATGAGAGGACAGGAAGTGTTAAATGCGAGGAGTGCAAACGAAAGTTTAGAGATAATATTCTTCTCAAAAGGCACATCAAATATGCACATAAAGGTATTGTGGTAAAATTATATTTGAAACATGAAACTTTTAAATTGCCCAGGACATGAAGTGGTTTTAGTATATCTACTTTTACTTATTCTACCTACCTACCTACCTACCTTCTACCTGGATAAGTTGGTCAATTTAGATCAGTAAATGAAAATAGAGCAAAATAAAGTAAACAAGAAAGTACTTAAATATGAAATAAGAATGATTTGATTGTACTAAATATATTTTTTGCTCCAGGAACATTTATATGTAAGAAATGCAATTCAAAATTCAGTAGCGAGCTAGCTCTGGGCACACATATGAAGACTCACAAACCTGAGTCTGAGCGGGGGTTCAAATGTTGCCATAAAGGATGCACCAAATCATTCAATTTCTCTCACCATTTGAAACACCATGAACTGACCCACACTAATGATAAACAGCATTTCTGCAATTTCTGCGGCAAAGGTATGTCTCGAGAAATATGTTATGTAGTGTTTATTATATGTCATACATCTCAATAAATCTAAGGTATTTTAATTTTAAGAGACAAAAATATATTCCTAACAAGTAAAATACATAATTTATGTAGAAACTTAAACATTCTTTGAATTATTTCCATAATAGGTTAAGGTTATCATAACATGATCCAGTTACCAAATTTCATCCTATTTGGATTTTCCATTATTGCAAGATTGAGTTACAAACAACCAAATCAAAATAGCTAAAAGTTAAAGACCATCGAGCAGTGGGCGAAGGCCGGCTGGAGATGTAGAAGGTTACAGATTTGATTCTTGATGCAGGACAAATGTTGCTATGATTGGCAAATATTTGTCTCATGTCTGGGTGTTTTTCTATGTATAATAATATAAAAAGTAAAAAAAAACAAAAAGGCGGCTTATGATGCTGTGTGAAATATCCAACATTATATATTTATTAAAATATCCAACGAAACATCCACACAAACTTCCACATATTATATTATTAGTTGGATAAAATATATACTTAGTTTATTTTCATTTTCAGGTTTCATTCAATCCCATCACCTGAAAACACATCTGAAGTCACACAATCCTGCTGAGTGGTTATATTGTGAGATACCTGGCTGCAAAAAAAAATTCTCTACTAACTATGCAAGAAAAAGGCATATGATTATTCATAGTAAGTGGTTGGGCCTTTCCTATATTAACTCACTCACTAATGTGTCCTTAATTATAAAAAAGAGGATATGCTTGAGATGTGGGCATCTCTGAAGGCAACTTTTGTTGTTTCCAACATGGATTCAGTAATTTATATATTTACAATGGTTACCTATTTCAATGGAACATGATAAGCAAATAAAAGGAGAAATGCTCGCTGGAGCAAAGATCCCACAAACCAGACTGCCAACAACGAACCTGCTCATAGTATGAAGACTGAAAAAAAAACCTATTTCAATGTATTGAGTTTTTGAATTTTTTAAGTAACTAAGTAATTATCTGATTATATTAAGTATGGTGCCAGTTATCTCATGAATAGTCTAGTCTAGGCTGTGTACTATGCATGAAACATCTGGCACTACATTCCTGTACAGATGATGGACTTCTAGAGTAAATGCAAAGATCTGTCTACTTTATAGTAAACTGTTTGTAGTTACCTACTTTGACCAGGTCTTAATTTTGTTTCTGCATTATAATGTATATATTATTTTACAGAAAGTAGACCAGACAGCGGAATATCGTCAGACTCTAACTCATGCGATATATCCAATAACAATACTGAAGGTGGGCAAATTAAATTAAAATTATTTATAACTGATGGTACTGCAACAACACTTATTATTAGCTATATTTTCTTATTTATTTCAGAATCCTTAAGTGATGTTACCTGTGGTGCAACTGTCTCAAAAAATGAAAATAAAACAGATTCTGTGACAAGTGATAATGAATCATGCATATCTCCAATCATTAAGGAAGATGTAGATACTGTTGAGTGGCCAAACAGCCCATTCAAACCAAATACCTTTGAAGAAGATACTCTCAAAAAGAATTTAGATAAAAGTGACATGTCACTGACACTGATTGTTAAAGGCGAGGAAATTATGACCTCTCTCAATGAAAACTATGATTATAAACCTGGTGAGTGTATTAATGCAAACTTGCAAAATATTGAGAGATCTTGTTTAACAGATACTAAGCGTATGGTAGTTAAAGTCTCTCCAAATGATTACAATCAATATCAAAAGGACTTGTGTGAAGGATGTGACTGTGCAAATATTTGTAATGAAAAAATATCCATGTATCTCGCGCCACAAGTTGTTGGTGTATCAACAAAAATAAATGAAAGATATACCGCTGCGCCATGTATAGAGTATGGAACTGATGGAGTCATCAAAATCAAAGAACTTTTCGATGATGATATTGTACTTGACGCAGATGAGGATTCAAAGAGGTTTATTCCATTTAGCACTTGTAAAGATGCGGTTGGGAATTGTCTAGTGAGCGGTGGCGATGGTTGCCTGTGTGCGAGGATGATGGCGGATGAAGATCAAGCGATTTTGGCTCAAGAGATCGACGATATCACGCCACAACCTAAGACTGAGATTTTATAGTACTGTGATTTGCACCTAAGGTATAGACCAGATTTATAACCAAAGTACTTACTTTCCTATAGAATAACCATGTACTTAGTTACTGTATGTATAGGGTTTATATCCTTTAGGGTAGAGAAATAATAACATGTTGGTAATTATTACTTAAAATTTATTTACAATGTATTTTTACAATATCAACCATTTATACAATATATTTAGTTAACAAATAGGGTACTTAATTAATTATTACATGTACATCAGACCTCACTGCTGCTATCACTAAGTAAAATTTCATATAATATTGGAATGTAGGTATCACATACGGCATGGCAGACAAAGATTCCCTCAACAACACACAAACATTAAGTAACTAATAATTTCGAATTGAAATTATCGTTCATAATTTCGATAGAAACTAAAATTATACATTTAGCTATGGTAACAAATTGGACAGAATAAAATATAGTGCAGAAAATTATGTTATGTTGAAACTAAAACATAGTAATAAACAATTGAATGAATTTGCGTATAATTCTTTGATTTTATTACTCGGTACAAGTCATGTCTCAATATTCTAAGTAAGAAGCAATAAATAAATCTATGTAATTGATCAAGATGACTCCATTCTAGTTTGACTAGTCTAATGTAATTTAAAATAGAGTTTAAAGTACATACATTGTTCATAATAAACCACAAAATTGCCATTCTATTGATAAAAGTAGTCTGTTGTAATAAAATATCTTCAATAGAACCGACAGCATCACAGGAAACGAAAATAGCTAAATATTCACAAGTTACATCTTACACTACAAGTTACAGCTACGCTTCATTATTATGTACCGAATCGAATTTGGTTTCATCTAATGTCCTTCTGTCACTCTTTTTTGGTGAATCACTTATATCATTAAGTTCTTGCAAACTTTCACTATTGTAACTTTTCTTAAACGCATCCTTTTCTGCCGATCGTTCATCTTCAATGGGCACAACGCTCAAATAGTCACTATCATCATCTGTAATAGGCGTTGGGGTTGAAGCTTCACTTTCTAGTTTATTCACTGTAGTCTTGTGTTCAATGCGATCTTTACCTATATCTAAGTCATCAGTGTCTAGGTAAAAATTTGAAATCGTAGTTTCTGTATGTTTTGAGCTATGCTCTTCATTTGTAGTGCCCACTGCTTCTTTAGCACCTTCCGGTTTGTTTGCTTGGGAGGATTTCATGAGCTCATTAAAAGAAGTATATTCCTCAGTGGCTATTGAAGTCATATTCGTTGAAGTATCCCTATTAGTGGCGAAAACTCGATTAGTGGACGCTTCCAAGACGTTACTATGTTCTTCTGTATTTTCATTTTGAGTTTCAGTAAGGTTATTAGGTTCAATATCGTGACCGTCCTGCAGCTTTTTTACTAGTATCTTATTGTTTTCTGCTTCCGGTAGGAATGGATTCATGTCGGTTTCGTGATCTTCAAAGTCCGTTGCTTGCGTATTGGCATCTTTAACAGCACCCGAGGAGTTATTACGACTAGATATTTCATAAATATTCACGTTTAGATTGTTAACTTGTGTAGTATTTTGAGATTCTGTGTCGCTATTAGAAACTGTTTGAATGCTGCTTGATGTTGAAGAGTTTACCGTCAAAGAGGACTCTGTTGTTGGCGGTAAAGACGCAGATGTTTGGAATGACATAGTTTCATATATAGTAGTTGTTGGCAGCCCTGACGGCACGACAATCTCATCGATCATGTCAAGACGGGCAGTACTCGTTTCTTCATGTGTGTTCATTGGTTTCGTTAATTCTTTTACTGTTAAATCACCTTCAGATTCTTCCCATACTGGGGCAGGCTTTGTTTCTTCTGATAATGGTGTCAAGGTAGACGGATTTGCAACTATTATATTAGGAGTTGAAGATTGCTGCATAAAGTTCTCACCAGATTTAAAAATGTATTCAGCGACTGTTGTTGCGTCTACTGGCATAGGTGATCCAGTCACTAACTTTGTATATGTTTCGTTGGATTCTTTTTGCAATGAAGTTTCAGTATTGACTTCTTTTTCGGTGTTTACTCTTTTTACTCTAGGATCTTCACTATCATAATCCTGTGCTAAACCATACATTGGCTCGTCTTGTTCGGACATTTTGTTGTTTGAACTCATGTTATTTAAATAATCTGGTTCAAAATCATCTTTAGTTTTTCCACTGTTAATGATTTCATCCAATTTTCCCATAGGCAATTTTGTAGTTTCCTGTTTTTCTAAAATGTTCATAGCTTCTTCGTAATTTACTTCAGTGACAGACGCTGAAAGCCAGTCAGATTCAGTAGTCGTAGCATTAACAATATTATTTATATTTGCATCAGTAGTAAGTTGTTTAATATCCGTCTGATTTACGATTGACTTTGACGAACGTTCGTTAAGGTCATTGATGGTATCAAATGTAATGTCGGGTCCCTCGTCGGGTTTCGAACTTTCTGTGGTGATTTCAGTTTGAGTGAAGTGTTTCTCATTTAGCGCTTCCATTAACTGTTTTTCTTCATCAAATTTGTCTGTTTGTTGCAGAACAGAATGTTCATGGACTGCTTTTGGTCCAACAGTTGTTGTTATACTTGATTTTTCATCTTTATTATCGGTTGTCATTTCAGCGGTAATAATTGGAATAATTGGAATGTTATGTTCCGTGGGCTCTTCCATTGTTTTCATTGTTGAGCTTTCTTTGTTTTCAGTTGGTGCATTAGTAAAAACTTCTTCAATTTTGTTATTATTTGTTATTTTGTTATTACCCTTGTTTGTGATATCAGAAAAGCTCGTTTCAATCTCTACAGTAGTGGGTTCCTCACCAAAAGCATCGATCGATTTAAATGACCTTTTCTCTGACTCTCTGTTTTTAGATTCACGTTCATGTTTATCGTTTTGAGGTGTTGTATCTTCAAGCCACTCGTTGATCTCAGTAATAGCCTCGCTGTTATTTCTGGTCACAATTACAGAGGCTGGCGAGGCATTTTGTTTGATGTATATTGAAACTATTCCTGGCTTTGTCTCAAAAGATGAATCGTTGATGATATTTTGTTCGGAAGTGAATATTCTAGCTGTTGATGTTTCCATTTCTTCTGTAATCTTCGTGCCGTATTTTTCGTCGCTTGTGAATAGAGTGGAGTCATAAGTCCAACTCGGTCGAAACTCATTCGCGTGGGATTCACCTGAAGTATGTATTTTTTCTGAGGTTTCAGTAGTGCTTTTGGATGGCATAAGTTCTGATTTTGAAGTAGTAACTGCCTCAGCAATCGAATAGCTTGTTGTAGGATTTACAGATACTGCGGGTTCTGAGGTTGGCTCCGGTTCTGATACCAGCTCAGTCTCTGATTTTGATTCCAGCTCAATTAATGATTTTAATATTGGTTCAGGCTCCGGCTCTGATGTTGGTTCGTGTTCTGGTTCTATTTTTGAAGTAGGTTCTGTAGCTGTTTCTGCAGTCTGAGAAGGTATAACTTTAAGATAGTTTTCATTTTCTGCAGAAGTAGGTTTAGTAGCCAGGCCTGGTTTGGGTTCAAAAGTTGGCTCTGGTTCTGGTGCGGGTTCAGCCGTGGGTTCCGTCGATGGTTCTGGAGCAGGTTCTGCTGTGGGTTCTGCCGTTGGTTCGGGGGTGGGTTCGGCCGCAGCCTCTGCAATTGGTTCTTGTGCGGGTTTAACCGCAGGTTCTGCCTTTGGTTCTGGTGCTGGTTCAGCCGCCAGTTCTGCCGTTGGTTCTGGTGTGGGTTCAGCCGCGGGTTCTGCCGTTGGTTCTGGTGCGGGTGCAGCCACTGGTTCCGCTGTTGGTTCTGGTTCAGGTTGAGCAGTGGGTTCCATTTTTGGTTCTGATGCAGATTCTTCCACTGGCTTTTCGATGAAATCAAGTTCCACAGGTTTAGATGTTGGCTCTGGCTCAGCTTTAGGTTCTGCAGTTGGTTCTGGTGCAGCATTCGGTTCTACTGGAACTGGCGTCTCATCTTTGTGCTCGTTTTCACCATGACCAAATATGTGAGAATAATTCATATTATTAGTTTCGTTTTCGGTAGTTGTCTCGGGTATGGCAGGATTCGTTTCTTTCCAGTCGAAATGTTCGTTTTGATTGTGCACTATCACTTTAGCCGGCGTTTCTTTATCTGGAATAGGTTTTGTCGTAGATGGGCTCGAGTTTACAGCCGCTTCCTTGAAGTCTCGGTCCTTATTCTCAGTTGGATCTATAGGGTAAGAGTTTTCTAGTATCGACATGCATTGTTTCGGATTGTTAATATCCTGCATTTTTCCATATGGGCACGTGCATGTAAACTCTAAGGACGCTTCATCAAACTCGCATCCATGATCACACTGGTTGTTATCGATCTGGCAGATGTCGAGAACTAGCTTGGGTTTCGTTTTCGGCTCTTCGGCGACATGGTACACATTGATCATACGGTTGTTGTCTCCGAGGTAGTTGTCGAGTTTCTTCTCCAATATGTCGGCTGTAAGGAATTCCGTGGTAGGAGCAGCGTTCAGCTTAGGCGTCCAGTGGATTCGGTAAGTGACAACCACAGAGCCTTTCCTGTAAATTGAAATAGATCATTTTTATATGAAAACTTATAAAACCGTTCCTCGTGCTGCTTGCAGTAGGTCAATGTTGTTGAGATAATGGTGGCCCTTTAAAAGCACTTGGGGGTAGATAATTAAATTTGTGAAGAGCGCTGGAATCTTTTATTTTAGGATTTCTGGACAACTTACAGCATTCTTCGTATTTTTAACTATTGGAACTACTTAATAATAAATATAAAAAACGCCTCTCTACTTGAACACTGCCTAAACACTACTTAAGATTCGCCCTATCACTATTTGTTACTATCTCACAAAAAAGAATGGCACTATTTAAAACAGAGATTAAGAGACGTTTTTAAGTAAAGGGGTACCTAACCTAAGTGGTTAAACAAGTGGATTTCATACATGTGGGATGCATGTATGTGTATGCTGATGGCCAATTACAAGTTTCCTGACACAAAAAGAATATTAACGATGTACCTAACAGTTTTGATGTGGAAGATATAGGAAACTCCAAAAACAATGACTAGGTACTTTTTATTATTTGTTTTAAACGTAACTGCTTCTTCTCGGGGTTAGTCTTACTATCAGAGAGGTATAACAACCTTTTCCTTTGCAAATTAATTGTGAAAATCCAGTTGTTTCCAGAACTGTAGGAATTGTGTATTGTGGTTCTATTATGCTCTTAAGTTCTGATACCCACGTCGATACTATCAAATCCAAGTGCAACGTCAGAAATCGCATGTATCAACGATTTGGTTCTTGTTCATAATTATTGCTATTTAATAATTATGAACAAAAACCAAATCGTAAATAAACTTACCTGAGCTGTATAACCTCGACACTGACGTGATTGTCTCCGTTCTCCAAGGTGTTTTTATCGAAGATGGCGCGTTTCAACGCGTCGGAGAAACTGGCGACGAACTCACGGTACTCGTCGCTGTCCGGGTCAGCGAGCGCGGGAGAGTACTCCTCGTTATCGATCTTTATTTCGCCTTCCAATGTTCTTGGCACTGGAAAAAAAAGGGGTTTTGTTAACTGATTTATCATGATGGGTCAATGAGTCTTGGAAGTAGGGAAAGATAAGTTAATTGTCAATTTTGAAGCTAAGTCGTGATATCGCGACAGGAACAAAAGATAAACTATTGTGTTTAGTCAACTAAACTTCTACATAATATCGGGTTCTTCTTTTCGTGTCACTATTTATTAGTGTGGTGAAAGGATTAATGTGCGCCTCAGAGGCTCCATTCGTGCACTTGTCACAATACTTCGAACTTTATTGGTTTTACGACATGCTGGTTTCCTCCCGATGTTTTCCTTCACCGTTGGAGAGTAGGTACTGCGCGCATAACATTTTCAAAAAACCATTAGTGCACGACCAGATTCGAACCATCGACCTTAGAAACGGATGGAAGGGCTACTACTATGCCACTAGTGCTCTCAGATTAATAGGTAATCAAAAGCTTCTCGTCAGTCGTCACTACCCAAACTTGTACAAACTTAAGTACTTAGAAAATGAAATGAATGAAAGCTCTTTATTGTATCTACACATTAAAACTAAATAAAATACATTTTAATAAATTATTTATAATGGGCAGTTTATCCTTCCATAAATATTAGTATTATAATAAAATAAGAAAATGAAATATTAAGCTATTCATACTAATATTATTAATATGCTTGTCGGTCTGTTAGTTTGTTAAATTTTCACGACTGAACGGATGATGAAATTTGGTATGAAGATAGATTGTATCTTCGGGAAGAACATATGGAACTTTTGATATAGTTACCACATGTACGAAGCCGCGGCTGGATGCTAGTTAATAAATAATTACCCCTAAGTACCCCTACGTCCTCTCTATCTATAGGTAAATAGATAAAATTATTACATGAAGAGTAGTTATTATATGACTAGTAAAAGATTTCAACGCGCTCTTTTTCAAACGTTTGTTTTTTTGTTAGCAGCGACAGTAGGTCGGAGTAGGTATAGACCTACTATAGGTAGGATAGGTAGGTAACTTAGTTACAGCCCGCAGGTTTGCCTGCGTGGTACTTATGTAAAAAGTAGCCTATAATATTCCAGGACCACATCTTAATATATACATATATACATCTTGATTCATTCAAATCCGTCTAGCCGTTTGAGCAAGAAGAACGAAACAAAAGGATGAAAGGAGCCACTGAGGCGTACTCACCAAATTGGTTTGAATTAACTAGTTACACAATACGAAGAATTAGCGTGGAGAAATAACAAACTAACCTACCGTACACGCACAAACTTTCACAATTTTTAACCCAAGCTCCTAACCGGATTAACTGATTTTGATTTAGTTTGTTGTTTGAAAAGCGACTTGATCAAGTGTTCTTATCTATGATTTAAGAAAATCAATTCATTTATTTGAAGATCACCTGCTCTTTTATAGTTTACTGGCTGTTGCTCGCGACTTCGTCCGTTTTTTTTTACAGGAATTGTAGCTTAAATCCTTCCCCAGGATGCAATTTATCTCCTTGTTAAATTTTATTGATTTAGTAGTTTCAAACCAATCACCTGACCACCCATTAAAAAGTTTCCATACAAAAACATTCAAACCTCATTTTACTCTTTTATTTTGAAAAATCTTAAAAGACGGGTCCATTTATTTTGCATTTTAGGTATCCAAACCAAGTTTCTAAGAAATTACACCACCCGTTAAAAAGTTTCCATACAAACTTTGACACCCCATTTTACCCCTTTGTTAGGATTATTTTTAAAAATTCTGAAAAATTTGGCTTTTTATTTTGCATTTTATTTATTCATATCAAGTTTCAAGCAAATCGCACAACGCGTTAAAAAGTTTCATACATTCGTTTTCACCCCTTTTCACCCTCTTATGGGTTGAATTTTGTAAAAATCCCACCTTAGTGGGTGGTTTTGCTGTAAAAGGAAGCTACCTTCCAAATTTCAGCTTACTAGCTTCAGCGGTTTCGGCTCGGCGATGATGAATCAGTCAGTCAGTCAGGTTAAGCTCTTTTATAGGTATAGATGAAGAGATGCGAGCAAATTCTACAAGACTGATCGATTCAAAATTTATTGTCCTGTTACATCAATAATATTGCAAGCACATGGTAACCACGACCTGACCTGATGATACATCATCTGGAATCTGCAGGATGCCCAACTCTTCACCAACTTACAGTAAAGGTATCGTAATCTTCTCAATAGATTATCTAGATGTATTTTTTTATGTCGAGTGTTTTTTAAAAAAAAATGGATATGAGGATATGGAGTAACACGAGTAAAGCCGTGGGTAAACAAAAAAGTACCTACCTTATACCTAATAAATACCTAAAGAAACTGTTAATCAACTTACCGAACATGGACATTTCGTTCTCTTCCGACGCAACATTGTGAACGTTTTGATCGTTCTGGGTCTCAGGTCCGTGTTGAGTCTGAGTCTGTTCGGTAACGTGTTCGTCTCCACTATGTTCGTGTCCACTATGATCGTGTGCACTATGATCGTGAGCACTATGATCGTGATCACTATGATCGTGCGCACTATGATCGTGATCACTATTTTCGTGCGCACTATGATCGTGCGCGCTATGATCGTGCGTACTATGATCGTGATCACTATGATCGTGGTCGTGGTCAGATATGACGCCTCCAAATGCGCGTGCAGATGTTATCGTTGTGTTGTACTGTTCCAGAGGAGAAGGCGAGCCTGAGAACAGGATGCCGGCTGGAAGACGAGAATTAAATACAGTAAGTAAAGAAGGTAAGGTAAGAAGGTTGTATGTATAAAAATGTTTATGGCATAGTCTTGTGGTCAAAAATATGTGGTTAGTGTGTGTATACTGTATATAACGTAACACTTATGAGTAAAAGACACTAGGTTAGACATTGTTTCGAGTTCCTCGCTCGAATTAAGCACAGGCTTGTAAGTAGAAGCGTGGGCTCTTGCTCTGGCTTCTTATAGCTTATAATATACATCTCTGGCGTTTAAATAAAAAAATATCATATAAAATAGAAATACTTATGTAAAGCGTTCTTTATTATTAGGTAGTATTTTAGTGGACCAGAACTAATATGCACCTACTTCAAAAGCTCAAAAATGTAATTGCGTTCATGTTGTACATAAGATTTTACAAGATAAGTAAGTAGCACTTTTAATTATTAGGTGGGCTAATATTTATCATTCAACTTGCATACTTAGTTCATTTGTAATATATATTTGTGTTAGTTCTTTTATGGGTGTTAATGTATCATATCATATCATCTGGGTCACCATAATACAATGTAAGTTTAGTTTGGGGCTAGGTTTTGTTTGCAATGTCCAAGATTTTTTTTTTTTCAAATTTCGGGAGTTACGTTCTTTTCAACAAAGTCAAAGTTTTAATTAAATTCAATATTACGTAGGTATATACTCACTGGCTGCTAACACGATGACGGCGACGACGGCTGCCACCACAAGAACCAGCAGGGTCCAACACAGTGGTCGTTTACAACCTCCCTTTTCGCCACGTTTATCCGCCGTTACGTATAGCTTCTCGCCTCTGGAACAAATGAAACAAATTGAATAAGCTTTTTGGGGTGACTTGGGGTGACCATGATGGTGTCAGCGACTAGATATTCCATTTCCAACCGATACATGCCATGTCATGGATGGTCGCAAACTAAAAATCCACCGATTACTCGAACGTTATTGAAAGATATAACGGCGGTCTTACTTAATAACCTACCTACGCACAGAACTTATTCTAGATCCTAGATTTGGCACTCTATACTTAATGGTAAGGCGACTACGAATACCCACAAGGAGTAGGTATATTATGTACGGAAAAATTCATGTGGGAAAAGTATTTTAGAGTTAAATCCAAACAAATCGTGCAAAACAAGAAACTCGTAAATTCCGACAATTAAGATATGAATTGTCTTAAAGATCTTTGATTTCCCCCCGATACCTACACGCTACGTACTTTTCATAATCCTTTTTGCCATCGCTTGTGTTGAGAAGCTGTTGTTCTTCAGCTGGACCCTGCTCCATCGTTGCTGGTTTGTAGTATAATGGCGAAAGTGGCCTTTCGCTAGTTTGATTTTTATATCAAAAATGTTTAAGTACCTACCCACATTAATTTTATTTTTGCTGCATGAAGAGTATTTTTGCCGTTAGCTTTTGTCTATGGCTTGCATGTTTTTTGAGCAAAATTTGTTCTTTTTCAATGTATAAAGATATACTCGCAAATAGGCTTGAATAGTCTTGAAGTAGTATTTTTTAAGATGCACTTTGTCTTGAACTTTCATGTATAGTACTTAGATACCTACCTGCTGTATCACTACATAGGGTAGTGGCACCAAAAGTTGACGGACCCCCAAAAGTTGACTGACAATACAAAATTACAAAAAAAACAAATATCTCGCTATTTACATGTGTGCAATATTTTTTTCCGCAATAGGAAATATTTTGTCTGTCATTTTCAATCAAAACATCAAAAGTTTTACTACTGACGCGCTCGTGGCGAGTCGTTGTACGAGTGGTTCCCGCCAAAATCAGATTTACTAGGAAACCTACTTAAGGTAAGTGCCTTCCCAATTTAAGCATTTTGTTAGATTAAAGCAAGAAGTAATGATCGATTTGAGTGGTTTTTGTACGAAAGAAGAACTTGATAAATCAAACTTTTTACATTTATAAGCTTTTTCAAATAGAAATTGACTGTTCAAGTATTGGGGACAATTTTATTTGCTTGACCCAAAAAATTACCGGTCCATTGACCCATTCAACTAATGGAGAAATAGCATAATTTTACAGACCTTATAACTTAGAATCTATCGCTTTAAGATAAAAATAAAATATCTCTAAATTAGTTTTAGTTAATATATGAATCTAATTACCAAAAGCTGAACATATGTTTTTTGTGTTTTTGATTATTTTGTTTTTTATTCAGTATGAAATCTTAATCTGTTCAACTTTAGGAATCATGTTCAAAACTTGAACTTATTAATATATTTACATTTTATTCGTTCAACTTTAAGGTGTTGTTCCTTAAAATTAACAGATTTCCCTAAGCAAAGCCAGGCTTCAATTTAATATCCCAAAGGGTACACACAAAGGGCAGAAAAGGGCCAAATAAACTGTTATCAGATGATGAAGAAGATAAATTGCTGCTTGGATTTTAAATTTGGCTAAAGTTGGCTTTCCTGCAAATGATGAAATTAGAGGTTCGAACCTGAAACCAGGCAAAAAATGGTTGCAGCTATTTTTGCAAAGGCACCCTAACATCTCGAAAAGGCATGCAGAGATAATTTCTAATTTATAAAAATCTAAATTTATAAAACTAAATACCTTTTAAAATGTTAGTTCAATTATTGGAGGCAACTCGTTCATAATGAGGAGTCGGCGTTCATCTATAGGGGAAAAATCCAAAATCTTCGACAAATAGTAATTTTGCAAAAAAACTAGTAGACAGTAATTTTCTTTTTCAGCAGGCAAATCTTGAGTATATAAGTAATTATTAAAAAATACTGGCATACAATACAAGCGATAATACAAAGTAAAGGAGGAAAAGCTACTCAAAGTTGTCAAAAACGTTTAATCGTTCATCTTTTGGTGCTACTACCCTAGTATAAAACAAAGTCGCTTCCCGCTGTCTGTCCCTATGTATGCTTAGATCTTTAAAACTACGCTACGGATTTTGATGCGGTTTTTTTAAATAAATATAGTAATTCAAGAGGAAGGTTTATATGTATAATACATGCATAATGTTGTAGAGAAACACTGTCAATTTTAGAGGTTTCTAATCGCATTAGACATTCTGTGGTATATTTAGTATCAGCATTGCACCCGTGCGAAGCTGGGGCGGGTCGCTATTCTAATATAATCATCAATATACACATTCTACACTACACCTTTGTAAATACAGAAGGTTGGTGTGCGGCACAGGTACATTCTTTTCAGAGCACGGATATTTTGAGCTTGTAGCTACATACGTTACATACGGTGTTACTGTTGGCAGCAGACGTCACTTCCATGTTCTCACAGTTTTTAAACATTAACACTCAGATCAGATCATTACACCCACTTGCAAGCAACCAAGCATCACAAGCAAGCATCAATCTTGTCGTGGGTACCTATTTACTTTAGTCTATGGATAGGTATGATGTATGTGGTCGGTTGGATGGAGTTAAGTTCCTAGGAAGATACCTACATTAATGATATCGAGAAACACGCGCAGGCGCGTCTTCTGGGTGTTTTCTGGGTTTATTGATGAGTCTGTAAATTAATTATGATTCCTTGTAAACGGAGGTAATTACCCTTATGGGTAAAAAACATGATCAATAAAACTTAACAACAAACAAAGAAAATGAATTGAAATGAATATAAATGTCACATAAATTACAAAGTCTGGTCAATGAGAATTAAGTAAATCAGTAGGTACCTAATTGCATTAGGTACTTTATCATGGTGTCAATATAAGTACCTACCTTCATTTGTTACTAGTGGCTCTGTGAGCTGTAGACTTCGCAAATATAACTTTTTTTACGTTCTCATTTTTAAAAATATCCAAAAACTGAATCGACAAAAAAAAACCATATAAGTAGCAGGTTCTGCTCACAAAATTTCACGAGAATCGGTTGAGAAATGCGACCTGTAGAGGAGAACATCCGGACAGACGCCGCCCGGACGCCGTTCGGACACCGTCGCATCGTTCGGACAGACATAGGAAAGCATTTTTGCCTAAGCTGAAACGGAGACACTCGCTCGGTCAATTTAAGAGCCCTTCTATCTCTTTCATTACCATCTTCCTGTATTTATCCCACTAAGTGTACTACGGTTTTTTCCCTTTACTCTCTCCTATCCATTATTTCCCGCGAGCAAAAACATTAACGGTCCCTTTAGACAAACTGTTTATAAAAACCTCTTTCCCTGTTTTCTAGTAGAAAACCAACTAGTAGTAGAAGCCAGATCCAAGAGGCGAGCGCGTCTGCGGGTCGTCGACCTCCTTTGTTCCTAGCATTCCCGGAGCGGAACAATCAGTTTTGTTATGGGTACCTAACCTACCCAGTCCTTGAATGAGCACGAGGTAGACCACACGGTGATGAATGAGGGGGATTGGAAAATCTTAATTATGTCGGAATCTGTCTACTCCGGTTTTTTCTTTTATAAATTTTTAGTTTAGATTATACGTAATAGGATTAATTTGGCTTGCAAAAAGCGTTAGTTGCTTCATTACCTTGGTCATGTTTTTATAGACGAACCGCCACTTCCTACCTCAAATGATTTTATGTTTTAGAAATAGGAGTAGACTAAAAACTGCTATGTCATGTTCCCACTCATTTCAATAAATACAGTTTTGAGATCCACTTTATCTCACATTTTACCTACAGCTTATACAGCTGTAGAAGGATACACTTTTCTGCTTTTGACAATGTACAATCTTCGACTCTTGTGGGTCTTTAAGTATCTACTTATATACTTACCAAAATTATCAAAGAGTTCTGCTTGAAAAGGAGGATTGACATCTTTGTTTTACCATGATTAGTTGACCCGATTCCAATGAGCCGTGATCAGATGACTGAGCGCCATTGAGCAACGCCTATTCAAATCATGAATGGATCCAAATATCAATGTGCCATTTCACTTATGCAATGACTGTTGTGTTGACACATGCTTTAACTGAACTTACGTCTACTTGTACTTTAAAGCTACGTGGGCCACACAAGTTACAACTTATGAATTTTCAATGTTCTATGAAGCCCACACCGAAGTTAATGAGCTACCCAAAACGGCTACAACGACTGTAGCTAGGCGGGACTCATTTGTAAATGGTATAAACCCATCCAATCCCACCCAATAAATATTGGTGGACAACACCATCTAGCCCCAAACTAAGCAAAGTTTGTTTATGGTGACCAGATAACTGGTAGAATGCTTATATATTTTTAAATACATACTTATGATACCTAATAAAACCCAGGCACAAAATAAATATCTATGTTCATCACACAAATTGTCCTAGAGGGAATTGAACCCACAAGAAGCGCAGAAGCCAGAGCTACTGGCAACTGAGCTGATATGAAAGGTAACCGACCGCACATAACATCTAGGTACCTATTTAATAGACCTAAGAATCTTATATTACCTCAAGCAAAGAACGTAACTGCGTAAGATCAAAAAAGTTAAAATAAAAAGAATTGTAAACCCAATCTGAGCTTTAGCGACAGAAAAATCTTGTCCAATATTCAAAACAGGTAAGTCTTAGTATGTTAAGCAACAGATAAAATGACTTAGATTATGATAAAATGTAAGGCGGAACAGGAATACGGCGCATAGAAACTGTAGTTTAAAACAACAATGTTGCATGTGAGGTCTCTAATATACTTACATGTTTCGGGTACCGCGTCTAAGAAAAATAATCCCTATATTAAGAGTTATAAGGTTCATTAAAACGTAGTGGTATCTCGTCCCACGATGGGTGTGGATGGAATATCTATGAATGTTTAAAGACAACTGTGTAATTAACTGTAACATGATTGTGCTTTGCATTTTATTTTAACGAGAGTTTAATGCTTTTTGTGAACACGGGTTTTGTATTACCGAGGGGTCAAATAAAAAAGTACATAATTTTGAACAAAAAAAAACTTCAAACAGGAAACTAAAAAGTAAAAAAGGCTTAAATAGTAGTGCTTTAAAATAATTAATGAAAAAAAATTATCAAGCGCTAGTGCGCTTGTTAATTTTTTTTCGCCACTACTATTTTCGAAGATTCCCCTAGATTTTTCTGGGATGCCATCATCAGATCCTGGTTTCCTTACCATGGTAGGTACCACCCTTGGGATATCTCCTTCATATACGACGAAGATATCCGCGAACACACATAAAAAAATATTATATATAGGTACGGTCGCTACGAATTGAGAAACCTTTTTATGAAGTCGGTTAAAAACTTAGCCTATATCAATGTTTATACGTAGGTATCTAAATGATTACAAACACCACCAGCTAGCCACAAAGATTGTGTTATTTCTGAAAAACAATCCGATTCCTTACTTTCAAATTACGTGCCTGAGAGGCAGTTTCAGGTTACACAACCGTTGGTCCATTGTTCATAGCTTTAAAATCCGGCAGAAAGTTTAAAAGTTAAAAATGAGCCTTTGAGTTGAATATTCAAGAGATGGAGTGAATGGTTACAATGTGGAACCGTCACGCTGAACCGGAACGAAGATTTGCTTTTCAGAAGCATTTGCTCCTAACTGTACCTTAACTTAACCAATTTCATATGCCCAAGCAAAGGACATGTTTTTAAAAATACAGTAACAGTCATTGAACTCCACTTGGGTCTGAACTTCTGATATAGACGGCAAGTACTTAAGTGATGGTACACACTTCACAATGCTATTGTCTCGTTTATCCAACTATTCTTAAGTAAGACAGACGTATTAAAAGGAACAAAGATAAGTTGATTATTTTACCTTTCAGATAAACATCAAAATATTTGGGTTGAATTCTTTCGTACCTATATCTTTGATCAAGTATTTTGATAATACCTAACTTATGGATATTAATATTTCTGTGTAGGTACTTGTGTATACCTACTCGTCTTATTTCATTACAGTTTCAATCTACAAACGACTATTACCTGCCGCAAACAACCTATTAAAGCATAATATAAAGGCAAATTCCAGCACAGCCTGCGGTAATGTAGGTACTCGTATGTATTAAAAATCTAAGAGCATAGATTACTCACAAACACTCCGTGCAGTGCAAAAATTGTATCGCATGCATATAATAAAATTACTGTAATGCATGGAACAGGTATGTCAAGGCATTTTACAGAAAAGACAGGGCACTGTGATAATGAGCTCAATTCTGTTGTTTCCCCAAACTAACAAAAATTACGTAAAATACTACCGATCTTATTTTGTTTTTACTGGAAACGGGATATTTACCATGATATATGAGTTTTTCTGCTTCCGGATATTTCGGCACAGTTGCATTGCATGCGACATTTTCACGAGATAAACTCATTATATCATGGTAAATATCCCGTTTTGAGTGAAAATTATGTTCAAAACCATTAAAGTAAAATAAATAAAAACTGCCGGACAATATATAATATTCTTTCAGTCAGTTCAGTAAAAGCTATGCTAGTTTGGGGCTAGATGATTTTGTGTTGATTGTCCATCAAATGTTTTTTTATTTTATACTTTATAGGTATGCTCTAGTATTTTGTAATACGCTTTGCCAAAACTTGCAGCCAATTGAAAAAGCAACCAGCTACTGTAGCGGCCATGACACGCGGCGCCGCATCCTGTTTTCCCATGAGATGATAATGAATTTTTAGGGTTTCGAAGTTCAACAAGGAACCCTATCTATAGTTTCGCTGTGTCTGACTGTCGGTCTGTCGGAGCTTTAGCAGACTATTCGTTTTCTATCATTTTTTTTTATAGTCATGTGAATTGCTTGGTAATACGTATTTATGACCCCTACAAAGTAGGTAATGAAATAAACATAAAAAAAAACTTTTAGGGGTTATTTCCCCATATGTATGGTTTTTTTCTTTCACTACCCAATTGTTTGAAAGGTCAGGAAGTTTCTAGAACCTAAAGTTTTTTTAAACTTACGCGATCAGTACACATTATTATAAATACTTACGGGTAATACCCGTAAGTATTTATAATAATTTCTAGAACCTGTTTTTGATAACCTGTCTTTTGATACAGATATTCGATAAATATTAAGCTTTAAAGCCGTATTTTTTAATAGGTGGCAGTGTCCGTAATGACTAAACCGCTGTTCAGGGCTACATGAAACATTTTCAAAATTGTAGCATATATACTAAAATTATAAGGAAAGTTATAACAGCTACTAAGGCTCTAGATTATGAGTAACAGCTTAATTTGTACACCTTAAAACAATTAATGAAAGCACCATACTAAACTCTCAAGTGTTGAATTGGATTGGGACTTGTGCCTGTGGGGCGATTATGGAACATTGTTACTAATAGCTTTCAGTTACTATTGATGAATTGGAATTACGGTTCGCTGCGATTTCTATCGGCTTCTATCGCTAGTTACAATGTGAAGTTGGTGTCAAACTATAACTCGACCAATTTACAAAGTACGATTGTGGTAGGAAACGTGTTTAGCGTACTAAGCATTTAAATACATCTTACATGATTGATTGAAACAATGCCTATTGCTAATCGAAATTGATTGACATTGATGCTGATTGCAATCGAAACTGATAGAAATTGATTGTATCAAGAGTTCCATAATTGCCCTACTGACCACTGGATGACCAGTGGTCAGGTCCCAAACCAATTCAACAGCTTCCGAAGTCAATAAGGATAAGAATGATCTTATCCTTATTGACTTCGGAAGCCACCACTGTGCGTGGTCACATGCGTTTGCCAATTTATTAACATTCGTCATACAGTAGTCATGACTGCGGCCATACAACAATGATTATGAATTGCATAAGCTAGAGCCTCGTGATGTGAGCTTCCTTGGAATTTCCGGCCTTACAATCGTGGGATAAACTTTAATTTATATTTTAGTGAAAGTGCAGTTTGAGCCGTAAAATTGACACTGCGCTAAAAATTACAGATTGTAATGTGTTAATTTGGCATAAACGGAATCTTTAATTGATTACGGCCTTAATAGGCTGCGAGCCAATTGTGTACAGTTTTATTTAATTAACTAAATGCTTTACACAATAAATCAGTGTTTTAAAAAAAAAAAAAAATATTCATTTATTTGTTTGTAAACAGAGATGTACATTTATACCTATAATTTGGCTTATTCGTATAGTAGGTAAGTAATTTATAGTACCAAACAGTTTTATCAACATACTCGTAACTAGCCATAGAGCATGGTAATCGTAGTACTTGTAGTCATGGTACTTGTAGTGGCCCCGCTTTACGATCCTAAGTTCGCGGGTCCAAAAAATATACCTATGTGCGTTTACCAGTATTATTAACGAAAATAATGTGAGGAAACCGGTATGTCGTAGAACCTAAAAAGACATGTGCCAATATCATTTCCCGTGACGTGCAGATAAAGAGCGTGGTGATGTCGGCACGTCGAATATTCAACACCGCCGACAACTGCCACCACGACCACCTGAACGCCTTAGCCCCCCTGCACGTGCGCCCGCAGCTCCTGGGCGCACCTAACTCCGCAGACGCGGATTCAAGAAGCGCACAAACCCCATGAAGGCCAACACAAACGCCAATATAACAGCGTACCGTTGCAGAACACGAGACCCACTGACTCAAGAGGGCAGTCGCCCCTGCGAGTTAAAGCTAGGGTAATGACAAAGATGTCGAGGCCCTTACCTAAACCCAAGAAGGGAAGGTTTAGATGACCAGAGTATTAAACATGTGCCAAGTGCACGAAAAAAGCCTCTGAGGCGCACTTTAATCCTTTCACCACACTGGTTAGATATCGAGTGACATGATAAAAAGACTAGCCATTTTGCAAACGTTTTATAGTTTTGATTCCAGGACAATTGTAACTATTTAGTCATCGGAAGTTAGTAGGTATTAGTTGAAGTGAAAATACTTCAGATAACTTTTAAATAGAAGTGAATGGATAAGATAATCAAGTTCGTTAAATTGAAAGTGTGACCTTGAGTAAGTTTGCGCGAAACTGATCTGTTTTCAACCTTCAGCGTGTGGTCGAGTAATAACATTGGGCTATGAATAATAATAGTTTTAATAACTGGTTGGCCAATGTTACACATATATTATAACTAGTTTTAGAAATGGCACAGCAAGCAAGGTACATTCATGAAATGGACAAAATTTTGAGCTCTGTCTCTGTGCCCTGTGCTCTGTCAGCTCTGTTGGTACCTAGTAGCTCTGCCTTCTGCGCTGTAGGTTGAGGGTTCGATTCCCTCCCAGGATAGACATTTGTGTGAAGAATATAGGTTTTTGTTCTGTGTCTGGGTGTTGTATGTAAGTATGTATTTAAAAATATATAGGTATTCTATCAGTCATCTAGTCACCATAATACAACTTTGCTTTGTTTGGGACTAGATGGTGTTGTGTGCATTGTCCACCAATATTTATTATTTATTATTATTATTATTTACAAACGGCCTTACGCCTCTCGACTTGAACACTGCTTATAAGGTTCGCCCTGTCACTATTTGTCGTAAACGTAATTATCTTATATAGATACGTTTTAAAAACTAAAAAGAAACTAGACTTCATTGAATATAAAAAAAACTGAATTGAGAACCTCTTCCTTTTTTGAAGACGGTTAAAAAAGTTTTTTTTTGCTTTTTAGTTCTTTATTATTTTTCGAAATTCGTAAATACGACTGAAAGTCACGGAAGGAAAATAAGAAATTTCGTTTACTTGACTGACATATTTTTTCCAGCTATTTTGATTTAAAAAAAAAACTAAATACCAAACCGATTTTGATGAAATTTCTAAGCGACTAATTGGAAAGTATATCCTTTCACGTAATATTTTTTAAATCGGGTTATAAATGACGGAGTTATGAGATAACAAACATAAAAAAATATATTATATATCTAACCAAATTGATAACCTCATCGATTTTTGAAGTCGATTAAAAAGAGATGACACCATTATAAAAGTGAATAACATTGGCAGAAGTTAAGAGACTTACACGTAGAGGGAAGCATTTAGATGGAATTTTATATTACACTTAGGAAATAAACAAAGAGAATAAAGAGATTATTTCTAAAGATTACAATTCCTTGTAGACAACTTTAGGTGAGGGAAATGTTTTAGCAGGCTTGTATTTAATGGTTTGTGTAAATTTACAATAACACAGTGTACTTAACTAAAAGTGATAATTTTTATTATTTTATTATCGGGTCTGGGTGTTTCTATGTATAATATGTATGTATTAAAACAAAAGTATATAAGTAGTATATCAGTCATGCGGTACCCATAACACAAGCTCTGCTTACTTTGGGGCCAGATGATGCTGTGTGAAATGTCTGGGATTATTTATTATTATGATTGTGTACTAAATTAAACTTGACATGTTAGTAGGTACTTACACGGAAATAATTCATTGCAATAGGAAGGCAAAGTTTAAGTAATTACTTAGTAAACAATTAGAACACTGAATATAAACGATTATTAAAAAAACATTTCAGTCAGATACTCGTGAAGAAATAACTTAAGAATGTTAGGCAAACACAGGAAGCTGTTAATTTAACTGAAATCGAGGAAGATCTTGCAATTATGACTTACTTCCGCTCGTGGCTTCGCTTGTACAGCATGTACCTACCTGGATACAAAGTTAATGAGTGACGGACTAACTAACTTTAATATTTAGAGAGAATAGACAAAATAGTTTCCTATCCTGCTCGTAGTAACCGTAAGCCGATTACGAGTTATTAAACAGTTTGTCCATCGAGGTGAGTCGCTCAAAATCAGCTGATTTAGACAATTTAGATTTAGAGCCTCGGTTAATTTATGTTTGCATAATGCTGTCTATTTACTAAAATGGAGTACTTATCTAGAATTCGTAGAAATAATTTTCTATTATTTCTACGATTTTACTATTTCCCTATTTTCGCTAAAAATAGGCTGATTTAGAGCGATTTAGACCTCCATTGAGGTGAATCGCTATTCAGCTCAATGGAGGAACTGTAAATATATAGGTACCTACTCTCAATTCGCTTACTTATAGGGACTATTGATTTCGCCTAAATCCGTTCATCCGAGCGAGCGGTTTGATCCTGGAATCAGAAGTAAAAATAAATTTTTTTACACTCTGTCGTGGTCACGGGATGATTCCCGTGACCACGACAGAGTGTAAAAAAATAGAAAAAAAAATAAAAAAAAAAAAAGAGTGTAAACCTGTCGAAACGTCGGGAAAAATAGGTAAATAAACGCGATAAATACCCGTAAGTATTTATAATAATCAGAAGTAAAATTCAAAGTTATTCAAACTTGATGTATTTATGTGGGTTCGACAATATTAAATAATACCTACTCCACCTTAGAAATATACAACATTATGCATACCTACTTTAGGTTGTTGTAAGTACTTGTATCTTGTGTGCGAGCGAGTTAAGTTTTGGTCCACAAAGTAAAACAGGTAAAATGACTCATGTCTTTCTAAATATTTAAGATAGCAGGTAACAATGGGGTGCACTTTACTTAACACAACAGGACAAATAATTGCATTAGTATGACCACTTTGTGAACAGTTCCTGACTCTTGCTTAAATAGCTTTAGATTAAAATGGTATTACTTAACTGCGTTATACACCTACAATACTAATATTTACTTATGCTAGTAAAAAGGTTTTTGCTATGTTACCTATTGACCACTTTTCCTGCGACATTATTAAAATTTTGGTAGTGTTGTATCGCTTTGCCTATCGGTTTATTTAAACCTAGAAAATATAGGTTTACACTAAATTCAATCCTAGATAATTTTTCGTAAGTATGTATTTGAAATTAATCTTTTATGTATCGATATAAAGGTGCTTACCCACCGTCCACCTCCCTGAGACCATCTGGATCAACCGTTGAAATTTTTTTTTAAAACGACTCACCTCTCAGATTAAACTTGAAGTTATTTTGTGTTAGAGTATAGAAAACAGCGAGCAAAGCGAGCGTGCCGCGGCAGCGGCCGCTTAAGCGCCAGAAGAATATAGTTCGTCTAATGTAGATCTGTCCAGTTGCTAAACTGTAACCTAAATAACCTCTATGCACTTCAAATCTGAAGAGTTTTGATAACAAGGTGGCCCGTGGCCACTAAATATTTCCCAAGGATCACCTAGGTGAACAAAGGAAAGCCGTTGTAAAAAAAAACTTTCAATGGTTCACCCAGATGGTCTCTGAGAGGTGGACGGTGGGTAAGCACTTCCTTAAATATATAAAAATCTATTGACGCGCGTTTTTCTCGCTAAAACTAAAAATGGCTTGACCGATTTGATTTTTTTTTTATGTTTTATTTGTCTCTATGCTTAGGTGGTTTACCATTTAATCAATTTTAGTTATAGTCCATTAAAATGTTACATTTTTTAGGCCTTAGTGTGCATTTGTCAGAGGACGCAATTTTATTTTTTTAATGTGTAGGGGGGGTCAGTAGAAGCTTAAGTTCAAGTTTGTGGGGTCGGCACCCTTGTCCCCCGGCCGCCATCTTGGAAAAGGGGGTGCAAAGGGTTTTCGCGCTGTATCTCGTAAACTAGTTACCTTACAGAAAATTTAATCAAACATAAAATGTAGCAAATTAAATTTCCTACAATTTTATTTCTATTACTTTTTATCGTCAAGTGACCAACAAAAAAGTTATAAACAAAAATAAATGAAAATTTTGTTTGTTTGTTCTAGGTTTTACAGCGCTCCAAACTTAAACGGATTCTCGAATGCTCATAGGGATGCAATAAAAACTAAAAATTAGGCTTACTTTTCTATCTATATTTTTTTTATTCATACAATTTATTATGATCTTAACATTCCTATGCTATTATTGAACTATGTTTGACCCTTTTACCCACCACCTATGAGGTATAACATGGGCAAAGTCAAATTTATAAAAATTTAATGCATTTTTTAATGCATTTTTTGTCACTGTCTTAGCAAATCGTTTGTATCGCAGAGTGTCTAGAGTATCGTCTTTATTTCCGCCATATAAAAAGACGAAAAAACGTTCGCCAACAACACTGAGTAACGATGACTCGACTTTCTCACTCATAAATAATTTAGTTCCACTTGCTAACTCTGGATGCTTCTGCAAAATTTTTATAAATTTGACTTTGCCCATGTTATACCTCATAGGTGGTGGGTAAAAGGGTCAAACATAGTTCAATAATAGCATAGGAATGTTAAGATCATAATAAATTGTATGAATAAAAAAAATATAGATAGAAAAGTAAGCCTAATTTTTAGTTTTTATTGCATCCCTATGAGCATTCGAGAATCCGTTTAAGTTTGGAGCGCTGTAAAACCTAGAACAAACAAACAAAATTTTCATTTATTTTTGTTTATAACTTTTTTGTTGGTCACTTGACGATAAAAAGTAATAGAAATAAAATTGTAGGAAATTTAATTTGCTACATTTTATGTTTGATTAAATTTTCTGTAAGGTAACTAGTTTACGAGATACAGCGCGAAAACCCTTTGCACCCCCTTTTCCAAGATGGCGGCCGGGGGACAAGGGTGCCGACCCCACAAACTTGAACTTAAGCTTCTACTGACCCCCCCTACACATTAAAAAAATAAAATTGCGTCCTCTGACAAATGCATACCCAAATGTAACTTTTCAATGGACTATTAGTACGAAGTTCACAGGGTCTAGTATACATAAAACTAGAACTTGGTATTCGGTTAAAAATGAATAGGTATATCAATATAAATAATCGCGTATTATTATAGTATAATCCTTAATACTTACAAAGATGAATAACTTTACAAAGTATTGTCACGTTGATTTCATGCCTACTGACGAAGAATTTTAGGTAAGTTAAGTACCTACTTTAGCATCGCATTAGCAATTCATAATGGATCTTTATGTGTTCGGTCGGACCAGTTGGAATTTTATTAAAATTCAAGGACTCTGCAAATATGCGGGAGCTTTGGTTGATAACTAACATTATGAGCTGTGGCTGGCTGTTGCTGCCCAACAATCAGAATACCCTCGTGCTGTACGAAGGTTTGCTAAGCACCAATGCTGGCAAATTACTATAAAGGAACAAACCTTCGAAATGCTGCTTAAGTTAAGTACAACAGTTGTGTTGACTTAGTGCTGGTTAATAAATTATTTAAGGATATGTTAAGTTTATGTATAATCCATACTAATATACCCCTCAACCTAGAAACGTCTCTCAAGTACTGTCAAAAGTTCTTCTTTTCTTCTTATAATGGCATCTGTCTTGTAAACAATTGTCCATACTTGTGCTACGAAGTCACAATTTATTGATTAAGATAATGCTCTTGAATGTTTTAATATATTGGGTGTGGTATTAATAAATAAACTAGCTGTCCCGTTCGCGACTTCGTCCGCACTTTTAAAAAGAAAAAAAAAACAATTGTAAAACTAAACCATTATCGAATCCACTTAAACACT
This sequence comes from Lampropteryx suffumata, assembly GCA_948098915.1. Classification (NCBI taxonomy): domain Eukaryota; kingdom Metazoa; phylum Arthropoda; class Insecta; order Lepidoptera; family Geometridae; genus Lampropteryx; species Lampropteryx suffumata. The sequence goes on along the minus strand of OX402545.1, from coordinate 16,724,517 downwards.
ACAAAAAATAACATTTAAATCGGTCCAGCCGTTTAGGAGTTTAATTACAAACACACGCACAAAAGATTTATATATAAATAAATATCGAAATAATACTCCGAATAGAGGTGGTATCAGGTATATCCACAAAAAATCTATGTTTATAAGTACATAAGTACTCGTACATTCGACTGTTTAAAAAATTGTACCTACCTATCTATTTAACTTACTTACTTGTGATTGTAACAAAGCAATTGACGATACCTAGAATTACAACAAAGTTTTTAATTAACTCGTTTGTTAGATAATTAACATTACTAAATACACTCTTTGGCAAGGCTCGTCAAATATTGATTGAAATCATTGCAAATGCTAATTTTATGGGTCAAACAAATGAAGTGAGCTTGCTGAATGACGTCACGGTTCAGTAGCCAATATTGCATAAGCATATCCAACCGCAGACTGCGACATCAAGGACCTAACAGTCGATGCTGTTAGGTCACCTTGGTATTGCGGGTTTAGCTAAATTAGGAAGTTAATTAACTACTTTGTATACATTCTGTATTCTAACTAAATAAATAAATATTGGTGGATAATGCATCTGTAAAATCATTACGCCTCATATATCCATCATTATAATACTGACTGCCCGATACTAAATTTAATAATTTATGTTTTAATTTATAAATTATACTTAGCTAGACACTGACATTAGAACATAGGTACATATAGAAGCATCTCGATCATTAACATTGAGGTCTTTATCCTAAAACAAAGTCTACTTCGAGGCTCATTATGTAATTCCATGGATTAGGATTATTTCAACAAATCGCTTATTTCACAGAGGCTCAAAGCTTCAAGGACGGATCGAATCGAAAATAACTTAAATGTAGAAGCGGAAATACGGGTTGTGACTAATTCTAAAGACACGGTTCAAAAATTTGACTGATTCATCAACGGAGTCTATCTGTTGCCAACCTGATTGCTAAACTTTAAAAAAAGCTTTCAAATGCATTTTGTATACCTACTATAATTTTAACAAAAAAAACGATTGCGAACAATTTAAGTAATAGGTAATAATAATAAATAAATAATGCTGAATTTTATACACAGCATCATCTAGCCCCAAAGTAAGCAGAGCTTGTGTTATTGGAACCACATGACTGATATACTACTTCAATTTATTTTTTGTAAATGCATACATATTGCATACCACAAACATTTGTCCCACGGCGGGAATCGAATCCGCAACCTGCATCGTCAAACAATTATAAAACAAAGTTCAATGATGGTCATGCATGATAGTGCAGTTTGATTGCTTCATTAAGCCCAAGTATAATAAAAAAAACATGTGCTTAGTTACTTAGTTAGCGAGCGGCCATTGATCGTAATGCAAAGATCGTGGTTTGAAGGGAGCTACCTACATTCAAGGACTTGACTCCGAAAGGAAACACGTTATAAAGACATGTTAAGATTAAAAATCAACAACGCAATTTAAGCGATCGAAATGTGGTTATCTCCGTTCAATTAGCTATGCGATGGATGTTTACTTAGCAATAATGTAGTCGTGATCATGATAACAAAATGTGTAAAGTCAATTAAACTATTTTGGTTTTAAATAACTACAGATATTTTCATTGCAGAAGTTTTCTACCTGTGTCCTATGCAAAAGGCTAAAATTACGTCTGTAGTGAATTATACAGGGTGTCCTGGAACTAGTATGTTATCCTGAGGGGGGACATTTCTCGACACTTGGGAGAACAACAAATGTTCTACAAATTATATGAATTCAATAATTTTCATTAAAGAAATATGCAGCAAAGTTTGCTTTAAAATTGGTAGAAGTATGTATCCATGCCTACCTATCTTAGTATACCAATAAATTTGTACTTACACAAACTTATTTAGGCAGGTAACGTGCTTGGAAACACTGTAAACTAACGAGGGTTGTCAATATTAATAATTGAAATAAACCTAAAAGTTTATGTATGGTAATTTGAAAAAAGGAATTAAAAAAAAAATCACCCCCATACCTGTTTATTTACATGGTCAGAATCACCTCGTTTAGGCTTAAAATACTAGTTCCGGGACACCCTGTATAATGAAATATACTATGACAAATGTTGGGCGACAGTGAAAGAAAAGTAGCAGTTGTACTGACCGCACATAAAAGAAATGCAAATTGCAAATTGCAATAGTGCAATAAGGGCAGGGCAATGATATTATAAAACCTCATTGGGGCAGGGATGCTTATTATGATTGCTATACTCACTATTGCTATTTAAATAATTTGATTAACCAATGTGAGGATTTATATGTGACCCCTACGTAGGCTACGTAGGGGTCACAATAAATCAATTCAGCCTACGCTTTAGAGGGACAAACGGTGAGATAAATATCTCGTTAATGCGTTCAGCCCTTGAGTCTTTGTAGGGAACTTTGGTAGTTATGTACTTTTTTCTAATAAAGGGTTTCGAAGTTCAGTTTTAACATCAAAACCATAGACCAATATCATAGTTCAGAATAGTAATTCGCACTCACCTCATAAACTTCCTGTGTTCATTCACCGGCACGAAGTATTCGTCGTACGGGTTGCTTGCGTTCATGTCCACCGACGTGTCCTTCTTCGTTCCATTCTTCGGCGTCAAGTTAATCAGCTCCAAATTCACTGCTTCTAGCTTGGTGTCTCCGTTTGGCTTGTGTCCGTTTTGTTGGGTTCCGTTTGTGGCGGGTCCGTTGGAGGTGAAGGACTCGTTGTGGTTGGGGTCGGACTCGTCATCGTGCTGGTAGGCTCGGTTGTCGAAAGCAGCGGGAGATGGCGGGGAGGGCGGACGGATCTGCGGCCGCATCGGCTCCCGAGGTGACGCCGATCTGCTGTGGGTTTCCATTATTTTTGGGGCGGACTGACATCTGTGAACAAGGAAGAGTATGGTCAATGTCAATTATAAGTTCACATTTATAAATTTTGTTCGCTGGAGCAAAAGTAGACTTTTAGGTTCATCATAATCCCTACTATTTTGTCTGTAAGATATTTATGTAAGATAATATTTATTTTCGAAAGAATTCTGTCATTATATTAGTTGTTTTATAGTTATACAAGCTGCTACCCGCGGCTTCTGATACGTATGTAGATACTACATAAAAAGTAGGTAGGTACCTAACTTATGTTCGTCCCCAAGACACAATCCATCGGCTTTCCAAATTTCATCGAGATCCGTTCAGGCGTTTAGCGGTGAAAATGTAACATAAAGACAGATGCACTTTCGAATTTATATATTAGCATGGATTAGGTACCTATATATCATGTTCGTAGACTGTTCTTTTAGGATTCAAGAATGTGATTTCTTAAGTCATGATTTCCAGTGGCAAATAACAATGGAATAGGTAGACCAATATACTGTTTAGATAAAAAATTGATGGACACGGTATAGTTTTCCAAGTTTCTAACTCAATTAGTCAACCCTGACAACATTTCTTTCATCTTTCAGACAATACTTTAACTCACTGCCGACAACAGACACAAAAACGAATTTCGATTGTTGTCCAATCCGTTGTTATAGACATTTACCTAGTCGATGTAAATGCAAAATTAAGTGTTGGCATGCGAAAAATTGGTAATATTTGGACGGTTGGTGACTTTGTTTTTCAACATTACTACAAATATCTATGTAAAGTACAATGAAGCATGTATCTTGCTACGATTTCTGCTGAAAATATTTTGAAACTGATTTACGAAACTGACAAATGTTGCAAAATGTTATGAAGGTTGAAGTTTTTTTAATACTTGCAAGGCTTATCTACTTATATGAGTAATCCACATTATTTATTTTTTATAAGTACCCAAGTAGTGGGGAAACGTTGCAATAAACTAATATTAAGTTAGTTGCTAAAACAAATAAATTGATTAGATTAGTTGGATTAGTCTCATCAATTGATTAGATTAGTATTTATTTAGTATTTTTTATTTATTATTTATAACAACGTAGTAATAAGGATTCCAAGAGTTCAAATATTCTACTTTTATTTAAGTATATAATATCTATCTAATACCTTGTATATATGTATAAATATAATCTGAATCTCGGAAACGGCTCCATTTATTTATCAGTCATTTTATCCGTGTTTTATATCGAGCATAGCTCGGTCATCCAGTTACTTTTAGTTAACTAAGCAATGGGCGAAAGATTAGTGATAAAATCTCTTATTCACTAACTACTAAGTAAGTACTATTTAGAAAGTATCTACATTTTTGAAACATCAACATAATCTACGGCTCAAATTTATTTAGAACTAGAAAGACATTATGAACCGTTCACACTAGTTAAAATTTAAAAAAATAATTAAACTCAAAACATTCATCAAAATTTGAATAAAAATCCAAACTCGAAAATAATTAATTTATCACTCTAAATAAAATGTTAAACATATACCGCTTTACTTATAAACGGTTCTTAACTTCTGTCAAAAGACTCAATTTCATTTTTTATAATAGTGACATCCCTTACAAAGAGTGAGAGGGCGTATCTTATGCAGTGTTTAGGCAGAGTTCAACTTGAGAGGCGTTTAGAAGATCGTTTATACAAAACATAAATAAAGTAATAATGTAGTTACTGATTTATTTCGCTTACGGACAGACGAAGTCCTAAGGACCTTTATCCATTCGACCGCGAACAAATCTAAGTCAAAAAGAGTGTCTCTCAATTTTTTAGGTGAGTGATTCATTAAGTTTGCAATTCAAAACATCGCTTCAGAAGCAATCGCATTGTTTTGGTCACAATTCTAAACAGTAAACAGGCTCATGCACACATAATTCATTTGTATATCTACATATTTGTGTGAGCAAGATTGTATGCACGTTGTTGGTTTTATAGAACCGTCCTTAATCCCAATAGTGCCGATGTGACGAGGCGAGCAACCTTTTACTACCAGTACTTGTATTTACGAGTACCTACCTATATACTCGTAATAAAAGTAGGTACTTACCAAACGTATGTATGATCATTGACACAGGGTCAAAGTATTCAGAGGTCGATTAAGAATAAAGTTTGTCGTGAATTTTATAAAACAACTACCGACCCGCCCCGGCTTCGCACGGGTGCAATGCTGATACTAATTATACTACATAATGGTTATCCGTAAGAGATTGACATATATCATCGCGGACTTTTTTGTAAACCTTTTTAAGGTGTACAATACTTAATATAAATGTACATATAAATATAGTACATTTTTTGATCTATCTCGTAGGATGCCAGCGTTTGCAATGTAAGCGCATAAAAATAGTTTATTTACGACACCACATTAGAAACCTCTAAAATTATCAGTGTTTCTCTACTATATTATGCATGTATTATACATATAAACCTTCCTCTTAAATTACTCTATCTATTAAAAAAACCGCATCAAAATCCGTTGCGTAGTTTTAAAGATCTAAGCATACCTACATAGGGACAGATAGACAGCGGGAAGTGATTTTGTTTTATACTATGTAGTGAAACAGGTAGGTATTATCAGTAGATACTCGTACATAGGTGTCGAGTATGTACTTTTTTGCAAGGGTAAAGCGACTTTATCTCGATTTCTAACTCTAGTTATATAAGAATCTTTGTCCTGACTAACTGATTCATATATAAACAACGACTGTCTAAATCGCTTGACGTAGGGACTTGAAATTTGGATGTGAATGTTCAAAGTTCAATCGAGTTCGACTTTTAATACACTCACTTATTAATTGAATACGTCACACTTCAAATTTAGCATATATATTCTTCAATTTATTTGGTAAAAATCTATGATGAGAATTTTCAAAACTAGACCTGAAACGGGGTGTTGAAATTGGTATGGGAGCTTTCTAACGCGTCGTACTTTTTGTTTTTAACATCTTTGGAAAAAGTCTAAGATGAAATCTGCCCCTGAAACGAAATAAATTGATTTTCCAAGGATTTTCCGCAGTTTCAATCAGCACCAAATTACTTACATATCATCTGAAATTAGCGAACACACGTAATGTAAGTAAATTTAAGATATGTAATTTCAAAATTATGCTCTAATTCAGAATTTGTTGCAAACAAAATAAGATTGTTCGTATTTTACGATATTTTTATTCGGGCAACGAAACAACAGGATCAAAGCCACTGACTCCTATGTATAAGAAAGAAAACAGTTAACTGTTAAGAAATTAAAGCATTTCATAATACATAATGACAGTTATCAAAATAAAAAAGTTAAATAAGTATTCGATAAACTAGAATCTAAGGTAATGTTTGCAGTCATGACTTCGACGAGAACGTAACCTTTAGTTGGGATTCCACTCAGAAATGTTGCAACTGTGGAAAGCGTGCATCATGATTCTATTCATGGGCTATTTTATTTTAATATTTATAAAAATACCTCTTTATTACTAAAACTTTAACGAGGGTTTGGCAGTTCAAGTAAAAGCCTTTTAGTACCATTTTCAATTATATTATCTATTGCGCCATTTTTTCTGACATGTCGCGATAAAACCTTCGGTAACTTTCTTGAAATGTTTCGTCAAAAACATTGCGAAACCACATTAGGTGCAATACAATTGAACTAAAATTAACTAAAAGGCACAGCCCACGCCTGTGCGCGTTTGTTAACTTTAACATTGTTTAAATCCTGGGATTCACGAGCGGCTCGCTTCGCTCACCTGATAACGAATTAACTTTTACCTTGTCCTATTCTTCTTGATCGGGGAGGCCACCACTAGAGACCGCGTGTAATAGTACCGGGCATGAGCGGACCTAGGCGTGCGCGGCGCCTTTCGATACCGGTCATACCTAACTAAGTTCCCCCCTCCTGTCATCTTGACACTAACAACCTCACAACGAGAATGAACACATCTCTTCGACTTTATCAAAACACACTGAAAAGGATTTTGTTTCTTTGTTTGCGATTGCAATTGTAAAGTTGAATTTTATTTTTTTGTCACTGGGAAAACTATTTTTTCTTTTTGTTGAAAGAAATAAAGTCTGGTAATCAGACTGTCCCAAGCAAGAAACTGCCGCGGGATGGCAAAAGGCGCATTCAGGTGACAAATGAAACAATCACGTAAACAATAATATTGTTTTCTTCGCATGCACGGGATGATGTGTTTTGATAGCAAACTGCGCGGTTGACAGGCAGCTCTTTTTACGTTGAAGTAAGACGGATGGATGGACGGATATAGAGTTTTCCAATGGATATTCCCTTTGTGTTGAGACTTACATGAATATCAAATCTCAATATTTTATTCGTAGGTACCAAACCCAATCATAGAGAGTCAAATAATAACATAATTTTACTCAGTTTATTCTATTTCAGAACTATTTGGTGACTACACCAGAGATTGAAAAGTATTATAAATGAATACCGAAATATCCACCCTGTATTTGTTATTTGTATGAATGACTTCACGCTGAAAGAATACTGGTTAACAATAAATGGTCATTCAAAGAATGATGACGGTCGAACAGTTTCCCCACAATGTATGTGCAGCAACTACGTAGGTAATTCGCCATTATCTATTGTTGGTTAGGTTCATCATGTTTTCATATCTATTATTTGCCATCTATACGTTAAATAATAAATGCTGCCCTAAAAACGTAAGCATTTTAGCCCAAAGTTTGTTAGTCCAAGCCTGTTGACTCAACATAAGCATGACCCGAAATGTTATATCCCGGGATACCTATCACGGAGAGAAGTGACGAAGCTCATAACAAAATCTAGTAGGTGAATACTATTTCTAACTTTCCAAGAACACCCAGTTAGGTATACCTAACTGAGTTAGCTAATTATACCTAGCTCTATAGCAAATCTAGTATTTCACAAAAGTTTGCGCTTGCAACAAAACACCTAAACGAATCAAACTCCAAGGCTTCATGTTTCGTTCATGTTTCGTGATTTCAATAATATGGCACGATCCTTGTAAACTTTAAAAGTGTTGAAATAAAAGCTATATTTTATTGGGAAATTGGTAATAGACAGTGAGATGAGTGAGACAGACAGTCAGATCATAGTGATAATGAAGATAGCAACACATACATTTATATTGATAGGTATTGTAAGTATATTTTGTTAGGAGATAAAATGCATAGACATTCAAACTTCATTCAAATTATCAATCCCTATTATGAACGGTTAGGTATTCACGAGGTTTGCCTGGGAAACAGAAATAAGTTAACAATGCTTTGACAACAGTTTGATTGCTATACTTACGAGTACCTACATATACTGCAAAAATAAGGTTCACTTTTGTTACCCTCTGAGTAAGTAAAAACCTACTAAAAACCTTTCTCATTGTATTCAGTAAAAACCGTTTGATATTTCAAGGTAGCCCATCAGTTTAAAAACAACGCAAGCACATGAATGTTTGTGATCTATGCCTCTACATTGTGTGTGCTCATTGAACCGCCTCACCTAACCGCCGCGATTGTTCCTACGTAGGTACCTGTAGTGAAAGGTAGCAGAGGTCACTCGTCTGAAGATGAACGTACCCTCTCGCTGGTTTTGTTTTTGCCAATTTGTGCACTAATGGCCGTCTCAGCTCTCTGTATCCAGTCACTCATGTTTTTGTTGAGATTGGAACTTTGTATCTTGAGTCTTGGTGATCAGTAGATGCTAGGTTTACCTAATCGTGCCAGTAGTTTCACATTCGTCTACGAATGCGAATGTGTTGCCTCAACTATTTTGCACTTGGTTGCGAAAAAGAAACGATCAAAGACTACTTTAGTAGTGACATCAGGCAGGTTTTTTGTTCAAGGATATAGGAAAAAGTGGTAAAACTGTCGAGTAATAAATATTTATATTATAACCAATCACAATCAAGGAAGCTTCTTATCGTATGACTGGTTATTTCTAACCTGGGCGGTAAAAGAATTAATGTGCGTCTCAGAGGTTCCTTTCGTCCACTTGATATATGTATGTATGTATTTGGAAATTTTAGGTTCTACGACCGATGTGCTGGATTCCTCAAGATGTGTTCCTTCGCTTCGAATTTTATAAGCATGTACAGTACGTAATGTATTTGTATCGAGGCATTGAATATAGAAGGTGAACGAAGTACCTACTCTTAGGAAGTAATCAACAAACAAACCTGATTCAAGTACTTCTTGATCATGAATGTGTCAATTTTAAAATATAGCAGGAAAGCCTTATTGAATCGGCCTAGCAATATAATTGCTTTACGAATGGAAGGCGCTTTGTAAGCGAATCTATTTTATCTTGCAATATTATTAATAAATTATAAATTGTATCTACATATACTAGTTGAATAATAATTGCACTAGCAGGTGAGAGCAAACGTTTTAAACGCGGAATACGTGCAGGTAATATTTTGCTATCTTTTGATAATGGAATATTTTTGTATTATGCATTTCTCGAACAATTATTTTTCATTAGTAGAATTTTATATGACAATACTGCAAGCCTGAACTAATGCTGGAGATAGAACTGATCAATGCTGCTGAAATTAATTTGGCAAGATAGATAACTGATTTAGGCGTGACTTTGCGGAAATCCATTACTTACAAAACACTGAATAGATGGACAAATACTTAGTATTATTTCGTGTCTAACTCATAACACAAAACACATTAGATTGGCGAAATAGTACTAAATATTTCTCTATCTATTCAATATTTTTTAGTTTGGTTAGTTGGAACTCTTCAGCAAGGGTTTGTCCGTCTCGAAACTCTGTGAGATAACATGTCATACATGCGCATTGCATATTACCATGTGTTTGATGCATAGGTACGAGCCACGCATTTTAATCTGATCTTGCAGTCGTTGTAGGTAACGTGACCACATTATTAGCGTATCGCTTTGGCGTACTTCCCTTACAACAAACTGAAAAGAAATCAACAAAGAAGGATTGAAAGGAAATCGGACGCTAAAGGATAATCTGTATAAGAACTTCGGTTTCATTGGCAAGGTTGATAGGTTTCGAATTTATTACCAAAAGCAGGAAAACCCTGAGAAACTGGCGGGAAATTACCAAATGTACATGCTAGGAATTGATTCATCTACCGTATGGTTTATTTCTGAAGTAGTTCCTTGAAAGGAGCCTTTGAGTGCACATGATTCTTTCACTACACTCTGGTTTGAAAACAAGTGAAGTATTTGCTTGAAAGGTAAAGTATGAATGCAGAGGTTGTAATAAAATAGATTGACTCTGTTTAAAATAAATAAAATTGATGAACAATGAACACAATTCCATCTAACCCTGAACTACACTAGTTAGAATAGCATGTATTATGATGACCCGATGACTGATATAATACTTTTAAATGCTGTATATATATTATAGAATACCTGAATACCTTTAAATACACACGATACTTTACAACACCCAGACACAGAAGAAACCTATTTTCATCACACAAATGTTTGTCCTGGGAGGAAAATCGCACCATAAACAATCAATGTTCTTTCGTTTGTCTCATTCAAGGTTTCGATTTCACGTGGCAGAGTTATCAATCCACCTCATGAAGATAAATTGTCAGTTAAATCACAGGTACTGCCAGCACACACGCTTGTAATTCCTCGCGTGTCTCTTCAAGGCCGGAAGGTCCACATTAACATAGCCTCGGGTAGGTAAACATACAAATTACTTAAAGTAGATAAAGTTCTATCAAAGATTCAGGAGATGTTCAATGTAGGAGTATGCAACTCGTATGCAATTCCGATCATGACGGGTTGTGAAATGTTTTGGCATCTGTATACGCTGCAGACAATCGTTGTTAGTGGTGCTGCTCTTTGATATACCTAAATCTAGAGTACGAAAGTTTTGTTCAATATATATTGTTTTAATATAAAATCCTAAAGCAAGTACCCTAATACCCAGAATATTCTATTCTAGATTTCTAGCTGACATAGTAAAATCTGGTTGGGGACGATAGTCTTGAAATAATAATTTATTTTACATTACTGACGACATCTGTGGGTTCGTTTCCGCAGGGAACATTTTTGTATGATTTGCAAATATTTGTCTCGGGTCTGCATATGTGTTTTTGTATGTATAATATGAAAAAGATAATAAGTATATAAATAGTACATCTGTCATGTTTACATTTACATCCGCTCTGCTTACTTTACTTTACTATGATGCTGTGTGAAATGTCGGGTATTTATAACTTACTTAATTCCATACACTCAAGTTCATTGAAGTTAATATGCGCATTTATTAACTGAGTTTGTGAATTACCCAAAATAACTACTAGATATAGACATCGGTAGACTAGTAAGTAGAAACTCGTTACTACAGTTTTTGTGAACAAATGAACAAACTTCGTCGTGGACTTTCCGGCAATGCGGCGCGGTGGTGGCGGCGCTTATCTTGATGTTTATTAACGGTTAGTCGGTTACCATGGAAAATGCTGCTTCTATTGAAGTTTAATTCACTAGCCTAGGTTGCGTGTACACCAGTTCATCTAAAGTACTAGGCTATGAAGTATTTAGCGACCTCGGTGGCGGACACGCAAAAGGTTGCGGGTTCGCCGCGGGACAAATGATTTTTATGATCTGCAAGTATTTGTCTCGGGTCTGGGTGATGCATTATTTATTATTATTGATTTATCCGTCTAATAAACGTCATTTAAACGAGAAATTCTTGTATATACATACATATTTATAATACATAAAATACATATATATAATTTGAACCTCTGAAACGGCTCCAACGATTTTCACGAAATTTAGTATGCAGGGGGTTTGGGGGGCGATAAATCGATTTAGCTAGGTTTCATTTTTAGAAAACGTCGTTTTATGCGTGTTTTATACCGAGCAAAGCTCTGTCATCCAGGTACTTTATATTTATTTGTGACGACGACGACGAAGGTCTAAATGGCGCCTGTAGGTATTTGAGCCGAACCTTACAGCGCGGATTCATTCACAATGTGCGTTAGAACTAAAAATCACTTGTCTACGCTAGTCTTTAGTATAGGGAGCGTGTGCGTGGGACCACTCTACGTAGGTATAATAATTGTTTTCACGCTTCAAATGTACCTACCTAAAGCCCACACTGTTAGGTGCAGATTAGAATACTGGAATACTGCGCATGAGGAGTTGTGAATTCATTTAGTATAAGTGGTCATTTGTAAAATTATAACGCTAGTGCATAATTGTATTGTACCTACACTTTGTGGGTGTGATGTTGGTATTTAAGTATTTAGTTGCCGATGCATTTAATAAGATACCAAGTATATGTACTACATAAATAATTGCAATGTATTAGATTATTAGTACTGTTTTTCCCCGTCTATATAATTTATGCAATACAAGGTAAGGATCAAAATTATTTCACGGCGTTTGGTAGAAACATCGCGTGATCCAGGAGCTGGCTCCTATCTGGCCCAGCGTATTAGCATTGCCATTCAACGTGCAATGACTTGGGGACGCTGCCCTTTGACAGTGACCTGAATCAGTCGAGCTATAGATTGTTTTGAGAGATCCTTAGATAGCTCACAAGTATTTTATAATCACTACATAGTATAAAACAAGTCGCTTCCCGCTGTCTGTCTGTCCCTATGTATGCTTAGATCTTTAAAACTATTTTTTAACTTTTTTAATAGATAGTGATTCAAGAGGAAGGTTTATATGTATAATACATGCATAATATATTAGAGAAACACTGAACATTTAAGAGGTTTCTAATGTGATGTCGTAAATAAACACATATTTTTGCGCTTACATTACAAACGCGGGCTGAACCCTACGAGATAGATCAAAATAATGTACTACAGTATTGTATAGCTTAAAAAGGTCTACAAAAAAGTCCGCGATGGTATATGTCTATCGAAGCAAAACAAATAGGTATATAATTTACACTACTCATGTAAGTAAGCATAACATAAGAGGAGGTGAAATCAAAAATGCTGTCTTTCTTCTTTCTTTCCTACTTCTTTATGTGGAAAAGTAAGTACCTACATACATAATGCCTTCAATAAATGGCTGGTGTGAGGTTTCCTACGACCGAGTTTGGTTTCTGTACTGGTACTTTATATGTACATTTATACTTTATGTGACAACTTTATACCTTACAAACTACAAGCTATTTCATTTAAATATTTAGATCGTTGTATTTGTACCGCCAATCACAAAACCACTTGAAGGAATGTTCTAGTGTTAGTCAATCCGCCCTCGCAAGCCTTCGTGACTCGTGACACCGGCCGACCTCGTTGCGACTTTGAATCAGCGCCCGTGCCAATCCAAATTGTACCAAGAAGGCGATTAAGTCACAGTGTTAAGTTAACTATTTTATATACTCGCAAAATATTTGAATAATCATAATATTCACTGTCCAGGTGGAGCTATTTCTCGACTGTTCGTTGCTGGTTTGAAGTTGAAAACTATAAGATTGAGACGATGATGACTCGTTGTAAGAACATCTCTATAATAATTAATTTTTAATATTTAAATAGATACTTTATGCATCAAAACGTATGCGTGTTCAAACAACCACAATTTTTTTTTCAAACTTAAATTTTTTATTGATTTTAGTTCCAAATTCACAACTAGATGTCGCTGCTAAAGTTGTACCAATCCTAGAACGCGCTATTGTTGCGTTTTGCGATTTGATGGTAGTTTCTTGCATGGTTATTAAACGTTGGACCGACAGGTGGGTTCCGAGTAGTCACACCATCGTGTCGACTGCGGCAGAGGAACCCCGAAGTTAAATAGTTTTTGATAGGCTCTGTCTAGGGAGCTAAGAAATAAAATTATTTTTATTTAGTACATAATCATTTCAATACAAGTAGTTTCAAGTTTTTTTGCTTCAAGTTTTTTGAAAGAATGTCATACTAAATACGATAGATTTTTAATTATAAAAGAATACAAAAAATAATATGTAACAGACACGATGAGTCAAGCCAAGTTTTATCCTTACATTACAGTACCAAACCAATACTTTCTTTCTTTTCTTATCCGACCATTCAATCACGCTTAAATTATGATTGAACCGCAATTGTTTTGGCACCGAAAATGATTGATGATGATCATCACTTAGACAGAAATGGGCTGTTTCGGATGTACCAACTGTAAAATGCTCAGTGTCAGTGACCATTGTATAGTAAGACAGTACTACGGATAGTAAATATGATTTATTCTGGATAATTTGTTCTGGAAGGTTTTTAGGGTGCTTTTTCTAGTAAAGCTTCTGGATTACCTAGTTCCCGTGGGCAATTGCTCTTCACCTATCGAACGTATCGTTTTTATGGACTACAGTAATATTTTGCAAAGCTTTGAGAATCATTATGTATGCATATTGATAACTGGTATTGCTTATGATTCCATAATATACTGCATAATCATTTCCTTCTATGTTTCTTTGTTTGAAGGCTGATTGGAATGGATTGGAATGTCAAGTCTATTTAAATCTTAAAATGGTAATAAGGTCACAATTGAGTGAGTTTTTAACAACTATGTCATTGGATTAGCTTAGGAATTGAGGAAGTTATTGAATCCATTATATTATGTCACGAAGCTCTAATATGCATAGCGTGGTTAAAAAAGTGACATATAAAGAAAAAATCTCTTGTACCATATCTTGTATGAAAATGTATGTTATCTATATCTATAAAAGGCGATGTATGTATGTATGTATGTTCCCTATAGACTCCGAAACGGCTGAACCGATTTCGATGACCTTTTTAGGAAGTCTTCTGATTGGCCTAGCGGATGATCCTGTGAAATTTAGTAGCGATCGAATCAAAAGAACTTTTTTGCTTTGGTTGGATCAATCAAATTTGGTATGGATATAGATTATAATCTTAGGAACGGACTAGGACTACTTTTTATGTATGTACTATGCGTGCGAAGGAGCAGAAGCTAGTATTAGATATTTTTGGACACTCCTGTTGCAAGGACTTTAGTTCTTCTGTTTGGATTCTTCTTTGGATAAAACACAGTCGACGTCGGGTGGCAACTCAGCACCCATTGCATCCAACACCCTGACTAAAGATTAAAAGTCTCATGTATCTCAATTTGCCTACGTAACATAGCATTGCAAGCATTATTGCTTGGCCTTAAAAGAGAAGCTTAACCTGACTGGCATTTAGTCGTCATTGGAGTCGGTACTTCCCAAAACTCTACCATTAATATCAGTAGGTACTAAACCAAGTATGCCCGCATACTGAGTATAGTTTCCGAACGTTTACAAAAAACGCAATTTCTTACAAAAAAATGTGTAGGGTACATATAATGTACCTACGGTAGGTACAAATTTGTCAGCGCGCAAGAATTTGGGCGCGACTTGCATTCTTGCATTCTCTTGCGTGTCACAATAGGAAGGTTGTCTTGAATACATTGATATTGTTGGGTGGTAATTGAGATGACAGGTATGCATAACTTTAAGACGGGCTGTTCTATGGTGGGTATGAAGATGGTAGGTACCTACGCAAGAACTGGGGGTTGATGCTTGATGTAACTTTTCGGAGAAATCGAAAAGTACTTAGGCTTAGGTACTTGTTCTATTATTGGTAAAAAACATACTGATTTTTATTCTTTTACATAACAATGTTTAACGTTTGGAAAGTCCATTGGAAACAAAGTAGTATACTTGATATATTTTGTAGGTTTTATAGAATCCAAACCCTGCTCTAGTAGTAAAGTTTCTTAAACTTCTTAATTTCAAAATAAAAAAAAATAAAAAAACTTTACTGCCACTCGAAAGTTTTTTTACTCGTACGATATCATTCTCCTTATAAAACTATTTTATTAGATTTAATGGTTCCTTTTCCAATGACCAGACGACGTAATCAATACATTCTTGTGATCAATTGTTGTTTCTCTAAATATTGCTCGATTTTTCCAATTAGACGTGCTACTGCAAACAATATTATAGTTCACTTAGAAAACTCGGTATTTCTTTTACATGGAGTCCCTCAAACTATTATCATGGATAATGGTTCTCAATTTCAATCTCATGAGTTTCAAAGATTTCTTAATAAATACAAAGTACCTTTTATTTTCTATTCTCCTCGATATTGTCCTCAGGTTAATCCTACTGAAAGATATAACAAAACTATTATAACTGCCTTAGCACCATTAGTCGGTGAAAACCATAGGTCTTGGGATACTCATCTCCCAAAAATACAGTTTGCTTTAAACAGTTCTATTAATGCTACAACTGGATTCTCCCCTTCTTTTCTTGTTTTTGGTCGTGAAACTATACCTTGCGGTTCACTCTACACTACTTGTACCAACCTTGATGAAATTACTTTTCTACCTCGAGACATTTACGCCACAAATATTGGATTATTGTCATCTATCTTTGATAAAGTGCAGGTTGCACTATACACTGCACATACGAAGAACGCTGCACACTATAACTTAAGACACACCTTTAAAGATTTTAATGTCGGAGATACAGTTTGGCGCCCAACTAAATTCGACCCTCTTAAACCTCTTCTAAATCCTAAAACTTAACTTTTCTCCTAGTTTTCTTACTTGATCTTTCGACTTTTATTTGGCTGTAGTTATCTTAACCTCATCTCTTATCTTATTTTAGCTATACTTAATATTTACTTTAACCGTATCTCTTTATTATCTTTAGTCTTAATAAAATCATTGACATATTTTAAACTCTATCACCACTCAACATTTGATTATATACTTCTACACTACATATCTTAACACATTACGCGAACGATTATTTTTATCGTTGTCTTACGTTTCGTGCGTTCGTTTTGTTAGACTTGTTGGTTTCGAGTCTCGTTTTTTTTTGTAGTTCTTGTTGTTTTACCCTTAACGTTTCGCCCTTAAGCGAAGTTTATTTATTTAATCTTAATCTTAAGAGTTCATTTTGGCGTACTTTCGCAAAATTTGAACCTTTTAAAACTTTAAACTTAAACTTTATTCTTATTTTAACACGAACGTGGCTTACTCATATGTGTGGACCTCTCCGGTTAGTGTAACTCTAACATCTTTTAAAAAAAAGCCAAATGAAAGAAACATAACATAAACATTTAAACTAACTGAACTATAAAATATTAAAGTTTTTTTTTTACTGAGTGTATTTATAATAAAATATAATATTTATCTGATTATAATTTTCTTATTTTACTTAAAAAAACAGATAGTTTCTCTCGATTTCTATTTAAATTTCTAAAATAATTGCAGCTTACAATCCTTTTTTTTATATAGAAAGGAATTGTAACGCTACAGTAGTGAGTCATATTGAATTCAAAATGACCAGATACCTGTTTATGGTCAGACAGGATTTTCCAAAGTACCTATAATAACCAAGAGATGAATAATCAGGAAAAGTGATTGTTTATGACAGAAAAGGACAAAGACCATTTTTTAATCGTTTTTTTACTAACACTATTTGTAAGCCAACGGTCTTTGGTATAATATGTGAAATAAGAAACTGGATCAAAAATGACGACTTTTAAACCTACGTCGACGTTTTTCAAGCAAACATCGTCGTGTCTATCGATAAACTGATTAAGAAATTTCCTATTTAAAGGTTTTAACTTTGTAGGGGCCGTTTATACCTGCATAGCATGGTGCATATGCATAGCTGCATACCACTACCGTTCAAATATTCATTACGATACTGCTAGATACTGCTGCTGCGAGCTAGACCTACTAATTAGAGGTCTACTCCGAGACACTGACAGTCAGTCCGACAGAATGACATTTTGAAACTGTAAGGGTTCCTTATTGGACTTCGGCACCCTTGAAACCCTTCGTGACATCATATCCGTGAATAACCCCATTTGCAAAACATAAAAAGATCAAGGTAGATTATTGAAAGAGTGAAACGAAGAAAGTATCTTCTTTTGCGTAAAATAAATAAGTGAATGTAAATTGTTTTTTTACGACACATAACTACGTCCTGATATCTGATACATAAGAAAGTAACATAATTATTTCGATGGAAGGTAAAATTGCTTCGTAAGTACCGTTTCTTGCAAATGTAGAAGAAATACGCGTCGATTACTTGTGATAACGAAAATAAGTTCACCGAAACTTAGAGTAGAGGCCAGAGATTCAAAACATTTTATTAATATAGTATTTTCTGGCCTGTCAGCTTAGTTGGTAGTAACTCTGCTGTAGGTTGAGAACTCGATTCCTTCTCAGGACAAACATTTAAGTGATGAACATAGGTCTTTGTTCTGTGTCTGTGTGTTATAAAGTATCATAAGTATGTGTTTAAAAGTAAATAAGTATTATACCAGTCATCTGGTCACCATTATACAAACTAGGCTTAGCTTAGGACTAGACTAGATGGTGTTCTGTGCATTGTACACCAGGTCTATTTATTTATCTTTATATATGTAGTTAGTTTAGTATTTAATGGTATCACAGCTCCGAAAATAAGTACTAGAGCATATAAATAAATATTGGTGGATAATGCACACAACACCATCTAGCCTCTTACTAGTATAGCTTATATTTTGGTGACCAGGTGTCTGATAGAATACTTATATATTTTTAGTTTTCATGATACTTTATAACATACTTTATACAGAACTAAAATCGATGTTCATCACACAAATGAGAGGAAATTCAACCCCTGGGGAGTTCAGTCCTGGGGAGGAAATTCAACCCCCAACCTACAATGCAGAAGGCAGAGCTACTACCGAATAAAATATACTCACCGTAAAATTATATTTTGGCTAAAAGACTAGCTCGTGCACTAGTCCATTTATCTGTAGTAAGTACCAATAAGTATTTTGTCTAGTGATAATTGAATAACGAGAGGCACAAGCTTGGCCAAGGCATCTAGACTTGCGCACACGCACACGACGCGACGATGGCACCGTTACTTCCGGCGCAACCGGATGTGTTGATCGGTTATTGGTCTTAACCCGTAACGTAACCAATCGTAATAATTGCGATAAAATTATTCGTACTTAACTGGCACGCGTAACCACCTTTACGAATGAATGCAAGCGGTTATTTGCATTCACTGGTATTTATGGTGCGTTCACACTAGTCGAGTAACTTGGCAGAGTAGCTTTACTTGCTGTTTGTGATAAAATACTTAGTATTGACAAATAATCAGTGCGTCTGCTAGTGTTTAAAACGATTAGTATCTAAGTAAAAAATTATCGAACATGGAGTTCACAAGTAGTTTATGATGTGCATGATCCGCTGGGAGATTATTGACCGAGCGAAGAGAGTATCTCCGTTTCAGCTAAGGCAGAAATGCTTTCGTATGTCAGTCTGTTCCGCCAGTGTCTGTCCGGATGTTCTTATAGTTTTATTGTCGGTTCAGTTTTTTTAAATTTTTCAAAATGACAGATATATGGGGCTTGAAAACGTAAAAAAAGTTATATTTCAGTCCACTAGTGTAAAAGGAGCAGTAATAATAACGTAACCGTAATATCTGCAAAATCAATCTCAAATTGATTTTGTTAAAAAAAATAAAAAAAACTATTGTTACGGAAGCTACCCGTTGTCTATTACTCACTCGTCGCGTGAAAATACGCTTGTAGTATAGATATTAGTGTACAAAAAGCGTGTTTGACATCAGTGATTGCGCAACTTACGCCTAGTTGTCGCGAAATACATAATCTAGGGACTGGACAATGTTTATTGAACACTAAATTGTGAATTCACCATCACCAGCTACGTATATTGAAGGAGCACATTTCTTGTACATCTGTTAATTATGTATTTGCTAATGTACTTATTTTTTGTTTGTGATTCAATAAATAGACATTGTGGTAATATACTAGCGCGGCGTTTGTATATACAAAAAATCAACCCCTTTAAAATGCCAGCTGACTATAACGAGTTTACCCTTCCTTCTGTGATGTATATTAGTGAGAATAGACGCTTATCTATAAATAAGAATCATAAAAACGTGCTTACTTTTTCGATAACTTCAGTGCCGAGTTGAACTTTTACATACGAGTTAGTTACTAGCAGATGACAAAACACAAGTGGGTGAAGGCAATCAAAGGCGCGCAAAGGTCTGTAAGATGGAATACCACTCGATTACACAATTTGTTTTGTAAGTAATTGTGTCATATTAACTTATCCGGATTATACTTGACTTTCACATTGGTGAGACGCTTTTAAAATTCATGATTTTATAACAACGCGTACAGTTACCGAAAATATATATACTTATAACAATTTAACAAAAAATAACAATTTAAACTCTCAACGGTTCCCTAAGCGAAACTTAGTTATTTAAAGGTATATTCTTGTCTAGGTATAGCTATAACATTAACTAGAACTTAGGTTCGTTGTGATCTTGTAAATAAGGTGATAATGTAAAATGTATTTTGTAAAATAACGCGAGTTTCTTTTTGGTTCTTCTCGGGCTTAGGTTAGGAGTACTTGCCACCTTAACTCACCTAGTATGTAAAACGTGTCAAAGTGATCCTTGTGATTGTATTGAATAAAGAATCTTTTGACCTTTGACTTTTTATCGACCTCTGTGGCGCAGTGGGAGAAGACCCGCCTGAGACGCAGAAGGTTCGCTTCCCGCCGCAGGACAAATATTTAAACGATCTGCTAATATTGGTCTCGGGTCTGGGTGTTTTTCTATGTACCTATAACATGTATGTATTTACAAAAAAAGTATATTAGTCATCTGGGGACCACAACACTTACTTTGCGGCTAAGTAGATGATGCTGTATAAAATATTTATTTAATTTTCTAAAACGTGCTATCACAGAATATGTACTCCAACTAATCGCATAAAATCCTCCACACAGTTCTGTTGATCTAAGACTGACATTTTATCAACCTGCAACCTGCAAGGGTATGTAATGCTCTTAATTAAATCAGTCTGTTGAAATCGAGAGTGACGTGTGGGTGCCAGACGGCCCTGAGTTACGCCCGCAGATACGAAGACAGCTTGCACACTGCGACAAGGTTATCGACAGAAAAGCTAGCGGTAATTGTAGAGAAAAAGTTCTATTGTGCTTAAACGATGACACTTGCAACGATATTTAAGTTACTACGAGACAGGACATTATTTTGCGACTGGTGTTTTGAACCTAAATTCACCTTCTTCTTCTGTTTTCTTAATGGCCTGTGACATACTAATGTCAATTTTGCCAGTGTCAAGTGTTTATAGTTTATAGTCAGTTTGTTTGTTAGTCTTAGTCGATGGTCAATTGTCAATTCTAGACGTCACGCGGAATGGCGTCTAGAATTTTCTTGGGATTCCTCGTCGTTCAAATCACATTGTACCACAATACACATATAATTCAATTATCCATACCCGTCCTGTAGTCACAATTTATTCATTAAAATTCCGCTAAGATTACTGAATAAAACATGCAAAAAAACGGGTAAAAATATTAAATTAGCAGAGCTATTTATATATATATATATTTATATATATATATTTATATATATTATTTATATTTTACCAATGTCAAGTGTTCAAAGTATGATGTCGCAAAGTCGTATCTTGTCGTTTATCATTTGTTTTTTTATATAAAATGGTTTATTTTCATATAAAATAATTATACGGATTAATTTTGCTCTAATCACAAAGAAACACAAAGCTTTTATTTCAATTATAGACACCCGAATCAATAACTCTAGCTCTATTTAAATAAAAACGCCAAATTTACTAATAAAACCAGAAATAACTCGAAAAAAATAAGTAATATATAAGCGCAATGTATGCTTCGCAAAACGGCCAAAAATAATCCATCAAGTTTGAATGTGTTGTTTTATTATTGTCACAAAGTCGCAGTTGATCCGTCATTTGTAAATTCTAAATGTCATCGCGGAATGAACGTCTAGAATTTTCCTGGATTATCGTCGTACAAATTCCATAGCATCATAAAACACATAATCAATTGTCTACCCTTGCTAAAAAGTTACATTTTATTGATTCAAGTTTCGCTAAGATTACCCAATAAAATAACACGGGAAAAAAATACTAATTTATGAGCTACGTCAATAAAATATCAAACGAAGAAACTATAAATTTGTAGTGATCCTTGTGAATTTAATAAAGTTGATTTGATTTTGAGATTTTAACTTGTTGAAAATGTCATCGACAAGAGGTTCCGGCAACATATTGTAACGTATAAAAGAGATATTCATTTAGTTTCCACCCTATTTCGTAATGAATTAACCCGATCTGTGATCCCTTTTCCAGTAAATGCAGTAAATGAGTCAACATCTTGTTGTAACATATAATGAGATATACATTTAGATAGTTTCCATCCTATTTTGTAATGTCTGTAACCGATCTGTGATCTTTTTTGCAGTAAATAAGTCTCGGGGCTTTAAATTCGACGTACTTACTTATAGCAATCACTTCAAACATTTTCATATTTGGTCAAAGTGTGGTTAGCCTTGCGCGCAATTAATAGGTCCAAGCACCAGTGTCGAAATGGCATACTTTACTGCCTTTTCAGTGCTATTACAAAGCCAGGCCTTAGCCAATGCAACGCAAAAAAACGTAATGTTTATTTGATCATTATGTAAATCTGCAATTACGAGTTTCTAGTGAATAAATTATCATGTGCGGCGTGTGCACAGATTGTGCTGTGTTGACAGGCTCCGTGTTGTGTTGATGCTATGTTTTTATGATTATTATCAAGGTTAATTTAGTTTATTGATATACAAAACGTGAACGCATCATAACCTTATTTTGCAAGGTAGGCATAAAACCACAGTCAAACATGAGAGCATAGAGTAATACTACATGTGAGAAAAACAAACAGTCTACAGAAAAGTCATGTAATCTATGCCGATAATAATGTTTTTTATATAATTTATTTTCTGTTTCGTATTGTTCATTGGCTTTCCTGTAAAATTTTACTGTGAATACTTTATTGGTTATTGCGTTTTATTATTGAAAAATAGTAGTACTGTTTGTTACCTAAATAAAATAATAGATATATTGAGTTGAAATAAAAGATGTTACGATTCACTTGGAGCCCTTTAACGCCCAGAAATATGATAAAACTATAAAAATACTATTTTCATTATTGTTTGCACACAAAAATTGCTTCAGCCTTGTAATAATGATCCAAACTCAATGCCGTGTGCTAACGACATAGAATATCCTGCATTTAAGATCATTAAGGCAATTATTTGCAATAATCAAATATTTAAACCGTCATAAAATTTATTTGATGTTTGAAAGGAACAATTTTATTCTTATATCATTAGGTGAGTACTTATTCTTTGCATAATAATAAGTTCTTGTGCATTAGGTTCCAAATATAATTATCCTAAATAGGTACCTACTTACCTAGTCTCGAATAAGTAGTAGAACGTGGAAATAGAAGTATTTGGAACATCAGAAAAAATCTTATCGATGTAGTTGGTGTTACTAATGAATCAGTCGGAGGTACCGTTTTATTGAAAGTCAATTGCCAAACATGCCTAACCTTTGCAAATAAATAACCATCTATAAGTGTAACGGTCAGTGAACTCTTCATCAGTTCAGACGCCAACGCTAACCGGACAGTTACAGTCATACAAAGCCTCTACTATTTACTACACCAACGGGTTTTCTTCGCCGTGCAGGCTTCACACAATCACTAAATGAGACAATCAATTTGCTCTCTTATACTCAACTTGACAAAGTGCAAATTTAATCGCAGGATTATGCAAGCTATGCGAAGCTCGGGTTTGCATTGTTCATGTGTGATTGTACCTATTGAAGCTTCTTGTTTTCAGTTACTTTCTAAAAATGGTCGTGTGAAGTTACATGATATTATCAGCAGGAAGCAGAAACAGTTATAATACCTATAACATGGTAGGTTACTTTAGCCACAACTACGGAGTGGGTGTCAACAAATGTATAAGAAATCTTTGTAAGATGGTTAACGGGTAAATATCCGAAGCTGTTGATTTTGAGACGCGTATTTGATCAGCAAATACAATGTTTATCGGAAAATTCCACCCGGAACCGTACTTCTTACACCGTCATCAGGTTCTCTTAGGATTCTTTTGCGTGGATTAGTTTACGTTCATAAGGACCAGTCAAAACTATTTTGAAGTGATAACTTCTTATGGACTGGTAAACGCTTCTTTACGCAACGCGTTACGGCGCCAGTCTGTCTGGCTTCCCTTTCTCTCACGCATATGGCAGCGGTAGGCAGGCTCCTCCTCTCTCACTGTAACCTACAACGCTAATTAGATTATTTTAAGTTATTACTTCTGTCGTGCGTCCCGAGACGTACTCGTTCTTTTTAATTTTTGATTTCTTAATCTTTCACGATCAGAATAAATATTGTTAGTGTTATGTGTCGTAATGTAAACATTTCGGAATCTGCAGGCTAAATGAGGGTAGCTTCAAAAAACCGCCTTTGCTACACGGCGGCAACTTTCCAGTCAGTCCGCGACCACGTTTGTTGCAACATAACCGAAACGCCGAAATCAAATTTAAAGGTTCTACTGTTACATTTCTAAATGAAAAAGATCACGATAGTCTAATCGTTAGTGAATCAACCAATCGATACATTTGGTTTCATAGTCATTACAATACACTACCCTAACACTCGATGTTCAATACGCACAAGACGCAATGAGACAGAATAATAAAATTATTAATTAACGAAATCAATTATATAAATAGGGCTCTTGCTACGACGAAACAAAGTGCAATTTAGCTCGCAGAAGCGCTTAGCACCTTACATTATATATACCTACATAGTGGTTCTCTTTCTATCGTAACTCTATCTAGCCAGCCGCGGCACGTCTCTACGGATTTGCCCATCAATATGGTCCGATATCGATCACACATCGATGGTAAGCAAACGAAGGCAATAGGAAAGCTGTCTTTTTCGTTAACTACCAGTTTCATTTCCGTCATCGACAAGCTCGTTACATAAAACGACATTTCAATCGTCACCATCGACCGACCGTAGCCCCATTAGTGCATCTTCAATACACAAACATGTATAGAAAGTTCACTTATCGTTACATCATTTGTGAGAGCAAACGGACAAACATTGCGACGGTGTACTGCATTATACAATCAATTTTGGCCGATAATCAAAGATCAGTGGCAACCGGAATGGATGCATGCGTGTCTTGAAATTGGCATAGCCTATTTGGTCACATACACATGCACTGTGGAGGCTTCCGAAGCTAGTAAGGATAAAAATAATAATGACTGGCGGTCAGGTCCCAAAGCAATTCGAAACCATTTAGTTAGCAAATCAAAAAAAACCTGACAAGTGCAAGTCGGACTCGCCCACCGAGTCCGACTACAAATTTGTAGGTATATACAATTAAAATTAAAATGATTAGGTACCTACCTATACTTATAAAAAAAGGAAAAGGTTTTTTTCATTCTTCGTCATAAATCTTAAACTATATATCATAAAAAAATATAGTTTAAGCTTGTGCCAAACTGTTTGTTTATGATTTCATTACAAATGTATAGTTTTCATATTTTTCTCTGTACATGTAATATAAGACGGTATTACTTGCCAAATTTTATAGTTCTAGGTCAACGGGACATACTCTATAAATTTTGATTTTGATTGAGTGTTTCGAAATATACGTTTTTTGCGGCGTAAACGGTCGTATCTTTTTTTACGTTAACTTAGAAGTTTGATTTTTTCACAGCTTCAAGAGACTGTACCTGAGTATATTGTTTTAATTTCAACTTGATACCTCGACGCGTTCTTGAGATAAAGGGTCTTGACAGACAGACAGACAGACGGACGGACAACAAAGTGATCCTAAAATATTAAGTTAGGGTTAAGGGTTCCGTTTTTTCCTTTTGAGGCACGGAACCCTAAAAATGTATGAAGCTTTTTATTAAGGCTTATAAATCAGGCTTTTACGGTTTGTAGGGGCCACTAATACGTATTACCGCTGATTAGGGACGGACAGACAGACAGACTTAGCAAAACAATAATGGTTGCTTGTGGACTTTGAAACCCTAAAGACTACATTCTTTATATTTTTGACAACTATAGTTATATGAATTGGATGAGAACATTATATTGTATAACACACCTATCAAATACCTAATAGCAAGGGTTATTTATAAGTAATAAGCAGCTTTTAGCAACAAACTTGCGTTTTTTAAAATAAACAGGCTGGCGCTACCTACTTACAATTATATACTAACGTTTTGTTTTTATTTCTTCTTTCATCATTCGAAGTTTAAATTGAAAATGCCAGTTATATAATCTAATCAGACTCTTTTGTGCACATAAAAAGTTTTATATCAGTTAATGAATCTGTATCTTTATCTAAACAGCTTACATAGCTTGTTAGAAGCTGATAAAAGAGCAAGCTATAGTTTTTTAAGTAAAACTATGTATCTCCTTACAAATAAAACACCTTTTGTCGTAACATCTATCATTTCTAAATCCTTTTGTACTTACTTACGTAGTTCCGAAGATTATTGCATATTGCGTAGTACCTTTTAGCAAAAGCAATCAAACTTACATTTTAATTACTGAATACTGTGTGGTTATGTTTACTTAGTAAGGCATTAAGAATGGCTTAAGATGGCTCGGAACACTGTTAATGTGTCTTTAATTTCAGTCCTAGATTTGTAATATTTACATAGTCATCGTAACACGTAAGTAAATACTCGGTAGTGGATGGTTACCCAAGAATTTCGACATTGATTTGAGGATCACGAATGAAGTTTTCGATTTCACAAAAATGTTTGCATTGTGGGTGTTTTCAGCGAAATGCGTTAAAGACACGCTCACGATCGTCCTCCAGCGACGACGGTGACTTTGATTTTTGACGGATAGCAATGGTTAGGACATTTAATTTTGTGAAATCAAATGCATCGCATTTAAAAACTTTGTCGACGAACGTTTTAGCTTGTTGCAAATCCGTGTGTATTTTTTTAGTTCCACCTAGAAGCTTATTACGCTTTGCTTCGGATGTTTTGTGTATTTTTTACCTACAAAACATGGTTTCGTACGTTTTTGTACATTTTCATCAGACGGCTCGGTTCGCGAAAGCAGCCGCTGCCATATTCGGCGAGACCACTACTTCAACTTTCTGATGTCCTGGTATCCGAGCGTCGACTTTACCTGACAATCCAGTTTTTATCCAAATACATGATGAAGTTATATTTTGTGCTGTGTTAAGAATGCTGTAGATACGAGTTGTTATGAGATGTTTCAGATTACGTTTTACTCTGATTTATGATTGTAATACCAGCAATCACTTAAATTACTTTCTACATAGACAAACAAAGACACGAGACACTAAACAAGTCTAGAAAATGCGTCTGTCTGAACGCGATAAACTCAAAAATTACCGAACGGATTTTCATGCGGTTTTCATAATGGACGGAGTGATTCAAGAGCAACGTTTAGGTGTATAATTAACCTGTGGGAACCCGGGGTAAGATGCAAGTTAATCTATATAAGTACCTACAGGTTAATGTAAGGTGGACCAGTCACATAAATCTCCAATAAGGTATACCTTGTAGTTGCATAATGTTGTTAGTCAGTACATTCATTGCTCATTATATTTTAACCTCTCTAAATTGTTTGTCTATTTACAGTAGATTTACATCAGAAATGGCATGCTCGAGGTCGTTGCCTGTAGTTTTTGCTCGATGTGCTGTGAACTCTACGTCTTGTCCGATTAGTGCAGCTAAGATTATCTTTTTCAGAAAACACACTTTTATCAGTTCTGCTTTAGGTCTAGGGTCTATTGGTCTCGGGATTTATCAAATGTCAGTTCAATCTGTAATAGTCTTATTTTTCTTCGTTAGTGGCAGGGTGATATAATGATATAAATTTTACCAATGTCCAGTGTTTGGATTGTTTATACAACGTCACAAAGCCGTATGTTTTTTGAATATTTTTTTTATAAATATTGGTGGACGATGTTGCCGTTTGTCATCTGTTAGATGATATAAATAGCGAGAGATAAAAATAGCACAAAACACCAACAAGGTTTGTAATGTAAATGCTACACAATAAAATTGTGACTAATCATATAAAATAATTTTATGAATTCATTTTGCTTGAATCACAAAGAAACAAAAAACTTTTATTCGAATTATGCACATCTGAGTCAATAAGTCTAGTTTAATTTAAATGAAATCACCAAAATAATAATAATATGACTGCGCAATGTTTGTTCTGCGCAATAATATATTCAATGATAGTCTGTCCGGCGAACAAGTTTGAAAACGTCATTCAAATTTAAAATGAATTCTACAGAATCAGGGCTACAGGGCTATTTTTTCATCGAAATAAAAATATATGTCCTTAAGCTATAAATGTTTTTAGCACTCGATAGCAAAGTACCCACTTAAATATTTATTTCAGTTGGTACCTGCTTTACTCGTATGTCATACACACAAGTTTAGTGCTAAAACATTGAAGTAAACCTACTAATACCCCGTTCTGTTAAAATAAATTATTAATAACCTACGTCATACAACTTGCTTAATCGATTGATAATTTTTGTATCGAAACTTTCCATGCAGTCATCATTAACACATACGAACTTTGTTCACATTTATATAAGTTAGATATGTACTAGGTCTTTGCGACCAATGCTGCTTAATTGACCATTATTAATATAAGTTCGTTAATATAAAACCTCAAACCCGTTTTAAGAATATTCAGAGCAATCACAAACGAATAAAATCCAAAAAAATACTTTTACTTTCGCCTCTTTGCACTCAGGCGCATCATTTCGTTTGTCTGTCCATTGTTACCGGTATCGATGCTCTGCAGTGTCTGCAGTGTTGAGAGTATGGTTATGTAAAGGAACAGGTTCTGTTTGGAAGTGGGTCGGCTTGACTCGTTTCAGCTTTCCAGCGGTCTCTGCCCTCACTGAATTGCTTTCAATCCTGATAAACAAGTCAAACTGAATGTTTTCTTAAATTCAAATAAATGCGTCCACCGAATGTTAAATAACTCACGTTGCAATTCTAATTCGTTCCTCATTATGGTACCTGGTTTTCCATTTCCTTCAAATTATCATCGAGGCAAGTGCCAGGTACCACATTAGCAACGAGTCCATATGAATGCCGGCACACCCTTACTTTCCCTCGGACTTGTATGCCCTGCAACTACGGGCGGACCTCACGCATGCGTGACGTCATCAGCCGTGACAAATATAAATTGTGGTCGAGGCTGCAGGCTCTATTGGCTCGTACAAATAGAAGGGTATTCATAATATATGCAGATGTATTTCTACCTATCTACTAAGAAAGTACTTATGCAGGCAGGTAGTAAATTGCGAGTTTGACTCTGGTGAAAAATATCTGTGACATGACCATGGCCTTGGCTACTGTGACAAGGGCATTAATCCAACAGTAATCACATCCGATAGCGGAATAGCCCAATCACGATGACAGCTGACAGTTGACGTTATTTCCTGTCATAGGTAATTCGCGGGAAAACGACAGTTGACAATGGACTACATGTATCTCCTCATGATTGTTTTAAAAACAATCATGTGTACTTACAGCATTCAGCAAAATATATTAAGAATTTTTCAATTTTTTAGAAAGATTTTTTTTGAAATTTTGCAAAAAAAATTTGCACTATTTTATCTATTTCATAATCGGTGATTAGCCTAACCTTTCCGGCAGCTTCCAAATAGATCTGATCGATTCGAAATATGATTTATTGTGACTTTAATGATATTTCAAGAACATTGTAACCTTGCAGCAGCATCACATGGAATCTGCAAGACCCAACTTACAGCAGAAGTATAATGTTTGGGTTCATTGGAAGTCTCAATGATTATGTTATAAATAGATGTTTTTTATGGGTTTCATTATTCTTAATTTTTACTTGTAGAAGATTTTTAAGTCTTTTTAGAAAACATAAAACGTCTTGCAACATAAAACTTACCAAGGCAAAACAGTCGAGTGAGAAATGCGCCGTCCAAATCCGGGACACTACACTGCACTAGTAGTTAGCCGAATGAGTAAACACCAGAAATTAGATTTAGCACGATAAATGGAAACACTGCCTGCTATTCGTGGTCATAGGCTTTACATTTTATATTTGACGGCCAGTATCTGAAACAAACAAATACTTATTATTATTGGTAATATTTTTGTGTCCGGAAAGTAGATACCTATATCTAATATTCATAATATAAATAAATAATCCCGGACGTTTCACACAGCATCATCTGGCCCCAAAGTAAGCAGAGTTTGTGTTATGGGTACCACATGACTGATACACTACTTATTTACTTTTTTTTTTTGTAAATACAACCCGAAACAAATACTTGCAGATCATACAAACATTTGTCCCGCGGCGGGAATCGAACCCGCAACCTTCTGCGTCTCAGCCGGATCTTAGCCCACTGCGCCACAGAGGTCGTCATAGGTAGGTTATAAAATCTAATTTAGATCATCTAGGTATTTTGTAAATGCAGGCTACGATTTTAACTCTTTATGATCGATAATTGATTTAGACGTGACTTTACGGAAATCCATTACAAAATATTGAATAGGTATAAGCAGACAAATATTTAGTACTATGCCACCAATATATTCTATAGAGTTAAATCCAAAAAAAACAGACACGTTTTTCGTACACAGAATAACTCTGCGATGCGAAACACACAACTTTTTACTTCACTACTGCGAGGAAATATTTAAACAGTTTTTTTCATGCAGTCGTCATGCTGGCCAGTGCGATTATTCTAATAATGAGGTTGGCGTTGGCGCACTGACATGAAATAAGTTTTAATGCATTTTCAGTGGATTGGGAGTATATTGAAAGGATTAAATAGAAAGGATCGAATTTTAAAAAGTCTTTCCACGCTAGCGTATAAAATGTTCTTTTCACAAACTATAGGATGCTAACGCATGTTCTTTTGCACGGAGGTTTCGAATGATAAACAGAATCTTACCGAGGTAGTGAGGTGAAAAAGATGTTTGTTATCAAATCTACTACCATAATATAATGAACCTTTTCAATGTGCTTTTCGATTGCCCAAATAATATGAGTAGGTACTCCACGGCATTCATTTGAAGGTTTCCCACACGCTTTTCAATCAAATTATGCCCCAGGGCAAGAAGTTAATATCATCTCTTGAGTTGTTGTTATTATTTAAATAATGTATCGTTTTACATAAAACTTTATTATATTATACGCTATTTTATGTTTATGATATCATACAATGGTGTATACTTATAAATTTGAATGTCATGGATTTAAGAGTAAAGGTACTCGGCCTAAGAAAATAAGACTGTAAAAGTTGAAATGGAGTGAATCCTGAAATTGCGAATGTTTTAGTGGAGAGTGGAGGTAAAGAACCAGTTGCGCTGATCACATCTTGGGCAAAAAATGAGGAATTAGGCATAGGAATTAGAAATCCTAACTATGAATTTTAACTACTTACCTACGTATAAATTTAGCGTTTAGCAATCTTATCAAGAGCACTTGTGATCTGTTGGTAGTGGGCTTCTAATCCCAAGGTCGTGGGTTCGAATCTGGTCGTCCACCAATGGATTTTTATATTCGAAAAATGTATGTGCACTATACCAGTAGGTACTCTCAAGCGGTGAAGGAAAACATCATGAGGAAACCAGCATGTCGTAGAACCTAAAAAGACATGCACCAAGTGCACGAAAGGACCCTCTGAGGCACACTTTAATCCTCTCACCACTCTGGTTCGAAATAACTAGGGAGACGATAAGAAGAAATAAATAATGCCGGACAATTCACACACCATCATATGGAGCCAAAGTAACCAGAGCTTGTGTTACGGATAACACATTACAATTGGTATTTATTTTTAATTTCTTGACTTTGGGAAGAACATGATTGAAATTTTTACCGAAGAATTTTGAAATCGTCATTATTTATCGAAGAATTTTTGAACATTGCATCAATTAGGCAAACCATAACAACGCCATTAACATTGCTTAGTTTACCACTAACTATGATAGTTAAAAAGTAATTTACAAGCGCTTTGACGTAAAAAGTAAAAATCAGAGAAAAAACGTCGAAATATATTTGGGTCAGTTATAGAGGGTCGTACACACGAGCAGGTAACGCACGAGTGCACAGAAAGCTGGTATTGCCACAAATGTGTAGGCAATCAGTTTCGTTGCCGTACTCAATACATGAATTTATTAATTGCTGATGCGTCGTAATAATTATTGTAGTTGCAAATCCTGCATACCAAAATGCATTGCTACAATGTTACGCAGCAAAATCTAATTGTTACGTATTTTTGTCAGAGAGATAATCCATTTTGGTATTGGAGGTATATTAAAACGTTCAATATCGTATATTGAATATAACCTTAGTGGCAAGCAACATTAACATTATATCCTGAAGTAATTAATACAATAGCACACTTCATACACAACACTGTAGGTTAAGCGCACAGTTAATGCGTGCTCCTTCTATATTTCCCATTCTCTTGTTGGCTGACAGTACTAAACTGTTGGAAAATGGTACCATCACTACCACTGCGCGCGCTCGTTGGTCAAATCAAATAGCGTGCGCTTCCCCGGCTTCCGGTTACACGCTTCCCTTTTCATAAAATCACTTCCACAGATTGCATAAATCCGAGAGAAAATATGTTACACATTAAAAATATACTGAAATAGGTATAATACAGAAAATTTACGTTTTGCTATTATTTAACTATGTAGGTATTTATTATAACTAATCAAATTCCACCCGCAAATTAACCGCATGTCATTAGACCGGTCGAAAATATGATTTCGCCGTCGCACACATTTCTTCTATGTAAAACTCAAGGTCACGTACAATCGTTTGTTTTACATAGTTACATCACTATGATATGTTGGTTCTTGTCGAATTCCTCGTAAATGTCAAGCAGTTGGATCGAGTAGGCGTCCTCGTCACAAATTGTTGACCCACTAGCGCCCCGCACCTGAGACTGCCGAAAAAACACTTGGTGCTTACGTAATATTATGCAGTCGTGTCAATTTGAGTGTGGATGCAGCTTAATACGGTACGTGCAAAAATTTATCAATGTTTTTCATCAAAGGTTTTATGAGATCGTGCTGTATCGGTTTTTGACATTATTCTAAATGTGGCGCAAACGCAACGTCAGTCTTGCTTGGAGCGTCGGCGCAGCGCAGCATTTCACTGCACAGCTATACTTTTTCTTGTTAAAACTATACTCGGATTCAAAATTTGAGAGGTTTTTTGTAAACATATTGTTTACCACCGGCTGGTCAGTGACAAATCATCACTGACCAGCCGGTGGTAAACAATATTTTTTTTGGCGTGGATAAAATTTTACTAGTAAAGACTCGCGGCTTCACCTACGGTTATCTTATCATATATCAAATTTACTAACGCCAGCGAGTTGACTCGCGCGTTCGATTCTGTACCTACATTTTATGAAAAATAAAACGAACAAGTAAATTTACAAACATTACCTACCTACATCTACAAATTTTTTTGATAACTTTGTTAACCAAAATCTCTAAAATATATAATAAATATTTGACAGTTTATTTCATCTGGATGAGAAAAACAGTCCAAGCTTAATTTACGTTATACTCAGATATCCCCTTAGTTTACAAAAAATATCATGAATTATGAACCGAAGTACATATATGATTTTTTATATTCTTTAATTACCTCGGGTTCTCAGTGTAATGAAAAAATATGTCAATCTAATAAATCATTTGCGATATATTTATTATAGGGCAGCGGAATCTCAATGAGCCGTTAATATTCACACTCAGCGGAAAACTCGTTTTTCTATGAACCCTCAAGTAGGTATACTTTTGAAACTAGAGGCATTATGAGGGATCAATAAACTGACTATGAACCTGGTTCAATATGTATTCTTATTTATGTAATTTTCAGTCTAGATATATGACTAAGAAGGTCCGGTTCCCGCCGAGAACAAATGTTAATATAATCTAAAGTTTTTTAAACTTACGCGATCAGAACACATTATTATAAATATTAACGGGTATTTATCGCGTTTATTTACCTATTTTTCCCGACGGTTCGACAGGTTTACACTCTGTCGTGGTCACGGGATGACGTCGTCGGGAAAACATCGGGAAAAATAGGTAAATAAATGCGATAAATACCCGTTAATATTTATATTAATATAATTTGCCAATATTTGTTTCGGATCTGGGTGTTTTCCATGTATCCCATGTGTAAGTATTTACAAAAAAAAGTATTTAACACAACACATGGTTCCCTTAACATAAGCTCTGCGCTCTGGGCTAGATGATACTGTGTGCAATGACCGGCATTATTTATTACCTTAATTTGTATGGGGAAGTCTTGCCTACTGTTCATGCACCAAACGGTCAGAGTCCAGTTCAAGAATCGTTCTAGATTAGGTATGATATCAACCTACATTGAATGAACACAACCTCACAATGCTCTGATATAACTCATGACACCCGAAGGTCACAAATGAAAGGTACAGCGTAAGTTAAACGAATGTGCAGGTTCTTTATTGAGCAAGAAATGCTGATTCAGATTCATTAAATACCTACGGACAATGCCAATTGTGTACTTATTCCAAAGATAAACGGAATACCTACCCACCTACTCATTTATGACATACATTCATAACTAAGAATATGTATTGGATATTGGAATTATGTGTATTATGTACTGATTGAAACTCAATGGTAGAATACATCGGGTACATAAATAAGTAGGTACTTAAAACATTTTAATTTAAAATCAGTGAGAGAAAGCGATATATGCTCATCTTCAAAAGAAGCTTAGTTTGACAGCGGAATATAATCTCTCTTCTCTCATTTTGAGTTGACTATTAATAATAAAAAGATGTAGCATTATATTATTTAAAATATATTATTTTACAGTTGCCTTTACATATTTAACCGTCTTCATCAAAAAGAAGGAGGTTCTCAATTCGTCGGAATCTTTTTTTATTTTGTTTGTTT
Organism: Lampropteryx suffumata; assembly: GCA_948098915.1. Taxonomy (NCBI): domain Eukaryota; kingdom Metazoa; phylum Arthropoda; class Insecta; order Lepidoptera; family Geometridae; genus Lampropteryx; species Lampropteryx suffumata. Next base: position 16,689,751 of record OX402545.1, on the reverse strand, counting down.
AATTTTTAATTTTGTTTTTGAATGTATGTTCACCGATTACTCGAAAACGCCTGAGCCGATTTGAAAAATTATTTTTTTGTTTGAAAGGGTATACTTCACAGGTGGACCCATTTAAATTTCAAGTCTCAACATCGAGTAATTTAGGTGGCTGTGTTGTCCTGTTGTCTGTAAAGTCAGGACTTGCGCTCTTATATTCGATTCTCCCTAGCATGATTCCAAACAAAACAGTATATACATTTATTCTACATCCAGGACAAAGTCGAAGACAACCAGTTTGCGACACCCTTCTGTCGAGGCGCGATGCGAGCGTTGATAATTAAAACTATTAGCACTTTTCTCAACTCAGGAGCTGCTCAAACTGTCTTGTGAAACCCGCAAAATGAACAAACACATAATGCCATTGTGAGGTCATATTTTAAGGGTAATTCTGGGGTAACTACATGAAATATCCGTAGCTTCATGGGAGGTCGTTTATCGATTGGAGTGTTTTGCATTTTATTTCATACTCTCTTCTAGTTGGCCAATATTGGCGACGACGACATCTGAATTTACTGAAAAACTCAATTAATTCCAAGTCTTTACCGTGAGGAGTAAGGTGTCGTAAAGTAAACAGTGCGTTGATGCTGGAAAAGGCTAATGATGACCGAGCGTTCCTCGTTCCTGGATTACGGTCTCAATTAGTAGACACGCCTTGCTAATTATATCAATAATCACTAAGTGCAAGTGAATTCAGCAATAAATCGAACAGTTTTATGTAATTGAGTCACCGCTGGAAGTGGTGGATGCAATGCGAAAGTAAGCGGCAACAACCGGTCTCGCGAAGGCCGCCCGGCGCGAGCGCTTTTGTCTAACGGGCTTTAAGACATGGGAGGTGGCGGAGAATATGACACTTGGTATGCCTCATGCCGGTAATATATGCCTCCTCCTTTGTCAAACAGATGCACCATGCCTGTATAGTCTGCGGAGGCTCTTATTTGTCGGTCTTCCATACTTCATCCTCCGTGATGAAGATGAGGAGATGAAGATGTTTTGGCAGCAAAAAGACGAATCCATTGCTATGGAAACCTAAAGGAGACTCTTAACCAAGGTGATGAAGCGGCTGCATTTACTGAAGACTTTTATAGGTACTTAACTAACGGTCCTGATCTGACTATGATAGAGGTAATCGTAGGGTAATTAGAGAAAGAACTACTCAAGTGAAGCTATGATTTACTCAAGAGTTAGGCGTCAATCGCTCATATCACTGTCCACATCCAAAACTGCAGAAATGCAACAGCAAAAACGCATACTGCACCACTCCCAACCGCCGAATACTACGTGCCTCTCGTTCTGACCTCGATCGTTGACGTCATGCCGTCCTTGTCAGGGCAGGGACCCATGACGAAAGCTCCAATAAAACGAACGAAGACGTAAGTCAGGAAAGGAATATGCCAACTCTGTAACTTTGAATGTCTCTGTACTTATGTTCGAAAATATTTTATTCAATAGAAAAAAAAATCAGTAATTGTTGTATTGTTGTTACTTTGAAATAAATGCACCGACAAATTCGTTAACACTTTTTTATTGTCTTTTTATCGTTATAAACTAAATTCCTAACATTATTATATTTGAACTATTATTAATTACAAAACATTAAACATATGGACAAATATTTAATACTATTCCGCTAATCTAATTTGAAATTACATTGATTATTATTACCTCATCAATGAGTTCTGTTACCTCTCCAAAGAATACAAACGAAAGTACCCAAATTAAGAGTACTTTAAAAATAAGGTAGGACATAATAATAAACAAACTACCTACTTTAAGAACAAATTGTATCACATTTTTAAAATAAATTCAGACAAATAAATAAAATAATATTTCATTTACAAAAAAGATGTTACTTTAAAATCATACTGATCTGGATCAGTTAAGCTATCTATAGTTCGTTTTAAACGGTCCTTAGATAGCTCAACTGTTTTACATTTTATATTATTCTGTACATTCTGTAATTATTTTTGTAAATAAATGTTTATTTCAAATCTTACATAACATTAACTTAGAACCTAACAGACGTAAACCTTAATTTAGTAGTTAATAATAAAACTATAGCAAATCGTTACCAAAATAATAAAAGTAATCACAATTTTGTTAAGTGGTGATTCCTTTTAAATCCATCATTTTTCAATCTACGTCGTATATTAGAAAGTCTATACTATCAATCAAAAGCTCAAGTTAAAAGTAACACATCTCACTAACGCACGCTAAGTTAACGAATTAACTTTAGTAAGAACGTTCTTATTACAATATTAATGAGATAAAGACAGATAAGCATATATAAAATAAAGCTTATTATGAAGTAGCTTTTCGCTTTAATTATTTAGATGACTTAAAAGCTTGGGATGAATCTGCTCTAACTCGACTCGACATCGGTAACAAAATTAGCAAGAATCTTACAAAACAGCGTTAAGACCAGACAAGTTTCTTGTCGGGTTCTTCTTGAACTGGGGTTAGGAGGAACCAGCACCTAGATTCCCTAGCGTGTAGGAACACGATTTAAAATGCTTCTTGTCATTTTATATACTACAGCATATTTGGATTTGATGAGAAATTAAAAATACTTATATTATTTTATTTAAAAAATATTTTTTTTTTAATTGTGTAATTGAAGGCAGGATTAACTTAGTTTTAGGACTCACGGAAATTCTTTGTTGATACCGTAAATACAAGAACTTAGAGTCAAATGTACATTAAAAAACATAATTAGCTCTGATGACGCTGTGTAAAATATCCGGCATTATTATTAAGTATAATTACGTTTTAAAAACTAAAAAGAAACCTACTTCATTAAATGAAATTTGAGCCTATAATACATTTTTAGTGGAAAGTAGATGTATTTTGTATATATATAATATGAGTAGGCCAAATAAACGCACCGCTCCAATGAGACAGGGAGGTATCGAAGTACATGAAAACATCATCGAAGTATACAATTTTTAGATTATCGTTGATTTTTCAGCTCGACCGATTTTGATAAAATTTATATGGGACCACCTGTGATGATATACGCTTTCAAACAAAAAAAGAATTTTCCAAATCGGTTCAGCCGTTTTCAAATAATCGGTGAACATACATTTAAAAAAAAAAATAACCTCCTCCTTTTTGATAAAGTCGGTTAAAAATACATATGTACCAGTTAAAGATCTTTTAACACGATCTATAGATAGCTCAACTGATCTAGATCACTTCCAGAGAGAAGCGCCCTCAAGACACTAGCAGCATATACACGTTGAATAACAATGCTAATATGCTTGGATAGATTGGAGCCAGCTGGGGTCAGGGGATATTTCTACCAAACGAGACGCCATAAAATAATTTTGAAAATATAAAATCAGATCAAAACTCCAGACGTAGTTTAATGTAACTCAAAACGAAGTATTATGTAACAGTAACTTGGCAGCGGCTAATATTTTATCAATACCGGAACGTTCGCGAAGGGTGACTCAGTTTTTAGAAGGGGATATCTACTACACTTTTCGTTGACGAAACAAAAGTAGTAACTTACTAAGCATTTATTTGAAAGAGCACTTGTATCAATGATTTTTGCTATACAAATAATCAAATATTGACACGATTGTTAATGATTTGGAAACTGCCCTGTAACGTTTGACCTTCAGACGAACATTCGGACGTTTTGATGCTCCTTGGTTCTTGTTATTTGATTTTTGTCATAAATTTTACTTTTTTATTTCTACTGGTCTTTATTCATCACCGTTCTACAGCCGTTTTTAAAATTTTATGCATTTTCCCATAAAATTTAAAAATCGGTTTGGCCAAATCCTTTTTTTTACGTGGTAGGTATTTATACTTTACATTCGAAGCTAAAGCTATTAAAAATGTCTAAATCAAGTTTCGTTTCAATGCAATCTGTTTTGCATTAAGTTAAGCGTTAACTTGATTTAGAATTCAAAGTTACTACACTGCATCAAAAGGATTGCTTAAACCTGGCTTCTGAACTGTATGGCAATTATGGAACTCTTGATACAATCAATGTCTATATCTTCGATTAGCAATAGAAATTATTTCATAGTTTGGTATTATTTACATTCGGTTTTTATCTCAGTGTTTTAACCGACTTCAAAAAAGGAGAAGGTTCTCAATTCGTCGAAATCTTTTTGTTAAATTTTTTATGTATGTTCACCGATTACTCAAAGACGCCTGAACCGATTTGAAAAATTATTTTTTTGTTTTAAAGGGTATACTTCCCAGGTCCCGTTTAATTTTGTCGAAATCGGTCGAGCGGCCAAAACCTCGCTGTCTCATTGGAGCAGTGCATTTAGTTGGCCTACCCATGTTATAATAAAAACAAAACATTTAAAAATAGTAGATTGTTGCGTAATTTACCTATATTTCAACCACCAATCTACCTACTATGATAAAAATATACCTACTCAAACTAAAAATATGAAGAATCAAAGTTTTACAATGGTACAAAATGCGCGCTAAGTATTTGTTTTTTTTTCCCCAAGTCGGTTTTATTCAGCCGACTTTTATTATCAGCCAGTACCTTTTTGATCGAATGCAAACATTTGAAATTAAACTTAATGGGAAATATTAAACCTCTATGGTCAATTTATATCTAAATAATAAGTTAAAAACAGTGCAATAATGAGGTTTCATATAACATTACTGCACTGTTTTAGTTCTAAGCACAAAATACGCCCTTTGTGATCGGTTTTGTAGTGATTAATGAAAACATTACTACGTAGTTGAAAGATAATATATATTCAATGAAGTCGGATTTCTTTTTACTTTTTAAAACGTAATTATAATGACAGCATGTGTAACAATCAACATCAACCTTCCGTAATACCAATTCATTAATGGTAATTGTAGTTATTTAGTAGTATAATTAGTAGAGCACTGGTGGTCTAGTGGTAGATGCCCGAGTGGTGGTTTCCTCGAATCCAGTCGTACACCAACCTATTTTTCTTATAGAAAAATATATCATCGATAGCCTGATGGTAAGATACGATGCGGCCGTCGATGACACGCAGGTCTAGAAGACACCTATTTACTCTTTACATGAAGAGACCAAGATAGTAGTTTTCAGGAATGACAGACGACGGCAAAGTATTCCAATCCTTGGCTGTACGCATTATAAATGTGGAAGCAAAGCGCTTGTTCGTAAGGGTGGTAGACTGACAAGGTATGGGCGGTACTGAGCGGTACGTCTGCTTGTCTTGTTGTGAAAAGGAGATGGTAGAATTAGATCATGCAATTCCTGGGCACATTCTCCGAAATGTATTCTATAAAAGATCAAAAGGCAAGTAACTTTACGGCGGTTCTACTGAATATAGAAAAAGTTATGTAAAAAAAATGAAAATTAAGTTATGTAAGTTGAAAAATAAGTTATATAAAAACTTCCTAACCTTGTAAAACGTTTTGCCTTTTAATTTCTGCTACATTGAATTATTTATAACAAAGATTTGAACAATAGAACAATAGATTCTTTCCCAATGTCGACCAGAATGCCCATGCAAGTGACTATGCATTAACTGCCTTTACTTAGCCAGTTTTATTAAGTAATTTGTTAAATTACAATAATTTGTAATTATGAGGTGATGTACTTAATTGTGTTCTTTACACAAAATTTAATAGGATATATTGATTTAATGTCACAGTACAGTTTTTTTAGTACAGGTGATGCTATTTTTGACTTCAAAAAAAGGTTCTCCATCCGGTTGTATTTTTTTTATAACTCCGTCATCAATGAACCCATTTGAAAAAACATTTTTCATGTTAAAGGATACTTTCCGATTGGTAGATATCTGTGGGAGATATATATTATCAAAATCGGTTCAGTAGTTTGTTTTTAAATGAAAATAGCTGGAAAACATATGTCATCCCGGTAAGCGAAAAATTATAAGGTACTAAAAAGCGTAATATTTTTTTTACCGACTTCAAAAAAAAGGAGCAGTTCCTCAATTCAGTTGTATTTTAATGGTCTCAAATTTAATTCAATGAAGTCGGTTTTCTTTATATTTTTTAAAATATAGGTTACTTTTTATTTTCTAGCCCGATGACAACCGAAAATGACTGACTCTAACTGCCCGCAACTTATGAGCAGTTAGAGTCTGTTCAATGCGAGCAGAGTCGTGAATTATTGCGTTTTGTACCTTATGTCATTGACATAATCACCCCACTGCCCGCAACTTGTGGGCAGTTAGAGTCTGTTCAATGCGAGTAGAGTCGTGAATTATTGCGTTTTGTACCTTATGTCATTGACATAATCACCCCAACACTCTTCACTTAGCGCACAAATTCTTCTAACCCAAAATAAGTTTATAACTCCTTTGTTTTAAACCTAGGGGGACGACCCTTTGAAGATAAAACTAAAAATTTACAGAGTAAAACTAAAGTAAAGTAAAATTAAAAATTCAAATTGACAACGTTGTGTAGGTATTACCTGTTGTGTATCAAATGAATAAATGTTATAAATCAGCTGTTAGAGCCCTAAGCTAGAAAACCGAGGGTCATGTCTATTTTTGGAACGTAGTTTCTTATTGCAGGTTGTCGGGGGGACCTAGCCTAGAAAAAAAATTACGCGTTACGTTACTAAAAACCGTAAGTATATACCGTATATATATATTATGTGAGAGACTAGTTATCGGTCTCTTTCATTCTCTCTTTCGCTTACGGTTTTTCGTAACGTAACGCGTAATTTTTTTTCTCGGTTAGGACCCCCCGACAACCCACAATAATAATAAGTGTATATATATATATATATATATATATATATATATATATATATATATATATATATATGTATATATATATATATATACACTCTTATATATTTAAGAATATATGTAGTTATTTAATAATCAAAATTAAAGAGAGGGGTGGGTAGAGAGAATGAGAGCCTGGCACGTTAATGATTAACGTTAATGACGACCTCTGCGACGCAGTGGGCTTAGGTCCGGCTGAGACGCAAAAGGTTGCGGGTTCGATTCCCGCCGCGGGGCAAATGTTTGTATGATCTGCAAGTATTTGTCTCGGGTCTGGGTGTTTCTATGTATAATATTATGTATGTATTTAGAAAAAAAGTATTTAAGTAGTATATCAGTCATGTGGTAATATACACTGATAAACCCATGACCAGATGATGCTGTGTGAAATGTCCGTTATTATTATTATTAATATTATTATTATTATGCTGACCCTGCATACCTACGAAAGGAACTTCGTTCCAAACGCGTATCCCGGCCGCGACACGTTAATTTTTTGTTTAGTGGATACTAACATTTAGACAAGGATGCGCTATTAGGTACTATCATTTATAAATAGCTTGTACTTACATTACATTACACACGATTATGATGCCCACCGTGATGATAAGTCACGTTACATGGCGACCGAGACACGCACAAAAACGTTATATTCAGTGTTTATCGAAAATAGTTAAAAATAACGTAATGGAGAATTCTTAGATGATCACGTTTTAATCGTTCAATTATGTAAAAACTTTAATATTACATAATTTTCATTCAAAACGGGATATTTACAATATGTATTTTTTCTGCTTCCCGATATTTCGGCACAGTTGCACGATCACGAGTGTAATCTGATAGTGTGGAAGAACTCACATTTTGTAGTAAAAATTATGTACAAAACCACGAATAAAAGAGCTTGAAATACCTACTCTCTATCCTATAATTACAAAATTAGCTAGAGTAGCGTTTAATGTTTTGTCCTTGTTGTTCTTATACCAATTAATAGAGATGGCAACATCTCATTAGCGAGTGTGTGAGTATAAAATAGACGTCTAACCTTAAGTACCTTCATAGTATGAGAAAACTGTTTGATTATAAAATCTATGAAATTCTATGTGGATACTACAATCACGTAATCTAGGTAATTCAGAATTCAAAATGATCCTTAATAGGAATATGTCTCGTAGCTTATAATTGATTAAAAGTTAAAATAACTATGAACGCGTAGGTAAATGTGAAACATTGGCAAAGTCTTTGAAATTCCGTTACGAAAGCGTTACGCTTGATCATTGAATCGGCAGCCGTTGATGTCTTCTCTTAGAACTTTTGATATTAAATTGTAAATTCCGAAGGTAATCCAGCTTTTTTTTAAATTAACCCGCTTAAAAACTATAAATATATTATTTCGAGTCTTTTGTTAATTTTTTTTAAGTTCGAATATTCGAATAAATATAGAAAATACATTTGTGTGTAAAACTTACGTGCAATATGTCGGCTCAAAGTCAATTCCACTATCACAAAATCCTCATTCAGTTCGTGTCACTGGCACATTAAAAACAAAAGGAAAAAAAATAAAACGGCTCTACGTTCGAGATTTAAACTCGAACGGCGGCGGCGTCGAAGGTGCGCGCGCGAATGTCGCCCGGTCACGTGCGCCCGCCCACCGGCCGCCGGCACCTGTTATCCTGCCAAATTATATTGGTAGGTTCGAGCTGGGTAAGGTAGGTGCAAGTGCACTGGTGAACCCTACACTTGGTTAAATTTCTTTACCTTTTCCGGTCCCGTCTTCCTTTGTGGTAACGGATTGATAGGTTAAAGTATGACTCATCATTTTGGTTGATTGTCATAATAAACTAACGGTAATATTACTTAAATGTTTCTTGTAACGTGTTCTTAAAAACGCATACTTTAGTAACTTTTTTTAAATTTGAAGGCCTTTTTAAAATTTTTAAAAGTTAAGGTTGATCCAACGTGATTTATTATGATCTCATCTTATATGAAAGATAGTAAAAGTATCAACGCCCTGTGTCTTTATTTAATTCTGGTTATAATTCTAACGTATTATGGACACTTGGCTTCGGTTTGCAACAGCCTTTCAGCGCGGTCTTTCTAATACGGTCGGGTTATAAACGTCTAGCGACGGGCATTGGCAAAGCTCGGCCAGGTAAGCTCGTTATCGCCCCTGGAAATACTCAGAATCTCCAGATTATTACCTCAACCGCATTCAGACGCATTTGTTCTAACTTCTTGTTAAGCAAACGCATTCTTGCCAAAGCAATAATACTTACTTAAAGGTCATTATTCTTTTGTTTCTACTAAGATACGAATTACTTTTATCTTTACATTTAGTAAAAAAACAAGTAGATATTTCATGTCTTTGTGTTGTTATTAATTAGGTACGTTCTGAGTTTTTTAAGTATTTGTAAAATATTAATTTTTGCAAGTAATTTTATTATGAGTCATCGTTTTAACATAAATAGGCATCTTATAAATTCATCTTATAAACAATAGGTAGTGTTTTCATTAATTTAATAAGCATTATAAAGAAAAATATTTAGAGATGCAATAACTATTGACTGGAAACAAATATGTTTGATAATATCTGCTTGGACCAACGCCATGTAATCGTGATAGATCGTAGTCCTCTATGCTATAGCTATAATCACATAATTCGCTGGCATGGTGCTTAGTATGTTTTGTCCTTGTCTTTCTAATGTCAATGAATAAAGATGGGAACAGCTTTTGTTTTGTTTTTGATATAAGTACCCTAAGTATCTACTACACTGCCAACCATTTGAATTTTACTACACCCTAATATTATAAATACGAATGTTTTTTATTTTCAATGTTTATGGTTTGTGGTTTGATTCTGCAGCGGGTGAACGGATTTAATTAAAATTGAATAGATAGGTGTAGTGATGGCAGGTAATACATTGTAACACTTCAATTCAATTTAAATGTTTGACGCGACGTGTGATGCTCACATGATGGAAAGCTTTCAAACCCCTCCTCCATCTTGTTTCATCACGAGTCAGCAATTTGCTCCAATCTCTGCTGGTGCGAAGAAAATTTGTGATGAGTGAAATTAGTGAAAGTACTTATTTGGTGCGAAAATTACACCATAGTCATGTTGCAGTACTTTCAAACTGTGTCGGCTTTTAGGCAATAACTTTGGTGCACTGTCGTTTTTTTTTAAAGAACGAACCTGTCTGTAGTTTGTAGGTATACTGATCACAGTCGATTTACACTACTTCATATTATACTTCATACGATAGCCACCTTTCTAATATTACAATGCGTTTATTTGTTTGGTTCTTCATTATTTTTCCTTACTTTCTTAATTATAAATATCACCTATTTACCTGAATCACACGTTCCACATAAGGGCATCTTTATACATAATTATAATAAGTAATTTAACCAGGTGAAGGCATGCGTCGCGACAGGAAGCGGTGCACAAGTAGGGCTCCGCTGCCGGCAACGATGCGCGACAACCACAGTTTAGAAATTTACAGTAGCATAACTTACATTACTTGAATGCTATAGCGGAATTTGGGGGTCTAGACAAATACCTCATGCTTAGCTTTCCTTCGCATATGCGGAAAGACTGAATAGTATTAAAATGACAGCAGCAGTAACATGACTTATCAAAAGCAAGTGCCGTATCCATAAAATTTGCGGCCGTATTTAGAAACGTCTTTCAACTTCTGTCAAAAGTTAATCGCTGTATAGAACCATCCCTTTTTGTAAGATAGTGACAAATAGAGACAGGGTGAATCATAAGCAGTGCTTATGCAATATTTAAGTTGAAAGACCATTATAATAAGTAGGGCCGTAGATGTTTACGCACTCGCGAACAGTAAGGTTATTTTTGTACTAATTTGATCACTAAATACTAAATACGTAAGAAGTCAATCATTTCGTGGTTTGGAGTTATGGACTGTCTAAAAGATGGTTTTAGGTCATTTTGAGGTTTATTTGTCGCAAAAATATTTAGGTAGGTATTCGGCAGACGTAACACACAACACCATACAGCCCGAGCCGAACCATCTTTGTATTATAGTTGTCTAAGTAGATATAGCGATAAGATACCATTTTCCTGAGATGATTATTCCTTGATTTAAATAGTAGCAGTAGTATCAGTTCTCCTAGTGGTAGGAGAATTGATTTATCTATTATGCCAAGAATTATGTATTTATCTATCATCATGCAGCTTTCGATTGTGTTACTCGTCATCTCTACACTGTGACCGATGCAACTTTGACCGTGACCAGGGTCCACTTCACTCACAAGTTTGTGAGCGGATTTCTTACCTTCATTCAAATTTGAGAAAGTTACTGGTGTTACATTACCTCTGGTTTCAAGGTCACGTGTTTCAGAAGTATAATATTTTCAAACCACTTGTTTTATTTTTATTTTATTCGTTTTAGGATAACTTACAGCTATGTAGGTACAATGTTCATTATAAAATTTGTCATAATATATGCATGGTATATATTTTACAGAGGGCCAATTAAAGAACAATAAAATAAAACAAAACAATTAAATATAATGAGTAAACTATGATTGACTAACCAAGAAGAATTTAGCATTGAGTGTGCGGTTTAGATTACTTATATTATATTATTTTTAGATCTCTCCAAAGCTTTTGACACTGTCTCTGTCCCCCTCCTTCTTGAAAAACTGGAATATATCGGTGTACGTGGAGTCGCGCTCGATTTATTTAGAAGCTACCTTGAAAATCGTTCACAATCGGTTACTGTTGACAATACCTACAGTAGCTATGAACCTATCGAGTATGGAGTCCCCCAGGGTAGTGTCCTAGGACCTACCCTGTTTCTAATTTATATAAATGAACTATGCCAGTTGTCTCTGAAGAACGCTCAATTAGTCACTTATGCTGATGACACTGCTATTATTGTTCATGGTAACACTTGGACAGACGCCCGACATACAGCAGAATCGGTTCTCCGTATCGTCATGTCATGGCTCTCTAAAAATCTACTTACACTTAACTTGGAAAAAACTAAATTTCTCACTTTTGCCCCCAAAATCGCTTCACAACCAGGACCCGCATTTAAGTTACAAGCTCACATATGTCCTTTGAATCCTGTAAATTCTTCATGTGGCTGCACCGCAATCTCCCGTGCTCGTAATATCAAGTATTTAGGAGTTATTGTCGACGATACCTTGTCTTGGAAAGAACATGTGGAATCTGTGGTCACCCGCGTTCGAAAATTAATATATGTTTTTAAAAGGCTCAGATCTGGTGCTGACCCTTTTACCTTAAAAACTGTGTACTATGCTTTAGCTCAGTCCATTATAAGCTACTGTATCACAGCTTGGGGAGCTGCTGGTAAGACCCAAATTCTCCGTCTTGAAAGAGCTCAACGAGCTATTCTTAAAGTAATGGCGTTCAAACCTATCCATTTTCCCACTGAAACGCTCTATAGTACTTGGATGGTCTTGTCTGTTCGTAAGCTGTATGTGTCTGCAGCGATTCTCCGTAAGCACTCGGACACACCATATGATCCAAAACGCCTAACCAAAAGGCGCAAGGATATAGTCTATCAGCCTATTAGATTCAGACTATGTCTGTTAAGACGCCATTACGATTTTATGGGCCCATCCTTGTATAATAGAGTAAATAAAGAGCTATCAATTTATCCCATTTCTTATAAGGAATGTAAAAATAAAATCAACTCCTGGCTTCTAAACATCTCTTATGATGACACTGAAAATCTATTTAATGTTCAAGTGTGAACCATACCTCTAACACACAGAAACACATTCTCACCATAATTACACACCCTACATACACACACACACATACACATACACACACACACACATACACACACACAAACAAACAAACACAAACATACATAAGCTTACACATTATGTGAAGGGTTTCTTGTTTGATTGGCTATATTTATCTAAATATTATTTATATCATGTTATATTGGAACATTGTACTCAGATCTCTGGAGATGGGCGTTAATAGCTGCATCACAGTCACACTTGTAGACTACTGTAGTTATTATCGAACATTAATATTATTATACTACCCATGTTATTGTTTCCAAATAAATCATTTTGAATTTTTGAATTTGAAAACTTATTGGGGTGTTGAAAACGTCAATATCAATTTTTACCTTTGCCAAAGAGTTGAAGGAGGTATAGTCCATTAAAATGTTACATTTTTTAGGCCTTAGTGTGCATTTGTCAGAGGACGCAATTTTATTTTTTTAATGTGTAGGGGGGGTCAGTAGAAGCTTAAGTTCAAGTTTGTGGGGTCGGCACCCTTGTCCCCCGGCCGCCATCTTGGAAAAGGGGGTGCAAAGGGTTTTCGCGCTGTATCTCGTAAACTAGTTACCTTACAGAAAATTTAATCAAACATAAAATGTAGCAAATTAAATTTCCTACAATTTTATTTCTATTACTTTTTATCGTCAAGTGACCAACAAAAAAGTTATAAACAAAAATAAATGAAAATTTTGTTTGTTTGTTCTAGGTTTTACAGCGCTCCAAACTTAAACGGATTCTCGAATGCTCATAGGGATGCAATAAAAACTAAAAATTAGGCTTACTTTTCTATCTATATTTTTTTTATTCATACAATTTATTATGATCTTAACATTCCTATGCTATTATTGAACTATGTTTGACCCTTTTACCCACCACCTATGAGGTATAACATGGGCAAAGTCAAATTTATAAAAATTTAATGCATTTTTTAATGCATTTTTTGTCACTGTCTTAGCAAATCGTTTGTATCGCAGAGTGTCTAGAGTATCGTCTTTATTTCCGCCATATAAAAAGACGAAAAAACGTTCGCCAACAACACTGAGTAACGATGACTCGACTTTCTCACTCATAAATAATTTAGTTCCACTTGCTAACTCTGGATGCTTCTGCAAAATTAAATTAAATTAATTAAAATAAAATTGCGTCCTCTGACAAATGCATACCCAAATGTAACTTTTCAATGGACTAGTATGCTCTGATAAAGATAGAATTTTGCCAATCACAGTGCGCAGTTCCAATAGTTCTAGCAACTTCAAATTAGCAAATTAGAGAGACAAATCCTTACCTACATTTTTTTTTAATGTTGTTTACATTATTAATAAGTGTCTTAGAAATGTAACCAGTTAGAATTTACAACTTTCAAAATCAGAACTTTTTTGGAATCAGTATTTTTTTTTTTCTAAGAAATAGTCATTGTAACAGAAGAATTACTATAACGGCCCAAAGCTTGCCTACCTGTCTCTATGAATGGAACGCCCATCATTTGGGGTTCGATTCGTAATATCGTAAGCAAAGCTCCGTTCATATTTTACGGTTTCACTGGTTTCTAGAAAGGATAGACGTTAAACCGTTTAAGTGTGGGGTACAATGAGCTAATCAGAAAAGCATTTATCTTTGCACAACTAATGTACACTCCCATGCTCTTATGTACAGTACCTGCATTGTCCCTGGTGCATAATGAAATAATTGCTCACAATGGATCAGTGGGTGCGATTTTAGGTTTGTTGCTTGTATATATTTATTATCTATTGTTATTTAATACCTACATAGGTAAATATCAAAAGTAGACTTTCTCAGTAGTTTTATGTAAATGATGGCAAAATAGCCAATGGCTACTGCGTAATTATTATAGATACAGATCATCTTTTTACTGTAAATACCATAGTAAGTAGTACCTACATAAATTATAAACATCATTAGATTTTGTTCGTACCATTATAATGTCCATGTAGTTCGTACCTTATTTATAGGTACCTTATAGGTTTTTTTTTTTTTTAATTAAAACAAGTCTGTATACGTGTACTCGTACGTAAGTACGTACGTACGTCTACTACGTCTGACTATTTTGTCTGTATTTAATATACTTAAGTTCATAATCATTCATTAATATTTAAATTATACAGTCAGTACCTAGTTTGATACAATCATTATAATCATTTAAATAGTACCTAAAACATCCCAAATCATGTCGTGTGAACTTGAAATCTGTTTGTTCAAACGGCTGAGGTCGTTGGAGCTTAAAGTCCGTTGGATGAGTCATCGCCTTCAAACGGATCTTCAATAAAATCATTCGCTTTGTTCGCACATTCATATATTTATAGTGTAGGATGGGTATTTTGATCAACACTAGGATTGCACTGCTAGAATGTCGTGGGTACCTGAAGTACCAGGAGGATCCGGTACAAATACCATGTACAACCATGATGTATAATCAAATAATTTTTGATAAAGTACCTACCTAAAATATGCTATAGTTACAAGTATGCTATATGTTATAGTATAGACCTTGCCGACAGGACCCGCAGGAAAGACGAGTCAGTACATGCGGTGTCGGTTCGGTTGCAGGTGCATAACGGCTGGCACCGAGCCGGGTTTGTTTCAAGTTTTCTTCTCTGTTGCTAGCTCTTCTGTTAGTCAGAGACCACGTGCACAATTTTATATTATATTATTAATGCTAAAAACTATATAACTTTTAAAACTATCATGGTTTTGCACATAATTTTCACTCAAAACGGGATATTTACCATGATAACGAGAACGAGAAAGAGAAAGAGAGAACATGAACGAGATAAACTGATCTCGTGATCATGGCGCATGCAACTGTGCCGAAATATCGAGAAGTAGAAAAACTCATATATCATGGTAAATATCCCGTTTTGAGTGAAAATTATGCTAAAAACTATGTTATAAATTGTGACACTATGTTATAATTGTGGTAATATATATTTTTGTTATAGTAGTTTATTAATCAGGTTGTCCTTTCACCTTCGTCCTTAGGCCTCCTACAATTTATATCATTGATCGCAATCAAGACACGTTCTACGCCATTTCTCTAGGAATAACTTCAGAGCATTCCCCAATAATTTAAAGACTATCGCAGTCGTCTCTATCATCAGTCTCCAAACAGCACTCATCTATGAGTTCCACGTAGAAATCCTCACTCAAAGTGTTATTTAGTTCAGCGAAAAATACCATCCCGATTTTACAGTCATATGCAGGTGCTGAGCAATTTTTGATGTTCCTCAGCTCAGATCGTTATGGAGTACATCGGATGGTAAAAGTAAAAAACTTATAAAGTAAAATGTATCTTAGTAAAAAATCATCTGAAGGTCGAGAGGTTAGTGTGGGTACCTGGGAAGGCCTGCGCTATCAAACAGAATCCCAGGCAGAGTGGAAAGAGAGTAGAGAGGAAACTTTACCTAAATCAGCTTGCTGGAGTGGATCCATGAACGAATGTTTTCAATTACAAATAACTGCTATGTAACTTGATTGAGGCCACCTAAATCATCTTCAACAGATGAACTAAGGCCAATGATGATGATGATATGTTAACAGCCGTGTCGCACCTTCCTGGTTTCCGGGGTAGATCAGCATTGTATTCAGTAATACTACTGAACGCAACATCATGCTGAGTCGGACACCATTTTGTGAATTTAATCCAATGGATTTAGAGACACAACATAGATCGTATTTCCTAATATTGTTACTCTGTGCTGTTATTTTATTTTTATTTCTTGTTTTTAATATGTATGTGTGTCGCCCGGTTCCTATTGTACCGTTGAAAATATATTATTTTCTTCCTTTTTTCAACAGAGCGATGTCACTCTGTTGAAAAAAGGATTTGGGGTTTGAAAGAAAGGTGTTCCTAGGTCTACATTTCCATGTATACATTCTCAGGCTACCGTAGTATTATTATTTTTTGTTGCTTTCATATTTTTATATATGTTTCCCTACTTATTTCTTATCATATGTATATTACTTAAGTACTTAATTTTTGTTTTCCATAATTAGCTGCCTTGCTGTTTTTAACGCATTTATTCTGTGTATTTTAAATGTGCAGTATTTACTTGTGTTGGGTGTCTTATTTTAAATAAATAGATGCTTGAAATAACTACTCAGTTACAGGATAAGAAGACCATGTCTTGTAATGGCAAACGTAGCACCAGCGCTCCGAAGTGTAATTTTACAATTATCCGCCAGAAATAAAATTCAATGTCTCAGAAAATACTTACCCAGTAATGACTTAATGGCTACTAATTTCAAGCTTCATAGATATATGATATTCGGTAGATACTGATTTGAGAAAGAAGACAAACCCCAGAGTTACTCATCCTACTACAAATGATTCACTACTGGGAAACTGACTTATGAAAATAAATAGGTACTTAAATACTGTAAAGATCAATCAGCTGATTACCAAATCTCATTGAAGGATTAATATAAGCTCGTGAATCATTATTTCCTAGGTCCAATGATGCTTCTCAAGTTATGCCTTCTTAGAATCGGTTCAGGGTTAACAGGATTGGTGTCATCGCCCGGCTGAGATTCTGACGTCATGGTTTTGTTCCCAGGACCGCTGAATAAATAATTTGTTGTTTAAACCAAACTGTTTTGAAGTTGAAGGTTTTCTTGACTCGATTTTGGAGCTTAAAGAAGGCGCACTGCCTTCTTAGTTTGGAAAAAAACAGACTATTGCTTAGTTTGGAAAAAACAGATATTCTTAAGTTTACTTTAGATAGCTCATTTCGATTATCAGTCACCAGGGTCACCTTCAATTCAAGTCAAAATCAAATACAAAAATATTTTTATTCAAATATGAGTAGATATAAGGTTCACTTTTAATAAAGTATTGTCTATGAAACGATAGCGACTAGATCATATCATAACACAGTCGTAAGTAAATTATTTTATTGACTAAAGGTTAGCATACCTTACCGATCACTTTCTTTTTAAATCTTGGTTTCCCATGGACAGGCAATCTTCAACCGCCGTTCCAAATCATAATGGACGACATACATTACATTACTGCGTTATGTTTATTTACAGAAATAATTATAGAAATGTCCAAAATAATATACAATAATATAAAATACACGTGAAACAGTTGAGCTATCTAAGGACCGTTTAAAACGATCTATAGATAGCTCAACTGATCCAGATCACTGCCAGAGGGCAGCGTTCCCAAGATACTGGCGGCATTACCACGTTGAATGGCAATAGGAGCCAGGTCATGCAACGTATCTACCAGACGCCGTGAAATAATTTTGAAAACGCGGTGGGCTCCTGTTCCCCACGGGCCTAGAGTCTCGACTCCAAAAGGCTCAAATATGTAGGCCTTACCTTACCAGCATATTTGCGGTTTTTGAGGTCCTTGGCCATTTAGCGTTAGTTGAAAATAGCACGCAGAGTTGGACTATCGTGGTCTATGGTCTACGTCTCAACATTCACAGCTGTTTTAAGTAGTGCCAGCTCTACATCCTCTACCGCAATATGACGGCTGCTGCTTCATAAAAAATCACGGTTCATCAGTGTTATTATCAACGTGTTTTGCAAAACTGAAGGCATTTCAAATAACATTTTGCCCGGGGCCAAATACTCGTGAGAGAGGTAACATCTTTGCGGAGTGCAATGTTACTTTGAAAGGTAGAGGAAACTTTTGAGCACGTTTCCATGAGTCAACTATGTGTCTGTCACAAGGCTAAGTATTTTCAAGGGAAGTATTTTAGTAAGTGGATTTTCCTGTTTATTTTCAGGAGAGACAGAAGTCTGGAATAGAGCCATCCGTTTACTTGCTTCTGTAAACTTTGATGTAGGTACTAGGTGGTTTATTAAAATCATATTAGAGAACTAAAAATACATAATAACGTTTTAAAAACTAAAAAGAAAACCAACTTCATCTATACCTATAAAAGAGCTTAACCTGACTGACTGACTGATTCATCATTGCCGTGGTCAACTTGGTTTGGATACCTAAAATGCAAAATATGCTACAAATGAGACAGCGAGGTTTCGGAGTAAATGTAAATATCATCGATGAGTACAATTTTTTGATTTTTGTTGATTTTTTAAAAACCACTTGAACGATTTCGATAAAATTTAAATGGGACCTGGGAAAAAATAATCTAATAATCTATAATTTTCCAAATCGGTTCAGGCGTTTAAAAAGATTCCGATGAATTGAGAACCTCCTCCTTTTTTTGAAGTTGGTTAAAAATAATGTAAATTGTGAAGACCCTTAAACCTTGGAAAAATTTACGCCGAGGCGCCTGTGACGGCAGACTGTGGAAACAAGCACTAATCATCGGTTCAAACAAAATAATACTGTTCTCACGAAATCATCTTGGGTCCATCGGGGCTTTTTGACTCAATGACTGTGCAATGAGTCATTTGGAAAAACGAGAATAATTGCTTCTTATATTTAGGTCATTAACTTGTTGATTGAGAATGTTTTCAGTTTTTATTACCACGCATACATTTTGTTTAGAAGAGTTTTTTTCACGACACGTCAACGTGCCGTGCTGGTGTGGCCAAGCCCTTAGACACGAAGGCGTCATTCTTTGCTTACATTCGTAACGTATTCAGATAAATAGATTTCAAACATGCTAATTTAGAAATCGCGATGACATGTTTGTGAGTTGGAATAACACATTTCGATAACTTTTTAAGACGAGTATTTGTCAATAATATTTTAAAATTTATTATTGCCAACGGAACAGCCATGTTAGTAGAAACCATGTGTATGTAGAGGTTGGGTGAAGTACATACCTTCCTACCTTACTTCTGAGCCTTCAACCTTTATGACGTCATTTCTTAAACCGGTAAAAAAAGTAAAAAGAGTTGCTAATATTAAGGGGCGGTAATAAGATGTTATAAACATTTGATTCCTCGTTGCCGTGTCATTGAGCAAATGTATTTTAGTTTAAAATCTAGATCAAATTTCAAATTTCGATCTGGATCAGTTTAGCTATCTATAGATCGTTTTAAAGGGTCCAAAGACAGCTCAACTGTTTCACGTGTATTTTATATTATTCTGTACATTTCTTTAAATCAATATTACATTATTAAAATTGAATTTACAATGAATATTTAGACGCGTCTTTTGTATGAAGACTATAAGAAAACTCAACACAATGAAAATGCTGGATATTTTTTTTATAAAGTTTGAAAGCAATCTTTATTATTACCTACTTAAGTACCTTGCAGTACGTACCTAAATATGACACAATTGTAAAGCTGATTATGGCTGATATGTATTACCTACTCATAATGTTGGTTTAGTAGTTTTCGGGTATTTATCGCGTATTATTTTTTTATTTATTCAACTGTTTCACGGACCACGGTTATTGCAAAAAATGGTTGTCTGTAAAGTCGGTTTACGGACGATAATTTTACGCGATAACGTAATCAGAAAACATTTATGAAAAATTGCATACTTTTATTAACCTATTAAGATACGACACAAGCCGAACGCTTAGGCCGATCGTGCTTCTCTATCGCTTTTTGCGCGCTCTCGCTTGCACGCTCAGCTCAGGCGGAACGTGACAATTTTTCGCAGTGAAGCCGGCGTTCATCGATTTATAAGACGTTATCACGTCAAAAACACGAAACCAGCGCGTTTCAAAACAAAACAAAACAAAAAAAAACAATGGTAAAACTCGATAAATACATTTTAGCTGCTAGGAGTTTTAATTTAACTTTACTTCACACTGATTTTTGTAATAAATTTTGATGAATGATTTATTTCATAACAACCAAATTGTAACACGCACCACACAGTGTAGTATAAACAAGTTTGACATTTCTACTTAATATATTCGATTTGACATTTATGCGATGTCAAGGTGAACCGATCCTCGATTTGCTAAACCTGTCTACTGAATGGTCAACTCGTTTTTTAGAGCGAATAAAATATTAATGAGAACCTACACTATAACAAAATAAATAAACAGTATAAAATATCTACTTACTTAACAAAATACATAGGCATAATAATTATTGAAGAAAACTCACCTACAATTTGCTAAAACAAAATTATACCGACAGAACGCGTTTAGGTCTAATGTATGTAAAAATCGTAACTTAGAAAATAATCAGTTGCTTTATTGCATTTAATAATATCGTTAGTAGGTATTGTCAAATTACTTTTGAAACATTCGTGGTTTAATCAATCCCATAATATTAATCCATAATAATTAATTATTATTTTTGGCCATTTTGTAAAGAAAACATTGCGCTCTTATATTATTTATTATTCTCGAGTTATTTCCAGTTTTATTAGTAATTTTGGTGTTTTTATTAAAATAGAGTTAGAGTTATTGACTCGGGTGTGAATAATTACAATAAAAGCTTTGTGTTTCTTTGTGATTCGAGCAAAAATAATCCGTATAATTTAATTTATATGAAAGACACCATTTTATATAAAACTATCGCCCACTGGTCGAAATTAGACCATAATTAATTAATAATTAATGTATTTTTTATTCATAATTTTAAATGATATTAACATGCTGTACTACTTCTCTTTAAAAACTATGAGTATGCGAAATTGCATACTCCTCCGTCCGCACAATTTTTGCAAAAAGGGGTACAAAGTTTTTGCTTCACCTATTAATATATACCTAAATATAAAAATGACAAACGACAAGATACAACTTTGTGACAGCATACTATAATGACACTTGACACTGGCAAAATTTACATTATTATGACACATGCCCATAATGAAGAAGAAGAAACCACATGTAGATTTCACTCACACTGAATATTTATTATGGTTTCTTCTTCAATGGTTCTACCCCTGTCACAGGGAAACGGCAGGTGTTTCTGCACACGTCACGACAAGTCGCTTGTCCTTCTTGTCCATGTTCTAAGTCGCCCTTGTGATGTGACGAACTCGTGATTCCTTCGTTTAATTCGACACGTTTCTGTTTGAATTGGGCATTAGATTACTTAAATGATGCGTGTCGAAGTGTAATCACCAACTGTTATGTGATCATTGGATCTATTTGACCGTGGTACTGTTTTATGAGCCCAAAACAAGTGACCATGGGCTTTTTGTTACTTTGTCATCTTTAGCACTGAATATGATGACATAATGGAGAGTGATTACAGATATGACATATTCTATGACGATGACGAACCAAGATGGGGGATTCTTCGTTTGTCATTTCATGAAGTAACATAGCTCTGCTAATTTAATATTTTTTACTCGTTTTATTGCATGTATTATTCAATAATCTTAGCAGAATTTTAATGAATAAATTATGAATACGTAGGACAAATATGGACAATTTAATTATATGTGTATTATGGTGCAATGTGATTTGAACAACGAAGATTCCCAAGAAAATTCTAGACGGCCATTCCGCGATGACGTTTAGAATTGACGATTGACCATCGACTAAGACTCTATTATTAACAAACAAATTGACTATAAACAAATAAAAAACACTTGACACTGGCAAAATTTACATTATTATGTCACGTGCCATTAACAGAAGAAGAACCAAGATGGCATATTACCCATAAATATGTACGTAGTATTGTTTATTAGTTTTAATTTTTTTGACTGGTCGTCGGTAGTAACTGCCTTCTGGGCGGAAGGCTGAAGGTAGTCGATTCTCTCCCTGGACAAACATTTATATGATAAACATTGATGTTTGTTCTGTATTTGGGTATTATAATGTATCACACGTATGTATTTAAAACTGTACATAAGATTGATAGAATACAACTAAATAAGTATTCTTTCAATCATCTGGTCCATACTGTACCTACAAGTTTTGCTTAGTTTAATTGAGCGCATTGTCCAGCAATATATAATTATGTGACACATATTCGACATTTTGACATTTAACACAGTGTCGTCTAGCCCTAAAATAAGCAGAGCTTGTGGTATAGGTAACACGTGACTGATATACTAGTTAAATACTGTTTTTTGTAAATACATATATATTATACATAGAAAAACACCCAGACCCGAGACAAATACTTGCAGACCATACAAACATTTGTCCTGCGGCGTGATCGAACCCGTAACCATCTGCGTCTCAGGCAGGCTTTCGCCCACTGCGCCACAGAGGCCGTCATATATGCAATATATGTTCATATATATTTATTTTTACAATTATTAATTAATGCTTAATATTTTTCTTAATAGTTTCGAAAAGGTAATTAAGTATTTAGTATTTCACATAAGTACAAACAGAATGAAGGTTTTATTAAGTCTGGGGAGCAGTGGCTGAAACACGAAGCCGTGGTCGTGACTCAGCCTCGTTCGACGGGTTTCGTACAGTATACTATTGTACAAGTAGCTTCCACTGTTATACTCTATTTTGTTATTGTTCAAATAGGTTGTACAAATTGCGGCTCAGATAACTGTTCAAATATTACATTAAAAGGTAAAATTTCTATCAACAACAATCAACATATCTTTGAGACTCTCTCTTGATATTGAATAGTGGCGTTCTAATCAACTCCCAGTGCTTATTACAAGCTATAGGTCCCATGTAAATGAAAGCCTCATCCATGGGAATGTCAAACGCCGTGACCTTTTCAAAACCTTACAAGAGAAGATTGACGCATTCGCGAAGGCGGTGACCTTTATTATCATTGAAATAAGATACAAAAGGAAATGATTTACGTGTGTTTTAAATAATATACATAAATTATAACAAGGATACTTAACTATTTCATCCTTGGATAGCTCATAATTCAAGAGATTGTTTCTTTTTCCAAGGTCTTAGATAAATTACAAACGCCTTAATAATATTATCTGCAACCGACTCTAGTTGCGTTATTCGATTATTAAGGCAATTGATAAGTTCAATGGCAGATTCCATATAACCATAATATAAAGCATTTACGTGGTGTGTGAAAGAAGCCATTAAAAAAAAACAAAGATTTTTAAATAACCAAAATAACCTTTAAAGTAGCCGTAAAACATATGTACAGAATAATATTATACAATAATACAAAATACATACATATAGAACATTTCAGCTATCCTAGGAGCGTTTCAAATGTTATAAATATAAATCCAATTGATCCCGATCACTGCCATAGGGAAGCGCCTCCAAGACACTGGCGGCATTGCCACGTTGAATGGCAATACTAATACGCTGGACCAGATAGGAGCCAGCTCACGCGATGTTTCTACCAAAAACCGTGAAATAATTTTGACAACGTTATGGGATCATGTACCTTACGGGCCCAGGGTCTCGATTATAGTTACACTAGCTGCTGCCCGCGGCTTCGCACGCATGGTACCTACATAAAAAGTAGCCTATGTCCTTTTCCAAGGTCATACCAAAATTCATCAAAATGAGTTCAGCGGTTAAGACGTGAAAACGTAACAGACAGACATACAGAGCTATTTTCACATTTATATCAATAGCCTAAAATTTTATGCTTCTAGTTCTGAAAATGACAATACTTTCATACAACCTTTCATCCTCCTTTTCAACCCTTTACAACACTTTTTTCCAATTAAAAAATAGCCTATGTCCTTTCTCAAGCTTTAGATATATGTGTACTAAATTTCATTTAAATCGGTTCAGTAGTTTTGGAGTGAAAGCGAGACAGACAGACAGACAGAGTTACTTTCGCATTTATAATATTAGTAAGGATGAAGGATTCTAGAAATAAAATGAAAAATGTAAATAATGATAAAATTACTTTATTTACATTACAACCTTCTCTCTTGCCTTGCCTTGCTCTAGAGCAATAGTTGAAAAATAAAACCAACAGAAAAAATATATATTATCGTATAGCATCGTTTCCTGCGTCCCGATGTTTTCATTCGAGGTATAATTGACTTTCGTTCGAGGCGTGGTACTTGGGTAAGTTACGATGGGTAAGTTATGTTTTATATATTCTAAAATATTAATCTGGGTATTTTGTGCCAGGTATAAGCTTTCGTGCGTAAGATGGTCTAAGGTTTCGTACGAGGCGATGTCGACGATGTAGTACAGGGTTTGTAATTAGGTTGCGCATAGAAAATACAGAATAGGGATGCATCGCTTATGAACTTTAAACGTAAAACTTTATAAACATCATCATAGACAGTTGAAGGGAGGAAGAATAATGCCACGAACTAGCTACATGAGCCAAACTAACCCCTCAAGTACCGAAGTCGCGATATTGTGTTAAGAACAATAATAACACAATTGTCATGTTTTAGTGGTTTTCAAAGAGTTAAGGAGAATGTAGCTGTCGTATCGTATAAGAAGATTAAGGAAGCTGCTCCAGAGAAGAACAGGTGGAAAGAGCTGCATCAGTCACCGACAAGAGCACATAATTCTTTTTGATGTCGTACAGTACAGTTCCTAAGCAAGAAGGATCATCATCAGGATAATCCTTCTTGCTTAAGAACAGGATCATCAGGAAGGAAGGGTATTAAGATTTACATCTTTTGTGCGCCTCTGTACCGATGGTCAAGGCTGCCATATGAGGGACGGTATTTTGGTGTGCGATGGCTCCAAGGGCTGCCGCGGTTCTTGAATGATGAGCACGCGATCAGAGAGTTCATGGCGGGCGGTCGCGATTGTTCCACTGAGATGCCACACTTTCGACTGAAACAAAATTATATATTGCATTTTTAAGACTAAGTAAATGATCGAGGTTGCCCTGATAATTTATATCGATTGCACATATTGGAACTCGAATCTTTTTGATTTGTTTTTCATACTATCGCCGGGTGATCGAGCGATTATCCTTCGATCTTCAATCAAGTTAACTATTGGATGAGATTTTGGGCACGAGTAAGTAGGTATGGGCGCTTGCAATACCAGAAGTAATACACAACATGACATATTTATTTTGTCTATTTCTAAAATACACTTCTTTCGTGTTAATTTCACAATTCATTAGATAATCTTTGACCAACATGTCGTCACTTTCACTCCTCCCCTCCTCTGTTTGTGGCCTTCCTTCTGCAAGTAGCTAAAGACAGTGGGTATTAGAAAATTCGAAAAAAAAGTATAGTTATATATTTATGAACTTTTCTATGAACTCAAGACTAATTCAAATATTTAATTAACATTCGACATCTGAATTTAAATTTCATCAACTTGTTTACGTTATGTGACAATATTTGTTTTTTTTGTTTTCTTTGTTACGCTCCCGGGACCTCTTTACTACTTCTTTAACCGACATTAAAAAAGGAGGAGGTTCTCAATTCGTCGGAATCTTTTTTATGTATCATCTCAGTATTACTGAAAGACGCCTGAAATGATTTGGAAAATTATTTTTTTCGTTTCAAAGGGTCCAATTTAAATTTTATCAAAGTCGGTCAAGCGGTTTTTTAAAATTTATTAAAAAAATCAAAAATCAAAATTCGGAATAAACGAAAATATCATCGATGTTTGTATAAATATACGATGATATTGTATACATATACATGGATGATCCGAAACCTAGGTGTCTCATTGGAGCAGTGTGTTTAGACCTACCCATATTATGTATAAACAAAATTATCTACATTCCACTAAACATTTTTTATATTCAATGAAGTCGGTTTTCTTAATTTTTAAAACATAATTATTTGCCCAACTGATTCAAACGTCTTTCTTATTTGTTTGTGTAAATATATTTTTTCTTACCGTTCCCCAACAGCTGTTCACATTCACAAAACGATCACAAACAGCTATATTATAAAAGCACTCACCCTCTAAATTCTCTTTTAGCATTCATATGTAATTGTTGTTGCACATCAATTTGGTTAGTATACCTCTTCTCGCGGGGCGCGGGGAACTTGTCCCCCGTGAGCACGCTCTCGTCCAGCGTACCGTCCATCTGTAGCAGGTCGCCGGCCGACACTGACACCTCCATCTTGTAAGACCGGTCGCACATCCACAGGAACATCACCACTATTATCGCCTGGACGGAAAATATTTATGTTTCCTTAAAATAATGCCGGACATTTCACACTGCATCATCTGGCCCTAAAGTAAGCAGAGCTTGTGTTATGGGTACCACATGACT
Organism: Lampropteryx suffumata; assembly: GCA_948098915.1. Classification (NCBI taxonomy): domain Eukaryota; kingdom Metazoa; phylum Arthropoda; class Insecta; order Lepidoptera; family Geometridae; genus Lampropteryx; species Lampropteryx suffumata. Next base: position 16,663,199 of record OX402545.1, on the reverse strand, counting down.
GATATACTATTTATATATTTTTTTTTAAAATAAGTACATACTTATTATACATCGAAACAACCAGACCTGAGACTGCAGATCATACAAACATTTATCCCGCGGCGGGAATCGAACCCGCAACCTTCTGCGTCTCGGCCTTGGCCCACTGTGTCACAGAGGTCGTCTTAACCTACACTATCCCGGACAATGACCTTGCTATTCAGCTAGTACTAGTACATCCATTGTTTTGTTTAACTACTACGTACTGATGTATTTAGTTGGTTACTTCACTGTTTTTCTCTGTTGGATGCTCAATAAATATTATTATATTATTAACGTATCAGAAACAAGCAAAACCAGATACTATTTGCCCAAGATAATAATTGAATCAGGCGTGATTTTCCGGAAATCCATTACAAAAGATTAAACAGATGGACAAATATTAAGTACTGTTCCGCCAATCTATTCCTCAAAATGAAGTTTCAACCCGGCGCTTGGCTACCTACAAGTCTGCAGAGCAGAGTCTTGGTATGTTTTCGTTGCAGTGCGGAGCGAGTCAATTGTTCCAAGGATGCCTCGTGGAGGCGAAACACGTGTCGAATTTCTTTTTCTCTGAGGAAATTCCGCTCATCTAGAGCGGAACTTCCTAACTACCTGTTAAGAAATTTAAAGCATACATAAAGGGTAGTATTTTAAAGAAAGCGTATTATAATTTCGACGAGTCGATGTCGAGTGATGGTTGGAAAAGAACCGGCTGATGAATGCGCTGATCCAGCCACGCTGAAATAATTTTGCCAAACGTATTCTACCTAAGGTTATTGACCATTTTGTTTTGCTAGTTCTATGGCAACAGGCGCACACACACGTATACCAAAATCTAAATGTAAAATTTCATAACGAGCAAGTCAAAACGGCGTTATCACCGATTTGTCTGAGCAAACGGAAAGCAAATTGCTATAGATTTTAAATATTTTAACTTACAACCAAAACGTGCAACATGCTTATAAAAAGAGTCGAGCTTCGGAATCCAATGGTGTCGAAGAGTAGTCCTGAAACTGTCGGCCCGATGAACGCTCCCAGGGCAAATGTAGACGTCCACATTCCTGACACGAGGCCGTAGGTTTCTATGGAGTTTGGAAGACCACTGGCACTGCAAGATAAATATTTCTCTCGTCATATATTTTATAATCAGCGCGGATCATGCAAAGCGATGAGTTCCTTGACTCATTCTTCTCGGACTTGGGTTAGGACGAATCGGCACATTTTTTCACTTAGGATGTACGACTATTAATAAAATGATCCTTGTCATTGTATTGAATAAACATTTTTGTACTAAATTTAAATTTGAAAAAAAGGAAGAAATAAATAAATAATTCGAGATACTTCACACAGCACCATCTGGCCCCATAGTAAGCAGAGCTTTTGTTATACTTGTGATATACTTTTTTTTTAGTATACATATTATACTTGGAAAACACCGAAACCCGGCAAATACATGCAGATAATACAAACATTTGTCTCGCGGCGGGAATCGAACCCGCAACCTTTCCCGTCTCTGTCGGGCCTTTGCCCACCACAGAAGTCTTCAGAAAAATCATTTCTTTAGCACACACACAAAAAAACAATACGAAGAAGAAGAGCGGAAAAGGACCCAAAGAGAAAGAAAGAAAATACAAATAACAGCGCACATATACATAAAAGTAGTAAACACCTACAAACAGGCATAAAATTAACTCTTTTCGCTAACGTGCAGCGTTGTCGTGTGACCATAAAGGTTTGATGTAACGAATACATAGACCATCACCGATGATTCAAGTGTAAAAAAAAAAACATTTTAATTTAAGATGTGTTGAATCATTAAAAAAAATCTACACGACCAGCTTTATGGTCTAAAAATTAGATTTTGACAATCATACATTATTTGGCTAGTTTGTTACTTACATTGCAGTACCCAGGGCATCAGAGAAAGACGCCACCAGCTGACACCCAATCCCGAGCCCGTGCAGCATCAGCCCAGTTATACACACCCACAGTATCCTAGAATAGAATAGTGCCTTTAATATTACTAGAGCAACGATCAATGATTAATACTAAGACATGAGGCTTTAGAGTGCAATAAAGGAGTCGTCCAGTGATATTTGTGTCAGTGATTTATGATTCAAAATGCAATAATTCAGATATCTTTATAACTTGACTGATAGGTTTTATAGCTCATTAAGTAGTCACTGCCTCCTGCGCTGTAAGTTGTGGGTTCATAAATGATAAACATTTTTGTGTGTTATATAATAAACATAGGTGTTTGTTCTAAGTCTGGTTGTTTCGAAAGAACAAGGAATGCTAAGTTTGTAGTTAATCTTAATTTAAAGTTTAAAGTAATCTACTCTGATTATTGTGCGAACTGTTCAGGAATATTTAGGCTTAGTATCTTACGGTTCCATATCAAAGAACGGAGCTGGACCGATAAGCAGAAAGGCGCCTGCGACGAAGACGCAGCCAATCACAGTGACGTATTTAGGCTTCATGTGTGGTTGGTCACAAACCCAGCCCCAGAACGGAGCTGATATAGCGTAGATGCCGCCGTTGATGACAAACATCAATCCGAGGACCATGGGCGAGAATTGAAACTGTAAATAGAAGTCTGACACTACTATCACATTATTAGTACATAAGGCGAACTCCACAAAAACATTTGTATAAATAGCGACTCTTGCTACGATACAACAAAGTGCAATTCAGCTCGCACAAGCGCTTTAGTGCCTAACATTATATATATCTACATAGTGCTTCTCTTTCTATCACGTAACTCTATCTCGTCTAGCGGGCCCGCCGATTTATTTCATACCTAAATTGCGGTGTGCGCGTGGCAGGAGCCTGCTACTATTCAATATTCAAGACTAGCTGCTGCCCGCGGCTTCGCACGCGTGGTACCTACTTAAAAAGTAGCGTATGTTCTTCCCCCGAATGCAATACATCTTCTTACCAAATTTCATCAAAATCCGTTCTGCCGTATAGCCGTGAAAACGTAATAAACAGACAGAGACACTTTCGCATTTATAATATAATATAGATAATATAAAGTTAATTTGCTTTAATTAATACACAAGTTAGTCTTAAGGATACACGAGTCAGCGGCACAAACTCGTTAGTGGGCGCAGCTAAAATGCTTGCTATTTCACCTAGCTTAGTGGGAGAAAAGGATAGACGTGCACCAAGTATACAGATGAGCAGAAAGGAGATAGCGTGATTATAATTTTGAGTCATATGATCAGATTAATCTATGAAAACGATTGCGTAAAAATAATTAATAGACATTTAGGGTTCGCTCGCTCGACGCTCAAGGGTTCTCATGAAAAAACTACTGAATGTATTTATTAAAAAAAAGTTATTTGAGCTCTTGAATATATAATCTATGCTTGTATCGGAATATTTTTTTAGTTTGCGTACTCCGTTTGTTATTTATTCACACCTAAAGTTGCGCTAAAATCAGTGATAAAAACCGATTTTTTTGAGTCTTGTATCTTTCAAACCCATATTACTTTTACAATTCTGTATTGATACAAGCATAGATTATGACAAGACAAATTTATATCACTTTTAGTTTTGGTTGTTCATCATCAGACGGTGGTGTTATCACCCTTCGACGTTTGTATGGAAAGATAATCGACTTGTTCACTCTTAAGAATAGTATGGCGCCACATTAAACTTATAAGAGCGGTAACCATACGAAATCAAGAAAGATGCAATGGTAGACTATTTTGAATAGGAACCTTAAATCACTTAGAGCTTCAAACAATCTGATGTTATGTAATTACACGGATTCTGTACAGTAGTAGGTGTAGTAATAAATAATAGTTAAAAAAAAAACTAAAAAACACGCTTTATATAGAAAACCAAACTAAAAAATAGAAAATAAATTTTAATAAATTTAAGTAAGATAAAAATATGTTATTTAAAAAAAAGCGTGGTGTGCATGGTGGAAGGATTATCAATTCGATAATATCTTAAAAAGCACCCCACGCTTTTTTTTAAATAACATATTTTTATCTTACTTAAATTTATTAAAATTTATTTTCTATTTTTTAGTTTGGTTTTCTATATAAAGCGTGTTTTTTAGTTTTTATAAACTATTTTTTATTTTCTACTTTTTAGTTTTAGGATAACCGCATATTTTATATTTTTATATTTTATATATTTTATTATTTTATTTTTATGTTTTTTTTTATTTTTTTTTCGAATTATTGCATTGTCATCGGTCTTTGAAAAGGTGTGCAAAATTTGAATGAAATCCCGTTTAATGTGGCCGTTTAATGTGGGTCAAAATCACGTCCTAAGGAGTCGGTTACATACAAACATACTAACATACAAACATACATACAAGTGAAGCTAATATAAAGCGTATAAAAATAGTCAAAAAGGCTACCCGTCTCAGATGAGGTTCCAGGGTTGCCTGCAGGAAACCGATGCTCATACTGGTTGAGATGATGCTGATTGCCGACAATAAAACGCCAGGGATCTTTAGTAGCGTGAACATTGTTGCTGTAAAATTAAAATAAGAACATATTAAGTAGTTCCTTACTACGTAGGTTTGTGTCGGAGGAGAAGATAATGATGTTGAGAACATGCAGTAATATAGGAATGAAGGCGATTGTCGCTTGATAAAATTAAATGTCCAGGGACATGACATAACTAGAAAAGGTAAATAAGTCCTTTATGGGGAACACGGTGCGCTTCTATAATAAGCTTCCTGAAAATCTACCTATTAAGAAATTTAAAGCTTACATAAAGGGTAGTCTTTTGAAGAAAGCGTATTATAATTAAAATGACTATATTATTGATAAGAATGCATGGCCTCATGTTGCTCTGCCCTCAGACAGTTAACCGACACATTTGAAATGGAGGTATATATAAACTCTCTTGTATTAGTTTTTCGTAGTTAAGGTAGTTATATAGGACCAGGACGAGTTTCTTGCTAGTTCTTCTCTTCTTCATGTTTCAAAGTGATCCTTGCGATTGTTTTAATAAAGTATCTTTTGACTTTGACTTGACATAGTTGACAATGTCAGCAACTCCTGATAGATATACATGTGTGGTCCGATGTTGCTATATTGCTATATGTTCGGGATGATTCAGAAATGTTTGTTTTTGATGACACTTGCTTGTTTGGGAAATCATGGCTGTTAGCACATCTTCGGCTAAGAATCTACTTAAAAACTTGGTTCCTTAACATAACCTGCCTAACTTATAAACGCCTCTCCTACTTAAGCACTGCCTAAAAACCGCTTAAGACTCGCCGTGACACTTTCTGACACTATTTCTCCAAAAAGGAACTTTTGACAGAAAGAGGGCCGTTTAATTAAGGTCGAAAAAACTTTGATAAATAGTTTTAAAAGAGCATTACATTCACGTCCAGAAGGTGACATGTCTTCGTCATCGGGGGTCTTCGGCAAGGCGATACAACTCATCACAGCTGCGCAGAACAGAGCGAATCCGAGTACAGCAAAGGGCAGGGAGTATCCACCGAGCCCATACAGCGCCCCTCCTAGCGTAGGTCCGACTATCAGGCCGAGACCGAAAAATGTTTCAAGTGATGCCTGATGAAAATATAGATGTGGTTATGCGAGCAATTATGGGCAGTGATTCTAAGAAACGGGGAAGGAAAAATATCGTGAGGAAATCGTCGTATGTCATGTATGCATGTCGTAGAATTTAACAATTTCAAAGATGTTCATAGTTCATAGTTCATAGTTATTTATTCCATTGACAAATTACATTGTATGCGGAAATATAAATTAGGTATAAAACATAAATTTAATATTGATAAATTATGGTAAATATGCAATATATTATAATGTTAAAACTTAAAACCTAACCTAACAATATAATAATCAGAAAATTTCAATGTGATCAATCAAGACAATCAAAAATGTGATTGTCTTGATTGATTGAGATGTGTTTAATACAAAGGATAAAGTAGCCTCTGAGGCGCACTTTGATCCTTTTACCACACAGGTACGAAAATAACTAGTGACACAACAATAAAATAATCTAAATGTTCAGAAACGAAACATAAGATATAGTCTGTCTGTTCGCTAAGAGAAAATTGCTGAGGTGACATTTTTGTCAATCACATATACGAAATGCAATGATTCATGATGACTCTACAGAAATAACTTATGTATAGGATTATGCTGATTAATGGTTCAATCGATTGGTCTACAGCTCAGTTGGTAGTAACTTTGCCTTCTGCGCTGTAGGTTATGGGTTCGATTCATCTAGGACAAACATTTATATGACGAACTATGATGTTTGTTCTGTATGTTAAAAAGTATATATTTACAAGTAACTATTCTATCACACAACTGATTCTAATAGTACAAGCTTGGCAAGAGTTTGCCAAGCTTGAGAGCAAGATCAGCATGATCTTGCCCCTAGGTGTGTTAAAATGCTAAATGTTAATGACGGATCTACGTATGTCCACAGGGACATGTTGTTTATCAGAAATAAAGTGTAAAAGGTGCAATAGTACACATATGAGCATCATTTATTCATTTCGTTTGTACTTTGCACAGTACATTAACCTTGCAACTCCTTCCTCCTCACCTACCAATTAGTTAAGACAATGATACTCACAAACATGGTAGCGACATTGTTAGGGAACTCCTTAGCAATGATAGCGAAGGACGCTGTCAGAAAGGCCGCGTTGCCCATCGCTTCTACGATGCGGATCGCAAAGCTCAGGGTTATGAAGGGTATGTGGCCTTCCACTTTGTCCAGCATTCTGCAGAAAATACAAGAATTTTTACGATCTTTATCAATTTTGATCAATTACATAATATACTGAAAATGTATGATATTTTTCCAGGAACCTGTGTTTTTATGTGTTTATTTTAAGTTTATTTGTATTTGGGTTAACCCCTCTTAGGTATGCTTCTTTGGTTCAGGTATCAATTGTTTGCATTATTAACCAACGTTTCAAATTTCGCTCTGTAAAAAGTAAAATACTTGAAAATAAAAGGAGATTGTGATTTGATGCAATAAACCATGAATAAACCAGACGAATAAATATTACTAACAATGTAATTATTTCTATGTTACATAAGTTGTTATAAAACAGTAATTAGCTACTGTTAATTAAATAACCTATTGTAGTTTGTGTATGGTATGCTTGAAGGCTCAATTGTGAAATGCAACAGATTTCACCTTGGTGGAAATCTGTTGCATCTACATATTTTTGTGAAAGATCAAGCTTTGACTACATGTGATTTTTTTCAAGCATTTATATTAAAGATTAGACTATTAATGGCTCTCAACGTATTTCTCAAAGATTGTTCTATCGTTTGTTTAGAAATAATTTAGAAGAACGCACACTAATCAAAAATGTTGAGAAGGCAAATACATTCAGTCTGCGTACTTATCAACTACCCAGTTCTTATATATACAACGTGTGTGGTCTCCGTCGCGCGTGGCTTTTGGACAAATCGGTCCAGCCATTGGTGATATGGATAGAGGACAAAGTCAATGTCGCGGGTCATAGACCGATGCTACCTCAGCGATGGATGATAGGCCAGTCAAAATAGCATTTAACTTTGCACTAAATTTCGGATCCAAATTGTTTTTTTTATAAGGTTTAGGATCACTTACTAAGCATAAAATCACAAAATGCTGACAGATCCAGGTGCTGACGCTACAGATGCTGACGCTTCAAGCGCAATCCTGAAAAAACATTTTTGGTCGATATCTTGAAAACTATGCACTTTAAGGCAAAAGATATGGAGACCATTATTGTAGAAAATAAAATTTTGCATCTTTTGTTCCTAGTACACTTTTTTGTAAAACTTACCGTTTAAGATTTATGACCCATTTAATGAACCGGTTTTTCTATCGTGGCTGATAACTTTTGAAATATTAGATAAATCAATAAATTGTATCAATCTTTTTTTAAAGATCAGTTTATTTTCTACAACTTTTGTTTCAAACTTTTTTTTTTAATATCCATACTTTTTGAGTTATAGGACATTTAATGTTGGACTACCGGGCGTAAAGGTGAAAATATCAAGATACGCATAGAATATAATGGTACAAATTCAACAAATTAATTAAAAAAAATTCCCGATTGTTTATGTAGTACCGTTTACGGTAAGTTTTACATAAAAGTGTACAAGGAACAAAAATGCGGAATTCATTTTCTACAATAATGGTCGCCATAATTTTTGCCCTAAAGTGCATATTTTCCGAGATATCGGCCAAAAACGTTTTTTCAAGATGGTGCTTGAAGCGTCACCTGGATCTGTCAGCATTTTGTGATTTTATGCTCAGTAAGTGATCCTAAACCTTATAAAAAAAACAATTTGGATCGGAAATTTAGTGCAAAGTTAACCAAAAAAACGTCTATTTTGACTGGCCTATATAGACTAAACTATAGACAAAAGGCTTATATCTGGTGAGCGAGCTGTAGATGCTACTATAAATGATAAGGTACAAACAGCACAAGCTACTCACCCAAACAAAATAGCACATGTGCCTGTAGTAAGTATCCCTCCGTTAAACAACAGCTTAGGACCTATCCTGTTGAGGTGGGCTCCATAAATCGGGCTAACAATGAACACCACAAGTTCAAAACATCCGAAGACCAATCCATATTCAGTCGCTGTACAGCCTTTACGCTCAGCCTGAAACGTTTTTGAAATACATGATTATGTTAATACGATATTTCATTAACAAACTCAGGGTGCAATTTCTTATATATTATTAACAGGAACCCTCATTCTTTGATTCGTTCGCTGGGCTGTCAGCTCAGCTGGTAGTAGCTCTGCCTTCTGCGCTGTAGGTTGAGGGTTCGATTCCCTCCCAGCATAATCGTTTGTATGGTGAACATAGGTAATTGTTCTGTGTCTGGGTGTTATAAAGTATCATAAGTATGTATTTAAATATGTATTCTAACAGTTATCTGGTTACCATAATACAAGCTATGCTTAGTTTGGTGTTGTGTGCATTATACAACTATTATCTGGACTTCTAAACCATACACATATATACAATCTGGTAGAAACGAGCGAGAAACATATAAGAGCCAAGAGCTGGCTCGTATCTGGCCCAGCGTATTAGTATTGCCATTCAACGTGGCAATGCCGCCTATCTTGGGGACGATGCCTTCTGGCTGTGATCTGAATCTTAAGTTAAGCTATCTAGAGACCGTTTTAAACAGTCGGATTTTAAACATTATTTCACCTATAGAAAGCTACATTTTCAGCGAGTAATATAAGCTGTATTTTATTTTAAAAAAATATTCATTCGAAAATTACGATAATGTTATTATTTGGCGTGCGCTGCGAAAACTATTGGTTTTTAAAATAATATACATACATGTTGTAGTACTGTATCAGTACTCACAAAAAAGATTGCGAGGTTGTCTAACTATTAATATAGTTAATACAATAACCGCTTTTTATTAAAACGCGCATGATTTTCAATTTTCTAGATAAGACATGACGGTAACTAAGCTGATGCTAATGAGCCGTTTATTAATCGTGACCTAGATAAGATAGAAATCAATTGCAAAAGTTGAATTAATATCTGATAAAAATCAATCAACGGGTCATGAACTTGTCCCTATCTGCAATATCTAGGTAACCTTTTTCTATTCACGCAATACTAACATAATACTTGTGAAATCTTTAAGAATAAATTAAGAACTAAGAACTCCAATTCAGGGATGAACTACGTAGCCCCATTCTTAGATAGTTTTTTTTAGTAGGCAATCAATCACGTTTTTAATTTTTTCAAATTTGTAGCAATTACAGATTATCTGATAGCAGAATTAGATTATAAATTTATAAGGATTAAAGTGGACTCTTTCGATATACTAGTGACACAATAAGAAGAAGAAGAAGAAGAATTGGTAAGGGCTATGCTGGTGCATGGTTTCAAGATATTTTTCTATTCTGAACTTGGCTTACTTTAAACAGAAAGGCAGAGAATGTAAGAGCAGTTTGCACCGGTTTTCTAACTAAAGACGTGTGTTTTCGAAATGTCGGCGAATAACAACAACATTGTTAACAATAATATAAACATTCATAACGTATTTTATACAAATAAGATGCAAGTCTTATCAATAGGCCTCGGACATTCGATTTGTTATGCTATAAGATGAGATGACCAGTTAACTGACAATTCTACTTTTGGTTTGCTTCTGCAACCTCAAACCAAAACTATGACCATTCTGGTAAAATAAAAATATCGATTTTTGATTCTTTAACTTCTTAAGGCCAAAAATATAACTTAGATTGATCTCACACCAGGGTGGAAGTAGTGAAAAGAATCATAAGTAGGTATGTATCTAATATATAAATAATAATAATAATTCCGGAAATTTCACACAACATAATATAATAGGCCCCAAAGTATAAATATACAAGCTATTCTTAGTGGCTGGTATTGTGTAAAAAAATTCCATGTTATTATTATTCCTAGATGCTTGATTCAAGCGTGACTTTGTGGCTAATCATTATAGAACATTAAACAGATCGACAAATAATTAGTATTATTCAGCCAATCTATCCCTAATGAGTTAGACACAATTTGAATTTAATTTTGAGGTGGCAGTGTTGATGGTGTATGCCATTGTATACCCATGTATAAACGCTTTGCATGCCTTTTTAATTGCGGGAGGAGGGAGATGCACGCGTCTGCATTGCGTTTTACTCATTAGGTATAGGTTGGCGCAATAGTACTAAATATTTGTCTATCTGTACAATGTTTTTTTATCATTATGCCCATTTTGTCATAATCTCCCATAGTCATTTGGAAGAGCAGAATTTGTACGAGTAGTTAGGTATCCATTATAATAATCGTTTTTGAATAGTGCCCTAGAGATTATGTAGCCGACTGTTTGGCCAAAGGTTATCTCGGAAGGTATAAGCATGAACCAGAAAACGTGATTATTTTGGCCGTAAATATACACTTTTGGTACATAATTATTTATTGATTGTACATCTACACGTTTTATAGTCTTGTTCTATAAGCTCTTTGAACTTTATATCTGTCTCCTACTAAAATTTGAGTGTAGGTCTCCAATTGCAGCAATATGTATTTTGGTCAAGGAGTTATCGGTGTTTGAAACATTATATTTTGTCGGAAATATATTAAGATAACGTTCCTGTATTAGCTAAAGTTTCAATCTAGAGTATCCTTACATTGAAACTCCAGCTGATAGGCACATGCCTACTTACCTACTGTATTTTTTTTCTCTTATTTGTTTTATTACCTTCTAAGATTCTGTTAATGTTCGATTTTAAATGAGTGTAATTGAAGTTAAAAAAAGTCACTGCTTACGTAAGATGTGGTTAGCCACTTAACCTAAAAAAAATTTGATCACGTCTGTAATTTCCCTGGTTACCCCAAAGCCGCTATATTTACCGATTTCTTATAGGTTTCAAATGGAAATTAATTTTTACAGTAGCACATTTTGTAACGCCCAAACTGGACACTAATGTAAATATTGTACTAAAACTGTTTTATCCTGTTTGATTTTTGTTCCCGTGAAAATTATTTTCTTTACTACCCCCAGTGTATCTTTTAAGGGGTTATGTTCCAATCCTAAAATTCTCTTAAAGTATGATAACCTCTACTTTGTAGGATATACGGTTTAAAAAAATTTAAACTCTTCATTATTTGATTTACCTTCTAATAAAAATCGATTCATACCCATATTTATTAAATATCTAATAAATGTATTTATAATAAATGTGCCTTGATTTTTAGCCAAATGTAAGGTATTATTATATTATTATTAATTTATCGATTATAAATTTCTTTTACTCCGAAACCTCGGTGTCTCATTGGAGCATTGCGTTTAGCTGGCCTACCCATATTATACGAGTATATAAACAAAATACCTACATATTTTTTCACTAAAAAAAAATATATTCCATGAAGCCGGATTTCTTTTTAGTTTTTAAAACGTAATTATATAAACCCCGACATAACAGATGGTGTTATAAGTTTTAAGTGTCTATCTGTCTTTGATGAACCGAATTTGATTAAATTTTTGTTGTTTAAAAACTGACTTGAACGACCCTCGTTCAAGTCAGTTTTCAGTTAGTTCTTAGTTCTTAGCTGAACATATTTTCGCAAATCATATTTGAAAATATATTTTTGGCCATTTGAAGACCATTAGCTTTTTTGTAGTTGATGAAGGGATGTGAGCAATTTGCACAGGTATCGATTTGAAGTAACCTGTTACTTAAATTATATTGCAAGAGCATGGTGACCTTAATCTTGTACTGCAACATTACTTGGGATCTTCAGGATACACAAATTATATCCACATATAGTAGATGTTTTGTTTGAGCTCATTGCGATGGTCTCAATCACAAACCATAGGATCCTAACGCTCTCAATGGATAGGTGTTATAGGTGTTATAGTGCTCTCAATGGATAGGTATTATAGGTGTTATAACGCTCTCAATGGATAGGTGTTATAGGTGTTATAACGCTCTCAATGGATAGGTGTTATAGGCGGGATTTATTTTTGATAATATTTTTGATGACGAGTTTAAAGATTTTTTTAAAACCGTTTTATGTTTTTTTTTTAAACGGTTTATAGATGATAAATTGTGATGTGGATTAAATAGAACTAGTGGTCGCCTATTGGTCGAAATTACCATAACTAAATTTAATGTATTTTTCTATGCATAATTTAAAAAAATATTAGCATTCTCATTCATTCTCTATATTAACTATAAGTGTGCGAAATTTCATACTCCTCCGTCCGCGCAATTTTCGTAAAAAGGGTTACAAAGGTTTTACTTCACATATTAATATATAAATTAGTAAAAACCATGATAATCTTAGTTTCAAGAAACCAAAATGTTTTCAGAGTATTTTAGATGAAACTAGGTGTCCGTCATGGAAGTAGTGTACGTCTCGGATATTCTTACCTCTTGTGGATAAAACGGTGCTTGCAGAGCAACACAAATTGCATTGCAAAAGTCTGCTATAGATATAACTATTATCGTCAACCACTGTCTGTTCGTAAAGCCGAAACCCATTTTAATTTAATAAATGCTTTCCTAACTTAAAATAATAATTAAATTTAAAAACTTCAGTTATTTAATCACTTATTAATCAACTACATTTGTTTGTAACATTTTTAAATCTATTTAAGTTTACTTAGATTTTTTTATTTTATTTAAATTATACTTTTCACCCTTAGTTCGCTGGTGCTATGATTCGCTACGCGGTCACAAAGTAACTGCGAAAACAGACATTATGGACTTAATCTGGACCTCTATTTACAACAAACTATCTACTCGTCGATTGATTATTTAGTATCTTCATTTCTCAGTCATACATTGCTGCTCAAGATTCCACATCTCATATCAATAGAGAACGTTTCAAGCAATGTTTCGTTCATTCTAGAAGTTTTCTTTCAAATCAAGGTCAGTTTTTCTGGGGTTGAGGGAGCAGAAGTAATGACCGCTAGAAAGATAAGACAATAATATTACGTTATCATTAGGTACGCATTTAAAATTTCTACTACTCTAAGTGCCTGTTACTTCTTTCTGTGTCCTCACTTACGAAATGTTTTGAATCGTTTTATGCAAAAAAAAAGGTATCTATATTGTTTATACTACCATAAATCATACCATGAATCATGTTATTTATTAGTACTTGGATGACAGAGCTTTGCTCGGTATAAAACACGGATAAAAAGTTTTCTGTAAATGAAACCTAGCTAGATCGATTTATCGCCCCCGAAACCCCCTGCATACTAAATTTCATAAAAATCGTTAGAGCCGTTTCCGAAATTCAGATTATAATATATACAAGAATTGCTCGTTTAACGGTATTATATAGATAATATCGCCATATTCTGAAATGCGTTCTAGTTCGGCATTCTAAATTAATTTAAAGAAGAGGTAAAGAGGTTTGTTTCACAAGACCGCCAGTGTCCTCCTTGTTCCACCCCGTCAGCAATGACATAATGAGCCACCGTGTCAGCTGTCAGTTATTAACCCGAGCAACGGGCATAAAATTAGACACCGTTTACCCTAAGTCTTCCCTATGCGTTAGTAACGAATTTGATGGCGTAGTGGGGAGTATCTGAGGGATGACGAAAATCACTCGCAAATAAAACACATAGCCCTGTGCTTTCACCTCAACAAAATGAGACAAGCGCCTGTCTGGCCGCCATCACGACGCGCTTATTGCCAACTAAACCCGCAGAACAGCGGACGCGGCTGCCGAATTCGAAAAACGAACTGTCAAAAACATTAAACAAATTGAAAAAAGAATACAGTAAAAAATAAGATATAACCAGCCAGTGATTTACGAGCTGTGACAAAAACAATGCGTTATTGTTAAAAAAATCGTGTAATTGTAAAGGGATTTAAAAATATGAAAATGGCTGATCGTTGCGTGTTTTCGTTGTTCTTACTGAGCTTAATTGTTATCTGCCAGAATGGAGCGGCACAAGACAACTCCCTCGCAACGCGTAAGTACCTAGCCATTAAAAAATAATAACAATAGAATTATAAAATACAATTAAAATAATGCGCGTGATAAATTATTTTATAAACAAACAACGTCATGCACATTTTCAATAAGCAATTTACACAATGCACTCTGTATTAAGCAGGTCAAAAGACTTGCAAGAAGCAAGAAAAGCAGATGCATTACCCGCCCATAATGAAGTAACTAAAACATAAATTATACCTACAATAAAAACAGACTTCCATTTTACTGACTCTATGTATAATTAATTTGATTCAGATACGCCTGTACGATACAATAAATCTATAGTTTATAAGAACACATTGTGCTTCAGGTTAATAATATATGAAATAGTTAAAGTTATAAAATGATAGGTCAATCATTCAGTTGTCAAATCTGACCAACTTTTAACTATGCCGAACTTACCTTACTTATTTCAAAAAAAGTATTTCAATATTCTAGCTAGAGTATATATATATATAATACTAGCGACTCGCCCCGGCTTCGTCCGGGTGCAATGCTGATACTAAATATATTACAGAATGTCTTACCTTACTACCTAAGAGATAGATAGATTTTATTCCTTTTTAAGGTGTATAATACTGTAGTACATTATTTTGATCTATCTAGTAGGGTTCAGCCAGCGTTTGCAATGTAAGCGCTAAAAAATGTGTTTATTTACGACATCACATTAGAAACCTCTAAAATGATCAGTGTTTCTCTTCTATATTATGCATGTATTATACATATAAACCTTCCTCTTGAATCACTCTATATATTAAAAAAACCGCATCAAAACCCGTTGCGTAGTTTTAAAGATCTAAGCATACATCGGGACAGACAGACAGCGGGAGGCGACTTTGTTTTAGACAAAGTCGCTATAAAACAAATAAAAAAAAATCTATAAAACACGGGTTTTTAGCGCTTACATTGCAAACGCTGGCTGAACCCTACTAGATAGATCAAAATAATGTACTACAGTATTATACACCTTAAAAAGGAATGAAATCTATCTATCTCTTAGGTGATGAGATTCTATGTAATGATGATATCTAGAGTATTCTGATCTCCAACATAGTTTGTGATAAAACTTTGTTGAGAAATCCTTGCCTGCCATGATTTCCAAAATTGACCTTTGACTCATTGCTATTTCATTAGGTAAAGAATACAACAGGATAGAACTTATATGACAAAATTAAATGTGAGTACTTACTGTCAACTAACTAAAATTTCCTAAAAATACGAACGACCTTGGTTGGTTTTGGTAAATAACAGTTAAAATTTAGGTTTTGTTTCTTTATTGAATTAATTTTCCTAGTATTTACCGCAGTTTTATTGAAGTCCTTACACGATGAGTAAAATTAGCTAAAATACATCAAACATACGTATAATTTTGTAAAATTAAGAAGTGTAATTTAAAAATGTTTCAGATTATGATGCAAACAAAATAAGCTCGGTCGTATTTTATGAAATTTTAGTTAGTCTGACGAAAATGCAGAATCAGAACCAATATATTTTTTTATGTTGCATCGAGTCTTAGTCTAAAAAATAGAGAGATATCTATTGTAGAAATAATTCTGTACAAAAAAGAAAATATCCTAGAAAAATTGTGGCTCTACGATATTAAATTCCCTTCATAAACATCTGGTTCTTCGTTAGGCTATAATTATCGAAATAATTAGATACCTACGAAAGTCTGTGCTTACTGAGTTATTAATTCCCATCTATGTAACTATACGTAATTTTGTAGTGTGTCTCGTGCCAAGGCCATGATCATTTTTCCGTTTACGAAACTCAAAACTAACAGATACGAGTACCATCTTTATTTGTTCTACTTTGGTTTCCCTTGCGTTTTTGACGTTTTATTTGGCAATAGGTTCACGTACATCACGTTACACATTAAGATTCTCTATTGTTTCTAATAAATACATTTAAGTGGACAGTTCTCATAACATTATCTTGTCCCAAACTAAACATAGTTTATATTATGATGACCAGACGACTGATTGAATACTTACTTATATATTTTGAAATTCATACATAAGATACGTTAGACAGATAGAAGACGGAAAATACTTATTGCACAGCTCAAATACATTAGACTGTTAAAGAAACAGTGTTTAGCTACACGGTAGTACAATGAAAATTTTATGTATTACACATATCAAACACTTATCTATGGTCATCACATCACACAAATGTTTGTCTTGGGAGGGAATCGAACCCTCAACCTACAGCGTAGAAGGCTTAGCTACTACCAACTGAGCTGTTAGGGCAGTCACAGATTATTACAATTCTAATAAGTTACAACTGTCAATGACAAGCCTGTCAGTTGGAAGCTCTGGATTCCCTCCCAGGATAAACATTTGTGTGATGAACACATTGTGTTTGTTCTGTGTCTGGGTGTTCCCAAGTTAATTAAGGTATATATTTAAAAATATATGATCTATCAGTCATTTGAACAGCATAGTATAAGCAATGCTTAGTTTGAGGTTAGATGGTCTACCAATATTTATTTATTATGAATACTACGAAGCTTTGTTAACATAAGATACCTTCGCATGTGAGTGATGCAAACATTTCGAAGCAATTTGCACATCTTTATCCGCCATGTATGCTATGAATTTTAATTCTCTATACTGTACACCCATCAACGGTTGATCGTCCATTATACGGCATTGTTCATTTGTCTACTTAAAGCAAACAGTAGGGTATAAAACAAAACAATAATAATAATCCCAACATACCTTATAACGTGGCTATAATCGTAAATGAAATAAATACATTATATAAACTAAAAAGAAAATCGACTTCATTAAATCAAATTTTAGCCCTGTTTACTTAGGGATGATAAATTATTTTCTCAAATGTATTTATTTTTATCTTTACTTATATTCCTTTTAAATACATTAATTAAATTAAAAATCAAATACAAAAAATCTTCCTCTATTTTTTACCCTTAGGTAAGGGTATTTTTTTCATAATATTTAAATTAAAACAAACAGAAAGCCTCTCAAACACAATTTTTTTTCAATTCTGTTTATAAATGACGAAGCTCTGAAGGTAATAAACATAAAAAAAAATTAAGAATCTAATTCGTTTCTGTAGTTGGTTAAAAATGCAAAATTAAGCCAACAAAGTTAAGTTCAAGGTAGATTTACATTACCCGTCGGAAGATATCTTGAATTATATAACTTATTTGTATGTCAATATATAATTTTTGTATATATTTAAGAAGTCATTATCCTTGGTAAAATATTTGTCTTGATCTATCAATACTGTGCTGCTGGAAATGAAATGATTTAATGAAATGGAAATGGAAATGGAATACATACGTTGTACGTACAACGTATGTATACATTCATACATATAACATACGTATGTTATACTGTGAAATATGTACGTTTACTGTGCCAGTCTACAGCCACCCTTTGGATTGTATTACTTGCAGGTTCCTAGATAAGCCCATGCTGAAATAGCCTCCATTTTTTGAAGTCGGTTAAAAATAAGTTTTTTGTGTAAATTTAATTTCAAATTATTCAAATGAAATAATATAGTAGGTCATAGTAAATTGCTTCCTTTTTTTGAAGTCGGTTAAAAATAAGTTTTATGTGTAAATTTAATTTCAAAATATTAAAATGAAATAAAATAAAAGGTCAAATTATTAATCAAAAAATAAATCAAATTATTGATCACTTACGAATATACAATTCATAATTTCTGATTTATGATAATATGGCTAGCCTGTTAAAAACTTACACAATTTGAATATATTTATTGTTAAGTCATTTGTCAGGTAACAATGTGACGTGGTTGAGGCAGCACTGCTTAGGATGCTGGAATTAGGATTTTTCAGTATGTTACTCTAATATGGGGACTCTGTTGATCAAATCTGCATGTTTTTCTTTTGTTATTAATATTATTTTTTTCTTTTCATCGGTCTGTATCATCCAGATGCATCATGCCTCTACCAGCCTTGCGATTCCTTTTCAATAGGTTGTAATATTTTTATGGGCAGCTTGTTCGTGTCTTGAATTTTGAAAGGTAACAGATGGTTGCACGAAAAAGTAAATCATTCTAGTGTGCAGTGCATGATCAGAATGTCTAAAGTCTAATTTTAAGACCAGGATATACTCGTGAATACTAGTTGATTACGCGCAACTTCGGTCGCGTAATCTATATATTAATACGTGAAGCGATACGAAAATTGCGCGGACGGAGAAGTATGAAATTTCGCACACTTATAATTTATATAGAAGAGTGCAGAATGCTAACATTTATTTTCAAATTATTAAAAAAAAATACAATAAATTTAATTTAATTATCGTCGAATTTCGACCAATGGGCGACCACTAGTTTAAATAAATGCTGGACATTTTACACAGTACTCGTATAACGACGAGTGACGAACCGATTTGCTGTCAATTTATTTACTTGTTAGTTCATAAGTCATTATATGATATCAGAATTTGACACGAAATTAACTTTCTTTCTTTCTATAATCTAGCCCCAAAGAAAGCAGTTATAGGTACCACATGACTGATATACTACATACATACATACTATTTTTGTTTGTAAATACATGCATATTCCCCGCTACTTAGACACGTCACTCAACATCTGTCAAATACATAGAAAAACACCCAGAACCGGGACAAATACTTGTAAATCATGCAAACATTTGTCCGCGTGAATCGCGCAACCTTCTACGTCTCAGGCCTTAGCTCACCGTGTCACTGAGGCCGTAAAATGTTATATACAATCTTTGATGTTGCAACCTTTGTGAGTTGAATTTCGGGAATATCTTTTTTAGTATGCGCTAACAGGCTGTAAAAAAGACACCCTCAAAATTTCAATTCTCTATGACCAGTGATTTAGGGTCCGCATGGGCTGCCAGTCAGTCGGTCAGAACTTTGATTCATTTAAATAAAAATCTACATTTATTCAACATAGACAATAAGGTAGAGAACCCGGTACAGTTCAACACTAGTAGGAACTAATATAAAAGTGAACGTAGGTACAGAGTTAAGAGGTTTCCTGGTTTTCCAGACATGTCGCCTGATATACATATTATATACGGAAGTGATGTCAGAACTATGCAAATAATAATAAGGCCAACGCCTTTCAGTATCGTATATTTGTGATATTTGGAAAAATAAGTGAATACGCTCTACCCTGTTTTAAGGAAATTCGGAGTATTACTACTCCTTTAACAATACCAAGACAAACGAGTTTACAATTTCTGATGTTTTGTTATGATCAAAGTCACAACCTGCTGTCTTCAAACGGTTTCATTTGTTTTTAAGGTTATAGGAGTATCGATACATGGAATCTATGAGGGTTTCATATACAATTTTGCTGTGATATCAAATTCAGTGACATAACACATGTAATGTACTTAGTTGTACATTTTGATAAACACGGGCTTTACTCACGTATTACTTTATCGATGGAGGCACCTGCACTATTTATATTCATCTACAGAATCTTCGTCACTCAGTGCGAACCGTGAAGTCGAGCGGCAACGAGCGGACCGCGGATCAAACTCACCCCGATGAAGATTCTCTAATCGAAACAGTGTCGGTGTCTCAATCGACATAATAATACGCGAGCAAAGCCCGTGATTATCAAAATGTATAGTACAACTCACGAAAGCATTGAAAGTGAAGTTATGTAGTTGGTACAAATACTACCTAAGATTTGATATTATTCAGTTAGTGGATACCTGGTGACCTCAGGAAAGAGCCTTAACCTTCCTTTGGCCAGATGGTAGCGAGGACCAGACATAAAATCAACAAGGTTAGCCAATATTAATAGCTTATTATCATTGATTCTTATTGTACTGTTTAACATAAAAAGACGTTAATGTATCAGGATGTAAATTTATACAATACCCTTGAAAATGACTGCTCTAAGTACTAGCAAAGCTTGCTTATCTTTTCTTAATATATAGTTTACATTTGAATAAACAGACATAAACTTAATAAATAAACATTTTAATAAACTCTTCGTAAGCAATTTAATCACTTGGATCCCATGCGGCTGCGCCAAAGATCGATAACAAACGTAACGTTTTTATAATTTAGTACATAATCAGGGATAGGAGTCAATAATAAATCTTCATACAAGGCAAGCCAATCAAGAAACGGTATACTTATCATTTATATCACTACAGTAATAAGAAGACATACAAAGCCGAACTTTCAAATCAAGATACGGAGGATTAATTCGGGTTTAGTTTTTAAAATCTCGGACAGTGGCCGGCGCACGCGCAGCCTTGACACCTCACCGGTTGCGTCAACGTTTGCGAAACTTGCCTTTTTGTAGTAACCTCACGGCTGCTCCCTTATTAATTAAAACCTTGGAGTCACACTATAAATTGATGGGATCATTGAAGAATACTAAATTAAAATAAAATTAACATTAAAACTGGAGACACTCGAACTCATGTCGAGACGTAAGACATAATGAAAATGCTTAATGTTGAGTATGGGTTTGCAATACTGTCCTTAGATTGGATGGAAAATATATAAAAACTATCGCTCTGCCTCGTCTTCGTACAGGTGCGTGTATCGTGAAACATAGTTCAAGTATTCGGCTTCGAATTTAGGTAGAACAAATTTATTTTTATGGATTAATACGGTCATAATAATGTATAGTAATGACTTATCTTTATTCTAATTATCTGGGTGTTTCTATGTATAATACGTATGTATTTACAAAAAAAAGTATATAAGTAGTATACTTATCAGTCATGTGGTACCCATAACACAAGCTCTGCTTACATTGGGGCCAGATGATGCTGTGTGAAATTTTCGGTATTATTATTTATTTATTTATTTATTAACATGTTCCATCCAGTTCCATGATAATGTTGTCTTAGCAACCCATTTGCATAGGTAGCTAGCTTCTGTCCATAACTTCGCACGTATTGTACATACATAAAAAGTAGCCTATGTCCGTTCCTAAGATACATTCCATATCCATACCAAATCCGATTGGTGCAAAAAAAGTTCTGTTGATCCGATCGCTACCAAACTGCACAGGATCACCCGCTAGGCCAATCTGAAAATTTCCAAATGTTTTTATCGAAATTAGTCCAGATGATTTGGAATCTATAGGGAACATACATACATACACTCATCGCCTTTTATATATATAGATAGTGGGGAGCTGTGCAGCTAGTTGGTTCGGGTGTGCATTAAGACGTTCCTTCTATTTGGTGGAGTATTGCTTTATTTCGTCGGTGACAGTGGTGTGGTGACTTTTATATCATTATGTAGCTCAGTTGAATAATAATGCAGTTTAAATATACTTTTACTAAGAGAGAATCTAGCGACAAGCTATTTATTAACCGTCTACTCTATAGTCACATAATTGGCTAGCGTAGAGTTTAAGTATGTTTTGTCCTTGTCATTCTGATATCAATAAATAAAGACGGCAACAGATTTAAACAACACATTGGATAGTGTATAATTAAGATAGATACAAGTCTATAAGTACAAGTCTTTTTGTTTCACAAATATTAATGATATACTTACTATTATACCTAGGTATTAAATTTTAGTGTTTCGATTTTGATATCAACAATCCATCATGTACCTACTCACTAAAGTTCAAACTATCTGTTGTAGGTTATCTCACAGGCGCCAACAAGTTGTATCGAACACGACTTCAATAATATAAGCCTTTGTAAAAATAAAGATTTCGACAAAAAAGTTTACGGAAAAAATATTTAAATATATTATGGCGTTCAATGCACACAACACCATCTAGCCCCAAACTAAGCATAACTTGTATTATGGTGACTAGATGACTGATAGAATACTTAAATATTTTTAAATACATACTTATGATACTTTATTAACTGGCCTGTCAGCTCAGTCGGTAATAGCTCTACCTTCTACACTGTAGGTTGAGGGTTCGATTCCCTCCCAGGATAAACATTTGTGTGAATAACATAGATGTTTGTTCTGTGCCTGGGTGTTATAAAGTATCATAAGTAAGTATTTAAATATATATAAGTATTCTATCAGTCATCTAGTCACCATAATATAAGCTATGCTTAGTTTGGGGCTAGATGGTGTTGTGCGCATTGTCCAGCACTATTTATTTATTAGTTTATAACACCCAGACACAAAACAAACACCTGCGTTCAACACACAAATGTTTATCTTGTGAATAAATCGAAGCCTCAACCTAAAGCGCATAAGCCAGAGCTACTACCAGCTGAGCTGACAGGCCAGTCACAATAAGACATAATATTGACGGATTTGTGCATTTCATTAAATGCTACTACAGACATTTGATTATAAACCGAATTAAACCAGCAAAACTAAGACAGTGTTGCTGTTACAAATACCAAATGTTGTTACTAACGATAACGCAACAAGTATTAACATGGTACCAATAGTGACAGGTTTACCAAAGAGTCCACAAAACTAATTGACGACCTATGTAGCGCAGGTGGCTTATGTCCGCCTGAGACGCAGAAGGTTGCGGCGTCGATTCCCGCCGCGGGACAAATGTTTGTATGATCTGCAAGTATTTGTCTCGGGTCTGGGTGTCTCTATGTATATCTTTCTAGTATATCAGTCATGTGGTACCCATACCCATAACACAAGCTCTGCTTACTTTGCGGTCAGATGATGATGCTGTGTGAAATGTCCGGGATAATTATTTATCTTATGTCCTTAGTTATTGAAAACCAGTGTGATGGAAAGATCCTCCTTCCGTGCAATTGGCAAATGTCTTCAACACTTTTTGTTAGGTTCATAGGTTCACCTACCAGTTTCTTCACGATTTTCCTTCGCAGTTTGAGAGTACTGGTATTAGCGCACATAATATATTTTTGACTGGATTCGTACCGACGACTTTAGTAGGCCACTAACTACCACTAGGCCACTAGTGCTCTATGATTAGTTATAACCAGTGCCACCAGCAGTCCACTTCTTAATAATAATAATAAATAAATAAATATTGGTGGACAATGTACACAACACCATGTAGCTCCAAACTAACTATAACCTGTGTTATGGCGACCAGATATTTTTAAATTACTTATGATACTTTAAAACACCCAGTCACAAAACAAACACCTAAGTTCATCACACAAATGTTTATCCTGGGAAAGAATCGAACCCTCAACCCTTAATAACATAAAGTTTTCGAGTATCATAGTTGCGGTGTTTCATTAACCATTTTAACATTAGCACGTAGATCGTATGTAGTAATGGTCATATAAATTAAGGCTGATTTTCTTTTGTTCTCATGTACCTACGTATATTATTATTTTTATTTATTTCTCTCACAAAGTTTTAATACATAAACAGGCTTATCATTTAAGCAATGGTCTTGAAACTTGTGTATCCTTCTATAAAGTATCATAAGTATGTATTTAAAAATATATAAGTATTCGAACAGTCATGTGGTCACGATAATACAAGCTATGCTTAGTTTGGGGCTAGATGGTGTTGTATGAATTGTCCACCAATATATTTATAAAAAACCACTTGACACTTTACACGAGAATTTGTAATTAAACTCTTTATATAATAGGTGTAAATCACCAGACTAACAATTCGCTAGCAGTTGAGGCTATGTTGGGTTTGAGTTGATAATGTTTTTTTTAGTTTTTTAAAGTCAATTTAACATTAATCACGATCGTTAACTTAAAAACGGGGTCATCGGGCCGTAGTTATTTGGTTGTATAACGGATTATATAACTGACCTTGTGAAACAGCCCGATTGAATGAGATTGCGGTTGCGTTCAAGTTCAACTTCATTTGCATAAATTATTAATCATCTTTTGTATAACTAATTTACTTATATTAAAACAAACACGCTACTGAATGGATTACTAAAAACTTTTGTATAAGCAACAACATTGTATCTACACCTATTTTAATCGGTTTAAATCTGGTTTTTTGTTTCCTCCTGCTCATACTGTAGTTGTCATTGGTTGATTGTATGGTGTTATTCCTTTTCAATCAGAAAGTTATCCATATAATTTTATCTTCCGTCCCTTGTTTTTTATTATCTTTTACAGTTCATTCATCTTTGCTTATGCCTATCCCCTTTTATTCGTTTATGTCCATCCAAATTCATATTAATTTTCCTCTTTCATAATATTATGAATTCACGTCTCAACATTCGCAGTTCTGTCGTATATACGAGTTCTCTCCGTTGGAGCGCGGTTTAGTTGCCCAATACTTAGAACCAAAACTTCATAACTTTTGAAGGTTGCCTTGACCTATAAACCATGACCACATTGGCTATTGGCGATTAAATCTATTTTCTTTATTTATTGGTATGATTTATATGATCTAATACACGCGTGATTGGCCAATCTGTCCTTGGTCTAATAAAGGAGATTTCACTTTTCTACCGCAAAGCTGTCGGTCATCGCACTTTGCGTCACCTTGTCACCGATGGTTTGCTCACCTACTGGTACACTTCTGTGGTTATGTAAGGGCTATGCGACTACCCATAATGTTGAGTGTGAAATGCAGTCGTTCAGCATTCCATTACCTTTTAGGTGTAATTTTAGTTTGTGTAAGTATTGTTAACAAAGATTTCCGTAATCCTTATGGATAACGTTGAGCTAATTTTCGATTCCCGCCGCGGGACAAATGTTTGTATGATCTGCAAGTATTTATCTCGGGTCTGGGTGTTTCTGGGTGTAAGTTGTAGGTATGCATTCACAAAAAAAAGTATATAATTAGTATATCAGTCATGTGGTACCCATAACACAAGCTCTGCTTACATTGGGCCCAGATGATGCTGTGTGAAATGTCCGGTATTATTATTATAATGTTTTAACCACAAACTATTACAAAATTTAAAGTATATAAAGATTGAGACTATTCAATTCTCAGCCAGCAAGCGTAACGCGTATCGTCTAAGTCATTATTTACCTTGATATCTTCTCAATTTCAGCGGAATATATCCAACCATGCAGTCAAAGCGATCCTCAGCTGGACAACTGCATCAAGAACTCGTTCAACCATTTACGACCGTACCTGGCTAAGGGTTTGCCAGACCTTGGCGTGCCAGCCGTGGAACCCCTGTTCATTGACCGCCTGGTGATGGAGAACTCAGCGGGGCCCGTCAGGGTCACTGCTGCCTTCAACAACATTACCGTTGTGGGGCCTAGCAACTACACCATCACTAAGATAAGGTTGGTACCTACTAATTAGAAAGCGTTGTTACTAATGTACCTACTCGAGTTTACTCCTTACTCCCACATTCATTTGATCTGAATCAGTTGAGATCTTCGGTCGATTAACCTTTCTTCTAAATTCTTCCTCTAAGTCGATCGTGCTAAGTATAAACCATGAGGGAAGTGTCGTATATCTTATGGCGTATATCTTAAAACTGTGGACTTAAAAGTCTTATAACTGTTTTATAATTGTAGTAGCTCTGCCTTCTGTGCCATAAACTGTGTGTTCGATTTCTTCCCAGGCCAAACATTTGTGTGATGATCATAGTTATTTGTTCTGTGTCTGGGTGGTATAAAGAATCATAAGTATGAAGAATCATTTCAAAAATATATAAGTATTCTATCTGTCAACTGGTCACCATAATACAAGCTATGCTTAGTTTGGGGCTAGATGGTATTGTTTTCATTGTCTAAACCTCCATTCTCTGAGTTCAGACCTAGATCCTCTGAGTGCATAGGTATAATAATAATGACGTGATCATTACAACGACAATTAGGAGTTCATAGTAAGATGCAACTGGTACCTGATGCTTTTATATTTTCCTTCTAAATTGCTGTGGGTTTGTTGCAAAATTGACTAATATCCGTGGTCTGCCACAATTAGTTTGCAACATACTTTATAAGATGGTAGCTACGACGGTTTATCTTTTGTTAGCTTCTGAAACCCTGTGCTAATCGTAGCCTCCTTTAAAACCAATGAAATAATTTTCAGAATTTTTTTGGAAAAGCTCCAAAATGATTTCTATATAATGACTATTTTAATTGATTGACTAAGAAAATAAACAAATAAATAATGTTGGACAATGCACACGACACTATCTAGCCCCAAACTAACCATAGCTTGTATTATGGTGACCAGATAACTGATAGAATACTTATATATTAATAATAAGTTTATAAATTATATATTAATATATTAATAATAATAATAATAAATACATGATTTTTATACTTTATAACACCCAGACACAGAACAAATACCTATGTTCAACTCCAATTTACAGCGGAGAAGATAGAGCAACTACCAACTGAGCTGACAGACCATTCAAATGGTAGATGGTATAGATGCTGGGCTACTCTCTTTCATTGAAACAGGTCCCAACGATCAAGTGACCAAAACTTTTTTCTGACCCTGATCTGTATAATTAAAGAATAGAATATGTCTTATTTGATAAACAACACAAAAATATAAAGACACGAAAACGAGCGAGCCTTACAGTAATCGTTTATTATGTGTAACATCTGACATCTCGCCTCATTAAGAAACATTAACATTATATCCTGAGTTAGTTCATATAACAAATTTTACACACAACACAGCTGATGCGTTCACCTTCTCTATTTCCCTTTCTCTTTCTCTTTCCCATCACACACGTACACGTTGTTTGC
The DNA here is from genome assembly GCA_948098915.1 of Lampropteryx suffumata. NCBI lineage: Eukaryota > Metazoa > Arthropoda > Insecta > Lepidoptera > Geometridae > Lampropteryx > Lampropteryx suffumata. The sequence continues at coordinate 16,636,117 of OX402545.1, read as the reverse complement.
TGGCATACCTCTCGGAAAATGGGTTGGTATCATCTGACGGCCAACTCTCCTGCCGCGCCAGCTCATTGGTCAAATCAAATACCATGCACGATCATTGGTCAAATCATATAGCTCGCGCTTCTCCGGCTTCCTGTACACACTTCAGTCCCTTTTCACGTTTTCACGTCGGAAAGGTGTTAGTCATCAAAAATTATACAATCAGAGAGAAACAGACAACTACACTCGAGAGCAATAAATCCGGGTCACTTAAAGAAACCTATAAATTTCGGAAACTGAGAATGCTAATGCTAGATTAATGAAATAGATGTGTTTAATAGACAATTAAATACTGATTAAATTAAGGTATTAAAAACTTCTTAATTATTGTAAAGACATGTCATAAAAAATAAAATTTGAAGAAGGGAGACTTTCGAAAATGTAACTACGAAATTACTGCATCTGATTTTGCTTTTGTTTCTAATCTGCCATTTAAGTGGGTATATAAACCAAATTGATAGTGTTCAATATTTATTATTCAAGCTGTAATCATGTCAATTACACCTGAAGAATGCACTAGAATTCTGGTTTAGGTGTATCGCGTTGACCGGCTGGAGTCAGCGCGATACAGCCAGGACTGTCGGTATGTCGCTGTCAACAGTACAAAGAGTTCTCCGACGTTACGAGGATACTGGCTTTAACCTACGTAGACCAGGAAAAGGCAGAACCAGGTGTACCACAGCACGAGAAGATCTATACTTGGTAAACACCATGCTTCGTAATCGCTTTCTCACAGGGACTGAAATTAAAAATGAGATTCGACGCCATGGATGAAGTAACCCAAACGCATGGACAGTAAGACAACGAAGCTAACTTGCTGGCTGAAACTAACTTGACACCACTTAAACCCGCAAATGGCCCTAAACTGGAGCGTGGGCATCGTTTTTCAAGACTAAGATATGCCCAGAACCACTTAAATTTGACTATTGAAGATTGGTCCAAAGTTATGTTCTCCGACGAATCAAAGTTTATGCTCTACAAGCACGATGGAAGACACAGAGTGTATAGAAGACCAGGGGAAGATTCAAGCAAGCATGCATCGAAGAAAAAGCAGCCTACGGTGATGGGTATGTACTTGTGTGGGCCGGAATTTCATCTGAGAGTCGCACAGAACTGTTGTTCATAGAAAATGGCTCTTTAACTAGCGTAAGATATGTGGAAGAAATCCTTAATGAATACGTTGGGCCATTAATGGTCAATTTCGGTGAGGATGCTATTTTTATGTATGACAATGCCCGACCTCATACAGGTTGGATTATGAATGACTACTTATCAAGAGATAAACATTGCTCCTACGGAGTGGCCAGCACGCAGCCCGAATATAAAACCGATCGAGCATGCTTGAGACGAGCTAGGGAGATGCGTAAAACAATGAAACGCTTCCCCAATCACGCTTCGTGAGCTCAAAATTGCTCTCACAGAGGAATGGGAGAATATTCCCTAAAATCGTATAAGGAACATGTCAAACCGCGTAAACGAAGTAATGGAAGCATGAGGAGGCATTACAAAGTATTCAAATTCAAGAAAATCGTTATGTTGTTCAATAGTGTCATGTTTCCTATTTTTGTTTTAAGACGAGATCGGTAGTTTTTTTTCTTTATGTAATTTATAGTAAATAAAATGTAGTGTTTCATAAATTTTATTTGTTTCATTTGAAGGGATAGTATATTTTCTATTAAACACAATTTATTTCATTCTTTGTTTCCGAAATTTATAGGTTTCTTTAAGTGACCCGGATTCATTGCTCTCGAGTGTAAGTAAACGATCAGAGTAAGCAGACTCATCAAAGAAATGAATCGTTGAGTGTTATTATATCCTATATTACAGCGGGCAGCAGTCTAAATATAGTATCTACCTATTGAATTACTTTTCAGGTCTGACCTGAAGAAGCTGCGCATAGATATGGGTTTGGTTCTCCCGAGAATTGAAATCACTGGAAGGTATGAGGTGTCAGGACAGGTCCTACTCTTCCCTGTCCGCTCGCAGGGTGACTTTTGGGCTGCTTTTAGTAAGTACACGTTTTTTTTATCATAACTTCAAGCACGTGATGATAGTGTGGCAAATGTGGCAACACGTCAGTCAGTTGTAAGGACCTAACTAATGTAAGAAGTCATAAATTCTTGTAAAGTCAGGTCATTAGCCTTTCTACAAGAATTTGTAGAATTTGTTTCGAGGTATATAATTTCGATACGATTATTACTCAAAAAACACAGCTCTTCGACCAAACTTAAGCGGCTGAATGGTGAGAATCTGATAGGAAAGTCTTGAGATTATGGAATGGTTTCTTAAGGTTTCGACAGTCGTAACTGCATAGCTCACGTACGGAAGTCGCCATCGCCACGTATGTTATAATGTATGTTAATGTCTTCACAGGCGATGTAGCTGCGATCGCAAAGATTTTTGGCAAAGAAGTCGAAAGGAATAGTGTTAAGTACATGGCAGCAGAGCGCCTTCTGGTTGACTTCAAACTGAGGAGTTCAAGATTTAAAGTTAGAGATACCGTCAACCATGGCAGCATCATCGGTAAGCTAGTCTATAATAACCATTGATCATTCCGAACGTTGGTAGACTTTTGGGGTTGGTACAATTGTAGGGTTTTGGCTCAAAATCAGACAACATCAAATGCAGTGATATTGATTAGTTCAGTCTAATCATTTTAAGGTATTCTTTCGAAAATACATCAAAGACCTCTCCTTGTCAATTTTCTTTAAGTAAATATACTACTGATTTATTACTTGCGTTTTATGGTTTACTTACTTAATTCGATATCAGTGGTAAAAGTGTCACAACGTCGAAATACAATGCGTAAACATTAGTAGAGTACGTCTGTTTTAAATACCGTATGTACTCTTACATTTTGCGAAGGCTTTTACACACATTTTATTTTGTCGATGGAGGCACCGACGAATAAGGTGTGAATCGCAAGTGCTAGCGAGAGCAAACTAACCGCTGATCAAAGCTGAGTTGATGCGGACTAGTCTTCATCAACTGAATGAATGGATTCGAAACAGTGTCGGTGTCTCCATCGACAAAATAGTAGGCGGGTAAAAGCCCGTGTTTCTCAAAATGTATATTACTACTCACTTAAATACTTTATGTACCTACAATGTCTTTTGAGCAGTGACGATGATTGAAACACCGGAAATTTCCGACATGCCAAGTGAGAGTATAGTATGTAGGTACACGAGTTTTATCTTTATCTTACAAAATGTATTCCAGGTGAAGCAATGAACCAGTTCCTGAATAATAACGCAGCTGAAATCATCGAGGAGATGCGGCCGGCCGCCTCTCAATCCATCGCGAAGCACTTCCAGGCTTTCATCAACGCGGCCTTCACCAAGATACCTTTGGACGTCTGGCTGAAGCCTTAGTGTCGTTGTAGAAAACTTAGGAAGACATTTTATACAGGTCCTTTCATGTTGAAAGAAATCCCAGTGACTATTTAACAGAAATAGTAGGCCATTGATTTTTACACCTACCTACAGGTATTCAATTTTATTACAAAAAATTACCAGGTATTTTAATTGGTACAATCCAGATGAACTGATCCAGATCCATTGTCGTGTTTTGATAATTATTTTTGTTTGATGAGGTGTCACCGCTTTATTACATCCGTCAAATGCTGTTTATATAAAATGCGAGAATGAGTACTCTGCTTGATAAGTGTGTGTAGATGTTGAAGGACATGTTAATAGTGTGTCAAATACGGTACATATTACGAATATAAATAATTGGTCTTACGAAATACCTACATACAATTTCGTGATTTTATTGTAGAGCAGGACTTTAAGGTGTAATGTGATAATGCTGATAACTTAAAAGTAAACAATGTTTAACATAAAGAGAGTTTCTGTTTTAAAAACATGACATCTTTCCATAAGTAAGTACCTAAATTTTGTTAATTTTAAACTTTATTTATTTAAGTTAGTAACTAATTGTGTAGTGAATAAGTACCTACTTAAAATTGTATTAATAATAAATTAAATTGTATAAAATAGTAACTGAACCTTAGCAGTACCTACATTTTATTACCCCTTCCCAGTCTGTTTATTGTTTTTATATCTTCCTTCATAAAAGTACAGTACCTAAAAAAAGAACATGCTGTATTTATATAAAAGAATTAAAAATGAGTCAAGACCAATTCGTTGTTGTAGCATACACATAATAAACAGAATCCTGTTTTATTTCTATGTGCCTTACTTCCTGTGTTGTGTGTTGTGTGCTATGAAGCAAATAAATCTAATGTCCGTCTATGTGTTTATATCTTATATTAACACACTATCTAATATACGGTTTTAATCTATTCTTCTGCTTCTTCCTTTTCTTTCTTCTTCTTCTTCTTCTTCTTTGTTAATGGCCTGTGACATACTAATGTCAATTTTGCCAGTGTCAAGTGTTTATAGTTTATAGTCAGTTTGTTTGTTCTTAGTCGATGGTCAATTGTCAATTCTAGACGTCACGCGGAATGGCGTCTAGAATTTTCTTGGGATTCCTCGTCGTTCAAATCACATTGCACCACAATACACATAAAATTCAATGATCCATACCCGTCCTGTAGTCACAATTTATTCATTGAAATTCCGCCAAGATTACTGAATAAAACATGCAATAAAACGGGTAAAATATATTAAATTAGCAGAGCTTTGTTACTCCATGAAATGACAGACGAAGAATCCCTTTTCTTTCTTTCTTCTTCGTTAATGGTATGTGTCATAATGATGACAATTTTGTCAGTGTCAAGTGATTGTTTGGTAATATATAGTCTTAGTCGAATAGTCGGTCGTCATTTGTGTATTCTAAACGCCATCGCGGAATGGACGTCTATAACTTTTCGGGATTCCTCGTCGTTCCAATCACATTGCACCATAATACACTATACACTATAATTTAATTGTCCATACTCGTGCTACGAAGTCACAATTTATAAAACATGCAGTAGCACGAGAAATAAATAATTATTTTAAAAATGCTATGTTACTTCATGAAATGACAAACAAAGAATCTCCTGCTTCTTCCTATAATAGAATTATAGGATTTTCTGCTGGGATGACAATTTAGACAATGTCATTGAATTTGTTGTGTTAAAATATCGTCACGAAGTCGCAGTCAATCGTCATTTGTCTATACTAAACGTCATCACGGAATGGCCGTCTAGAATTTTCTTTAATTTCTCGTAAAAATCACAAAAATAACAACAATAAAATTATAATTAAATGGTTTACATTTGTGGTAAGAAGTCACAGTTTATTGATTAAAATTCTGCTAAAATAACTCATGAGAAAAACTAATTAATTTTGAAGTTTTTCGAGTATGTTACGCTTATTTCGTGGAATGTCAAACGAAGAGCTTGTTGCCATCTCTATTCATTCACCTTAGAGTGACAAAGACAGACCATACGCCACGATAGCTAATTATGTTGTCATTTTATAGAGGAGATCCAAACCTAACGAAGCTTAAGGCCTAAGCTTATATCAATAACTTCCTATTATTATGAGCAAGGTCAAATAGGTCAAACTTCTAAAAGTTATCAGCCAAAAGTCAATAACTACACGACAACGTTGACGTTTCAAAGTGTTTAGGTTATTAAGCTTAAAGTAGAGTGATCACAATGAAATGAGAGACCAATTAAAACAAAATCATAGCTTAGTAATTTAAATTACAATAAATAAATTATAGTATTTCTTCCTTAGACTTAGGAAGAGAGTACATCGTCCGCGTTTAGCGTAGCGAAAGCGTGGTCAGCCAGTGGCTTGAGGAAATCGCGCAGAGCCGCCTCCATCGGAACCTGAAGCTCCTCTGATAGATTCTTCCAGTTTTCATTAAGGAAATTGTTCATTGCCTGCCCTGAAATAGTTATTACGCACAGTTTTAGGAACGAGTCATCATGGTGTTCTTTAAGTTTTCTCGTCTGTTTCTCTTTGACTATGAAATGGTGTTTGATTTAACCATTATCGGATTAACCATCAAATTATTTTTTCTGAATTGTCAGAAAATCAAAGCTTAAGTTTCCAACATTAATAGGGTCCAAATCGATTGTTGGAAACTTATAAGTACGTAATATATTTACCCAAGTCGTTGTCTCCTCCAAAGAGGTTATCGAGCTTCATAGAAGCGGAGTCTACATGGAATTTAACGTCTAGCTGCTTGCAAGTGAGAGCGTCAACGTCGTTTGGACGAGGCTGCCTGCCGAGTCTGATTATCACAGTAGCGTCGATGTCACCTGGAAGCACAAATGCAAGGACATTCTAAACAAATACGTCTGACTAATAATACTAAATACTCTACGATTTGACCGTTAAATTCTCAGAAATCTTTTAATTTTTATACGGCACTTCTGAGTCGTTGCTCTAACTCTCGCATGAGGTTCAAAAGATCTTACCATAGGTAGCGGCAAACGGTCCTTCTCCTTCAATAGGCAGCATAAGCAGCTGTCCGGCCAGTTGATAGCTTCCCTTCATTCGGAGCTCTGGGATGAACAGCTTCCCAACCACTTGGTGCTTGTGAGAATCCACACTAAAAATACAATTTATCAAGAGCATTGTCGATTTCTTTTTTTTGCAGCCTACAGAACTATGCTGAGGTACGGACAGCGGTAGCTTGGTCTATTTCATTTTATTCCACCTTAATCTCTATTTCATATTTAACACTAGCTTCTGCCTGCGGGTTTTCAGGCGTGGTACCCACATAAAAAGTAGATTATGCCCTTTCCTATGATACAATCTCTTTACCAAGTTTCATGAAGATCCTTTCAGATGTTTAACCGGTAAACGAAACAAATAAACAGGCACATTATTGAGTTTATAATACATAAGGAAGTATGGATATGGATTTGGGAGTATTACGAGTAGAAGTCCATGTATGAAATCTTAGAAGAACCTGCTCATTTCAATTAATGTGTGCTCACACTATTTCCTTAACCCTCATGGAGGAAGGTCCGTGCACCGTGACGTCAGAGAACGATGACGTCACAGATATGGGTCCGGTCGACTGCTGGATAGTGAGCGACGGTATTAGTAGAGGTTCGCATGGTGGTACGCCGTATTGAGGAAGTCCTGAAAAAAATGTCTTGATATTCAATTTTGTAATGCTGCTTCCAAAACACAGTAAATGGTGTTGGAATTGATTAATTCTAGTCAAATTAGAAGAATATTAGGCTAAAAAGTATGTACCTACCTGTTGATAATTGTGGGATGTAGATATTTAATGAATCTCGCAGACATCGGCCCAGAGCTCGCTCTTCTCTTGGACAGATGAAACCTCCAACTATTTTCCGAAAAATCAATATTATTGCAATAACCGCTTACATGGTACCTATCATATTTTACATCATTAACTTTAAAGCAATTACAAATTATGTATTCAACACCGAAGATAAGATTAAATAAAAATAACAACGTAGTTATGAAAACGTGAGTTAAAAATGTGATTTTGTAAGGTCATGTATGTTTATTTAGTTAATTACTTACAATTGATAAAGCTCTTCTCTGCGCACACGCATGCGGAACCAGCGATCACAAAAACAAACCAAAAAACACGCACTTTGAAAGAACTCATTTCAAATTATCTCAGAAATTTGTAAAAGTAACTAAGAGATGGTTTAAAAAGTGTTTATTTAAATAACTATTGAAACGTGATGATAATAGATATTATAAGATAATATTTGTTATCTTAAAGAACGTGTTTTCTAATGAAGATACTATCTTAAGTTCATTCATGATAACAGGAGGTATAAGATTGTCATTTTTTAAAACATATAGTTTATTACCTGCTACCCGCGACTTTACCATTGTAGTATTATATAATTCGGTTGTATTTTTACATTTTAAAACCTCCACTTTTTTGAGGTCAGTTAAAAAGTTTTTACTTTACGCTTTTTAGTACTTTATCATTTATCGAAATTCATAGACACCACTGGAAAGTCACAGGAAAGGAAAATACGAAATTTCATTTACTTGCATGACATATTTTTTCGTAAATTACGAAGTTATGAGGTAAAAAAATACAACTGAATTGTGAACCTCCTCCTTTTTTGAAGTCGGTTAAAAGTGGCCTATTTGTTAATCCAGGGCCACATCTCTATCTAGAAACAAACATTCACATTTTTAAGTACCTAAGTAGGATAGTATGTATTCTCGTTTGCGAGTTTGTATGGCTAGCATACAAACTCGCAAACGAGCCGTTTGCGAGACTATGGGACGTGGTAGCAAAGTTATTGTGAATTTGGTTATTGCAACTAGCACATGTGCAGCGAGCCAGAAGGCTCGGGTTCTCTTCCAAATGGGTCTGTGCTTCTGTGGTCTGTGTATCACAGGGTGGGTGTAACTGCAATCTGTTCCGGTCTAATTTGTCTATCGCGTAAGATGTAATACCTACATAGATAATGTACATAAACTACTTGTAGATACTTACTTTTCTAATTAATACAATGTTACATTCAGTTGCGCGCACTTGGTGTGTAGGTTTTGTACATACCTACCTATACCAATGATATTTTAATTCATAAATATTTCAAGTAAGCACTTAATAGAATACTAATATGTTTTTCATATATTTCATATATATATTTTTCATATGCTTATGATATTTTATTTTATTCTAGTATGTTTGTTCATCTATGTTCATCACACAATTGCTTGTCATAAGAGAGAATCTAACTGAAAACGTGACAGACAGACAGACATACATAGTTACTTTCGCATTTATAATATTAGTAGGGATTGTATATATACGTTTTTTACGGTTCAAACAAACATTTTATCACAGAAATGTTTATCCTGGGACTTCGGAAGGACCAGGATAAACATTTGCGTGAAGAAATATTGTTTGTTCTGTGTCTGGATGTTAAAAAATATCATATGTATGTATATCAAAATATGATGTCCTTACATATGAAATTGGCGTTTTGTGGCCAGTAACCACTTTGATCTGAAATATATCCTCTTTGGTTAAGAATTCCAAATTCAAATTTACAAAACCATTAAGTATATTTGAGTTTCAAAACAGTCATCCATTTGTTTTTTTTCTCATTAGTTTTTTCTTTGTCGTCGCTCATCTCGTACAATGGAAAACTTGAAATATCGCTTTATTTACGAGTACGAGTTCTACCGTGGCACCAGTGCTGCAGAAACAGCTTGAAGGATTAACGATGTGTACGGTGTCGCAAAAGAAAACGTTTTTGATACGTTTTTGGTTCCGTTTTCGTTCTGGAAATTTCGACCTTCAGAACAAGCCCCGTAGACGGCCGGAGACCAAAGTGGATAATGAAGAATTAGAGGCTATTGTGGAAGCGGATCCAACGCAAACGAGAGTTAGCTGCAGGCTTCGCTGTGAGTGATAAACTGTTTTAATCCACTTTGAGCAAACAGGGAAATTAAAAAAGGTTAAACGGTGGGTACCTCATGAATGAGTGAATGAATAAGTGCAGCAAACCAGAAAACACGCGTCGACTGCTGCGTTACATTGCTCAACCGGCACGATTATGAAGGGATTTTGAATCGGGTTACGCACATTACCTGTGATGAAAAGTGGATCCTGTACGATAATAATAAGCGCTCGTCGCAATGCCTGAACCCTGGAGGACCAGCCAAGTCGTGCCCCAAGCGAAAACTTACTCAGAAAATGTTAATTATGAGTGTTTGGTGGACTAGTGCCGGTGTCTTTCATTACAGCTTTCTAAAATCTGGTCAAACGATTACGGCAGATTTATTGTCAGCAACTGCAAACCATGATGGAAGAACTAGCTGCTAAACAACCGAAGCAGATCAATCGCTCTAGGCCTCTGCTGCTTTTGGGACAACGCTGGACCACACACTGCACAACAGACGGCTGCTAAACTAGAGGAGCTGCAATTGGAATGTCTGCAACATTCACCGTACTCCCCGGACCTTGCTCCAACAGATTCGTATTTTTTCCGGAGTTTGGATAACATCTTACAAGGAAAAAAACTAATCTCCGATGTGGCAGTCCAAACCGCCTTCAGAGAGTTTATTGATTCTCGCCCCCGTGGTTTTTTAGTAAAGGGATCAATGAACTACCTATGAGATGGCAAAAGTGAATAGATAACAATGGTGCATACTTTGAATAATTAAATATGTTTTACAAAAAAACAACAACTTTATATTCCTCCCATACAAAACGCCAATTTCATATTTAAGGACCTTATATATAAGTATAAGTCATTTGGTCACCATAATACAAGCTATGCTTAGTTTGGGACTAGATGGCGTTGTTTGCAATGCCCTACAATATTTATATATATTATTTTTATTTGTGTTAAAAAATCCTGAATGTAGGATTTTTTAGCTGCTGTAACATAGGTCCATCTTAACACATCTGCTAAATGATATTGGTTAGAATTATCTAAAATCACTGATCTTCTGAAATCTTTACCTAAAACAATTACTGAAACAATTACTTTTACTTAACCTTACTTAGTTTTATTAATAGGTAGAAGAGGTAGGTAAGTAGGTAATGTGTTTTGCAATAAAATTGAATTTGGATAAGTTGGTAACAGCAGAATACCAAAGGTTAATTTGACAGTTCAAAACCTAATTTTAGCTAAAATTAGTTAGGTTGGTGCCAACAGAATTGAGGCCAATGTTTCTACAAAATCAATTAGGTACCTAATATTTTACAAGTTATCAAAAGTTTTTGTTCTACCTACACTGTTCTGAAAACCTGTTTTTACAGAATTTTTCGTAGGTATCCTAGAACTAGATAGATCTTATTGGATTGAATATACTTAGTGATTCGACCTCATTTACATTACCCTGATACGAGACACGTGTCATCAGAGACATGTTCGAGAGGCGAACTTATCGAATTTTTTCGATTTACCTCATTCGAATAGATTGGCGGGATAGTACTAGATTCTTCCTATTCAATATTTTATAATGGATTTCCGCAAAGTCACGCCTGAATAAATTATTAATCTACCCTGACTAATAATTTCCTACCATTTACGTCTCCCTTATTTTGTAAATCTGGTTTCAATATTTTTTTGGTGACAATGTTATTTACATTATTTTTACGAAATCATTACGACGAGCTCTTTCATCCATAGCTAGTCATCAATTAGACTTTCTGCCTCAGAATATAAGGTTGATAACAGCTTTACATCATTTCAAAGTACAGCCAAAGGTAATGTTGTAACTTGGTTACTAAATATGAGGTAACATTATAAGGCATACCTAGCAGCAGCTGTTGCAGCATAAGTATTGACATACTTTAAGATTCTTGCAACACCCCCTTGGCCAATATGCCTTGTTGTTAAGGTAATAAGGTTTAAAATGTTGCACTGTTTGATTCAGGGGTGCTCTACAAATAACACACCTTTAATGTTCACCTTGGGAGATGATGGATCTGTTTCTGTCGTTATACAAATGGTAATAAATGTTTGGTTGGACAATTTTAGATAGCAACAAAATTAAATATTTTAGCCGAGGTTAAACTAGAAACCAGAACCAAGAATTTCGGTTTAAGATTTTGAAGAATGATAAATTGACGACTCAACTAATTTGAAAGGATAAAAATGGTAAACAACAACTTAAATCAACATTTTATTGAATACATTGCTAACAAACGTCATGATTAGCGAGCAACAAAGTTTTAAAGCAAATAAATTTAACCAACAAAATGAATGGGCACAATAATAATTCCAATCATAAAAACGAAGAAAGTAGCAATCTTTCTGTATCGACAATTGTTCATCTTATTTCTGACATAATGTATTTGAAAGAACTGCAAAAATCTATACCTATACATATCTACAAACCTATTATCACAAAAGGAGTCTAGCAAACCTGTAAAAAACAGTAAATAAATACTTAAATTAAATACTCATATTCATAAATTAAACAACCTTAAAATTAACTACCTACTTAAAATAATTTCCATATAACACTCACGATTTGCAAGCAAAACGCATCTTCGGTACAGTCCTTCAATAAAGTGGCTAATTAGCGAATACCATTTCAGAAGGGACGTGCTTGAGGAACTTATTGGCGATGTCCTCCAGCACCATCGCGAGTGCGGTTTCCACCGCGGGCTGCACTTCCTTGGCTATGTCCGATGAGTGCATATTCACGATATGGTCGGTGATCATTTCTGTTGAAGAAAATGCATGTCAAATAATTACGTTTTAAAAACTAAAAAAAAAACCGACATCATTGAATGAAATTTGAGCCTATCATACATTTTTAATGGAAAGTAGATGTATTTTGTATATATATAATACAGCCCGCCTAGCACGGCAAGAAGATTATTAGTCCCCGGGGAAAGGATAAAAACTCTTTCACCTCTGTCACTTTGGTCTACCTTGCGAGCACGGCCGCGCTAGGGAATAGTTTATAAGGGTGGATTTACGGGGGGAATAGCGTTCTCTACCGCATTGTTGCCATTTTAGCAAATTAAATTAAAATGACGTATCAGTCTTCAATATTTCCATCAATCCATCAAAACTCCAAAAATTGTTCGTTCCTTGAACTATCTGTGGTAGGTAGCAAATAGCAAAACAAAACTTGAGCAAAACACCGTTTCTATAAATTACACAATACATGTTCAACTAAATTAATATGAGTGAGAAAGTAAGTAATGTGATAACTTGTATTGTTACACAAATACCTATATATAACATATTTTCGAAAGCATCGTTTTTTTACGATGAGTGCTTTCGTTGTTTTGATTTTGTTATACTTAGTCAAGAATTGTTTTTCAACGCTCACATAATGTAATGTACCCATGATGTAGGTATTCTTCATATTTTAGAGTCATGGTTGACTTCATGGCCAACAGCAGCCATCTGGCGACCGATCTATGAGTTCACTGGGCCTCTTAGAGAGCTGAAAAGCAGAGGGCCAACAGCTCAAGCTGAAAAGGTTGTCCGGACTGGACCATTGAGCAATGGAAGCAGGCTATATAATTATATTGGTTTGTATTTTGTTGTTAATACAAGTTTAACATGAAAGAGACAAAATGGTGTGATTGCAATATAAAAAATGGGAATAAACAGCTAGCATTTTATAACTATTTTGTTTATTACAGACATGGAAGGACTTAAAGACAAATGCCCGCATTGAAAATGTATCCAGTGATCCTTGTTTGGTACGAGCAACATTAGTAAGTTGGTTTCCTTCACACATTGGACTGTAGTGGTGTTCTCTTCATTTGAGCTTGGCTCTATGTTATCCATTGGGACTCTGAAATAAACAAGGTGATGGAATGTAAGTAAAATAACACTGGTCATTTAAGAAACTATCCATATAGCTATAACTATAATTTCAAACTCACCTATAGTGGTGCATAATATTGTATATTGTTGCACAACAGTATATCTGTGATGCCTTTTCGGGATCATAATGAAGCATCCTGTCAATGTTATTTTACAGCAGCACTGTTTGGTGCAGCATCCAAATCAGGAATCATCATCCACGGCTCCAAGGTGTAGCCAGAGTCCCCTGTAAAAATGCCTCATACTAATACCATATTTTTTTCTTTTCAGTTTCCCTGGAGATTTTCAACCAAAAAACTTAATAAATATTGTCGATATCAAACTGTTATTTTTTTACTACCTATACATAATATATATACTAGTATTAATAGATCTTGATGGGAGCCGGTGCAACAGGGCACTGCTATTAACTAATAAAACGTAAATAAATAAATATATTATTAAATAAATTATACAAAAACCCTATAATCATTAGCGTCTCATTTTCCTATTCAAATTGGAGTGATTGAATATAAACTAGTCATGCACTCTCCCTGGATACCTTGCATTAATGTTTATTATCCGACAGGCCATGCTTTTCATGAAAACCAGTAGATACACGCTGCCTTGCATGTTCTGTTCCTGGGAATACAATCCATTTTGGCATTAATCTGAAAATTCAATACATAACCAGTTAATTTATTGCAGATCAAACTAACTTATGTGTAGGTATGAAATCCGTACTTATTTTTGGTTTTATTATCTTTGACTTGCAAGAGAATAATATCTGTAGATAGGTACCTATATTTTCTAAACTAAATGTACTTTTAGGCAATTGTGTTAAAAATTGCGCTTACATTCTGATGATAGCACCAAAAAGTTGGGTCAGATATTTTTGACAGTGGTCTGAGCTATCACTAGACTGGTCTTGGCCTGTACCTTGTTGGTAGCTACCATCTGTCAGGGATGTGCGGACCTATTGTTGAAAATTTATACCTAAGAAGGTACTGGTAGGATTTGTTTAGCTTTAGTTGGTATCAGACCGAGGTAAATATATCCTAGGTCTGAGTAGGTACGGATTTCATAGAAAACCTAAGTAGAAAGATACTTGTAGGTACGTATTATTTACCTTGATATGCACCGGCAAACCATCCCAAGGATTTAGAGGCTGCAAGGCTTCTTTCAACTCCACACACAAATATAAGGCCATTTCTTTAGTAACGCGAAATATGTGGCGAAACTCATTATTCCGGAATTCAAAGGCGTTACTGACATCTCGGATAAGGATGTCTAGTGTAACTTTCGTTCTAACGTTTACATATCTCGCGTTAGAACGAAATTGTAGAATACTTGAGACATTTTCTTGAGGAAACTATTCAATATTTACAAGTTATATTTTTATACCCACCTTCAAAGGACAGTGATTAATATTCCCTGTCTTATGTCAAATAAAGATAAATTTATCCACGTTGTTGATAGGCCGTGCTCTGAGGCGGGGAGTAGCGGGACCAACAGTCTACGATAAACGTCAGAGGGAAACATTATATTCCTTTCCCCGAAGCTGTGCTATGAGAGGTAGAAAAGGAAATCATTTCCACTGACAGGTGGGTAAAAACAGGGGAAAGACTATTTTTCCTTGTGCCGTGCTAGCCCCGCAGGTAGGCCAAATAAACGCACTGCTCCAATGAGACAGCGAGGTATCGAAGTACATAAAAATATTATCGATGTATACAATTTTTAAATTTCCATGATTTTTCAGCGCGACCGATTTTGATAAAATTTAAATGGGACCACCTGCGAAGTATACCCTTTCAAACAAAAAAGAACTATCCAAATCGGTTCAGGCGTTTTAGAGTAATCGGTGAACATACATAAAAAAAAAAGATTCCAACGAATTGAGAACCTTCTCCTTTTTATTGAAGTCGGTTAAATAGTAATTAATTTGTATGCAACTAATTTGGGTAACTTGAGTGCAAAACAAAAGGCGCCAGTAAATGACTTGGTTAAGTAAATGACTTGTGTACCTACGCTTACCTACTTTAACCATTAACTACCTTGGTAATATGACCAAGATAACTCTCAACAAAAAACAGATTTTTAAAAATGAGACATCTGTTTTTAAATTTTTGTGCATATAAATAAATAGGTACATAATAATAAATAACTCTTGGTGGACAATGCACACAACAACATCTAGCCCCAAACTAAGCATAGCTTGTATTAGGGTGACTACACGGCTGATAGAATACTTATATATTTTGAAATACATACATAAGATACTTTATAACACCCAGACACAGAACAAACATCTATTTTCGTCATACAAATGTGTGTCCTGGGAAGGAATCGAACCCTCAACCTACAGGGCAGAAGGCAGAGCTCCTACCAACTGAGCTGATATAAAAGACTTTACTTATAAACGCCTCTCAGCTTGAACACTGCCTAAGCAATGCTTATAATTCATTCTGTCACAAAATCTTCTGTTCACCGGCCATTTTATACTTGTCCTCTCCTTCGTGCAAAATATAAGCACAAAACGTGATATTGGCCTCAATTCAGTTGGCACCAACCTAACTAATTTTAGCTAAAATTAGGTTTTGAACTGTCAAATTAACCTTTGGTATTCTGCTGCTACCAACTTATCCTAATTTAATTTTATCTAACTTAATTAAGCGTTCCTAATTTAGTTAGATGGTACCAACCGAATAGGTTTTACAAATGCTATGACTAACTAAATATATTCTAGACAATTCCTAATTTTAGAAAAGAACCAACCGAATTCCACCATTGGCGAAATACTGCCTTCCGCAAAGGCCAATAACCAAGAAATGCATTGTTCACGCAGTTTCGATGGTATATTTGAACCGTGTAAATAAGCTATTATTATTGTGATAAGTAAACACTGTTGAACTGAATAATAACCGGGTTGCGACGGTACACAGACAAACAGACAGACATGCAAACATGGCACAATTCCAACTGTACGAATATGTGTTCAAGCAAAACATTAAATATTGCGAAATGTGGTTCTGCGAAAATCCATCACTGCAAATTGCTTTCATGTTTCTTTGTTGTCTTATTATTTTAGTCCATAATCATATGTGATCATAATATGAGCATGGCCTACTTTGATGTGCCGCTGTCATGGCATAATTGAAATTTTTAGGTGTGAATCATCATGATTTAGCAAACGTTCAAAAGAGTGCTCTAATAGCTCCACTGTGTTACCTGGCAATAATTGCTATTAAAAATTGCTTAGGAGTTATCTGTGATAGAGCTATTCCAGGGACGTACCCTGTCTCACCTATCGACCTGGATATTACATCAAATGAGGTGGTGTTCAAACGGATGTCTAACAAAGCAGTATATAATGTTCGCGTTGCTAAATACTACTGCAGGTATCACAAGCTCGTGACACTTCGTCTCTCAGAGTTACCATTTACCAGTTTATTCATCTATTCAAATCTAAAACAGAGAGATGTAAATATTAGGAAATTATAGGTACTTTGGTAGGTTGTTTGTTACACAATCTCCTTTTCTCACTGCTTGATCAGATACCTACCAATATGTCGCATGTTTGGTTCCGAAACAACTTAGATACGCGCGAATAAGATAATTAGCCAATCAATTTGTAATATCTTTGATGGTAGGTTTACCATGCTCTACTTAGCCTTGTAGAGATAGGCATAATAATGCGATATTATTTCAAAACAACACACTATAACACCAGTTTTTGGTGGATAAACAACGAAATAATTTGCGTAAGTCATTAAATAACTGGGTAAATCTAAGCTAGAGAGCGCGGGTGGAGGCGGGCTCGTAAGCCGATGCCATTTTACTTGAAAACATAGTTTTTTTTAATAATCTACATAGACATACGTGTGACCACGAACTCGCCTGGTGGTAAGCGACGATGTGGCACGGGGGTCTAGAAAACACCTAGTAGCTCTTGGCTTGAAGAGATGGTAGTTTTCAGGAAAGACAGACGACGGCAAAGTATTCCAATTTGTACGCATTATAAATGTGGAAGCAAAGCGCTTTGTTCGTTAGGGTGGTAAGTTGACAAGGTATGGATGTTACTGAGCGGTACGTCTGCTTGTGTAGGTATTCAAACTGCAGAAGTTTAGTTATGGCTAGCTCGTTCTGGAATGCACAGTCATTGCAAAAACGTCCAATAACATTTAACTGAACCATTTTGTAATGTCTTATATCCTAGATGAATTTACTTGACTTTTATGGCGCCGATTCCTCTGAGCTGAGCCTGAATAAAATTCAGGCTCAGATGTATCAGCAATGTAAAACTCATACCCATTTCCCCTGTGGTGGAGTGAGCTTCCATCAGATCAGCCTTGACTGGTCCGATGCAGCGTAGCTTCACCGTAGCATCACGTATCATCATCCGTTTGTGGACTCTAGCTCCAAGTGCTTCAAGTGCCGCTGTGCACATACCTAGGACATACAATGAGCAGAATATCTATCTAATAACTTTACCATCAGCTGGATCTTCTTATTGCCATTACAAGGAAATGGGATTTATTACATAATAGTTATAGTAATGGTCTTTGGGTTTATGTTTGACAATTAAAGCCCATTCAAACCCAGAATTGCCACTTTTATGAGTTGACTTTCTGAGTCAATCACTATTTCAAGATACACAATATCAATCTAAATGATAACCACGGACTATTTTCGGCAGCAATTAATGAAGCTTAATAATGTACCTGATAAGACACTACGCATCAATCAAACGCCACTATAAATAGGTACACTTTAAGGTATTTCCTATTGCTGACCGAATTTCTGTAGGCATCACTCACTAAAGTTAGCAGCCATTTTCCCAGTGGACTCTACTGGCAGCATCTGAAACTCTCCAAGAACGACGTACTCGCCATGCATGTGTAGTTGAGGAAGACTTATGTTTGCTGTTACCTTTAGCTCTTCAGGATATACGCTGAAATTAATTCATGGACCATCAATAACTTCAGCAAATTTTCCCCTTTGTTTCTCATAATTAGGCAACCGTGTATTATGACGTATGTATTGGACATGAAGTGTTTTGTTGTGTCCACTTTTGATCACAAACATCCCAATTCCATTAGAAGCCCTGGTGATTCTGGTAGGTATTTTTATTCTCTTACGAATGATAATTCTGAATAAGGCAAATCAATTTGAAACTTACTTACAGAATGAATAATTTATTACAGGAATTTTGATTTTGATTTTCTCAGTGGAGCCCTGTGACAGCGAGAAGGCGCCATTGTAGACCCAAAAAGAGATGGCGAGATGATCTCGGCACTTTTGATAGAGCTTGGGTCCAAACAGCTTAAAACCGAGATGACTAGAGAGATCAAGGGGCGGCCTTTGCCCAGCCCAGCAGTGGGACACAATGGGCTAATCGTAATCGTAATTACAGATATGTACAAAAGAATATGCTATAATACAAAATACATGGGACACAGTTGAGCTATATAAGGACCGTTCAAAATTACCTATAGATTAGGTTCTTGAGGCTCTTGGGTTCCTCGATGTTTCTACCAAACGCCGAGAAATGCCATGGGCTTCGGTTCTCCTCTTTCCCAGGGTCTCGATTCCAAAAGGTTCAAATATGTAAGCCCTACCAAGACCGGCATATTTGCGCCTTTTGAGGTTCTCGGTCGGTACATTCTAACGGCCGCCGCCCCAGCTCTAACGGAAGCCCCGAACAGTTGAGATGAGACCAGGGTGTCGACGCAAGTATATACAAGTATTTTCAATTACTTACTCCAAATTATTGAAAGTGTAGTTCGTGATGCCCTTTAGCATGACATCCGATAGCCAGGCATCATACTTGAACCCCTTTTTTGGTGTATTGTGCTGCCTCAGCCTGATACTGGGTATCTTCAGCGGCTCGAGCGGCTGGATGTTGAGGGAAGGCACGCCTTTTGCCAACATGTGCCGGGCTTGCTCCGCAACGCGCTGGATGCAAAGAGCTACGTTGGGATCGCTGTAGTGGCATATTGACGAACGTGATGCTGGAGGTTTTAGAAAATGCAAGTTATTTTGGCATACTTATAGTATTTCGAGATGATTTATTGAGTGGTTTGAATTTGAGTCAATGACCAACTCTAGTGATTCCCTCATGGTTTAACGTGATTTTATTACGTAAAGATAATTTTATATATAACCTATGATTAACATTTCAAGATATCTACAATGTTATATTCTCCTATATATGAGTACAGTCGGAAATCATTGCAGAAGCAATGATTTACAAAACTGTAACTTATAGTCTTGACATAAATATCACCCCAGTACTCTTCTCTTAGCAAAGATACTCTTATTTAAATGTCAACAAAAAGGTTAGATCTGATTATTATATTAGACTATTAAATTCAGATGCACACTTACAGATATCATCACTATTCTTCTCTTCGCTCGTGTGGTTCTGGAGCCGTCTTCCAGAAGCAACACACACAAGCACACCAGCTAATATAAATCTCAATAACATCGCTCCCTCTATTGAAACGTCTGACTGAATCAAACTAGATCTAAGACTTTTTATTAACAATAATTATGCCTTTTATAAGGACCAGTATGCCGTATGTGGGGACAAGAACCTCGGTGCTAGGTCTAAGGACATGCCATTAAAATATCTAGGTAGTAAGTATTATATACCTCTAACGTGCTCTACACGGCCTACAACATATTCACAGTTCACGAGTTTCATATCTTTAACTGACATTCTTACAACACAAATGTGTTCGCTCCATTTGCATTCAAATAAGTTTTTCCTGTAGTGGCCCCATCTATGTAGCCTTAATTCCTGTTAAAAAAAGGCTTTAGAATAAAACGAATACTGGCCGCAAAAAACTTGTAACAATGGATGAAAATATACTTTCAAATCCGTCGTCTTTTCCTTTTTACGCAAGGATTAAGGGCTCTAAGTCGACTTCCTACATTAATCTTGAACTTGACTTCACTTCCTGCACATATTATTGTCCATGTTATCTTTGAGTTTATTTAATAAACATAGGTATATGCATGTCAGTGCGAACCGTGAACTCGAGTGGCACCGAGCGGACCACGGATCAAACACACCCTGATGAAGATTCTCTAGATGAATCGAAACAGTGTCGGTGCCTCCATCGACAAAATAATACGTGAGTAAAGCCCGTGTTTATCAAAATGTATATATGAATGTATTCAAATATCCTTTCAGCTGTTTCGATATGTCTCTAATGACTATGACATTAAATTTTATGATGCCAGAAAACCATTTGCAGTTGCTTAACTATGCAGAACATTTAAACAGTACCTAACATACTTTACCTATTCTTAAACGGTTGTGTAAGGTCAGTACGTAACGCGTTTAGCTACACATCCTGTTGTCCTCGTCATCTTAAGGAGCCCGTAAAAGGAAAAGGCAAAATGAAACCAAGCCAAGCAAACGTAAACATCTGTATTTAAACGGACAGACAGGAAAATTTTAACACACAATTTTATTAATTTCAAGTAGGTTAAGAAAAACGATCTTTGGTCCCTAATAACACATTAAAACCACTTGTGACACAACTTATAATATACAAACGAAATTTTATGCATATATTAGCATGCGTATTAGGCAATTTTGACTGTTGAATCACATAGATCTAAATAATTACAACTTCTGTCATCACTTATCATACATCTTTTGTCATCTAATTAGATAAACAACACTAAAGTCTTCACTGGTCTCAGTCACAGCTACACGCTTCTATCAAAACATTAGTCCACCAGCAGCTTGTTCAGTGGTAAGCTACCGAAAATCTTGGTGGCAAACGCCCGGACTACTGCAGCCGCGGTTTCTTCCACCAGAGGGTTCAGGATATCGAGGATTACTCGTGGACTCGCGTTGAAGAACGCCGCTGCCGATGCCGCTGGAAAAGGGAAAAATGTTATTCATTGGTATGTCTTGTCTGGTATTACCTACTTTACCTAACATGAATTTTTATCTTTGTGCGTTGTTGGCGCACTCTCCATAAATATCCTAACTTGTTTTTGAAGAGCGAAGTAGGAAAGTAATAGTATAGGAATTCTAACCAGCAATTCCAGAAGCAGCGTCTTCAACAGCGATCTGCGCGTTGCCGACCCTGATTTTCGTGATGATCTTGTCAGGTTGCAGGTACTCCACGCCGTCCTTCGTGGTGGGCTTGGCACTGCCCTTGGCCACAACCTGAATACTAGCTGTAAATAATAAGATAGGTATGTGTTTAAATACTAGCGACCTGGGCTCCGCACATGTAAATTTAGATTTGTAATTCGATTAAACTATTTAGGTGGATAATAGACTGACTAACAGAAGAGCTAGCAATAGAGAAGGAAAACTTGAAACAAGCCCGGCTCGGTGCCAGCCGTTATACACCTGCAACTGAACCGACACCGCATATACTGATTCGACTTTCCTGCGGGTCCTGTCGGCAAGGTCGAGAGATTACATTAAGGCTTACCTAAGTGCACGAAAGGAGACTCTGAGGCGCACTTTAATCCTTTCACCACACTAGTTAGAAATAACTAGTGACACGACAAGAAGATGAAGGTGAATAATTATAATTATCATGATAGGAATGTCATCATTCGTGTTTTGATTGACAAATTTCAACAAAAAGCGGTTTTTTTGTAGAAATTGTTGTTATGTCTTAATAAATATTAAAATAGATATATAATAAACAAGCTGCTGCCCTCGGCTTCGCGCGCGTGGTACCTATATAAAAAGTAGCCTATGTCTATCTCCAAAGTCCCATCTATCTCTATACCAACATTCATTAAAATCGGTTCAGCGGTTTACTCGTGAAAACGTGACAGACAGACAGAGTTACTTTCGCATTTATAATATTAGTAGGGATAATGCCGGACATTCAACACAGCGTCATCTAGCCCCAAAGCAGCGCTTGTGTTATGGGTACCACATAACTGATATGCTACTTATAAACTTTGTTTTTGTAAATACATATATACATATTATACATAGAAAAATACCCAGACCCGAGACAAATACTCATACAAACGTTTGTCCCGCGGCGGGAATCAAACCCGCAACCTTCTGCGTCTCAGGCAGTCGCCCACTGCACCACAGAGGTCGTCAAATAGTTAGACATCCTTGCGGACATTTTTGTGGGTAACGAGTACTATAAACATGTAGTATATTATTTTCATGTATCATCAATAGTTTCGCAGCGCATGAGAAATAACGACTTTGATATGCAAATTTTTGATACTTTGTATTACATTATATTAAAAAAACCCATGTTACTCGCTGATAATGTAGCTGTAATTTTTTTAAATGTTTTATTACTTTTTGAGTTTATCCATTACAAACAAACATATAAATGATATAATAATGTTTCTTTATAATATTAGTTTTGCTAAATAATGTCTAACTATGGACTATGTCTAACAGGAGTAAGTATTTGAGGTTTTCCTGAGCCTAATTTCACGGATGCCGAGAAGGGAAGCGGACTGGAACAAAACCTTTGTAGTCTATATTTATATAATTTTTATTTCTTACAAGGCGATACATTACATACCAAATGTCAAATTTATCTATATATCCCTACTAATATTATAAATGCGAAAGTAACTCTGTATGTCTGTCTGTTTGTTACGTTTTCACGCCTAAACCGCTGAACCGATTTTGATGAATTTTGGTATATAGATAGATGGGACCTTGCAGAAGGACATAGGCTACTTTTTATAAAGGTACCACACGCGCAAAGCCGCGGGTAGCAGCTAACAATTATATAAAACAAAGTCGTGTTAGTAACGCAATTTATAACTCGAGAACGGCTGTACCAATTTTAATGATTTTTGATTTGTTGGATTTGTCTTTGTCCGAATAGCAGAATATTAAAACATTTAAAAAAACATGTGTGCAATTCACACGTGGTAGAATTGAAACCTTCAAAAATTTTGGCTAATATAACAAACACTGTACCTATAATGCTTCCTATCTCATTTGCTCCCACGTTAAATCTTATGAATTTATCTCTTTTTACTGTCGCTTTTTCGTTTCATCGGCTTTCAAATCACAACGATCCTACATAAGTTTTCACTTAAAAAAATTGCAATTAGTTGTTAATATAAAGTGGTGAGTTCAGTTCACCTTTGACAACGTTCGGTTTGTTAGGTTATGAGTTTATGACAGCTTATTGTAATATATTTTACATTTTAAAGCACGCGGACGAAGTCGCGAACAAGACAGCTAATATTAAATAAAAACTTAAGTTGTTTTATTTAAATACAAACGACATATTGTTATGCATACATAGATATGTGTCTATTAGTTCATGAGGTGTTATCCAATTGAATTACAGTAATTAGGTAATCGGCATTCATTGCGTGTTAGTTAAATCATACATCCTTGAGGATAATGTTTGAGTGCGTTATTTAGGTAGCTACACGCAAGTTTACCACGTGCGTTTCTTTGTTCTCAGCCATATTTTTATGAAGCTTGTTACATCTTTTAGTGTACCTACTTAGTTAACACCGATGTGTTCAAATCCCTGTCGGTTTTTCCTAGACTTGCTCTGAAAGCAGAGAACAATTCTGAGTATTGTATTTTTCAGAACCGAATCACAACTTCTTTTGCTGTAAGTAGAGTGTTTCACTCTAGAACATTGATTTGTTTATATCGTTGTTTGACCATGTACGAATACAAGTTACGTACTGTGTTGTCTCGGAATAAATTACTACCAAGTTTTACTAAATCCGGATCTTTTTAGTTCAGTCCATAATATTTACAAACGGGCATAAACAACTTATAATGCATGGCCTCATGTTGCTCTGCCCTTAGACAGTTAACCGACACATTTGAAATGTATAATCTCTCTTGTATTATCCTTTGTAACGTCCACCGACACCCTTAATGTCCTCGCCGCCTCGCATGTTGCCGACGCAGCACATTTTGACGTATTTGCTGATAATTGGCCCGTTATTGATAGAGTGAGTATGTGCTACTGTGAAAAGCTTGAGTAAGTAAGTATTTTTAATTGTTAGTGTTTTTAATTGTTAATTTTTAATTGTTAGTGTTTATTGTTATGTTTATTATTAACAAAATGAGTATTAGATAGTTAGATAGGTATATTTGTATGTCCAAATAATTCGTGTTCTTTTATTTTATTTTAATGTGTAGCCAATTAATTTGGTAAATAATTTAAGGGTAGGTCTTAATATAGATAATAATTTAATAATATATGTTTTGTACAATTGAACAATTGAATTATATGTGTATTATAGTGCAATGAGATTTAAACGACGAGATATCCCAAAAAAATTTTAGACGGCCATTCCCCGATGACGTCGAGAATTGACAATTGACCATCGACTAAGACTTTAACAAAGAAATCGACTATAAACAAATACAAACACTTGACACTGGCGAAATTGACATTATTATGTCACATGCCATAAACATAGAAGAAGAAGAACTTAATACTTACTAAAGTTGCCTCTCACTTTTCCCTTCCCGCTGAGGTCCAAGGTGAGGATCCTGGAGCCGCGGATGTCATAATCGCTTAACACGTAGAGCTCGGGGAAGAACAGCTTCACTTCAGCTACGTATTTATTGTTGAGGTTTAGTCTGAAATTGTGCGAACGTTTAAGAAAATTGCTGACTTGTATTATGTTGCATAATGCCGACGTCATCTCATATTAAATTACCTTATACTTAGAGAAGGAAATTAATACCACATGCATGGTCTTGCGTGTCTTGAATAATGTGATGGGTTTTAATATTTACCTGTTAGACAATGGTTGGTACGAGTAAAAACCTGTTAAAATACAACTGTTTTTTTATTATTTAGTCGTAGAAATTCTTTGTCTAGAATAATATATAGCTACTTATGAAGTTATTGGTCAAACGCATCTTACGATACCAATAACTTTATACTATTTCAACATTTACTTACAAATTATGAACAGTTATGTGAAAAGAAAATAAAAACCTGCCTTATTTTCAATTTTATATAATGAATATTTTTGTTTATTACCTTTTATATACTAATACGTGAAGCAAAAACGTTGTACCCCTTTTTAAGAAAATTGCGCGGACGGAGGAGTATGAAATTTTGCACACTTAAAGATTATATAGAGAAGGAGTACAGAATGCTATTATTTTATTTTAATTATGCATAAAAATACATAAACTATTAATTAATTATGATCGAATTTCGACCAGTCGGCGATTACTAGTACTTAGGCGAATAAATAAAATAAAATAAAAGGTGTTATTATTATTTTACCGCACTCTTAGCATATTTATTGATTGTCTGTTCTCAAAAACACAATAAAACCATTATCAAGTTTAGAATGTTACCTTAATTTCTCAACCTTGAAGTTGCTGCCACCGTACGCCGTGGCTTGCTTGATGGTCGCTTTGATCCTCAGGTTTGCAGCAGTTCTGTTCAGCTTCAGCTTGGGCAGGGTAAAGGGGTCCAGGCCAGGGATGTTGAACTCTGGGATGCCAGACTTCAGCATAGGCTTCATGGACTCGATGCCGTCAAGAATACATTTCTCGATTTGTGGGTCACTTCTCTTGCATTGTAAAAACTCCGCTGGAAATATAAGACCAAATGAGTCACTTGACCATATTCCCTCTTAAATCGTTAATTAGAAATGAAAAGCCAGTGGCTTGAGATATGAATTCAATATATCTAATATTAACCACCTAAAAACCATATTGATTGATTGTAAACCACCCAGTATTGTGGTGAACAAAAAACATCGATGGGTAATTTTCAAATTTTTGCAAGACTTTTGATTTGGCACGGTAATTGTTTTCTACAAACATTATATAATGTTTGTAGAAAACAAAAAAAGGAAAAAGATATATAATTTGAATATAATTGAATATAACCCATGCCTGGTATTTATATATTTGTCGGGGGGTTGAATGTGGTACATACATTAGAACAGACAAATTGGTGCCAACTATTGCCTAAAGTTAATGCTGGCAAATCGTAATGTTATATCACCGATTCAGGTCAAAGAATCCAAATAAAATAACTACGTGTCGAGAAAGTGATGACGGTTCCATTGTTTAGTAAGTATTGCAAAACCCTATAATAATTCACCGCGTGGAGTTCGATAGGGTTAGTAGTAGGTTCTACTTAAAGGAACTAACTGATCCCATGATCTGGGTTCAACTGATCGAGCCAGTTACATAGTCGTTTTCTCCCTAATGTACATGCCTAGTTACCAAGGCCTACCATGAACATACATTTTTTATTTTCTTTTTATTTATTTTATTGTTTACAAAATTATTTCACGGCTTCTAGTAGAAACATTGCGTGACCCAAGAGCTGGCTCCTATCTTATGTATTTTATATTATTCTGTACATTTCTGTAATTATTATAAAATAAATTATTAGTACAAGATAAATAAATAATTCTTCATATAAATAATTATTCACATTTCACACAGCATCATCCTGCTCCAAAGTTAGCAGAGCTTGAGTTATGGGAACCACATGACTGATGAACTACTTATATATTTTTTTGTAAATAAACATACATATTATTGATACATAGAAATACACCCAGTCTCTAAACCAATATTTGCAGATCAAACAAACATTTGTCTCGCAACGGGAATCGAACCCGCAATCTTCTGCGTCTCAGGCGGGCCTTGGCCAACTGTGGCACACGGCTCTACATCTGTGAATGAATTGATCGCTGTAGGTTCAGGATCAATCAACCGAGGTTAAAAATAGTAAACCTTAGACTACGACTGCACCTATCTACACTAATATTATAAAGAGGAAAGATTTGTATTTTGAAGTGAAAACTTCTTTTAGCACGCATATTTTTAGATGAGGTAAAACCTCTGGACTCGCGACACCGTTACCGAGACGCAAGGCTGCCACGCTCGCCCCATTTGATTATAAACCTTAATTCACATGTTTACAGTCTACTTTTGTATGGAGAAGTTTACTGAGTTAAGTTCTTTGATATATTATTTACATTCTGAACAAAAACATAAAAGAATATTAAATGTATTTTAAAGTTTCTAATAACTAATAAAATACAATTCATAAATAACATGCAATTCATAACCCAATAACCCTAGTACCTATCTAAAAAAAGTCTAACGCGCCAAAATAAGTTTTCACTTCTGTCGGCACTCCCGGAGTGCAACCCGTAATTTTTTTTGTATGTAACGAATAAACTTAAAAACTACTGGACCGATTTGAAAAATTATTTTACCGTTACACTATCCCCGGGTGACATAGGCTACTTTTTATCCCGGGAAAATTGGTTTGTCCCGGGAAAAATCTTCAACGCGGGCGAAGCTGCGCGCGTACAGCTAGTCCCTAATAAACAAGACTAATAATTAAGGTTCAAAACGGAAACTCTTCATAAGGTGCAGTGAACGGAATAATCCTTGTGCCATTTTGCATTTCCTTTGCAAATGACCAATTTGATTTGCCAAGCATGGTGACAAAAATATCTTCAAACACATTACTTATTGCGACGGCATAAGGTTCACATTAAACGATTATGTCTAACCTGTATGGTCGATGAAGTGGTAAACTTGTCCTGAATTGAAAACAGCGAGTCGGTTCACTACAATCATAAGCAGCTAGATATTTGTATGTTTAAATAAATAAATATTGGCGAAGAATGCACACATCTAGCTCCAAACTAAGCTTGTATTATGGGACCAGATGACTGATAGAATACTTAGATATTTTTAAATACATAGGTACTTATGATACTTTATAACACCCAGACACAGGACAAACACCTAAGTTCATCACAAGAATGTTTATCCTGTGATGGAATCGAACCCTTTACCTACAGCGCAGAAGGCAGAACTACTACCAACTCAGCTAGCAGGCCAGTTTATTCATTATATTCAGTTAAATGGTAACGGAGTGATGGCCAATGGATGCTTAACGTCCAAGTGGCAGGCCACCGGTCCGATAGTCAAATAAAACAGTCAGCATTGTCGAACTACTTAATGAGACTTGCTAGGGTCAGGAAAGATAGGCCTATATACAGCAGTGCGTGCAATCGGATTGATTAATGATGATGATTCAGTGAATTTGACTAAAAATCATAAGTGAGGTTTTGCTAGTATATCTTCCACAATTAGTAAAATTGAAAATTGTAGTGTACGATTTCCGTATTCTATTAGAAATCGAAATACACAATACATACCTCATAACTACTATAATAATAAGAATTCGGATGGCGATTTCTGTATTAGAAAATACAGCAAAATTTATTAAGTAAACAAAGCGACGACTAGGGATTATTAATCGATTGTGAAATCCATAACAAATTGCTTTTGAAGCTTTAGACGACCAAAAAGCTTTATCTCTCTATCTCTCACAGGTCTAAAAAGGAACCTACAGATGATAAGAGAAACTTTCTAGGGATCTAACAGCCCTTCACAAGAGTTTACCATCAGTCCATTACAAACTTACTTTAACAAAGTGCGGTCTCTGTTTGTTAAGGCGGTCTTGGTAAAGGAGCCGGCAAATTAACTTTTCCTCAAAGTCAACAAGTTAACCTTCCATACAACCACTATGTTACATTACTTACGAGTGTCTTGGCCGTATACTCCGATTAAACCCACTGTCAGAAATATTATCACTTTCATAATTACTGAGCTGATAACTTAAACTTTCAAATCGATAAGTAAATCTTTGTATTTTCAAAATGATTTTTTAGTTTCGGAAGGGTTAATTTCTTATTGAGTTTCTGATCATTTTAATAGGGACCCACAATGCAAGTTTGCAACGCGAATGTCCGAATAAGAGTGTGCGCACGCGCCGAATTATGTGATATTTGTAGACCAGCTACGGAACGTTGGCTTGCATTCACGCGGTAATATCACTAGTAAATAATAAAAAAACTAAAACCCTAGTTTTAATATTTTATGTTTGAATGAGGATTAATTTGTAGTTCATCCTACAAATGTAGCTTGAAGGGTCTGGATATGTTCAGAATAGGGGTAGGTACTTATTGTAATGTAGGTAAGCTATATTTAGTGTTACGAAGTCGACAAGGAATCCTTTTAGTCTCGCAATGTCCGTCCGTCTGTCTGTATTTACATCTTGCTAGCAGACTATTAGTCATATTGTAATAAATATTTGCAACATTTGCAACATATTAGAGGCCTTTACAAAGTTATGAAGTGTGTAAATTGGGGTTGATTTTTTTTTTTTTTAACCCCATCTTGTAGCATATCGTTGAATAGATTTTTACATGATATAAGGAGGTTCCTTGAACAGTTTTCGATACAGATTTGATTGGGGTCAGTGTATCATATTTATCTTGTACGAGTAAATGTGTACATATTATTTTTGTCATAAATCACTCATTTATATTCAGCTATACTGATTTCTATCCATCCCAAGGTTATCTGACAGAGATCGCTATCTAGCGATAAAACCGCCCTTTATACTACCATATACATTGTTTCTTATAACAGTTGAATGTGTTTGTGGTGTGCAATAAAGTATCTTCTATCTTCTTCTATCTCATCTATTTCCCCAAACAGTTGTTTAGCTGGGGTCTACCAGCTAAACCACTGTTCGAACCACTGTTGGAAATATGATGAAATAATAAGGAAAATTATCACGGCTAGTAAGGTTTTACTAAAATTTTAATAACAGCCTGAATTGTAAACCTTGACAAATACGAGCTCATACATTTTTTTTATTTTGCTAACTAGATGGCATTGGATGGACTTTAGAAGCCTTTGATGTGCTTGGTCCGACACGCGCTTGGCCAGTTTATTTATTTAGACAACCCTGAAGCAGTGGGCCAAGCCCGGCTTAGACGCAGAAGTTGCGGGCTCGGTTCCCGCCGCGGGACAAATATTTGTATGATCTGGAAGGTTTTGCCTCTTGTCTGGGTGTTTCTATGTATAATAATTGTATATACAAAAAATAAGTATATGAATAGTACCTACCTATATCAGTCATGAGTACCCATAACACAAGCTCTGCTTACTTTGTTTAGATGATGCTGTGTGAAATGTCCGGCATAATTTATTTATTTATACAAACACCCGCCCTGGCTTCGCACGGGTGCACCCGTATACTTTTACTAAACTAGCTGAGCCAGCAGACGTTGTCCTGTCTTAACTATGAATTTTGAATTCGAATTGGTAGGTATAATCCATAACTGTCAAACGACTGACAGTTATCTCAAACGCCAAAAGGTTACATTACAAAAGTTTATATTGTCAAAAGCGCTAAGGTTACCTACATTAGAAAAGTTTATATCGTCCATAAGTTTTCTTAAACTTTCTACACAAATATTTTATTATTTTCGGTCGTAAGAACCTTTTCCTGACAATAACAAACACAACTAAGAAAGAATTAGCGAAATCGGTCTAGCCGTTCACGCGTGATGCCGTGACCAAGAAAAAAAGTGATTCATTTTTATATATATATATAGATATACTAAGGAATGTCTAATGTGATTAGAAACCTCTAAAAGTGTTTCTCTACTATATTATGCATGTATTATACATATAAACCTTCCTCTTGAATCATTATATCTATTAAAAAAACCGCATCAAAATCCGTTGCGTAGTTTTAAAGATCTAAGCATACATAGGGACAGACAGACAGAGGGAAGCGAGCGACTTTGTTTTATACTATGTGTGATAAAGCGAAACCACGGGCTATTTGTCATCAACGTCCAACCCACTAACCAACAATCAGAGTACCAACCAGCCCCTACGAAAACCTTGGATTATCTAACCATTTGGTTTGGCAGTCTGAAATTACCAACATAAATTAAATATATACTCGTTTGAAATCTAATTTCAGATTTTGTGTAAAATTTCCACAAATTTTTAATTTTAACTACTGGTGACTGTACTGTAGAATTTTGAAATCTGTCGCAACAAGATCCACCTCTAAATGAACAGTAAGATTTATGGAGCGTTCTGAAACAAAAGAAATGTTTCCTCAGCGTCAAGGCCGAATAAGATAGGTCAGTGTTTTATTATTTTTAGGGCACTTTAAACCACTTGGCTCACTTCCTTGTTCGTGCTAAAAATACAAAATGGTGACGCGTTTGCACAAACATAAAATGGCAGCATGCGTAAATGCAAATTCAATTTTATTTTGTTTTAGTAACTAGGTACTCAAGGAAACTAAAATTGTTCAGGAGGACAACGACGATTGAGCCTTATTAAACACAAATATATAAAAATTAGCCTATGCCCTTTTCCAAGGTCCCATAATACTTATCTATACCTACCAAAATTCATAAAAATCGGGTCAGCTGTTTAGGCGTGAAAACGTAACAGACAGATAGACAGACAGACAGAGCTACTTTCGCATTTATAATAGTAGGGATTAATGTAGTGGTGATAGTAATCGAGTTCGGTTTCATGTTAGGGCTCATTCACACAGAACATCCGTATTTCCAGGGCCGTTTTTAACGGATCCGTCGCTACACACAGCACCACGCCGTGTTCCCCGAACTCCAGTGCCGATTCTATTCGATAAAACGAATCAGTATTTTAATACTGTTTTATGTTTGAACTCGCTCATACAACTAAATAAGTCATCGCCTAATAAAAACGAATACGATAAAGCGGCCCTGTGAAACGGACCTCTGTGTGAACGAGCACTTATGTTTAACGTGTGTATGTGTGTATGTTAGTATGTGGCATAGCTTCCAAAAAGATAGAACGTTCTAGATTTAATTGTTTGTTTTGAAAGGCGACTTGATTGCGATTGTTCTTACCCTGAGGTGTACAAACTTTCTTGAATCATATCAAGAAAATCAGTTTAGCCAGTTAAGCATTTAGCTCCTTTCTAGTTGATGAAGGGATCTGAGCAACATTCACAGGGACGACCGGTTCTAAATTTAGTATCCTGATAGTTAAACTAGTGGCTCTGTGAGCTGTAGATTTAGTTTTTCGAAATGACGAAAATATAACATTTTTTACGTTTTCAACCCTCATAACTCCGTCATTTTGAAAATTTCCAAAAACTGAATTGATAAAAAATTATATATGTATATATATATATATATATATAAAACCTGCTCACATAACTTCACGAGAATCGGTTGAGAAATGCAACCTGTAGAACATCCGGACAGACGCCGGACATACGAAAGCATTTTCGCCTAAGCTGAAACGGAGACCCTCGCTTAGCCTGATCAATTAGATATTGCAAAAACATGACGGTAACCTTGACCTGATACTGCAGCGTCACTTAGAATCTGCGGAATACCCAACTCCTCATCAACTTACAGAAGATCGTGTTTAGGCTAATTGGAATGGTCTTAATAAATAGGTTATAGATATGTTAAAAGTCACGGACGTTTTTTTTAATATAATCTTGTCTACCATTGAAGCCAAGAAGGTTTTACAGCACATCCTAGATTACAGCCCATTTTTACCTGAGAGTTTTTTAAGTTGCCAGACTAAGACACTATTAAAATTTTAAAAATTCCGCGAAATAAACCATGAAATAATTACTTCGAGAAATGTCAAACAAAGAATCTCAAGAGATTTCGCGGAATTTTAATCAATAAATTATGACTTCTTGGCACAAGAGCTTTGACAAATAAAAAGTCAAAGTATGGTAGGTATTGATATTGCGATACCTATCGAGATATAAAGGCAGTGTACCTCCCCATTGAATTTTAAGTGAGTTATGTTTTTGTGATTTGTACGACGAGATATCCAAAAAAACTAGACTGCCGTTCCGCGATAAAGTTTAGAATATACAATTGACGATCGACTACGACTTCCTGACGTTATTAACAACATAACACCACTTGACATTGGTAAAATTGTCATCAAGACAGATGTCATAATAGTATCTAGTATGACGAAGAAGAAGACCAACAATCGATTTCAAATTGTTTATGGAGGTCGTATTGTTTGGTAACTAATGTCTTACTCGACAATAACCTTAGCTCGTTTGTATGACTTTATATATCACTAGCGACTAATGTGATACTACAGAATGTCTAAAGTGATTAGAAACCTCTAAAATTATCAGTGTTTATATACCATATTATGTATGTATTTTTACTTATAAACCTTTCTCTTTAATCACCATCTATTAAAAAAAACCGCATCTAAATCCGTTGTGTACTTTTGAAGATGTAAGCATACATAGGGACAGACAGGCAGCGGGAAGCGACTTTGTTTTATACCATGTAGTGATTAAAAAGAGTTGAGGCAAACCTCGAACTGTACTTATATTAAGCCTTAACTCATAGAGAACATAGGTACTTACTTCATTTATACTGCGACATATGTAGGTATGCTGAGGTACTTACATGCTGGGGTTAGCCCCTCATTGCATCAATGTATAGTTCCGCGATCCGTTGCATAAATAACTGATTTGCAATACCATTACATAAACCGTGTCTGTAATAAGTAGGTACAATTATCTCATTCTATAAGAAGTGGAACTAAAATGCTGCAATCTAGCACTGCTTTCCTTGTCTACTTAAATTTTAAACATATTTTACATCTAGATAATATGAGCCGTTATCACGAAGGCATCCGACTCCGGCACATCCGGCTAACTCCCTTCTCCGCACTCATGAAGTTAGGCCCCAAAAAGGTCTCATTTCTACATACTATTAATATAGACATTAACTACATACTTTATTTTAAAATAATTACAGAAATGTTCAGAATAACAATACAATAAAATACATGTAAAACAGTAGAGCTATCTAAGGTTTCAAACGATCTATAGACACTGATTCAGATCACTGCCAGAAGAAAGCGTTACCAAGACACTGGTGGCATTGCCACGTTGAATGGTATTACGCTGGGCCAGATCTTGGGACACGTTATGTTTCTACAAGCCGCATAGTCATCTTTGTTGGGTATGTTCAGTCTATCCAGTATAATATGACGGCTTTTCGGTAGGCGTAAATAGGTAAGTAGTAAGCGTAAGTAGGTCCAAATATCATCTTAAGAGTAGTTGGAGATACTGCCAGGAGGTATCTTCAACCGGGTACGAAGATTGTTTTAACTTTCTGCCGATGCCTTTGTTGAGGAAGGCTTTATTTATTTGTTGTAAAATTGTGTGGTAGGTATGCTAAGAATGTGGTGGGTAAAAAATGACTGCAAGACACAGGTACACAGGTACTGCTGAAATGAATTAAACAAATGTTATATTTTCTTAACTTTAATAATGGTGACCCACAACGGGGCATAGGAGTTGTCAATTTGCGTCAAAAAAACATCTAAAAAAAGTGTTTAGATATATATAAAAAAACGTATTTTCCCAACAGTGGGTGTTGCATGAAAACAAATTTTGAGATTGAATGATTCAGTTCCCCACAGATATATTTCGTTGAATGGTTCCTGTGCCGGCGATACCAGGGCTTCTTTTCTATAAAACTGTAAGAGGTCGAAAAGTCCGTACATTTTGGTATTATTATTTATTTATTAATAATATTTTTATGATAATTGGTTACGAGTACTCAAAAACATTAGCAAAATACGAACATTCGAAAATTTTTCGAATTTCGAATTTTCGAATTTCTCTCTCTCAGATTGGGAGATTGACAATTGGTCGGGACATTTTTCATGATTGGCGTAAAATAGTTAATTTATATTTGGGAAAATTCATTAATTAAATGGAATCTACTTTAAACGTTGTTCATAGAATATTAGAATCACGCATTTTACCAGATTAAAAAAAAAACTAGGTAAGCTAAATTATTGATTTAGTGAAATTAACGCACCGCGCGCCAAAACTAAAAGGTGCGTACGAAGTCGCTAGCGGGTCAACTAGTAATACTTACATTTATAATTTACTAGCTGTTGC
Source organism: Lampropteryx suffumata (assembly GCA_948098915.1). Taxonomy (NCBI): domain Eukaryota; kingdom Metazoa; phylum Arthropoda; class Insecta; order Lepidoptera; family Geometridae; genus Lampropteryx; species Lampropteryx suffumata. The sequence goes on along the minus strand of OX402545.1, from coordinate 16,601,077 downwards.
TCGCGACTTCGTCCGCATTTTTTTTTAAAGGAATTGAAGGCAAATTTTATTGATAAGTTTCAAACCAATCACCTGATCACCCATTAAAAAGTTTTTTACTCATTTATGAGGGTTATTTTGATAAATCCTGAAACACGTGTCCATTTATTTTGTATTTTATTTATTCATTTCAAATTTCAAGCAAATCGCACCACGCGTTAAAAAGTTTCATACATTAGTTTTCACCCCTTTTCACCCTTTTAGGGGTTGAATTTCAAAAAATCCCGTCTTAGTGGATGCCTTTGCTGTAAAAGAAAGCTACCTACCAAATTTCAGCTTTCTAGCTTCAGCGGTTTCAGCTCGGCGATGATGAATCAGTCAGTTAGTCAGGTTAATGCCCGGGCAGTATCAAAATTGCCAGCAATCATTATCAATTAGATTTGGCACCATTCAATCATTCTATAGGTCAGGTACCTCTGGTCAACAAAGTGAAATATCTTTTGACTTTGACTTTGACTTTGACATCAATAATCCTATGAGGGTAGGAAATCTAAGGTGATAGATGTTTTAGCCCTGCTTATTATATTTGATATTTATATATTTTATATATTGATAAATTCAGTGAAAGTAGGTAGGTAAGTACTTCTTGAATAGATTTTTAAATAATCGATAAAGGTCCTGGTCAATATTGTCTGTACGAGTAAAAAAGTACAAATAAGTTCCTAATAATTATAAATTGTTGAATAATAATAATATCACCACTACCAAGAAACTCCTATTTACAGAACAATAACCTACAGTCTATATTTATTACAAAATACTTATCTACGTAGGTACTTTATCTTACAATCTAACATTTGTCATAAGTAGTTATTTTCCAAAATTCCCATCTTAAAAATCATACTATCACAATGTCATTTTATATCGCCTACCGCTATCACTAAGGTCCTATTACAGAATTCAGACCGAGACTCAAACTCAAACATGATATTTTGCAACAAATACCATAACATCGACGGTTTTCTTCAAGATTCATTATAATTCTGGTATTAGGGCCTTAGACGAAGATCACAAATTCTATATGCTAAAATACTCATACTAGCTATGGAAAGAGTTCTTTATAGGTGAACTTGGATGTTATTTTGTTAGCCATTTCTGTGAAGAGGTCCGCGAGACTGCGCTCGAGGACTGGGCTGATCTCCGAGAGGAAGACTTGGGAGTTCTCGTTGATGACCCTGTTGGTAGCGGGTCCCAGCACTGGGTCGCCGTCGAACAGGTTCGTGAGGTAGATGGAGGACTGGCCCACGCGAAGCTTTACCCTGAAGGGGTCGAACTGGAGGTACTCCTCGTCACCGCGTTTTTCTTTGTGTCCTCGCATGGTGACATTACATGCGTAGTCCTCTGAAACGTTTACATTATTTCTGATTATTAGTTTGAGCTCGAAAACTAAAAATACACACTAGCACCGTCCATAAGATGTGTATACCATATAATAATAATAAATAATGCCGGACACTACACAGCCATAAAGTAAGCAGAGCTTGAGTTATGCGTAGGTACCACATTACCGGTATACTACTTAGATACTTTGTTTTTTTATATGAATGTAACATATACTACATAAACAAAACACCCAGACCCGAGACAAATACTTGCAGATCATAGAAACGCCGCAGCGTGCCGCAGCGGGTATCGAACCCGCAATCTTTTGCATCTCAGGTAGACCTTCGCCCACTGCGCCATAGAGGTCGTCAATACATATACTTTCAGTATCATCATCATCCACAGCATAAATTCACCCACTGTTAGGTATATGACTAAGTTTGCCATCTGCCGCGTTCCTGTGCTAATGAGTCCATGTGCGGCCCGCTACACCGTCTACTCATCATGCCAAAGGACGACCGACGTTCCTATGACCATTTCTTGGACGCCATTTGATTACCCTTACTTCACCTGTCATCACCATGATAAGGCGTGGTGGTAACAGGTGCTACCTATGATAAATGGCACGGTAAAAATAATGGGCTTTATAAGATACATAAAGCCGATCAGATCAGAATAAACCTCAAAAATCCGGTTCCAACGGAAGACCAACGCTTAGTAGCTTATGCTACCCAGCTAATGCTGAGTTGGAACCTTTTTGTGACCCTATTTATGTATCGGTTGTGGCCTTATTTATGTATCGTTTGAATTTTTTATGAATTTTGTCAATCATACGGTTACAAATAAATATAAATACATATTTGACCTGAGCAAAAACAATCCGTAAACTATTTTATACAAAAGATATCATTTTTTATAAAATAACAAATGACGAACGACTTGCTACGACTTTGTGACATCATACTATAGACAATAATTACAGAAATGAACAGAATAATATAAAATACATGTGAAACAGTTGAGCTATCTAAGGACCGTTTAAAACAATCTATAGATATCTCAACTGATCAAGATCACTGCTAGAAGGCAGCGTTCCCAAGACACTGGCGGCATTGCAACGTTGAATGGCAATGCTAATACGCTGAGTCAGATAGGAGCCAGCTCTTGGGTCAATTCGACCTTGACTTGAATTACAGAGCTTACCTGAATCAGGACAATTATGTCTAACATTACATCATAGTAAGCAATTGTTTGTATTAATGTTTGAACTTGACCTACAAAAGCGCTGCTTTCTATTTGTTTGCTGATTTTATTTTAATGTGTAAGTAGGCTATTCTATAAAAATAGTTCAGCTAATCTGATAATCTGACAAAAATTGAGTAGGTACAGACTTTTAAAACCTATCATCAATGACGACCTCTGTGGCTCAGTGGACTAAAGTCCGGCTGAGTTCGATTCCCGCCGCGGGAAAAATATTTGTATGATCTGCAAGTATTTGTCTCAGGTCTGGGTGTTTCTATGTATTTACTAGCTGGCCCGTTCGCGACTTCGTCCACGCCTTTTAAATATATATCACATTATAACTCTTGACTTGACTTTGCTTCTATATGACACAATCACACCCACCCACATTCAAAAGTAAAAAGTCCTTTACAGTTAAATTTTAAATCCTGAAACACGTGTCCATTTATTTTACGTTTTAAGGATCCAAACCAAGTTTCTAAGAAATCACACCACCCGTTAAAAAGTCAAACAAACATACACACTTTGACACCCCATTTTACCCCTTTTGTAAGAGTTATTTTGAAAAATCCGGATATATAGTTATTGAAATATCATTTTATTTATTCAAATCAAGTTCCGAGAAAATCACACCACGCATTTTCACCTCTTCACCCTCTACACCCTCTTAGGGGTTGAATTTCAAAAAATCCTTACTGGGTGGTTTTGCTATAAAAAGAAGCTACCTTCTAAATTTCAGCTTTCTAGCTTCAGCGGTTTCGGCTCGGCGATGATGAATCAGTCAGTCAGTCAGTCAGGTTAAGCTCTTTTATAGGTATGAAAGATGTATGTATATACTAAAAAAGTCACTAGGCATACCACAAAAACTGCTTACTTTGGGGCCAGATGATGCCGTGTGAAATGCCCGGCATTATTATTATTAATCTACCACACACAGGAAGAACATAATTTCTTGTTCTTCCTGAGTGTAGTGGCAGATCTAAAATATCAAATTGGGAAACATTTTTCCCTTTTATAATCTATCTAACAGAATATATACATCCTAAATGAAAGTGAGAAGCAGGTAGTAAGTAGGTACTGACTGAATGTGCCCGTGATGTTCCCTCTGCCCTGAAGCCGTAAAAGGAGCACTTGGATATCCATCTTGTACTTTCCGTTGAAGTCTAACTTAGGGAGCAGCAGCTTCATATCGAACCTGTTCTTATCCAAATCAGACCTGAAATGAAAATAAAACAAGTTAAATGCTTTTTGTTTACAAGGTTTCTCGGTCTATTTAGCAAGTGTGAAATTCAACTGACATTTAGTGGCTACGTGCGTAATTATATTCAAGACGTAATAGATTCAATAACCACACTTTTTGACGTGATAACGTCTTATAAATCGATTAACACCGGCTGCACGCACGAAAAAGTGTCACTTTCCGCCTGAGCCGAGCGTGCAAGCGAGAGCGCGGAACAAGCGATAGAGAAGCACGATCGGCCTAAGCGTTTGGCTTAATTTTTTTACCGGCTTCTCAGCTCATTTGGTAGTAAATAAATAAATAAATATTCGGTTCGATTCCCGGGGCAAATGTTTTTATGATTTGCAAGTTTTTATCTCGGATCTGGGTGTTTCTATGTATAATATATATACGTATTTAGAAAAAAATAAGTATAAGTAGTATATCAATCATGTGGTATATCAATCACAAGACAAGCTCTGCTCACTTTGGGGCCGGATGATGTTGCGTAAAATGTCCGGCATTATTTATTTATTTTATGTTTGTGGACAATGCACACAACTCCATCTAGTCCCATACTAAGCATAGCTTGTATTATGGTGACCAGATGACTGATATAATACTAATATATGTTTAAATACATACTTATGATACTTTATAACACCCAGACACAGTAGCTCTGCCATCTGCGCTGTAGGTTGTGGGTTCGATTCCCGCCCAGAACAAACATTTAAGTGATAAACAGATGTTTGTTCTGTGTTTGGGTGTTGTCTTTAATATATCAACGCTGAGATTGGACCTGTTTGGACATACCACACACAGGGAAAGGTCTGAATGTTTTTGAACCACAGTTAGTGTACTTGTATGTATTAGATTATTTTCCTGTATTGTACTCTTTGTGTTATATTTATTTTTTGTTTCTTTTGTATTATTACTCTCTTACCTCATTGTCTATATACCTTCCCAACTGTTTGTCTCTACTGTATATTAATTTCCGTGTGTGTATATGTACCAAATAAACATTTATTCTAGTCTATTTCTATTTAAAATATTTACCTACGTATTCTATCAGACATCTAGTTCTTGGATTACAAACTACGAGTAGGTATGCTTAGTTTGGGGCTAGTTGGTGTGTAAATTGTCCACCTATATTTATTGATGTAACTTGCTTATGCAACTATGCGGGCCAGTCAATATTAGTGAGTTCAAATAGATCGCTTATATTTCGTTATTGCAAAATTTTACAAGATCTTGGATAGGGCCTAAAGGGTGTCTAGAGTACCTAGTTGTGCAGACTCCAATAATAAATTGACTCACTAGTATGTATGTATGTTGTATAATTATGTATAATTTTCAAGAATACGATCTTTTTCCTTTAGTCGAAATAAATGTAACTGATTGATACAGCAATGTAAACAGATTTATTTTCTTATCATAGGAAATGGTTATGTACTCGTATGTACATACATAACCAAGTCATATTGTCCTACGCTCAAAAGTATTCTTGATATCCAATTTCAAAGCGTAGGACCGGGATAACGTACCACGCAATTTGTAGGACAATATGACTGTTAAATTATATAAATATTAACTAAATAAAATAAAATAATCAGCTGGTTAGTAATCATTTATGATGACCTCGTTATCGACACATGTTGGAAGGAGGGGACTCTCTGATCAAACCATAGATTTTGTAGGACAAATATTTTTTCGAATAATTTAGATAATTAACTTGAGATTTAATAAAAAAAATCAGTAGTAAATATTTGATAATCATAAAATCGACATATTTTATCCTTGCTTCCTCTGTTAGCTACCACGATAGAGAGTTTAGTACAAGAAATTGTTGGGCGTCTCTTCAAAATGAAGCTACTCACGGAAAATTAGCTTGATAGTAATCAAAAGCAAAAATGGACCAGGGATCCTGGACTACAATACCTGTTATGCTTGAAAATTAAAAATTATTATTATTTAATAATAATGGGTCCTTCTAATTGCCTGAAGATGATTCTTGTAACACTCACTTCAGCTCCTCAATGATGAAGTCACTGGGTCCTTGCACCTTCACGTCGTTCACGACGGCGGTAAGTTTAGCACCCTGGGGCCCACGTGCCAGGGCTATCTGCCCTAGACTCAGTGGCTCGATGCCTGGCACATCCAGCTCTGGGATACCCTGAAAACGAAGTAGTACACGTCTTTAGAAATAGACGTTAATATGTGTTAATTTACTGCATAAGCAGACATACCTTCACATCGATAAACAAGATAATATGCTTGTTTTGAATTTAAAAAAGCTAAAACCCGACTGCAAAAACACTTCATTATTCCTAATTAAATTTAAACTTATATGTTTAAATTAAATTAGTTAAAACATATAAGTTTAAATGTAATTAGGAATAATAAAGTCTTTATGCAGTCGGGTTTTTGATATATTTTTGATATCCCCTTTTACTTTTCTTTATATTGATACCCTACTCGATAGGTTTGGGTATTTTTTAATTAACGTAAGTATTATTATTTTGCGCCAAAAATCCGCTATTTCGTTTTTTTCAAACACCTATTTACATTTGGGTTTTAAAATGAATATAACGATACCTTAACAGTTGAAATCCATCCAGCCTTTAGATTTAGAGGATATTAGGTAATAAAGAAATTTACAAATATACATACAAGATACGCGCGAAAAACAACACTTCCTTGGGTGTCGGATAAAAAGGAAGCAACACATAAATAGTAAAAAGAGATATAACATAAAAAATTTAAAATTATTCTGCGTACTTTACCTACGTAACAGTGTTGTGTGCTACAGCAGCAAAAAGATATCGACTCAGCGTTATGCTTTCCTATCAGATGGGCAACTCAGCGCTGTTATTACCGAAACCTTTGACACAGTCACTCACATAAATGAAATCTGATACCTTTAAACGAGCAATTCTTGTATATATTTATACAAGAATTGCTCGATTCAATACAATACAAGAATGGCAATTCTTGTATTCTTGCGATTTTCATCAAATTTAGTATGAGGGTGTTTCGGGGGCGATAAATCGATCTAGCTAGGTTTCATTTTTAGAAAATGTCGTTTTATTCCGTGTTTTATACCGAGAAAAGCTCGGTCATCCAGGTACTAAATATATAAACAAATATGTGCAAATCTTTTCAAAATTATTTCACGGTGTCTGATAGATACATCGTTGTGACCCAAGAGCTGGCTTCTGTCTAGCCCTGCGCTGCGTATTAGCATTCCCATTGGAGACGCTGAACTCTGGCAGTGATTTATTCAGTTGAGCTATCTATAGACCGTTTTAAGGGTCCTTAGATAGCTTAACTGTTTCAAATGTAGGTATTTTATATATTAGTCTACATAAATAATTCTGTACATTTCTGTTTTGTACAATTATTTTAAAAATAAATTCAGTTATTAGTGTCTTGGGAACGATTCTCGCAGCAGTGATCTGGATCAGTTGAGCTATCTATAAGATCGTTTTTGGTTCTGCGTATTATCATGCAATGTGGCAATGCCTTAAGTGTCTTGGGAACGATGCTCGGAGCAGTAATCTGGATCAGTTGAGCTATCTATAAGATCGTTTTTGGTTCTGCGTATTACCATGCAATGTGGCAATGCCTTACGTGTCTTGGGAACGATGCTCGGAGCAGTGATCTGGATCAGTTGAGCTATTTATAAGATCGTTTTAAGGGTCCTTGAATAGCTCAACTTTTTCACACATAGAGCCTACACATTTTACCTCGCATAGTCAAACATTAATTGACGTTGTCTGTACGGATGCTATAGCAGGTAAAGTGTATGTCAAATACAACCCTGACTTAGGAGCTCATGCCATGTTACTAGCCGAGTTTAAAATAAAAAAAGATAAGCCTAGTCCAAGATTTATTACATATAGACCGCTGAATAATATTATTATTGATTTATTTACTGGTGACTTGGATGCATGTGATTGGACTGTTTTAGATGAAATGTCTGATGTGAATGTGATGTCGACAGAATTTACTACAACTATTTTGAATTTATTCAACTTACATGCACCTCTCAAGACAGTAAAGTTTAAAGGTCCGCCACATCCTTGGATCACTAACACAGTAAAAGATATGATTAAAATTAGAAACGATTATCACGATCAGTATAAAATGCAAAAGACCAATAAAACTAGAGACGCATATAAAACTATGAAACAGCTGGTTATTCAGGCAATTCGAAGTGAGAAGACTGCTTACTTTACTCATTATATTAACTGTAACCACAAAAACTCAAAAAGCTTTGGACTAATCTTTAACATACTATTGTTCCAAACAAAAAACAAGCAATGGAACTGCCATCTCAATTTGTGGACCCAGATATTATAAACGCACACTTTTTAAATTTACCCAGTGAAGATCCCATTGATACTTCATTGCTCACTTTTTTTGAAAACCATAGATACAACTCAGAAACATTTGCTTTAAAACCTGTGAATGAGTTCACAATTATGAAGATTGTGCAAGGCCTCAAATCTAATGCACAGGGTATAAATGGGATAAGTCTTGACATGATCACCATGACTATTCCACAATCCTTGTCTACCATCACATCTATCATCAATAAATCCATTACTAGTGGGACTTTCCCAGATTGCTGGAAAATTGCAGTAATCAAACCCATCCCCAAGAAAAGCAATCCAGAGTCTGTTAGTGATCTAAGGCCAATCAGTCTGCTCTCCTGCCTATCAAAGATACTAGAGAAAGTAGTGTGCTTGCAACTTATCAAGTATCTTGAGGAGCATAATATCCTACCACAGCTGCAATCTGGATTTAGAAGGGGCCATAGTACTTCAACTGCACTTCTGGATGTTGTGGATAACTTGCTTGCGGCCCAGGATCTGGGCATGTGCAGCATACTTGTCTTGCTTGATTATTCTCGAGCATTTGACTCAATAAACATCTCAGTCCTTTTATCAAAGCTTGCTTATTATGGTTTCACACCTGATTCAATCAAATGGTTTAACAGTTACCTAAGTCACAGATCGCAGTGTGTGGAATTGAAAATGTTAGATGGTTCTAGTGTCCGTTCAGCTTTTCAGCCAGTTTTACGTGGGGTTCCTCAGGGTTCAATACTTGGGACAATACTTTTCATCCTGTATACTGCGGATATAACCATGAATATCTCCCACTGCCAATTTCATCTGTACGCAGATGACCTGCAGCTGTATCTCTCATTTTATCCGAGTGACGGTCTTGAAGCTGTGAATAAAATTTATCAAGACCTAATTCAAATTGATCAGTGGTCTAAATCTAATGCTTTAGTTCTTAACCCTAAGAAAACAAAATTTATTATCACTGGGTCTAAATTTAACACTGCTAAGCTTAATTCTGTGGATATCAAGATTAGAGTAGGGGGTGAGCCTGTGGAATGTGTGAAGGAGGCAAGGAATTTGGGAGTCATATTTGACTCGCAACTCAAATTTGAAAGACAAGTCGCTGAGAATGTTCGTGGTTGCTTCTACAGGCTAAAAACCTTATACCAGATCCGTCCATATCTAAGTGAAGAGATTCGAATCTCCCTTTGTGAATCACTGGTTTTATCTAAACTTAAGGTCAAGCTCTTTCGAAAATTGACGGCATGCGTGATCTGGGTGTGTACCATGACTCGAAATTACTCTTTGACGTCCATATTGATAAAATAGTTAGTAAAGCTTCTAGGTCATTAGGATTTGTTATGCGACTTTCAAAGAATTTTACAGAGGTAAAAACGTTAAAAATATTATATTGTACTTTTGTTAGGAGTCATCTCGAGTATGCGTCTCAGATATGGAACCCGTGCTATGATATTTATATTAATCGCATAGAAGCTATTCAGAAGCGTTTCTTAAGATATCTTTGCTATAGAGATAGAACCCCTTATCATTCTTCTAATTATTTAAAGCTGTGTAAAAAATTTCACTTTCTTCCACTTGTTAATCGCAGGGGCATTGCTGATTTTCTATACATTCTAAAAATTATAACTAGTATAATTGATTGTCCAGACCTTTTAAGTAAAATATACTTTAATACTCCTAGTAGAACACTCCGATTCAATCCTCCACTACACGTTCCAGGTGCGTCCACTAACTATAGACAGAATTCATATATGGTGCGAGCTAATGAAACCCTGAATAATTTTAGTAAGTTGTTGGACATTGATCCATATTGTACAAGTGTTCCCAGGGCAAGGCGGTGCTTAACTCTCGACTTCTTTAAAGATTAGGCCGATTGTTAATTTGTTTTTTTTTTTTTTTGTTTATCTTGTGTTAGATTAGGTATGTAAGCGTTATTTAAGCTTGTGTTCACATTTTATTTTTATTTTTGTTATATTTCTATCAGCGGAAACCTGTTATTGGCTTTCTGTTATTTATGTAATTATTTAAGTTAAACGTGTATAGCTGTTGGTTTTCCTTAAAAATAAATAAATAAATTAATTATTGTGATGTGGTATTTGGGCCCTGCTTGCTTGGTAGGACGGAGAGGCTCTTGCAGCGCGTTCAGAATGCCTGTGCGCGCTTTTGTTTTCATATTCCTCCTCGACCCCACGTGACTCCCTACCTAAACTCGTCTAAATTACTAAAATTAAAGGCAAGACGGGATTTACATTATATTGTCTACTATTTGGCATTATTAATTCAAAGCTCCTCCATACCTTTATAGCAAATTAAAATGGAGAAGTGACAACACTCGCCACCCAAGCAGATCATGCTCCCTCATCTTTGTGACGAGTAAGTTTAGAACCGTTTCTTTTCGTGGGTCATTTCGCTTTGCAGCGTCTCGTTGTTGGAATGATTTACCCCCTCCTTTACGTGCTTTGAAATCGTTAGATACTTTTAGGTTAAAATTTAAAGCACATTTGTTGAATATTCAAAACCGCTGCTGAGTAGATACCTAGGGAAATCTAGCCATGAGTGGAAGTCATTGCCCTATTTAGGCCTATTTACGTACCGTGTGTGCACGTTCTGCTTGTGGGATCATTCTTTGACAACACCTCTCAAAACTCCACTCACAGTGCATGCATGGTAGCGTTCTCTCTTGCAATGCAATGCTCAGTTTGTCTGCTCATTTTCCACGATAAACTCTGGAAGTGCTTAAAGCTATTTTTATAATATGTAACTGGTATGTATGTTCATTTTATAAACAATTCATCAATCAATTTTTCAAATCTGTCATTGTCACCTTATAAACATTATCATTATTATGTGCATGTATTTAGTATACTATTCTACCAAATAAGTATCTCTTTAATTTAATGTTTATAACTTTAACTTTTTTTGTTTTAACCGTTTGTATATTTATGTATAAATGTCCCGCCCGTGATGTCACCCTAAAGGCCCAGTCTGAAAACCAGCGCTGTCTCCAATAGAAGTGGCATTAAAGCTGAGACTGGACCTGTTTGGCACCACAAGCGAAAAATGTACCTACTCTCTCAACATGTGTAATTTGGCCTACCTACTCTAATCTCTTTCTTTCTGTTTATTTGTCTATGTCTGTAACCTTTTTCGTGTTGTGTGTCAAATAAAGCATTATTATATTCTATTATATTCTACATATAATTTATATTACCTATTGCATATTATTCTGTACATTTCTGTAACTATTGTAAAATAAATGTAATTTTTGCTTAATCAAAGATTATGAACAACGATTACAGAGCGTTGAACAAAATTATGGAGGATATAACTGAGTATTCGGCGAAAATAGATAGATTTTTACTAAACTAAATATAAGTAATGATAAAAAAAGAGAATGATAAGGTTTTTAGTTGATCTGAGTAAGGATACGGCGCTGTAAGATAAAGCTTAATTAGCATAATAGTTAATTGGCATAATAGCTGGAAAATAAATAATAAGCAGTAATTTTATTTAATATTTTAACCGACGAGTACCTAGATAGTCTACTAGACTTATGGGAGATATACCCATTGAGGCTTCGGAAAAGTGTTTGATAGTTAAATCAAATAGTTATTATTAAACAATGTAATCAAAACCTAAATTTATAAAAATAGGCTAAATGTTACAGTTAAAGTTCACATTCAGACACTTACTTATACGCAAAATTCCTCGCAGATATACATAATACCTACCTATCTGTACTGAAATTTTAACAAACAGATCTTTAATTTAATAACTTTGTTAACCTTTTTATAAGTAGGAATTAATAAATTTATTATGTTGGCTCGTTGCACCCTGACCTAGTTACCTACTTATTCCTTGATGCCATTCCTATCATTCTACGATGCTCATAATGTAATACCTATCTACCCACATCTTATTTTAAAATTTTTAGTTCTTAATTTTGTTTAAAGGCACTAAGCATGCACGTATTTACTTTGTAATTTTTAATTGCCTACGTACCTAAACTGTTACTGTACCTAACATAAGACATGGAAGAGCGAGACCATCTAACACAAGTATATTTCTACTTAAAAGATTGTCTCAACACTTATTAAATTGTAAAAAACTGTTACAGAAATAAATACATTTTGTATTTGTATTTGTAAAAGTTGAAGTAGAGTATGAATGAACATTCAATGTCAAGTACATGCATGCGTTAGCATCCTAGTTATTTGAGGTACCTACCTCAAGTTTAAAATAATTTATTAACCGACTTTAAAAAATAATCAGGTTGTCAATTCGGTTGTATTTTTAAGTAAGCCTACAGCTCAAATTTCATTCAATCAAGTCAGTTTTCATTTTAGTTTTTATAACGTAATTATTACTCTTAAGAATTAAAATTCACTTACAGAGAAATTTTTACTTAATGTTTGAAATATGATTTTTATTGTGCTACTATTACAAGAATTAAAAAAAGTAAATATACTGGAACTTTCGAACAATAGACCGGTTGGCAGGAACATGGATCGAGTATTACTAGAAGCGGCAAGTTTTGTTGTGCGCTAATGGAACGTTTTTATCCTAGCTTATTCGTTAATGGCATGTGTGATAATAATGTCAATTTTGCCAGTTTCAAATGTTTATAGTATGTCACAAAGTCGTATCTTGTCGTTCGTCATTTGTTATCTTTATATATAAAAATCTTCTGTGCGTTTATTTATCGTATTGATTTATCGTACCTACCTCTTTTTGCGAAAATTGCGCGGACGGAAGAGTATGAAATTTCGCACACTTATTCCTACTTCCCTACTAATATTATAAATGCGAAAGTAACTCTGTATGTCTGTCTGTCACGTTTTCACGCCTAAATCGCTGAACCGATTTTGATGAATTTTGGTATAGAGATAGATGGGACCTTGGAAAAGGACATAGGCTACTTTTTATGTAGGTACCACGCGTGCAAAGCCTCGGGTAGTAGTTTATATAGAGAAAAAGTGCAGAATGCTTATATTTTTTTTTATTATGCTTAAAAAATACATTAATTATTAATTAATTATGGTCAAATTTCAACCAGTGGGCCACTAGTAGCTATAATTAGTTATTATCCTTCTAAATCTTCATATCAGCCTTTAGGAAGTCCACTGCTGGACATAGGCCTCCCCAAGAGATTTCCAAGAAGAACGATTTTGAGCCCTCTCCATCCACCGACTTCCTGCGATCTTTACAATGTCGTCAGTCCATCGGATTGGAAGTCGCCCTACGCTTCGTTTTCCTGTCCTTGGTCGCCATTCGAGAACTTTTACTCATCAACTTGTTATTATCCTACTAGCTAAAGAATCTAGTAAAATAATGTTATCAATGGTGGCAATTCGGTTGGTTCATTTCAAAAATTAGGAATTGTCTAAAATATATTTTAGTTAGCCTTAGCATTTGTAAAACCTATTTGGTTGGTACCATCTAACTAAATTAGGAACGCTTAATTAAATTAGGATAACTTGGTAACAGCAGAATACCAAAGTTTCATTTGACAGTCTAAACCTAATTTTAGCTAAAATTAGTTAGGTTGGTGCAAACCGAATTGAGGCCAATGTCAGCTTATCTGGTTCGTTTTATGTAGGTACCTACGAGTAGATAATAAAACATTCAAATATTTACTCCGCAATTTGTTGATGCATTCGCATATTTTGACACTCATACCTACCTAACTAACTTGAATGATGAAACTTGACAATGACACACTTTCAATTTTGCTAAATCACTCAACTCCTGGAGGTCAATCTCTTTGTCAGAGCTCAGGCTTTTATGTTTAGCTCATTCATTTGAAACCCCATGGTGTTGTAATGCATTTCTTTTAATGCAAGTTAATTCAATAAGAGTTGGTATACTCTGTCAGATATTTACAGAAACTAGTGGTCACCCACTGGTCGAAATTCGACCATAATTAATTAAAAATTAATGTATTTTTTATGCATAATTTAAAAAAAAATTAGCCTTCTGCACTCCTCTATATAAACTATATAAGTGTGCGAAATTTCATACCGCTCTGTCCGCGCAATTTTTGTAAAAAGGGATACAAAGTTTTTGCTTCACGTATTAATATATAGAAAATACTCCAATTTCAAAAGTACAATTCTCTAGATTATATAAGATCTATAACCACTTTGTTTAAATAAGTGCTGTGAGACAATACTAGCAACAAAACGCTTGTAAATACTAACTTTAAGTAGTAAAAGTCGCCGGATTACTTTACTTTACTTGGTTATTATATATACTTAGTATTTCCTAGTTAAGGTAGTTATAAGATGGATCATTATAAAAAAGCGCTAGGACCAAGACGAGTTTCTTGCCAATTCTTCTCTAGCTTGGGTTAGGATGAATTGGCATTTAAATTCACCTAGTATGTAAGACGTTTCAAAGTGATCCTTGTGATTGTATTGAATAAATCATCTTTTAACTTGACTTTGACTTGACTATCTAACAGGTATAATGCAAGACAAATGCTGACAGATGGTATCGAACACCATAATCTCATACTAACCCTACATAGAACAAATTGTATTCATATACAGCCAACTGTTACCTACACGAAATAGACAAATATGCTTGAGTTAGAAATCATTTTGGTATTACGTTTGTATAGGTAATTCATCTACGCTGGCCTCTTAAATGGACAATACGAATACCTATCTAGCAAACTCAGGTTATTTACATGACTTGAATGACTTGTATAAGACGTCTTATTGGTGTATAGGTACATAGAAAGCCACATATTTCACATAAACCTAATAATAACGCCGGACATTTCACACATCATCATCTAACCCCAAAGTAAGCAGAGCTCGTGTGGGTACCACATGCATGACTGATACACTACTTAGGTATATACCTATTGTTTTTAATATTTACATTTTTAGCCGACTTAAAAAAAGAAGGAGGTTCTCAATTCGTCGGAATCTTTTTTTATGTATGTTCACCGATTACCCAAAGACGCCTAAACCGATTAGGAAAATTATTTTTTGTTTCAAAGGGTTTACATTACAGGTGGGACCACCATTGAAATTTTATTGAAATTTTATCGAAATCGGTCGAGCGGCTTTTATAAAATCAACAAAAATCTAAAAATTGTTTACTACGATGATATTTTTTATATTCAATGAAGTCGGTTTTCTTTTCTTTTAGTTTTTAAAACGTAATTATATACATAGAAACACCCAGAACCGAGACAAATAGCTGCAGATCATATAAGCATTGGTACCGCAGCAGGAATCGAATCTGCAAACTTCTGCTGGGCTTTGGCACATTGCGCCACAGAGGTCGTATTATATCTTATATTATTTTATACATATTATGTCTATTATTATTCATCTGAAAAGTTAAATTCAAAAGCGTTATTTCCCTTCTGATAAGCAGGCCATGTGACACGAGCGGAAAATTCTGAATTTACCTCTGCTATCGAATCACAGATAGGTTTCCTAATATCTAACCGGTCTCGCCATTCACCCTAATACAGGGCTCAAGGATATGTGCCTGCTTGAATTTACTCAACATATTTTAGTACTACCAGCAAGAAAATGTTTCTAGCCGTAAATAATAATTTTATAGTAAGAATTATAGTTAGAAGCATATTGCGTCAACTGCTGTATGTATTAGGTATAAATATATAAATATTGGAGGATTATTGCACACAACACCATCTAGCCCCAAACTAAGCATAGCTTGTATAAATAGTCTATATATTTTTATTTAATAGTTTATATATACTTATATATTTTCATATGTTAACAAAATATAATAAGTAAAATATCGTCAAAATTATTTCACGGCGTCTGGAAGAAATATAGCGTAACCCAAGAGCTGGCCCAGCATAATACAAGTACCGGTAGAATGGGGTGGCTGTGTGCCACGCAGGTGAGAATGTGCAATGGGGGTTATCGGCAAGATTATTGTCGATTTCTTTTTCTACTTTGACTTACAGAGATTTATTCTTCGATTAATCGATTTTAAAAACATTTTCCCCTCTCTAGTTCATTTTGCAAAACAGTTACTTTCAACTGTCAGTGTAATTCAGTTTGAATGAATTTTAATTTTAATTTTTTATTTCATCGTTCCCTGGTGGACCATTTTCGAAGTACAGATGTCAATGTGCTATTTCACTAATTGTAAGAGATATGAAGGGAATTGTGAAGTGGCACATTCTCACCTCATGGTCAGGTGAGAATGTGCCACTATTTTTTTTATTTTTCTACGTATGATTATTTTTTTTATAGTGAAGTAAAGAACATGTAAACAAATATATAAAGAGCATAATCTGTATTATTTTCCTAAAAAATAACTTATTTTGGCTTTGCTAACACTGAATAACCTTGAAATGTGGCACATAGCCACCCCATTCTACGGTAGCGTTACCATTCAACGTGACAATGCCGCAAGTGTCTTGAGGACGCTGCCCTCTGGCAGTGATGTAGATCAGTTGAGCTATCTATAGATCGTTTCAAACGGTTCTTAGATAGATCAACTGTTTTACATGTATTCTGTATATATCTTTAATAATCTTTTTAACCGACTTCATCAAAAAGAAGGAGGTTCTCAATTCGTCGGAATCATTTTTTTTTATGTATGTTCACCGATTACTCGAAAACGCCTGAACCGATTTGAAAAATTTTTTTTTGTTTGAAAGGGTATATATACTTCCCAAGTGGTCCCATTTTAATTTTCTCGAAATCGGTCGAGCTGAAATATCAACAAAAATCAAAAAATTGTATACATCGATGATATTTTCGTTTACTCCGATACCTCGCTGTCTCATTGGAACAGTGCGTTTATTTAACCTACCCATATTATATTATATATAAAATACATCTTGGGAACGCTGCTCTCTGGCAGTGATATGGATAAGTTGAACTATCTATAGATCGTTTTAAACGGTCCTTAGATAGCTCAACTGTTTCACGTGTATTTTATATTATTGTATATTATTTTGTACATATCTGTAATTATTTCTGTAAATAAATACATCTACTTTCCACTAAAAACGTATTATAGGCTCAAGTTTCATTCAATGAAGTCGGTTTTCTTTTTAGTTTTTAAAACGTAATTATGTAAATAATTAACTAGATTCACTAAGGTAAAATTTTTAGTGTTAAAACAAGCATATGCACCTCCTGCGTATGAAACTACGTGTAGGTAGTTTTATAAATTAAACACAAAACCAATGAACTTTTCCCACTGGCGGTACCAAGTCCCTTCGCTTGTTGCATCAGGTTTCCGTTCAAAGTTAAACACAGGTAGTTAATAGCTTATATCTAGGTTTGCAATCATTGATTAATCAACTGTATTTAATTTAGCACATGCTATTTATGAATGCCCGCGTGTAGCTGCAGGATATCAGTTATTTACATCCTCAAATAAGTTTCATTAGTATAATATGGCTATTATATGGCTATAATACAGTATTATTTGCGAAAAGTGAGGGGTCACACGAATCTGTGTATTTACAGAACGAAGTAGTTGAGAACTCTGCGTGGCCTACATTTTTGCGAATTTGAATGTATAAGAGTTAAATGCTGACTGTACCTATGTACCTACCTGTACCGATACCTACGTACCTAATACCTGAATAACCCTTGTATTTAATCATTATCATCCGTAGCATGAATCGTTCAAATAATTGTAGAGTAGGTATTGGGCCTCGCTCCTTGATTTCTTTACTGTTATTTACATCAATACGAAATATTACTACCTACTGCCTCCAGCCTGCGGCTCCGGACGCGTGGTACCTTCATAAGTAGCCTATGTCCTTAAGGCACAATCATCTCTTTACTAAATTCCATCAAGATCCGATCAGCTAGTGAAAACAAAGATACAAACAAACATACAAACAGACATACAAACTTGATTTTGCATTTATAATTAGTAGGTACCAATGTTCATTGTTCGTGCAAGAACACGTGATTTCCATCTACAAAATTGCTAATATTTAACGGAGCAGATTAGAGTATAACAAAGTAGTAGGTAATCAAAAAAGTTTGTTCTAACGAGTCGTACGTGCTTGTAAGGCGATAGGGAACGATGACTGGTCACCAATGACGATGAGTAGCATCCTATCAGTTTTACGAATATCAGTATAAAAGACATGTGTCCTGCGAAATCACCAACACTACCAGCTAAATATGGAGCTCGAAGTTATTTTAGTGTGTGCCTTTATGGGCGTGATTCAGGTATGTTTCTTTTTCTTTTAAGAGATTAATAAAATAAATAATGCCGGGCATTTTACACAGCATCATCTCGCCCCAAAGTAAGCAGGGCTTGTGTTATGACATGACTGATACAACTTAAAAACTTTTTTTTCTAAATACAGTAAAACCCGTTTAAGACGATTTCACAGGAACCCAAACAAAAACGCGTCTTAAGCGAGAAAGCGTATAATGCGGGATGGGGAACATATTATTATGTTCTAATTTCGTATAAATGTAGGTATTAAATTATACAATTTTAAATTACGTTAAATATATAGTGTATTTATAATTATGTTTTTTAAAGTAATTACTTATTGACAGAAAGATTTTGCAATTAGCAATTACAAGATTTTCGTCTTCGCTTTCATTCAATAAATCATTAACAGCTGATAATGCCCGGGTGTTTGATAAAATCGGAGTTGACTCATCTTTGTCTTCATCATTATATTATGGCCTATTTTTATGAGTCACATATTCACATTCTCAATAAGATCTTCAATTGATTGAATTTCGTACGGTAAAACATCAATGGTAGAATATCCAGGAAAACTCTGCAGTATCACTGGTTCTTCTTCTTCTTCTAACATGACGTCAACCCAGTTATTTCTGAAACCTGCTTTCTTGAAACATATTGAAAAGTTTCAGGCTTATTTAAAAAAAAATTCGTGGTCGCTACCTGCCATGCGCGTTCGTATTAGGCGTATTAAACGGGATGACAATCGTATTAAACGTTAAGAAATGTATGAAAACATGTATCAAGTTGCTGGGACTGGCGTAAAATGGCGTGTTATGCGAGAAATCGTATTAAGCGTCGCTACATACATTATTATATATACATTGAAACTCCCAGACCCGAGACAAATACTTTCAGACCATACAAACATTTATCTCGCGGCAAGAATCGATCCCCAAACTTCTGCGTCTCAGCCGGGCCTTGGCCCACTGCGTCACAGAGGTCGTCAAATTTATATCTCTCGAAATTATTTTGTTTGTTGATGCACGTGTGAATGAATTACAATTATTATTATACCAATGTTTTCTAAATAGAGATAAAAAAAGTTGGTATGTTTCATGTTATAGTAAGATACGAGTAGATCACAGATAAGGTTAAGTAGACACCTAAATAAATGTCATAATTAATGTATATATTCTTTTTTTTTCAGTTCCATTTCGGCAATACTGAGTGTGTTAACATCCAATTAAGAGTACCATCTAGCTCAATAAACGGAGATTTGCAGTATACCCCGCAGATTAACCCTAGAGTCCCTTATCCATTGTCTCGAAATGGTAACAACATCTGCAACTCATGTAGAGGCTCAATATGCAATAGCAATTGCAGATCTAATAACCCATTTAAGATCAAATCTCGCCCAAATGCTTTTACCGTATCTGTCCCATCAGATAAGTCGGAAAGTGGAAGGGTGACTATAACCATAGACACAAGTAATGGATCTCCTGGCAACAAGGCAGTTCCTGTACCAACAGATAACGGTGAGACAAGCCAGCAAACTGTTGATGTAGTTGTTGAAGTATTGCCAAAAGATCAGGTACCCGATACTCAATCTACTTCTACTTCGGGATCGACTAGTGCCACTAGTAAAAACAATGATGATGACTTACAAGCAGAGACTGAAGGTGTTGTAGGTTCCAAGTCTGATCAAGATTTAGATGTTTTAGTATATGTTGATGACAATAACTCTGGGAAAACTCCAGGAGACTCATCATTAAACAGTGATATAATTGCGGAAAATGGAGAAGGAAAAAAGTCTGAAACGGATACTGAAGCGTATATCATAAAGACATCTGACCCTGTTTCTCCAGATAAGCCAGAACCAACGAATGCACCTGACGAAGGGACTCCACAAACAGATACATCTACACCTTCGGACAGTAGTGATTCAACTGTTTCAGGAGGCGGATCAGATCCAGCAACCGACACCGCTGAACCGACACCAGAGGATACCCCAGTCTCAGGTGATTCTGAAACACAGGAAGTTGTAGCTGAACCTGGGCCACCCCCTCCATCAGACGATACTGAACCAAGTGTCAGCGCTGGTGCCGTATCAGAATCGGTCGCAGGCGATAACACAGCAGCAGCAGGTTCGGCTAGTGACGCAACAGCTGACTCAGGATAGCCAATCTTTAACCTCATGACAAAACTAAACCGCATCACAACTAATTAGAATAAGCAGAATCGCAAAACACTCAATAGTACACTAAGAAGCCTGACAAGCATGTAATTTAAGTTGTAAGTAAGAGGTATAATTATATGAAATGAAAATGGAAAATATGTACGTACTAAGGCTCAAGAGGACACAGGACATCCTTTGATGGCCTAAGGAAATTTCTATGAAGATATTAAAGAAGATAAAGACACAAAAAGTTATAATATAAAAAATGCAATGCAAAAGAATTACACTCGGTAATATAATTTAACACAGCATATATTTTGAACCATAACAAAATGTGAACATCAAAAAGATTGCGAAACGAAAACCGTGAATTAAAAATTCTCAGTTTCTGAATAACATCCAAACATATAGAAAATGAAAACTTAAACTCCTGTCGTAAGGCTTGAGTTAATTCTAAACCATTGGTCTAACCATACTTTTTAACAAAGCTGAACTGAAATTTGGGAAACAAAAATAGGTAAAGGACTTGTAGGATGACATAATGGATGACACCTCAAAGTTAAGTAAGTCAGTAAGGGTGTAACCTGTTACAGGGTATGAAACGGAAGTCTTAACTACTGTGGATGTGGCAAACGAGAATGATGAAGAAGGCGCAATAACAGAAGATGGTTCGACTTCCGTAATATCTGGTGGATCTCGTACTGAAGATATCATTACTGGGGAATCAAGCACTGACACCTTTGGATCTGATGGTTCATCTACTGAAACATCAACCTCCAGCAGCAGTGAATCTGATGGTTCACCTACTGGAACATTAACCTCCAGCAGTAGTGGATCTGATGGTTCATCTACTGGAACATCAACAACTGGCCACACTGGATCTGATGGTACATCTACTGGAACATCAACAACTGGCAACCCTGGATCTGATGGTTCATCTACTGGAACATCAACCACTGGTACCAATGGATCTGATGAGTCATCTACTGGAACAACAACAACTGGCAATACTGGATCTGATGGTTCATCTACTGTAACATCAACAACTGGTAGCACTGGATTTGATGGGTCATCTACTGGAACATCAGCCGTGGGTACTTCTGAATCTGGTGGTTCATCTGGACCATCAACTACTGTCAACTCTAAACCTGGTTATATGACGAACACCCAAGACGACGCAACACAGCCTGCTTCTAAAGATGAATCCACTACTAGTAAAAAGGATGGCGATGAACAAGGTGCTGATGATGATGATGATGGTGATGACGATGATGACTTAGACTTCGGTTTGGATACTATCCTTACTCCTACATTAGGTAACGACCCATAAAAAGTGAGAAAATTATATGTTTGTTAACGAAGAATAAGTCTGGAGTGAGAATCATAATAACTTCTTAAAATAAATCAAATTGTACGTAGCGTACGTACGTAAATTATTGCCTTGAAATAAAGTATAAGCACAATTATACCGAAATCTCTGTATTTACTCAATTCCAAACGTGGAAAATACTTTGTTAGGTTAGGTTAGGTTAGGTTAGGTTATTTATGATCATTTATAATTACTTACCCTCTTAATTTTCGGCCGGAGTTCCTCCACCGAATTCTTGATGCAAATATCCAGATTTGGGTCATCTCTGTGGCATACTTTGATGTACGGAGCTGAAATTAAAATAACACATATTAAAAATAATCCCAAGTATTCGACAGGCTATTTAACGACATTTGTATGCAAACAAAACATATATTTACGATGTTGAGTGTGTTACTGGTCAAGTACAAAACGCAATATTACGTCACGCACTTCGTGTATTACATCGTACTTGGAACGGATTCCACGCCGGCAACTATTACGAGCGAAAACTGATGTTGATCAATGCATGGCCGTAAGAAGAAAATTTCCGCCATTTCCCGGATATTAATAAAATTCGTACTTATGGACTAAAGTTATTATAGATCTTAGATCAGTATTAACTTATCTAAACCTCGGTAACGCAATTATAAATAAATAGAATATAAATACTATACGATTTATAGTGTCGTTCCTTCACAGAATGCCCTTCGTCGGTGTATAAAATAATATTCAAAGCACATTTTTTGTTACGCTTACTCAGGCTCTTGAAATAGGTGTATAACCTACTTACCGTAAACAATCGATTTCTACCGAGGTACCTGGGGACTGTTAGTTCAGAAAGACCACATCACTTAGTTCAAAAACCATTTACTCTTTTCCTAACAAGTCTCTGATTTAAAATATGGAGATCTATGAGAAAAGTTTGCTTGGTGTTTATCGCAACATGTTCTGCAATCGTGTGTCAACACTCACCGGTCTCAATGCAAGCCGTTACGAGACAAATATGAACAATATTAGATTAGTATTACTTATTGCAAAATAGATGTTAAGAAATTTATATTAAATAATAAAAAAATCGACATTGCTAATGCATGGAAAACTCAATCGTATTGAAACTTAATTTTCTAAATCTCCTCTTAGTCCATTAAAATGTTACATTTTTTAGGCCTTAGTGTGCATTTGTCAGAGGACGCAATTTTATTTTTTTAATGTGTAGGGGGGGTCAGTAGAAGCTTAAGTTCAAGTTTGTGGGGTCGGCACCCTTGTCCCCCGGCCGCCATCTTGGAAAAGGGGGTGCAAAGGGTTTTCGCGCTGTATCTCGTAAACTAGTTACCTTACAGAAAATTTAATCAAACATAAAATGTAGCAAATTAAATTTCCTACAATTTTATTTCTATTACTTTTTATCGTCAAGTGACCAACAAAAAAGTTATAAACAAAAATAAATGAAAATTTTGTTTGTTTGTTCTAGGTTTTACAGCGCTCCAAACTTAAACGGATTCTCGAATGCTCATAGGGATGCAATAAAAACTAAAAATTAGGCTTACTTTTCTATCTATATTTTTTTTATTCATACAATTTATTATGATCTTAACATTCCTATGCTATTATTGAACTATGTTTGACCCTTTTACCCACCACCTATGAGGTATAACATGGGCAAAGTCAAATTTATAAAAATTTAATGCATTTTTTAATGCATTTTTTGTCACTGTCTTAGCAAATCGTTTGTATCGCAGAGTGTCTAGAGTATCGTCTTTATTTCCGCCATATAAAAAGACGAAAAAACGTTCGCCAACAACACTGAGTAACGATGACTCGACTTTCTCACTCATAAATAATTTAGTTCCACTTGCTAACTCTGGATGCTTCTGCAAAATTTTTATAAATTTGACTTTGCCCATGTTATACCTCATAGGTGGTGGGTAAAAGGGTCAAACATAGTTCAATAATAGCATAGGAATGTTAAGATCATAATAAATTGTATGAATAAAAAAAATATAGATAGAAAAGTAAGCCTAATTTTTAGTTTTTATTGCATCCCTATGAGCATTCGAGAATCCGTTTAAGTTTGGAGCGCTGTAAAACCTAGAACAAACAAACAAAATTTTCATTTATTTTTGTTTATAACTTTTTTGTTGGTCACTTGACGATAAAAAGTAATAGAAATAAAATTGTAGGAAATTTAATTTGCTACATTTTATGTTTGATTAAATTTTCTGTAAGGTAACTAGTTTACGAGATACAGCGCGAAAACCCTTTGCACCCCCTTTTCCAAGATGGCGGCCGGGGGACAAGGGTGCCGACCCCACAAACTTGAACTTAAGCTTCTACTGACCCCCCCTACACATTAAAAAAATAAAATTGCGTCCTCTGACAAATGCATACCCAAATGTAACTTTTCAATGGACTATCTGGTTATAAATGCCATTTCAAATGGTTTTTAATAAAAAATTGGTGGAATCGTCAGCTCCAATTCGATTTAGTTTTATACGCCAAAAATAAGCTTATCACAATAATTAAATATAAAACAATTTAATATTAAAATTGTGTTATGCACATACCTATTATTGATTCAAAATAATATTAATCATTTTAATGATTTAAACACGATTCCAAACTTAGGCCATCAAATAATTGTTGGTTCATTAAAAAAACAAGTCTGCGTAAACCATCCAAGAAGTTTCTATTCTTATATGACAAACATCTATTCTTCAAAATTGATTTACTTCCAAATTTACCTCAAAATTCTCAAAACACAAAGTAACTATGTACATAAATACTCTAACACAATATTGAATATTATTTTAACTTTTCTAACTTTCATTTCTTCATCGGATCCGAGTTTTCCCTAACAGTTTACTAGAACTGTATCCGTAAACAATAAGATTCCACTTACGAATTTCAGCGGCAACGTATCGCAGAGCGATCAGAAGCACTGCGAATGTCAACATTTTTGTGAGTTGCACAAGTGTTCGTTCGCGACAGGGCTTGTCTGCCGCCTGAGTCGCGGTGTCGGCCGCCACTGGCTCGCGCCTATGCTAGCGCTCGCAGCTCCACAGGGGAAGGACATTTGAATGCAGCCCTACACCAACTAGATTTGATCATCTTACACGTAGAGGTCGTTGTTGCAATACTTAAGTCTCGAGCTCGAGTGGAAATGTACCTACATTTCCACTGAGCTCAAGACGTAAGTACCGTATCGAACACCATAGGAACGGTGTTCGATTTTTCAATTATTATTCAATTATTATGCACGCGGAAATCTCTTCTATTTTGAAGAGTCACACAATATTGGGTTCTATTGTGACCCTATGAGCATTTAAATTTTCTCGATTTTGACATAGGTAGGTTTAAAATTTAAAAACATAATGAAACATAAACTGTCCCATAAAGCTTATAATAAAATAACATGATTAAATGACAACAACGCCTTAATATGTTCCATCTCGACTCTATTACAAAAAAAACGTGCTTCTTGTCGCAATCTTCTTGAACTGGGGTAAGGAGGAACCGTCACCTAGATTAACTCACAAGTAAGAAGACTATTCAAAGTGATTTTATTTCATTTTAATTGTTTATTATAAAGACACAAACATACTCGTATACCTTAATTAATAAATACATGTTTGGTCGGCAATGCGCACAACACCATCTAACCCCAAACTAAGCATTGCTTGTATTATGGTGACCAAATGGCTGATAGAATACTTCTATATTTTTTTAAACCTACTTATGATAATTTATAAAGCCCAGCAACAGAACAAACACCTATGTATGTTCATCACACAGATGTTTGTCCGGGGAGGTAATCAAACTCCCAACCTACAGCGCAGAAGGCAAAGCTACTACCAACTGAGCTGACAGGGCTGTAACAATTGGTACAATAATTGAAGACGGTATCGGGACCAACAGCAAGGTAACAGCCTCAAAGCAGCCAATCTAACGATCTTAACCAATAAATTAAGAAATTCTAATAACAGTTATAATCCGCTTGCAGCAGTCAGGAAACGCGAGCTGGTTCCGTTATCCTGGATGTAGCCCCGCCTGGCAGGTTGTCGTGATTAAATTGGAAAGCGTCCGTCTGGGCGCAATGGTTCGACTTATATGATGTTTGCAGCCCATTTGTTGTTTAGGAAATTAGACGTTGAACCCTAATTCATAAGTTAGAGAAGAATTGCTTAACTTAAAATATCACAGATAATCAATCATCTTACTTTTTCATGTCAATTAACGCACAACCTAAGCTATGAACAATATTGGAAGATATATATATTTTAATAGAAGGTCTAACCTACAGAGAATAATAATGGAATAAACTTATACACATAATATATTTATTACATCATCATCATCATCATCATATCAGCCTTTAAGAAGTTCACTGCTGAACATAGGCCTCCCCAATAGATTTCCAGGAAGAACGATTTTGAGCCCTCTCCATCCATCGACTTCCTGCGATATTTACAACGTCGTCGGTCCATCGGGTGGGGGATCGTCCTACGCTTCGCTTTCCTGTCCTTGGTCGCCATTCGAGAAATTTAATTCCACAACGGTTATCAGTTCTGCGAGCTATATAGTTGAAGTGCCATTTTTTGCCAAACAATTGTAAGTGCTAAGTCGGTGATTTTGATTCTTCTCCGGATTTCCTCGTTGCGGATTTTATCACGTTGTGAAACACCCAACATAGCTCTCTCCATAGCAAGTTGCGCGGCATTGAGCTGGTGTATGAGGTCAACAGTTAGCGACCAAGTCTCAGTTCCATATCCATTTATTACAAAGCCTCTAAATTAACCATAGTAAGATACGAGTATCATCATGAAAGCTAAATTCACTTTTAGGCAACACTAGGGTTGCAGTGGAGAGTCAAAGTTCAAAGTTTATACCGTAAACAAATACTTAAACCAATTAACTTGTGAAATAAATTAGAAACTGTGTAATTACATACAGATTGCGTATTTATAATCCGTTAATATACTCTTGTATCCTATATCCTTGTATCCTTTACGTCATTAGAGTCGGTAGAGTAAGTCGTTAGAGTGGAACCACCACGATTTCGCCCGTATATTGTTGCTTTATTGCAAACCTGTTCTACTGCTGCACCCTACTCCTACACCATGCAAACGCCCCACTGGTTCAGAGTTTCTGGAGACGTTGTTTGTTAAAGATATTATAATTCAAGTCGCGACTGAGCTGACACTACAGTATCCATGGAACAAGAGTCATAATCAGGCCTCTTACCATCATCACGTATCAGACCGTTCGGTTCGAGAACAGCTGGTACGTGACGCTTCATATTTAATCGTACGGTTTTCTCACGATGTTTAAAGGAGCATCTGAGGTGCACTTTAATCCCTTCACCATACTGGTTTGAAATAACTAGTGACACGATTAGAATTAGTATCGTAGTCGCAAAAAGTAGCGGTATCGGTACTGTCCATGGTTCGTCAAAAAGCACTTTCTGATGCCGGAAGAAGTGGGCTGTAACGATATCTATAAGTATTTCGCAAAACCATGTCTTGCTAATGCGATAATTATGTCAAGTGGTGGATTGCCTTGACCACCACTTGCCTAACCGAGCATGTCCGTGCGTACTATACCTTACGCCTTTCGTCTTTAAAATTGTTCAAACCAAGCACATACAGGACTAATAATACCAGTTTCCAAATATGTACCAACATTACATTAGGGAGTGAATAAATAATACTTAATGCAGTATTGTTTGTAGTTATAAGGATATTTAGTAATGTGTAGATGTAACTAACTTAAGCGATTTTATTTTAGTTATGTATATGCGAAACCGCGTGAGGACATTTCTATATAATATTTACGAGTTTCGTGAAAAATAAATTGTACTTATTTTTTTAACGATACGATAAGTACCTGTATTATCAGTTAACGGCAGCAGTCTCGAGCAGTTGTAAATTGTTTATCATTTACAACTAAGGTATGGAGAGGAATTTAAAAAACAAAGTGGCGGTTGTAACTGGTGGTGCAGACGGCATAGGTTACAAGATTGCATCAAATTTCTTAAAACATCAAGCCAAAAGTGTGGTAATTCTTGACATCAACGAAGCAAAAGGAGCTACAGCCGTTAAGAACCTTAACGCAGAGCACGGAGGAGGAAAAGCAGTTTTCATCAAGTGCGATGTAACAAAGGATTTAGACAATGTTTCAAAGAAGATTTTTGAGACATACGAGCAATTGGATGTGCTCGTCAACAGCGCAGGATCAGCAGATGAGAATTCTGCTAGAAAAACTTTAGAGCTGAACTCAATAGCTCTGATCGAGTGGTCGATGATGTTCATGGAGCGACTGAGAAAGGACAAAGGAGGCAGCGGAGGTACAATTATCAACATCGGCTCGGTCTATTCATTCACTGTGGATCCATATTTAATTTTTTATACTTCATCTAAGTTTGCTGTTCAGGGTTTTACTAGAAGCTTGGGCCATGAGTATAATTACAACAAAACTGGAGTCAGGTTGATAGTTATATTCCCAGGGTTCACGTATACAGCGATGACGATGGCGCCGATGACGTCAAGATCTATGTGGCGGGACGATCAGTTGAAAGATTTTATTGCATTTATAAAAACTCAGAAATGGCAAGAACCTGAAGAGGTGGGTAAAGCGGTTGTAGTCGTTTTTCAAAAAGGACGGAGCGGGTCTTCTTGGCAGATTGTTGGTGGTGAACTGGCTGAAGTGCATTTTATTGAAAAGTTGACTGGGACCCATTAGATACCTGGGTTGGTAACAACCAGTCTACAACTTCTACTTATTATTATTGTACTGTGATCGTTTATTGAAATCTATTGCGTGACATTGATCCTCGAACGTCTGACTCTTGCTAATATGCATGGAAACAGGCATAAAAAATGCAATACGAGATAGAATCTTAGGTACATGAAATAGCAATGATATCACAACCCGATAAGATTTCATATCTACTTCGTAGTAGGTACTTATATCTTATAAAATTTAAATTTTAGTAATATTAAAATGTTTGTTTGTCAGGACTTTTGGTTGGATCTCTTGTCTAACGACGCTAGCACTGAATCTATTTGCTTAATGCAAATAGATTCAGTGCTGGCGTCGTTTGGAATACTTAATAATCTTAATCCATAGTTTTGAATCAGGAAAAACACGTATAACACAAAAACCATTTAGGTGCGCTTCTTTTATCTTGGTAGTTAGGTACTTAGCGGAGCGAGCAAACCCATGTGCAAAAATTTTAAAATAGATAACAACATAATATTAATACAAAGATTATGTCAATCAGTTTTATGAAGCAATAGCATCATTCACCTTTGAAACGTTGACAATATGGAAAGGAGTTTAAAAAATAAAGTGGCTGTTATAACTGGGGGTGCAGAGGGCATCGGTTACAAGATTGCATCAAATTTTTTAAAACATCAAGCCAAAAGTGTGATAATTCTAGACATCAACGAAGCAAAAGGAGCTACAGCCGTTAAGAATCTTAACGCAGAGCACGGAGAAGGAAAAGCAGTTTTCATCAAGTGCGATGTAACAAAGGATTTAGACAACGTTTCAAAGAAGATTTTTGAGACATACGAGCAATTGGATGTGCTCGTCAACAGCGCAGGATCAGTTGACGAGAGCTCTGCTAGAAAAACGCTAGAGCTGAACTCAATAGCCCTGATCGAATGGTCGATGATGTTCTGGGAGCGAATGAGGAAGGACAAAGGAGGCAGCGGAGGCACAATCATTAACATTGGCTCAATCTACTCGTTCACTGTGGATCCTTATTTAATTTTTTATAAGTCATCTAAGTTTGCTGTTCAGGGTTTCACAAGAAGTTTAGGCCATGAGTACAATTACAATAAAACTGGAGTCAGGTTATTAGTCATTTTCCCAGGGTTCACGTACACAGCGATGACGACGGCGTCGAAACCTTTGTGTTGGGAAGAACAGTTGGAGGATTTTAATGTTTTTAAGAATTCTCAAATGTGGCAAGAACCCGAAGAGGTGGGTAAAGCGGTTGCAGTCGTTTTTCAAAAAGGAGAGAGCGGGTCTTCTTGGCAGATTGTTGGTGGTGAACTGGCTGAAGTGCATTTCATGGAGAAGGTATCCGGTACCCATACCATAGAATAATTAATAGTACTTTATACGTCCGTAGGTACCCAGAATAACCGATGCATGTTGCTCATTCATTATAATAAATTGTAATTAGCTAAGTACAAGTAGCTCAATAAAAATATCTAATATCCAATATTTTATTTATTTAAAAATAAGGGACAGTGCTTAAAAAACGTTTATTTAATTAAAACAGTTCTAGTCGTAGTGTTAGACTAAAAACAATATTTATGTAACTATAAAATCACAGCTTGCTTATTATGAACCCAAAAATCATTTAAATGACATAATCATTTGTTTATTTTTTTCTAATATGATTATACTCGTATGTGGCTGAGTTAAAGAGATTATTATCATCATCATCAGTGGCTTTTAACACTATATGATAAATAAGATTCGGGTCCTTGGGTGCCCATGCTTAATCAAGGTATGCGTTTCACGAGGTAGCCAATATTAGAAAAAAAATAAGGTAAGTACAACATACATTCTACCAATTAGTTATGTAAGAGTCAGTTCCATATAAAAAGCGTTGTGAATGCATTTTGTACCTTATATCTTTGACATAATTGTCATCCCATCACATTCTTTATCAGACTTATTATTTAAATTAATAACAACTCATGGTTTTGGCAACACTTGGTCCAGGGTAAGGTCCTTGACGATCCTATTAGCAAAGTCCAGCAGTAGTTTGGAGACAGTGTTCTCGGCGTAAGGTTTAGCAGCTTTGAGGAATTCGCCCCTGTTTTGGTTGATAGCTTGGTTAGCTGCATCTCCTGAAGAAAGATTCACGTCATGCGTCAAATAAGTAAATATCTAGGTAAGATCAAACCTTGAATTGAGTTTGATATGTGCTATATTTAGACATTTAGACATGACTTAACCTAAATGAAATAAATCAACTAATAATTTTAAATGTCTAAAGACCCTGGGGAATAGCAGTAATCACTGATGGTCTAGTGGTAGTAGGCCTGCCCTGCCATTCGAACCTGAGGCCGTTGGTTCGAATCCGGTCGTGCACGAATGGATTTTTATGTTCGACAAATGTTCGAGCGCTATAATAGTACTCTTAAAAAGTAAAGGATAACATCGTGAGAGAACCGACCTGTCATAGACCCTAAAAAGTTCTAAGACATGTGCCAAGTGTAGCTACTAAAGAAGTATCTGAGGCGCACTTCAATCGAACAATTCAAGAAACGGTTGTTAGTATATTTCATTTCACTTTCAAAGTTTGAATGCCGTAGTTAGAATAGACCAGTGGGGCGATTATGGAGCTTTGATACTATCAAAACATTGATACTAATAGCTTTCAGTTACTATAGATGAATTGGTATTACGGATAGCTTATCGCTGCAATTTCTATCGGCTTCTATCGCTAGTTACAATGTGAAGTTATGCATAACTCGACCAATTTATAAAGTACGAAAGTGGTAGGAACCGTGTTAAGCGTATTGAGCATTTAAATACATCGTATATGATTGATTGATAAAATGCCGATTTCTAATCGAAATTGATAGACATAGATGCCGATTGCTAATCGAAACTGATAGACATTGATTGTATCAAGAGTTCCATAATCGCCGTACTGTACTCTCAAACGCAAAAGAAAAACATCGTGAGGAAGCCGTCATGTCGTAGAACCTAAAAACTTCAAAGATATGTGCCAAGTGCACGAGAGGAGCCTCTGAGGCGCACTTTAATCTTTCCATGACACTGGTTCGAAATTACTAGTGACACGTTATGAAGAAGTTTGGACCAACGCTTACCCAGAACTTTGTCACCATTGAATAGACCGTCGAGCTTAATCCTGTAGTCTTTTATGTTAATATCCATATCCAGTTTATTGAATGTAATGTACTCAGCGCCATCCTTCTCGGTGATCTGGCTGTGCAGAACCAAGTCTGCGTCGCATTTTACTGCAAAATCACATGTAGAGTATTTAGTATTACAATTGAGTGCCAGTTAAAGATGTGGCCGCTCCGTTACCCGGTGAGAGATCGTCTGTGATATGTATAAATTTTCTACTACTTAGTATTTTTCTAATTCTTAATTCTCCAATGTCTTCATCTTTTAACTATGCCCACAGAACTACCTAAGCTAACGGTATGAAATTTCTATAGCTTTTAAACCTAAGCAACTTACGACTCAATAGACTCAACTCACCAGCTTCTGCAGTCATCCTGCCTTCTCCGTTGATAGGAAGCACCAGGAGCTGTGTGTCAAGTTTGTATTTACCATCGAAGTGTAGCTTAGGGAAGCGAACGCGAGCACGGATCGTGAGTGTATCCAAATCCACGCTGAAAGAGTTTATTATAAAATAAATATAGATTACATAGATAATACTATTTTAATGACTAGTATGTACCTAATTTTGTTCTGTAAGATCGCGTGTGACCTAAAATCCACGTCGTAAGAAACCGGTATACTTATTGTCCCCTAATTACCTACGTTTTATAAACTAAAAAGATAACCGACTTCATATATAAAAAATCAAAATATAAAAATTTAGTTTTTTCAGTATTTTTGATTGAAAAACCTAACTACTGAACCGATTTTTATGAAATTAATATGGAACCAATCGGGATGTATATCCTTTCACATGAAATTAGATTTTTACAAATCGGTTCTTAATGACGGAGTTATGAGGTAACAAACTTAAAAAAAAACCCGAGAATTGAGAACCTCCTTTTTGAAGTCAGTTAATAAAATAAAAGAAATAAAACTAAAAACTTACGCTAAGCTCTTGATAATGAAATTTCCAGCGCCTGAGACTTTGATATCTTTACCAGTGGCTCGGATTGGATTGGAACCACTGGTAACTGGTATAATCTGAAACAATTTAACCATTGTATAGCGTTTTTAAAGTAGATACAAGTATTTCAAGAAGTTCATCTAAAGCTACAAGTAATATGTTCTATAGATCTATCACGTAACATAATAATCCAACGGTAAGTACAGTTAATATTTTGGTTATCTTTCACCGCACGACACAATAACGCGAATGGAACGAAGATTGCCATATTTTATTTGATAGGCGATGCTGCAAATAAACACAGCAGAACCCCATAAATCTTTTCCTGCCAATGTATGGTATTCCTAAGATCCGCATAATTTCATTTTCCTACATTTCCTCTATCCCCCAGATCTGTAAGATCTCTTCAGGTGTCTTATCTTCAAGGTTTATCAAAGACGCAACTATACTATTTGGCATGAATTATCAAGATAGCGTACGCAAATAAGGGAGCACAACAGTTTACTGGAAACCAGCTTAAGTGTGCATCCAGCACAATGCTGAGTATATGCCATATTTGCCCTAGATCCTGCTGTGCAGAAACATATTTTTTTTCTTACTTTTTTGAAGTGCAAACTTCTTTAGCATCGTTGTGATTTCAAACTCGATGAAACGAAAAAGCGACAGTAAAAAGAGACAGACACATAAATTCATAAGATTTAACGTGGGAGAAAATGAGATAGGAAGCATTATACGTGTTTATTATTATTATTATGTGCGTTATTGTGCGCGCATGCGTAGTACAACGCTTGAGAAAAGGCATCACAATAACCGTGGGGTTTTGTATACGTGTACGTATTATACGTTTGTTTTTTGAAGGTTTCACTTCTACCACGTGTGAATTGCACACATGTTTTATTTGAATTGTTTAGTTATTATGCATGTGGTAGCTTTTAGGACAAATAAAAATATTTTCTTTCTTTCTTTACCTCTGAAATAAGGAAAGGATCAAGTCCAGGTACGTTCAGCTCAGGAATTCCCTCGCTGAGTTTTGGGCGCAGCGCCTCTATCGAATGGCGCGCGCAATCGTCGATCGTATCCGGATCCCGTTTACAGATGTTTATATAGTCCGCTGAAACAATAAATAAATATTGGTGGACAATTCATACAACACCATCCCAATAATAAATATAATATAATATAAGTATAGTTTGTACCAAGGGAACCAGGTGCCTGATAAAAAAAGAGTGAGCCTTACAGTAATCGCATAAGATGTGTATCATCTGACATCTCATGAAAATGGGTTGGTACCATTTGACAGTCAACTCTCAACCGCGTTCGCTCATTGGTCAAATCAAACAGCGCGCAATTGCTCGGTTTCCTGTTACACAATTATTTTACGAAATCGAAATGCAGGAAAGCGAGAGACAAGATGTAACACATCAAAAAACAATGAATTTTGGAAACATAAACAAGGATATACTAAAAAATATGGAAAGAACGAAAACATTACGCAGAAGTTAGATAAACTATCTCACGAATGTTATCGCCCACCTCTGAAAATAACAAAGATAGAAGAGATATAATACCTACTGTAGATAGAATACTAATATATATTTAAACACATAGGTACTTATGATTTCACTTTCAATACTTTCTTAAGTTGTAAATTTTGATAAACATGGGTATTAGGTACTAATCCCTGAGCAAAACCCGTGTTTATCCGTGTGTTTTTTGTACATACTTTTGATGCTTTATAACGCCCAGATACAGAACTAACATCTATGTACATCAACAAACGTTTGTCCTGGAAGGGAATAGAATACTAAATAAAAAAATTAGTTGTTAACGTCATAACAAAACAGATTATGAGTTATGCGCTCTCGCTCCGATCGTAACGTTACAATGAGCGTAACGGTTGTCCCGTTACGCTCATTGTAACTGAACTCATTGAAAATGAGTCATCCTTTTTCGTGCGTGCCGGCGTTCATCTACTTATTAGACGTTGTCACGTCAATAAGTAAATAATGGTGGACAATGCACACAACACCATGTAAGCCCCAGCCCTAAACTAAGCATAGCTTGTACTATGGGAACCAGATCCCTGATAGAATACTATACATGTTTTTAAATACATACATAATAGTAGATTGTTGCACCGAGCGCAAAGTGAGTTATTAATGCACGAGTGTTATGAAGGCACTGAATTAACACGAGTGCATTAATTACTCTCTTTAAAAAGTTGCGTAATTTACTTTTCTTTCAACTACCAATCTACCTACTGTGATAAAATATACCTACTTAAACTAAAAATATGAAGAATCAAAGTTTTAGGTACAATGGTTTAAAAATGCGTGCCATTTGTTTTTTTTCAACAAGTCAGTTATATTCAGCCGATTTTTATTGTCAGCCAGTATCTTTTTGATCGAATGCAAACATTTTATATTAAACTTAATGGGAAACCTCTGTGGTAAATTTATATCTAAATAAAAAGTAGCATTAATTCTTATGGCATTCTGTTGTGGGGGAGTGCTGCTGATATTAACACCATATTTGTGTTGCAGAAGAGGGCTGTTCGTGTAATTTATAACATGGGCCCCAGAGAATCACTTAGAAATAAGTTTAAAGAAATTAATATTATGACAGTGCCTTGTCACTATATATACGAAAATTTAATGTATGTGCACAAAAATTTTCATTTATTTAAAAAAAATTGTGATAATCATAATATTAACACTAGAAATAAAGATAAACTCGCTGTTCCCACTGTTAGGCTCGCCAAAGTTAATAAGTCTTTTATAGGGCAATGTGTTCGCTTCTATAACAAGGTCCCAAGCGACGTGTTAGATTTGTCGATTGGCAAATTTAAAAACGTAATTAAACAGAAACTGTCTATTAAAGCATATTATAAAATATCTGATTATTTATATGACAAAAAATCTTGGGATGAATCTGCTCTAAATCGACTCGGCATCCGTAACAAAATTGTCAAGGATCATACAAAAAAGAGTTCAGACCAGACAAGTTTCTTGCCGGATTCTTCTTGACCTGGGGTTAGGAGGAACCGGCACCTAGATTCACTAGCATGTAAGAAGACGATTCAAAGTGGTCCTTGTGATTTTATTGTATAAAGTGATTTTGAATGAATTTGAATTTAGTAAAAAACAGTGCTTTAATGAAAAACAGTGCAATAATGAGATTTCATATAACATTACTGCACTGTTTTGGTTCTAAGCAAAAAATACGTCCTTTGTGAAGAAAAATACATTATAACACCCAGACTCAGAACAAACACCTATCTACATCACCCAAATGTTTATCCTGGGAGGGAATCGAACCCCCAACCTACAGCGAAGAAGACAGAGCTACTACCAACTGAGCTGGCCAGTCACTTTACTGTTATTACCTTTACGATGATAATATTAACCACAGGCAAGAATATTACTATGACATATCTAACTATAGTAATGTAAGTACCTACGTGGGTAACCAATTTTATCTTTGTTGTATTCAGAACAAACTATGATGCAAGTTGTATAGAAAATTACAGTGCAAAATCTACAGACATTCAATTACTGTACTATGTGCATGCCACTTACGGTATTACGAGGTAACTAAATTAATAAAATACATTTATGCAAATTATAAGGCACAATAGGAATCGCTCAAACACAAAACATTAAAACTAGAAGCAAGACACAAAGTTTGAGTTTGTTTGGGATTATTATAAGCCGTCTTGAGGAACAAACATTACGCTCATATAATATTAATTCTTCTTCAGTTACTTCGGGTTTAAATTTAATATTATAAAGTGGAA
The DNA here is from genome assembly GCA_948098915.1 of Lampropteryx suffumata. Lineage (NCBI taxonomy): Eukaryota > Metazoa > Arthropoda > Insecta > Lepidoptera > Geometridae > Lampropteryx > Lampropteryx suffumata. The sequence continues at coordinate 16,564,545 of OX402545.1, read as the reverse complement.
AGATTTGATTGTATATTTGTTTGTATTGAATAGGCTCCGAAACTACTGGACCTATTTGAAAAATTCTTTTACCGTTGGAAAGCTACTCTATCCCTGGTGACATAGGCTACTTTTTATCTCGGGAAAATTGTTTTCTCCCGGAAACAATCTTCAACGCAGGCGAAGCTGCGCGCGGACAGTTAGTTAGTAATAATCGTGATATTTTTCGATTAAAACTATAATTATTGACTCGAGTCTGAATAATTAGAATATAATTACATGAATAACTGAATGAAATCTGATCCTATAAAAATATAACCAAATTTCTTTTTATGAAGTCTGTTTAAAAAGTTATTATTTTACCCTTTTTAGTACCTTATCATTTTCACAGAAAACTGCAAAATCACAGGAAAGCAAAATACAATATTCCGTTTAATTGAATAACATATTTTTCCTGCTATTTTGATTTAAAAACCAAACTACTGAACCGATTTTGATGAAATTTCTATGGGATCAATCGAAAAGTAGAATGAAATTTCATGTTAAAATATCCATTACCATGAAAGAAGATTATTTTAAATCGGTTCATAAATGACGGAGTTATGAAGTTAAATAAATTAAAAAAAAACCGACTTAAAAAATGGCGGTTGCCAACATCGAATTTTTTTTTGCAGTCGGTTAAAATGTGTTTTTTCATTGTTATTCGAGAAAAAATAATCAGTTTACAGATTTTATGCTCGTACAAAAGATCAGCCATTTTGTATTTTAATAACAAATGACGAATGACACCATGACGTGTGACGTAACTTTAATTAAACTATGGCAAAACTGTCTTTGAAGGCAGATGCCATATAAAATATAAACAAAGAAGTTTTTTTTTAAAGAGATTATTTCTGGCTGTTTTACGGAATTAACATTGTGCTTATATATTATTTATATTTCTCGAGTTATTTCGGGCTTTATTTGTAGTTTTGGTGATTATAATGAAATAAAGCTTGAGTTATTGCCTCGGGTGGGAACAACTGTAATGAAAGTTTTGTGTTTCTTTGTGATATGAGCAAAAATAATCAGTATAATTATTTTATAAAAAGACACCAATATTTATGAAATAAATGACGACGAACAACAACATTCGACTTTGTGACGTCTTACTATAAACAATCTAAACACTTGACATTGTCAAATTTGTCATCATATATGACACATACCATTAACGAAGATAAATAAGTTTTTTTGAAATTTGACATACAAACAAACTTTAGTACGAACAACTAAAAATAGATGATTAGATGTCTTTTGTGTTTTAACTGCTAAACAATAAACTAGTAGGTACTTCTTATTTTTATTTAATGACATCTATCTTCAAACTATCGTAAATTTTTAATTAGACCATAAAATCGGACGCCCTTAGCTTGGTCACAGATAACATAATACTATACTAGGCTTGGTGCATGTCAAGATGACAATTTTTTTTCGCGAAAAGTCACTATTTGTACGGATTTTTCGTCTGTCCTTTCATGGAGTAACATAGCTCTGCCAATTTAATATTTTTACACGTTTTATTGCATGTTTTCTTCAGTAATCTTGACGGAATTTTATTGAATAAATTGTGACTACAGGACGGGCATGGATAATTGAATTATATATGTATTGTGGTGCAATGTGATTTGAACGACGAGGAATCCCAAGAAAATTCAACACGCCATTCCGCGTGACGTCTAGAATTGACAATCGACCATTGAGGCCAGATGATGCTGATAACGCATTATTAAAAAAAACAACTAGATAGCAAGTAAGGGAACTATAATTGGTATCTTAGATACCTATTATTGAAACTGAATTAATAACAAACATAGAAAAACAAAAATGGCGTGATTATTACTGATTCATGGTAATCTGTCAGACACGGCACAACAACTTCGCAAAGCGAGCCGCGGGAAAAACCCTATGCACCTTACTCGAACATCATTATGCAACATAATAGTTCATTTCCAGCTGACGATTAGCTTGGCTAACCACAAATTATCACCACCACCAATTTGCGGTAGGTATTTTATAATTAAGGCTTATCGACTCGATGTACCTTGACTCTATTGTTATCATATATTTAACTCAACATAAGATGCAAATTAACTACCTATTCATAATTCTGAATGCACCTTTGCCTTCCGGTTCGAGCCTGGTCGTGCCGAATATTAATATATCTTACTAATATATTAATATTATAAATGCGAAAGTTTGTATGTATGTTTGTTACTCCTTCACGCAAAAACTACTGAATGTATTTTAATGAAACTTTACAATAATATAGCTAATACATCATAATAACACATAAGCTATAATTTATAAAGATATTGTGTGAATTGTCCAAAATATAACAATAAGTGTCAAGTAGGAAAAAAATCTGCCATCTGCGAGCTATTCTGGCGTGCGCTGCAAAAACCGTTAGTATTACACGAAGTACTAATCCTGCGCAGACGAAGTCGCGGGCACCAGCTAGTATATAATATAAATTTATTTAATTCAGATAACTTAGATACAAAAGTGTTAGTAAACTTACTCTAGCTGTTATTATTATTGATATTAAAGGTTGACTCCATGAAAAAATAAACTAGTGGATGAGCTGTAGACCTCGCGAACATTTTGATTACTCATTTGAGAACTCTTTTAGGGTTAAGCACGCCTGTGTACATGCCATATGATAAAATATATTTCAAAATGTTTCAATGTGTGTACAATAAAGAATAAAGAACATTTTTCGAAATGGCTGATATATAACTTTTTTTTACCGACTTCAAAAAAAAGGAGGTTCTCATGTCGTCGGAATCCATTTGCTCATGTTCATGTGTTCACCGATTACTCAAAGACGCCTGAACCGATTTGGAAAATTCCCAGGTTGTACCATTATCGAAATTTGTACAGCGGTTAAAAAAAATCAAAAAAATTAAAATTGTATATATTGATGATAATTTATATATACAATCGGACAGACAGACAAACACGTTCGCGTTTGCGTTCGCACGGTCAATTCAATAGAAGTAGGAAATAAGGTTCCACTCATACTGTGATTGAACAATAATGGAACAGTTTCCGATGCCATCATTACCCGACTACATTGCCTGAAAAAAGGACCATCCCACTTATCAGCTTCCACTTATCTTTATTTAGAATAATACATGTCCGCAATGTCAATGCTCTCAAACTGTGAAGAAAAACATCGTTATGAAACCGGCACACACTAGATTCGTAAAGGTGCGTGACATCGACGAGTATTTCTATAAGCGGGGAAGGGTTTGCTACCTTTCACGTCACCACCATCATCATCATATCAGCCCTTGGTAGTCCACTGCTGAACATAGGCATCCTTAATTGATTTCCAGGAAGAACGATTTTGAGCCCTCGGTGGATGGAGAGGGTTCAAATACGTTCTTCCTATCACGTACGGAGAACTAAACAACACTAGATTTGATAAGGTGCGTGACATCGACGAGTATTTCTATAAGCGGAGATAGGTTTGCTACCTTTCACGTACGGAATATCTACTAAACAAGTACGGCCTTACTAAAAAACACCCTTTCAACTTAAACTCTCTTAGGATTCGCCTAGTCACTATATGTTACTTACATAATTACATTTTAAAACTAAAAAGACCGACTTCATTGAATATAAAAACCGTCGAATTGAGAATTTTTTTGAAGTCGGTTAAAAAAGAATCATCAAAATCGGTTGGCGTGATATTGAGTTATTCGTCCATTTTTCGCGCACATACTTAATGCAAATTTAAGACTTAAATGGTTTTCTCATGGATGGGAAGCACATGGGAAGCACCAGCTTTCAAATAACAAATGAATCATTAAAATCGGTTCACCCCGTCAAAAGTTCTGAGGTAACAAACATTAAAAAAAACAGTCGAATTGAGAACCTTCTCCGTTTTTGAAGTCGGTTAAAAAGGGATAGGTACTATTTAAAACAGTATTTTTTACAGAAGTTGAGATAGGTTTATAAGTAAGGCCGCTTCTGTGCAAATATATTATGGACATGTGTTATTAAAATTTTAATGTTAAGAACATTCCTAGGTACTGTTAATTTTTTATACATATTTTCATAATATTTTATGAATTTATTATCATCTTATTTTATCATCATCATTTTACTTTCGTATACCATGTACGAAACTTGCAGTGAAATTGACATTATTTGGGTTTGACGTTGCCTGTGAGCTAGGTGTTAGAGATTTCATAAAACACGAACGATCTTTTTTTTCTTAAAACAAAGTCCAAATTAGAGTAACATGTCACTTTTAAAATAAGCTAATAGTGTACCTATGTCCTTGATTAAACTGATTTTTCTAGTATACTTCCAACAGTATTTAACAGCAAATTCGTATCTTCTAAAATCAGCTAAAAGACGTCTATTTCATAAATTTATGTCGTGCTATTTAAAATTGTTATTTTTATTCAGACTTTCGTGCAATTAACCCTTTGAGCAGTTAACCTAAATCTTGACTACCGAACTATGGCGTTCCGCGGCGGCGGCGGCGGCAAATGGCGGCCTATGATGTATTTTCCGAAAATCAACCATTTTGAACAAACTACTGCTTCTATCAACAATCCAAAAACAGCTGAAGAATCCTATTGAACATTTCTATTAGATTATTATAGTTTCATCAGTTATTCTATAATTATCGTATTTGGTCAGATTAAGATGTAAAAATGGTAAGCAGCAAAATCACGCTCGCTTCATACTAATAAGATCATTCGTATTTTATTATGTTTTAGTTATTCCAGTGAAGTAACAGAAACAAAGTATTCTCGCAGCTCCTAATAATGCTACAAGCCAAAAGAAGAATACGTGACAATACATCTCTTTGCATTTCATATAATTTTATATCCTTTGTCATGAACGAGATGTCAACACAAAAATTTTCTTTTAACAAAATTGAACACCATTATATATGCGTTTCCTGAACGTTTACGGACCTACTGAAAATTATTCCAGAACTCGAAAACATAACATAACACTTACGTATCTCTTTGAGAAGTCCGCCCTCAATTACACAGAAAAGAAATACTGTCGACGTTAAAATGTTATTAAATGACAGCATTATGATGTTGTTGAGTGAGCACGTCAACGATTCTATATTCACTATCGCGTTTGCATTGGTCTACGATATTATATACTGCGGTCAAAGGCTACTTCAGCGACGATCAAGGTAGGTTAGCTACATAAACTAAAAATATTATTATAAAAACAATACTACACAAAAAGGAGCTTTTAGGGTTCCTTAAAACATCAAAAGAAACCCTTCCAGGATCTCTTTATTGTTCGTCTGTCCGTCTGTGTAAATGTCAATTCAATACCCCTATTACTTATTACCCTTATTATAGGGACCGTCCCTTCAAGTCCTACGCGTCCCTAAGGTCTAAGGTTTCTTAGAAACGTAACAAAATCTAGTAAATCTATTCATATATTTAAAGTCTTTCTTTCCAGTCTTTATGGACTTTCCATAACCATTATTTGTCCTTATCTGGAAAGTATCAATGAGGAATGTTGTTTGTTGATATGTATTTTTGAAATGAAAACTTCTTTAGCATCGTTGTGATTTGAAAGTCGAAGAAACGACAAAGCGACAATAAAAAGAGACAGACACATAAATTCATAAGATTTAACGTGGGCGAAAATGAGATAGGAAGCATTATACGTGTTTACACGTATTATTACGTGTTTGTGCGCGCATGCGTAGTACAAAGCTTGAGAAAAGGCATCACAACAACCGTTGTGTTTTGTATACGTGTACGTATTATACGTTTGTTTTTTGAAGGTTTCACTTCTACCACGTGTGAATTGCACACATGTTTTTTCTTTTATTTCTTCCTTTGTGTAATTTTAGTTTTGTAGGTTTAATTACCAGGCATATTTTGTAGGTATTATTATCACTAAAATATTCTGTATTTTCATTAGATTTGTTAGTATGATAAGTAACTTGTTGAACATCGTCGTAATTATGTTTTTGTCTATTTTGTCGAAAAATGTTCGCTATCATATTTTATGACTGTATAGTGGCCTTGAATTGGACTAGTCATTGTAACTTATGATTAATAAAAATAAATACCTTAATAATGCTGGATTTCACACATAATCATCTGGCCCCAAAGTAAGCAGAGCTTGTGTTATGGGTACTACATGACTGTAAAACTAATCATATATTTTTTTGTAAATACTTATTGGACATAGAAACACCCAGACCCAAGCGAGACAAATACTTGCAGATCATACAAACATGTCGCTAGGCTGGAATCGAACCCGCAGTGGGCTAAAGCCCAGCTGAGACGCAGAAGGATCTTTTTTAGACGACCTCTGAGACGCATAAGGGCATCATGCGTCACAGAGGTCGTCTATAAAAGAACCATGATGGTGAAAAAACGTAAGTACGTAAACAGGTACGGTACCCTGTTGCGTCTTTCGCATTTAAGCTTTTTATTTGTCTGGTTTCTTTGTCTTCGTCAGTAAATCAACAACTAAAATAGAACTCTATAAATATAACTTGACTGACGAATTAAAATTGGGTTTTTTAGTTAAAATTATGCTTAACCAGTTTGTTACCGGATGTGTTAATATCATTGCATATTAATGTAATAATTATATGTAAATAGATAAAAAATACAAACAATGCCGGACATGTAGAGTTATTACATATTTTGTACAATGCAGTATTTTTGCCGCTACTTTAGTCTAGTCTAGCCTAGTTTAGAATCTAGTGCTAGTGCTGCAAAAATTTTTAACTATAATTTGTTCGGGACTCAAGGGTTAAGTAGAGCATATTGTATGAGTACCACATGACTGCTATACTACTTATATACGATCTGGATGTTTTTCTAATATGTACGTATTGAAACTTATGAACTTATGTTGAACCTAAAGTTCCGCATGTCAAACGTTGAGTTTTGATTGGAGACGTTGAATAATCGGATAGAAGGAAAGGTAGAAAATGGCTGGACCAAGGGGGTCGCCTTGCTGGCATCTAACAGCAGAAAAATAACATTATCCCGATAAATCAATTTAGAATGTAAACCATAGCACTACCAAAGACGGATCAATTTCAGAAATTTTCTTTTTATTTTCTTACGGATTCTATCTGCGCATTGGTTTGCACTGTTCGCTCAGTGATCTCGCTGTTGACTCGACCTGGCAATATCTGGTTGATCAGAGCCGGCATGGCTCGAACCGCCAGAATGCAGGTCCTTTAGATGTTGTGGTGTCACATCATCCAGGCCGATTGCAGAGCCATTCTGAAATGACATGATGGCACCGAGCACGTCCTGGCTGGTCGCATCACATCAACAGCGTCATCACTCTCTTGCGGTAGATCGGGGATGTTGGGCCCTCGGAGAGGGTGCTTACTCTCAAGAGATTTGAGAGTGTACGTTACATTTACACTTGACTGGTCTGACAGCTTAGTTGGTAGTAGCCCTGCCTTCCTCGCTGTAGGTTGAGGATTCGATTCCTCCCAGAACAAACAGAAACCCAGAACATCATTAGTTCATCACTCATCAATATGAGTGATGAACTAATGATGAATGTATCTTCTGTATGTGGCTGTTATAATTTATTATTTAGCATTATTATATAAAATTAATTAAGTACTTAGGTAGAGGTAGGTATACCTACTCGTATAACTCAACGTAAATTCATTACAAATGTATATATAAAATATTATGAAACAAGTATTCGTAATTGATCAACAGAGATTACAATAGAAATACTTAAGTTACATCAGATTACCTACCTACCAAAATAATTAGGTACGTACTTTAGTAGTGCACAAAAGGAGCCTCAGCCCTCATCACACTGGTTCAAAATAACTATAAGAGGTGTATAAGAAGTAACTCGAAGTGGAACCGAAAGCGAAATCCAACATCCTTAAGTCATAATATTATTCTATATATATATCATAATATATATAATATTAAGTGTCACTAGTCTATATCTGCTGGTCTGTCTGTATGTCTGTCTATCTGTTTGTTTATTACCTTTTCACGGGTAAACGTCTGAACGGATCATGATTAAATTTGTTAAGGAGATTGAGGACGGACATAGGATACGTTTATATAAGTACCATACTTGAAATGCCGTAGGCAGCAGCTAGTCCATATTTTTATATGTACTTCTTTTTCTTGCGTGTCAAAGATACAACTAAATTAGGTTTGAATAGAATACTTCCACCCTCACTCCATCGTCCGTGGCGTCCATTAGGTCATCCCTTGAGCAGTTGTAAGGGCACAAGACGAGTAGATGTGACATCGTTTGGATGGGAGTTCCGCAGTCGCATTGGGCACAAGCAATCGCGATAGCCCCATTTGCACATGCTTTCTCTACAGCGGCCGACTTGGTTCCGCAGTCGGTTTATGGACTTCCAAACAAACCATGGAAGATCACGTCCGGGGGACAGGTGTTCCTGCGATTAAAGTCGTGCTGTCGGTGCTGGGTGGGACATAAATGACCAAGCGTATTGAAAGTATTTCATTCAGAACTAAGAGTAAATTGTGTACTTCTCGATCTGAATCTGATCTGTGTTTTTTATACTTATTGTGCATGCACAGGTCGTTTGACCCTATACACCCATAACCCGGTATGGTGTTTTGTGACCTACACGGTTGTTCTTCAGGTATCAGCCGCCAACGTGATCAGAGCAAAAACGTATAAAAAGAGAATATACGAAAAAACAGTGTAAGTACATCTATAAAGCCACAGATGAGATGATTATTTATTTATTTATTACACATACATCATACTATTAATATTACATTTTTTTTAAACGGATAGTTTTCTGATATGTAAGACAATTACGGTGTGCCAACATTCACCATAATGAACTCTATGAAAAACCGATACTTAACAAGGATTTTAATAAAAATAAAAATAGATACCTAAAGTAAGTAGTTACTTAATCATAGTATGGGAATTGGTATGGATTATGCTGCAACATAATTTGGTCGCATAGGTATCTACATCACTCGGTAATCATAGTCACCCCTTTTCAACGAATCAGACCAACAAAAGAATGATTATGATTGTAGCCTTCATGGATATCGCAGTGTAAAAAATTTACGTTGTAGGAATAATTACGTTTTTTCATATTCATCCTAAAAATGCAAATAAGGCTTTGCGTCACTGTGTTCAATGCCGATGCCGTCACCGTAAAACCATTTGATACTTAAGCTTAGAACAAAGAACATCTTTACTTTTTGATAAACACGGGTTTTACTCACGTATTATGTATTATGTATTTTGTCGATGGAGGCACCGACACTGATTCGATTTATCTAGAGAATCTTCATCAGGGTGAGTGCGAACTCACCACTCACCACCACACTCAAACTCACCAAAATAATACGTGAGTAAAACCCGTGTTTATCAAAATGTATAATACAACTCAGTAAAGTTTTGATAGTGAAAAATAACATCTCTTTGTAGGTATTTAAATTTATTTTTACGGTTTCACCAACTCTACCTCCCTAGGGTGGATTATGAGTTTTGACCAATTTCTCCATCGAAGTGAGACACTTCGATCAATCGAGCTCAAATCCAGCTGCGCGTTTATTGGATTTTCATTTAAAAAACCACAGCTGATTTTGAGCGAACCATTTGTTGATCGAAGTGACACATGGATTATGAAACCGTAAAAAAATCGTCAAGTGTTTATATGGTTTATAGTAAGACGTCACTATGTCATAAGTGGTCGTTTGGCATTGTTATTGATATGTAACATCTTTCCTATCGCCTAGTATAGTATTATGTTATCTGTGCTATCGTTTTTCTGCAATCTGTGGGAGTGATTTCGTGAAATAGGAAACCGGGGAAGGCTATTTAATTTGACTAATGAGGGCGCGCGGTATTTGATTTGATTTTAAATAATATGTTATAGGTAGGTATATTGTAAATACTTATTCCGTTTAAAGTGAAAATTTGGTAGGTAACAAAACTTTCTTCAAAACAATAACATGAACAAGGTTAGGTACTACCTACAACAATAATTCCTTACCTACCTTATCAACCACATAATGTCATACAACATCCTTGTTCTACTCTAGGAAAACCATATTTCTGATTGAAATCTTAATGCGGTGATCACAATCTCATACAACTGATTGATTGCTTTGAATAGATTTTAATTCAAAACCTTCGTACAAAATGTAGGCGGGAAAATTTCATTTTCATTTTCTTGGATAAGTACCTAGTACTTAATTATCACCTTATTGTTAGTTTCACTATCATACCTAACTATTTAGGTGTAAACACTTTCATGCTGTTTTTATTTTTTTGCTCCTATATTTCTTGCTCGTAGTCGAGGTAGGGATAAGCTCCTTATTTTTTGTTAAAGCGCCATCTCTACTACATTACTTGAACAACGTTGAGTACCTTTGCTTCAATGAATTCGTTAAACATGAATTTAGTGCAGTGTATAGATCACAGAGGGCACTAAACTACTATAAGTCAAAATTGCCTACACCCTCAATATTATAATATTAACACCAATCAATAGGTAGATAGATACATTGGTATGTGTATTATCGGTACATACACCTATATAATAATCTCAAACGTCTGCGCAGCACCTGCTTTGCTTATATAAATATTGGAGTTTGCTACTGATCGCATTTTCATAGCGTTTAGCGTTTATTAGCGTTTAGCGTTCTTGTCTTTAAAAGTTTACACAAGTTATCAGATAAGTAATAAGTTAATGACTTTCACCGAGTAATAAGTTACTTAATGAGTTTCACAAAGGTTTGTACCTAGGTATAAAAATAGAACAAACGTTAACAAAACAACAAAATGACAGCAAAACAAGCACTTATAGGTACCTAAGTAGGTAGGTATATTACTTACGATTCTCAGTGACGAATGCCCAAGATCCGATAACAAATTAGTACGAAACAGGCGAGCGATAAACTGCGACCCGTGACCCTTTGACAATAGTACATCAGCCATTCCCATCCAGTAGCGTGTGGTCAATAGAGCAATGGAGATCGGGATGCAGTGTTTGATATTTTTCACGTTGTTTGCGAGCGTTTGGACTCAAGGTGACCAATATTTTGTCAAGTTTAGTGAGAATTTGTAATGTACATAATAATGAGGAAACTGGATTTTGTACAAATATTTTTTTGAAGTCTGTGAAGTCTCAAATGTTTTGACAGAAAATAATACTGGGAAGTATGTCTGTCTGTGTGTTTAAAATTTGTGCCTACATCAATTTCGATTTCATTACCTAATTGAATGGTTTGATTTGCAGATTTACTTAACCTATTAAAATTATGATGTAGAAAAGTAAACAATTATTGTAAATTCATGACTAAGAGGAAACATTTATTTACAGAAATAATTACAGAAATGTACAAAATAATATACAATAATATAAAATACACGTGAAACAGTTGAGCTATCTAAGGACCGTTTAAAACGATCTATAGATAGCTCAACTGATCCAGATCACTGCCAGAGGATAATACAGATAATATAATAATAATAATAATAATAACAGATAATAATTAGCAGATAACATTTCCAGATGCTCTGGATGAGGTCACAACAGAAGCTCATCTGGCCGCGGGCGAGAAGAAAATGAGCGACAACATCCTTGCCATACTGGACCACTTCAAACAACCGGACCCCGTAGGCTTGCCCGGGGCGGAAATACCAGAACCTTATCCAGTGCCGGACATGAAACAGACCTTAAATTTTGCCACAATGTACTTCAAGAAAACAGCTGTGTATGGAATCAGTAAATTTCGCATTTTGTATGTCAATGCTGAGATTGGAGATATGCAGGTAAGGCCAGTCTGAAATTGGTATAAATTTGGCTAAATCTGCCAAAACATCAATACATGTCTTAATTCCTTAAACAGCTTTACGAAAATTAAAACATGTATTTTACGTACTTACGAGTAGGTAGATAATGGAATGTTACAAGGTATGAAGGTCATTTTCACTGATGTCCGTGTATTGTCTGTTGCACATGGGAATCAATACATTAGGAGGTAAGTACTAATTACGCTGTTTTTGCTGTAAAATTCTTTGCAAGCATAAGCTTGAATCACCATCCTAAAATTAGTAAATATATTATGTGAAAATTGTCTGGATGTCTAAAAATAAGTTACCAAAATCTTTTTCTATTTAAATTAATGACTTGTATGGTTGCGACTATGTCTTCATCTTCTGACGACGGCATGTTGAATGAATATTATGTGAAGGAAGCATAGCCGCCTGCGCCTCGACTCTACATAGAGACGACGCCTCGACCGTGCCGCGACGCCGCGCCGCCGCGACCGCGCCTTGACTTACCAGTGAGCGACGCGCCTTACATAAAAAATTATAAAAGTGACAAAGTTGCATGCCCTAATAAACTACGTAATTTGTAAAAAGTTTGTCTAATAATATATAATAATTAAAAGCCTTATCAAACTACTCAGGACAGAACTAAATAAACCGTTTCCGTTTCCATTTGGGTTGGAACCCTAAAAAGGTTTCTTGTGGTAAAAACCGAACGCCGCGCAAGTTATGAAGTCACTCACAGCTCGAGCCTCTGAGGATCGTTTTAGAACCCTGGATGAAGCTGAGAAATCGCCTGATTGATGAAGTTCTTGACTTTCGACGATTTTCGTTGGGACGGGCGATCTCTTCATCTGTCCGCATCATCCTCAGAAGTTCAGTCAAGTCAGTCAGGTCAGAGTTAGGTTTCGCCAAGGCCTGGCTGAGACGCAGAAGGTTGAGGGTTCGTTTCCCGCTGCAAGACATATGTTTGTATGATCTGCAAGTATTTGTCTCGGGATCAACTGGGTGTCTACGTATATTATGTAAAAAAAAAATATAAGTAGTGTATCACTCATGGTACCCATAACACAAGCTCTGCTTACTTTGTGTGTGTGCAATGTGTGCAATGCCCGGCATTATTATTATTATTAAATAGATTTGGTTGAGTTAGTTCTTATGCTATGCTGGGTGGCCTAGGTCCAACACGAGCGAAACAGTGGGCAAACTCGTAATACCTAGTACAATAACTCAAGAATGAGTAAACTCAACACATAGAACAAATTGTTTTCCTAACATTTTATGCCTCAGTCACGTTTTCCGACATGTGTTTTACAGTCTGACCTCTAAACAAAATCTTGAAGTCCTATGTTTTTTCCCTATCATAGCATAGCCTAAACTATAGTTATAAATAAGTTATTTAACTGCCTGCCTGAGACGCAGAAGCTTGCGGGTTCGATTCCAACCGAGGGACATATGTTTGTATGATCTGCAAGTATTTGTCTCGGGTTTGGGTATTTTTCTATGTATAATATGTATGTATTTACAAAAAAAAAAGTAATATTTATTATATTTAACCTGTAATATTAAATATTGATACCTTTCTTTAATTATGTCGCTAAAATATTGACTTTTACTTAACTTCAGGTGGAGGCAGCAATGAAAATAGACAAGCTACAAGCTAAGGGTGACTACACCATGTCAACCTGGCTAAACAAAGCTTCGGGCCCCTTTGTCGTCGACATCGAAGGCCTCATCGTCAACGCAAAAGCCGGTCTAGGCGTAGAACGAGACGGTAAAGTCCGAGCACAAGATATCACTATAGACCTTTCATTCAGCACCATCGCCGTCGACTTTCAAAACCTTGGCCTCTTTGGAAGCATGTTCCAGGGAATTATCAACACTCTTGGGAATTTCCTTTTTGATTCTATCAAGCCTTACATTCTCAAAGAAGCATACACGAAAATCAGAGTTGAGATCAACTCCAAGCTAGAAGAAATCGCTGGTGACATCCAGTTTCCGAACTCCATATCTCCCTTAGACATGGTTGTTGCGGATGTGAGGAAGAAAGTTCGCAATATGGGCATGGATCCCTATAAAATCAAAGATTACAATACAACTGTGAGCATATTCACTGTGGCTTTGGACAATACGTGGATTACAGGTATTTCCTCATTTCAAAGGGTCGGAAATATCACTTTAAAGATGCAGAACAACACAGTGATAGCAGATTTCGAGATCGGGACACAAAGGTTAGAAGGGACGACACAGTGGGATATATCTGCAGTCAGTGGGCTGGTGTCTAGGGCAGGGACGGCGTCATTCTCTGTTGAATACTTAACTGGTAGAATAGTATTAGGCCAGCCTATGGATACAAGAAAGAACCCAGAGTTCAGAGACTTGAATCTAGAAGTAGGCAATATTCAGGTAAGATGCAACGGTGCCGGTACGTTGGACTATATTATCGAGTTTGCTGTGAACGTTCTTCCTAATCTCCTTCGGTACCAGATAATGGATGCTATTGAAGGCCCGGTCAAGGAGAAGGTGCAGCTAGAGCTAAACAAGATAAATGTAGAAGAGATGATAATGCAAAAATTGCCGGAAATAGACCAAATGGAAGAGAACGGGATGAAATTATCTTCTCTTATTGAAACAGAAACTGTAGAGGTGCCGTATGATGAAGACGAGTTCTTCAATTTTTAAAACACGTTCGCATTACTTTTATATTGAGTAATTCGCAAAAGTACAATATAAGACAGGTTGAATATTTAGTAAAATTAAGGAGAACACTGATAATAAAATCAAGTTCCAGTTCCTATTAATACCTATTACTTATTTATCTTATTTTACAGTATTTATCTACTTAATCCAAGAACACTGGTAGTCTAGTGGTATGGTAGTGGCCCCACCTTCCAATTCTAAGGTGGTGGGTTCGAATCCATTCGCGCACCAGTAGATTCTGATCATAAAAATAACGTCCCCGATACCATAAACATTGTGAGGAAACCGGTATGTCGTAAAATCTAAAAAGTTCAAAGATATGTCCAATAAAGGAGCCTTAAGGCACACTTTAATCTTTCACCACACTACTTCAAAATAACTAGTGGTACGAGTACCAAAGTACCAAAGTAGTGAATAAGTACCAAATAATAATATAAGTAAACCCGAAACCCACAAAATATTTGAGGTCTTATAAATACTTCAGATACTCTTGACTCCTCATTACGGATGGGAACCACACATCAAGCCAGTTAGATACCTAAAGAGCCTAAAATACACTGCAAACACTGCTCAACCAAGCACTTCCAAAACGCCGTAAGTATGCGGTCAACGCATCTTAGTAAAAGCATCATCCGTAGGGTCCGCAAAACAGCCATTGCTCTCCGTGCGGTATAGGGGGCCGCACGCTTGCCTGTCCCAACAAAAAAAACTTCAACTGTCAATTTTGAATTCGGAATTTGAGCACCGTTATTTGTTTTATGCGATAAAAAAAATGGCCAATTATAAAGTGTGTTTATTAATTTTCGCGACTGTGTTAGCATCAGGCGCGTCGAACACAAGTAAGTGATAGAAGAAAGTAGAAATACCGGTGCCACTATTTGTGTCATTGTGTGGTTCAACCTTTAACTCATCGTATTTTTAAGGGCTTTTTTTGCTCTAGGTATTTTCATTTGGTATCTATGCTTGAAAAAAATACCTACGCAAAAATTTTGGCAAGTTATATAATTCTAAGAGGTTTATTTCGTAGACGCATCTACGAAAATTACAGAATTTTATACAATAATATATATATCTTATTATTTAACAATTAAAAATACATTTTGAACCGTAACGTTTATAATTATTTTTTAACTCTGCCTTCTGCGCTGTAGGTTGAGGGTTCGATTCCCTCCCAGAACAAACATTTGTGTGTTTGTTCTTTGTCTGGGTGTTATAAAGTATCATAAGTATGCATTTAAAAATATATATGTATTCTATCAGTTATCTGGTCACCATAATACAAGCTATGCTTAGTTTGGGACTAGATGATGTCGTGTGAATTCATCATATATATTTTTTTATTTAAAAACACAAATAATTTACTTATACCAAGCTAAAATTATTAATATAAATTAAGTAAGTGCATTTAAATGTAAAACTATGTAGAGTACTTAATTATGTAAGTAAAATAATAAATTCTTACGTATATTACCGTATATATAATACCTCTACCCATTCATAACTGTTGCCTACTAAAATTGACAGAGCTTTCACTGAAACAATCTAAATAACAAAGAGCATATTTTTCAAAAAAGTCTCATATGTTTTTAATAAACTAGAAAACCATTCGCATTTTATTTTGGATTCTATGGTTCCGTATTATTTTAGGTAGGTATTTACATTATTATGTTGCCTGAAATAAAGATTATTCACATTGTGTTAGGTGATACAATCGGCGAGGATACGGTCTGATTCAGTTTATCAAGTATTTCTTTCAAGCTCATGACTCGTAGTCTGTATCAATATTGGCTTCTTCCTGTTGTAGGCCAACGGGAAGCAGACGAAATTAATTTGTGGTTTATTTCTTGTATCTTTTTAACAAGTAACTCTTAATCAAGGCAGAAGACATCCGTTTTTAACCGAATTCTAAAAAAAAGGTTTTGAATTCGATTGTAATTTTTTAATTTTATTTTTATGTTTTATTTTAGTTACCTCATAACTCATCGATTTATGAACCGATTTGAAAATTTTGTTTTTATGTAAAATGATGTAGGTACTTTCCGGTTGGTCCCATAGAAATTTCATCAAAATCGGTTCGGTAGTTTTGTTTTTAAATCAAAATAGCTAGAAAACATCCTAACCCAAGCCCGAGAAGAATTGGCAAGAAACTCGTCTTGGCCCTAGCGCTTTTTTATATGATCCATCTTATAACTACCCTAACTACGAAATACTAATAGAAGAGAGTTTATAAATTTCAAGTGTGTCGGTTAACTGTCTGACGGCAGAGCGACATGAGGCCATGCATTCTTATCAATAATATAGTCATTTATATTATAATAAGCTTTCTTCAAAAGACTACCTTTTATGTATGTATGCTATGAATTTCTTAATAGTTAGTTTAGTGGCATTTTCAGGAAGCTTATTTTAGAAGCGATGGTGCGCTTCTATAATAAGCTTTAATTTAATAATTTTAACTTTAACTTAATAAGCTATAATTCTCCTTAAAGGACTTATTTACTTTTTCTAGTCGAAACCTAGGGATGTATAATTTATGTCTATTCCTATTGTTGATTCTATGAAGGTCACTATTTTGCTGAATCCCATCTCTATTTTTATGTGTGTATAACAAATTTTCATATATATATTGTGAATCTATTGTGAGAATATTAATTTCTTTGAATATTTCTCTCAAAGATTCTCATGGTTTCATTCTATAAATGGCACGTATTGCCCTTTTTTGAATAACAAATAATATACCAATATCAGCTGCTTTCCCCCAGAGAATGATGCCGTATGACATAACACTATGGAAGTAACTGAAATGAACTAGTCTAGCTGTAGCTTCATCAGTAAGCCTCCGTATCGCACGAACTGCATATGCAGCGGAACCTCCGAGCAGGTATCCTTTACATGCAGGTATCAATGCACACAACACCATCTAGCCCCAAAATAAGCATAGCTCGTATTATGGTAACTAAATGGCTGATAGAATACTCCTATATTTTCAAATACTTACATAAGGTGCTTTATAACAACTAGACACAGAACAAACACCTAGGTTCATTACACAAATGTGTATCCTGTAAACCCTGAACATACTGAGTATAAGACAGCTTCTACCAAAGTACCAACTGAGTTGAAAGGCCATTTATTATATTTATACCATTCATTATTCTGTACATTTCTGTAAATAAAATACGTGATGCAGTTGGGGTTCCTGAGAAACAGTCGGAAACAATAAAGCATACAGCGGAAAAAAGCGGATAAAAGCGGAAGCTCCTGGGAAAAAGTGTCTTATTTGTTATCATTAAGCATCAGTTTCTTAAATATGTTTCATGATTTTCACATAATGTTCATTGACATCAAATATGAAAGCTATTAAAACTTTTACTTACAAAGTGCAATAACTTTCATGTTAAGGGAAGTGTTTTGTAAAGTTCCCAAATTCTAAAACTATTTTCTTGTAATCGTCTTGTAATCGTCGACAAGCATTACTGAAATTAAAAATGGTTGTCTGTAAAGTCGGTTTACGGACGATAATTTTACGTGATAACGTCATAAGAAAATATTGGTGAACCGATCGTGCCTTTCTATGGCTTGTTCCGCGCTCTCGCTTGCACGCTCGGCTCACGCGGAACGTGACCATTAGCTTTTTCGTGCGTGCTGTCGGCGTTCATCGATTTATAAGACGATATAAAATTTAAAAAAAAATATTAAAAATATTTATTTGACACGACACAATATACTTAACAGGTGGTGGTACAAGGTGGTACATATACAAGATAGAAAAATTGGTACCTACGCTACAAAACTCGGTAGGTGACCAGTATTAGTTACTTGTAATATAAATTATACATACATATAATAAACAGAAAGATGTCTTACGCACCTTACAACAAAGATTGGTAAAAATCATCTTTCGCGCCAAAAAGGATCATAATTTATTGAATTTATTCCATACCCAAACTGCACTTTTCGCTGTTGAATTTCGAGAATTTCCGCGTCTACATACTATAAATTCAATTCTATTCAGTTTATTTACACCTTATTTTAACATTATATATACTATCTATAATGTTATTATGTATATGCGTAAAAATAGGAACACAAAACAGAGGAGAAATAAACAAGAGCCATACAGAGAAAAAGTAAAAGTGGGTAAATCTTACTTCTTATTTGTAAAATGAACAACACATCCTCCATATTTCAAGTAGGTATTAGCGAGTGGCTAAGGTTGTGCCTTGTCTTTACGTCCGTCAGCAATTGTTTTATCGTAACATAGGATTGCAACGGTCAGGAGTGAGGTAAAACTGTGATCATTACTTACATAAAACAGTAGGTGACGCGGAAGCCGTGGAAAGTGGTAGAAGTGTCAGGTTGAGTAATACCTACGTGGTGTACTGACTACATTACGCATACTCTCTAATTAAAGGAAAGGAAATACTAAATTATTGTAGAACTAACGCACCTGTTACAATGTCCGGTATTGTTTATTTATTATTGTTTATTAGAAAAATAATATCTTTAGAGTTCCGTCCACAAAGAACCACCACAGTTTCGCCATGTTCGTCTGTTCGGCCTTAATCAGAGCTCTTGTTTGAGTCTAATTAAACGGCATAAAATTTTACATGGTAAAACGAGTGAGTGGCTCCTACAACACAATTATGAAATAAAAACTAGATGACTCTTCAATAAAAGGTTTTTATCTCCCCTAAGCGTACCTAAAGTGTTTTGTTTTTAAACTTAATACCCAATGATGTGACGTTGAATAGGTTTCTTGAAACAGTTTTTCGTTACAGATATCCGTATTTTAAATGTTAAGCTTTGAGTGGTAATTTTTGAGTCCAGTGTGTCCTCCCCCCATCGTAAAACTTAAAAAAAAAGTAGATGCTTTACAAAATTCTTTTATTTTGCTAACTATCATGTATTAGGAATTGTGTTGGTTCGGGTTAGATTATATTTGGCCGTCTTGCGAAGCAAACATTATAATATGCTCTATTAATATTTATTTTTCTCGAGTGATTGGCCTCAATTCTGTTGGCACCAACGTAACAAATTTTAGCTAAAATTAGGTTTTGAACTGTCAAAGAAACTTTGGTATTCTGCTGCTACCAACTTATTCAAATTAAATTAAACATTCCTAATTTAGTTAGATGGTACCAACCGAATAGGTTTTCAAAATTTTACTTTACAGGTTTCACTAACTAAATATATTTTAGACAATTCCTAATTTTACAAATAAAGCAACCGAATTGCCACCATTGACTCGGGTACCTATGAATAATTGAAATAAAAACTTTGTGTTTCTTTTTGATATGAGCGAAAATAATGCGTATTATAAGAGACCATTTTTTAAAATAACAAATGACGAACGACAAGATACGACTTTGTGACATAATGCTATAAACAATACAAACACTTGACATTGGCAAAATTTACATTATTGACACATGCCATTCACGAAGTAGAAGAAGAATTGGTTTGGGACTTGACTATTTAGTAATTCTTATCCGTACTGATCTCAGCAGCCTTCTGCAACTTAATTTTGACATAAATTGCTAGGATATCCTACGACAACTGTCAACAAAGTTGCAGAAAAGAAGCCTACTATTTAGTTGACTTCCGGAGAGTTTCCAGAACTTTAATAAATGTCATTACCTAATAGCTATATTACTAACACGTAAATTTACTCTCGTGGGACCAGACTAATGCTAGTAATTCAGTTATGTAGGTACGTCTAAGTCAACATCGGTAAATACTTTGATACCATTTGTTTATGATGCGAGATTCTTCGTTCGTCATTTCATGTAGTAACATAGCACTTCTAAATTAATATTCTTTTCTTGTTATATTGCATGTTTTATTCAGTAATCTTAGCGGAATTTTAATATATTATGAACACATAGGAAAAGTATGGAAAATTGAATTATATTTGTATTATGGTGCAATTTGATTTGAACGACGACGAGGAATCCCGAGAAAATTCTAGACGGCTATTCCGCGATGACGTTTAGAATTGACAATTGACCATCGACTAAGACTTTTTCACAAATAAACATTGTCATGGCAAAATTGTTGACAAGACAGATGTCATTATTGGAAGAAAAGAAGAAGTTTACGATGCACTGACTTTGAGGTCCACTAACATTTTGTTATCAATATCAACTAATGTCGGGGTTTTAATAATATACAAGCAACTGTTAGTAATTTTTTGTATAAGATATTAAATAGTCCGTTCTGTTTTTAATAGAGAAATCAGCTTATGAATGCTAAGAACTGATAGTTTTATATTTTACTAGCCACTTGAACGTCTGGGTAACAAAATCGACCGAAAACTTTGTTGCGTAGAACGTCCGGGTGACTTTTTCTACCCATCGGACCTCCATGACTTTTGTGTGACGTTCTGTTGGCTGGCGTCTGAAAGTTGCTGTATAACGTCACTAGATGACTCTTTAATAAAATTGGCGTCTGCGACTTCGTCCGTGAGTTGTAGTTTTTTTTTAGGTAATACTGAGTACTTTATACATGTAGTATATTAATTTATGTATCATTAGTAGCTTTCGCAGCGCACGCCAAATAATGACTTTTACATGCAATTTTTTGATATCTTTGGTTACGTTATTACAATTTTTATAGGGGTATATTATTTATTATAAATTATGCCCTTGTTAATTACTGAAAGAAATGAGAGATAGATAAGTGAAATAATGTTTAAAATCGTTAGAGATGTTTTTGTGTTTATCCACTACAAACAAACATACATAAAACTTAATCTTTTCTCTTTATCTCTACTTATAAATGTGAAAGTAACTCTGCCTGTCTGTCTGTCTGTTTGTTACGTTTTCACGCCTAAAACACTGAACTGATTTTGATGAATTTTAGTATAGAGATGGATAGGCCCTTGGAGAAGGACATATGCTACTTTTTAAGAAGCCGCGGCAGCAATATTATATATTACTAGCGACCCGCCCCGGCTTCGCACGGGTGCAATGCTGATACTAAATATACTACAGAATGTCTTTATATACAACGTTATCTAAGAGATAGACATATACCATCGCGGACTTTTTTGTAGAGCTTTTAAAGGTGTACAATACTGTAGTAAACTATTTTGATCTATCTCGTAGGGTTCAGCCAGCGTTTGCAATGTAAGCGCAAAAATATGTGTTTATTTACGACATCACATTAGAAACCTCTAAAATTATCAGTGTTTCTCTACTATATTAGGCATATATTAAACATATAAACCTTCATCTTGAATCACTCTATCTATTAAAAAAACCGCATCAAAATCTGTTGCGTAGTTTTAAAGATCTAAGCATACAACGGGTCAGACAGACAGCGGGAAGCGACTTCGTTTTATACCTTGTAATGATTATATAATATAGTAAGGATTAGTTTAGAAGAATTAGACATTAGTGGGTAGGCAGGTACCTATCTAAGTGTCTAAGGATAAGGGTGGTCCCATACCTAGTAAGATTTACACCTTAACATGCAACGTTTATAACTCTAGTATTTATCTAGTATTTATGTCTATTGGGGTCAATATTTACACGCGTTTTGAGCTCAATTTGCGTGCAGCCATACGCAGAAAATAACTAGATGTTACGTCTAAACGAGTGCTTATTAATTCACTTAGCCTTCACGGGACCAGTAACCATGTCTAGGTAAACGCATACATTTAGTGCAGGTCAACTTTATCAAAAGACCTTACGTATTGCAATTTACGATTCTTTTACTAAGTAGTTATTTGATTTAAAGGTTTACTAGTCAGCGGTACAGACTCTTAAAATGCATGTTATTTCACATAGCAGTAAGTACTATGATGAGCAGTAAGAACATAGTACTTAAGATTATGTTTTCTAATCACACGATTAGACTGATTTCTACATAATACAAAACAATTGAAAAAACGATCCCCTAACCCGATCCCCCAGGGGATCCCAGTGAACACAGCGTAGGTAATTTCTTAGAAATTGTTAAATAAAATATTTTTTTAAAACAGTGTGATAACATCTTTAAACTTAATTTTATTCTGGATTCTGGTGAACCGATGAGTTCACTGGGATCCCCTGGGGGATCGGGTTAGGGGATCCTGGTGGCCGCCATTGAAAAAACGACTAAATATTTGTATAATGTTTATATAGTTATAGAAACTAAATGATTTGTTTGTAGTTTTTTAAATATATTTTTATTTTGTTGGTTGTATTGTTTGCAGTTTTGTATCAGTATATAACTGATATTCATAATATTATGTTTTTTTGTGTACATAAGTATAACATCACTTTTGAAAACCTGTAATGGTGTTAAAGCTATTTATATAAATAAATAAAAATATTCAAAATAAAGTTATTTGAGCTCTTGAATAAATAAACTATGCTTGTATCGAAATCATTTTGGAGTTTGCATTCACCATATTTATTTTGTTTATGCGCTAAAATCAGTCTTGAAATACGTTTTTTTTTCAGAATTTCAAACCCATATTTTTTTATGATTCTGTTGCGATTCTGTTGATGATATCACTCTTCGTTTTGGTTGTTAATCTTCATACGATGTGCTTATCCTTTGACGTTTGTATAGAAACATAATCGACTAGTCTCGGGTAAGTATTAGCTTTTGTCCGCGGCTTTACTTTGGAACCTGGATAATGGATAACCAGGGTGCGCTATTAAGTACTTACCTGCTAGCTACATGGGTCAGAGACTTCTAAATTTCATTCAAATCTTTTCATTTATGTTGAGATTTTGAGCTCATCTTTAGCCTTAGTCTTTTTCTACTCTTACTTTATTGAGCAGGCTCTAAACATCTTACTAATCATCGGTAAGTATTTTTTTAACATCATTGCTAATATAAAAAAACTGCCCACACTCTAACCTCATTGCAATCTCTTAACATAAGATATTTGGTTAACCATCAAAAGAAACTGTGAAACTGGAAATAGGCCCATTTTAAACTTGACTCCGATCTCACGGCATACCTAATTAAACGGACTTAAAACTGGTCTCAAATCATTAACTGTACCACTAATAACAGTAAGACGTTTTTGCGAGATCGGATCAGGTTTGCGGTCTGCGGACAGGGTGAGGTCATCAACCCGACAGGTGCATTACTCCGATACACCATAAACCTGCACGTTGATTAAATTAATTATTTTATTTAAAAACCAACTGCGGGCTAAAATGCACTGTTGAACTACGAAGTGAATGCAATAACTGTACGCATGCCACAGATTATAAGAAGATAGAAACCAAAGATTGACGACCTCTGTGGCGCAGTAGGTCAGCGGAGACGCAGAAAGTTGCTGGTTCGATTCCCGCCGCGAAACAAATGGTTGTATGATCTGACATCGGACAAGTATTTAATAATAATAAGCCCCAAAGTAAGCAGAGCTTGTGTTATGGCTACCACATGACTGATATACTACTTATATACTTTTTTTTGTAAATACATACATATTATACATAGAAGCACCCAGACCCGAGACAAATATTTGCAGATCATACATTTGTCTCTGGTCTGGGTGTTTTAATTTAACAGTCATCATACCAATAACACAGGCTCGGCTTACTTTAGGGCTAGATGATGCTGTGTGAAATGTCCTACATTATTTATTTATTATATTTATTCCTGCCTTGAAAACCGGAGAGAATTTGTAGATAGGTACAATAGAACAGAAAATATTGTTCAACCATTTCTCTTTTCTGTGGTAGGTAAAAATTATATATTTAGTGACAATATTAGACTATTGTAGAAAACGTATATTTCGTGCGACACCCCGAATAATAGTAAGTTCGACCAAGATCTCGGTCTCAGCTATTCTCGGGTAAATATGATATGTTGGCCTTAGTCTCGGTTTCGGCCTTAACTTTAGGAGAATCTCGGACGTTAGGTACCGTCCATGTAAGACCCATGTGTTCAAAGCTGCGAGCAGAAGCTAGCAAAGTAATAAAATATTTTAGCGAATATATGTGTAAGTATTTTGAAATAATTTTGCGAGAATATATAATTTACCGAAACCGTACTCGGTGTCAACCGACTTCAAAAAAACAGCCTTTGTCGGACCTGAAACACGAGTACGTATGTACCTATGCTAGGTACATACGTACTACTTTTTACAACGCGAGCAAAACCACCGGTGCAAACAACTATGCATAAGGATATCAAGATACCGACAATCGGTCGTAGAAAGTTATAAACTCTAATGTTTTATAACAGTCATCTAAGCTATTTAGCATTCATAGCGTTAGCTTGCAGCCGATTCGAAGAAAATATCAGTTGTAGGTAAGTGTGTAATTTAACACAGTATTAATAACCAACAAGAGTATTGTAGGATTTTTATTGTTATTGTAGGATTTATTGATCATTCAATTGTCAGATATTACCTAAGTACGTTATTAGTAGTCATGGGTAGGCTTGTGCTACTTAAAATGCCGGGAAGCATCCTCAACATGGAATGCGTAAGAAACTGGTAAATTAAAGGTAAGGAAAAATCATCACCACCTTTTATACGTATGATACTAAAGATGAACAGTAGTATAATACTAAAGATGAACAGTAGTATAATACTAAAGATGAACAGTAGTATAATTATGTTAATCCAGGTCTAAATCTGTCTATGTTTAGTAAGTTAGATAAGTTTCATTAAAATCTGTTCAGCCTTCTGACTGTAGGTTGAGGGTTTACCTCCCAAAATAAACATTTGTATGATGAACATAGGTGTTTGTTCTGTGTCTGAATGTTATAAAATATTATAAAAGAGCCACCAAAAGAAGAAGGAGCTTCTGTCCGCGGTTTCGCTCGCGAGGTACATACTTCAGGTCTATTCCAGGTCACATACTACATCTGTACAGAGTTTCGTTTTCGGCGTTATTAAGCCACATATAAACATACAAACTTTCGCATTTACGAGTATAATATTAGTAGGAGAGATTTTGACATTAATTTTACCCACATAAAAAGTCCTATATACGTTATTCCAAGTAACCCTATACTAACCCGACTAACCCTCAAACTTATTATCACAGACGTAAATCAGCTAGCATTTAAGTATGATCTGTAGGTACTTGTTATTCTAACGTTAATGAATAGAGAAGATCACAAACGATTTCAACAATTATTTTAAATCTTTTAAAAAAATGTATTATTTAGTAGCTGGTGCCCGCGGATTCGCACGCGTGGTACTTACATAAAAGTAGCCTATGTCAAAGTCAAAGTCAAAGTCAAAAGATGGTTTATTCAATACAATCACAAGGATCACTTTGGAAAGTCTTACATACTAGGTGAATTTAGGTGCCAATTCATTCTAACCCAAGCTCGAGAAGAATTGGCAAGAAACTCGTATTGGTCCTAGCGCTTTTTTATAATGATCCATCTTATAACTACCTTAACTACGAAATACTAATACAAGCGAGTTTATACATTTCAAGTGTGTCGGTTAACTGTCTGACGGTAGAGCGACATGAGGCCATGCATTCTTATCAATAATATAGTCATCTATACTATAATAAGCTTTCTTCAAAAGACTACCTTTAATGTATGCTTTAAATTTTTTAATAGGTAGTTTAGTAGCATTTTCAGGAAGCTTATTATAGAAGCGCACCGTGTTCCCCATAAATGACTTATTAACTTTTTCTAGTCGAAACCTAGGGATGTATAATTTATGTTTATTCCTAGTGTTGATTTAATGAAGGTCACTATTTTGCTGAATCCCATCTCTATTTTTATGTGTATATAACAAATTTTCATATGTATATAATAATATCCTTCTCCAAAGTCCCATTTTGATAAATTTTGGTATAGAGATATCTCTATACCAAAATTCATCAAAATCGGTTCAGCGGTTCAGGCGTGTAGACGCAACAAACAGACAGACAGAGTTACTTTCGCATTTATAATATTAGTTAGATTATGTATTTATGAGATAGGCCCAACTGCTACACAAAGTTTCAAAGCCGTTACAGTGTGATTGACATCTACATCTATACCTATAAAAGAGCTTAACCTGACTGACTGACTGATTCAACATTGCCGAGCCGAAGCCGCTGAAGCTAGAAAGCTGAAACTTGGTAGGTAGCTTCCTTTTACAGCAAAACCACCCACTAAGGCGGGATTTTTTGAAATTCATCCCCTAAGAGGGTGTAATGGAGTGAAAACTAATGTATGAAACTTTTTAACGCGTAGTGAGATTTGCTTGAAATTTGATATGAATATATATAATGCTAAATAAATGGACATATGTTTAATAATTTTTAAAATAACCCTAACAAAGGGATAAAATGGGGTGTCAAAGTTTGTATGGGAACTTTTTAACGGGTGGTGTGATTTCTTAGAAACTTGGTTTGGATTCTTAAAATGCAAAATAAATGGACACGTATTTCATCATTTTTTTAAATAACTCTCATGAAGGAGTAAAATGAAGTGTGAATGTTTGTATATTTTTAATGGGTGGTGGGTGTAATTGGTTTAAAACTTCAATAAATAAAATTTTAATAAATCAATCAATAAAATCAATAAAATTTGGCAAGGAGATAAATTGCATCCTAGGGAAGGATTTAAGCTACAATTCTTTTCAAAAAAAATGCGGACGAAGTCGCGAGCTACAGCTAGTAAAGCATATAAACTTACAACCTTTCACGATTAAAATATTAGTAGGTGTAGGATCAACAAAGGAAGGAATCTTATGAAGAAAAACCTGACACGCGATAGGAAACAATACCACACAAAGTATTTCCATTAGCCGCCAAGGCCTCAGCTACTATAATACGTGGTGCATCATTGTTTTCTCTGACCATCGGACCACCGTTAGAATACCGACTTGCATACTAATAAGCAACGGTAAGCTGGATGAAAGATGGTAAACAGCTGATTTATTGTTAGCTGACCTCTATGTTGAAAGGAGTTCAGATTTAGAAGCATAGAGGTCGCACTGCTATTGTAACTTTTTACTTCGGACATTTTGCAATCCCATTATATACTGAGCTGGTAACGTGCGACATAAATGAATAATAAATAAATAATCCCGGACATTCCACACAGCATCTTATGGCCCCAAAGTAAGCAGAGCTTGTGTTACCACATGACTGATATACTATTTATATGCTTTTTTTACATATTATACATAGAAACACCCAGACCCGGTGACGTAAGAATGTTGCTGTACAACTTTTCGGTAACAGAGAAATCATTTTTTTACCTAGGATATATTGTAGCTAAAGATTATTATTAGCAATTTATTCCCAAATTTTTTTAAACGGGTTTTTTTGTAGGATTATTTAAGACTAACATTTCCATTATACATTATATACGTGTAACTCTAGCGGTTTATGCAGCGCACGCCAGAATAACTCGCAGTTGGCAGTTTTTTTCCTACTTAATTGACGCTTATCGTTATATTTTGGACAATTCACACAATACTGCCTACTAATATTATAAACGCGAATGTTTGTACGTATGGATAATAATAATAATAATAATTATAATTATAAATGGATTTTAATGAAACTTTACAATAATATAGCTTATACATCAGAATAACACATAGGCTACAATTTATAATAATATTGTGTGAATTGTCCAAAATATGACGATATAAGTGTCAAGTAAGTAGGAAAAAATCTACCATATGTGAGCTATTCTGGCGTGCACTGCCAAAACCGCTAGTTACATACACATGCAATGGTGGCAATTTGGTTGGCACCAACCTAACTAATTTTAGCTAAAATTAGGTGTAGACTGTCAAATTAAACATTGTTATTCTGCTGTTACCAACTTATCCTAATTTAATTTTATCTAATGTAATTAAGTGTTCCTTATTTAGTTAGATGGTACCAACCAAATAGGTTTTACAAATGATATGACTAACTAAAATATATTTTAGACATTCCTAAATTTAGAAATGAACAAACCGAATTGCCACCAATGTATGATGGAAATGTTTTTCTTAAATAGTCATACAAAAAAGGCCGCCACAGTATATATCTATCTATATCTTATGTGTAAGCCATTATAGCCAAAATAGTGAACCATAACTACAATAAAAATTGATTGTTTATTTCAAATGCACATTTGGTAGTAATAAATTGATTCCTAAATGAAAATAGATAGTTTTATCGCTTCTGGTAATATTTTGAACGCGAAAGTTAGTATATATGTTGGTTTACTCTTTCACGCTAAAACTAATAAGTGGATTTTAATGAAACTTCACAATTGTATAGCTTATACATCAGAATAACACATAGGCTATAATGTATAGAGATATTGTATGAATTGTACAAAATATAAGGATAAGTGTAAAGTAATTAGGAAAAAAACTGCCATCTGCGAGCTATTCTGGCGGGCGCTGCAAAAACCGTTAGAATTACACGTAGTACCTACTCAAAAGTCAAAGTCAAAAAGTCAAAAGATGATTTATTCAATACAATCACAAGGATCACTTTGAAACGTCTTACATACTAGGTGAATTTAGGTGCCAATTCATCCTAACCCAAGCTCGAGAAGAATTGGCAAGAAACTCGTCTTGGTCCTAGCGCTTTTTTATATGATCCATCTTATAACTACCTTAACTACGAAATACAAATACAAGAGAGTTTATACATTTCAAGTGTGTCGGTTAACTGTCTGACGGCTGAGCGACATGAGGCCATGCATTCTTATCAATAATATAGTCATCTATATTATAATAAGCTTTCTTCAAAAGACTACCTTTAATGTATGCTTTAAATTTCTTAATAGGTAGTTTAGTAGCATTTTCAGGAAGCTTATTATAGAAGCGCACCGTGTTCCCCATAAATGTATTATTAACTTTTTCTAGTCGAAACCTAGGGATGTATAATTTATGTTTATTCCTAGTGTTCATTTTATGAAGGTCACTATTTTGCTGAATCCCATCTCTATTTTTATGTGTATATAACAAATTTTCATATATATATTGTGAAGCTATTGTGAGAATATTAATTTCTTTGAATATTTCTCTCAAAGATTCTCGTGGTTTCATTTTATAAATGGCACGTATTGCCCTTTTTTGAATTACAAATATTTTACCAATATCAGCTGCTTTCCCCCAGAGAATGATGCCGTATATACTAGGAATAAAAAAGGGCCTAGTATCGATCCCTGAGGTACCCCTATATCAATAATTGATCCCAAAGACCTCTCACCACCCACGTCTACTTTCTGGACTCTATTCCTGCGCAGACGAAGTCGCGGGCACCAACTAACTTTATAAATTATAGCCTATGTGTTATTCTGATGTATAAAATATATTATTGTAAAATTTCATAAAAATCCATTCTGTAGTTTTTACGTGAAAGAGTAACAAACGTACATACAAACTTTCGCGTTTATAATATTAGTGAGGATGTATTTTTTTATATATTTATATAACATATTTATCTGTTATATATTTAAGCAATTCGTGAATTTATGTTCTTCTATGATTCTCTATTATTTTTATTTGACTGCGTAATTCGGTTACCCATTTTTGAGAAGGCCTCCGCCATCCATCGCCACAGACGCCTGTCTGCAGTACCTACATATGTCTCGTCCACGTAGATCCGGTGACGTCCTCTATAGTAAGAGATACCTACATAATTTGTCCCTTAATACCTATATCGGTCACTAACTTTAAACTAGCTACATAAAAAGTAGCTTCTGTCAATCCCCAAGATACAATCAATCTCCTTACTGAGTTTAATCAAGATCCGATCATCTGTTTAGCCGACAGAGACACTTTCAAATTCATTTGTAATTAATAAAAGCAATGTTTGGTTAATCTTTCAGAAATATTCGGCGGTCGATGTTCGCGACAGGACCCTAATGTAGACGCGTGTCTTCTTCGCAGCTTCAACTCTCTGCTGGAGTACCTGAAGGGCGGAGCACCTGAATTCGGCATTGAAGAGGTATGAATAATTAAGTAAGACACCTTCATCACAAAGTAGAATGTTCCAGGATTAGTAACTTCCAGGTGGCCTTTTGTTTAAGAAACACGTCAAGTTATAAACGTTCTCACACATTACATGGTACAACTTTTAGGGACTAACTCATTTGATAGATAATTAATTCAGGCGTGCCGGAAAATCCATTACAAAATATTGAATAACAATAATATCTAGTATTAACCCGCTATTCTATTCTTATGAGTTAGGACCAAATGCAATTCGACACGTGTTCGAGCGCTGGAATGAATAGACGCTTTCATTCCGGCGCTTGACGAAGCAACAAGTCTGCAGAGATGCTCGTTACGAGCTATGCATGAATGAAAATTCTTTATTGTACACCTTAAAACTAAATATAACAATTTCATATATGAAACTTTACTAAATTTATAAATTTATTTTACTAAATTTATATATGAAAAATTATATCCAGTGGGCGGTCGGTCTTATCGCTAAGGAAGAAATTTCTTCCAGACAACCTTAACGAGGAGTTCGTTACGAGTTACGAGCTCGTTACGAGTTATAACTTATACTGTCAATTGTTCCTGAAGATGCTTCGTGGAGAGGCACGGGTTTTGCCTGACGTGACGTATTTCTTTTGGGGCTACCTTACAAGAATATATTGGCGGGATAGTACTGAATTTTGGATATCTATTCAATATTAACTCATTTGTTTTCTTAGTTTGAATTCTGTATGTTGTTTCAATACATAGAAGCAATTACCTAGGTAATGATAGCGCGTTGATGTCTTTTATACAGAAACAAGCAATGTGTGCGTTTATGTCTTTTCTATAAAATATGTTGCTTATTTGTCTTTCGTTGTTTTTCAGTCGGAGCCCATAGTTATTGATGAGCTTTCCATCGCGCTGGGCGGAGGGCCTGATGGCTACCGAGCCACCTTTAAGGACATCCACGCCATGGGGGCTTCCAACATGACCATCACCAACGTCAGGTCCGATTTATCAAATATTTCTCAAGTCTTATATCAAACTTACATCAAGCATTTACGAGTTGTAACACATTTGTGAAAGGTCAAATTCAATTCAATTAAATTCTTGGTTAGTGATTTATCAAATATTTCCCGTCTTAAATCAAACTAACATCAAGCATTTACGAGTACTTACACATTTCTGATAGGTCAACTTCAATTCAATTAAATTCTTGGCTTTGTGGAAGCCTTTGTGGAAGGAACCACAATTTCGCCAATGTTTTATAGTGTTTTTGAAATTTTCGCTATCAGAATTCATATTGTTTTAGTAGATATAGGATATTTATCGCGTATTACCGTTTAATTCATTCCCGACCTTTTAGTTATTTTACTATAACCGTTGTTGTGGACTGACGTTTTAGGGTCACGTGCGTGCTTAGATCCTTTGCAGAAAGTCCAGTTTGCAAAAATGGCGGGTGACCAAAAATAATGAAGACTATACAAATATCAACTTTGTTTCGGGTGGTTTTATTTGCTTTGTCTTGCCTATTGCAAGTACGCAAGAGACTCGGCCTGTCATTAAAATCAAACTAAAATTTTCAATCAATTCTTGATCAATAATAATAATTGATGACTGGCCTGACAGCTCAGTTAGTAGCAGCTTTACCTTCTGCACTGTAGGTTGAGGGTTCGATTCCCTCCCAGGATAAACATTTGTGTGAAGAACATAAGTGTTTGTTCTGTATCTGGGTGTTATAAAGTATCAAAAGTATGTATTTAAAAATATATAAGTATTCTATCAGTCATCTAGTCACCATAATACAAGCTATGCTTAGTTTGGGACTAGATGGTGTTGTGTGCATTGTCCACCAGTATTTAATAATAGTATTTCCGATTTCAAATTTTAAACTAAAATTACATTCTTCAAAGTGCAATTTCAGACCGAGTAAATATAACCTCGGTCTTAGAGTGCAATAAAAGAAATCCTAAGTCAGAGCTATAACCAATTAAGTACGTAAACTTTATGATTTTATGGCAGTCACCAACGCATCGCAAATACTTTCATGTTCGTCAATAAATATACTCACAAGTGAACACAATGTCTGCATGCTCGTTACCTACATACATACAAATGGTACGTTCACGTTAGAAAGATCCCATGCGGTAGGTATATTCGAAGCACGTTTACATGACACATGAGTGCACAAGCATTGTCTTTTAAAGCCATCAGCATTTACGACCAGGGTCAGAAGACAAAGACCTCAGTTTATAAATACTTCAATAACTTTTTGACAAATTGTGTGGATACGTAACCACACTATGAACAATGCTTACTCACATCAAGCACAGAATTCTTCAAGGAATTAGGAAGGAATATTATTAGTATTGTACAGTTTGTTTAGTTTATAGCTGACTAGCGACCCGCCCCTGCTTCGCACGGGTGCAATGCTGATACTAAATACCCTACAGAATGTCTAATGTGATTGGAAACCTTTAAAATTATCAGTGTTTCTCTACTATATTATGCATGTGTTATACATATAAACCTTCCTCTTGAACCACTCTATCTATTTAAAAAAACCGCGTCAAAATCCGTTGCGTAGTTTTAAAGATCTAAGCATACATAGGGACAGACAGACAGCGAGAAGCGACTTTGTTTTATACTATGTAATGATATGTAATGACTCGTGGCAATGACGTTAAACAAATACCTACATGTGCTTGGTATATTAGCTTATGATAATTTTGATGCTCTTCAAGGTAAAAAAATATCAGCTAGAAGTGCAGATTCCTTGTTTAATGCTTCTGCAATGTTGACCGATGATATTTGCATTTGCAAATACTACTTTAAAAACACTAGTTTCAATATTTATTCTAATTCTTATGAATATCGTGTTATTTCGAACCAGTGTTAAAAAAATTATGAAAAGGCGTAAAGTGCGCTCAAAGGCTGATTTATTATTATGGTGACCAGATGACTGGATAAAAGAATACTCTTTGAATACAAGTCCAAATCGATTCCAATATAAAAATAATAACAATCAAGTCATCAAAGTCTTACTAAATTAATCGTGCGTCGTTATATTTAAGTTAATAATATTTTTCAGGTCTGACTTGGAAACTCACCAGTTCCAGCTGACCTTATTTGGACCCCACATAAGCGCACGCGCCCGATACCGTTCCTCCGGAGTGTTGCTGTTGGTTAGAGCGTCTGGTGGTGGAGACTACTGGGGCGAATACGGTGAGAGACATAGCTTTGCGATGTTGCGATAACCAATGTACGTTATGTACCTACGTATGTTTACAAACAAACAAAAAAATCATGTTTAAACATGGTTAACTAGTTATACTAACCATGGTTAATCTACGTTTGAGTGTCGAACTGTCGAGTAAACAAAGACAAATCTGTTTTATTTAATACAATTTTGAATAGTCTCATCCAAGTTTGATTTGCAAAAATAATGTGTACGCGTTCGTTTGTTTTGTTAGAATAAGCGCATTCCTAGTAAAGTTAGGTACATTCTATTGTGATAGTAATGATGTGAATTAGTATTTTGCTTAAAAATTAAACACAAACGAGTTCATGTTCAATGTTCACAAACTCTTGTCTTTGTTTAGTTACTTACTTAGAACTATTTACTATATATTTTAGTTACTAATAAGTTTAATATTTATAGGTAAGTAGGTCTTGAGGTATTAGTAACTGTCAATATCGGCTAGAAAATAGGGTTAATAATTTTGTATAAATATAAATAATGCTGGACATGTCACACAGCATCATCTAGCCCCAAAGTAAGCAGATGTTTTATTACAATTATAAAATATCTAAGTAGGTATATATACTTCATATAATTATGTACATGTATGTATATTGTGTGAGCAATAACCTGGTGATAGGATTCTACAGCAAGAATACGTCTTGGTGGGTACAATCACTCACAGAGCGCAAGCACTGTTAGGTACCTACAGCTTTTAGATTCGAAGGGAGAAGTGGAGTTATTGAACAAACAGACAAAATAACATAAGTCTAGAGAAAGCAACGTGCGCGTGATACCTCCGAGTATTGCAATCATCTTAGGTAATTGTAATCAATTACCATCAGGTGGGCAGTAAGCTTGTTTGTAGGCTCAGTTGTATAAAAATATATATTTTCAGACGGTGTTAAGGCTAAGGTGTACTTCCGTGGCGCCCCCTACGAACGCGATGGCAAAACCTTCTTGAAGCTTCAGCAGCTGAAACTGGACTTCTCCGTCAAAGATATCCAGATGGGCGTCAACAATCTTCACAATAGTAACGCAGTGCTAGGTAAATAGAAACGAGAACTGAAGAAAATCAAATAAATAAAGGCGACATTTCCATGACCATCAGGACAATCACAATCTATGACCAGACATTTCTTCATACAATCGATGAGAAACTGATATTATCGTCATGTTTCTATCTGTTTGTCTGTCTTTCTTTCTTAAGTAGAGCTTTAAGTTGCCGAGTATCGTAATGAAAATAAAAAAAATACGGCATGTAAGGCTTGACTACATTTAGAGAAATAGCTTAAAAAAATATTGAAAGCTCCATACTTTATCTCTTTTTTTTTTTATGGCCAATCCACACAATACCATCTAGCCCCAAACTAAGCATAGCT
Organism: Lampropteryx suffumata; assembly: GCA_948098915.1. Classification (NCBI taxonomy): domain Eukaryota; kingdom Metazoa; phylum Arthropoda; class Insecta; order Lepidoptera; family Geometridae; genus Lampropteryx; species Lampropteryx suffumata. Next base: position 16,529,561 of record OX402545.1, on the reverse strand, counting down.
TGTATTATGGCGACCAGATGACTGATATAACACCCACATATATATTTTTAAATACATATTTAAGATACTTACCTACTTTATAACCCCACAGAACAAATATCTATGTTCATCACACAAATGATTCTCCGTTTGACACATCCGCCAGATTCCACATTCGTCAGATCATTTTATTTCTACCGCATTCGTCAGATTTTTTCAACCGCTGACGAAACGATATTATTCACGATTCCCCATTCGACAGATTTCGCGTTTGTCATAAAGAAATTAATCAGATCGAAACCAGTTGGTTAGGTTAAGTTAGAGTATAGAAAACAATGCGCAAGTCGAGCGAGCAAAGCGAGCGTCAAAGCCGCCGAAGCGCCAGAAGAATATAGTTCGTCCGTCTAGATACATAACTCTGGCGAATGTGTCTTCATTTGTTTTCCTTATTCGTCATCAGTGACCAAACTGAACTGAAATTAAAATATTTTTGATTAATGGCGAATGTGGAATCTGGCGGATGTGTCGATTGTGTTATTGATTCTCCTGTTCTCCTGGGAGGGAACTGAACCCCAACCTACAACGCAGAAGGCAGAGCTACTACCAACTGAGCTGATTAATTTGGAACCCAGTGATTTTTATCTTTACTGACTTCGGAAGCACTAATTGCGTGGCCAAAATCACATGCGATTGGCTAATTTATTTATTTTATTTTCTGTTGACAGAGGCCGCTTTGAACCTGTTCATAAACACGAATGCCCAAGAGCTCCTCAAAGAGATGAAGCCAGATCTGAAGAATGATCTCGCGGAGAAAATGTCGCGCTTCTTGGAACACATCCTCGATCACATACCGTACGACGACTGGATCGTTGACTAAAACCTTTTTGTATAAACTTTTATACTGTTTTCAGTAAAGAGTTTTTTGTGCTACCCAGTTCAAAATAAGTATCTTTATACTAAATATTTACCTACTAACTAATTTATTGTACCTTTCGTAATAAAGTAAATTAGTATTATATAAGTAGAATTAACTAGTTTGTAACCTATAAACTTAGAATACCTACACGTGAAATTACAATAAAGATCAAAATACAGATGCTGCTTTTTTGTTCTTTCCTGACTGTCAATTATTACTTGGATTTTTTATATTTTTTTTACTTGACGACCTCTGTGGCGTAGTTGGCTTAGGTCCGGCTGAGACGCAAAAGGTTGCGAGTTAGATTCCCGCCGCGGGACAAATGTTTGTATGTTCTGCAAGTATTTGTCTAGGGACTTTGTGTTTATATGGATAATATGTATGTAGGTATTTCCAAAAAAATCGGGTTACACTCCGGGAGTGCCGACAGAAGTGAACACTTTTTTTGGCGCGTTAGAGTTTAGTAATAAATCACTTCAAAATCTGTTATTATGGCTACTGCCAACCAAATACTGAACGAACACAGATGATGCAATATTTTTTGTTCAGAATGTAGATAATTTATACCAAAGAACCTAACTCAGTAAACTTCTCCATACAAAAGTAGACTGTAAACATGTGAATTAAGGTTTATAATCAAATGGGGTGAGCGCGGCAGCCGGCTGCGTCTATATCAAAGAACCTAACTCAGTAAACTTCTCCATACAAAAGTAGACTGTAAACATGTGAATTAAGGTTTATAATCAAATGGGGTGAGCGCGGCAGCCGGATGCGTCTATATCAAAGAACCTAACTCAGTAAACTTCTCCATACAAAAGTAGACTGTAAACATGTGAATTAAGATTTATAATCAAATGGGGCGAGCGCGGCAGCCGGCTGCGTCTCGCCCCAGACGGTAACGGTGTCGCGAATCCAGAGGTTTTACCTCATCTAAAAATATGCGTACCGCGCTAAAAGAAGTTTTCACTTCAAAAAAGTATATAAGTAAGTAGTATATAACATGGACTCTACGGGAAAGTGAGAAAAAGAAGATAGATGCGCTCGAGATGTGGTGCTGGAGAAGAATGCTTGGGGTCTCGTGGACTCAATTTCGTACTAATCAGTCCATACCCCAAGAACTCGGCATCAAACAGCGACTTTCATCTACTGTACAATCTCGTATTCTCACTTTCTTTGGACATGTTTCACGACGCGGAGAGGTCTCCATTGAGCGTCTTATAGTGCAAGGTAGAGTGGAAGGCACAAGGGCACGGGGTAGATCGCCCATGAGATGGACTGACCAAATTAAGACCGCTTTGGATGGTCCATTGCACGAATGCACCAGGAAGGCTGCTATGCAAGATGAGTGGCGTAGAAATGTCAAGCGAGCCACAACAGCCCCCTGAAGTGTCGACCACGACCACTCTGTCAAGAGTGTAACGACCAAGAAGAAGTATATAACTATATGCGAGCCCATATAGGCTTGTGATAGCTAAACAAGCTAATATATATTCCAGTTTGACAAGAAATATTTCCAAAAATATTATCAATTTGTGTGCCTCCTCGCGTAGTTGGACAAGGTGGTAATAACGTCCTGTATCCAGCGTTCTGCATGAATGACAGTATACAATTGTCTTTTAAAAAATCTTCGTTTAAGTCTCCAAAAAGTAATGTTGGCATATTGTTGTTGAAAAAACTTTTTTTTTTATGAACTCCATGAAAGTTTTGTTTGTACATCTGGGCGAAACCGATCAAGCCACGCCCCGCGCGAATTATAATTATTATTTACTTAGGCACTTATTACCGATTTATTATTAGAAAATAATGGTTAACGGTTTATGCATAAGGTTTATGTTTATAAAATTAAATGTTTTTTTTTTATTTTTATATTTGAGTTGATTGAATGAAAGGTAAATTGCGGTTTACAATTTATGACGTATTAAAAAAAACGACTTACTAGATCTTGTTCAAACCAATTTTCGGTGGAAGTTTGCATGGTACATTTGTACATCATATATTTTTTTAGTTATATCATTCTCTTATTTCAGAAGTTACAGGGGGGGGGGACACATTTTACCACTTTGGAAGTGTCTCTCGCGCAAACTATTCAGTTTAGAAAAACATTTATTAGAAACCTCAATATAATTTTTGAAGACCTATCCATAGATCCCCACACGTATGGGTTAGATGAAAAAAAAAATTTAATTTCAGTTCTAATTATGGGGACCCCAAAAAATTTATTGTTTTTTTTTCTATTTTTGTGTGAAAATCTTAATGCGGTTCACAGAATACATATACTTACCAAGTTTCAACAGTATAGTTCTTATAATTTCGGAAAAAGTAGCTGTGACATACGGACGGACGGACGGACAGACAAACAGACAGACATAACGAATCTATAAGAGTTCCGTTTTTTTCCATTTGGCTACGGAAAAGAGACTAAAAAAGCTATAAAGGAAATTTAGCAAAGAATTTTTGAGAGAATGTTGTCAAAACTTCACAACAAGAGGTCATCAAGGTATTGCACAGTACTCTTTCACACAAGGAAACAATTGCATAAGCATGTGATGTGTTCTCATATACTGACGGTTATATAACTAGTTTTACAGCTAGTGAAGGTAATATTATTTGACTGTTCACTGGTTCAGCTCCAGTTTGTCCTATAAATAGCAAAATTCGAATCTTAGTAACGACAACATACTACTGTTAACTCCTGAAAAATAGACGCTAATGCTATTTACAAATTTTATTAATCCCATTTTTATCGGAGTAAAAAACTACTTTAATGCACTTTTAAAACATTGGACTGTATAGAATGGAACAATGTTTAGCTAGTCACTACCGACTAGCTAAACAAAGATGTTAATATTTGTGATTGGGTAGGTACGTATACGTACGTAGGTACTTTTAATTGTAAGTTTTTTAAGTAGTGTACCACACGCTATGAATATTTTCTAGAAAAATATTTAAATGAGTATATCGCTGATGTCACCTTCACTTCACTCATAGCATAGATAATCCGTTGCAAAAGTAGCTGTCTTCGACTAAGAACTCTTCATCAAATGACAACACTAGGGTGTCGCAATCAGCACAGCATGGTTCAGAAGGGGCTTGCGCTTTCGCGGACCTTGCCAGACTGCGCTTGACCATACACAAAAACAGAACGCTTCAAACAACAAACCACTTTTTTGCTATTCAAACTAAGCAAAGTGCAAAGAACTCCTTGATTTTATATATAAAAAGAGATTGAAAACACTGGCCGGTATCATTTGTTTTGAAATTCGAATGCTTTATTTCTAAGAAATAATTACTAAGTTGGAAGTTATTTCAAAATGAGATCGCTAAAATACGTTATTAGTGTAATGGTGTTAAGCTTTTTACAAAGCTGTTGTGCGATGTCCGAAGCTAGTGAAATTGGTAAGTTTTGATAATTTGATTATCATTGAATATCAGTGATTATGATTGATAATTTTGCTAGAGCACGCTGTTGAGTGAGAGTAACATTCTAGGTAGGATGATAAAGAGAACAACTACAGGATACTCTACTTACCTAATAAGTACCTAGGTATTCTATAGAAACATATATATACATACATACGTACCTTACGACCTAACCTACTCATGCAAAGATTATCTAGAGTAGCAGTTCCCCACCTCTATAAAATAAAACAGTCAAGTGCGAAAGTCGCGCCTGAGAAGGTTAGCGTACCATCTCCCTACCTACTATGTTCACCATCATAGTTACTTTACCATGGTTAAAATTTAGGGCAATTTCACCGTCACAAACCCCAACATCGCATAACTCTAATAAAATTATAAGTTGATTAAAGGACAATTAACTTTGGTGTCGAAAAATTTCCCATACATCGATAACGTATAAACGCACACAGTTATTTTTATATATAATATCAATTAACTGTTTTCGATTTTTTTCCTTTACTTGTGTCGTGAGACCTTGCTTCTTGCCAAATTTCATAATTGTAAGTCAACGGGAAGTTGGTTTTGATTTTTTGAAGATCGTCAACGTATGTTTCATAAAATGACCGTATTTATGCCGATGTTGAATGCATTAACTTAGAATCTTGATTTATTTTATTTATTATAAATTTATTACAGAACCAAGGGACCATAGACTTAAATATTTGGCATTCGTTTCAACGGGATACCTTCACGCGTTCCTGAGAAAAAGGGTCTTGAATGACAGACAGACAGACAGAGAGAGAGACAGATAAATATATAGACAGATATACAAGAAGTAACAAGGGTTCCTGTCTTCCGTATGAGGTACGGAACCCTAAAAATAGGTATGTATAGGTACTTACGTACTCAAGTACCTATTATGTGTTATTGCTATTATGTGATTGTGAGTATAATCATTTTCGTAAGTACAAAAATGATTGTTTCCTTAAATTGGAATCATCATAAGCAATGAGTAAGTAAATTCTTTATACCAATTTTGGTTTTGAAACGATAACGCATACCTACAGTCAGGTGTACTACCTACTACCCACCGCTATACGCTATTCTTTGATGCAATAACTGTTTATCAAGGTAAACTAGTATCGAGGTAGAGTTTTGAATATAGGTATGCCTGCTACTTATTAAAATGAGGGTCATCAAGTACTTACATAAATGACAAACACAAGTCTACTCTTAGTCTACAGAACTAACAACATACTAAAGCACAAGTTACAAACTACGAGTATGGCGTAAACTTTCAAGGTAGCCATTCAATGTGAGATTTAGATTGGTCGTAAACAAACATGACCGATTTTATAGTCATGGACGTCTACTTCAACGATGGTTTATTTTAAAACATTGCAAAACATTGTTTGATTGGTCTCGCAGTTCAGATGGTATAGCTCTGCCTTCTGTGCTGTAGGTTACATACAATTCAATTCAATTCAATTAAGTTTATTTAGGTACACCATATTTTAACATTACCTACAGATCGTAAAAATAGGAACACAGAGCAACAGGACAAACAACAAAACAACAACATATAACAAAATTAAGAGTTAATAAAAAAAGTACAGAAAAAAGTAAAAGTAGTTCTTACCTACTTATATTACTTTTAAAAAAAATTAAACAATGTAATAATAAAAACGGGTTCAATTCACACTCTGGACAAGCATTTGTGATGAATAGGTAGGTAGGTGTTTGGTCCGTAAATTATCTGGATGTAAAATAATCGATGATAACCTGCCAGTACAGAAAATAATCTTATAAAATAATAATAAGACAATATTTTTAATGGTTATTACAATGACAAAGACAAAGCATACTTACTTAAATGCCACGCTAGCTAATTAGGTATGTTATTATAGGATAGATTTTTGGTGTTTGCGAAGTAAACATTGCGGAGGAGCGTATCTACTTACGCTTTATTTCATATTTTTTTCTTTCTTTTATTTATTTTTAGTTTTTATGAGTAATTACTTCAATATACTGTCGACTGAGGTGATAAAACTAACATTAGTCAAACATACCTTGGTCCCCACGATATAGGCTCTGCCTCTGTGTGGGTCACATGTGTGTTGTAAATTATTTCTGTCAAACTCTTAGTTTTATGTTTATACAGCATATAATTTTTTGTTTATTTTTTTTGATTTTTCTTTGTATATTTTTTTCTTGAATTATTTCCGGTAAAAAATATATATAAATATATTTTTTAGTAGTCATTTTGGTGTTTTTATTTAAATAGAGCTAGAGTTATTGACTAGGGTGTGAATTATTCAAATAAAAGTTTTGTGTTTCTTTGTGATCCGGGCAAATATAAAAAAAAATACCTTTCATATAGTTTATTTAGGGTACCATTATAAAGGTACCATTTTATAAAAAATAACAAATGACGAACGACAAGATACGACTTTGTGACATAGGTACCTACTATAAACACTTGACACTGGCAAAATTGTCATTGTTATGAGTTATGAACTTATGACACATGCCGAATAAGAAGAAGTAGGTATCTATAGGTACATAAAATATAAGACGCGTGCTTCATAATGTAATAGATAGGTAGTATGTAAAAACTATTAATTTGGTAAGTATAAAACTATGTGCTCATAGCAAATACAACTATGTAAAATGTGTAATGCAATTTAGTTGCTTTGACTGGGAACTCGGTCAAGTTCATCTACCTATGCCACAGCCTACAGAAGAAAGCTATACCTACTACTATTTTACTACATATATACCACTATACTTACTCTAATTCTACAGTCTAGATTATGCTCTATAATTAAAGAGCCCCTTGATCCAATCGTGATTATACGTATCACTAGTGAAGAAAATGTTTACTTACACGTAGACAAATTTGTGTTTTTAAAACGATGGATTTTTATACGACTATCTGAAGTAAGATCACTGGCTGCCTCGTAATGAGCTGTGTTTTTGTCTCCACAATACCCAAAGTCGGTGCTAGAGTAAAGCTTTACTTTCAAATCTGCTCTTGTTATTAAGTTACATAACTGAGATCCAAAATTCAGTATGTTAATGGGACTTATTGAAAGTTACCCAACAATACCTATCCACTGATCACCAAAATACCTTTCCAAACCAAATTCCTTGGTCAAAACATGAGGTTACGTACCTACCTACTTAGGTACCTACATTTGAAGCATGAGCACAATTTTTAGGGTTCCGCCATTTATGTTCTTTTTTTTTAGCAGAAACTGACTCCGTTTTTTAGTACCTAATAGGTACTTAGTATAAAAAAGTCAGTAAGGATAAGTTAAGGGGGATACCCTGTTACACTTATTACTTCAAAGCCTAAAAAGTCAGTAAGGATAAGTTAAGGGGGATACCCTCTTACACTTATTACTTCAAAGCCTAATTATCAAACAAATATCTGTATCGAAAGGTAGTTTCCTACTTATAGATAAAGTGGGGTTATTTTTCTATTTTACTACCCCATCGTGTGGAAGTTACATCGTTGGATATGTCTTTTGAAGACATTAGTAGGTTTCTTTAACTGTTTTTCGATACAAATATTTGTTTGATAAATAAGGCTTAGGGGTAAGAGGCACACCGGACTCTACACTGGATACTGTACGGGGTCACTGCTTTCGGCTAATTTTATTTAAATAATACGTACATACATAACAGGTTGCAAGCAAATCGCATTAAATTTTGCTAAGATTACTTATTTGTAATTCAGGAAGGATACTTGCGGCTTGCAGCAACACTTCGCTAGAATTCGACGGATGTATGAAGCGAGCTCTCAACAAACTTCGACCATTCTTCAAAGTCGGTAAGACAAATTCTGAAACTAATTAACACTTACGTGTAGTAAATTACTTATCAACGCAAAGTTGACTCTCAAATTACAGGAATTCCTGAATTAGGTGTGGCCCCTTTCGATCCTCACTTCGCGAAAGAGGTGAAGCAGATTCGAGCGATCGCTGGACTTGGTTATACACTCACGCTGACTGATGTCTACGAGAAGGGATGGACGACGTCCACAGTTACCAAATACAAGTGTGTTTTATTTTAACCACAGCATTCGTCCAGTCTGTATATCCTCGCATGCCACTTGGTAAAGCGAATAAGGTCTCTATAAAAAGAATCTCGGCGTAGACGTGAGCAAAATTCTAGCTAGTTTTTATGACTTAATTACTGAGGTGGATTTTATAATGTTTATTTCGATTTCTATTAGACCTAATGAGTATTTTTATCTCTCTACAGAACTGACAGGGAAAACCAGCGTATTATCTACTCACAGTACTTCCCTGAAAAATGGCTTGAAGGAGACTACGAGTTCAAGGTAGGTCCTTACTAAACTGTCTTTGATTATTATTTCCGAGTTCATCAAAGATGTGGCTATGGAATCTGAGTTTTGTCATTTACTAGTTGCTGCCCGCGGCTTGCCCGTAGACAAAAAGCAAATCCAAATCTATATATATATATATACATATATATAAGAAAGGTTCATACAAATCGGTTCAATCATTATTGATTGGTTAACAGGTGTAGTAGGACGCAATACATTGTTACCCTAGGGCTGAAAGTAACTTAATTACCCCCAAGATTGGGTATGGCGCCCGAGCGCGGCGATGGCGCCAATAGTTTGAGGATAAAGTCTTTCAACCGAGGTAAACACTGCTTTCATTATGAACACAAGGAAAGTAAAAATAAAAACATGAATTAGCTAAAGAAAAAATGAGTGTATTTTATTCTACATAAATCAACAACTTAGGTGAGATATTTATTTAAAATTTATTGGTAAAATTAAAGCAATTAGTAATTAATAGTTTGTGAAAGGTTTTCCCATAGAACTACTTACTTTTTTTATAATTTGACAGCTGTCAGTTGAAAACAATTCTCTATGGCTAAAAAGTACTACTTTCAACCCGCTCCTTAGGCTGAAGTTGCCTACTTTCAGAGTATAACTAATGAAAATGATATTTTCTTCTTGCAGGGCGATGCTTTCGGGCTGGGTGTTCTGCGCTCCGGTCGTTGGAACATGACTCTCCGTGACTACTCTCAAACTACCCGCATCAAGCGCGACGGACAACGCTTGGACGTACATGTAGAGGTAGACCATATCGGAGACATGGAGATCCACGTGGGAAACTTACTGAGGGGCAGTGGGATACTGGGTAAGCAGTGTTTGATTTTTTAGCGCCAGTCGCTAGGATTTCAGACCTACTGGTAGCAACTGTAACAGTAATCCTTCGATTTGAACGATCTAAGAAAGTAAATTCATTTTCCTTACTGTAAATAAATAATAGATAAAAAAACTAAAAAACACGCTTTATAGAGAAAGCCAAACTAAAAAATAGAAAATAAATTTTAATCATTTCGATAATATCTTAAAAAGCACCCCACGCTTTTTTTAAAATAAAATATTTTTTTCTTACTTACATTTATTAAAATTTATTTTCTATCTTTTAGTTTGGTTTTCTATATAAGGCGTGTTTTTTAGTTTTTTTAAACTATTATTTATTTTCTACTTTTTAGGATAATCAGTTTTTTTTAGAATTATTGCATTGTCATCTGTCTTTGACAGGTGTGCAAAATTTTAATGAAATCTGGCCGTTTAAAGTGGGTCAAAATCGCGTCCTAAGGAGTCGGTTACAAACATACATACAAGTGAAGCTAATATAAAGCGTATAAAAACATACCTACTCACATAAACCTCGCCAAAACGCGCACCGAATCTTTTTGTTGGTTTTCAACCTAACCGCATAGAGAAACATGTTATGTACCCAACCACCTACAATCTTTTTCAATAAACGAATCATAATTAGCGTACGTCATGATCGAGTCATGTCATGTCGCGCAATATGTATTAACGACTTCTGTAGCTCAGTAGGCCAAGGCTCGATTCCCGCCGCGGGACAAATGTTTGTATGATCTGAAAGTGTTTGTCTCGGACCTGGATGTTATTATGTAATAAAAAAAAGTATATAAGTAGTATATCAGTCATGTGGTATCCATAACACAAGCTCTGCTTTCTTTGCGGCCGGATGATGCTGTGTGAAATGTCCTGCAATATTTTATTTATTATTATTGTGCGAGTAAGGGGGAAACGACTTAAACCGCTTTCTATAATGTGATTGAAATAGAACTATATTATCAGTCCCATATAAATTATCTATTAGTAGGTTTAGGTACTATGTGGAAGTTACATTATTTGTATTTTGACAGAGCGTATGTTGGACCGCGTTATCAACGCGACGTGGAAGCCGGGCTTCGCGGTGATCAGACCACTCATAAACGACCTCGTCAGCACCGCCTTCACGGATATCTGGAGCAACTCATTCAAGAACTTTCCACTTGATAACTTTATCAAGGCCTAAATAAAATAAAGTAATTTCCAATAAAAAAATTGATATAAGGGACCACTAAGACCACTAAAGGTATATTTCGCAGTCTATAAGTTGTGACAAAACCAACTCCAAACTATTTCCCATTTTGGGAACACTCTGACATTATACATCGTGTCAGTAGTTCTTGCGAACAAGTGTGGTGAGAGTTAGTGTGCCTCAGATGCTCTTTTCATGCAGTGGGCACATGCCTTCTTAATGGATAGGTAGGTAGGTTACTTGCTGTGGTTACAATTTGTTTTATAAATAGTTGTTGATTAGCGATATTAGGCGATAACCGATAACGAATATCGCCGATAGGATATTTGTGGCAAACTAGTCAGTACTAACCTTAGTATGTAAATACTATTTTTAATTCTAGTGATAAACATTTTCTGTTATGTTAATATAAATGAAATACAGAAATATATGACATATCTCAATATTATATTTATTAAAAAATATAACCTAACTATATATATGACTTTATAATCATTAACAAATAACTCGCTCGTTCGTCGAAACTGGAATAATCAACCTCAGTCTTCCAACACAAAAGAATACAAATCAAACATGCACCACGTGAAGAACCGGCGCAACAAGCGTACCGCGCCCGTCCCCGACTCGTCCCGACTCACCCCCTCCGTTATATAAATACTACACAATAACATTGCACCTTCCATTTTCTACATTATAATCCAGCTACAGTTATACACAAAAACATGCCATCAAAAAGTCCCGGTTCACACAACAGCCTCGGCCAGTGCCTACATTCATAAACTTAAAATATAATGGATACAACCCGTTATTGACGATGTTTGATTCACTCGTGTGTCAGTGGTATCATACTACAACAAAACTAAGTACATTTACAGACGACGACGCATTTATTTCGACGCATATATCGATACTTTATGAGATACTTCTCGTCAGACATAACAAAAGCAAATAGAAAGCTTATGCTCAAATCACTTATTGAAAACGTAATAAAAACAATGTAATATTGTCAGCGTAATTACTACATTAGGTTAGGACCCTGTGGACCGTCGCGTGACGTAACATTATGTATGGACTAATATCGTTGTAACAAATGCCTTCGCGGCGCTAAATTAGACGTGCACTCAGTAACACTTTGTGAAAACAACAGTATCTAAAGTAACAACACGAGGATCAGTTTGATGTTCATTTAAGAGGTAATATCTACATTCAAATAAATGAACTTGACACCTATAAGCGAACAATATCAGGTAAAATTGTAATATGGACAAATTCCGTTAGTGATTTACGAGTGTTGCAGTTTTAGAACAGAGTTCTCAGCTACTAGGTGTTTTTCTCACTCATACAAAATATTTTTTAGGTATAAACAAAAGCATCATTTTGTACTACACAGTGCCATTTTATAATACTCGGGTAAATTCAACAGTTATGAAGCTCAGTCCTGTTTCAGTATCATTGCAACGGCGGTTATTAGCTGGAATGGGAGAGTGTAAACTCTTATCATCAAAATCTGATTAGGCAATAACATGTAGTCAGTACCGCGGGCCCCAATACCAGCAAACTATGAATACGAAGTATTTTTGCCATTCTGAGAACTCTTATAACGAATAACCTAATAATAAATCAAAGTCAATTAGCTAGCGTGACGCTTAAGTATATCCTCTGCTTGTCATTCTTATGTCAAATAATAGAGATGGCAACAGATTTAAACAACTCATTAGCTAGTGTGTGTTTATAAGATTAGACCCATAGACTGTACCGATCAAAACGTAATCCAAAATATTTCATAAATGAAAATGATCAGCTCGAAAACAAACACAACATTGTATACCTGAACATTGAAGTAGCGATAAAATCCTAAACTAAATTTACAAGAAAACATTATTCAATTTTGTACTTACTACTTTCTCGTACGTTTGGCCCCAGATTGTGTAAGAATTTTATCAAATAATAAAACAAATACCTACTTAATTCCTTAAGATACAATTGCCAGTTTATGTGAATTTGATGTTACTTTTAGATCATAAAAATAACTGCAAAACTTTAAAATAATATTAAAAAATATTTCTGCATAATGAACAATAAAGTTATTGTGGAAATTTATCAAAAACAAAACTGGCCTCTACACTAAAAAACCAAAAGTAAATTAGTATAAAACCAAATAAAAAAACGTTTTAAATGACGATACTGAACAAAAACAAGTGTTAAAAAACTCCTTGTTTCAGATTACTTTTCATTCGGGTAATTTAACACCCCACAGAAACGAAGTGTCCTCACGGGAAGTATATCTTAACGATATCGCAATTAACTTTAATAAATAATATATTGTAATACTATAAGCGGCTGTCTGGCGGGACGCCCACGCAAAGGAAGATAAATGGAGTGAAATATAATAAACTTCTAGGGTTCCGTTAATGTACACACACACCATCTATCCGTCGCCATTTTTATAGTTTTTTGAATAAGTACATCACGGAACACAGAAAAACAATTTACATTTAACAATTCTCAAAAATAATGCTGTTCAAGCTGATTTATTTACAAATATTGATTGCAACCAGATTCGGTTCGCAACCTACGCGTCGCTCCTTCCCATAATCATTCAAATCGCTCTCACAAGTCTCCAAATTAACACTAACATTAAAATTATTTTGATATGCACTTATTAATAGGTTCTTTACAATGAAATTTTGTGCTGTACACTATTCAAATCGACAGGACGGAGACGCGCGAACGTTTTGAGGTAATGCACTCACTACGGCAGACGGCTCGTGTTAAAGCACTTTGTACTTATGTAATCAAAAATCGTTACAGAAATAAAAATGTAGACGTTCGCCGCGTTCCCGTTCGATCGGCGGCTATATACAATGACAACTAAACGAAACAAGAATGGAACTTAACGACTCAGATAACTAAATATTTGGCAAACAACGGAACAATGTGCAATGCAAACTATAGTCATACAAGGCAGATGTATGACGAATGGAACACTAGAACTAGCTTTACAAGTAAAATCGAAGGCCGCTAAAATATCACCGTTCATTACATCGTAATATGTACAGGCGGGAGTCGGCCGCGCCGCTTTTGATTTGAGCGAGACTATGTACAAGATACCATACAAGACACAGCCGCGCCTGCATCGGCGCCGACTTCCATCTACGACCTGCTTCACAACGACACTAGCTAAAACCACATCACTAAATATGAGCATTATACTATTTTATCAACTGAAGGCTTTTTGCTCCCTCTAACTCTAACGAGAAGTTTAATTGAATACAAGGTGTAAAGCAGTTCGTAGGCAGCCTGCGCCCGATTGAGACCCCATTACATCAGTTTCACTCGAGGAACATTTCTTTCGACACCTATAAGCGTTCAACCGACTATATCGAATGATGAAGCTCAGAACTTTAATCATAAAATTTTTAGCACCAAAATGACCAGAAACTCAATTTCGTCAGATGATTGTTGTTCTGGATTTAAGATTCCACGTTAGTCGTTACAAAAAAAAATAAACGTTCGAATGATAAGACGTATCCAATTGTTTAGTTCCGGGCTCCATCATTTCTGATTCTTTAAAAAGATTCCAGACAAGTCTATCTAAATAAATATAAAACTATGGCGTGATCGTCAAAATCAACATAAGTAAAATATTTACCAAAAGGTAATAGTTTCAGAAGCCATCACAAAGAACTTTTTGAATTTTAATCCGTTCAATGGAAGCAGTATGTCCATGTGTGTAACATCTATACCGGATTAATAATTATAATATATTTTTGCGCACATCAACGAAGCATTATATAAAATATCTAATTACTTACATAAAATCTAATGTTAAAAGTAAGCCAATAATTTACTAAAATCTGTTCTAAACTTTACGTGCAAAATTGTTCAAGGGTTCAATGTGAAGTATTCTGAAACAAGCCGGCGTAAGTTCATCACTGATTTAACCGAAACAAACACTAACACGTCATTTCACTAGACACGGCCGTACGCCCTACCACAAGTGTCCGACACTATGGCAGATCACTAGAACTCGAAGTCGAACAGTTCGGAGAGGCCCTCGTCGTGGTCGAGACAGAACCCGTAGTCGGAAGCCGACATCGGCGGCTCCAGCGCTAGGAACGGCTCCAACTCCAGCGGCTCTGAAACAGTTTTATACGCCGCTGATGCATTGCTTATGTTTACCAGACTCAAAATGAACCGTACCTCTGTTTAAACCACACCGTAGGGATTTAATCCCTTTTAATCCCTTTTAATCACCGATTTTAACTAAACGAATATTTACGATAGAACTTCTATAACAGGATGGTCTTACTCTAGCTCTATGTTTTCGCTTAGTCTAACTAAACCCACAACAACACACTGCTTTGAAATTTATTAGCACCCGTGAAATAATTAAGTAATTATTGATGATGGAATGAGATGATATATGGACAATAATAACAAGTAACATCATTTAATACTTATAAAACGATATGATTATATTATGTAATATTGTATAATCATAGAAATCTTAGCCGTTGCACCGCTTAAATAAAAATAGGTTGTACTTAAACAAGTTCAATAATCCCTTTCTGCTTTTAGATGACCGCAGACAATAACTTTTAATTACTGTAATTTAATGATGCAGGAGACAAAGTTTATAAATTTAAAAGTTTCAAAGTTTATATTATGCTAGTGTAGTAAAGTAGATCGACTCGACATTATTATATGTACATGGACTTGCAAATTCGATAAATTCGATCGATGCTTACACTCAGGCGCGATTGTGACAATGTTTTACATATTTTAGGTACATAATGAGACAATAATAAAAATCATTCCCAGCAACAGCTGGCAATATATACCAACACAAATACACCATTCTACGCGCACAGTTATTGACATCACAACATAATGGCAGCCTATGCACTGATAGTATAATACATTGAGGATTAATAAGCACAATAACTAATATACATCTTGAGGATCCAGGAAAAAACATTCCTTGAACTTATGACAAATGACTTCTTGAAGGAACTATCAGATTTATTTGAAACAATATTATGCCGTTAAAGGAAATATAAAGTAAGTATTGCTCGCTCGTACCAGCTGAGGGCCCAAAGCTCTAAGATACTGAGCAGTTTCTTTTTACACTATCCTAGATCCTCGGCTATCCCTGCATCATACATCATACATACATAGAGATACTCACTCACATAACCGGTGGACCGCATTATTTTGCAACACATTTTCATATACAATATATAATACTCCTGATTTTTCTACTAATATTTAAGTTTGGTTATAGTGCGACGCGTACACTTTTTGAAATCAGAATAAATGGTTTAAATCTTTGACACAATGCGGTAAGCACGCGATGAGGCCCATCGTTATGTGAACGGAGACAAACAACAAGTGCAAACTAATAGTTCTGCCGAAGTAAATAAGCCGGGCTGAAGTTACCCATTACAATAAGAATGAGCTTAAAACATGACACTAGCACGCGGTCAAATGCGTTTGATCGCCTTAGTTATATCGGCAGAAGTTTAGACTGGATATCTAGTGCCACAGATATGAAAGCCAGCTAGGAAAATCCACCAACAAGGGTGCTCCAATATAATATGCTCACGCAGCATCTTTAAGGTGATTATCGACCTTAGATGAGCTGATCGGAGAGGAGTGTAAAATTAACTCAAAGATGACCTCATGTTGCTTTAACGTGATACTTTTGGTTGATCTTACACATTTCCTCTTCACTCCACATAGGAAGATCAAGATACCCATCCTTATTGGTAGATAAATCCTAGACTTTAAACAGCACCAGTGGATACTCGGATAGGCAGTCATCAAGTTAGAGATGAGCGTTGTTACTGCGATGTGGTGGTTAGTAGATGAGTTGTTAGTGGGAGCCGCCGTGAGCTGAATCCCATGGTGCTACAGGCGCACTGGAGCCTCACGGAGCCCAGCTCGCGACGCCGCCCGTCTGTCACGCCGCTTCACGCCACCAGGATCCCACGCTTACACTATGTACACTCACGGGGATATCAATCAATACGTTTGATCAAACGTTGACGATGTTTTATTTAAAACTTAGCATAGGCACTTTAGGACCTAGACAAGATCCACTTTCTGTTGCCGTTCACGCCTGAGGGAAAGATCAGATTGAATTAATATGACACTAGCTTGTCATTTACAAACTATGCTCCGAGATTATTATTATCTGTCTTGCGAACCAAACATTGCGCTCTTATATTTATTATGTCCGTTATTTCCGGTATGATTAGTAATTTTGGTTTTTTGATTTAAATAGATTTCATTATACTCGGATGTTATAATTGGAATAAAAGCTTTATGCTTCTTTATGATTCCAGCAAATATAATCCGTATAATAATTTTATATGAAAAGACACTATTTTATATAAAATAACAAATGTCGAACGACAAGATACGACTTTGTGACATCATACTATCTATACCTATAAAAGATTTTAACCAGACTGACTGATTCATCATCGCCGAGCCGAAACCGCTGAAGCTAGAAAGCTGAAATTTGGAAGGTATCCTCCTTTTACAGCAAAACCACCCACTAAGGCGGGATTTTTTGAAATCCAACCCCTAGAGGATGAAAAGGGGTAAAAAATAATGTATGAAACTTTTTAACGCGTGGTGCGATTTGCTTGAAACTTGATATGAATAGATAAATGGGCACGTGTTTCAGAATTTTCAAAATAACCCTAACAAAGAGGTGTCATAGTTTGTATGGGAACTTTTTAACGGGTGGTGTGATTTCTTAACTTGAAACTTGGTTTGGATACTTAAAATGCAAAATAAATGGACACGTGTTTCAGGATTCTTCAAAATAACTCTCATAAAGTAGTAAAATGGGGAGTGAATGTTTGTATGGAAACTTTTTAATGGGTGGTGGGTGTGATTGGTTTGAAACTTATCAATAAAATTTAAAGAGATAAAAAGCATCCTGGGTAAGGATTTAAGCTACAATTCCTTTCAATAAAATGCGGACGAAGTCGCGAGCAACAGCTAGTAAACAATATTAGACAACACTTGACATTGGCAAAATTGAAATTAATATGACAAGTAAAAGAAGAAGAAACAATTTGGATCTTTCCACAAGGGTGGATGCCAATAGAAAATGATACTTGTCTGGAGGTCTTGACATCGGTTTTCTAAAATAAAATAAACATTTGATCCAACTAAATTATCCTTCAAATCCTTTTTTTATTGACTTCGCACGTCTGCAAATACTAGGCGTAATGCAACCTATTTGTATCCATGACTCAAAATTGCCACTTCTTTTAATACTAAAAGGAGTGAATTTTCCGGGTACCCACCCGGAAAATTGGCAAATTCGAACAAAACAAAAACATCTGATCTAATAAATATTTTGTCATCTCTTTCATGGAAAACATCTCTTGTTAATGGTGTGCTCGTGCTAAGGAAGCAGGATTATAAAACCCCACGTTTATATTTGAATTCACGAGGACATGTCCGCAGATCAAACGATTGATTGTTAGCAAAAACGATAAAGGAAATTAATATATATTAGAATAATTACAAGGAATTAAGGAATAAAGAAATGGTATCCTACTCAGCATAGTAGCTCAAAAATTGTTATGACAGAAGCGTCATAACAGAGTGTTTAAAGGCTGGTGGAATTAATTTTTTTCCCTGTAAAAACATATAAACATTTCGAGAATGCTATTTATTCACACGCGTTATAGAGTTAGGCCAATTTAGGTTAGAGTAATCCAAATTATTAACTATAATCATAATTTACATTTAAATATTAGTTTAGTAATAGCAATTTACAAGAAATCAGAAATAAGAAAGAGAGTAAGTAAAGTTTTTTGATTTTCGTAATCATATTTACATTATATTTTAGAGGCATACCTACTCTGTCCGCTGCGCTGGCTTGTATTATTATTTTAGTCAAAGTTAGTAAAGCTTCGATGAGAATGAAAATGACATTATATGAAACGCTGTGACAGAATAAGCATGCGAGTAGTGATTGCACTTCCCAGGACCAACATTTAGAATAGAATATGGACAGCATGTTATGTGTAGTTAGAATTAGGGTCAAAATACATAAGCACGCTTTTATTTAGGCCATTTTTAGAATCACCAACAGTGCATTTAGACATCATAATCGGATATTTGAAGCGCTGCTGTGGCATTATACTATGATATGTACCTATGTAGTTTGACCCTTAATCATAAACATTGATATTATGAAAAGTATCGTCTTACATATCGTGTTCATATTATATCATTCGTATCTTTAAAGCAACGTTTAAGAACTTCTTAGTTAAGGTGATACAATTCATGACTTAGCACCAAAAACACACTTACCGTGCTGCCAATAGTACATCAATACACAAATCCACCTTGACATATATTTACAAAGCCCTGGAATGTGCTCGTTTTCCAATGATATCCCTAAAATACATTAAACCATTTATGACCTGATTCATTATCACAATTTTAGAAAAATAACAATAATATATAAAAATTATAATCCCAACTTGAGAGTATTCAAATGTTTTTTACAAGCAAGGTTTTCATAATCACACTTCTTTAGTTCAAAGCTAAATTTTAGGACTAAGAAATAGCGAATCCCAGACTAATAAGCAAAGCAAATGTTTGTGATAATGAAACAGGCCCGTAACACCATAATGATATGCCGTGTCTTCTCTCGCCGTGACGACTGCCCACACCGCACAGCTAGAACTCAGACTGTGATGTGATTGTCACACAAATCACCGCCAGAGTACTAGATGCGAAGCGCGACTCCCATCTTCTATTCGTGTACCTGTCTACGTGCTAATGCCTTATAGCTACAGTGCAACGGATTAATTACAATTTCCAACTCGATAGCACGATATAACTGATTTTTACCATCATAATAATGTGTGCAAATAATCATTATATTGTATGTAGGGACAGTTCATTCGTAAAAATTTTGCGAAGACTAGAGAGATGACTTTTATGCCAATGTTTTAAGATTCAAAGTACAAGAATTTACCCCGGCTTCATGAAATGAGAGAACTGTGTTGTGTCGTAGGTCTACTTACTCAGTTTTTCACATTATATGCAACTACATATATGGAAAGCCTTGAAATCCCTAATCCGTCTACATAATTATTGATGCGAGTTCCTCATAGTTCGATGATAAACCATACCCATGTCGCGATAGTGATTATGAATCTGACTAATGACTCCACAAACCAATACTGTGAATTGTGTGATTATGAAACAAAACAGCTGATATAAACAGACACCATACAACCCATGGTATTAGTATTATACGAAAGCAGAAATCGAAATATATTGAAAGCCCGCCAAGTTACAATGGTTATTCGCGTTTTTATAATCCAATTCTGAAAACATTGTACTTATGGTTATGGGACATGAATAATGACTATAATGACATAATTATTGTGACTATTATTCAAATCGATTTGGTAACTGATTACGAACAAACTATTTCAAGGTTTCGTATTATACTAAAAACCACCCAGTAAATGTATTGTAAGCCTTCCCTACTTGCTACTAAAATATTATAAATGTAAAATGTTTGTGTGGATGATTGTTGTTCAATAACGCAATGATGTCTGAACCGATTTTGATAAATACAAAGAAGAATAGATGAATACCTGACTCCTGGTCTTCAGTCTGCATTTGGAAGCGGCCTCCGCCCATGATGGGCGCGAAGTCGTCGCTGTCCGCAATGAGCGCGTTTCGCAGCCGTCCTCTCGCGCCGTCTGTGAGACAACAGTTACAACGACAATGAGGATCAGTAAAGTTATAGGAAATTCAATAGAACTATCCTAATATGGCATAGGAATGATATCTTTTTGAATTATCCAAATCGGACAATTACTTACGAAGATATTAATTAATAAACATTATGTCGTTCCTGCCGGAAAAATCAATGTACGCAAAAAACACGCACCCGTGTGACATCTCTGAGACGGTCCGAGCGCTGGGCCCTCTTATTTCACGATTCGCTAACTGGCGGCGACCGTCCCTGTGACGTCACAGTTACCGCGGCAAACACTCGCTGAACTTCGTCATAACTTCGTCAATTATTGTCGTAGACCAAAAATTTTTGCACTGTATGTTAAGGATTTCTTGGCTCTATAAATCTGCATTCTCAACTAAAAAGCGTTACGGATCCTCATTGTGCAATAGTTTCATATGTTATTTTAATTGAACTGAGCCAGCAAACAATCATACGGGCCAATTTATGGTAAGTGGTTACCTTACGATGCTTGCAATAGTAGGATGTATCATTCATATGTTGCTGGGCCTAGACATAAGTTCGTTTGTCTGTTTGCCCAGTAATTTCACTTGCTTTAGTGCGCTTTAAACTAAACACAGTAATGCTTGCACACTACCGCTTGGAGACAGAATATCTGGGCAAGTTAGTCCTTAATACCTGTGATAATTATCCTTATAATTTCATTATATATCTAACTATTTTGTTAAGCTTAGGTTTCTCCAAACAGCAGTTTAGCCGGTAGGATATTGACCTCAATAAAAAATGGCCACTTAAAAGCTTAATATTTATCAAACAAATATCTGTATGGAAAATCTTTTTAAGAAAACTTTAGTATTGTCTTTAAAATACCTATCTATGAACAATATGACACACGATGGGGTATTAAAATATTAAATAAATCAACCATAATTTAGATGTAGGGGAGATAATCCCTTTAACGGATTTTTTTAGATTTCATTACATAACTTTGTACGGCTCCCTAATAAGTATCACCTTGCAAAATTGAATCACGATAAAACTATTAGTCTGCGAGCAAGATTAAGGGCAGACAATTAGACAGATGAACATAGCGAAACT
Source organism: Lampropteryx suffumata (assembly GCA_948098915.1). Classification (NCBI taxonomy): domain Eukaryota; kingdom Metazoa; phylum Arthropoda; class Insecta; order Lepidoptera; family Geometridae; genus Lampropteryx; species Lampropteryx suffumata. The sequence continues at coordinate 16,508,020 of OX402545.1, read as the reverse complement.
AAAAGACAATCAAGTAACTCCGCGTAACAGTACTATCTATATATAAGACCCAATAAATATATAGACGGAGGGCCATAAGTAACCAAAGTGAAGCCTCAAAACCATGCTCCACTGTCTAACTACATGCACATACATCATCCCAAATGATCATTGCTCTTAGTATATGCATACATACTTGTACTAAATATATAATAATAATGCCAGACATTTCAAACAGCATCATCTGGCCCCAAAGTAAGCAGAGCTTGTGTTATGGGTACCATGTTACTGATATACTATGTATACAGGGTGTCCCGGAACTAGTATGTTATCCTGAGGGGGGACATTTCGCGACACTTGGGAGAACAACAAATGTTCTACGAATTTTATGAATTCATTAATTTTCATTAAAGAAATGAGCAGCATAGTTTGCTTTAAAATTGGTAGAAGTATGTATCCATGCCTACCTATCTTAGTATACCAATAAATTAGTACTTGCACAAACATATTTAGGTAGGTAACGTGCTTGGAAACACTGTAAACTAACGAGGGTTGTCAATATTAATAATTGGAATAAACATAAAAGTTTATGTAAGGAAAATTGAAAGTTGGAATTCAAAAAAATTTCACCCCTATATCTGTTTATTAACATGGTCGGAATCACCTCGTTCAGGCTTAAAATACTAGTTCCGGGACACCCTGTATACTTTTTTATGTTTTGTAAATACATATATATATATATATAAATATAGAAACACCCAGACTCGAAACAAATATTTGCAGATAACACAAACATTTGTTCCGCGGCGGGAATCGAACCCGCAACCTTTTGCTTCTCAGCCGAGCCTTAGGAGGTCGTCAAAATAAAACTAAGTCTGCGAGCAACAGCAAGATTAAGGGCGCACAATCAGACAGATGAACATAGAGAAACTATAAGGGTTCCCTGTGTACTTCGGAAACTTAAAAATAGTAGTAGTCTCACTGTCAGGTGTGGAGAGGGGTGTGTGGTGCGGGGCGGAGGGTCCTCCGAGCGGCAGCGTGGGGTCGGTGACGCACGGCCGGCTCACCACCAACGCGCCCGCCGCGCCCGTCGCGCCCGTCTCGCCGCGCGGACCCGGCTCCGGCTCGCGCTTTACGGGACACTCCTCCGGCTCACGCTTTATAGGAGTCCTGTAACCGAACACAATATAACAAGTTTAGTTCAGTCACGATCTTTTTAACACGCTTTTATTAGCTTGGTATGTATATATCTATCTATCTAACGGAATCTTTTACCGTGATTTTTACCCCCTTCGAAACGCCAGATTGATTTTTAACTTAGCACAATTATCAAGGACCGATGACGATGCAATAATTTAAATAGGTTTTCCCATTATCCTGATTAGGACTTTCAGGATTAGCCATTTTCTTAATCCGATTGTTAAAACTAAAAAACACGCTTTTGTAGATAACAGAGAACTAAAAAGTAGAAAATAATTTTCAATAAATTTAAATTAACAAAAATAAATCTTTCATTGTAGAAAAGCGTGGGATGCTTGATGTCAATTGTTATATTTTAATGGCAGATATTGATGTAAAAGTAGAAGAGTAATTAATATCTTAAAAAGCACCCCACGCTTTTCTACAATGAAATATTATTTTTTGTTAATCACGCTATCCTTAATTTGAATTTATTGAAAATTATTATCTACTTTTTAATTTGCTTTTCTATGAAAGCGTGTTTATTAGTTTTTTTAAACTATAATTTTTCCAACCTACGTTTGAACGATCTAACCTGGTGAATTGTAACGATGCGGCTAAAGATGGGGACACTAGAAGATTTTAGGAGAGACACGACGATTGCAAAGTATTCCTTGGCTGACAAGACCACCAATGTTTAAAACCAACTGACACAAAAATGCATACAGCCAAGGGATTAAATACTTTGCAAACGTCTGTATTTCAATCTTTAAGTGTCTTCGTGCTCCATCGTTAGCCGCATCGTCGCTTAACACCAAGCAAGATCGTGTACAAAAAAGGTTACCGTAGGTTATCAAACGCAGGTTTTGAACATTGGTGGTCTAGTGATAGTGGCATTTGATCTTGAGGATGTGGGTTTAAATGAATATGTGCACTAAATAAACAAATATTTTCCGTTAATTTCAGGCATTTACACGGAGATCACGAAAAGTAGAGAACTCACAAAATAAATGGCACAATTCAATGAATAAAAATTCAATAACACACCATAACGGTATGGTGTATTTTTTTTATTTCAGACCCGGTGGACATTTGTAACGTTTTGTATTCTCTTTGAGTAGACAGACTCAGATATTTATTTCACCATAATCGTTACATTGCATAACATAGGCATGTCAGAAATCCAATGCCTGTAAATTGAATAAATTAGGCAGTATAGCCGTCAGCATGGTATTCATGGAGCGACTTAACCTACTCCAGCAAGCTATATGTTACACGCATTCTTATGATAGCTAAGAAATCCGGAAATCCTGCATCAGAACTAAACCAGTAAAGGAAAACATTGTAAGGAAGCTGACCCGTCGTAGAACCTAAAAAGTTCAAGACATGTGTACTTGCACGAAAGGAGGTTCTTAGGCACACTTCAATCCTTTAAGCACTCTGGTTCGAAAGAACACGATAAGAAGTGGAAGTCCGATACAAGACTAAATTTATCGGCTTGAAGGTAAGCTGGTGACAACGAGATCAGTTATTGATTTTTTTTTTTATTTTAGTTTATTGATTCAGTCGTGACTGCGGAATTTCATTACAAAATATTGTAGAGAAAGATAAATATAATATGGTACTCTACCGCCAATCCGCTGCAGCATAGCAACATGCAGTAGCATTATGCTGAGCTGTGGACCATTTGACCACCACTCCTCACCACTCATTTGTTTTTTTCTTTATTTTAGCTTTAGTCATTAGTGATTGAATTTTTTGTATTTATACATATTCATAGTGGTGGTATGATTACATGATTTAATGAGCCAGACACAATACAGGCGCGTACAATACCCTCCCCCTCCCGTTATTGCAAAGAAATGCGAAGTATTAATCCCAAGGTAGCAAGGTGAAACACGAGTCGAATTTGTTTTTGAGGTTGCATGTGTGGATGGTTTGTGTTACGGGCGCTTTCCATGAAATTTCAATTACAGGTGGGTTGTGCACAGGTCTGCATTGTATTTGACGACCTCTATGGCGCAGTGGGCTATGATCCGGCTGAGACGCAGAGGGTTGCGGGTTCGATTCCCGCCGCGGGACAAATGTTTGCATGATCTGCAAGTATTTGTCTCGGGTCTGGGTGTTTCTATGTATAATATGTATGTATTTACAAAAAAAAAGTATATAAGTAGTGTATCAGTAATGTGGCACCCATAACACAAGCTCTGCTTAGTTTGGGGCTAGATGATGCTGTGTGAAATGTCCGGGATTATTTATTTTATTTTATTTATTTATCTAGCTCATGAAGATAAATTGGCGGAATAGTACTAAATATTTGTCTATCTTTTTAATATCAGTTATTTTGTTTTATTTACATTTTTTTTTGTCACAGTCAAATTACTTGATACAGTGCTATTTATACCTAAAAGTAATGCATGTACACTACACAAGTCTAGGTATGCGCGTAAACAACCTCTTGCTGAAGAGTCTTTCCATCCGGAATGTATTGACTTAAATTATCAAGTTTATAATTATTAAGCTTTCCAAAACGTGGTCATTACAATGGAGATAAGGAAACCCCCTAAAACTTTTTCACAACTTTTTTCTTTTCCTCAATGTTTTGAGGAAAGTTTAGGATCATGACCATGGTCGGTCACCAAAACGTGATTGTAGACAAAAAAATATGTTCCAAAACTTAACTATGAAACTGTCACGTGTTTCGACATTTGTCTTCGAAACTAAACAAACTCGGGGTAATTTGTTTGGCTGCTCTTTTTTATTTGATGTATTGTGCGATTGTAAGCGTGGTATAATATTAAATAAATACAGACCACAAAGCTATATTATATATAATATAATATCCTAGATATTGAATGGTGGCGACATGGTTATAAAAACGTGAACCAAGGAAAACAAACATTAAACTTTCCACGAGATTGACATTTGTCTTCGAAACTCGAAACAATTTAAGAAAGTTTGCTTGGTTTCTTTACTTTTTAATTTGATGTATTGTGCGAAAGTAAGAACACTTACAATCACCGCATTTACATATTTCTATTCAATATATCACAAATACTAACGAGAAACTGGGTTTTGTCCTAAGAAAATAATAATGTACAAGACACTCACGTGAAGTCAGCCGTGATGGAAAGGGCGGGTGCTGACTGTAACGATGCGATGAGTGGCGCCAGTAACGCCTTGTTGTCGTCCAACAGTGGGTCTAGAGGAAGGGAACCCGATACTGAAACAATACAAACGGTTGATAATCTGTGGCGGCAGCAGACATTTCTGTTAAGACACTCCCCGTGTTAGGAATCAATGCACACTAACGGTCTATCTGGATTGGTGAGATCAAAATATATAAAACGCCAGAGATCACTGTTAATTCACATAATTTATTTACCCGAAGCTATATTGTACGTTCATACGTTACCCGTTTGTGCAATGACTGACGGCTTCTCATTCATGAATCTCTGTCACACACAAATCTGCATGTCCCTACATGAAATTAAAACCGTTTTAGTCCACTACTTAGCAACTATAATATTTATTATTATTAATTATATCATATATCATCATATCAGCCTTTAGCCACTACTGGACATAGGCCTCCCCAATTTCCAGGAAGAACGAGTTTGAGCCCTCTCCATCCACCGACTTCCTGCGATCTTTACAATGTCGTCAGTCCATCGGGTGGGGGGTCGTCCTACGCTTCGTTTTCCTGTCCTTGGTCGCCCTTCGAGAACTTTTACTCCTCAACGGTTATCAGTTCTGCGAGTTATTAATTAAAATATCATTGGTATATTAGACAGCTGTAATCATGTATCGTTTAACTACATTTTTACTGTCTTATATCTGCCTAAACTTCTTGTATAATATTTGCTGAGTGTGTTGTGAGCTCTGAATAAATCCTTTTTTAACTTTTTTTTACACATATTTAGATGAATTAATTATAATGGTAAATACAAACATTCATTTACCACAGCTTATTTCTGGTGAGAGATAATAGTTATAAAAAGATACTTGCAGTATCATAATGATGAAATTATTAATATCAATGAAACAGACTTTATAATGAACTTACGTGATAAAGGCGAAGGTGGCCTTTCCTTTGGACATAGGTAGACTTCTATTTCTCCAGACTGCGATTTCAGATGTATCGTGTAGCCTTTCTCATCTGGTGTGGGGACCTGAAATACAAATTTATATTCAAATTTCTCTCGTCATCTATATGAAAATCTCAGGGATGATACTCGTTATTTATGCGTTTCAAAATAACTCTCTTACGGATTAAGATTCACAGGCATTAGCTCCATAGCCAGATTGGAACAGACTAAATATTCGCAAGATCAACTTACGCTTAGCCTCGTATCAGGTGGCGCTTTGATAGGTATGACAGTTTGATTCCGGAACTCCCGGATGGACCTTAGATCCGCGTAGGTGATATAGGCGCTGACTCCGTGGTCGGCCGAGAGATGGCTGAGCGCGCTCTCGGCGAGCTGCACCGCGTTGTTAACGCGCGCCTCCCGCGCGGCTATCGCTCGCACCTCGCGCCGTAACCGTCGCGCGCGAACCTCGTCCGCTTCCACGCCGTAGATCAATCCTTCTGAACCCACGCCTAGAATACCACAACGTTATTCTAGTACATCAACTGTGGGGCATTATACATAAAGCTAAGACAAAGACGAGTTTCTTGACTGATTCTTATCAGCAAAGTCCGAGAAGAGCCTGGCAGGGCGAGAGTAATCCTATGCGGTTTTGGTTGAGTATTTTGAGGAGCGATTACTATCGAATGTCAACGTCCATGTTAAACATGGATGAAATTAGTTGCAAGAAAAAAGTTGCACTGCGACAATGCTATTTATTCACGAATATAGCGTATTCAATGGTGTTTTGTCTTACCCGCTATCTGAGGAAGCCAGAATACTGGCAAACTGTATTTGCATGTGGTTAGAGGAGGGCAGGACGCATATATATTATTGTTTGTTTTTTGTATGTGGTTTCTAAATAGATATTCTATTTTAAGTATTCAGGGTTTATAATTAAGAAAGTAGCTGCATTATTACTAGCAAGTATAATAAATACTCGTATTCGTTCAGCCTGTACGGGAGTGACATGGTTATCTTGAATAAAACGATTTGACTTTGATAATAGGCATATTTCGGTTCCCAAACTTGGATTAGAACGTTATTCTAATTGATCATCATTATCTACATCAACAGGATGTTTAGGTGACGAACGTCAAGCAGACAAATGTGCAATGCCCACCCATTATATAGCGCGGCCGGCAGAGAAGTATTTATTTCAAACCAAAAACCATCCATTCAGATACTACAAGTGGATCATCTGATGTAAAACAGTAACCTATGCCTATTATCTAGATATGATCCATCTCACTCAGACAAAGATTCATGTATTTACCTGTATTATTTAAACCTGTATATATGTTTGACACAGCTGTAAGATAATTAGCTTGTATATGTAAAGAAATATTACAGAACTCACCATACTTCCACTGTATATTATTCTTAGATCTTTTTTCTAATATTCCTATGCCTTCTAATACGTTTGTGATGTCGTATATACGACGTTTTTGGACCGATAATTGGTCAGCCGCTTTGTTCAAGTCGAGGACACCGTTGGGTGACGACTTCAGTAGTGCAACGAATTTTTTTGTAAGTAAACCTAATGATGTGTCAAATCTGGAACAAAGAAACTCATGATGAAGCTGCATCAACCTAATATCTGAATTAAGATGATGAAGCAGGATCGTTTATTTTTAAACTAATTAATAGCTCCAACAATAAGAGGTCAATGACGGAATGTGGGAGGAGGCGCCTCATAAATTCAGCCAAATGTTCTCTCCGTCCAAGATAGCAACTCTAAGTTCCACAATGTTTCCCATTCCCCAATATTATTTCGATAAACAACAAAGTTATTTCCAATTAATACGGTTTCCCTTCCTAAAAAGTAGGTAGAGAGCATTCCTACAAAGCGCCTACGTCACATGGAAAACATATTACCTGTATCAATGTGTAATACCTGGAACGTTCGGTGTATTTCTTCATAGAACTGGACGGTCGGCTGTACGGTGTGAGTACTTTCACTCGCTTCTGCTTAGGCGTCTTGAAGTCAGCCTTCATGGGCACCACGTGACCCTGGCTGCCGGAACTGCTCTCGCTTAGATTCAGTCTTCTTTTAACAGCCTGGAGACAAACAGGATGTGTGTTAAGTAAGTGTGACGTCACGGATGAATAACGAATGTCGAAGTCGCGTCGGGCGGGACTCCGGCTACACTACAATCCAATGCGTACAAAAATAAGTGCGGTAAGTTTATTACTTCATAGTCCGTGAGTAAACTTGCTTGACAGTATTCAAAGTAATATCGAACATGATGGATGATGCTCTTGCATGCAAAATCAGAGTACCAAAAATTAACAATTGAACTTTAAAATGGTCATGATAGTGCAGCAAGTTAATCACATAAATAATAAACACGATATTGGTTTGGACTGGTCAACTAGATACTACTGCTGAAATTTAGGTAACCCTAACACGCTCGTCTGACTGAGCAAAAAATTTAACAAATTCAGATCTTTTAGAAATAACACCTTCCGATGTGACCAATCATTGAAATATTAAAGTTTATTCAGTAGTAATAAAGAAATAAATATAAAGTTTATTTATAAATAAAGTAATAAAGATAAAGTTTTATGAATTGAATTCTACTACTAATTTTGATATGATACTAGACCTTATTGAGTGAACGTGTTTTCATTCAGTGCTACAAATATTGTTTTTGCTATTATTAGCAAAAACAATATTTGTAGCACTGAATGAAAACACGTTCACTCAATGAGGTCTAGTATCATATCAAAATTCATCCACTCACTCTCAAGACAAAGTAAGTCATCCTTATTTCCTTTTCATATCACTTGTGTAAAAATTCTGGCACATATTTTCAAGTACATTTGAACTTCACTTCAACACTCTCTACACCACACAGCGACATTGTAAGAATGTTCTATATCCTAATCCGTACATCGACCCATGTTTAATTAATTGGACCAAAAAATTAAGTCGATAAAATGACGCGAACGAATGATAGTGCAGAAACACAAAACGAATCAATGTTACAAATATACGAGGACGAAGAGAATGCACGAGGCATTATCAATAAGCTCGTGCAACAAATTCAATTTGGACGTTGTGCGGTGCGGTGCCGGCGGAGCCGAAGCCCCTAAAGGAAGTGTGGGGAGGGTACCCGGTAACAATACATGACATAAATTAGAATCAACACAAAAGCCGGTGAGCTCTCGGAAGGGACCTTAGTCGAAAGAATAGCAATTTCTTATCTCAGATTTTTTGTTATTAATAATAGTGAACCGGGTACTATTGTTAATTTGCCGGATTGTGAATCATTGTGCGAGCGAGTACCCCAGCGCTAAGTAAATCAGGGCAGATGTTATACTAAGTTTGACGTCTAAGCAGATAAAAAACTGCCCTTCTTCGGTATAACGCAAACATTTGCGCCATTATCATAATCAATCTCGCCTTTTGCACAAGCTCGGTAATAATAAAATTAATGTAACCGACATCGTAGACCGGCATAAAATTGCCAGCGTCTTGAATAGATTAATTTAACTGATCCCTTTTGTAAACGCGTCATCAACTTTTTTGGCCAAGATAAGAAAAATTAGGATAGCAATTTAATAGATACCTTGGGAATTTATGCAAATCAGTTAGAAAAGATCTGAGGGATAACAATGAAGGGATTTTCAATACGACGGGAGGACGTGGGTACCTGGCCACGTGAGCAGGCAGCCAGGGAGGCCGCGATGAAGCCACATGTCGGTAGGCGACCGGCGTGGCGTGTCCGGGTTAACGGCACTCGAGACTAACCGTCAACATGTGGATCCTGCCACCACTGTCACACTTGCCGTTTGCTATTCTTTTTGTACAAAACGATAAGTAACAATAAGTCAGCAATGGGGTTAAAACTTTGGCACAGGAATTCTGGATCAATATTTAACGAATCCTTCCAAAGCGCTAAGCTAACTGTTATAATACTAAACTTCAGAGAGAATACTCGCACTAAGCTCACGTTTCGTAAGACTTTATGAGCACAGGAAAAGAAAGAGACCGACGCGATGCAGACGACCGTACAAAGTCTATAATAAATAGGCATATCCATCGCATACCGGAAAGAAACAATAATGGTCAGCAGTCATTCCCGTCACTTATTCCAAAAACGTATCCCCTTTGTCCCTTTCTCGAATTCGTCCGAGAAAAATCAATAATAATCGCACGTATTCCTTAAATTTGCAAATCATTAAACTTTCTTAGATAGTAAAAAACTTATTGACAAACGCTTACTTGTAAACGCGTTGACTTGACATTTTTTATCCAATATTAACGCATAAAAATACACACAGACATAACATTCCAACGAGCGAATCAAATACACAAATATAACACAAGAAGCTCTAAAAATCTAGTACTTGATCCTCCCAGAACCAACTATGGTAAAAGAAACATAACATTGAAGGAGCACAACTGTACAATAAATTACCTAGCTGTATTAAAGAAGCCACAAGTATGTATTCATTTTTAAAAAAGTAAAAAATTCTATACAGAAAAACACTTGCATAACATGACAAATATCTTACATAGTTTTTATATAAGTATAAGTAGTAATGAAACTGTTATAACACTGGACCCAAACCAGTACTTAATGTACATACATTGTAATCAAATATTCTCTAAAAGTGAACCTTGTTCTTTGAGAAATAAAAATATCTTTAACAATAAAATGTAAAACTTTATTGAAGATAATTTAATTCAAATTGTAGTTATTGAATTATTGTTGATGTCCCATTTTTACCTAAACAACATCTACGTACAGCTAAAAAACAATGCTACAATAGAATGTACTTTATTAAATGATTCCAAAACATCTACCTATATGAAACCAAATTAACTTGTCAATTAAATAAAAACCAAACCAAGAGACGTCTTCATTGAATCGGTATTATCTACAAAACATACGCGTGTGACACAGACAGTCAGGCCAATGAAAATTCCATACTAAACGATCGAGACGCGACATAAATGTTTTGCGTTTTAGTGTGAACTAGGTCTATCTCCATAATTATTAATAAAAATAAAAACAAGTACGAATAGAAGCATTTCGAAAATATATCTATAATAAAAAATATTCTTAAAAAAAATGGTATAAATTCGTCAAAATACAAACCTACCAAGCCAGGTTGTTTCCTGGTTATATTCCTTATCAATGAACAATCCATAAACAGTTGAGTAACATTAATAACCACATAATGCTTCTATAAATAATGCACAAAACAGAAACATATGTCACAAAAGTTGAGCAATGTCCAAGGCAAAAATAAAAGAATTTGGCAATTGCCTTAGCTTTTTAAATTAACAACGACGAGAGAAATCCCAGCGTCCTTTACAGTTACAAGAAATTCCAATAACTCGTCAAAAGTAACTCTCTGGCTTGTGATTGGTGCATCCCTTGAAGGGTCTTAGCAAGGGCGGTTTGGGGGATAAACGCCGACACACGCACCCCTAACACGACGGCTCACGGCTCACGGGGCGCCTAACAACCGCCATTTTGGTTTGCTATAATCATAGATGCCACTAAAACCCGTTCAAAATGCTTGAACCAGGATATAATACCGTGGCATCTGGAATTTGGGTACCCACAATCTTTCAACAAGGATGTAGTGTAGATTAGACAGGTAGTAGGGACGAGTGGAATCTCAACACATGCCAGAACCAGTTTCTCATTTTGTGTGAGTTTTAAAACAAACATCAATGTTATGCTTTGCTAGCTAAAATGCTGCATTCCAAGTAATAAAGTTAAGTTAATTAGGACAATCCTATAAGAAATAGGTAGGTAGGTACTTATGAAAGTAGGTAGGTAAATATACCTATGAAACATTATCAAGTCAAGACTGACAATATCATGATTTCAAAAAATCTGTTAATATCCTAGCTACCTATTCGTATTAAATAATAAACTAAATTTTTCAAATATGCTAAAATAACAATAATTGACATAGAAATTATGTTAAAAAAACGTTACATAGAAAACGTCTAGATAGAAAACACAGATCATTGTGATACAAGTAAGTTCAATGACCCCTTTAAGGTGGTTGACCCCATATTCGTTATGGACCCCTCTATTTTAAAACATAAAAGGTAAAGAAGATGCAAAATATGCAGTCATCATAACCTCAAACAAAATATGATAAGCAGAATATTTTTATTCATCAGTACAAAATAAGAGGCTGTCTGACTTCCGTATGTACTCATATAATGTACTGATTAATTTTTTTTATTTTTATTTTCTAGTTATAAGGTTTAAATAACAAATAGGCCCTACCCTAGAGTCCCACACTGTTATGGGTTCACCTGTTTGCAGTTACATCGTACATAGCTGCTTAGTTACATTCAGACTAGTGATATCCCGATTACTTTGATCATTTTCCGATTGATTTATTGGTTTATTTCAAATATTTTACAAGCATGACTGGCCTGTCAGCTCAGTTGGTAGTAGCTCTACTTTCTGCATTATAGGGTTTGATTCTCTCCTATGATTAAACATTTGTATAGACATTGATGTTTGTTCTGTGTGTAGGTGTTATAAAGTAGGAATCATATGTATGTATTTAAAAATAAATAAAATGCTTGTTATACATATTAGTCATCAGTAGGTTTATTTTGGAACTCTTGATACAATCAATGTCTATCAGTTTCGATTAGCAATAGGCATTATTTCAACCAATCATATAAGATGTATTTAAATGCTTAGTACGCTAAACACGGTTCCAACCACAATCATACTTTCTAAATTGGTCAAATTATAGTTTGACACCAACTTCACATTGTAACTAGCGATAGAAGCCGATAGAAATCGCAGCGATTCGTAATACCAATTCATCAATAGTAACTGAAAGCTATTAGTATCAATGTTTTGATAGTATCACAGTTCCATAATCACGCCACTGGTTATTAAGCTATGCTTAGTTTGGGGCTAGATGATGTTGTGTGCATTGTCCACCAATATTAGGTTTAGAGAAATTTATTGACTCAAAAGAAAAGGGTTAACTTATAATTATAGCTTAAAATTAACAGTTATTTAAATAAGTTTTATTACAGAGATCTGGTGGATACATTAAAATATCTTATCATATACATATTTTTTAAGTTTTGTTTTAAATATTAGGTAGTGATTTAGAGGTTTTTATAACAGCAGATAACATCAGGTGTATTTATTTATTTATTATTTATTTTACTGTATACTGATCTTATAAGGATACCGAAATACCGGGCATTTCACACAACATCATCTGGCTCCAAAGTAAGCAGAGCTTGTGTTATGGGTACCACACATGACTGATATACTACTCTTATTTTTTTTGTAAATACATATTAAACATAAAAACACCCAGATCCGAGACAATAACTTGCAGATCATACAAACATATGTCATGCGGCGGGAATCGAACCTGCAACCTTTTGCGCCTCAGCCAGACCTAAGCCCACTGTGCCACAGAGGTTGTCAACAATGAACTGCTGCCAGCTGTTTCTTGCACACACAATACCTAAATAAAAAATTGGCTATGTCTTTACCATAAATACAATGTATCTCCTTTCATCAATCAGGATCCATTCAGGTGTTTTGAAAACGTAACAACCAAACTGAGGCAGACCGAGACACTTTCAAATGTTTAATATTATTTAAGATATTAAATCTTATTACTTCTGGTTCTGCATAATATACAAATCATATTAGCAATGTTATTTACACCAACTATGAGAGGCAGTTCTCTCACTGCTCTGCACAAGTCAAAACTTTCTTTTTATCCATTCAAGCACAATGCTTAATTCATTAACACAAATACTAAAAAGACATTTCATTGATTGATACTTAAACCTTGAACTAAACTATTATCCATTCAGTATTGACATAAAATGAGCATGATTATAGAATGTTATAGAATAACTATTGGTTTTACTTAGTTATACAATCTGTTCTAAAACAGTGGAAATTAGATTGAATCAGGAAAATCAAGCCTAACCGTAGAGTAGCTACAATTATAGGTTACTCATAGATAATAATGAATTATAGATATTCATGATATAATACCTCAACTAAAGTGTTTCAAGACTGGCACAACCTTCAGCAGATTGCTAAGATGAAGAAAGATGATCTAGTTTATTGAATTCATTAAATATCATGTTATAAATGTTGGTGGATAATGCACACAACACCATCTAGTCCTGTTATGTTATGATCATTAGAATACTTATATATTTTTAGAAGGCAGTTAAGATTTCCACATCTTTGATAGTGTTAATCATTGACCCCTTAGAAATCCTCAAAAATACCTAAGTAAGGTACTCCACACCACAAATCTGAGGTGTATACCAAACATGGGGAATACAGTTGTGTGTTTATTTGTTTTTTGGCAGCGAAAATACAACAAGATCAGTACTTATACTTGCTTGTATAATCATTTGGTGGATCCATTGGACAATATTATAGTGGTATGTCTCCAATTTGTCATAATGTGGGCAGTTAGGTACTATATTCATAATTGAAACCTTATATCTATAGTACCAATTTTGCTGAATTTAAACTTACATTATGCATGAATGTAAATATCCGAGAAAATAATTTGTTTATTCTCCAAGAAAGATTACTGTGACTGATTGACAATTCAAACATTGGAGTGATAAATATCCTTCATTATAAATTCTTTTCCGGTTTTCAAAAAAGAAACTTGTGCCTAAAATTGCACACTAAGTTGTTTATCAATCAAGACTTTCAGACTTACTTCAGACGTCTTCGGCGGTGCGGTAAGCGCCTCGCGCCTGATCTGATGTTGTGGCGTGGCGCCGTAGCCATGGTCGAGGAGGTGGTAGGTGATGGGCTGGCTGGGGCTGTCGTCCAAGAGCGTGGTGTGCGGCGGAGACGCCCCAGCGCCCGCTCGGACCACCAGCTCGGCCTCGTCCTCCACCGGCCCTCGCTTCACCCCCCTCGGCATCGCTATCAAACAACACCAGCGATCAGTATTCAGTACTTTAGCTACTCATCAAACTGTGACGCTCCTATGCTCCATCCATGGGTAATCGTACAATTCAATTAGCAAAGAGGTTATGGGCGCCGCGCGCGCTAAAATCTAGTAAGAGAAGCCTCCAAAGCGGAGTGGGTCGATAGGCGAATTATTATGCTACGTGTATTACTTAGAGGTCTACGGCCAGCTGACTAGTTTTGCTTACGTCATTTTTTCAACGACATTTACCTACCGGGTAATATCGACAACCTAGCGTAGCAGTGCAAGATATTGTCTTCGTTTCTTAGGTAGGTCATAAATAAAATCAAGGTTTCTAGCTAAAATAACCATACTGTTTCTGTAATACTTACAAAAGGTGTAAGCGGACGATCTCCAAATTTATAACCATAAAACGACATTTAATGTTTCCCGACACAAACGCTACATTATCGAGTAAGTACTCAAAATAAAATGTCCGCCGCCGCTTTGTTGGTCCTCCCGAGTGAACTCGTGGACATTGAAACGCTCGATAATTAATAATGATATTACGAAATAACTGTTCAAATCACATAGTAAGTTATCCACTGCAAATTTCACTCACAAAACAATTTTTAATTATGGTCCTAGTCAACATTTTAAATTAATTTTAGGAGATACAAAAACCAGAGCAATGAAACGGCGCGACAGGAAGCTTTTTTTTGAACATCTGTCAATCTGTCTGGCTGGCCTGGCTGTCTTTGGGGCTGGCTCTGGCTGACTGGCTGCCTGGCTGGAGTGGCTAGGGTGGGCTAGGCCTAGGGATTGCTTGGCTTGCTTGCAATGCAAGCGACGAACGATTGTAGACTATTCGTAGACCGGACCGACACACGCAGAAGTACGTGGTTTTGGGTACATCAAAATAAGTACCTAAGGTATCGTAGCAGTAGTGGCGCGAACTAAGAGCGCAAGCGCCCAAGCTAACGCCAAGCTGACGCGAAGGAAGGGAAGGAGGTGGCCAACCAAACCAAACAAACGAACATACACAAACACACAACAAAACTCCAAACCAAACCTACAACGTAACCCCTAGAAACAGCGGACTGCTGAGTTATTACGTAAACGCTGATATTGCTATCAGCGAAATCAGTTACAAACTTTTAATCATTAGAACTATTGAGGAAACCAGCCACTGCCTGTCGTCCTGTCGTTCTGTCGTCCACCCACAGGCACAGAATACCTACTAGTACAAGTATGAAGTACCACATGCAGAAACACGTTCTTATCAGCGAACAATAGGTATGTTTGACAGCAGTGATCGCGCAAATATTTTGTCTTTGCGAAAAGCGCGCCTATTGCTAGTTGCCGCGAGCTATGTAATAGGAGACTAAGCCGACAACGACGAAGGACTGGACAGATGACGACGCGACGACCTTTAATCCAAATACCTCCCTTTCGTTCGTTTCGTTAAAGCGATGTTGAAGCTATAAAACGTTATAGACGTCGCGTCGGTCGGCTCCGGCATGTCAAATTAAGTGGAAAAGTGACAAAGTAATCCTACCTACCTACTTACATAGTTTTATAGATGCGAAAGCTTGTGTACCTAGGACGCGTTTATAAAGCGCTAAAGCGCTTATAAAGGACGAATTGGCACCTAAATTCACCTAGTATGTAAGACGTTTCAAAGTGATCCTTGTGATTGTATTGAATAAAGTATCTTTTGGCTTTGACTTGCTCTTCTAGACTTTTTCAAATAAAATGTATTAAGTACATAAAGGCTACTTTTTATCCCGGAATACCTAGATACTTACGTTTCCATAAATAAAGAAGGAACTTTATGTAGGTATGACAAAATTTCAATTCAAAACTTTCATTCATAATAGGTACTTACCTACCTACATATTTCAATGAATTTTTTTGATTATAGGTAGATACCTAGATCTACGTTTGACTGCGATCTCGCCTCTTAGTCCAGTCATTATAGTAAGTTCACCTCGGAATTCGAGATACCCAGCTGTAAGTCTGTAAATACTTGTATATTGACACCCTAAAAGTTGTCTCAAAACCTACATATGGTAGGGTGTACGCAACTATTCAATTTCAAGGTCAAAGGTCACAAAAATCGGTTTTTTGCGCTTTTTTTGTAAATATCTCATTTCCTATGGGTTTTTTGCTATTTGTATTTATAATCAATATTGTAGAATACAAAATTCTCTACAAATTTTGTTTAAAAAAATTTTTTATACGGTGAACCGTTTTTGAGGTAAAGGGCGGAGAGCGCGCGGTCACAGCATCACTTCAGGTCAACCGGTGCCTCCGGTCGGAAACGCGTCATATATATCGATGAACTATCGATAAATCAATGATTATAAATATTTGTCAATTTTTATTAACTATTATATTATATTTTATCATTTTTTTCCTAACCTATCCACTTTTTATTCAGTATAAATTTATTTAACAACACTTACCTGCCCATGTAATTGCAGAGTTGTTAATGAAAATATAGGAATTATATTTGAATTTTAACCTAATTAATATTAATAACTTCTTACATGATGAAAAAAAAACAAATAAATTATGTTTATTCAATTCAATACATTTATTTTTATTAAAAGTAAAAAAATGGAATAAAGGGTACAAAAACTACCTCTACCAACTACCAAAATTTATACCTTTAATCATCTTCTTCCTCTTCATCGTCGTCTTCCGGCTGCTGGTAAATTTCAAACTGGTCTTCATTATCGTCTTCAACGACATGTGTCTCAAGTTCTTCCATGATTTCGGGGTCAAAGGTTCCATCTTCGTTAATGTCGCTCTGATATGGTAGAGCATTGAGACAAGCTTGCCCATTACATTGGCCACAAGCTAAAGAGCATTGCAAGCCCGCTTTCCTGCATCCGCATCGCGAACCACAACCACTCTTGCAGTTACAGAAAATTGTATTTAGCAAATCTTCTGGAGCAGGTAGTAAAATTGTCATTATTAAGGTTTATTAAGTTTTACTAAGTTAGACTTGACGTAATGCATATAACGAAGATGATCGAGACTTTTCACAGATTTCGGAGCATTATAGACTGCCAATAAGGTTTGAGTTCCACTCTCTAATAATCTCTGGGCCGAACAATTTTCTTCCTCAAATGCTGCAGCTAGTTCATCCTAGTTTATCGTTCATCCTATTTATTAACCTAGCTAGTTTATCGATAGTTCATCAACTATATATGGCGCGTTTTCGACCGGAGGCACCGGTTGACCTGAAGTGATGCTGTGACCGCGCGCTCTCCGCCCTCTATCTCAAAAACGGTTTACCGAATAAAAAAAATTTTTAAACTAATTTTGTAGAGAATTTTGTATTCTACAATACTGACAATAAATACAAATAGCAAAAAATCCATAGGAAATGAGATATTAACAAAAAAAGCGCAAAAAACCGTAACCGTGATTTTTGTGACCTTTGACCTTGAAATTGAATAGTTGCGTACACCCTACCATATGTAGGTTTTGAGACAACTTTTAGGGTGTCAATATACAAGTATTTACAGACTTACAGCTGGGTATCTCGAATTCCGAGATTCTTACCTAATTTAAGCTTAAATGACTGGACTATCTCTCTGTAGTTTTCAGGAAAGACAGACAACGGCAAAGTATTCCAATCCTTTATTGTACGAATTATTAATTTGTAAATACATAGAAAAGCAATTAGGTCAGAGCCAAATAGGTATTTGGAGATCATACAACATTTATCCCGCGGTGGGAATTTCACGGCGGTGTTCGGGACTCTGGGACTTAGTCTCAGCGTTTAGCTGCTCATCTGCTGTCAGCCTCAATGCTCTACGCTCGATCGAGTCCAAGGCAGCCAGCTGGTGTTTGACTGAACCATCCAATAGGTGGCAGCAATATTCCATACCTTGCCGGTCTTGAGCTTTATATAAAAGCTTACGTTTCATGAACACATTAATGACGTCATTAAGAAGTCTTTCCAGAGGTTAGGTTTTGTTCTGCGAAACCCCCAGGACTTTTAAAAGTGACAGAGTTGTGCGAATCTGGTTTGGTACTTTGGTGCGAAGCAAGCTGGAGTCTAATTGCTACGTCTGGAGTCCTTACGAGAGCACGTAGATATATTCGTTTATTTGAAAACGTCTAGAAGGCCCTTTTAAGAGCGTTTTATAAAGGTGTCCTAGGCTACCATCCTTTTGTGTATCCCACGAGGTTTTTGCAATGATTTATTGGCTATAATTCCCTTAAAACTAGAAGAGCATGCGATCTAAGTATAAAATTCTCCGTAGAACCGTCAACGGTCCAGATCTTCACAACGAGTTGTGCTGATTCTTTGTTCCGAACAATTCTTTCGGGGTAGAGTATATAATGCTTCTCTCAGTTCCACCTAGTCACACTGTCGCACGTGCAACTCCCCGCTGCCTCGTACCACCACGGCTCTAAATAATTTATTAAAAATAAACCCAGACTGTGACATTTTTGTCGACAGTTAGGCTCCTTTTATGGTGATTTGTCGCAAATTTTGTGAGACCCAAAACTGAATCATTGTTGTCATTCATTGTACTTACTTATGTTAATTTTGTAATATATCTGTTTTACAATTGTTGTTTATAGTGAAAAGCTTTTTATGTGCTTTAATATTCTCATTGTGCTGTACTTTCTATTGTTATTAATTTATATATATGTAAACATTACCATATCATTGATTTTGTAATATGTTTTTTTGCTTTATTTTGGAGTTTATTATTTATTCAATATTTGACTAATACGTTGTATAAAATAGGTTAAATAATTAACATATGAAATCTAATTAATTTGTGTAAGTGGTCCTTGACCGTTCTAATTATGAATATTAAATATATAAATAAATAGTGAAAATCTGTCCAGACGTGAAGTATCGCCTCACCTTGTTGAGGATACCATTACCTTATTATGATACCTTGTTGAGCTTCATAACAGCAGTCTTGGCCTTAGACTCTATAAAGAAGCCGAAGCCGAATCCGAAAATGAGAATCCGTGTAAGCGAAATTCCCAGGAGTTCGAAATTATCTTTTATAGTTACCGGTACATTTCGGAAAACGGAATTTGGAGAAACTCCCTTTTTTTACCCGAAAAGAGACATGCTTGCGTTTTGGATGTTTCGAACTAGATTGGAATCACCCCAATCGGACACGGCCTTGAGAGTCAAATTCAAACGCATTAGCATCTCGTAGCTGTGTTTCTGAATATAACGTCGTACATTATTTTGAGTTTTATGCGTATCGTCAATACTGCTTTTCGTCATCAACTAATTTTTGCCAAAGGTGCGTTTTGTCAAATACCTTTTAGTCAAAACTGCTTTTCGTCAAAATACCATTTTTGCAAAGATGCGTGAAGTCAAATATTCTTGGTAAAAATAGCATTTCGTCAAAATAGGTATACCTGTATACCTATAGGCAAAACTCCGTAATTGTGTTAAAAATTAAAAGTAAGTATTATACAGTCGTTTGTGCCAACTTTCTATCATGTTAGTTGTACGGTGACGTTCTGAACTGCAACAGAACTTGTTCACGGTAATGACACCCATCCATTCCCCATTAACATACTCGACAAAGTTGTCTATTTCTGCCACTTCTACACACTAATTCTCCAAGTTCCTGAATTGATAGCCATGCTTCTGGAATTGCCATGGCGGGTAACAAAGCCATATGTGCTGTCAATCTAGTTATTTTCTTCCCTTCTATGGAGTCACAAAAATTTTGCTTTTTTGAGTTTCTCCAAATAGCTTGTTGAAAGTGGAAGTAGCATCCAATTACATGTGCAGCAGGGAATACTCCTTCAATAGCATTGATAGTTGCTAATTCATAATCGCAACGGTAATGCTTTATCTACATTCCAAATTTGTCTCTAAGAATTAAAAATAGACAGCGATATGTTGTCTCACTTTTGTTCGGCAGCAGGGCATAAACGATTGGAACAAAATTAGAGCACTCATCTGTACTATTGAGATCAACGTGAAGTGTATATAGCTGTTTAAATGGTTTGGCACTTAGAATGTCCCGTCACAAAAAAAAATTTTCGCATTTTCCGATATGTTTTTAATTTCATTGCGAAAATTATTATTTTGTCAGTAGTACCATCTTCAGCAATAAGAAAATCATCCGACAATATTTTAGGAATTTCAACATCTTCTAAATTAAGGAATCTAGTTTGTCGTAGGTTCAAAGCTTTCAGTCGTGAACGACGTAGTGAATATTTTTTACTTTTATACGACGGGATAGAAATGCTTTTAGTTTTCTTTTTTAAATTTTCAAACTGCTCCTCAAAAATGTGTTGTATGGGCTCAAAACTCTCTTGTACTTTAACTTTGCATATGTCCATTACCTTATCAATTTCGTTTTGCACAAAATCAGGGAGGCAACTGTGTTTCTTGTCACTCACACAATGTGACCGAAGCATTACACTGACCACGTTTTGCACATCTCCAAATTGACTTCCCGTTTTCATATTCCATATTAAAGTGATACTTATATCCACCTCTGAACCTCTTTCTGCCTTTCTGCAGAGAAAAACATTCAACAATCGACCAGGTGTACAGAACGACTAATAACGACTAAAATTGAGAAAACACTAGAAGAAAATAAAGTCTGATCTACCATATTCCTAGATGTACCGCAGACTTTCGATAAGGTATGGCTTGAAGGCCCTATACTAAAACTAAAAAAATTAGTACCCAAACCATACACCGATATTAGTACATATCGTACACTATCGTACATACCGGACAGAGCTTTTAGAATTAGGCAAGAAGATGCCTACTCTGACATTATAGAGATAAAAGCTAGGGTACCACAAGGAAGTGTATTAGGACCAGTCCTGTACTTTTTATACACCAGTGTAATACCCCAATTAGATGATAGCACCATCGCAACCTTTGCTGACGATACGATAATGGCCGTTGGAAGCACTTTTGCAGAAGCAGCAGGGAAGGTTCAAGTGGCTGTTAACTAAATCCATGACTAGACCAAGAAATGGAGACAACAAATTTGAAAATAAATTTGATGAAAAAGGTCGTTTTTTATACAAGATTTTGCGAAAGTTTGCATGATAATAACCCTGATTAATTGTATACTTTCCCTAATTGTTCGCCTTGATACAATACCAATGTTTTGGAGGGCTGTCTGTGAATGCTCCATCAGAAAAATTCGATAGGTAATGCCACTTTGCCGAATCTTTCATCCCTATTTCTCCATTTAAAAATACGTTTTCCATGTTTTCCTACAATAAATGGGTGTAGATGTTCAGCCACTCAAAAATTGGTTACAATATTATGATAGTAGGTTTTGAGCGAAATGCAAAACTTTTTACACAAGATTGAAAGAGGTTTGGTTGTATAGGCAAAGAGATTTTACTAATCAACCAAAATGCATTCAGCCGGATAGATTAAATCCTTCTACAATCCTACCACCTTATTGTTAAATTATTTAACAAGAAGTTTGAGTTAAGTTTGAATAGGTTTAATTCTGCTCACGTTACGAAGCTAAGATAAAAAGTGCGTCTGTTTTTTTTTCGATTTGGCATTAGTTACCTACATTTTGTATGTCAAAGAATAACAAATTTCGCCAGTGTCGCATGTGGCTGCAAATGTAACGCTATTTAGGTAAGTAGCATGTTATACTATTAGTGTAAATATTGTGACGCTTAAATATTGTAAATATTGTTTAAGTAACCATGTTAGATATGCCTTTCAAAATTTAAGATGTCAGCCACCTTATTTTTAATAAAACTATGTACCTACATATATATCGTATCAATATAAAAGTTTTTCGTGGTTAATAAAATGACCCATAACGGTAAAAATGGTCTTTAAAGTTAAAGAAATGACATCATTTTCAAGATTGAAAATAGTGACATTAGACCAGGATCGATAATTTTTGAAACCAAATAAATAATAGTAGGATGAAACCCATTGGAAAAGGAGGAGAATATTATAAAAATGGAAGGAAAAATAATTTACGGGCGATCTTAGGTCGGGAAGGGGAAGGGGGTGAGTTTTTAAGGGTAAAAAACGGTTTATCTCGATTTCCGACAAACCTACAAGTCCCATGGAAAAAAGTCAAATGGCAAGTGGCATTTGTAGGTAATAAAAAGATCTACAACTTTTGTAAACATTTTTTTCACATAACCTCAAAATTTATGAGAAAAATTCAAAAAGAGTCTGTATCGCTGTGTGCGGACGGGCATTGTCGTGCATCAATGTAAACTCAAGTCCCAATTTTTGTGAAAATGGACGCACATAGGAAGCTAGCACATGTTCCACATAATTTTCAGGATTCACTTTGCCATTTATAAAAACGAGATCGGTTTTGCGGTTTTTAGCTATTCCATTACTGTTGAACCGCTGTATGGGTGGACTTCCTGGGCAAATCTTAGACGTTCAGCGTTTCCTAGGCGACGATATACCCTCATTTTTCTAGTATCAGGTTTGAACCCACGCCGCCATAGCACGCGTGGTCCTGCACCATTTAATACGGCGAGCTCGATTTCCGTGACGGATCTGTTGGAAAAGGAGAAAAATATTATAAAAATGAAAGGAAAAATAATTTACGGGCGATCTGAGGTCGGGAAGGGGAAGGGGGTGAGTTTTTAAGGGTAAACGGTTTATCTCGATTTCCGGCAAACCTACAAGTCTTATGGAAAAAGTCAAATGGCAAAGTTGTAGGTAATAAAAAGATCTACAACTTTTGTGTATACACTTTTTTCACATTACCTCAAAATTTATGTGAAAAATTAAGAAACCAAAAACTTTTTTTTTAATTATTTATTATATATACGAATTTTTTTGATTATTATTTTTACACGAAATTCGGTTAAAAGTTACCTTTTTATGTCCCAAATACACTGTAATTTATTTGATTTGAAATATTAATTTTTTCACATTATTTTGACTTAATATCGAAAAAGCACCCTAATTTTCAATCGAAAAATCACCCATCAAAATATCAGCTTTTTTCAAATAGTTGGTGTGCTTTCTGTTCGTTAAAATCTCTACTTTCCGATGATGTAAAAATATATATATATACTACTATAGTAAATCTTCTCAGAAAATGTAAAAAACTTCGATCTCTTTTAGATTTTCTCTTCGATCGACAACTTCGATGAATAAAAGCTGATGTCAAAGTCTCAATTTTTTTGTATTTATTGTCGTTTCTTTTCTTGCTAGACACCACTAAACTAAGCTGCTATTATTATTTCATACACTTGCTTATCATCTGCCTTATTGCAGATTATACAAACAGATTCATACTGATAATCTGAAAAGACAAAATCGAATTAATAATGCCTTTACAATTTTATCGTGAGTTTAACTAAATTTGTTTGTGCAAAATAAACGAGAATATTTTTTTTTTATCTTGTACTAAAATATCATTCAATTTGATTTTTTTATGTTCTTATTCTTGGACATAAAACAAGCGTTCGATAAAGTATGGCACAATGGCCTATTGTACAAACTTGAAACAGCTCTACCGAACTCATTCTACATGATTCTTAAATCATACCTAGCACAAAGAAGATTCCAAGTAAAATACGAAGAAGACTACTCAAAACTATATGATATCAAGGCATCAGTACCACAAGGATCAGTACTTGACCCAGTACTGTACTCCATATATACGGCAGACTTACCTGAAACAGCAGATGTTATAACGGCAACCTATGCTGATGACACTGCATGCCTTTCAAGCGATATGGACCCAAAAAAGGCTTCTACTAGACTACAGGCCCAGCTAGACAAAGTAGACACGTGGTTGCAAAAATGGAGAATTAAACCGAACGTAACCAAATCAACGCAAGTAACTTTCACTCTCCGAAAAGGAGACTGCGAACCTGTCAGCATGGGTGGCAATACATTACCAACCAGCAAGACCGTAAAATATCTTAGTCTGCATCTGGACAGAAGACTCACCCGGGCAAACCACATCAAGGCTAAAAGAACAGAAGCAAACTTGCAACTCAGGGGTCTCTCCTGGCTACTAGGACGTCAGTCCCATCTCTCACTCAGCAACAAACTGCTGGTCTACAAGGCAATCATAAAACCAATCTGGACCTATGGCATAGAGCTCTGGGGATCAGCCAGCAACTCCAACCTGGAGATCCTCCAAAGATTCCTGAACATTGCTCTGAGAACAGTTTCCAGTGCACATTGGTTTGTGAGAAACTTGGAAATCCACGAGTACCTTGAGATGCCAACAGTCAAAGAAGAAGTTAGCCACTACTGCACAAAATATAAGGAAAGACTCGACAAGCACACTAACGTTTTGGCTAAAAATTTACTGGACGACCAAAGCACAATAAAACGCCTTAAGAGATGGGATATCCTCTCGCTTGACCAAAGGAACTAAGAAGTTCATCAACAGTCATAAGGGCAACTCAATGGAACTGCTCCTAAATCTCCTCCCCCCCCCAGAACACATCTGATCATGGCTGACGAGCCGATAGCAGATAAAGAGGGAAGAAAAAAAAAATCTACCTTGCTATGCAGATTCCCAAAGTTTTTTTTTTAAGTAAATTTGTCACAATTCCCTTAAAGTAACTCAGCCTGCACTTGTATTTTTATAAACGATGTTGTACACTGTTCTGTATACTGGCTAACGGTTTTTACAGCTGCTACGAAATAGCAGGTATGTAGTAAGGCCCAGACCCGCCTAGCCCCTTCCCCACTTCTCTATGAAATACCTTTTGATGGGCTATTATAGTAGTATATTTCGATTTGCAATTTTTTTTTAATGTACCAATATAACATGTAATCTAGTATATTTCGATTTGCAATTTTTTTATTTAAGTATCAATGTAACATGTAATCTTACGTTTTTCGAGTACCTAATTAAAGTGTAAATTTTTATAAATAGCTTAAAATTATATATAACTAGCGACCCGCCCCGGCTTCGCACGGGTGCAATGCTGATACTAATTATACTACAGAATGGTTATCCCTAAGAGATAGTCATATACCATCGCGGACTTTTTTGTAGACCTTTTTAAGGTGTACAATACTGTAGTACATTATTTTGATCTATCTCGTCGGGTTCAGCCAGCGTTTGCAATGTATTCGCAAAAAAATGTGTGTATTTACGGCACCACACAAAAGAGAAGAAATCTCTTAAATTATCAGTGTTTTTCTACTATATTATGTATGTTTTATACATATAAACCTACCTCTTGAATTACTCTATCTATTAAACAAAACCGCATCAAAATCAGTTGCATAGTTTTAAAGATCTAAGCATACAATGGGTTTCTTCCTACAATTTTTTTTTTCACTTTTTATTATTTTTAAAGGCTTTTTATTATTTTTGGTCTACATAGCTATTTTACGAAAACGATAAGGGTAGGTATCAAAATTACGGTATTTATTTTTTACTTCGTTTTGAACTTTGATGGAATACCAAACCTATTGTTTAACAATAAAAACATTTTTTAGTCCATTTTAACGGCATTTCATAGATGCCGATTTATTTCTTATGCACCGAAAAAAAATTTTACTGAAAAAAAGTGCCAGTATTTATTTGTTTATCGAAGAAGTTGACAGACAGCGGGAGGCGACTTTATTTTATACTATGTAATGATATTTAAAAAATAAAATCGAATTCGAGTTTCTTTCGATTTTTTGCATTTTCTGAGAAGATTTACTATAGTAATATAGTAATATAATATAAATATAATAGTGGTATAATATAGTAATGTTTTTACACCATCGGAAAGTAGAGATTTCAACGAACAGAAAGCACACCAACTTTTTGAAAAAAGATGATATTTTGACGGTTGAATTTTCGATTGAAAATTAGGGTGCTTTTTCAATATTAAGGCAAAATAAGGTGAAAACAATTAATATATCAAATAAAATAAATTACAGTGTATTTGGGACATAAAAAGTAACTTTTCACCGAATTACGTTGATAAAAAAAAATTGTAAACGATACAAATAAAAAACCAAAAACTTGGTTTTTTGAATTTTTCTCATAAATTTTGAGGTTATGTGGAAAAAAATGTTGTATTTCTTTTTATCTTAATATCTTTTTATTACCTACAACTTTGCCATTTGACTTTTTTCCATGGGACTTGTAGGTTTGCCGGAAATCGAGATAAACCGTTTTTTTACCCTTAAAAACTCACCCCCTTCACCTTCCCGAACTAAGATCACCCGTAAATTATTTTTCCTTCCATTTTTATAATATTCTCCTCCTTTTCCAATGGGTTTCATCCTACTATTATTTATTTAGTTTCAAAAATTATCGACCCTGGTCTAATGTCACTATTTTCAATCTTGAAAATGATGTCATTTCTTTAACTTTAAAGACCATTTTTACCGTTATGGGTCATTTTATTAACCACGAAAAACTTTTATATTGATACGATATATATGTAGGTACGTAGTTTTATTAAAAATTAAGTGGCTGACA
Organism: Lampropteryx suffumata; assembly: GCA_948098915.1. Classification (NCBI taxonomy): domain Eukaryota; kingdom Metazoa; phylum Arthropoda; class Insecta; order Lepidoptera; family Geometridae; genus Lampropteryx; species Lampropteryx suffumata. Next base: position 16,481,379 of record OX402545.1, on the reverse strand, counting down.
TCTTAAATTTTGAAAGGCATATCTAACATGGTTACTTAAACAATATTTACAATATTTAAGCGTCACAATATTTACACTAATAGTATAACATGCTACTTACCTAAATAGCGTTACATCTGCAGCCACATGCGACACTGGCGAAATTTGTTATTCTTTGACATACAAAATGTAGGTAACTAATGCCAAATCGAAAAAAAAACAGACGCACTTTTTATCTTAGCTTCGTAACGTGAGCAGAATTAAACCTATTCAAACTTAACTCAAACTTCTTGTTAAATAATTTAACAATAAGGTAGTAGGATTGTAGAAGGATTTAATCTATCCGGCTGAATGCATTTTGGTTGATTAGTAAAATCTCTTTGCCTATACAACCAAACCTCTTTCAATCTTGTGTAAAAAGTTTTGCATTTCGCTCAAAACCTACTATCATAATATTGTAACCAATTTTTGAGTGGCTGAACATCTACACCCATTTATTGTAGGAAAACATGGAAAACGTATTTTTAAATGGAGAAATAGGGATGAAAGATTCGGCAAAGTGGCATTACCTATCGAATTTTTCTGATGGAGCATTCACAGACAGCCCTCCAAAACATTGGTATTGTATCAAGGCGAACAATTAGGGAAAGTATACAATTAATCAGGGTTATTATCATGCAAACTTTCGCAAAATCTTGTATAAAAAACGACCTTTTTCATCAAATTTATTTTCAAATTTTTTGTCTCCATTTCTTGGTCTAGTCATGGATTTAGTTAACAGCCACTTGAACCTTCCCTGCTGCATCTGCAAAAGTGCTTCCAACGGCCATTATCGTATCGTCAGCAAAGGTTGCGATGGTGCTATCATCTAATTGGGGTATTACACTGGTGTATAAAAAGTACAGGACTGGTCCTAATACACTTCCTTGTGGTACCCTAGCTTTTATCTCTATAATGTCAGAGTAGGCATCTTCTTGCCTAATTCTAAAAGCTCTGTCCGGTATGTACGTTAGTGTACGATATGTACTAATATCGGTGTATGGTTTGGGTACAAATTTTTTTAGTTTTAGTATAGGGCCTTCAAGCCATACCTTATCGAAAGTCTGCGGTACATCTAGGAATATGGTAGATCAGACTTTATTTTTTTCTAGTGTTTTCTCAATTTTAGTCGTTATTCTGTACACCTGGTCGATTGTTGAATGTTTTTCTCTAACTCCAAACTAAATTTACATAATAGGTTGGGGGGTTTTTGAGAAAATTCAAAACATTTTTTAATATAGTTTATTTACATTTAACTAAAGTATGTAGGTACCATTTTGTTCGATATTTTTTTGCCATCTTGTAGGTAGGGACATGATCCCATTGCTATAGAAATTTTGGTACTTCTGATCAAAATACCGCGACAAGTGGTTTTGGCAGTCCTCTCGTGATGTTAACCTGACACTACCTAAAGAATTCTGAAGAGACCGAAACAGGTGGAAATCGGAAGGTGCAAGGTCAGGACTATACGGCAGATGCATTAACACCTCCCAGCCAAACTCTCTTAATTTTTGCTGAGTGGCTAAAGATGTGTGAGGTCTAAGGTTATCATGATGAAAAACCACACCCCTTCTGTTGATTAATTCCGGCCGCTTTCTCTCAACTTCTTGCTTTAATCTCATCAGTTGTTCGCAGTAGAGTTCAGAATCGAGGGTCCTGCCTGGTGGTTACAGCTCATAATGAATAATGGCCTTCCAATCCCACCACACACACAGCATCACCTTGTTGCGAGTTAACCCGGGTTTCGCCACAGTCTGTGAAGCCTGACCGGCCTTTGACCACGACCTTTTTCGCACGTTCTTGTCGTACGTGATCCACTTTTCATCATCAGTTATCAGCTTCTTCAAAAATGGTTCGGTTTCATAACGTCGTAATAAAGAATTACGAATGGGTACACGGTTCATTAGGTTTATTTCAGTGAGCTCGTGAGGTACCCAAATATCGAGCTATTTTGTGTACCCAGTTTTTTTCAAATGCGCCAAAACTGTTTTGTGGTCAATTCCCAGTTCTTCAGCTACGTCGTAACTACTGATATGCCGATCTTGCTCCACTTTTTCAAAAATGGCATTTATTTTATCTGTAATAGGGCGACCAGAGCGACGTGCATCTTTGACATCAAAATTTCCGGATTGAAAACGCTTAAACCAAATTTGTGCTACTCTCACAGACACTGCACTAGGTCCATAAACATCGCAAATTTTTTTCGAAGCTTGCGTTGCATTTTTACCTCTTTTTTGGTAAAATTTTAAAATGTATAGAATTTCTTCATTAGATTCACTCATCTTGACAGTACGAAAAACAAATAAAAATCACACATTTTCCTAATTTGAATTAGGAATTATGTTCTTTAAAATTTAAACTTTTAATGATACCAAAACCAGCCAGATACAAATAGTATAGCCAAAGAGATTTTATTACAAGTTCATACATACTATAATGCGAAAAGACTTTTTCCCCAACCTAATACATATATATGAATGTTTAAAATAGATATAACAGCTAACATTAATGCGTTAATGCGTTTATCTAGGACGGAAAATAATATAAAATAAAGAAAACAAGAAACTTATCCAAAACAAATGTAATTTTTGTCGAAATCACAACAACAATTAGGTACATAAAAAAACTAAAAAATTAACAATTCTTACTTAAACCTAGAACATTAAACATACCTAAGTATTACTTAATAATATTGTTCTCACAAAAGTTAAGGCAAGCACGCTTAATCATCTTCCATTCATCTGCAAACACATCGAAGTGAGGAATCTTGATAATGAGCGCATTGAGGTTACGCTGCGCTCGTTTAAATTATAGGTTTTAGTCTTTTTAATAAAAAAAAAAACAAATAGCTTGGACATTATTGGCAGCAAAAATAATGTACGACTGATTGAGGAAAAACGATTTTGATATGCACCTCCAGAAACGTTTGGATAGGAAGACTCCGAATACAATGTTGTAGAAGGTTCTTGGCGTAGAGATTGTATACAGTTTCCTGTTGACTTTGGAAAGAAACTCACCACTATCTGCTACAATTTTATGGGATCGTTTTGGTGACTATTTCCTGAGTGAAGAAGGAAGAGAGCCGTGGTAAAACAATCTTGCTTAGAATTTTATTGATGGCGTTTGACCACAACTCACCTGATGTTAAGTGACGATGAGGTCAAAGATGGTAAACACACCTAGCCTGGAATGGGAACTGGTGAATCGTCAGGTGGTATAATTGTAGGTAGGTATATTACAGTCGTAACATTATTATTGTTTATCGCCACCTAATACTAATAATATGCGCTTTGTTTCAAATAATTCAAAATGTTTTCGTCGTCTCTAAAAAATCAAATACCTAAAATGTGCTAAATGTGTTTCTGAAACAAATCATTTTGTTTCAGAAACACGTAGATTTTGTTTCTGAAGCAGTGTTTATAAATTATTGTATCTCAATGAATACATGGATCAATGATCGAACAAATAATAGCAAAATGCGATTATCGTGTAGGTGCCTACATGAAATTCTGCGCATATGTATGAACGAAAAAATTGTAAAGAAAATCTTTTCGGTCCCTAACACAGTCTACTGGGTCACAACATTTGTGACTCGGTGAAATTATGAGTCAAAAGTCAATCAACGGTTTTTCATCATTTTTTCAGTTAATATTTAGTAAATCCCAAAATGTGTGCATATAAGTGTGTGTGTGTGTGTGTGTTAGATAAAAAATACAAACCGTACGTTAAATTAAAAATAAAGGTCGGCCGAGATTATATCCGCTTAAAATAGTAGGTATCCAGTGGACACACAATAAACACACCATGCCTCATTTTAATGAGCCATAGCTGGTCTAATGAATAGACAATAATACTTAATTAAATTCGACATAATTGACTTTCAGATCTGTTTTCTATTAGATTAGCCATCAAGAGTTCATGTTAGCAGTACTTTTCAACTAGTTACCTAGGTGACGTAAGTGTTTTGATGTATTTGGGACTAGAGATGGGTAATCACCCGGGTTAAAATACATGAGTCGGTTAAAACCCAATTATCACCCAATTCGTCCACCCACTGGGTTGTTTGAGCGGGTGGAAATGAATTTAGTAGTAGGTATCAACAACAATTACCAAAAACATAACAATAAAGAACCTAGTTCCGTAACTTTTAATGCAATTCGCAAAGGATGGCGGACGCGTCGATCGACGGCTTTGTCGGCGCACGGCATGAAAGTATGGAACGGACGGGTGCTTTATTTTTACTAAACTTTTTTTTAATTTTCACTCCTCTAAAGTGAAAGAAAATCCAAGTGAAAGAAATCCTTAAACTACCCGTAAAATTTCTAAATTTTAACTAAGTTTCTTAAATATATATTACAGGCATCAATGCTTGCAATTTCGAGTTTCTAAATTTCCATCATAATATTTCTGAAAGTGATGACGATGATTGAACATTATGATTTCTACAAATAAATAAAAAATCGGATTTTGATTTCTGGTATTGTTATTTTGCTAGTTAGGTAAAGTAAAATTATTTTCATTAGTTTATATAAATAATTTTAATTATTTAAAAAAATATATATAGAAATGTACCTACAGAATAATACACAATAATATAAAATACATGTGAAACAGCTATCTATTCATTTTAATGAATTTAAAATATACAATATTATTTCATAACATCATTTTCACCCAACAAAATGGTTTAAAATAGGGTTAAAACCCAAATCACCCTCTTATAACCCAGGTGGAATGAATGGGTTTTTACTACCCATCTATTTTTGGGACTCCCGTCAATTAAGTAAGTATTTAAAGAGATTCGAAAAGCAAGATTTAGAAAATCAGTTAGCATATGGTCGACGCAAAACATAGTACGGCATCGAAGAATATTTTTTAAACTATCGTTGACCAAATATTGAACATGTCTTGGAGATAGCAAAATTTTGTATGGGATCTATGTTTTATCCACTCAATCACAACTTCTTTGTAATATATAATTCCTACTAATATTATAAATGCAAAAGTAACTATGTCTGTCTGTTTGTCAGGTTTTCACGCCTAAACCGTGGAACCGATTTTGATGAATTTTGGTATAGAGATAGATGGGACCTTAGAGAAGGACATAGGCTACTTTTTATATAGGTAGCACGCGCGCGAAGCCGCGGGCAGTAGCTAGTTACCTATAATTACACAGGATATGCGATGAACCAACTGTTGGTCCGATCACAGACTGGTATGTTTTAGCCTATGACTATGTAAAATCATAGGCTAAAACATTATTTTCTTTGTCTAAGCGAAAGGCTAAGCCTCAACGTGTTCACATAGAATAACAATAAATTCTTGAAATGCGAGAAAGATATGTTAAGACTTTAAGTACTTAACAATATATTGCAGCTTCAGGCTGGACAATGTGATATTATAAGTAGAAGAGGCACGATCTATCGGCAAAAGTATTAGAAAAAGCGTCTAGCGCTTTGGGCTTAGAACCTAGAATGCATGAAGATTGGTTTGATGAAAACAACGAGATCCTAGCTGTCCTAGCTAAACCCTAGCCCTATGTGCTGCCACAGCTAAACACCTTAAACTCTTAAGGCGTTAAGATCAAAACTGCCACTCCGTGACACTAGCAGTTATGCAGTTAACATTAAAAAATCTTAAATCTCTGGAGCGTAGGGATCAGTGGTAGCTACGAAAGCTAAAATACAAGCTTGCGGACACAAACCAGCTAGGTGACTTTTTCGGAGAGATGCGAAAGCTTATCGGATCTCCAAATCACACAACTGTGCCACTGAAATTAAAATTGTTCATGATCAATTTTAAAATCGTAAATATTTGATCGATGTGTGATGACTAAAAATAACTGATAATAATACAGCATACTAGGCAAGCTACTAAAGTGTAGAGGCGATGAGTTGCACAACGCCTACTGGGTATTTTTTTAAATCTGGACATGAACGAAAAACATGAATTTAACTCATCAAAGAGGCATAAGGTTTCTCACATACCACTGGGCAACTCTGTCTAGCAGTCTGACTCCTGAGAGTCCAAGATCTAAATTCCAATCACCGTCATGCAATGATGTGTCATACCTACAACACCTACCACCAGACCAATGCTCATGATGATAGTCGACAGGGTCAGAACCCAACCAGGACCTTCAACTCCCCGGGCGCTAAAAAGTTAGACGGCTTCATCTATCTGGGTTCCATCTAAATGTGGCCTTGTAATACTTAACTTACATACAATTCCGCGAATCCAACCATCAATTCGTGAATGAAATAAGATGATTTATTTCGATATATCATTTCATTTCATTTCAGAAAGTAGCAACTCACAAAGTGGCTACTTAGCTCTGATGTTTAAGTATTTTTGTCGTTCATTCAATTTTTTTTGTAGCGTGATGTTTTGATAATTTGCCCTGATTAATGCCTAATTCGTTTTTTTTGTTGTTTAAAGTAATAGTTTGGAATCTGTTTTGTAATTAATTACGGATTATACCTACAGTAAATTATAATAAATATAGTGCAGTTGCACCCGCTCTAAAAAATAGACACGATTGAGGTCGACTCCCGACTCCAGGCCAGGCGAAAATATAAAATACTAGATAGTATTAAACTGCATTTTGTATAATTACCTGCCTGGTTCTGTTTAAAGAAATGTATTATCTCAAAAGAATTTACAATTCACTTGAGATATTTAAACAACACATAAGCTTTATAGATTGAGGTTACGTTAATGTTAACTACATATTACTAAGAATTAGAGTTGGTACAATAATATGTAGCAAAAAGTGGGTATACTAAAAACTCCTTTACAAACACTTTACTTTACGGAGTACTCCCTGGCTAGATGTGGCATTGAACATTGAAAACAAAATTTTTAATTCAAGTAATTTAAAAGTAATATAATTTATAAGTAATTTAGAAGTATTTATTACCAATATGACTTTTTATCAGCCTTTTAAATGTTGATAATGTCTTAGACTGCCTAATTTCTTCTGGTAAATCATTATAAAATTGATTATTGAATCATATAAATCATTATTTTTTTAGCAAGGTTTGTGCGTAGATAGAGAAGTTTTATATTATTCGCACTTCTTAGTTTATATTTAGTATATTCAAGTTTTTTCTTGAAAGTTATTTGTGTGTGTAGTTATATCGTTATGTAATATTTTGTGTATTAGTATACAGGTGTAGTAGATGTAGGTTTGTCGGATGTTAAGTAATGTTGTTTTTATATAGAGTGATTTGGTTGGTGTTAGATAGTTATGATTGGATTTAATAAATGCATTTCGTATTTATTAGTTTTGGGTTAATTAATAAAAAATGGTTGATGTGGCTATGAAGGATCTAAGCTATATGATATAACGGAAGCGGAAATAAGAAAAGAAAAGAGTTGCGAATTACAACGGAAGTGAGTGCAGGAGTCAGAAGTGCCAATAGCAAAAAAAAACTATCAAAACAGGTTCATCCATTTGGGAGCTAAGATGCCCAAGACAGACACACACACATTATATAGATATATATATCTGGCCTCTCAGGTGGTGGGTAATAGCTCTGCCTTCTGCTCTTTAGGTTGTGGGTTCAAGTCCCTCCCAGGAAAAATATTTGTGTGATGAACACAGATGTTTCTTCTGGGTCTGTGTTGTATAAGTAGTAAAATTATATAGGTACTTATGTTTTTTAAATATAATATAATAATTCTATCAGTCATCTGATTCCCATAGTACAAGTTATGCTTAGTTTGGGGCTAGATGGTGTTGTGTGGATCGTCCACCAATATTTATTTAAAATATCTAACTCCTTGCCAAATTTCATCAAGATGCCTGCTAACTTGATATACCTAACCGAAGAGCAACTTTATAAGCTTGAGCGTCTCCAAATTACTGTAGGTACCTATACGGTTCATATTTGGTTTGCGCAAATACGAGTATAACGACATCACATTTCTGAATTTCAGAATAAACTCAAGTGGTTGCCAATCCGTTTTCGCCGGAATGCTCACATTCTCAATGTTCTCTATAATATTTTGTTTTCTCCATCAACTCCTTTTTACTCGTATCTCGAAGAACGAATTGAATTTCTTCATATGTATATCTAACCCTCGATCCTTGCGATCCTCAGATACTCAAAACTCCCGTTCACTTTACAGTGCACCGTTTACAGTGGCTATCCGCTTGTCATACGTGGTCGGCGGGCGCGGGGTGCACCATTCCTACTAATTAATTATTATAAATGCGAAAGTAACTCTAGTCTGTCTGTCTGTCTGCTTGTAACGTTTTCACGCCTAAACCGTTGCACCGATTTTGATAAATTTTGGTAAGTTTAGAGATAGATGGGACCTTGGAGAAGGACATAGGGTACTTTTTATGTAGGTAGGTACAACGCGTGCGAAGCCGCAGGTAGCAACTAGCTAGCAATATATAAACACCACACCATCATGCCCCTTGTTTATTTATAGTCCAGTCCAGCCAAAGGTTGCCTAGCAAAGATCGCTGTTAGCGACAAGGCAGCCCATTTTATTGCTTTTTATTGAAACATAGTTTGTTTGTGTAACTTTTAGTGTGGTAGGTATATCAATACACAGTTATCTATCATGTACAAAAGTATCATAAGTAAATATCTTGGCTACTCTACAGCTCACAACTCAAATTGTTAGGCTTGCTCCACACATGTTGCGTGCACTGCAAGTATTTATTTGGCGAGTTTATAATGTCAACAATTGTACCTTTAGGCAGGGAGCAAACATGGACTTTTTTGAAACATGGACACTTTTGTGTCTTGTGTCAGATACAAGCTACCGATGAATATTTGATTTCTATAGAACCGTATTTATTTGGCGAGTTTATAATGTCAACAATTGTACCTTTAGGCAGGGAGCAAACATGGACTTTTTTGAAACATGGACACTTTTGTGTCTTGTGTCAGATACAAGCTACCGATGAATATTTGATTTCTATAGAACCAGTATGAAATCATGCTCTCCCTCCACATACGTGTGTCCAGTTGCTCCCACTTATCATATACTTATTGACGATCGATCAAAAAGTGCTTGGTGTCGGTAACTGGAAAGTAAAAGTCGTCAGTGGAAGACACAAGCAACATTAACAAATTTCCTTACAATAGTACTGAGCTGCGCAAACGAATTGTATTGTAATTGTACAAGCAACGAATTGTACCAGTGGCCAGTAGTAGCATCGAGCGACTGTGTCCGATCACCGCTACAGGACACAGTAAATACGGTTCCCTGTGATGGTGCGCCGTGTCGGCAACAAAAAGTGTCTACGTTTGCGCAGCGCCTTATGGTGTATAGTTTTGTATTGACTCCGTGATTTTCGTGAACATACCTAAATAACTTAAGTAGGTACCTATATAAAATAAATATATAATGCCAGACATTTACACAAGTAGAGCTGATATACTTTTTGTGTAAATACATACATATTATTAATAAAAAAATACCCAGACCCAAGACTTGCAGATCATACAAACACTTGTCCTGCTGCAGGAAACAAACCCGTAACCGTCTGCACCAGAGGTTGTCCGTTAAAAGCTAAAAGACTACTAAAAATACCAGAGTTTTAGGCTGGGAATAGACACTGATTATGCCTGCTCGCTCTCCACTGTGAGTGAAACATGCTGTCTGTTTAAATCACAACAATAGACTTGCTTCCCCTACAAATGAGTGAGTGGAGCCCATTTAACAAATACAAAGAGTTACTAGTTGGAAGGCAAATACCAGAGCGAAATTCTTACATTGTGGAAGGCAGAGACCATTTCTCACTCATTATCCTTTTACTCTCAATCACAGTAAATAAAACATATTCAAAGATATTTTTTTATTATAAAATATCAAATAAGGTACTTTAAGTACCTACTTTCGTTCCTTATGTATATAATTATTTTATGATCTTACGTAGATTACATACTTTAAGAAAATATACTGTCACTTATTTAAATATCAATTATAACAAATACTTCAAACTTATTATCCTTTGGTTCTTCAATAATTTGCATGGCTGAATATGTGATAGCTTTTACTTCTGAGCCCTGAGGATGCCTTCCAATTTGAAACTCCTCACCAAAACACTTACAAACTATCCTGAACTCTTCTGTATTAAATTCTGTGATTTCCAACTTCTTACAAATCAAAAATGGTTCAACGGAAAATAAAAATAGTAGTTCATCAAGGAAATGGTAGAGCAGTCCCATCATATCATCAGCAGTTGCCTCAACCGTGTGGACTTCCTTGATCTGTACATAGTCCAACTCAGTCATGTAACCAAACATTGCCATTCCACATTGCTCAAAAGTTTCCTTCAGGCTGTCACCCCATGCATGCAACCTGCAAAGAAAAAATGAGATGTTCGGCATAATAATATAATAATATAATAATAACCATAATAATATTTAAATGCCTGTACTAATCCAAGGACAGCAAGAAATGTTACTGGTTGGCACTTTGATGGCTCCTGTCCTGGATATAGTACTTAAAAGAAATTATAATCAATACTTTTTGATTGATACTTACTGCACATCAGCCGTGTGATCCAAATCTGTAAATAAAGAATATAATTTTATATGTGTACAATGCAGGCAAAATTTATAAAGATAGCTATGATCAATTCCGTCCCGAATACGCACTGAGTCACGGCAAAACTAACATTCATATTTCACAGGTGGGATCTGAAAGTCATCCTCATTAAGTAATCCCATTTCTTCATCCATTTTATTATTATTAATATTATTTTGTAGAGAAAATAACGTGTATCAAGAAGATTTACACTACACAAAATAGATTTCACAAGGACAACAACACAACAAACAACACTAGACTTCTTTTCTTCGTTAATGGCCTGTGCTGTGACATACTAATGTCAATTCTGCCAATGTCAAGTGTTTATTGTTTGTTTGTTATAAGTCATAGTCGATGGTCAGTTGTCAATTCTAGACGACACGCGGAATGGCGTCTAGAATTTTCTTGGGACTCGTCGTTCAAATCACACTGTACTACAATACACATGCATCCAATTATCCATACCCGTCCCGTACCCACAATTTATTCATTAAAATTCCGCCAAGATTACTGAATAAAACATGCAATAAAACGGGGAAAAATATTAAATTAGCAGAGCCATGTTGCTCTGCTCCATGAAATGACAGACGAAGAATCCAAAACAAACAACACTAGACGAGACCTACTTCTTCGTTAATGACATGTGCCATAATAAAATAATGTCAATTTTGCCAATGTCAAGTGTTTAATGTTTATATTGTTTTTGTTATGATGTCGATTCTTCGTTTGTCATTTCATGAAGTAACATAGCTCTGCTAATTTAATATCTTTTACTCGTTTTATTGCGTGTTTCAGTAATCGTAGCGGAATTTTATTGAATAAATTGTGACTACATAGGACAAGAATGGACAGTTGAATTATTTGTGTATTATGGTGCAATGTGATTTGAACGACACGGAATCTCAAGAAAATTCTAAACGGTCATTCCACGATGACGTTTAGAATTGACAGTCATCTAAGACTTTAAAATTGACTTTATACAATTAAATTTTTTTATGCAAAATTTAATTGTAAAATTGTAAATAATAAAATTTACATTATTATGTCACATGCCATTAACAAAGAGGAAGAAAAATGTTATGATTTCACAAAGTTGTACATTTTGATTACTTGATATAAAATATGTCTTTTTTTGTCTTTTCATAAAAATAATTATACAGATTATTTTTGATCGAATCATAAAAAAACACAAAGCTCTTATTTCAACTATTTACACATTATATACAATTATTTACTCTAGCTCTATTTAAATAAAAACACAAAATTACTACATAATAAAACCGGAAATAACTAGAGAAAAATAAATATTTTAGGAAGTTATAATTGATTATTTTTGGCCGTCTTGCGATGAGAACATTGCGGTCCTAAAATATTTATTTTTCTCTAGTTATTTCCGGTTTTATTATGTAGGAATATTGGTGTTTTTATTTAAATAGAGCTAGAGTAAATATATAGTCTGTGAGTGAATTATGTAATCACATTTGACTAAAATAATCATAATCAGTGACAAATGACATTGACCTGACTCTAACTGATAGGCCAACCAATGAGGGTTTGTCTCAGTCTCAGTCAGTCTGGTCTGGTACTTCAGTCAGTGCAGTGCGTCATTTTTTAAATTAGTAAATTTATTTGTCATTTCGTGTCGTGTTCGAATTTTGCGTTATTCATTTTTTTATCTCCTTCAGGGGGTAACTGGATTTTTTCTTTATTTATATTTTTTTAATTGATTTTAATATTCTCAATAGCAAGTATAATATTTTTTATAAAAATGGACCCCCTTTCTGTATTGCAAAATCGAATCGCCCAGCTGGAAGCCAAACTTGGTGTGGCAGCTAATAGCTCTATCGATGGGCAACAAGGAGACTCAGCTACTATGAATCTCATGAGCACTGCTCAGGCTATCAACAACGCGACTGCTGGCCACGAGAAGCTTACAGAAGCTATGCAGATGGCTAATGAGTTGAACAATTACACTGACCCAAATTTTGTGGAAAAGGTATGTGTATATGATGAACCCTTGGTATGAACTATAGAGTAGTCTGTATGTTTTTACCTAATACATAGATTGGTATTTCATGGAGTTTCAAACAGCAACAATCTTGTGATAACACTAAGCTGATCCGTTTCCATTATGTTTGATGGGACAAATGACATAACAGTGGAACTATTGAAACTAAAAAGTCTCATTTCTCCCTGTGTTCTTGCTTGTTAATGAACATGTATGATGCAAATGCATTAATGTGTATAAACAAAACAATGTAGAACAGCTAAGAGATCACCTAATGCTTTGATTTACTTTGTTTTATGCTCATTTTACATGAAGTTTAAGTATATCAGTCATTTGGTACCCATAACTCAAGATCTTTGAGGCACACTTTGAGGCCAGGTGATACTGTGTGAAATGTCCAGCATTATTATATTATTATTATTAAATATTGCAGGATAGGATAGGATTGTAGATAGGATTTACTTATTGGATTGAATGCTAGTAGGTATTTATGTCCTGATTGTAAAGATAAGTACCAGGCGAGCAGGAGCTACCAAGATTCATACTAAGTCATAATGTAAAATATTGATTTTATTTTTATTTATTTAACAGTTGCAAGAGAGTGATATGCACATGCGTGAAGTAGCTGCAGCAGAGCCTGTCATACGACATCACTGCCGTTGCATGCATCACTGTAAACAGGTACTATATTTTTTAAAGATATGACTTTTTCAATAGAATGAAAAACTGAGCAAGTAACTCATTATTTATTTGTAGTTGTCTTTTATGTATCTTTACTTACCGTAAAACGGGGTCAATAGGGACGAAATTGAACTAATAACATGTTTTACATTTTTGTCATGAAACTCGTATAGTTCTTTATGATGTTAAAACTTGAGTTTAAACTAGTAATAGAGAACATAAAGAAGTAACCTAAAACATGACAACAGTATTATTTGGCAATATTTCTGGTTTGTATGTGCGCGGCATCTCTCAAGGTTGAAAATATCTGAAAAAAAGAATTTATTTATTTATTTTAATTTAATATAAAATAAAGCCACCTTATTTGTAACTACATATTATTTTACTTGACATCTAATCTTGTAGGTGGAGTAAACGCTTAAAATTTTTAAAGGTAGAAGTACTATGAAAATTAAAAATAAAAGCAATTTTCAGTTTTTATTGTTGTGACAACCCTGTCCCTATTGACCCTTTACTGTCCCGAACGACCCTATGCTCGTCCCAAATAACACATAGTGGCGTCTCTATTGGTCTCGCTACCATCCCTATACACCCCAGCATCCATCCCTATTCACCTCTTTTTTTTTTTAAAGTTACATGCAATGATTTATTTCCGTTTATTGTAAAAATTTGCACATGAATTGTACTTACACTTTGTGATAACTTCTCCAAAATCACTAATATAATCAATACAAACTTCAAACAAGCGAAAAAGTCTGTAAAAACTTAATTTAAACCAAAGTTTTGAAGCACATAAAAACAGCGGTATCAAAGCAGCAACTTCAATGGGATTTTTTTAAATTTTTGGCTAACTTCATGTCAAACCAATGTTGTCAGCTCACCAATCCAGTATTCTACTACAACTTTCTAATAAAAAAACAAAGAATCTGTGGTTAGGTAGATAATTGTTAATGATTATTTCAGTTTCGATTTTGTCTCTATTCACCCCTGAATCCCTATACACCCCGTTTTACGGTACTTTTTCAGCAACTTTTGTGAAATTTGGTAAACAGTAAAATATAAATCTAATATAGGAATAAATCTAAATCATAGGGATAATTTGTTTTTTCAGGCATACAGTTGACATGTCTGGTATTAAATTATAATTTGCTAACAATTCCTAGGCTGCACCAGTTCTGGAGTCTGAGGCTATCCAGCAAGCCCCTCAGATGCATGCTGCAGTCAACCAGATGCAAGCTGAGGCTGCTGAAGTAAAGGCTCAAGCTGATATGGTAAAATTAATTTTAATGTAATCTGGTGTAACATACTCACTATTCACATAATAATGTAGCTGACTCATGCTTTGGCTTATTATTGTAATTAGAAACACAAAATACCATAAGTTGTACTTAGACTTAGATTAATTTTACTAGCTGCCTAATGCCTTGCATGTGTTGTACTCACATAAAAAGTAGCCTATGTCCTTCTCCAAGGTCTCATTTATCTCTATTCCAAAATTAATCAAAATCGGTTCAGCAGTTTAGGTGTGAAAACGTAACAAATCGCATTTATAATATTAGTAGGGATTAAAATTACCAAACTCTTGAAAAATAGTTTTACATTTAAGACACACATATTTGATGTCCCCAGGTTACCCATGGTATACAAGAGTTGGCAGAAACATGTGGTGCAGCGGCATCGGATGCATCACAAGAACTAGCCGACGTTGCTCAGAAGGTGGAGCAAGTTGAAGAAAAGATGTTCCCCAGACGAAGAAATGGACTTGACTAATAATAGCAGAAATAATTGTTACTATGTCCTTCATAATGTATTGTTAATGGTGCTTTTATTTATATATTATTTTTTCCTATGCTTTAAATTACCAATAAATTATAGCAGAGTAAGGTATTAAAATTTATGAAACGATTTCTGTTTTTGTTTGGCGCACTTAGTCACGAGTTTTGTAAAAAGGGTAGGTACGCAACTCGGCCTTTTCGCGACCCATGGCCTGGGTGAATATTTTATTACTAATTAGCTGCGCCCGCGGCTTTGCACGCGTGGTACCTACCTAAAAAGTAGCCTATGTCCTTCTCCAAGGTCCCATGTATCTCTTCATCAAAATAGGTTGCGTTTTAGGCGTGAAAACAGGTAGGCGTGAAAACAGGTAGTTCCTTACGGCCTAACTACTTCGCCTAACTGATTCGTCTATTCCCACTAGTTCTGTTGTCCAGTTCAGTTTACTGAACTAGTGAGATTTCTTTTCTCGTTTGTTCAGTCGGCTGGACTAGTGAAATTTATTTTCTCGTTTGTTTAGTTCAGAAATAAAAAAATATATTTTCTGGCGCTTCGGCGGCCGCTGCCGCGGCACGCTCGCTTCGCTCGCTCACCTTGCGCGTTGTTTTTTATACTCTAACATAACCTAACCAACTGGTTTCGATTTCTTTTATTAATAATAATAAATGTAACAAGGTGCAAAAGCTAGTCTTATTTTCAATTGAACAAACGAGAATAGAAATCTCACTAGTTCAGTCAACTGAACTAGTGGGAATAGACTAAGTGATTTGGCTACGAGGACTAACATATCCTCATGGCCGAACTCGTGTCAAAATAGTCAAAGCAAGTACAGTTATCTACTTGGTTAAAGAAAATACCTCTGTAATAGGTACTTCAGATCGAAAACAGTTGGTTAGGTTTTGTTAGAGTATAAGAAACAACGCGCAAGGCGAGCGAGCGAAGCGAGCGTGCCGCGGCAGCGGCCGCCGAAGCGCCAGAAGAATATAATTTGACATTGAAGCCAGGTGTGAAGCATAGTCTTCTAAATCACAGAACTAATGGGAAAAAAAATATTCATAAGTAATTAGTATCCTCTCTGCGGTGGCGAGTGTACTTTGCCTATTTTGACACGAGTTCGGCCATGAGGATATGTTAGTCCTCGTAGCCAAATCAGTTAGGCGAAATAGTATGGCCATGAGGAACAAGACGTGAAAACTTAACAGACAGAGTTACTTTCACATTTAAAATATTAGTAGGGATCAACAGCCTAAAATTTTATGCTTCTAGTTCAGAAAATAACAATACTTTCATGGCTTATTCCATTATGATCCCAGTGGGATCATACAAAACTTTTGAGTTCATTAAGCTCCTAGAGAGCACTCATCGTTCCATTATAATCCCACATACCTGGAAGTAATGATAAAATGTGAAATGAAATACATAAATATTTTCATAGCTAATCAAAGCTGTGTCTGACACCTATCACATTCTCATAATACATAGGTAGGTAACATAATTTAATTTATTCTCTAAGCGACTAAAATACTTTTCATACCTACTTTCTTTTTTCCATAGATAGAACAGCCCTATGTAGCTAGGATCAACATGGAATAAGACCGGAGGAGTCTTTGAATCCCACAAATACTTAGTGGGAGCTTAATGAACTCAAAAGTTTTGTATGATCCCACTGGGATCATGAGAGTAGGAGCATTATGTAATAAGCCACTTTCATACAATCTTTCGTTCCAGTTTTCAACCCTTTACAATACTTTTTTCCAATTAAAAAGTAGCTTATTTCCTTACTTCCTTACTCTCGTTTAGAATAGACAAATAACAAGCTACTACGATTTTGTGACCATAAATAAAAAAAAACAAAACAGCTTGACATTCGCAAAATTATCATCAAGACAGACAGATGCCATTAAAGTAAGAAGAAGAAGAAAAAAAAAGCTATGTGTAGTGTGTTATTTTGTTAAAAACTATGTGTGTGAATGTTTTGTGTGAAAATAAAATATAATTGAAGCACTAAAGATGGCAGATGTAGCTGTCGAAGCCGCTCCAGGCGATGAAAATGATGATAGTTGGTTATACGGAGACGGAACGGAGCAATCCTCTGAAAAAGCGCCAAGAGAAGAAAACAAGACGCCAGATCCCGAAGGCACGACTACACCTACCGTAAGATTTCTCATTATTTGTGTATGTAGGTATGTACTTGTAGTAATTCAATATATATATATATATATATATATATATATATAATAAAACAATTAAAGATAGGACCCTGAGTTTTACGGATCGTGAAACAACACAATGATGACGTTTGTAACCTAACATAATGGCTAATGTTTGGTAAAACATTACATAAAATATAGTAAGTACTTACTAAAATGCATCGACTTAGAAATTTATCCCGATGTTTTAAATGTAATTGGGAAAGAAAATAGATTTTTCTGATAGGCGATAGTTGCATTTGGTTGACTTGTCTGTCAGCTCAGTCGGTAGAAACTCTACGCTTCTGCGCTGTAAGATCTGGAGTTCGATTCCCTCCCAGAACATTTGTGTGATGAACATATATGTCGGTTCTGTGTCTATGTATTAACAAGCATCATAAGTATGTATTTATGACAACTTCTGTGGTGCAGTGGATGAAGGCACAACTTAGACGGCCAGTTTGATGTGCATGTTGTCTCAAATGTTTCTATACTGTGTGAGTCTTTTTAATGTGCACAAATTCGTATGAAATACTTTATTTCATACAAATTTCATACTAATACTTTGCTTTATTAAACTGATGGCAAAAATAAAAAAAATATATTTTATGTAATTTTCTCAATTTGTATTTGCTATGACGGCCTGCACCTTTTAAAGTAATGTTTAAAGTAAAAAGATTGGAAAAAATTGGAGGGCCTCATCAAATTAAATGTGAAGAAGAAAAAACATCCTATTTAAAAATTAAGATGTTTTCGAACAGAAATAAGTAAAGTGGGGGACTATAGCGACTGTAGCGAATATAAATTTAAAAAACGCCATAAAATAATTTATAAAAAAAGGTTTTTTTTAATTTTTTCCAACAGTAAAATTAAGCAAAGTTTACCTCATTTCCCTACCATATACCATACCATTCCCTACCATATATATGTGCACATTATGTAGACTCGCACTGTTTATAATAGCGACCCGCCCTGGCTTCGCACGGGCGCAATTCTGATACTAAATATACTAGAGAATGTCTTTATACACAATGTTATCTAAGAAAATAACATAACCTAAGAGATAGACATATACCATCGCGGACTTTTTTGTAGACCTTTTTAAGGTGTACAATACTGTAGTATATTATTTTGATCTATCTTGTAGGGTTCAGCCAGCATTTGCAATGTAAGCACAAAAAAATCTGTTTATTTACGACATCCCATTAGAAAACTATAAAATTATCAGTGTTTCTATACTATATCTTGCATGTTTTAAACATATAAACCTTCCTCTTGAATCACTCAATTCACACAATCACAAATCACACAATCTATTAAAAAAAAAACGCATCAAAATCTGTTTTGTAGTTTTAAAGATCTAAGCATACATAGGGACAGACAGACAGCTGTAAGCGACTTTGATAACTTACTTAAAACAAAAAGTCAATTGATTACATATAAAATAGCATGATGTATGCATCAATAATGAACAGAGAATACAATAAAAATATTACTTATATATTCCAGCAATATTTATTTATATTGAACTAGTGATCCGCCCCGGCTTCGCATGGGTGCATTGCTGATACTAAATATACTACAGAATGTCTTTATATACAACATTATCTAAGAGAATAACATAGACTAAGAGATAGACATATACCATTGCGGACTTTTGTGTAGACCTTTTTAAGGTGTACAATACTGTAGTACATGTTTTTGATCCATCTCATAGGGTTCAGCCAGCGTTTGCAATGTAAGCGCAAAAAAATGAGTTTATTAACGACACCACATTAGAAACCTCTAAAATTATCAGTGTTTCTCTAGTATATTATGCATGTTTTATACCTATAAACCTTCCTCTTGAATTACTCTATTTATTTAAAAAAACCGCATCATAATCCGTTGCATAGTTTTAAAGATCTAAGCATACATCGAGACAGACAGACGGCGGGAGGCGACTTTGTTTTGTACTATGTAATGATAAGTATAGAAATGTTCACTGACTATTTATAAATTACAATGAATATCCTGTCCAGCGAGTGTCTTGTGTCCTTTTTATAATATTTAAATAAATACTACTGCTACTTCTTAACCTCAACACCCAAACACCGTTTTGGAGGACATCGGGTGGCTGGAACAGTAACCTCCACTCATCAAGCAAAAAAGGCTCACTTCAAGTACCATAATATACCTCCCAGACCAAATATTATCAGATTAACCATACATTAGACTGACTTCACAACTCAGTTGGTAGTATCTATGTCTTCTGCGCTATTGGTTTCGGGTTAAAACCTCAACCAGGTCAAACATTTTTGTGATGTACCTATGTTTTGTGTCTATGTGATAAAAATATCATAATAATAACAATAGTAATAATTTATTTATTTGTTAGTAAACAGAGATGTACATTTATACCTATAATTTGGCTTATTCGTATAATACATAATTTATAGAACATTACAAATTTCAAACATAGGTACTTTTAAATTGATAAGAACACTAACTCCCGCTCTAGGAAAACCTGTGTTGTGGGTGTAGCCACTTTCGTCGAGCGTTGTTGCTAGCTAAATCACAAAAGTTGATTTGCGGTACTCGCTAAAAGAGTGCGGCAATTTTATAATTTTAAACAAAATAAAATAGGGCAGAAACAAAAAACAGAAATACAAATAGGTAGAAATTCAAATAGTAGTAGATAGGTAACTATGAATGTGTACGACACGTAATAATAAGAGCAGTATATATTTGTTATGATGTATGTTGTTTTATGAAGGAGTTTGTAGTAAAAGTTCAGTTTCGTCATAATTGAGAGTAATAAGCCAGTTCAGCAGAACCTTTCTGCACAGTTTCTTATTTAGTTCTAGTATAATTAGCCTTTTATTTAGTTTAGATATAAATGTATGTATTTACAAGTATTTTAGTATCAGTCATCTGATTGTCATGGTACCTAAGTTTGGTTTAGTTTGAGACTAGATGGTACGGTGTGAATTATTTAAGCACTATTTATTTTTGACGTGATAATGTCTTATAAAACGCCGGCTACACGCACGAATGTTGTCACGTTCCTTATGAGCCGAGCGTGCTGAGATCTTTCTGATTGAATTGTTGTTTTAAAGGGGGAGGAAAAAGAACAGGAAGAAACAGAAGCTGCAGATGCTCATTTCAACGATGAGCACTTTGAGGATGTCAGTCAGGATGAGGAGAAAGCAAATGGTGAAGATGGGGACTCTGACTCGGATGACAGTGATGATATTAAAGTTACCATTGGAGAGATTAAGTCTGGACCAGCAGCTTACAGCAGTTTGAATATAAAGGTTAGTAGTTTTATTATTATTATTATTATAAATCGATGAACGCCGTCTGCACGCACGTAAAAGCATGACTCATTGATCACGTTCCGCCTGAGCCGAGCGTGCAAGCAAGAACGTAACAAGCGATATAGGGGCACGATCAGTTCATCAATGTTTTCTTATGACGTTATCATATAAAATTATCGTCCGTAAACCGACTTTACAGACAGCCATATTTTGGCAAAAACTAAAATTGCTTATTTATTTGATTATAGATGTCCAGCTGATGTGTCACACACAACACGCCAGTGTTGAAAATATATAAAATTTCTTATGTGTGGTTAACTTTTTTAAGCATTTATTTTTTTCGTGCGATGCTTCAGTCGTTTGTTTTTAGAGTAGTAGGTGGCGATCTCACTTACTGAGGCCGCGTTAATGTGCAACTATTTAAACACAGAGGGGCACACGAGTAGATGCGCTGATTTATTACTTCGTAGCCAGTTGGCAAGCTTGTTTTAAAATGCATTAACAGAGGATACAGCCGTCGTGGCTGTAGAAGATATTGTTAACAACAAATAACAAGAAGAGAAGAAGAAGGTGTCCCACAGGATATGAGGTTTTTAGTCAGTAGAAGTCTGACATACTTATCCATTTGTCAACCCAAAGACAAAAAGCATCCATGTAGGACTTTCCTCAAGAAGAAAAAATGGACACAGTCTGTTCTTCAAATGCCAATTAACAATGACAATAATACATTTTAAACTCATTTTAGACTTACCGTATCCTAATTCCTATCCTACTAATATTAGGATAGGCGGGTTGGATTCCCGCCGCAGGACAAATGTTTGTATGATCTGAAAGTATTTGTCTCAGGTCTAAGTATTTCTATTTATTATTATGTATCTTCATACAGTGTATAACTACTCATGTGGACCCTAGTAATGTGGATCACCCATAACACAAGCTCTGATTACTTTGGGATCAGATGATGCTGCGTGATATGTTGGGCATTATTTATTTATGTATTTATTATATATATGTGAAAGTTTGTGTGGATATTCTTAAATTGAATTAAACTTGGTATAGATATTGATTGAGACCTGGACTAACTAATATAGGATGTATTTACCAAGTAGGCAAACCTACAGCATCTAGTTGTGAATAAAAGGCTGAAACTGTTTTCAGAGAGGGGTAGGTCTTGTAGCTGCGGGGCCAGCAGAGAAGCCCCGTACCATTGCAACTACTGGGAAAGTGTCCCTAGAAGACCTCGATGGCCCTGGCAGCATAAACGGTGTGCCAGCTATGGAGTTCAACATTGACACCATTGAGGACAAACCATGGAATAAGCCAGGAGCTGATATTTCAGGTAGTCAAAGTCAAAGATATTTTTATTCAATACAATCACAAGGATCACTTTGAAACGTCTTATCATCATAATCATCATCATCATCATCATCATCAGCCTTTATCCAAATCCACTGCTGGACATAGGCCTCCCCAATAGATTTTCAGGAAAAACGATTTTGAGCCCTCTCCTAGTCTCCATCCACCGACTTCCTGCGATCTTTACAATGGCTGGAAGATATCGCCATATGCGATAAGACCGCCGTTTGCAGGACATATTACTTTGTAGCCGTTGCATTAATTTAGTTTGTACATCATGAAATGTTATGTTCTCAATAAAGTTCATTATTATTATTATTATTATTATGTCGTCAGTCCATCGGGTGGGGCGACCCCCCACCCTACGCTTCGTTTTCCTGTCCTTGGTCGCCATTCGAGAACTTTTACTCCCCAACGGTTATCAGTTCGGCGAGCTATATGGCCTGCCCATTGCCACTTCAACTTGCAAATTTTGAGCGCTACGTCGGCGACTTTGGTTTTTCTACGGATTTCCTTGTTGCGAATTTTATCACGTAGTGAAACACCCAACATAGCTCTCCATTGCAAGCTGCGCGACTCTGAGCTTGTGTATGAGGCCAATAGTCAGCGACCAAGTCTCAGTTCCATAAGTCATCACTGGCAACACACACTGATTGTAGACTTTCGTCTACAATCAGTCGAGGCTCTGCGGTATCTGTGATGAGAAGATGTGCCTTAATTTCCCGAACGCTGCCCATCCGATTTGGATTCGTCGGCTGACCTCTTTGTCGAAGTTGGACTTGCCTAGTTGAATCGTCTGACCCAAATAGACATAATGGTCTCCAACTTTGATTATATCGCTCCCAACATGTACCGGTACGGGTGCAACATGAGCATTTGACATGATTTTTGTCTTGATCATGTTCATTTTGAGATCCACCGGTTGAGAGACGATATTGAGGTCGCTGAGCATTGTGCCTAGGTCTTCCAGCGATTCTGCCATAAGGACTATATCGTCGGAAAATCGAAGTGAGGCGTTCGCCATTGATGTTGATACCATGTCTATGCCAGTACAAGAGCATGAAAACATCCTCCAATGCAGAGGTTTCGGAGAAATAACATCTCCCTGTCTCACCCTTTTATGCAATGGGATTGGATTCGTGCTCTGGTCCTGGAGTTTCAACACTTCGATATACCGATAATCGATTTGGCACCCCTGGAGTGACCGCAACACTGCCCAGGTTTCGACAGAATCAAAGGCTTTCTCATAGTCCAAAAACGCTAAACAAAGTGGCTGGTTATACTCTTCGGTCTGTATAACCTGCCGGAGCGTATAGATGTGGTCTATAGTGTTAAAGCTATTTTGGAACGTCTTATATACTAGGTGACTTTAGGTGCCAATTCCTCCTAACCCAAGCCCGAGAAAAAGTGGTAACTCGTCCTGGTCCCAGCGCTTTTTTGTATGATCCATCTTAAAACTAGCTAACTACGAAAAACTTATACTAGATTAGGTACAGTAGTTTTTTATTTTTTATATAACCTATATCGTCCCACTGCTAGGCAAAGGTCTCCTCCAAATCCTTCCAACTAGCTGTATCTTTCGAGATCGCCCACCATCCTCTCAAAGTTGCCAAGATCGTCCCTCCAACGCTTTTTGATCGGCCGATCGAACCCCCGCTATACTGTAGTTAATAATCTGTCAGTTAACTGTCTTAGGGCAGAGCAACATGAGGCCATGTATTCATCAGATATATACATACTCTTTAAAGTTTTGCAATCCTAACCTACAACAAATTACTAACTTTAAAAATATGTAAGTTTGTTTGTATACATGTGTGTTACTCTTTCACACCACACAAAACTACTTAACCGAATTGGGATTAAATTTGCAGAGTGTGAAGTAGGTAAATATCCTGAAATAACTTAAAATAGACTTGATCCCATAAATGCATATTTATTTCCATAATAATGCATAAGTGTCATAAGTTTCTATGCAAACGAAGCCGTGAACCGAAGCTATTTCAATCTAATCATCGTTATGCTCACTACTACCCATTACTATGATCATGTTCTTAAAGCTTATTCCATTTAATTTTCACTCAAAACGTGATATTTACCATGTATGTTTTTCTGCTTCCCGATATTTCGGCACAGTTGTGGTTTATCTCGTGATCATGTCGAATGCAACTGTGCTGAAATATCAGGAAGCAGAAAAACTCACAAAATAATACGGGTAAATATCCCATTTAAAGTGAAAGTTGTGTTCAAGACCACGATAGAATGATTGATTATTTTCATTTCATATTCCATTTGTTAAAATCTAGGGGTTTCAAGTGTATTGTGTGCATGAATACATGATGCTCTTGAATTATATCAATGTAACTTTAATAGATAATATATATTTACAAACTTTGTACCCATCTACTAAGGTATGTTTCTGTTATGTAAAATGTAGGTAGGTATATATTTACAAAAAAAAAAGTATATAAGTAGTATATCAGTCATGTGTTATCCATAACACAAGCTCAGCTTACTGTGGGCCCAGATGTTAGATGAAATGTCCGGCATTATTTATTATTATTCATTATAAAGTATTTAGTATCGTCGTTCTGTTTTGTTTATCCTGTCCATACAAAGTTTGCCTGGAAGAGATCTAAGAGATAAGGCCGCCCATTGTACAATTTTATTTATATTATTTCTTCTGTTTTCTTTTTGTGTACAATAAAGTGTTAATCTATCTATCTATCTATTATATTTTATTTTGGTATGCAGACTATTTCAACTATGGGTTCAACGAGGTTACATGGAGCGCGTATTGTGAGCGGCAGCGGCGCATGCGCGTTGGAGAGGCGGGCGTGATGCTCTTACCGTCTGCGCGACAGCCAGAGAACCGACGACCTCAAGGTATCCACTATTCTACAGGCAGACTTTTCCTTACTAACTAACTAATTAACAAGGCAAGACACAAGGAGGCCGATCAGGCGAAAGAAAAAATCTAAAATCTACATAAAAACACAAGAAATAAAGATATGTACATAAAAATAGTAGTACAGTGTAGTAGTATACTAAAAAAAACTATAAATAAATAAATAATGACACCATACATCATCTAATGGTTTTACGTTATTTTACTATTTCAGCTTCAGGTAGAAGTAAGTACTTTCTTTGGGTTTATTTACAAGTAGTTATAAAATAAAAAATAAATGCACCTGTTTGGCTAACGTGGTATAAATGTTTGGATGTGGTCCTGGAGTTCTGGAATATCTAAGACTACTTTTTATCTAAGTATGTACCACACGGCCAGCAGCTTGTTATTAAATAAACTAAATTAGATCGGCAAAAAAATTTTGCTTTGTAAATTGAATACAGCTCTAATGCCCAATGATGCCAGATGATACTGTGTGAAATGTCTGGTATTATTTATTTGTATGAAAATGATAGTTTTAAAATGAAACCACTGCATAGTAGGTATATAATATGGTTCTAGTTACAGTGAGAAACAGTGTGATAAGAGCGCTGTGGAGTGAAAGATGACTTAGTGAAGATTGAGAAAGGTATATTAAAATAGTTTGGGAAGCTGCAAGAGGAGACCTCGACGTACTTACTTAGACAAAATGATTTTAGCTCAACTTTGGGTATTAATAAATAACACACGAAGTACGCAAACTGCAAAATGATTTCAATACAAGCATAGTTTATTTATTACAGAGCTGAAATTACTTTATTTTGAACAGATAGATTCATTAGTTTTGTCATGAAAACTCTTGAGCCAAAAGTCTGTTCATGATTTTTCTGCAGTCGTTTTATGTAGAAATCATAATCATCACTAACCTTCGAGACGTCTAACTTTGTCTCACACTATGCTACACGAAATATCATGCACTTTAGCTAAGCCTACCGTCCAGTTTGTACCGCTGCCAGTTTCGCTTGTTTTGAAAGAGAAATTGATGGCACCTGGCTGAAAGATCCTCTCGGTCTAATAGTGAAATATGTAATTCCAGGACCTCCGAGGCACGAAGAAATGCAAGGACCCCCGCATCCACACCCACACCCGCACCCGCATCCGCATATACACCAGCATCACCAGGGGCCTCCGATGCAGAACAACTTCCAGGCCAGGGAAAATACTATCCAGGTACTTTCTGTATGTGCATCTGGCTGAAATACGCTTCGGCCTGTACAGTATCTAAGATGACGTGAACATAGGCTCTCCGAAAGCTTATAGGAGACAAGTAGACACGCACTTTGAACCAATGCACTAAGCGCTAAGCAACTATGTATGTCGTTTCTAATGTATCAACGAAGTGAAGTAACTTCTTGTGAACTTCTGGGTGTTAAATTATCATAAGTATTTAAAAATTTAAAAATATATATGTATTCTATCAGTTATCCAGTCACCATAATACATGCTATGCTTAGTTTGGTGCTAGATGGTGTTATGTGCGTTGTCCAGCATTATTTATTTTAATAATTATTTATTTATTTTGTGACGTCAGTCATTGGATGGGTGACTACAATGGCATTTTTATCTGAGCGCTTCTGCACTTCAGAGGACAGCTAAGCTTTTACAATGTTGTAAGGCCATGGTAGAGGCTTTCGAACGGCGTATAAAGTCTGTCGCTAGAGTCGGCCTCTGACTAAAGTAGGAGATCTACTACGATTGATAGAACGAGGCAAACATCAGTCAATGCCAACTTCACGTTAGTTAGCCACCCTACCGCAACTGCCTTCATGGGCTGTTCGTTTGCTTGCCCTTCCCAGGAAAAACATTGTTATGATGAACATAGATTGACGACCTCTGTGGCGCAGTGGGTCAAGAAAAAAAAGTTTATAAGTAGTATATCTGTCACGCGATACCCATAACACAAGCTCTGCGTACTTTTGCGTCAAATAATGCTGTGTGAAATGTCCGAAATTATTTATTATTATTATTTATAGATGTTTGTTCTGTGTCTGCGTGTTATAAATCCTATGTATGAATTTACAAGTATTTACATTACTACGATTAAATTTTGACGCCTCAACAATTTTCGTATTTCATCGAAAATTCGAACGCCCGATAATGATATCTCTAGAGCTGTCCCAAAATTTATGTAATATTTTTTTATGTTATCGTGAAATTATTATATTAGTTCGGAAAATAATATGAAAACTGCACAACCTTGAAACCTAGTCGCGTTTTTCGTTTATTTTATAATAAGTTTATCGTAGAAACCTTATTTGAAATAAATTATTATATACCATGTTTCCTATCACGTTGTAATACATATGTCAAGTGTCAGACTAAAAGTTTGTTTTCGTTTCTTTTTTTCTTTGGCGACTTAAACGCTGATCTAAATTGGAATTCCTTCTGAAAACAAGATGTGTTACTTGAAAAATGTGATGACAAATTCTAAAAAAATAACTACTGCTATAAAATGTAACGGGGGTGTTAATAGCTCTGTATACATCCAAATTCTGGAACTGTACGTGCCTTTGAAGCTCACTGTCGACTAACGAGCCATCACGAGGCGTGGAACAGCTGGCATTGTTTGCATGATCGTACTTATTCGGAAAAACGAACGTCACCGAGGCGCCAAACTTTCGTCGTAATACTGTAGTACTGTAATGGCGGCTGTACACACTCGACGAGGGCCTCTCGCCGAGAGCCTCGGCCGAGAACACTCTCGTCGAGAGCATGCCTGTACACACTCGTTCTAACATTTGAACTGAAGACTTACGCGACAATGGACGTAGAAATTGCTGCTGCTATTTGTCTTTGTGCCGTGAGCTATTATAATTTTTTAAACATTTACTATAAAAAGAAAATTAACTCGGCGACAGGGATTTCAATTTGCTCGCTTATTCACACCCAAGCGTCATTGATACATTGCTTATCCTTGTGTTTCACATCCTTCGAGTTCCATAAAACAGGTTCTGTTTGATAGCACTCCAAAAAGTGTAATTCTCGTTCGTTAGACCACATAGTGAAACACGTCTGTTCATAAATACTGGAAAGCAACTAAATGAACGAGTGTGTGCATGCTCGCTCTCGTTTACCTCGCGAAAGCCAACGAGACCCTTTGACTCGGGCGCAAAAAACCGACAAGCCACCGAGAGCCACCGAGACGAGGACGAGAGGGCGAGACGAGACGAGAGCGCGCTGTACACACTCGCGTTCGGCCTGTCTCGGGGTATCTCGACGAGTGTGTACAGCCGCCATAATAAGTTTTACGTGCTTTGGGGTAAACGCCATCAATATAGTTCCAATATGTAGTTATTACATTGTTATAATATCAGGTAATGACGGCGGAGCGGCGCGAGTATCGCGGCCACCCGCGCGACATGGTGCCGCCCGGAGAGTACTTCGCGCCGCCGCCGGCCGACCACTACTACCCGCCGCCGCACGCGCCTTACCAAGACCACTGGGGTTAGTCACTGTACCCTCCCCTCCCCTCCCCTCCCTTCCACTCCACTCTACTCCAAGCCACGCAATACGTAGCCAGCGTCAACCACTCGAGACTGGCTGAAACTGATATGCTGCTGGTATACACGGTACGGTCACATCTGACCGCTTCGGTGCGGACCTAGTTCTTGGTACCTGCGTGGTTGTCGTTGGTCCGTGGACTGGTTGCAAAAACTAGGTCGCTCCTGGGCCCTTGTCAGCTGCCACTGTACTTATAGTTCTTCTTATCCTGTCACTAGTTATTTCAAACCGGTGTGGTGCGCCTCAGGGGTGCAAGTCTAGTCAAGTCAAAAGATACTTTATTCAATACAATCACAAGGATCACCTTGAATCGTCTTACATACTAGGTGAATTTAGGTCAATTCATCCTAACCCAAGCCCGAGAAGAACTGGCAAGAAACTTGTCTTGGTCCTAGCACTTTTTTACATGATCCATCTTATAACTACCTTAACTACGAAATACTCATAAAAGAGAGTTTATAAATTTCAAGTGTGTCGGTTAACTGTCTGACGGCAGAGCGACATGAGGCCATGCATTCTTATCAATAATATAGTCATTTATAGCTCATATATAGCTTTTTTCAGAAGACTACCTTTTATGAATGCTTTAAATTTCTTAATAGGTGGTTTAGTAGCATTTTTAGGAAGCTTATTATAGAAGCGCACCGTGTTCCCCATAAAGGACTTATTTACTTTTTCTAGTCGAAACCTAGGGATGTATAATTTGTGTGTATTCCTGGTATTGATGATATGAATGTCATTATTTTGCTGAAACCCATCTCTATTTTTATGTGTGTATAACAAATTTTCATATACAGTGTGTTTGACAAGAACGTGACCACTATAAAAAAATGTATTCGAGGCTTTTTTTTTCAAAACAAAAAATACGAGCAGGTAGCCCAACGTTTTGGCATGACGCATCAAAAAAATTAACCAGTTCTTGCGTTCACTTCGCACAGAGCGCACGCTTCCCGAGATGAGTGCCGCGTATGCTTCCCGCTATGAGGCAGTGTTCCTTTGTTCGCATCCGAAAGGACCCAAAATGTCACGTGTTCAGGAAGCAAAGTATATGAAAAAGTCAAAAGCGTTCGTGACCAAGTGGGTAAACCATTCTGTAACAAAACACGTCGATGACCTACCAGAACGTGGTACAACAAGAAAGACGTCGTCCGCCGAGGATAAGCGGATAACTAATCTTTTTTTGAAAAATCCACGATTATCTTTGCGATCCGCGCAAGAAACACTGTTGAAAAAAGCTAAATATATATCTAGCTACAATTAGAAGATTAGAAGATTACAATTAGACGTTTAGTGGAGATTAAGTTAAAATACCGAAGCACATTGAAGAAACCCCTTCTTTCACAAAAACACGTTGAAAAAAGAATGGCCTGGGCACAAGAAAACAAAGACCGCGACTGGGACAAGATAATCTTTTCAGACGAAGCTTCGTTTTGGGTATCACACCTCGTGCTTGGTCCACTGCCGATAACAGACTTGTCGAACGAACTGTTAAACACCCGGTAAAGGTGCATGCTTGGGGATGCTTCTCAAAACGTGGTTTTGGCAATTTGAACTTGTTTACCGGTTCTCTAAATGCTGTAAAGATGAACCAAATATACCAGAAAACATTAATACCATCTGCCCGAAGGCTGTTCCCAAGCCCAAGTGAATCATGGATATTACAAGAAGACAATGACCCCAAACACCGAAGCCGCCTGGAAACTAGATAATGGCATCGAGGTTTTGGATTGGCCCTCACAATCTTCTGACGCAAACCCAATTGAAAACGTTTGGGCGTTGATGAAACTCAAACTTCGAAGAAAAAAAAACCCTAACTGCCGCCGAACTTACTCGCAATTTAAAGGCCATATGGAAGTCATTATCCCGTGATTACGCAGACAATTTAGTCGAAAGTATGCCACGAAGATGCAAGGCCATTATGGACAACGGAGGAGACTGGACACCTTATTAATAATAAAGCATCTAAGAACATATGATTAACTCCGTGTTTTATTTTTTTCAGACGCTTGACTTAGTTTTTTTATAATTTATGACGGTGACGCTCTCTTTTGTTACATACTGTAGATTATTGTGAAGCTATTCTGAGAATATTGATTTCTTTGAATATTTTTCTCAAAGATTCTCGTGGTTTCATTCTATAAATGGCACGTATTGCCCTTTATAGAATAACAAATAATTTACCAATATCAGCTGCTTTCCCCCAGAGAATGATGCCGTATGACATAACACTATGGAAGTAACTGAAATAAACTAGTCTAGCTGTAGCTTCATCAGTAAGCCACCGTATCGCACGAACTGCATATGCAGCGGAACTAAGCCTACCAGCAAGTGTTTCAATTGGTGGTCCCCACTGTAGTTTTGCACCAATATTAAGACCTAGGAAGATCGTAGAATCTACAAGATTCATTGCCTCTCCATTCATTTCAGTGTTGGTCGAGCTATGAATAACATTTGGCAAAGTGAATTTGATACATTTAGTTTTTTTTTAATTAAAACGTTTATTCTCACAGTAGGTAAGGCACAGTCTCTATCGTCTTAACAGCTCCGTTTTAAGGATGTTTATTGAGACATAATTCTATAAATGTTTAAATTTTGCAGGTCACGCAGACGCGCCGCCGGGCTGGGCGCCGAGCGAGATTAAAGAACTGACGCCCGGCCCCGGACCCGGCCCCGGCTCCGGCCCCGGCTCCGGCCCCGGACCCGGTCCCGGTACTGGCCCGGCGCCGGCTCCGGGCCCGCCCATGGGACCGCCGCTAGGTAACCTAACTATACTCTATCTGAGACGCAGAAGGTTGCGGGACAAATGTTTGTATGATCTGCAAGTATTTGTCTCGGGTCTTGTTGTTTCTATGTATAATATATGTATATACAAAAAAAAGTATGTAAGTAGTGTATCAGTCATGTGGTACCCATAACACAAGCTCTGCTTATATTGTGTCCAGATGATACTGTGTGAAATGTCCGGCATTATTTATCTATTTATATACTCCTAACCATCACTCCCCTTACTACCTTACGCACCAGTACTCCTTGCGGTGTCAAGCTTGCTATGCCTGTTTACTGCTGATAGAAGTAAACTTTTGCAGTTTTGATAAAACACGGGCTTTACTCACGTATTTTTTTGTCAATGGAGGCACCGACACTGTTCCGATTCATCTAGAGAATCTTCATCAGGGTGAGTTTGATCCGCGGTCCGCTCGTTGCCGCTCGAGTTCACGGTTCGCACTGAGTGCGTGCACTTGAGTGAGTAAAACCCGGGTTTTATCAAAATGTATAGTACAACTCCCGAAAGTTTTGAAACTTCTGCAAGTCATAATTTAGCTTTTATGCCTGGATCGGCCAACAATTCTGCATCACAGAGAGTTTCTTTGCAAGCTTTGAAGGCTCTTAACGAGTCTGCACTTACGTCAACGGGCTAAGATGCCTTCATGGAGCCGGTCGGTAAGGCGTTCAAGGGAGCTTGAGTTTGGGTTTGGGGGGATAAACCTCTTATATAAGTTTAACATGCCCAAGAACCTCTTAAGCTGCTTGGCCGTCTTAAGGACAGAAAACTCCTTGATGGCTATCTTACCTTCTAGAGATTTCGTTCCATTTGACCTTGATTTACCAAAGATGCATTTAGCGGTGTTTATGAGCATGCTATTTGGAGTTCAGAGAGGTGACGCAGTTGATCTACATGCTCAGATTAGCTACAGCTAAATATAAAAAAATCATCAAGATACGAGTAACAGATATCTAGGCTATGGGTCATCTCATTGAAAATCTCTGGAAGGTCTGAGTGTTCAGCAAGCTAATGTTCATGTAAGGGAACTCGAAAAGTCTCGAATGTCATCCTGAAAAACAGGTATCTGGTAATTCTATGTTTCATAACTTGTTTTTGGAGTTTCCTTCTTTTCTTAATCTTGCTCCTAAGAATCACAATAGTCGTGTGGTGACTACCGTATGCTCATCGATCGGATGATAAGTAAGACTTCACCCTATTGGGTAGTACAGTTTATCTGGTTCTCAGGTCTTTTCTACCATTAACCTTATTGTTAAAGGTTTGAACAAGGTCAATGGTAGAAAAGACCTTACAATCAGATAAAATGCACTAAACCCTATAGGGTGAAGTCTTACATATAAAATTTGGCTATATTTTATAGCAATAATGTTGACAATATTGTGGTGTCATCAATTAAAATCTGACAAAAAAACATGCAGACATTATACAATTATTACAATTATATTAAAGTATGACAGAAAATGTACACTTATTGTAGGTTTTGTTACATCAGCAATAATAAAGCGCCACAAAATGTCTTTACGGAGGTTTATTTCTACCCAACCGTGTCTATAGTATAGAGGAACCATTCGCTGCGCACAATGATGATGTCTGATTTTGAATGTTGTCGAAACGTAGAACGCCCCATGTCCACTAGAAATTGGATACTCAATCTACGGAATTTAAAATTTACAAATACAATTTTACAAATTTACAAATTTTACTCTTGATTTGGTTATTTTAATAAATCTTTGAGGTGATAAATTCTTAAACATTTGAAAGTTGTGATTAGAAAAACAGGTAGGCTTGAATTAAAAACGTGTGTGTGTGTGTGTGTGTGTGTGTGTGTGTGTGTGTGTGTGTGTGTGTGTGTGTGTGGTGTAAATTACGTATATAATTTATATAATGATTTCGAGAAGTGCTTCAGCATCATCGTAGCTAAGAGACATTAGCCATTTGGTCAAATTGATTTTATTTTTGATTTTGTGATTATTCATTCATATTCAAATGCTTGTTTATTTTATTGTGTAGTAGAGCAGACTGTCTAAAATGTTGTCGAGTTGCGATGTTACGTGAGTTATGTCTATTACTATATTTAGAGATAGAATTTAGAATGTACAATTTGCGAACAGAAAGTATATTCGATTCCAAATACCACATTTCAGTCGGGTACCTACATATATAGTTTGAATAACATAACCTTTAGTAGAAACCTTTGCTCTCTTTCCAGGTCTGTAAAATGTGTGTTTTGAAATTTGTGTCTTTTAAAACAATGCCACCAATATCAACCCTAATTGATGTGTCTCCATTAGATAAAAAAATGCTCAAGTTACTGGCATGCCATTGTTCAGCTAACAGGCGTGTGTAGTCCCCAGTATAATTAGGTATATTATTTTTTGTTGTTGTTGAAATTTTTTTACGTGATAAAGTCTTATAAATCGATGAACGGCGGCTGCACGCACGAAAAATTGGCTCGTTCCGCCTAAACCGAGCGTGCAAGCGAGAACGCGGAACAAGGCTTAAGCGTTCGGCTTGTGACGCATCTCTATAGGTTAAAAGAATGCAATTTTTCATCAAAGTTTTCTTATGACGTAATCACGTAAAATTATCGGCGGTAAACCTACTTTACAGACAAAAACTTTTTGTTGTATACAGGTCCCCCTCCGATGGGCGTGGCTCAGCCCGTGCACATGCCGCCGCCGCACATGATGCCGGCGGCGCCGTACGGAGCGCCCTTCCGCTCGCATCCGCCGCCTCCGCACCCGCATCCGCACGAGCGCGAGCGAGACCGCGAGAGGGACAGAGACAGAGAACGCGAGCGCACACACGAGCGAGAGCGCAGCGAGCGGAGAGAGCGCGACAGGAGAGATGACGTAAGTTAAGCCGTGGATACTCTAGGGAGCAAAATGTGTCTCGCAGCACATTTATGACGTGCGACATATTGCAAGTACACGTATTTGAAGCAAGCGTCAGTCCCGCGCCTTTTAAGGCTGAGTGTAGACATGTCAACCAATGTCAACTAGTGTTATATTAGCATGTACAGCACTGACCAACACAACGTCCTCGGTCGACATTTCTACATGAACAGACTAGTGTGGCAGGCAAGATACCACATTATTTGCACCTGAGACATTTCACGTTGTTGTTGAATATGTTCCGCAACATGTTGCTCCATTTCTCCCAGGCTGTAATGTAACAAGATGTACTTTTTCTATCTACACTATCTAGCTCATTCTACCGAACTTATTTTTACCCTCGTAGTTATTTAAACAAATAAACTAAATTTACCTAATACTAAACTAAAATGATATTAAAATAAACGGGTACACAATAATAAAAATATAGTAGAATCTGATAATAGACTAAGAACCTCATGATAATTGTTTACTCGTAATAATTAAATCAAATTCTTCCACTCTTCTAATTGTTCTTTCGGAATTCAAACCCTACGTCTTTATTACAGGAGGAAAGAGATAGAGACAGGGAGCGAGAACGGGAAAGAGACCGTGAACGTTCGAGATCCATCAAACCGGACCGGATCAGAGAAAAGTAAGCTTTCTTTCCAGCATTACCCTGCTGCTTTAGCCATACTAATGTGCTCAGTGGCTACTCAACCTTCAACCTTAGGTGTGTTTAGTTAAGGATCTTGA
Organism: Lampropteryx suffumata; assembly: GCA_948098915.1. Classification (NCBI taxonomy): domain Eukaryota; kingdom Metazoa; phylum Arthropoda; class Insecta; order Lepidoptera; family Geometridae; genus Lampropteryx; species Lampropteryx suffumata. The sequence goes on along the minus strand of OX402545.1, from coordinate 16,446,642 downwards.
TTACTACGTCGGACGTTAGGACGTCAAGAATCGATGGCAAGATTAAGAGTTTCAAAGTTCAAAAGGAAGGCTTATAGATTGGCCATGCCGTCTGTCTGCCCCCCATCATCAGAGCTCTTGCTAGCAGACTTTTAGTCTGATAATGAACTCTTTGAAACTGTGTGTCAAAGGTCTAGGTCTAAATCTATATAATAAAAATCAATTGCTGTTCGTAAGTCTCGCAAAAACTCGAGAACTACTGGACTGATTTAGCTGAATTTGGTGTTGAAATGTTTGTCGTAGTCCAAGGAAGGTTTAAACGGTGAGAAAATTTGTGGCATTGCATTGCATGCCGGGTACAGCAAGTCTAGGATAAAGATAGGGAACACTTTTGTTATTCTACGATGCAACAACACCAATATAATATAATTCGATATAAGGTCGATTATGGAATTCGAATTGACTGGCCTGTCAGCTCAGTTGGTAGTAGCTCTGCCTTCTGCGCTGTAGGTTGATGGTTCGATTCCCGCCCGGGATTAACATTTGTGTAAAATATTATAAATGTTATAAAATATTATAAAATATCATCAGCATTTAAAACTATGTATTCTTCAGATCCGGTCACCATAAAAGCTATGCTTAATTTGGTGCCAGATGGTGTTGTGTGCATTGTCCACCCAATATTTGTTTATTTAACAGCTTTTGTAAGACACGCTGTCTGTCATATGAATTGTAACAGACATGGAAAATAAACTACGCACACTTGATCTTTGTACCTCGGTAGGTGGCTGTAAATAGCTGCGCAGAACAATTTTTAGGTCAAATTGGTGGCAAGTGAGGGGTGCGGAGGGGGCTAGGTATAGGCATCTTCTACAATTAACCAGAATCTAAAAATGACCGATTATTGGTACTGTTTTAATCGATTATCGTATTTTGTATTTGCTAGGTACAATCACAGATAACATAATACTATACTAGTACAGATGCCTCATCCCGTACAACGAAACGCGACCTGCTTATCTCGCGCTATTCTTCGGGCTATTTTTGATTCGCCTACACAGGCGCTAGATGCCGTTTCGCACGCTGGATATTTAGAGCCACCTAGCGTCTGGAAGTGGATTTATTGCTTACTAGTACAACGCGCAACCAATAGATGGCGATAATTATGCATCGAATGGCCAAGCGATCGATCTGTATATGGGTTGTATCTACCTACCGTTGCATGCAGCTTTGACGCTGCGACGCGCGACGTTGTCAGCCTGTCGCGCTGCGGATCTCGTGCGAGCATGATCGAATGAGGCGAAAGATTCCTAATGGCAATGTGCTCGATATCTAAATAAAATAGGTAGATTGTGTACGTGTAAGTACTTAGTAGGTAGGTATCTATTTGTCAAATTATAACTGTCTTACATGATGTAGTTGTAAGATGATCGTGATGTAGACACGAACGTAGGTAGGTACCTATATTGTTTATTCGTGCGGCTGTGGGACGCGGAACACTACCTAGGTACCTAGGTTTTTCTTCTAGGTTTGTAAGTAAAGGAAAATGAAGAGAAATAAAACAAATGATTCGATAAAGTATGAACTCAGGTAGGTACCTACTGATTATTAATAATCAATGTACCTAACACACTCATTGTCTTGTTAAGCAACAATTTGCCATAAACAATCTGATGCGTAGGCATCTGACCATCCAAATACACCCTAAGTTCCTACCTACATTATGACTTACCTATGGTACCTATGCTGTATTATTAAATCAAAATAATTTTAGTAAAGTTGGTACCTACCTATCTACTTACAGTCAGCAACGGAATTAGAATTAGATTTATTTCAGAACAATAGAAAACTTAAGTTCACAAGTTTTTGTTACGAGTAGGTAGGTATGTAGGTAACTAAATGATAACTGTGTCTTTTAAATTGTTGAGGCAAGACAAAACTTCAAATACTTACCTTGGTACCTACCTATTAGACACAATTTTGGTCATGCGGAAATGGGTTCCTGAATTATAATAAAATACCTACTAGCTGTTAACTGCGACTTGGTGCGCATATGCTTAAAACCTTTATTTTTATTTTTGTAAAACAATCACTTACTTTTTTTTTTTTTTTGAGACGAACAGTTGCCTACGTTCTTCTCCCGAATGCAATACTTACTACATCTTCTTACCAAATTTTTTTCAAGATCCGTTCAGCCGTTTAGCCGTTAAAACGTAACAAACAGAGAGACACTTTCGCTTATACGCGTAATAAGTAAGTACCTATATATCGATTTTATTTAAATCATCAAATTAATGTCAAACAACTTAGGTACGTTGCGTAAGTAGGTTACTACCTAATCGTAATCTCTCCTAACAGTAACCTCTTTCACTGCGATCATTACCCGATATGTCGCTCATATCATGGTAGATATCCCGTTTAAAATGAAAATCATGTTTCAACCTTGATAGTTTCATAAGTTATACATAAGTACCAAATCCAACATAAGTTATCCTTAAATTTCTTTTTTGGGGGATAGCCAATGGTCAATCGCAACAAAAGCAGAGTCGGAGTCCGTTCACGTGCCAGGCAGGATCTTTCGAGGGTTTATTCCCAAACTACTTCATTGTTTTGTTCTAAAAAGATAAGAATCCCATACATTAATTCTCAAACTGCTCCAAAAATGTATACCTATCTTATAACTTTTTTATATAAAAATATTGCGTTTAAGTTGCATCCTACCCCGCAGGTGGTTGAAATTATTCTCAAAGTACTCATTTCACATTGAAAACATCGAAATATTATTATCTTAATATTTTAGTTTCATTTTACTCCATGAAATGTTGAAGAGGTACAGTAAGTTAAGCACTATATTTATAATTATAAGGATTGTAAAATAAAATTCACTCAAGTTTCCTTTACATTGTATTAGTCGTTTACGTTTGTGGTATATAAAGTAAAAATCATAATTTAAAAAATCAGCGTGAAAGAGACAAAAGGTATGCTTTTTTTCGCACTTATACAAGTATGACTTTTCACCAAGTTCTCAAAACCCAAGCATTTTTCATGATATACAAAGTAGCTCAGACCAATGATCACAATGGACAGAGCCATAAAACTATGCCGCTTTGCCGATCGGGTTCTGAGAGCCGGTTAAAAGTATTTATTATATAAGTATGCAAAAAAGTGCAATTCAAATCCCCTTTTCGTAATGAGGGTTGGTCAGATGACTTCACGGGAATAACAATGAAGTAAATAAAATAAGCGATTAAAGTAAGTGAGTGTAAAAATATGTTTAATGACAATCCTGACTGCAGTGGAGACCCTAAATCTAGTCCCAGAATTTCATTTTATTAATTCACGAAGTGAGTATGTACCTACTTTAGTAATTTTTTATACCTACTGTCGTTTGACTACAACAGATACTAGCTGGGGCTGCAACACTGACGTATTTTCTTGTTTTTTTTAAACGTGACAATAACACAATATACCTGTAGTGTAAGTATTCATTTTTTGTATCAGTTACTGTGTTGTATTTCAATTTTAGCTCATAGTTAAACATATTTTATAACTCGAATCTTTGCACCTCAGCTGATGATAGCTGACTGTTCGTCAGCTATCTTTTGGAGTAAGATGCAACATAAAATTGTTGAGAGTTGTTAGAGAATGAATATACCTACGGCGATATTAATTTCTTGAAACCTGAACACTGGAGTACCTACTTTTTACTCCAGTGAACATTTTTATATTTTCTTGGAGTAAAATGAAACTCATTTTTTATGTATTTTTTGTCGTGGAGCAGTTTGGGAAATAATCTTGGAGTACTTGCGGAATAACCCCTTTCGAGCGAAGTAAGAAGCCTTTTCAAAGTCCGATTTTTAGGGTAGGTATGCACGGTCACACACAGGTCTCTAACATCACGAAAATAGCGTACCTACTACATTTAGGCGCAATCAACTTGGGATCCAAACGAAATCAAACGAATCAGTCCAAACAACAAAGTTACACATACCAAGCATTTCGTTGTTCATTATTAACCTACATCTTATACATACTTAGTTTCCTAATGTGACATCTCTTGAGTGAGAATATTAAAAGATTAATATGTCAAACACAATGAGAAGAATTTTTTTTGAAGTGATAACATCTTTTAAGACCGCTTCGTTACGTAACGCGTTATGGCGCCATACGCATACGGCAGCGGTAGGCAGACTCTTCCTCTCTCACTCTAACCCACAGCGCTAGTTAGATTAGTTTAACTTATCACTTCTTTCGAGCATCCCGAGACACACACGTTTTTAGTTTTTTTTTTAATAGTTTGTAATTCGAATAAAAATACTCTTACAATAGATTTAAAACTTATATGACATCCGACTTCATGTATAAAATATACACAAGGCAGCTACCGTAAAACGTTGTGGAGTTCCCTGGACTGTCCTTCGACTTCAACATCAGACCCCTAATGACAGTCACAACCCATATAGGTACCTAGGTGTAAAGTCTTGATCAAAACATATTAATCAAGCCCAGACACCAGGTAATTGCTGTAAAACGTTGAGTTCCCTTGACTCTTTTTCGGCTCAATCATCAGATCGACTCCAGACCTTCATTAAATAGTGGTGCTTTAAAATACGTAATAAAAAAATTAACAAACGCACTAGTCGCACTACGATTTTCAAAGGTTCCCCTCGATTTCTCTGGGATGCCATCATCAGATCCTGGTTTTAAACTCCTTTTTATGAAATCGGTTAAAAATGCAAAACCAAAATGCAACAATACAGTAATTGAAAATACCGCCACCTATTATTAGTTAATAGGTACCTCAAACAATAAAACCGTGTCAACCTCAACGAAGTACAAATAATTGCCACCAAAGGAACGACGACGAAGGATTAAAAATACATTTTTATTTTTACAAAATTAAATGTCTTTTTAATTTTACAAAATTAAATGTCTTTTTAATTTTTTTTATCGAATTTCCAGTCCTTATGCTATTTAATGAAATTGGAAAATGCTTTTATCAGGACTTAATTTAGATTTTTCATAAACTTGAATAACAAATCGATACCTGTAATGCCAGCTATTGCTATTTATTTGAACTAATTTTCTTTTCTTAGGGATGTGACCCCATGGTACAATTAAATATTTGATGCCAATAAAGAAAGGTTTTTTAAACTAAGTAAATAGTAGCTCTATGTCTATTTAGGTTAGTAAAATATTTGTGAAGTATTCGCATGTATGTATAGAAAGTCGGTATATTGTGAGCCTGAGTTATTTTAATCGTACATTTATAGTGAAATTAAACTAAAAAGTAATTATACAACCTATAAACTAGACAAAAACATTAGTTTTGTCCAGTAAATTTTAAGTTTTATTTTGCAATCGTAATCGAGAATATCGTAAAGTAATACCGAGTTTAACATTTGAATCGAACAACAAGCACTATAGGTAGCAGTATAATTTAACCGGCAATTTCACCTTTAAAGATCAAGACAGCGTATATAACTGCCTCGCTCACTCAATTCTGTTTGTCGTATCGTCTTATCTTGCTTACTCTTAGCAGTACACTAACAATTCGCAAATTATAATTTCGAGCTTGTTAAAGTTTTTGTTGTTTTTAATTTTAAGCTTTTTTGTTATTATTTTTAAAGTTGTTATCTGTTTTCTGTTATTGTTGAGTTTCACATTTATTGACTTAATATACTAATAAAATAAGCATTTATAAAATCTGAATAAGTATAATAAATAATTGTTGGACCTAGCCCAGACCCAATACATTTGAGATACTATCCTTTGTGATCTGTATCGGGCTTCAAACACCTGTACCCAACATTTCGTTGGCACTGTTGTGCAGATAAATGCGCAGTACATGCGCATTCCGTTTTTGTGCCTAACTTAAGAGGGAGAAAGATCCAGTGTGCGTATTGTACGTTAATGGGCCTTGTACTAATGCTTAGTGTTTTCTACAGATCGTACAGACGCGAGAGGTCGAGGTCGCGGTCGCGGCGCCACAAGTCGCGGTCGCGGTCGCCGCGCGCGCGGGAACGTTCCCGCGACCGCGACCGCTCCGAGCGGGACCGGGAGCGAGAGCGAAGCGTCAAACCCAAGACCAAGGATAAGGAGGAAAAGGAAGAAAAATAGTTGTAGTTAACTTAGCGATGCCGTTGTCAGTGTTATTTTATTCGCTCTGGAGCTGTAAGAATAAACGAATAATTAATTCTACCCTAAGATAAATGTGTTTTATTTCGGCGACTAGGATTATTGGGTTGTGGTGACAGTTTATGTAAGCGTACACTAGTAAATCGCGTTTGGCGATTCCTCATTTTAAATTAAATAAATGCAGTACATGTCACACTCCATCAGTCACACACACGGGTGACCCGTTCCCCGGTAACACATGCGTAAAGGGCATACGCGATAGGTACAATCACCGCTGAAATTATATTATAATTTGTACCTTAGAACTTTTCATATTAATACAAATGCGTCGTGATCAATTATTTATTTTAATATCGCCCCCTACTTTTAGCTTGCAACCTAAACAGATCCAGATTCATCAACTCCCAGCTGCTCCAACTGAACATACAAAATAGTTGGCCCGATCAGACGCCAACTATTTAATACGACGTAATATGGAGTGGTGGTGCGAATAAGGTGCGATAAACCCAGCGGGAGGTGACTCAAATTTCAACGTTCCGGAAAAGACGATCACAAGTACGTAGTTACCTGATCTTTTGATCAACTTGGAGGAAACGGCGGCAGCCTCATAGTTGAGTTTTTTTACTCAACGAGGAATCCATCGATGCAATTTCAAAGATTCCAGACTTAATACGACTATAGCTAAATACGGAAACGAAGTCATTAAACAGATTTTGCAGCCAATGAATAGGATAATGGAATATCATTGCAGCGTCGCCAGCGAGCCAGCGCTATTCTGAGGTTCATTCAATCCTACTCAATGTGGAGTTTGGACCTGCAGATACACTCAAGAAATCACATCTCCGAGTTCAATGAAGTTGATAGATTTATTTTACTGTTGTAACTAGGTTAAAGTATTTTGACTTGTTGAAATATTTTTTATACGCGTTATAATATAACGCGTATACTTGTATGTATGTTTGTAACCGACTCCTTAGGACGCGATTTTGACCCACTTTAAACGGCTAGATTTCATCATTCAAATTATGCACACCTGTCAAAGACCGATGACAATGCAATAATTCGAATAAAAATTCAAAAAACTAAAAAACACGCTTTATATAGAAAACCAAACTAAAAAACTTACATTTATTAAAATTTATTTTCTATTTTTTAGTTTGGTTTTCTATATAAAGCGTGTTTCTTAGTTTTTTTAAACTATTATTTATTTTTTATGATGCATGTAATTGTAATGATGAAATTTTGCTAGATAACAATTACCTACTCAGTTAGCTTCATTTGAGAGCGAGAGTCGTTAAAGATCACTACCATGGGGAAGAATCAAAGTAAAGAGCAGAAAGACCAAACTATTATTGCACAATCAGGTGCCAATGCTTCTGGTGTCGAAGCCCAGTTAAGTCAGTTTAGTATAACAATTACAGTTAAAACAACTGTAAAATTCATATTGTTATAATATAGGTATACATTTCTGTTATAAAGTGTCATAAACGTACCAAGAGTTGGGTAAATCGCCAAGTGATGACTATTACGCCACAAAAAGGTGAACAAGTAGCTATGCCATCAGTAGCATCAGCGCAAACGATTCCTAAAGTTAAGGTAATAACTTTTATTTATCCAGTGTTTTATCTGTGTATATATTTTTTTTAATTAATTAAGCACTATAATATCATGTGTTAATTTTTTTGTTATTAATATTTTTAAATCGTATTTTATCATTGATTTTTACGTCTACTCCCACCTGTTCTGTTGGCATAACTATTGGATTTTTGAAGTGAAAACTTCTTTTAGCGCGGTACGCATATTTTTAGATGAGATAAAACCTCTGGACTCGCGACACCATTACCAAAACCGCGAGACGCAGGGCTGCCGCCCTCGCCCCATTTGATTATAAACCTTAATTCACATGTTTACAGTCTACTTTTGTATGGAGAAGTTTACTGAGTTAGGCTCTTTGATATATTATCTACATTCTGAACAAGACATAAAAGAATATTACATTTATTTTAAAGTTTCTAATAACTAATAAAATACAATTCATAAATAACATGCAATTACAAAATTATATTGTTCTGGCGCTTCGGCGGCCGCTGCCGCGGCACGCTCGCCTTGCGCGTATTTTCCTATACTCTAATATAACCTAACCAACTGGTTTCGATCTGAATTTCATGTCACAAGATTCGTGAACAGAACTACTGGGAATTATTTTCCCAATTGTTCTGTGAACAGAACTAATGGTAAAAAAATCCCAAAAGTTCTGCCAACAGAACTATTCAACAGAACAGGTAGGAGTAGACTGATTTTTATAGTAATTTGGTGTTTGCCATCAATAAAACATTGTAAGTAGGTACAATTGTTCCCGTGCACGAGTCATATCTCGACAAGCGATCAAGTTACTTCTTGGTAAGCAAGTGGTTGTTGGTTATTCTGAACGTTTTGAATGTTAATTTATGTAATTTTTTTGTTAAAGGGAGAATTTATGTGGTGACGTACGCGTAAATCGCGTTTGGCGATTCATCATTTTAAATAAAATAAATTTAGTACATTAAGTCACACACACTCCAGATCCGTCCCCCGGTAACACATGCCTAAAGGGCATACGCGATAGGTACAATCACCGCTGTATTTATATTGTAATTTGTACCTTTGAACATTCTATATCAATACAAGTAATTAAAGTGATCGGTTGTTTATCTCGTTATTGCATCCTACCTAGCAAGCACCCTAAACAGTTTTGAGATTCTCCAGCTCCAACGACACGTACAAAAGGGGTAGTAAGGGGAGAGGAATAAAACTACATAGTAATAATACAGAAATGCTTGTATTTTATAATTAAATGTCTAAATAAATGGATCATATAAATGTTTCCTAGAGCTCATAGGCGCGGCGTCGAGAGTGGCGGCCTCGGCTGGCCGCTCTCGAATTCGCGTCTTCTTTCATCACATCGGGTTTTCTTTCATGTTTTTGTACAGAATTATATTTTACAATAATTTTATTTTCAATTACAATCTAGACGTAAAAAAATCTTGAGGTGAGAAGGAAACTAAGCTTCCTATAAAAATAATTACAAATGGAAAATGAGGGCTACGCTTAGTGCGACTGGCTGGCAGACCTCGACCTAATCTATCGGTACAGGACTTTACAATCATCACTATAACCTACGGCTTGCGGCAGCGCGTGCCTGCGCCTAGAACATAAGCATACTCCACTCGATAAGCGCTAGCCCCAAACACTTGGGGGCCCATTAACTAAATAACTTAAATTAATTACATAAAAATATACAAAAATATCATTTTCACAAATAAATCGACAAACTATACACTCCGGCACTAAAAATATTCGATAACTATGTACGATTTAAGCCGGTTTTAAACTTAAACGAGAGCTTGACTTGAAATAGTACAAAATAATAATAAAAGTAATCACGACTATAGTGTCGATTGTCTAGAACTGCCTGCGGCATTTCCTCATCTCTCGAAGATTCAAGGTCCCCTAGCCCAGCTAATAGTAAATCTACATCGAGCTAAAATTATGGAAACTCACGGGATCTTCATCAGACCGTTCTTTCCATCGATTTATAAATTACATTGAGAAACGTTCAAATATTTATACATAGATTTTTACGAACAACGAATAATACTAGAACACTTACGACTAACACAATAAAACGTCACGCCGCGGTGATGCGACGGCCGAGCACCGAAGTGTCGACGCTGTACAACTATTGTTACAATGTTACCAATCGCTTTATAATACATGCGCCGATATTTACATTCGCGCTTCAGTCTGCGCCCGCCGCGGCCCGCGCGCTACATTTACAATACAACTAATATTAAACGACACGCGACACGCGACTCGCGCCCGACTCGGCGGGTGCGCGACAATTACAAACTAATCGAGAGATTTTACACGACGCCTCGGGGCGCCGGAACTTACGCTAAGCGCGCGGCGCGGCGGGCGGGCGGGCGCGGCGGTCTCCATACTTTACAAAATGTATACAATTATTTTTTACAATTAGGCGGCTGGTGAGATGGGCCGACGCGTCTCCGCGGACGTTAATACTCGCGAGCGGACTACAAGACGGGGTTGGCGTTGGGCGGGCCGATGGGCCCGAGCTCCGGCGCCTTCATGAAGAACTTTTCGAGCTTCGCGATTATGTGTTTGCCGTACGTGTACTTGCGCAACGAGCCGATGTGCGGCCGGATCTTGTGCATCAGCACCTTGCGCTGCGTCGGCTCGGCCACGTCTATCATCTTCTGCACCACGTAGTTGGCGTACTGGTCTTTCATCATCACGTGCAGCGCGCTGCAACAAACACAACACACCGCATTCATGTCTAGTTTGTTTTACACTATATATTGGTGGCAATTCGGTTGGTTTATTTCTATAATTAGGAATTGTCTAAAAATATATTTAGTTAGTCATAGCATTTGTAAAACCTATTCGGTTGGTACCATCTAACTAAATTAGGAACACTTAATTACGTTAGATAAAATTAAATTAGGATAAGTTGGTAGCAGCAGAATACCAAACAGACAGTTCAAAACCTAATTTTAGCTAAAATTAGTTAGGTTGGTACCAACAGAATTGAGGCCACTATATCCTGTTTTTATGTTTGATCAATAATTTACTTTACCTAGATTGAAATCGGTGATTAGCTCAATGAGATCTAGATTAATATTGGTAAAGAGACGGATTGTATGTTGGGTAAGGCCAGAGGTTGCTTTTTATGTACCACGCGGTACAGGTAGAATTCATCACACATATGACAACATACAGTACAGAAGGCTGAGTTGAGCTGCTGAGCTGAGTCACAGAATACTTATTAGCACAAGTACAAAAGACAGACTATGCGAAAATATTTAAATACATAGTAACTCTTGCTACGACCCCACAGAGTGCAATTAAGCTCGCACAAGCACTTCAAACTTAACATTATATTTATCTACACAATGGTGGCAATTCGGTTGGTTCATTTCTAAAATTAGGAATTGCCTAAAATATATTTTAGTTAGTCATAGCATTTGTAAAACCTATTCGGTTGGTACCATCAAACTAAATAATGAACGCTTAATTAAATTAGGATAAGTTGGTAACAGCAGAATACCAAAGTTTCATTTGGCAGTCTAAACCTAATTTTAGCTAAAATTAGTTAGGTTGGTGCCAACAGAATCGAGGTCAAGGCACTGACCTCGACCTCTTCCGTGTGGAGTTTGCGCGAGTACTAACTTGTCGTCGAACTAGCACAGTTTATCTGTGGGTAGGTATGGCTGACGTACTTCTCGACAACGTTGGATAGACACGTGTGGCGCTGAACGCACAGTTCGTCTATGGGGTAACGCGTCGAATGGCTGAGTTTACGGGCGGGTGTGTACGGATACTAACTTGTCGTTGAACCCGCACAGTTCGTCGATGAGCAGCGCGCGCTCGTTGCGCGTGGCGTGGCTGACACACTTCTCGACGACGTTGGATGCGAACTTGTGCTGCGAGAGCGCGAGCACCTTCCCCCGCACGCCGGCCACCAGCCGCGCGCGGTCCTCGGCCGCGCCGTGCTCCAACACGTGCTGCACCACGTAGTTGCCGTACTGGTCCTGCACAACACCCCACACCTTGTTACTTATACCATCGCCCGTAGAGTCGCATATTCTTTGCGATAATGATCGGTAGCAACAGGTTTTTAACGTCTATTGGGTCATCATTGGCGTTACAATTAATACCGCGGTTTTTAAACCCAACTTTGCAACGGTGTCAAGTCGAGTAATTCAAGATTTAATTGACAGTTTAAAAGTGTTAAATATTTTTTGTTTTTTTTCCAAGCATGCGGCCCTCTACTGTTTAGTGGTTAGCGTAACCTACGACCCTTGCAATAGAGGTATTACGCTAGTTACCAGTTCTAGTTATAAGTTCTTTCGTCTGTTTGCTGGTAATTTCACTTGCTTCAGTGCCCTTCACAAAGCCCTCAAAACCACAGTAATGTTTGCACATTAAGAATATATGGCACTGTGGTGGTATCCAGCGCAATGGACTATGTAGAGTCCTACCACCAGGACGAAACGAAACCTAGCCAATAGCAATCATCTTCCGCCCGCGAAACTAGCAACAATCTTCTTATTGGGTCACAGTTATTTCGAACAAGCGTCTAGCACAAGAAGTGCGCCTTAGAGGCTCCTTTAGTGCACAGAAAGAGCAATGCAGCGCGTCGTAGCGTGCAGCTCGATTTGCTCTTAGCTCCGTGCCATCAGATGGTCTAGAAAAGAATTACTTTCTGTTGGCGTACACCACGCGGTCACATCAAATTATATGGAGATGGCATTAGCTTGTGATAAGTCACTGAGGCGTTACTGCACTATCATATCCATACAAATTGATCTTTCCGCAGGTGTGGACGCCATCATAAAGTTTAGGTCATCATCTTGTTTAGGTCCCAAGTTTTTTAACTTTTATTTGATTGTAACTTTTAGGAACGGCGTAGTTTTATTTCAACGCCATCGAAGGAACATAATATCAGAGGCTAGCATAATTGACATTTAAGACATTTAAAAAACTGGTGTGTATTAGTGCAGGGCCGCATGGTATGGCAATTTTCATAATTCATAAATGTATTTCATTTTTCAGAGGAAACTTTTCTGTACTAGCCATGTGTTGGGGATAAACAAGTGCACAAAAGTGCAAGGTTCTAGCGCCACTACCTTTCTAAAGCATGTAATGTATGAGATGATAATGGGTTTATGCGATCGCGTCCAAATATGTAGCATCGAAATCCACTTGGGGCTTAGGCAAGTGGATTTTCTGTTGGGAATTCAGGCCGCACCGGTAAGATCAAATTGTATAGAAATAATATTAGCTTTGTGTTAAGTCACGTGACTGAAGCGAGACCGCTGCTGTCATTTCCATTCAATTTGATCTTACCACAGGTGTGAACGCTAACATAAAGTGGAATTTGTCTACCGTTGAGCGGATCTGTTCAGAGTCCCGCGCGCTTCCGAATGATGTGGTGAAAAGGTGAATGAATGGTGATAGTGATTGTAAATTAGATATAAAGTGCTTTACCGAATATACCTGTATGAGTTGATCTGTGTGCGCGTGCAGTTCACTGAGCACGGGCGCCGTCTGCTCCTGCGTGCAATGCTCCAGGATGCGTTGGATGACGCGGCAGCCGTACGGATGTGTCGACAGTGCGTACACCTGTCCCGCGAACGCGTTTATTATGAACTGCAGCGCGGACGGCTCCACGCATTCTATGCACTTCTGGACCTGCAACGAAACAATGCGCATTACAATCATGTATGTACATAAATAAAATCACGCCTGTTTCCCGGCGGGGTAGACTACGGATTTCCACTAGCTTTGCTATCGTATCATACTCTTCATAAATCATTTTTTTTTCCAGAATTTAAATATCCTTGTGTGGAATATTTTGATTCGCACGTAACCTTGCGGATGTCCATAAATAGCTGCACAATATTAAATAAACAAATACCAACATTTCGCACCATATTGTTAAGTTTAGCGGAATATAAATATTTGTTGATATGTTCACTCACTATAACATTGGTAATGAGAAAATGACAGTGATTTTGAAATATTTTTATAACTACATGAGCCGGCGAACTTCGTACCACCTAAAATTTATTACAAATTAATAAATTAGAATCAAAACCGAAAAAATTTAAATCGGACGAGCCATTTTCTAGTTTTTGACACGGCACGGTTTTTGCACGGCAATTGATTTTTATGTATAAGAACAAGCTACTGCTCGCGTGTTACGTATATAAAATGTAGCTTATTTTGTAATACAGGTCCTTAAGGACCTGTATTACAACTGTACAACAACTGTATACTTTAGTATATCAAGTTTAAAGCCATTTACTGTATGATTGAGTAACAAACAAACGTACAAACATCCACACTAACTTTGACATTACTACTAATATTAAAAAATTTGAAAATTTATGTGAATGTTTCGATGCTTGTTCGTTACTCAATCACGCAATTATGTCTAAACCGATTTGAATGATGATGATAACATGATCAACATGTAACGTCAAAATTTGCATATTATAAGGTTTGGGCGTTGTTCGTTTCTCTACAAGGCAATATGTACAATGTGCGTTATCGCAGCTATGCTAACCAACCCGCCTGAAGGATAGAATATTTTAATGTACGAGTAGGCGTACAACATTTCCACACAGCATTATCTGGCCCCAAATTAATCAGAGCTTGTGTTATAGGTGCCATATGACTGATGTACTACATAAACATTATACATAAAAATACCCAGACCAGAGTCAAATACTAGCAGATCATCCAAACATTGGTCCCGCGGCAAGAATTAGTCTCAGCCGGGCCTGTCTTGGGCCATTGTGGCACACAGGTCGCCTTACAATAGTAGGATATAGTTGGTGTAGACTCACGACGTGGTTTCCGTTCTGGTCCTTGACGCACTTGAGCACGTGTCCGTCGAGCTCGCGCACTACTTCTTGCTGCTGCTCGGCCGGGATAGACTCGAGCGCCTTCTGTATGACGCGGCAGCCGTACATCTGCAGCGCGAGGTTCAGCACATGCCCGCGCACCTGACGCAAAACGCACTACACATACTAACCTGCACCCCACTACCGCACTACCCCGCACTACCGACCACGGGTGCATCACACCTTATACATACATTATATACATTATAACAAACACGGATTTTTTTAAATGAAAATCGCATGGTTTTCTGAAAACGCACTGGGTTTAACTTGAATGATAACTATTTTCCAAAACAGACATGTTGGCTTAAACGCACTGGGTTTAACTTGAATGATAACTATTTTCCAAAACAGACATGTTGGCTTAAACGCACTGGGATTAACTTGAATGACAACTATTTTCCAAAACAGACACGTTGGCTTTGATTCTTCGTAAAATATGAATGATATTATATTGTTTGAGCCGAGGTCTAAATTAGATAACTTTAAATTACCATTCTAAGGTTAATTAAAATTTACATTTTGTTCCTTTATTGAATTGATTTTCAATATTTTTCGCACTGATCAACATATTTTACATGATTACTGAAATACGTCAATCAGACGTATTCCTTACGTATATATATATACAATATATTAAATTTTTTATTTACTATAATTCATAATAATAAAATAATAAATTTTAGTTAGTCCGGCGAAACAAGAGAATTAGGGACAATGACACAGAAAGGATAAGATATATGATGGGACTCACCATTTGCCAGTTTATTATAGTATTGTACGACTGGAGAAATTACGTAGGTCTGTGCCGAGTGTCACGCACATGTTATTTATTAGTTTTTATTGTTAAAAGCAAAAGCGACAATAATTAACGGCGTTTATATTTATTTGCACTTTGATTAATTGTCGCGTGCAGTCATAATTAAGTTCAGATGTCGCGGGGTAATAGCCGCGGGAGAGGCGCGAGAAGCGCAGTACTTTATAGTGTCGCTCCACGGTGATAAGTGAATAAATAGTGGCATTAATGCGAACGGGATAGGTACCTGTCACTACGTTTTTATAATTTAGCCTTAACACCTACTACGAAGTAGCGCCTACCTACTATATTGCCAATCCTCATATTGTGCGTATAATATACGGTGCTCATTTTTAGTATTTTATTGAGCTGTTGATGAGTCATCCCAAGAGTCTTCGGTTTTATCTCATGTATTTAACTTGCATATTATTTAGTCGATAAAGGCACCGATATTGTTTCGCCTCATCTATAGAATCTTCAGCAGAGTTAGTTAGATTTGCAGTTCGTTATCTCCAGCTCGTTTTCGCGTTTCGCAGTAAAAATCCGTGTTTCTCAAAATGAATAGTAATAAATCTCTAAAGTTTGAATAGTAAAAATAGAAACTACTTGCCATTACACATTAGGGGGGACTATCAGATCAGCTACAGGATCGTGAATAATGTTAACTTCATTTTTTATTGATCTAAATAAGTCAAACTAAGTCAAGCCTGTATTATACCAGATGATTGATACTTTATATTACCCAGAGACACAGAACAAACATATATTCATCGAGCTAAGGAATCGAAACAAAAAGCTATAGAACAGAAAACAGAGATCTTTATGGCTTGTGTATTCCCTTATTCTAATCTTATCAACTTGAGCGGTTCTGAGAAGTTAAGGTTATTTGTACTCTTACGTGATAAAAACGCTCTTATACGAGCAACTGATATCGGAAATTTTATAGCAACATCATACATCTAAATTGAATCGGAGTTGCCTTGGCTAAAGAGACTTCAAATGCCCGTGTGTCACCGTCTTTAGTAAAAGTGGTTAACCCTAGTAACACGGAGTGCAAAGACCGCCCGAAGGTTTCTTATGAATAACCTTTCAAGAACATAAAGTAAATGTTAAGATGTAACATTATTTGACCTTTATTACATACAAATTTGGATACCAATATAAAAACGGAAATGGAACTAAAGGCACTGATTGATTATTACTTCCATAAGAGGTATTATATCTTGAAATGGAATGCTACATTAGATGACAGAGCTACAGAGTAGATGACATACCTTTTGCGCCAACGTTGTCTTCTGTTCCGTCGTGCCAAATTCGAAAAACTTCTGTATCACATAATTTCCAAATACATCTGTCATTAGACTATAAGCGGCACCGATTATTTCATTGAATACCATTTGCTTTTCTTGTACCGTTGCTCTTTCTAACTTTTGTTGTATAAATCTGTAAAGTTATTAAGAGTTTTTATTTTTACGCAAACAAACGACTATGAAACCTATGAGTCTAGCTGATAATCACGTTTTAGCTGTTCACGTGTTGCCATCTTTATTCATTGACATTAGAATGACAAGGACAAACCAAACTTTAGCGTCACGCTCGCTAATTATGCGATTGTAAAATACAAGGTATGACTTTCTATATTAAAGTCTGAAAAGTAATACACGCACCTAGATCCGTGTTGGTCCTGTGAAAATTCAACTATATGGTTTGCGAGATCTCTGAGTTGTAAGTTGGGGAATCTGTTGTTGCGGAAGTCTTCGAGCAGGCGCGAGCGGCCCGCGGGCGGCTTGTCGCCCAGCGCGCCCACGCCCACGCCCACGCCCCCCACGCCCACTCCTCCCGTTACTAGTTCTGAAACAAATTCATGTCCTACCTTTTCATACTGCTGGCTGATTATGGAATTCTGGTGCCATCAAAACATCGATACTAACAGCTTACGGCTACTACGAGTATTGATGAATTGGTCATTACGGAAATTGAATTGATGATCCTGTTGTTCCGCCGGATTAGCAAAAATTTTCTAAAATAAGAACCACCTTATTTTACGTAGACAAAAGTGCGAATTAGAGAACAGTTTTAAATAACGGAGTTAAAAAATTTTAGACATTATGTTCCATTGTGGAATTGATTTGCCTAGAATTTTCCGCAGTTTTAATGAACACCAAATTACATAGCGTGTTATTTAAAAATGTTCTCTCCTTCGAACTTTGGTGCAAACAGAATAAGATCGTTCATATTTTCGATATTTTAGTTTAGTCTAACCAAAAACCAAAGGACGTTGATAGTAACACATACATAATACTTGTCAAAGCTGACTAGACAGTCACATCAAACTGATGATTTACCCCCCTACTTTCTCAACATCTGTCAAAAGTTCAAAATAATGTCATCCCTTTTTGCGAATCTTAAGCAGTGTTTAGGTCGATAAGTAAGGCCGTGATTGCACCAAAAAAAATGGTTAACAAGAAAATGGTTTATCCTATCCCACTCTTATTCGAATTTTTGCAAATGTCAGGTTCAAAAAATTTACAAAACAATTATTGCGAAACATTTTTTTTATAAGAATTACTGGCATATTCGTCAATATGCTAAGTTCTAGTGTGTAATTCATCTGAAGATTAGAATAGCAGCAGTTTATGTAGACGGATTGCCGGTAATTACACGACCTTATATCTCAATACATGAGAGCGGCATTGATGCTAGCGCTAAATGATAATACTATTATTATCATTTAACACAGTACTTAACTAACAACATAATAATGATAATTTTACACCTCTCTGTATTATTTCCCGCTACATAAAGACGGATAAATACAAAATAATAGGTGCTAATTGCTCGATCGGCACTGTAAATTAGAACCATGGAATCTTGTACTTTTTAATCGAACACACGGAAAGAAGGCCAGACGTTCAGATAGCATAATTTATACAATATACAAAGCATTTAAAGACATTTAAAGTGAATTTACAAATCAACAAGGAAGTGATTTAATATTTGAAATAAACTATTCACTAATTATATTCAAGGTTAGTGTTATGCTACAGCCAAATGATACACAATATAGTACAAAATATTTACAAACAATGCGCCGTCGCCCGTACCAACCTGATATGGTTCCGACTCCGCTTAGTTTGCTCAATAACGACGATGATGAACCGAACATTCCATTTGACGACAGACCCTGTGCTAAACTGCTGACAGCTCTGAAAGACAAACATACACGCTATTCAAGAAAACTCACTCATGGAACAGTTACAGTGAATGAAACAATGAACATGCTGACTGCCAATACTGTTAAAACTGTACAAGAGAAATGCTGAATTATCAAAATAGGCACAAGTATTTACAGTACATACAAAATGTTATATTGGCTACTTACGAGTATAAAGCTGATTCAAACAGATTATTATAAAATTATGCTGTAATTACTGCAATACGACACACTGATATTGATAATACTTCATAATAAAAATAAGGAAAAAATGAGTGCGCGCTATCATGATTAACTTGAATCAGATTGATACTTATATTCCTCACCGGCTTTACTAGTTTAAATAGATTTTTATGCTTATAACGATGTATTTACTGGTTTAAATGTACAGAGATAATTTATCTAATTTAAAGAGAAATGTTTAGAAAACAAACAATTTTTTACATTTATTGGAACGTTGCCATACTATCACATTTCATACATAACCGATAGACGTACCATTGAATCTGGCACGTAATGCAAACGATGACAGCTAGACAGCTTGTCCGACGCCAACTAATGTTGCACAACAATAATGCTGATGCAGTCATAGAGAAGGAATGAATCCATTGCAATCGCGCTGACTGAACCGAAACGGTAAAGACTTTGTATATTCAAGTTCTATCTAGATTCTAATATGCGATGTATTGCATGTAACTCTTGAGTAAAAGTAAGTCTTTTGAAGATGCCTACGGTTTAAGTTTGAATGAAATCTGTTAAAGTGCAATACGGAAAGGCATATTCAAGAGCAAAAGAGGTTTATAAAGATAAACAAATCCATAGCAAATGGAAATCGGTGGCCTCGGATTTCCTCTTCAGGAAACAGGTCCATGTTATTGAACGTCACCTTTACCTTGACACGAAATAGCCCTGCTAGACAACTCGTCCATGCGTTAGGGCGACTATCCACCTAAGCGGAGAGATAAATCAACCTGATTTTTCTCTCATTTGGCTATAGAGGAATTGTCACCTAAATCACTGTATAACGATATTGTGATTTTATTTAATAAAACGGTCTTAATGTTATTGCGCAAAATATACGTGACATATTTCCATTTATTGATTTGAAAATCTCACAATTCCACCAGAGTTTCATAAAGTTGCCAATCACCTGAACGAAAAAAAGATGTACCTAAATAAATCAATCAACGATGACGAGCGGCAATTTTGTTTGTTAAATTTTAATCTCTCCGCTTATAATAATAATAATTATTATACTTGTCATTACAGTGTTGCGGCAACGCCAGTTAAAGACGTAACTAGAAGCAACACTCGTCAACTTCCCATGTGATGTGTAGATGTGTGGGTGTCGCGTTTAGTTTGCTTCTTAGAGATCCAGGGGGCCTACTCTTAAAATCGATAAACGATATATCGGGTCAATAATCGTGCTTACCCGATTCACCCGATGGACTGACGACATTGTAAAGATCGCAGGAAGTCGGTGGATGGAGAGGGCTCAAAATCGTTCTTCCTGGAAATCAATTGGGGAGGCCTATGTCCAGCAGTGGACTTCCTAAAGGTTGGTATGATGATATGATGAATCGTGCTTAAACTTACTCTTAGATACATCGTTTCGAGCGATGGACCAATCGACATGGCATTTGACAATCCATGTCATAACACTCCATAACAGACGATAATTCATCTGAATGCGACGTGCGACTATCGGTCCGCAGAGCAGACGGCCAGGTGTATGGTAAGTAGCAGTAGTGTTGCCCTCTGATGTACCTGTACTTGGCGGTCTCGGCGCCGGGCGCGGCGGAGACGGGACGCAGGCCGACGGGCCCGAGCGCGCCGAGCGGCGGGGACAGCGGCGAGGGTCCCCACTTGCGGGCGTACTCCTGCAGGCCGCCGCCGAACTCGAGCGAGTCGCGCCGCGCGCCCGCACTGACGCCGCCGCCTGCAACACCAACCATACCTCCGCGCTGCAAACTGTGCCCGCTCGCCGACGCGCTTGTACACCTACTCTCACGGCTGAAAGTGTCTGTACAAAACGTATGCTAAACCGGACCTTGCAATTTACATGGATTACGTGGACCGGTGCGCGTCATGCTTTGGAATGATAATTATTGATGCGTGAAATCGGTTTTAGGACGTATAAGTTATCATAAGAAATCTAATTAAATACGTATAATTATGCGTTTGTTGATACAAAAACTACAATACAAGATGAAAATCGGTAATTTCAGATTATTTACATAAATATCTACGGGAATAAAACTTGGATTCAATAAATATACAGCATATATAAAGTAGCTTAAAATCGAATTCAATACTGCAACACATTATATACAGTTTGTTAAATATTAAACATCTGGAAAAAAAACCATTAGTTAACTTCTACACTATGACTGAAGAATAACACGCAAATCAATTAATATTTTCAGTCATTCCCGAAAACCTAGATGGGCTGAGTTACAATCCTGACCTACTACGGATTTCAGCTGTTTTAATCTACTACCTAATTGGCATTGGACAAAATTTTTTTTGAAAGATTTACATTACATCTCTTACGAGATGTGATTTTTTTTATTAAGTTAAAAAAAAAAAATATAAACTCTGTCATCAGAGTTGTCCACTTGCTCGTGTGAAAATAGTACGTTACATATATTTTTAATTAATTTAATTTACATTGAACAAATTATCTAATTGATTGTTACAGACTACAATCATGGCTGTTTTTATCCGAATGACATATAGTTATAATAATAATATTCACAAACTAGTTTTATTAATTAGGCAGATTTCTAAGTTGTCTACCTTGATAAGGTGTAGGTATAAACTCTCTGTCGTTATGCTGACAGCAGTATAAAATAAATAATTTACGCAATAAATACAATCGAATATTACATCATTATAATAAACGTTCAAACCTGAACTTTTTTATAAATGATAAATTTACAATTAAAAACATTTCAAACTAACAGACTATTTTTTTAAAATGTATTGTTTTATCGTGATTTCGATATACCAGTTACGTAGGTATGTTTGTCAGAAAGGCATTGCATGTGCGTGTGGGTGCGTGTGTGTGTACCTGTCTGCTGCTGCATCTGCGGTTGCGATGTGATGGGCTGCGGCTGCGGCGCGGCGTGCGCGGGCGGCGGCTGGTAGGAGCGCGGTGCCAGCACGCCTCCGGGCGACACGAGTCGCAGCGGCGTGCCGTTGCGCGTGCCCATCACCAGCGAGCCGGGGTCGTAGTACGGGATGACATACTGTCCCTGCCCGTTCACCTGCTGATCGGGCTGGCTCGGTGTGAGCGGGCGGCGCGGCTGCTGCGCCTGCTGCTGCGGGCCCGCCACCAGGCCGGGGTACACGCCCCAGGGCGCGGCCACGCCGTAGTACGGCGGCACGCCCGTGATCAGCGCGCTCACGTAGGGCGCGCCTTCCTGCCCCGCGTTGATCACGTACGGGCCCTGCGTGAACGCCTGCTGCGCGGCGAGCTGCTGCTGCAGCTGGAACTGCTGCTGCTGCTGTTGCTGGAGCAGCTGCAGCTGCGCCGCGGCCGCCTGCCCGCCCGCTGCCGCCGCTTGTTGCGACCGAAATAGTTGCTACAAACAAACATTATACTTATAAAAACACATCTTTGAAACGTATGTTAGCAATTACAAGTCTATATAATGCTATTTATAAATAACTATGGATACGGTATCTTTATAAATCGAGTATTGGAGAGGCAACTATTTACGTCATATTGAAGTTTAATTAGTGGTGAATGAAATGCTTCGTTTATTGTTTTTGCAGAGCCGGTGCGGCGACGCTCGAGGGCACTCCTCGCGAGCGCGCTAATTAACGCAATCGCTTAAAAACGTAATAACAAGCTTGGTGCTGTCCGGTGCAAGTATTGCTGCCGGCGGTCGGTGCATTCTTTATTTTACCTATTCCGTTAATGAAAGCTATAAGTTATCTGGTTTAATAAGTTTTTTTTACTTTGATTGTAGGCGCCAACAGTAACAACTTTCAGCGTGATTATGAACTCTCCGAACTGGGAGATTATTGAGTCAAACGGATAGATAGACAGGCATGGTGAAACTCTGAAATAGATGTTATTTTTACGAGTCTGGAAGAGCACACGGCTACGTAACGTAATAGACCAGAACAACAAATTGTTGCGCACAGATATAATATTATTTTAGTCGTAAGTATTTTGAATGAGGTGATTCATTTCCATGAGTGTGTCTATAGAGCATGATGTCAGTAAGAAAGAGCCAGGAGCGCATAGCTCCATTTACCTGTTGAAGAGAGAGATTAGTTGGCGATGATCCAGAGCGATGCGCGAGCGATCTTAACACACCGTAACGTCTGTCTCTACCCTCGTAACGCAAATGATTCACCGCTAATTAAACGTGTGTACTTGAAAAAGAAAATACATTTTAAACGGTAATACCTATATTTTATAACAACAAATCTTTCCGCCAGTGATAATAGATAAGTGCTGGTTGCAACGATATATGCAACAGGCACCTGAATGCAAAGTTCATTTCACGCAATACAGAGGCGCTCAACCTAGTCCC
The DNA here is from genome assembly GCA_948098915.1 of Lampropteryx suffumata. Classification (NCBI taxonomy): domain Eukaryota; kingdom Metazoa; phylum Arthropoda; class Insecta; order Lepidoptera; family Geometridae; genus Lampropteryx; species Lampropteryx suffumata. The sequence goes on along the minus strand of OX402545.1, from coordinate 16,423,497 downwards.
CTACAAATTTTTAGTTACCGATACGATTAGGTTATAGTAAGTTGTCTACTGGTCACAGATTCGTGTCTAATATCCTAATTATTAATTGTGTAGGAACAGCCATAGATAGCCGTTTCCCCCCATGACAGACCCAATAAACAACCCTATAACATAATAGAGAGATTAAAGAAAACAGATTATGACGTAGGTTCACGTAGTAAACCTACCTATTAGAGTTTAAAATATATTTTCCACAAAATCTAACGGGACTTAAAACAGATGCCTGCCAGCGAGTCATCACCGTAATTTTAATTACAGCGGCTCTCGTTCGCTGCATATTCGAAGGCCTATTTTATTTTTCATTAGCTAATTGACACCGAATGATTATTATCTTACATCGTAAACTTTGCAGGGGCGTTTTACTTGTCTGAAGATGGGTGGATTGCAAAGTCTCATTATTCGAGACGGTGGGGTGTCGCGTTTGATCTCGCGACTGACACGGATTTCGGAACAATTTAATTTGTAGAGCTAGCGTAATTGAGGTGTGCGAGATTGCTGGCACGTGCGCAAAACAGACTAGCTTGACCGCAGCAAAATTAAGTCTACGGCAGCGTACACTGTACCCGTGCCGGGAACAACAGTGTCTCCGGGAGGGCGGCGGCGCGTCTCGCATTCAATTAGACGTTCAGTAATCCGGCTGCGGCGAGCTTCGATACCAATTACGGGGTTATTAGTGGCGGAACGAGCACAGCCTGACTGCTGCTCTTAGCTATTGGATTCTAACAAAGCCCTGGGTCAAAACGTTAGCATTTTGTTTCGATTACAGGGATACTTTATTTTTACATAAACGTGTTTACATAATATAACGATATATGTGGTTTTCAATATCAGACAAATACCTACATACATACCACGCGTTGACAACTGTTGAATAAAAATCTATTATGTATTTTATTCAATTTTAAAGACCTTCAAAGTGTGAACTAGCGCTTCCGTTCGTTACCAGTACAGCGCCTCATTTCATTAGTTCATTACTCACTCGTAGTTTTTCGAAGATTTCCTAAGGGCCTCTACAGCGGAATATTTTATTTTTGTTTAAAATGTATTCATGTCACGCATTCAGAGTTAATAAAAAAGTTATATGGGCCTTTTCGAATTTTCTTCAGGCTATTACTCAAAATCGAGTAAATGCCTTATTATTCGTGATAGTTACGACGACGACAACTACATTGACCATCAAAAATGCCCTCTTCAAAGCTTATTATTTATGAAACGAATATCTACATATATCAAACTAAACTATCATTAAAAGGTCTATCCAACGATATGCCACACGATATTATAGTAAAATAATAAAAAAAAACAACCCCATTTTACATGTACGGGAGGTATGCCTAAAATCCGTTTTTTGGTTTTTATTTTATAACTTTGTAGAGGTCACTAATAAGTATTACCGTGCAAAATTCCATCAAGAGACAGGCAGACAGACACGACAGACAAACATGTTTTCTTATTAAATGTTCAGTTTCTATAGATTGAAAATGATTCCGATACAAGCATAGTGTATTTAATCTCAAAGCTCAAATACCTTTTTTTTTTTTAAAGAAAAAAAGTTTGTTAATAATTTTTACGCATTTTACGTAGAAATAAGTTTAATATAATCATATGATTAGAAATCTTCATAATACCACCCTTCGGGCACGTCTATCGTTTTCTCACAATATGCTAGATGAAATAGGCACTACGCCCACTAACGAGTCTGTACCACTGAACAGTGTATCCTTAAGTCGCCGATAAACCGCAAAAGACCTTGCCCTCGTCAACAAATTTAGCCTAATCTATGCTCCAGAGTTCGAAAATGTTACCTCTTATGCCATCATAGATCAAAGCAAAGATCTACCAGTCCCTACTGGAAAACCCTTTATATTATTATGGGAACTTGCATGCCGCGTTTCTGAACTTTTAGAATTTTCGAATCGCCTACAATGTGTGTAAAACAAATATATATGAATTACCTACTTACTTTTAAGTTTACTAAAGTAAGTACCTACTTTAGTAATACCTACTACCTACCTACTTATATTTATAAATTATAACATCGTAAAATATAACAGTTTTAATGACCAGGTTATTTCATGTTCCTCATTCGAACATTATGTAAGTTACATACCTAAAATTGGTAGTTATGTTGGTAAAAATGGCGGTTAGTGCAATGCGATTCATCAACGTTAGCTGAGACGTAGATGCCGAGTCATGAACCGGGAGAGAGGGCGCGCGTCAGGCGCTACGAACAAGGTGTTTATTTATTTACGAGGACATGACGAGAGGACGAGCGCCACCGTGTCCCGCGAGGACCGCGCTGTGCCGAGCCGCGAGGCGTCGGCAAACAAATTACGCGACAAAGCAATCAATTACAAGCAAGGACAAGACCGTAGCTAGCTCTACGCCTCTTCAATTGAACGCTACGTCAACAAGAAGCTTTTAGCGGCGACGACGAGGTGCTACGTGCTCCGAGCAAAGCGACACGCAGTAAGTCTTTCTCAGTACTATTTATTTTGTTTGTTAAACAATTGCGAGTTTGCCCGATAAATTGAGATGAAAACGTTTTATGTTGTGAAAAATTAGATTGTTTGTAAGAGAATCGTCTTGAAGTAATTTGGAAAGAATGAGAACTGCGAAGCAGAGTTGCAACTAGATTAGGTGAATATCCTGGCACGGTGGCGTGATCCCAATGTCGACGTATCTGGCTGTAACGAGTTTATCTGCCCTGCGGGCTGCGGCCCCGTCGATGCTCATCTCTCCGCCGTAAATGTAATCAATTTCTAATGGAGGATCTTTTTATTTCAAACAATCGGTAGAAAAGCGCCTGAAACTGGAAAACAGTCGCTACTTTATCTAACCTACTGACGCAAGCGCTTGGACCGGCTTATGTTACTGCTTGCTGTAAGGATTTGGTTGTATGCGCTATGCTTTTTAAAGGTTTACTGTCATTTGACAGCCATTTACAATTGATATTCAATTTCCATTTAACACTGCCAGTGCTAATTTGGTGTAGAATTTGTCTGCAAATAAGTGCCTATTGGTACTTAGTTGGTAACTTAGTTTTGAATTCTAAGCATGCCTAGACATTTATAGATAAAATACCAAAATGTGGAAAAGGGCGAAGGCGTGTCGTAGTCCCAGCTGGGCGGAGCATGGACACGCCCAGTTACCCACGCCCTACCCGAAATTCAACTAACTTATTCTATTTAATATAAGGTCAATACCTTACCTACTGAAAAATATTTAGGTGTAACCAAGTTATAAAAATATTTTTATCAGAAAATATTTATAACCATTTTACTATTTTACTTATTAACACTCGTAATTTTAATTGTATCACTGCAAGGTACACTTTTTTGTATAGACTATTATATTAATATTAATATTTTGATATTTATATTTATATAAAAACACTTAGTGTTATAATACTCAACGTGATATTATTATACTATGTATAGCCACACTAATTTTCTCTTTGATATTGTAAACGTTAATTTAGAAAGAAGCCTTAAATTGTAGAGGTCTTGGTCATGTATTGTAGAGTGTTAATTTGAAGTTAGATCGATTCTGACCTTGAAGTGGAACTGACTAGCTATCAAATAATTTCCGACCATCGATCGAACTAACTCGGAATAAAGAGCATTTATATAAAGTTTAACTAGTCGACTGTCCTAGGTTTAATTAGTTATATACGATTTTTGTCGATATATGATACATGTAATGAGGAGAATTTAAAGGCGTTGTTGACAAAACTATCAATAAAACTAAGGATTACAAATCGATCTAGTCAACAAAAAATAGCAAGAAGCTTGCCTGCACGCCTCACGTTTTTTACAGATTTAAGTCCATGTGAAAATACCTATAAATGATTGTAATTGTATTATTTAATTTTATTGCTTGACATTATCCAAATATTAATTTTTGTTATTTGATTGATTGTTTACACTTTACACCATTCTCTCGCTTTGCACACCGAAATCGGTGGAAAAACATGTTACGACATACCATAACATTATCTTCCTATCTACACATGTTTATGCAAATAAATTAAATAAATAATATTGCTGGACAATGCACACAACACCATCTAGCCCCATACTAAGCATAGCTTGTATTATGGTAACCAGATGACTGATGAATATTTGAATGAATACTTGTAATATTTTTAAATACATACTTAAAATACTTTATAACACCCAGACACAGAACTAACACATATGTTCACCACACAAATGATTATCCTGGTAGGAAATCGAACCTTCAGCCTACAGCGCAGAAGGCAGAGCTACTAACCAACTGAGCTGGCCAGTCAAAATAATCTTTATCATTATCTTTATATATCAATTATATACCCATTTATTTACCTAGTTTGCTGAAACGGACAGCTAAGCAAAATGACCACTACACAAAACAAAAGTTTCCAAAAACGATATATATTTGTTTTCGCTCCGTTTTTGTTTTGCTAAATGAATGATTTTCTGTATTTCATTCTTCATTCTATAACTACCCAAAAGATCTGGGGTGCTAATAGAATCAACGATACAAGAGAATTAAATACCGATCTTGTGAGATCTCGGCCCATTTAACGAGTTTATCTCGTACCTAAATAAATCTCATGAGATCTCGGTGAGATAACGCCAGATAAGATAATTATGCAACAGCATAATTTTCTGTGATTTAAGTGCGTTGGTACGTTCAAATTTTTTAGTAGTCAATATAGCTGCATTTTGGTATCCACAGATTTCAGAAGTAATTAAAGCAAAACAGCATTAGAAGTTTAGAAGCCATAACATGGGACTTCAAGGACCCACATTGTCAACTATAAAATTTGGTTGGTTTTTAAATAATTTCTTATTAATTTAGTATTTAGTTATCAAGGTCACCTAGGTAATTATTCAAGAATTGTAATATATAGGAAATTAGTAATGTAGCTAGTTTAATTTCCGTTTTATATTTAATATAATTAGAAAAATAACTCTTACTATTTAATATTCTTGAATTTACATAAGTCTACTTTTATTTGCAGAAACATTCTCAATAATCACACTAATACATATTATAAAGGCGAAAGGCCTGGATTAACACATTTTTTATGGAAATGGAAAATATTTTTTTTTGTTTGTTACCGCGGGTAACACCGCGGGGCACAGCTAGTATAAAATACATGTGAAACAGTTGAGCTATCCTAAGGACCGTTTAAAACGATCTACATATATTTAGCTCAATATAGCTCAACTAATACAGATCACTGCCATAGGCCAGCGTTCCCAAGACACTAGCGGGATTGCCACGTTGAATGACAATGCTAATACGCTAAGCCAAATAGGAGTCAGATCTTGGGCCACGTTATGTTTCTGCCGTGAAATAATTTTGAAAACCCACCGCGGCTTCTGTTCCCCACGGGCCCAGAGTCTCGACTCTAAAAGGTTCCAATCCAATGTTCTGACTTCATTTACTAAAGTTGATTTATTTACAATAAAATACACAGATGCAACAAGAATTTATAACATATTCAATTTTAATTCCGAATTTTAAGCGTTCTTCTCTCGTTTAAATTAAATTCCCTAACAATACCTTCTGCATACATTTAAATAAAAAGTACTTGATATAAATTTCACGCTTAAATAAAAAAAACAAATAAAGACACTGTCAAGCTAATTTACCCGTGACATCTATATATTAATACGTGAAGCAAACATTTTGTACCCCTTTTTACGAAAATTGAATGGGCGGAGGAGTATGAAATTTCGCACACTTATGGTTTATATAGAGGAGTGCAGAATGCGAATGTTCTTTTTAAGTTATGCATAAAACATACGTCAATTATTAATTAATTATGGTAGAAGTTCCACCAGTGGCCGACCACTAGTTATCGATAATACCACAGGAGATTTACCTACAGCACTACTGGATCTCAAGCAGTTGTTACGATACTTGCATAAAGTTTTTATTGATATTTTTGAAGTGGGCGTTTCAACTCCGAATCCAAAGACAATAATTCCTACACATAGTTTTTTCCTGGCTAGCAACTAACTATCATCAACCAGTAAAATAAATAATAAATAATATAATAGCTTGACTAAAAAAATATACCCTGAAGATGGTGCAATCAATAAAAAAAGCAGTAAAGGTACTTCTGACATCCGTAAAATTGCTGCTAGTATTATAGCATCAAAAATAACGACCACACGTTTGTATCGTCAAGTTTGTCATAAAAGATGAACTTCGCTGAATTATTTAGTTACATGCTCGTTACTCTTATGATAATTATTACTATTATCATTGACATTAAAATATAGGGTCAATCATTTTAAATTATATAAACGATGATAATCGCGGCCAGTGTAAATAATGACTCTCTCAGTTCACATTGTATTTTAAAACATTCTGACCCTATGAATGGAAAGCTACATACGGATGTTTGATCTGGCTTACATATATGTATGACGTATACATGTAATAACGTAAGTTAACGTTCGATGTATCGAATGGTATATTTTATTGGTCGCAGCGGTGACGGCGATAGCGAGTGGGTGCGGCCGGTGAAGCTTTTATCAAAATTAGCGGGCGCGCCCGCGCCGCGGTGCGATGCGGTGTAGTGTGGTGGCGGCACACCCCTATCGTAAAAACACCATCATCGCCGCATCGTCGACGGCTCTGGAGCCGCACCTAGCTGTCGCACCCTCGCAACTCACCCTCATACCGTGTCTAAAATAAATATTTTGCAAATAAAAACTAGCATTTTAAGTATAATACAACATTACATGTTTTAACTAGGTATGTATTTAAACTATAATGGACATACTTCGAAATGTGCAGCTAGTGCCGCCGTTACGATAACAAGACAGGATAAGCTTTGCTGAATAGTAATAAGGCATAAAATATCTATCCAGAGGATTTAGAGGGATAACTTCTACCGGTAACGTATCCATTTTCTACAGGCAAAAGTACGCGACTCAGTCGGACTGAGATCAACTGAAGGCCTCACAAAATATAAACAAAAAACAAGCTTCACATTGCGCATCATAGTATGTTTTGAATGTAAACCTTATAACATTCTGTAAAAGTCTCACGTTTAAAATAATTGCATGATACTATTAAATTCGTGATCACTTGTTATATTAATTAAAATATGGACAGTCTTTCTAAAATTTTATTGACTAAAGATGACCCAGATTTTAAAGAAATTTTAGCTATACAAGATTTGGAGAAAAATGGAATAAAAAGTCTACCTAAGTAAGTACAAGATAGATCAAAGAGATGAAATTCGTAGAAGAAAAACTGAAACGAAACGAATGCAGCAGTGGGCAGGGCATTGACTAGGCCATGGATTGCTGGGCAGTTTTGCAATAATGGCTAAATCCTAATTTCCTGTGTGCAATGTCACCCTCAATGCTTGGAATGGTAATGGCCCGAAATGTGGCTCAGAAGTTGGTCAAGCGACCGAGGCGCGGTGCGCTTACTTGACACTACATGCTATGATTACAGTGTCATCTGTATGCGTAGTTCGCCCACATCACCTAACTGTTTCGGTACTGTTGCCATTTATATTTATTAAAGAAGCTTGTACCTACTAATGCCGGGTTCTTGTTCTTGTACCTACTAATACCTGGTTCTTATATTCGATATATATTATGCAAACATAGGTTAGGTAGCAGCTCGGTTGTTTAAATCTGTTGCCATCTTTATTCATTGATATTAGAATGATAATAACAGACCTTGTCCAACGCTACGCTATCTAATTATGTTATTACAAGATAGAGGGTTATTATGAGATATATTTTATTTAACGGATAATTAGGTTAGTGCAGGTAATTTATGAGAGTAATATGTTGGAGAGTGTCCAAAAACATTTGTTAGTAAATGACACGTAATACTGCGTCTGCCCACTATTTGGCAGACGAATGGAGAATGAATTAGTCGTCTTTCTTGTGCATTCGGTTGCTGTTGCAATAATGCTCACGAATGCAACGGAAGACATTACCTTATCTATTGCGAGCACCAAAACAACCTACATAGCACCGCCTACTTCCTTTTTGATTAGGTATAGATGTATTATACAGACTATAGCTAGCAAGTGAATTCTGATTACCGCTACATTTAAATTCTTTTGTAACACAAAATAAACGGTTTTATTTATTTTAATTTTATTTAGATTGATTTATTATTTAGATCTTCTTTTCACCAGGTGTAGCTGACACCTGTGCCGATACTGATATCTTAGTTAACAGCAAGGACTCGATCTAAACCCCGTAAGCAAAATCTCCAAACAGCGCTAAGCAAAATAAAACAGACTGTGAAATGAAGAATCAAAGCCAAATCCATACAATCCACATTCGCATTGCGCAGGGTAGATTGCCCACAAGTAAAATTTGAAGCAAACATACTGCCAGAAAGGGACTCTGTAAAATACCTGGGGATGCAACTGGACAGGAGACTCACCTGAAGAACGCACATACAAAAACCGAGGCGAACTTTACCTCAGATACCGCAACATGTGTTGGTTACTGAGTAGAACATTGTCCTAAGCATGAACAACACACCCTTGATCTACAAGGTTGTCCTAAAACCTATCTCAACTTATGGCATACCACTATGAGGGTCTACTTGCAACTTCAAGCATTTTAAAAAACCTATCCAATGACTGATGGTTCCTCACGATCACTGACATGCATAATGTACTTAATATTAACACATGATCAGTTGATCGCAGGTAAAGGAACATAAAAAAATATTCCAAATGATTTATTCTAAATTGCTGAGTATAATAACACAATAGAAAAAATATCTTCTCAACTGTTAGTTCGTAGATGAAAGTGATCAGAAATTAAAGGAATTTAACAGCTGCAACGCCATAAACATAATAAACAAATAAGGAAAAGAAATATTAAGGATGCGAAGGTGGTGAAAATGTGAATATATTACACGGAACGTAATCATACGCACGCAAGAAAACGGGCGTTGGTATAAAACCGGTAGGAATAAATTCGTACAACCGATAATTCATATTTATATGCTTTAATTTCAGGCAATTTTACTTGCTATAAATTACCTATTGTGTGTTACGCATTGTAATCTATTTCTTTGTAGGTACCACAACCCAAGAAGGTCATGATGACAGAGACCTTCGAGCAACCCATTAACTGTCACCGGAGTTGGCTACCTACTCTACTTAACTCTTACGAAGAAGAAAATAAAACACAGCCATATTATTTGAAAACATACGAACAAGGGCTCGTAAACAGGTTATACTCCTATGAGCGATGGTGCGCATAGGCCGCAAGACGAGCGGGTAACGAGGCCACGTAATAAAGTGGCACGTTAGACCCTGGCTGAGTAGCACCTCCGCTCCGCTCCAATTTCCCACTAACTGGACCCTTAACGCAACGACCTCCGGGGCTTTTACTGCTATCTCCTTGCTAGGAGACTAGATTTAAAGCCCATCTCATCCGGGATGTGATATAATTAATTAACATGTCCATACGGAGACAGAAAATTTGGTATAAATGATATAAAAAATCTCAGCAGACTTCGGTGAAAATAATTTTCTCGAGATATTAAAATCGCAACTTCGTTTTCAGAAAATAAATGAAAGGAGAACAAGCAAAGTCAATCCAATTATGCTGCTTGACGTAGTAGAGGGGATAGCGAAATAGCTTCCTTAATTCTTCTTATCATTTCGTAAACTTGTATTATGATGCTTTTAAAACGTGGGGTAGGTACAGTGGAAGAATAATGTTTACGGTGTGTAATATACACTGTATATGATCAAGAATATACGGGGCACAGACAGGCAAAACATAGAGAACGGTGACTAACCATAAAGGTTTTCTTTTTCATTTGGATAAAAACCTAGAACAAACCAACTGTTCCTAATTTATCGGCTCAAAAGAATAGATACGCAAAACCAGCTAACCAAATGAGTTCTGAATTTTTTAAGAACTAATTGATATTTGCTTTATTAAGAATTATATTAATATTAATTAAACAAATCGAAAAATTACCAACCCGCGAATTGAATGACCGTTGCAAAACTTACATGTATAGGCAGGCTTGTGCAATATTAACGAGTGCAATGTGTGCCATCATATGCCTAATACTACAAAAAAAATATTATATACGCAGGTCTGATCTAATAGTCTGATATAATTAATAAATATGTATTATTATTATTAATAGTAACAGGCAAGGCAGCTCAGAAGTTGTAGTAAAAAAAATGGTTTTATTTCGTCTGCATTCTCTTCCATTTCTCCATTAACCTATACCTATTAACCTAAACCTACAAAAAAATGCGGTAGTTATTTAAGTGACAAAACGATTTTACTTTAGACATCAGTTCAGTTTTAGGATTCTCCCGTAACAAATCTATACCACTTTCAATTAAAAATATTTAATCCCCAGTGTTATAAGAAAGTGTGCATTCAGCCAAACTTTTATGGTAACAAGAAATCATAAAATAATAATTAGTTTTATTTTTCTACGTAAAAACAGCATTTGTTTAACAACCGCGAACGGTTCGACAACCTGTAACGGTATTTTGATCCGAATTCATTAGTTTCTCTGGCGTTAGGCTTCGCAGTGATTTTTTTCAAATGCCTTTTTTACATTACTACAAAGCTAGCTCTACGTTTTTTATGACAAATGAATTAAATCCATGGGACAGCAATAAGGTCATTTTTGTAGCTCACGAATGCAGAAAATGACTGAGCTTTTAAAGGTATGAAACTTTAAACATGAAAGCACGAAGTCCGTGTCCTGGAATGGCACGGCAATGGCATACTTTTTACTCGGGCATCACACGGTATCGCGGGCTCTGGCTGGTAAAATCACTGACATTTTAATGGAGATACAATTTGATTGTACCTATCTTTAGATTTTGATATTAGGTAGAGGTGAACCGGTAGATGAAGTTCCTAAGCAACGCGGAGACATTGAGATGGCGAGGTGAATGTACGCACGAAGTGTGCCACGCGAAGAAACACTTCGGAATGGGTACCGTTAGCGGAACGCGGTCAAGTCGGCAGTGCAGTGCCTCGACTACCCCGCGACCGTATCCACCGTCACTTCATAGCCTTTATTTTCGGGAGGTTATAAACAAGGTGCAGCTGATGCCTGATGAGTAATTTTTTTTTTTAAGTTAGTATGAATAAACGCACTATCAAATCCAAATCATATCTACTTGGGTAACTACGTGGGGAGAACATCATAGCAGAGGGGGGTAGCAGCGAGTCTCGGAGCGTGGTAACCGGACCGTTTCTAATACTCACGCTTTGACTCGGTTTCACCGCACGGTTCTTGCCTTCGTTCTTATTTGTTCGTTTTGCGAAATCGTTTGAAATATGATAGCGTTAAGTCGATTGCAGCGTTGCTTTGGGTTCTCAAGAAACTTCACACGAACTTCTTGTAGGCGGTTCAGTTAGCTATTGAATTCCAACAACTAGGACCGGTTACGGGTGTCGATTTACTCGAGAAGGAAATCTGCTTTGTAGCATCTCGTAGAGGTCGGGTGAACACAACGAGATCGTTTTTATTTATAAATACGAAATATAGTTTAGAATCTCTTTGAAACGAATAGCAGCATTATGGTGATGAGGATGTAAAAGCGGACAAATGAATATTTTTCGCAATAATTTCAGTGGTTGAATTGCAGCAGGTAAGGCGCGAAGCAGAGAGTGCGGTGCGGAGGGTGCAACGATTTGCATCACAAATACGGGTGGCGAGGGCGATGGCGCAGCGCGTCGCGGCTGCCCGCCCGCCCGCGGGCCCTCCCGCGCCGCAGACAATGTCACAATCAACATCGCGTGGATGCTTTTTGGCCACCATGTAATTGCCGATTGTGGTATACGCATCATAATCACAAGACCGTATTTTAAACTAACCCCTTTCCTCTAAAAACGAATAACTGGAACCATTATAGGTGTCATAACATTTAAAATTATTATTATATATCGTGGCATCATTAATGTAAATCGTTTTGCGTCCAAGCTTGTTGATATTCGTATAAAAAATAAAAGCTGATACTTAGCTATTGTTTCTTGTGAGTTTAAATAAATTGGTTTTAGCGGGTAAAATCCTCTGGAGTTGAAAGGAGATGAATTAATAACTAACTTCTCCCGCGACGATGCGTGTTGACGGCCTACACGAGTAGCGCATTAGAAGTGAATAAGTTTGGAGTTTCACAAGAAAAAAAGCGGCTAATTATTAACTGAGAGAGATTTTCAACGGAATAAATTTCCCATAAAATTATGTAAAAATAAGAACATGAAACTCAACTTAACACTTAAAAGTATGCAATGTTTTATTTATAAAATTTGGTGCTGTGTCTACCAGATATTTATGTTACTTGGAACTTAACTGTGTCGTATGTTCCTACTATTGTTTGCAATAAGTCCATAATGAATAGGATGACTATTAAACGAAAAAACCTACGTTAAAAAAATCGTGCAACAGGCAGAAGAAAGATGACCTAAGGAGTGAGAGCGAAAACGACGGTGAAGCGGCCGCAGCTAAAACAAATGGAATCAATTTATAAAATTCTAAGACGCAGGTTCTTCAATGAAATATGAGAACTATTCCAACTAAACGACGCAATCACTAGAGGATTTAAAGATTTCATCGCAACGTTTTATTTTAACTTTTTCCTGTTAAGAACTATACCAAAAAGATGTCATATTATGTTACGCTATGAAAGAGACTACATTCAGGAATATTTAATATTAAATAACAATTTTGTAACATACTACGATTCCTTAACAAGTAGACACGTTCAATATTGAAATAAATCTCTGGCGGAATGACTTTGTTCGAAATTAGTCGGGGTGGCGTATGAAGCGTTAGCTCGAAGGAACGGGCGGTAAACCGGCTCTTAATTAAATCAAGTGACACGTCTCCTCGCCAGTTACCTCAATCACACGACCCCAATAAACCTGCGTGCCGAACGGAAATGCTTTATTTTATACCAAACTACCACTTAGAGACAGCTCAAGACATTTTACGGAGCTATTTAATTGAAAATTTGCAGAAAGTCGTTCTCATCCAGTCAGTAGGTAGGTACTCAAACAAGATATCATTTATGAGCACAGTAGACGAGGGTTGTAAGACGATGATATTTGATACAAACTACGCTTCACCAGGTATACGTGTACAACCTTGTAGTTTCTATAAACTAAGCTTAATAAGCTCTTGTCTATGCAAAGCCACGTTTCCCCCACGTTGTATTTATCGTCTCCTTTGCCCTGCGACTGGATTTAAAAAAGTTCGTCAAATAGTAAAAGAGGTTTCGCGTATGAATGAGTGAATGAATGAATGAATTATAGTATTTTTATTACTTTTCAAGCTTCCTCAGTTTGGGTGGGATTTAAAAGTTGGGGTTAGTTTCATTTCATTTAATTTTTCATTTAATTTATTCAGTAACAATTATTTTACAAATCGTATTTGAATGTATATACTATGAATTAATTACAATTAAAATACACAAAATAATCAATTAAGAATTACTATTAAAAAAACATATATAAATCAACAAACCAAAGCAAAAAATAATAATAACACTAATAACGTCATAATATTTGATAATGTTTATGTCAGGTCCTGTTTTATGTCATAAATTCGTCACTAAACACTTCTCCAACAGAATGTTTTTTAATTTGAGTTTAAATATGATAGGACTGTTAATATTCTTCATATAGTAGACCGAAACATTGTAAGTTCGTAGTAAAATTAAATAATATAATACCAAAACAACTTTCTAAAAAAATAAAGGGTAAATAACTTGTATAACCATAAGTCAACAAACGATAAAAAAATATTGAGGTTGAAGAGTAAGAGCATCCTTGAAGAAAGTTAATTAAACTCGTAAAAATATTTGAAATTGGGGATAACAATAAAGCGAAGGGAGTCTGGAGTTGTGCATCCAGCTAGGCTGCGAGGTCGGTGGGCGGTTTTGATGCGGTCTCGCTCATTATTTCCATAACGAGCTCGCGACAACCTCCGTGCTCTCGGTTCCCGAGTCCTGGTCACGGCAATTAATTAACCGACTAAACGATACCATGTTTTACATTCTGATGTTTACGCAACTCTCCACCGATAATGTCACCGGCGATCGGAATGACAGCGCTGCCAGAGCTCATATTAATTAATAAATTATTAACATGACCCATCATACTAAAAAATTAAAGAGTTTAATTAACTGGTTCGTTATGTTTAGTGGCGTTCTATGCATACAAATTGCTATCTAAATAAGAAAACGTTAATAAATTAAGTTGAATAAGTGTACCTTATTCAGATTTCATTGTAATCTATAGTTTAGATATGATATGAAAACATAAAAAAATAATTAAACATAAAACCTTCATGAATTGACTTTAAAGTCAAACCATAAGGTATGTGGTTATTAAAATACGAATAGTAGTAAAACGTACACACTAGTTTCTTCTATTTGTAACTTATTTGAAACTGTAAAAAAAACGCGTGAAATAGTAATGAAGATTGGTAGCGCAATGACTGCCGAGTATAAAGTAAGGGCTTACGAGAACAATAAAACGAAGTAACATGAATTTATCGTTTCTAGGGTCTGTGAATTAAATAAATTGATTTCAGGAAAAATTTTAAGAACATAATGCCACAGAACATAAATAAAATTGCCATACAACAGCCACATGTTTTCAATTGATTAAAAATGGATTTAAATTATATGTGACTAAGTCTTACTACTCATCACAATGTCGTAATATCTGGCAGTGGCTGTTACTTAAATTAGTTAACAATGACACATTTCTCTGGCAAACAAACAGAGGACTCCCAAATAGACCACATGCTATTCTTGATCTGCCGTCGTCACACCGGCACGGCACCGGTGTAGTGTGCGAGCGTGCCGTCTGCTGATTCACACACACCTCAAGGTGATGCCGATCGGGCCGAATGCATGACACATTGCAAAATCATCATAATTAAGCGAACGTGAATAGCACCAATACAAAACAATAACAAACAAATAAAATGCTGAATAAAGCATTAACGATGTAAAGAAAACTTTTCAACAGAGAAAATAGTGGAACATTATTTTTTTACCTAAAATTTACATCACACACCTAATAAATAAATTAGGTGTATAACGTTAGCTAAGAGAATAATAAGTCAAACAGAAATATGGAGGTTCACGAACAACTCACGAAGTATGCAGTATGCACGTCGAACCACTAGCCTGATTGCATAACCACAACCGACACCAGTCGGATAGGACATTGATCTCTTGCTTCGTGCTTGAACTTGAATTGGTGAATACGTATTTATCGCATACACTTAAACTTTGTGAAATGTTACTAAATAATTCAACTTTGCTTGTCATGGGTTGGGTTGCGCAAGCCATCAGATTTACATGAAAATAATTTTCTAACTCATCAATGTACCAAAAGCTGGCCGGAAATTGTAGGAAATTGCGAGAGAAAATGAATCCTGCCGTTGGAGAGGTCCGGCTTGGAAAAGCATTTAAGAGTTCATCATAGCATTGCATATGTGCAGAATTCATAAATAAAATAAACTTACGTTTCGCTTAATGAGACTGACCAATTGATAAAAAAGTCGTGGTGCACCGAATGCTAGTTAGTTAATTTTGTATAAAGACATAATACAGATATTTATTGAATTCCACCTATGTATAATATTTATAATATGTAAATATGTGTGTTTACAGATGCAAAGCAGTATTATTTGTATAATATTATTCATATTTAACTAGGTAACGGTAGATATGATAAATAATCACGTTCCTACTACAACAATCTTACGAATTGGCATGTTTATGATTAAAATATGATTTGAGACAAATAATGTATCACGTATTGTGTATGATAAACATAATATTTGCAGAAAAAAACAGTAAAAATAAAGTGCTCTCCATCAATCACACGAACAGAGCCGGCGCTTCCGGGCGCGGTCTGGTCGAGCGAAACATTTCTTTGAATAATGAATGTAGGTAGGTATCGTGCCCCGTAACTGGACGTGATATACGCCGTCGTCGGCCGCATGCATAATTTCACTTATTTTATGTGGTTAATTGTCGAAAATGACCGCTAGTGAAATATATTACGAGCGTTCCGAGGCCGACACTGGCGGTGGTGGCTAATGTATTCCGCAGGCACTATTCCTGCCCGCCCTCGGCTCCGCTTAGATGGGGTCGTATACTGAAGGAAACCTATGGTATTATTTAAAACTATTAAACATCGCGTCGGCTCGAAACCAGAACATGTTTGGTAAGGTAAACCATAAATCTGAATATGCTCGTTGGGTGCTATAATATATCTGTGGTGTGGTGGAGTATACAATTGCAGCAACTCGTCTGTACAATGCCGCGGCATTACAATTTTTCAAAGCAGACACAGGCGACAAAGCGTAACAAAAGAGCTAGGAAGTCGCAAATATAAACGAGCGCTACTGCGGCAAGCTAAGGTGCACGCACAAGCACATGTCGCACATAGCGACTGCAATTCGCAGATACACCGAGCGATAGGTATGTCTCTTTTTAACCCAGTATGATGTTAGTATCCCTGTTTTGTTTACACGTATATAAACATAAGTATACTAATTACACACGTATACTAAGTACATAGAGTACCTAAAGTGTTTCATGTACCTATACTTGATTGAACAGTAAAGTAATGAAACTATTCGACTAAATATATTTTAGAAACGGCTATGAATGAAGTTAAAATAAGTATGTGATCTACAAGGGCTCAATCCAATTTGTTTAATGTAACTTTTCAACGGTGAATGTAAACTCTCAAAAAGCTAGAAGGTGAGTTGGCTGTGAGGACTATCTCTACATTTAGCGCTTTCCGGAGGCAGCTATGAATACAGGGAGATTGGGCGGCGCGATAAGGCCACGGGCGGGCGGCGGCCGCAACCGACCGCGTGTTGGTTCGCGAATGTGCGGACGTAGCCCGAGCGGCCTACAGTCTTAGCTCTAAAATGGAGCCGAAAAATCTAGAGGAATTCTTTGATTTAGTTCTTTATTTCTTGTGAATAAAACTGATTTTAACTGGTTAAAAAGTATTTTTAGGTCCCTACTTGAATCAGTTAAAAATTAATTAGTCTCTATTCATTAGTTTTATTCATATCGTGATGACATTGCACGGGTAACCAGTTTTGTTAAGAAAAATAAAAAATATTTTTTTTCCTTCATATGTAGTGTGGGGTTAATTATTTTATTTTTCTACTTCATCGTGTGGCAAAGGTTGATGTTATAGATCTATCGAAGACATTTACGAGGTTTTGTTTACATTTTTTTCATGCAGATGTTTATTTAATATATATTTAGCTTTGAGTCACAACATGAAAGTTTTCAAAATAGTAGCATTATAATGTTGAAGTTACAAGGTAATGTTCACAGTTAATACATTAAACTTCATTAGATTAGGAGTATAATGATCCGATTAACCGAATCATTACTTATGTAACAACCTTATTTGTAAATCTTATAAAAAATACGAAAGCTCAATACTTATTTTATATTTTGCTAACTGTTAGCTAGCTAGATGGTGTTAAATGGGTTCGAATCATATTTATACAGGGATGGTTAAATTACGCGTCCAGTAAAAATAAAGAAGTGATTAGGTGAAAAGGTAAAAGTAGCATAAATCCCAAGACATCTATCTCCTTACCTAATTTCACCAAGATCCGTTTAGCCTGTAAGTAACAAACCAGTTATATTTCTCTCAGTGCACCAGATTTTCGAATATATAATATTTTTATGGATTTGCGTTAATTAATAAGCTTGAATTATAAGAATGCAATTATCACTAAGAATATAATCAAGGCAATATATTATCCAAGGGTTTTGTTTGTTTAAGTTTATTACTTACTAAATTATTAGCCAGGTGGGATAGTATAATCAGGTACGTGTATTTTTACAATAGAAATTAATTCATATTACTTATACAATTTTATTATGCTATAGTTTCCTGGCCGTACACAGGTGAAATTCTTGGGCAGATACTGCTTATTTACATTACAGTACGTACCAGGTACTAAACCATTGGAACTTGCGTATTTTATCGATGACCTGAGTATCTAGCTCATATCAATAGTTTCGTTTTCTCTTAAAACTTACCATTTCCGAATTACCAATTTCCAATCTTAATTTAACTTTTTTGCAATTCTATGTCAAAGTCAAAACGGTAATTTATGTGTTAATTTATGTCAAGTCAGATTGAAAGTGGTCAGTTTTTATCTTTAAACTTGCTATTAAGATCAAATACTTAGCTACTATTATGAGTACCTAATGTGATATGTTAGAAAAAGGTTTGCCGATCTAACATGACAATGGCGACAAATGTTTTCTCGACTACCGTGTAGAGAAACTGACAGTTACATAGGCGCTAAAAATGGGGAATTAAACATAAAAAATAACATATAAGGTAATAATTTTGTAAGTAAATTTTAACGTTTTTTAGATATATAGAAAAATTGAATTCCGTAGTCTCTGCCTACTCCATTGGGATTCAGTCGTGAGTTTGTGTATGTATGTATAATGAATAAATAGTGTAAAAATAATGAGTTGGACTTATGTAATTAGTGAGATCCATTATAATAGTACAATACAAGATAATGAAAAGATTTTGGAAATTTATTATTTTATAGATATAAATATAAGAATTATCACTCTCAATGCTTTGCTTATGTAGTAATATATGAATACCATTGATATAAAAGTCAAACCTGTTATATTGAAATATTTATGGTAACGTAGCATAATACATCTAGTTTGGGTGTTGTCTAGTTGGGTCTCTAGTTTGGGTTTAAGTAACTTATTTTACGATAACGATTATCAGCAAAATAACATGACCGAATATATTTTTTTATCTATATATGTATGTAAAAAGATACTAACGAATTGTTCTTATATTGTTTGAACCAACCACGTCATTACGAAAGGCACGATATAGAAACCGCCAAAACGTGAAGCAAAAAAACATGTTTTTATAAGCTTTATAAATAGGTAACAATAAAAACTATTGTACATACGTATGTATATATGAGGTCTTCATAATGGATTTATTAATGCAAATAGCAGGAAATATCTATACTAATATTATAAATGCGAAAGTGTCTCTATCTGTCTGTACGTTTTTACGGCTAAGCGGCTGATAGGAACTTGATGAAATTTGGTAAGAAGATGTATTGTCAGGGGAAGAACATAGGCTTCTGTCTCAAAAACCCACCTTGAAGTAGGGGGTAAAAAAGGGGATGAAAGTTTGTTTGGGCAACTCATATTTCCTTAAGTTAGGGATGATTAGTGAATATTATATTTAGGCTTTTGATAAGAAATATAGAAATAGGTATTTTAACGTTTTTGCTAAATAACCCGAAATAGGTAAAATAGGGGATTAAACTTATGAGATGTTCTTTAGATGCACAAAATGCATTCCTTCCAAAAATAAAAATAAAGGTTCTAAGCATACGCGCAGACGCGGGTAACAGCTAGTTGTTAATCTCGCCTGACTTTAGTAAACTGGGTAGTTTCACATTCTGTATAGCCAATATTACAGTGTCTTGTGTACACAGTGAATTTGTCCAGACAAATTAATATTTGTTTACAAGTTGTGATTTATCAGTGACCAGCGGTATCTAGCTTTATCACGTATATAAGTTTTATATACTCTGAACTCATAATGAGCAAGAGCTTCCAATCAAACATGATCACTATTTATAATCCTGTTAGAAATAACATTATCCCCAACCTTTTTAATTTGTTTTTTTGGATTTTTCAAAAAATATTTTAAAGACGAGCTATTGTTACTTTGACAAAAAAGTTTATTTTTCATAAAAATAAACATTAAAAGTAAAAGTTGTGTTATTAAGATATTTGTTTTTAATTGATACTTACACACACTGACCCCAACTATTTACACTCTTGACATTTAATACATAATTATTATCAAATCAGGTTCTATCCAATGAACACGATTGACTGGTTTTTTTATACGAGTACATACAAAATAGTACCGAAATATCCCAGTAGGTACTAGAGCGTTTTTAGAAAAATAGAAGATAATAATATAAATAACACTTTGACTAGGTTTAACTTAACCCATTATGAGCTAGAGGTGCCGTACGGCAACGCTTTAGCGTAGTTTGTATTTTCGCGTTTATTTTGCTAAGTGTGCAATTTAGGTAACCAACCAATTGCTGTTTCGAAGCTAGACAGATTATATTCTTTGATCTCAACTGAAGTTAGCAATTTATCATCGAATAATTATTAGCTTGAACGATTTGAAGTTCAGGGTGAAAATATTCGCGGCAAAATGGACGTGCGCTTCAAGTAAGTAATTTATATTTATTTATTTAATTGTGTCACATGGTGGTTATTTGTGTAATAATAATCTCAAAAGACACCATAATGGTTAGGTAATTCAAAATGCATTTTTTTTTTTTTGTTTTTATGAATTTTAGTGCTAAGCTATGTCAGTTCCAAACGGCATCGCTAGCCCAATATCATGTCTTTTCGAAATGTATTGCAGTCAAGATACGTTTAGGTAATAATCGACATCGATTTTCATAATAATTTTGTTTTTCTTTTCGACTTAGGGATTGTACGCTTCACGTAGCATTAGCAGTTCTCGAAGATGATTAAAGTTTGGAATCGTTGTTGGTGTTTATTGAACCCCCGGGAGCCAACGATCCTTACCGAAGAATACTCGGCAGATGAAGACGTAGGAGGTCTTGTCAATAACCTGACTGGTCGACAGCTTTATGCTGATTGGCTCCATGATCTTCACAGCAAGATGACATAGCCGAGGATACTAACTACTACTGGATATCTAGATCCAGCAGAGTCATTGTCCCTCATCCAGTCAATGTCATAAATATACGTAGCTGTGGTCAAACTCGTGTACGTTGTACTCGTGGTGGTCTCCGTGGTGGTCGCAGTTCTTGCAGTAGGGGCAGAGGAGCAAAGCAAACCACTCAAGTATCAGAGTCAGTATCTGCCAATTGTATTTTCGGAGACAAATAGTGCAGACGTACCTTATGAGATACCAAACGATAACTCGTGGTGGAGTACGTCCAGGATTCTCCAGATCGTCTGTGTCTCAACACAGACTCTCAGACGACATTCGATTTAAAGGCTTGAATTACCTGTTGTTACCTACGCAGGATGTATTACGCCGGAGATGTGCCCTGGAGTCATGCAAGAGCCAAACCAGAACGGAGTGTTCCAAAAGGAGTGTAAGTGTAGTATTAGTGCCTATGTGTTACTTGCAACTACCAATTCCACATATAGGTATATAAAATAATAAAATAACATTGCTACCTATTTCGTAATTTTTTTGTTTTATTGATAGAATATCTCTAATATTAATGTTTTAAAACACTTTGTATTGAGAAACCTGATTTTGTTAAGAAATGTAAAAGTACCACATAAGTGGCTAGCGGTGTTATACGGCATCATCATTTTTTCCAAAAACTGTAAGATATTATTTTTAATTTCAACTATTTTATATTCAGGGGGTCCATATTTACAACATATGTAAAGCTCATAAATAAAAAGGACCATAAATTAATTCAGCCCATAATGGGATAAATAAACCAGTTGTAATAAAAACGTAAGTTATTCACTTTTTAATGATATTCTTGAGTAGATAATACAAATATAAAACAAAAAAATAGCTGTTAAACGTAATAAATCGTGCTTAATAACATATTGGTGCGAGTGTTATGTCCTTTGATCTGTGTTATTAGTTTTTCCCATCAAAAGACATCAACGAGCTGAACTGGCGCGTGGAAAACTTGTTTGTGAAAGTTCATAAACCATAGATATACATACATACGTATTCGTAAAGTACATCGCAAGTTGACCAAGTGCGGGGAAATACTTACGAACTTTCTAAACACACCAACAGAGAATAAGTAAACAATAACATCAACAGATAGTTGTACCTACTGGTACAACTATCTGAACCGGCTCTTACAATTTGTAATTTGAGATCCTTTCCAGCAGCAGAGGCCGCAGTGACCGAAGTCGTCACCGGAGATAACCACTGGTGCAGATTAATGTAACGTTTAGGTAAAAGTTTTAACGAAACATCCGCTTGGGCATAGGCCCGTTCGAGGCAGGCAGCGGTCGCACCGTCGAGCGCCAGTGCCGGCTCCAGCAGGGCGCCACCGCCTTCGAGCACCACCATTGTTTCAACAAATAGTTCACAGTTTTAAGAATCAGCACAAAACACTGCGCGTATCAGTAGAGCGGCGACGGAGTCGGAGCTACATGTCTGGCGCACGGCGACGGCGTGTCATCCGCGCGGCGATGGTCGCGGAACTGGCGCGGCGCACCTGCCGGCCGCCCTGCTGCCCGCGCCCCTCCGCGCCGCCCACAGCCTCGTCAACAAACACCGTTGCAGCAGCGGTCGCTCTGCATCCAACAAAGCTGTGCAGATCACTTTCGTCCCACTTTCAGTACTCTCCATTCCAAGTAATCACATAGGTACGTCGACCGGTTTGATTCAACTGGGTTATGGGTTATAATGAGGAGCCATTGTCAATTATATAGGGAGCAGTTTTTCCTTTTATACGCGAAACCCGCATTCTGCGTTTGGATTAATTGCCCTTTTACATTTTCTATTGTAGAGTTTAGATCTGAAATATTGGCTGTTCCAGACAATAGAGTTCCGATAAATGGAAATGGAGAAATTGGTCTATCGAAGTTTGAAATAGCGTCGCCTTTTGCCACGTGACCAATTCTGCCGGTTCCACCCTATTTAGAACATTACGCCTCACAACAGAAAACGAACTTAGAACAATTAACGAACTCTCAATAATTAACGACCCATTACTTTGGCCTGAACTTTTGAAGCCAATCGCAAACCCATTACCCATAATAAGTAAAATAATATTGTTTTTATCTAACTTCTTTTGAAAACGAAATATAACCGAAATGTGTGATTCAAACTTAGATCCAATTCAAGAGAACGTTCCCAAGAGAAATATTCCAAAACAATGAAAAAAGTTCAGAAAATGAGATTGACAAGTTTTTTGATAGCGGCCTATGGATATCTTCATCTAATACTTGCTTTTTTATGTTGGGACAACATTGAACATGTAACAAATAAAAAAACATGACATATCCGAGAGATTTTTCAGTAGCATAATTCCTATACATGTTTTTAATTTTACACATTTTCTATGGATACAACTTGCCCGACTATACAATAAAACAGATGAATAGCGAGTGTGCCTAAACCACAGATATTAATTTACCATAAACACCGGTATTAATAGACGCGAGACAATAAGCCACCCCCCGTGAACTAGTCGCGGCGTAATGTTTCGCGGCACGCGACCGCGTCGCGCGCTGTCGTTGGCGTCGTCGCACCCCGACCTCGAACCCGTTGCTCTTCATTTGCATACATACAACCTCTATGAACGAGATGTGTTACAACTTACAATGGCTACAAATCAGACTTGTTATCTACCTGGTTCAATTTCTATAAAATGTAACCAAAGATTAAGGTTTCCATCGTCAGATCCTAACAGAACTTAACAGACTACCTCGAAGTCGGGCTTATCTAAAATAATAAATTGGTCAAGAAGCACAGGTTAGTTGCCAAATAATTGTCCGTTTTTATTCGATTACTCGAAATCAGTTAAATTTACAACGTTAGCTGTGCCTTTAGTTTCAAAATTGTTCGAAAAATAAGTTATAAAATATAAAGAATCGAAACAGTGTCGGTGCCTCCATAGACAAAATAATACGTGAGTAAAACCCGTGTTTATCAAAATGAATAAGGACTGGCCTCTCAGTGTTCTGTGTCTGGGTGTTATAATCTATATATAAAACGTGTTTTTTTTATATTTATTTAGTGGGTATTTTTATTTATAGACTTACCTATAATTAAACACCCCACCCTATCACTCTATGGATTGGATTTTATTTTTGTCTCCTTTATTATCCCAAAATTACCCTTAAGTATCAGAATATTTTATTCATATCTAAACTTTCACCAAGGATCATACTAAGCTTCAACTATTTCAAAATTTAACTCCTTCAGAGCTTGTGCTTGCTTAGATCTCGAAGCTGATGACAGACTGACAGACAGACAGAGGTTTTTTTATTATTAAAAACCTAATGGAGCTTGTATAGAGTTCGCGGAGAAATCATAACCAACTTCTTTCCTTTTTTAAACGAGTGCCGAAAGAGATGTTAATGGGGAAAATATATGTCGCGACGCCGCTGGCGAGCGTTGCTGTCAAACTATGTTTCTTATCGGGATTGGAACCTGACGTCTGCGACCTGGCTAATTCTTACCAAAAACTCATCAATTATTTCGCAATTCTAAAGGATTTAGAAAGAAGCCTACCTTTCCACCTGTCATTCAGAGCACATAATTAACTTTCTTTTCCACGACAATGTGAAATGAGGGTAATAAATGAACTTTGTAATTATTTTGTTTCAAATTTTCTCAAAATAGAAGCTATTTAATGAATGACAGAAAACTTTGTTTACTGAAGAAAGCGGCACGAAATTAATCATTTAGCAATCACAATATAGTAGATCAGGGTCTAATTTAACCAAAAAGACTATGCAGCGGGATATCTATACCACAAGAAACGATTTAGGAAGTATAGTTTCAATCATGCGTGTTACGTTGTTGCTTTGGGTCTACAATTATTGTTGTAAGTTTTTCTTAGTTTGTAAGCCGACAAGTGGTCGTGATTCTGTGGCAATAGCAATGGACAGACAGAACGGCGATTCGACACTCGGCCGCGTATCGGCTCAATTATTCACACGACTCGCCCCACCCGCCGCATCATCCGCTTGCTGCCAAATTAAAAGTAAATAACGAAATGAAAACCAGCGAGCCTGAGCCACGAGGGACTCGCAAACCTTTTACCGCTGTCAAGTAAACAACTACAGCTAAGCACACTTCATCATTCTATCGTCTATCTGTTTGCAGATGCAAATAAAATTGCTGAATCGAACTGCACATTGTATCGATTAAATACAGCTACAAAAAAAGACTACACTTATCTGATTGTATGTATGGGTTGGATTTTTCCGCAAATGGGCTTGTATTGAAAAGGTTTTTAATTAACGTTATTTGTGTGTACAGTTATTTCTATTTTTATGAAAGTTTTATACGAGTATTTTTTTATTCCGTACTGTAAAAACGCATTTATTTCTTCTGGGAAAAGTGAATACAGAACAAAACGAAGGCCACACAGCTAGACCCAAAAGCACTATTCTCAGCGGAGAGCAATTTCGAAGAACAATGAACTGGGATGAATAGCGGCACCGAAGTAAAAAGTCTATTTACATCATGCACATTTCCTATAAAAACCACAGATAGTGTTGTTGCGTGTGATCATACAGCTAAGTAATTAGCTGTCCATGTGAAAAGCTACAAAACTAAAACCACATGGTAAAAAAGGGTACTAATTGGAGAGTCTACGAATATTTATTTCTGTTATTATATTTGTTTTAATGTTAGAAATGAAGACCCGTGTTCATAAATGATTTGCTTCGTGTAAAGAAGCAAGCACCTGAACCTGTCTAAGATTGTAGAATCATTAGCGATAACAGTGAGTTTAGATAGAGGGTAGCAAGACATGTGAGACAGTAACGAGCGGGCGACGAGTCATCGCGGGACATGAGAGCTACCCCTTGTGGCGAAAATTGTCACAGGAGCAAACTATGTCACGGGTCGTATCATTATATGGACAAGGACACGTGTAAGTGACATCAATTTACCTCGTGCTGCTGTTTCTATTACTGCAAAAAATTCTACTCATATGAAAATTTTACTGTTGGATGTTTCTAAATAAATCTTGATAGACAACCTACACCACACCATCTAGCCCCAAATCAAACTAAGCACACACAGTAGCTTATACTATGGGAATCAGATGACTGATATAATTTATTCTCGTGACATGAAATTACAGATGCGATGCCGCAGACAAAAAAAACCTATAATAAACAAACGAACTTTGAAACCAAATATGAACAAGTATAACATTGAATGGACAGACGGCCTGAAACAGTTGCGGACAGGACGTGATTTTCCCTCGTTAGGAAGCTCGACTCGTCTCCGTCTCATAACCGTAGCATTTGGTATGACTTGCTAGGACTTTTTTCTCGTCGCGTTGGTGACGATAAAAGGTGTACATTTTTTCAAACATAAATTCAAGCTTAATAACTAATAACAGTAGTGTCAAATGTGTAATATTACATACGTAGGTACATAGCCAATCGAATAAATTCCAATCATAAGTGTGCGTTCTGCAGGTATGTAGGAAGTGATGGTTCTCGAGCAGCAAGCAAGCAAGTCTAGCACGACATCAAGTTGAACGGCCACGCACTGGAGCGTGGCGCTTACGGCTTCGCACCTCACACATACCTATATTTCAATTTAACCTGACATATCAGTATCAAACATAGCAGAATGGCAAAACCAAACCTAAGATGTTGTTCAATTTAATGTACCGATTCATAACAGTAACAAAAGGGATATAAATGACTATAGAGATGACTCACATTTATAGGGTAAACCATTTAAAGGTTTTGTTAATGAATTGGATTAACAACAATGAAGCGAGGTCTTTAACAGCTATGGAGCAGGACGACTTAGCAGATTTGTGTGACAAAGCATTTTATTAACAACAAAACCACCGAATCGAAAGAACAATTACGCGAGTCAAAGCAGGTATCTCAGAAAAGCGCGGCGAGATATAACAAATCGCTGGCGTAACAAAAGAGGCTTTCTAGCGGCCATTACGACGGTCGGGATGCACAAAGAAAAGCGAGGCGCGAGTGACGGCGCAGAGGCGGACGAACAAGCGCAGGCTGTGAACCTGCGATTAGCGTATAAGGAAAAGAAAGCACCCGCCGCACTCTGGAAGCTCTGGGGACCGACCGGCCCAATTTACGATTTCCGCAAAGAATACCTTCGACGTGACATTTTTGCGAGCCGCCAGTGGCCAGTAAGCCTTTCGTTCGTCTACGAAACAGGCTGTGGTTTCTTAGTTTAACTTTTTATTTATCTTAAGCAGTTGAATAAATAATTTTTTTTACAGAGTACGGAGTCGAAACAAGACGACAGGTCGGTGTGGGAACCGTAATAAGGGCTACCATAAAACGTTACATTAGGTAACGGCGGCGGCTTCTGGGACGGCTATAAATATCTCCGTTCGGAAGTACGGCCAGTGTCCCGCGGGAGCACGACACGTCGCGAAACGCCGTCCGTGGACGTGTCGCAAGAATAAAAACATCTCTATCGCTTGGCTCACTTGGAAAAGCAGGCATGCGACCTCACCTCTGCCAATCAATATCACTTAGTAATAACTGCGACCTTTCTTATGTGACCATTATCTTTATGACGCGCCTTACCTACTCTACCGAAACTATGACTTTTAGATGTTCTTGTTACTACTTCGGTATCATCAGGAATGAATATATTGATTCATTACGAGTGGCATCTACAGCATAACTGAGTTAAAACACCTCATGTTTCATGCAGTCATTTTTGGATTCCCTAAGGTCAACGAAACCCCTTATAGTGAGAGACAGTGGTTATTTAGCGGCCATCTATTACAGCCACGATTATGTCAAATATTATATTTAATATTATAAATATTAATAATAGTTATAAATATTATAGGGTTCAAACGAAGGTAGAAAAAATAAAAGTTACACTACCAGGTTATGTGGTACTGGATACTGGATGATAATTATGTATTTATAAGTACAATATGGTATACTTAGTTTAGGGCTAGAATGGTGTTGTATGCATTGTCCAGCAAAATTTATAAATTTATTACAAATGTAAATTTAAACAGATAATATAGATATCGGAATAAACTAGAGAAAAAAACAGTACCTTTAAGTATGTAAGAAAATTAGGAGAGCATATCTTTGAATTAATAGATATAAAGACTGGTTACATAGCTTTCGCTAGAGAAACTATCTTAGTTTCACTCGTAGCTTACTACTGCTATGCTAGTGAAATCTACGCAGCGTTAAATAAAAATCGAGCTGCAAACATGGCAAAAGATTATTCGTCTTTCATAATCATCAGTCTCTCAATTAGCTAATGTAGCGTTAAAATATGGTCTGCGCTTGTCATTAAATATCGACGGCAGTAGACTTTAACACCACACTAGTTTATTATTTAGATATGTGCTTATGAGATAGGCCATATATCCAAACGATGGATAAACTATACTCGCAATTTTATCAGAACACACAGTGTAGACTGTGTACAGTAGAAATTAAACTAATACATCCTATCAACCAGTATGGATTCCATGAGTTTTGTGAAGTTCTCATTATACTCGTATAAACACTCTCGTAGGTATGTTTTTAGAAGAGCAACGTTGTCAAAAGTTACCGTGACTAATTTAAATTATTTCGACTGCTATAACACGACCCGACAAGTTGAATAAGTCAAAATCATCAAATCACCTTCGCAAAGCAAGAGAGTAAACAGAGGGGAGACCCAAATTGCTTGCGTTATTAAGCGGACCTTAAAAGTTTAGTGCGGACTTTAGTTTACAGAGGTAAGCACGAGGTTGGGCTAGGTGAGTTTGTTTTTGCGAAAATGTCAACAGAACATGACCAAGTAACGGACTGATACAATGAATTAATTGTGAAGCACAATATGAAAACATAAATTATAAATAAACTTGGGTGTAGACATAAACTACTCATTATTACAGGCACAATTTGAACATTCCATTGAACTTATTAAGTTATCGTTGCAACAGTAACCTACTAGTGTGCGAAAACGTTCATGTGTAGAATGAAGGATGCAAATCTGATTAGTTACATTATAGTCCCAAGCTAGTTGGTGCAGTGTTATGTAGCTCGGTGTATGCCCATCAAATGTCACAATCAATTACCGCGATGGCTCGCTCACACCCTAGGGTCGGTCGCTTCAGGGTAATTAAACTGTCGTGTCGAACCCGACCGACATCTGTTTACTAATTAATTTTACTACTTACCAGCTACGCAAAATATCTTAATGGAACGAGTATGTTATAGAATAAGCATTTCTTAGATTTTTTTCCTTTAACGGCATTCCTCACTTATGGTCTTAAAACTGCGTGCGTAACTAGTGGTTCGTCCCGAAGTCCCCGAACAGAGATTTCGCGAGTGTTATCTGTGTATCGCCAGTCATAATAACAATATGAACTTACGACTTACTGCTCCGCGATTTTACCACTATGAGTAAAAGTATGTTATAGGGTTCCGTACCTAAAGAGGATAAAAGAAACCCTTATAGGATCACTTTAATATACGACCTTTTTGGTCAAACCTTTTTTTTAAGGAACGCGTGAATGTATTAAGCTAAATGAATATCAAATACTGAAACGAATATAATAAAACAAATGAATGATATTTTGGTACTTACTATAAAAGTAATATAATATTTTACCTACGCGTTTTAATATTAAAAAGAGTTTCTTTTCAAAACAAGTATTTTCAGTTATTACTGAAAATAACAATCTGCGGGACCCGGTAAGTGAATTTTAAATAAAACAGCGAAACCTGAGGAGTCTCCCTCGGTCGAGACGGCCTAAGTTTTGTCATTGTTTCCATATTGCGCGGGGCAATTAGCGCAACTCGGACATGATTCGACTCTACGACTCGCTTCGCTCTTGCCAATCAAATTACGAGAAACCCACTACTCCAACCAAACTTAACAAACCTCTCGGAATATCGACACTTTTACTAACGATCAGCATCCAACAAATTGAATATTGTTTCCGTTTTTAGATGAATTTTACTATTCAACAAAAAAGAATACTCTCGACAATATGCGGTTAAATGAGTTTGAGGTCATTGTGTTTGTCTGTGACCTCATAGATCCGGTAAAGGTAAGTATTCTAATATAGATGCAGTTAATTTGTAAGAAAGTCGGTGTTTGTAGGATATTACTTAGCTATATTACGGTATCTACGTAAGTATATAGTATACGTAGACACCTTAATATAATATAGGTATTCTATCAGTTATTTCGTTATATTTAGTTTAGTTTGCGCGCGCTTACTTGCTTAGTTTTGGGCTAGATGTTGTGAAAAACGTGCACCATCATTGTAATCTATACTAATATTATAAAGCTGAAAATGTTGTTTGTTTAATTGGTTGAACGCGCTAATCACAGGAACAGTAGTTACTGGTTTGAATTGAAAAAATATTTTATGTTGGATAGTTTATTTACCGAGGTAGGCTTTAGGCTTTATAACATCACGCTGCGACCAATAGGAGCGAAGCATCAATGGACAATGCAAGCACGGGAAAAAATATTTCTTTTTGAGAACTTTCGTTGCGTTTGCTGCGTAAACGGTTGAAGTTAAGCAAAAATCATGTATGATGGAATTGTTTATCTTTAAAAGTTCAAAAAAAAAGTACGCGGCAGCATATTAATGTCTATAAGATCTATCTTTTAAGATTGACTCACTATAACCTTTTTTATGGTAATGAACTTAGTTCGAAATTAATGCATTATATGCGAAGTTTTATTAACAGTACCTACCTGGATGACCGAGTTTTCCTCGGTATAAAACACGGATAAAAGAACGTTTTCTAAATATGAAATCTAAATTTCATGAAAATCGTTGAAGCCGTTTCCGAGATTCAAATTATATATATACACGAGTGAGCAAGAATTGTTCGTTTAAAGATATTAGATAATATTAATACTTATCCAGATAAATATGTTCTTATTCATAAGTATTTCTTTGTGATCAAAATTGACCTTGACCTTACTTGATTTCAATCAACATCTTTGGAGATATCATAATTTTAAAGTATCTCTGCAACAAAATAAGTATGTTCAGATTCACGCTCGCAAAAGTAACTATGCCTATCTGTCTATCTCGTAACGCTTGCACGGCCAAACGACTGAATCCATTTTGACGAAATTTAGTATAAAGTAAGCTTAAACCTCAAGGGTTTAGTAATATTATATATCCAACCGCGATAACTGATATTCACGTGGACGAAGTCGCAGGCAACTAGTATATCATAAATTCGAATTTGTCTCTGTCTGTCTATTTGTTTGTTACCTTTTCACGGCTAAACGGCTGAACCTATCTTAGCTAACACGCATGCAAAGCCGCGGCCAGACGCTCGGTTGGGGCTCGGTCGATAATTTAATCTAAAAACAGGATCAGGATTAATTTCAGGATCATTGCTCGATCATCCTCTCTGAACATATTTTTTGTAGGAATCCTGAACATTCTTACAGCTAGCATCACTTTTAACAGTTTGGTCCACGTTCGTTACTAAGATTTCATAACTAATTATAGATCAGGATTTATTTTCACTGTTTTAACCAGTTATTAAACAAGACTGTTTCCATTTTTAAAACGAGAACCTCTTAGTCATGTATGCTCTCCTGGTACATTGGACAAATTAGCGATCGGGACAGAGTTGAGTCAGGAGAAACCAGTTAGTTAGGTTATGCTAGAGTATAGATAACAACGCGCAAGGCGAGCGAGCAAAGCGAGCGTGCCGCGGCAACGGCCTCCGAAGCGTTAGTGCTAATTTATCCAGTGTACCAGGAGACCATACACGACAAAGAGGTTCTCGTTAAAAAAAATGAAAAAGAGTCTTGTTTAATAACAGGTGAGAAAAAATCTTGATATCTATTTATGAAGTTTTAGCTACGAACGTGGACCAAACTGTTTTAACAGCTCACGATTCTGTTTCACTCCCGTACTTTAGGTCTGAAGATAATCAGCATATGATTGACAGTAGGTACTAGTATTTAGTAGGGTACCTACAGCATATGCAAACATTTTTAATAATCTATGCAAAAATGTAAAACATGTTTAAAAAAAACATGCGGTCTATTAATTTAGAGCTGTGCTTGCCTAGCAATTTCTCTATTCTCAGTATCTGTATCATACATTTTAGTTTGAAGGACTTGTTTCAGAGGTGTCCCACATAATCCAAGTAGATTGCGTTGCGCTTGTGTGTTCTCCTGTAGTAATTAACAGTTTGTGTGCATGTATATCCAGGAGACGCAGCCGGCGACATCGCCGGCGCACACGGGCGCAGTAATTACCACGGTCGATGGGGCAGGGGGTGCGGACGATCTCCTGTCAGAAGGATCGCGTGCCAAGCGGTGGACGCCCGTATTAAACGCTAGCGAAGAACCCGTGCCCCATCAGATAACATGCAATCAATTTCGCGATCTACATGCTTCTACGTCGGCACCGCCCCTGGACTGACGTCACGCCGATAAGCACACAGTGCCAGCTAACAACTTGGTACCACTTGGACTAAGGACTAGTTTAAATTATTCAAAATTCACGAAATGTTGATGTTATTTTATCATTCGTATTCAATTTCAATTCATAAAAACTGGAACGTATGGCAATAAACGTTCAATAAAATTCAGGTGTGATTTTCAGTTTTGCATTTTTGTAGGCATAATCAAGGCATTCGCAGACGCTTCGGTGTGAAGCACAGTCACGCGATCGTTTAAGGGCACACCTTTCTGTTTTTAAAACAGATAAAGTTTGTTTTAAAGCTCGCATGTCTTAACAACATTGACGTCCTTGTCGTGACAAGTGGTGTAACCCTCGACATCCTTAAGACAGAAACCGAAATAAAGGGTTTCGGAGAATAGATACTAAAGTTTTATGAACTTAGAACCAACTTATCTGTTATTAATGAATATTTACAATTTTCAAATTTGATTACTGACCCTGATTCTCAGTTTCACCGGACTAACTAAAATTTCGTAACATGTGAACGATCATATCATGTTTGTGCCAAAGAACAAATTAGAGTACAAATTAGATTAAGTTGACTTAATTGATATTTTGTTCCATTATTAAATATATTTTTCTAGGTCCTTGCGCATTTTATACCATGGTGTCGAAAGTGAGCTAAAACCCGTAAATTTAGTAGTTGCATTAAGAAATGTTAATCATATTCAGACTTTAATGTAAACAAGATAAAATCGTTTGAATTTTATGATATTGTACATAGTATAGCGAAACTACAGACACAAGGGCTTTGTCTAACAAACTAATTACTAAGATTCGGATTTGAGTGTAAAAGAGTTACTTAGTAACACAAACTGAAAATGAATAACGCGAATTCATTACAGCTACATTAACAAACAACATAAATAGGAATCAAATAATAAAACATTAAGCCTTTCCAGAAATGGACTAGTAAATTTTAGCTTCCTGGGAGATTTGTACTGTGGAAAACAAAAGTCCGCAACAATCCTCAAGTCAATTAGGTATCATGAAGTAATGGAGAGTAACGGACATGATTTATTCGACGCAGTGGCTCCGTTGGCGGCGGCTGAGGCGGCTCGGCACAAGGTATCCGCGCAAAAGCACAATTATCGGCCCGCGGGCGCGCTCAATTACGGAGAGGCGCGCCCGTGGGAACTCCTTCGGGCCGAACGGACCCAACCACAAATCTTTTAGCCTTACTGTCTTACGCCCAACCCAACAAGTTGCAAATGGATGGGGTTCGTGCCCAATTTGTAGAGTATAAAAAGATTTTCTTTCGTAAAAGACATACATACAACATTTATCACGTAATTTGTGAATTTACTTTTACTTCACAGGCGCCAGGTAAGCGCTAAGCTTTAAAACAGCCACTTCTAGTTTACATCGGATTGTTTCGATAAACGATTTGCAGTTTGTTTGAGGACCGTGCGACAGGTTCGAGTGTCGCGTTTTAATTTGCGCGGCGACACACAAGTGGGGTTGCTGCCGCATCAAGAGCCCTGCACCCGCTAATTGCAGTACGGTCCGCGCCGGCTACACTGACACCATCCACGTCGCTCCAGATGCCTCAATACGCCACGTATATTATTCCCACTTCACGCGTGCCTATACGACGTCCCTTTCCAAACTTGTTAACTGTATTTATTTGCAAGTAAATTAACGCGTAGATCGGCTTCGAAATAAATAAGCCAGGTTATTATCTGTGTCCTGCGGCACGGCATCGGCATCTCCCGGCGGACCGCCCTGATAAGCTCACACCGGGCCGCAATAAACATTATAACCGTGTGAACATTAATTACTTGATTTGACACAGGGAGTACGACAACAATCATAAGTAATTACTCCACAAATAATTAGTTGAGTCGATATTTGGTGTTGCTACAGGGTATACTTACAAAGAGCCCGAAGATGGGCTAAGGGCAAAGTAATTTCTGAAGAAACAAATGAAACTGCTCCCCTCGCGTAAGAAAACGCTTTACAAACCGCGCGGCCCATGTAATCGGATAATAAAAAGGGCAAACGCGGTAAATATAAGATGAGGAAGACAGTTTTACGAGCACCACCTAATTAAGTGGTGAACCAAACAAAACGAAGAAAGCGTTTACAGTTAAATAAATATTGTAAGATGGCGTTTCATGGGTTTGCTCTCAATATTATTACGTCGCAAACACCTTCAGGCAAAGGGATTTAATATTTAAATACTTCAAGAGGTAATGTTTTATTAATGAAAGCGTTTTCTTGCTTACTCATAAACAATCAAACGTGAAAAGAAAAGTATCAACAAATCAGTAAAGTTAGCGCAAATAGGAGTGCCCGCCCAAAATAAAATGAGAAGAGCGCGCGGGCGGGCGGGCGCGGCGAGGCGCGTATTTCTGGCGCGCAGGTAGGCCGGCCAGCACCGGAATGCGACCTCACCTGAGTCTGATTCACGCGTGCTAAATCAGTAGCTCAACTCAACATAATTATTATACTTCACCTACTTTTGGACTAGCGTAAAAAGTTGTTTAAATAACATCTAGTACCTACCTACATATCACGATTTTACTGGAACATACGCAAATCCATAATTACTCGTGCATGTAGATTTTTCTATATGACTGAAAGTCCAATACGAGGTTGAGTCTGTGCATTTGCATAAAACATGTATCTAAATGTTTTAAGGGTTCATTTTCTAATTTAGAATTTCAGTACCTACTAATGTTTTTATTTCGATAAATCACAGTTTCAACAAGACCTTATCGTAGGGTCAAACAACACGTGATGATTAACGATTTATATGCGGGCTTGTAACAATTTAAGGCAGTTAACGTTTAATCAGGATGGTATGGGTAGGTGCCGGCCCAGACACGGGTCCAGCTCGGCGCGATTCATTAGCTCGACCGCGTCAGAGTAAACAAATTAACACGACGGGCGTGTTTTACACAGTGATAAAAGGGCGCGAGGGCCACGGGCAGTGCGCCAGCTGCGTGCGGGCGCGCGATAAATCTCGGCTCTCTCAGCCGTAGCCGTAGTCGCGGCCGACGACGCGGCCCAGACGTTACCCATAGCCGACACACCGCCAGGAAGCAGATTACACACTAAACGTCCAAAAAATTACTTATGCAAACATTGAAGGGGCGTTTCAACTGCATTGCTGATAACCGCCTTACTTTACTAAAATACCGAGCTCATGAAAGTTGTCGTTGGTAAAAACTGTGTAGTCGTAATAAAAAAAGCGTTTAAGTACAACAAACAAACGATTTAAATGATCCAGTGTTTTTTTATGAGTATTGTTTTCTGACTAAAACACAAAACACAAAACGCAGCAGGCAGATTGCTAGCTGAATGTGAGCCCGAAAAACTATTTTAATACAGAAAATACAGAAAAGCTAGGTATACTTGAGTTCACACACGGTAGAGCTAAAAGCATCACAGAGAAAGCGAAACTCAAACACTCAGCTATATTACACCCAGCTCGCACTGCTGATGTCAGCCTGGCTTTAGTAGGACGGAGTGGTGTCGGTGACCGATGCCCTATATGGCGCACAGGATCAAAATAAGGGCGCGTTGATGTCGCGACACACGGGTGCCACGCACTGCGCCCCCCTGCGTGTAAATGGCTTCAGTTAATTAAGTTTAATCAGTGCCATTATGACTGCGAAGTGTAATACGGACGGACGAGACATCTGCTTGTTGTTACATACGCCCACAGATAAAGTTACAAAAATCGTACTGAGCGCATTTCATAGTTCATTAATAAAACATTCAGACAATAAACCATTATATTTGAGGCGCAAGTAGATAAATTAAGTTAAAGTTATGTTAACAAATTTGTATTGATAGCTGTATGGAAATTGTTGAATACTACAAATAGATCGGTAACGTTAATATTTAATTGAATCCTGTTGTTCATATTCGTTCCCCATTTGTGTACGTTATCGAACATACCCCCAAACAATAGTTTCTATAAACAAAGGACATTAGTAACTGAATAGACACTTCCTATTTACATGTTTATGTAGACTTGATGGTAGACATTCAGGTTAATGCAATTCAAGGATGGAGATGGTTACTTCGTCCATGATGTTAGTAATGATAAGTTCGACTTCGATCAAAGATAATACTCAAATTAATTCGTTGCTTTGCGTAGTTTATGTTGTTCTAAATTCCAAGGTATTCTTGGTCGGTTTTATGCCGAATCGATAGTTAAAACGAGGATAGTAGTGCAAGCAGATAGTCAAGTGTGGCGTGCTTCGCGTCCATTAACGCAACGTGACGAATCGTCCGACAGTTTGGCTTGGGGAGTCAGTCAGGGTTGTCTTAATTAACTTACAAAATACTTCAGTCCTTTTGGACAGGGGGTAAAGTTATGTCATGAAAAATCAGCTAAGTGCGTGTCAGACAGACAGATCATAGGGAGGGTTATAGATTACATAGTTTCATTAGAGGGTTTCATTGTTTGCCAACTGTGAAAGCAGTGCCTTTGTAAAGAAAAAGATGAACTGGTTTACAAGTTTAGTATACATTGAGTCATGCAGAAAATAATGCGACAGAACAGCTACAGAATAACTTTTGAACAAAATATTAAACTAGGTGCGGACAGTCTGATGATTCAGAGAAATTTGCTTGTTCTCTTCTTTAACCGTTTAGTATATCGTTAAACAAAGTTGTCAAGGGGAGAACAATATATGGTATAATACGGTATGGTATAATCAATTCAAGTTCAAAACTAAATTTAAATGCTTGAACTTTCTCAAAAATCTGGCATCCCTGAGCGGGGCGGGCGGAGCGGAGCGAGCGCGGTGGAGCGTACCCGCCTCTCACGCGATCTTATCGCGCCTTCCGTGAACATAGCATCGCACTGCCCGCTCGTGTCTATTCCGTGACTGGCTTGCCCTATCTACCTCAGTTCTTTGCTCATAAATTAAATTTAGACTTTCACAAAACTTTAATTCGAACCGTGTCGGTCGTCAGCGTCAGTTCTGTAGAGCTCAGTTAGTTAACGCACAGAGACAGTTTTAGGTTGACCGAGGGGGTTGGCGTCGCTCGTAATGAGCGGCGAATCCTTTGACCGGCTGTACGGCAGAAGCGCTCTGCTAATTAGGCGGCGCAATATCGCAAATTTGGATCCGCGACTGAATTAGCGCAATTGTGTGGCTTAACCGACTGTAATGAGCTTCTGCTAAGCCTAACAAGTATTAAAACGACATTTCGTTAGCTAACTACATTGAACTTATGCAAAATATAATGTTAGAAGTATAAACATAGACATTCTATACAATACTGTCACGGATCGGCAAAGATAGGAACACCATAACTTGCAAATATCACCGTGAACTTTAAATGTCACATTCGGTGATACGAAACGAGGCCGGTGTTTGAAAGAAATATGGGCACATTGGACTATACTACATTATTTTAATATTGTACGTGATTACCTACTTTGTACTAAAAAATCTGAAATATTTTCGACTGTACAGACAAATAGATAAACGTATATAAATACAAATACATATAAACAAGCCAAGCACAAAAAACTAAAACCTACCAGTATAAAGTATCAACACCTTGAGTTTCAGACAATTCCTAAACAATTACCTCCATTCGAATGTTATTCGACACGTGAAATGTTCCTGCCTACGTGCCTATTGTAAATTTTCCAACCAATTCTATCAAGAAGCGGGGGAGTTTACCCAGTTTGAATAGCCTACACAGAAAAGGGTAAGTTCCAGTTGTATGTCACGGCAAAGGATTATGGCTTTGAGTTAAGAACTTAAAATGCTACGTGGGTGTTATAAATTAAATACGCGTCCATATAAAAAGGAAAACCGAAGAAAAGTCGTGACGTCATCCACCGGACTCCGTCAATTGCTAATGCCATATCGACCGAGCGCGTAAGTGAAATCGTAACAGAAAGTCATTCATAAAACAAAGTGGTTGATGCCAGGCTTTCCGTCGACGCGCGGAGCGGGCAAACCAGGCTCAACTCATTAATCTCGGCGTCTGCTTTAAGCCGGGATGTGCCAATGACGACAAGGAAAATCCTCGAGGAGCCACGGGTCGGACGCGACAAATCCTTTGTGGAATCCACGACAAATATAAAGAGGCTCGTGGGCTTGGTTTGCCCATATTCGGATGTCTGTAGCGCAAGCGGTCACGTTCGACTGCTCACTTCACTGCTTGCTTAATGCAGGGATTTCCAACAAACATTGCATATTATTATATTTGTATTATATATAGTATATTATATTATACTATATTTGTTTGTTCGTCATCATTGGTCGATTTCCTAGCCTTCCTGTATGAATCGCAAGAAAAGAATTCTGTACACAACACAAAGGAACTCTTAACGCACCAAACAGGGACGCTGTTGAAAATTTAATTACGCTTCTGGCCACTACATCATGGAGCAATCGCTAACGTATGTGGTGGCAAGCGGTACAACAGCACAAGCACAACACAAGCGAGGTGAACAAACAGAGTGGCCATTGTGCGTGTCGGCACCTAGCCCGAGTCGCCAATGTTTCACCGGCGGAGTTTGCGACTCAA
Source organism: Lampropteryx suffumata (assembly GCA_948098915.1). Classification (NCBI taxonomy): domain Eukaryota; kingdom Metazoa; phylum Arthropoda; class Insecta; order Lepidoptera; family Geometridae; genus Lampropteryx; species Lampropteryx suffumata. The sequence goes on along the minus strand of OX402545.1, from coordinate 16,384,695 downwards.
CCTGAGTCAACAACCCATGTTGTAAGACCACGTTGTAATTATTAATTATTGCCGCTTCCGACGTAAACATCTATTACTAGCTTAATATGAATGCCCTTATTTTAAACAGGAATTACAGAGACAAAAGTGTAGAAGACATGGTAGTAGAACAACTAACAGAGACCGTGCAAGTTAGTCGCGTGACTGTCTCGCGAGCGGTTAAAATGACTTCCTTTGTTTCTACACATAGGTAGGCAACGCACACTTTCAAAGCTAAACATAAACTATAACTTTCGTAAACCAGTGATTTACCAGTATGAACAATAAGGTATCGAAATCACATGTAGCTTTTTATAAGACGAAGTTGGCATGTTTTTTGTTATTTCCAATGCTTTCATCATCCTCGTATTTAGCCGCTCTAGTTAATTAATCTTATAAATTACCGTGTTACATTCAGAGAAGGTATAATTCATAATTATAGTAAACAAACAACTGAAGAGCTAATGACCAACAGCGCCTACTGCTCGAGGAGATTAGGCAAGACTCAAACGTTCGCTGAGTTCGCGTTTCCGTGAGTCAGAATGCACACAAATGGATATGTAAGTCATAAAAACTTTTACAGTGTCACCAAAAAAGCCAAACGTACGCGCTAGCCGCCACACGTTTAAAATGTTTTCCTATCTATATACACAGCTTACGAGCATTTATATAAAAAAATATATATATAGAATGGAAAACAATGGATAAAAAATATTACTTTATATCATTTCACATCGGATACGCGTCATTAACATTGCAAAAAACGAATTACTGTAATTTATTACTTTTAAATAGTTACTATTCGTATTCACAATGATCAACACCATGCAAATCGTATTGAAAAACATAATATTAATGAGCTAAAAAAAACTACGTTTCACTATTATAATTAAAATTTAATTAAAATTAGTTCATTGACATCAAATAATTAACATAAAATAAATAATATATATATGTGGGATAACATGTCCTGTTAAGCAGCGTTGTTGATCACACTTTTGTCTTTTGTGTGTAAGAAATGTACGTACGAGTATTTTTAATAAAAAAAAAAATAACGGACACAAGAACATTATCTTCATTGAAGGCATTTGGCATTTGAAGGCACGTTTGGGTATTTGATAGGCTTTTTCAGCATGGTCTTCAAAATAAATCTCTATTAGCATCGATTTTGGTGATACGCAAGTAAATCATCGATTAGCCTCATGCATGATGCATGATGATGATGGAAGTATTTTGATATGAACCCCCGTGTCAGACACTAATAATTATACATTAGAATGTGTCTGTTTGTGAGTTTGTTACTGCTTCACGGCAAAACGGTTGAACAGATTTTGATGACCTTTAGTAAGGACATAATATAGATTGGATCTTGGATAAGAACACCGGCTACTTTTTATGTCGGTACAACGTGTGCGAAGATGCGGATAGCACCTAGTTAGTTCACTCATAAGCAGAACGGCCCCAGATTACGTAACTGGCGACAAGGTGGGAATTGCGCAATCACTGCTGTCAAGCACACTTTTTGTACGCTAATATCTCTGCTATAAGCGTATTTTGACTGTAGGTGAGTAATAACGAAGCGGGAGTAATAAGCAGCGCGTAGCTTTCATTCGTTTTTTTACGACTAGAGACTGATTTCGCAGAAATTGCTGTCGCGTTGCTATTGCGACACTACTTTTAGGTAATAACTCTGCGGATTTACTTTAGAGAAGATTCTATTGAGTGGTTTTCTCACCTATGATGTAGACTACAACATCTTACGGTATATCGAAATCACTTTCAGCTAACAGAACTGTGAACAAATTCAACCGAACGGGTTTCGATCAGCTCAGCAATAGCTCGTTTATATGATAATCTACTTTATTATTTGCTTCCAACATGACATGTGGAAACGCGTTGGCTCTCTCTATATCGACCCCATTTCTACTTGGTGATTGTCATCAACGCCGCGTACGCGTGCTGAAGCGCGCTTTTGCTACGATCGTTACGAAATACAAAAATGCAAATAATCAGCAGACGCTTGCATTTTTTAATTTCAAATTTATGATTGTTAATTAGTGTAGAAGTTGGAATGCGTTCGCCATGGCTTACGACGGCTTTGCGTATCATAATAATTGAAAACCTTGTTTTTCATATGTAAACCATAGTATCAAATAATACTAAGACCAGGTTAATTGTAGCTAATACAAACAGGAAATATATTTTAGCTAAAATTAAACATCATTATTATTTATTATTTTACGGCCCTTATAACCAGGGTATATGTATACTAAGGTTTTTTTATAACTGCTCTAATGGATAGTTGTCTGTATACCAAAGTTATGTAATTTAAAATATTGTCTACACTTATTAAAAAAACGTTATGTAAAGAATAGTCCGAACAGAACTGGCATCTGGATATATTTAACAATTCCAACGCAGATTAAAATCGCGAGTTTACGCGAAACTAAAATAAAAGTAGTTTAGTCAGTGTAGAACAACTTTTTATTTCAAGATAAATAGTTGAAGGAGCGAGGCCGAGCGAGCGATTAATCTAAGTTTAGAGTAAACAAGAAGGTGAAGTGATCAGCGGGAGCGTTGTTGAAGTTTAATAAGCGTTAGTTAGCGGCGAAGGCGCGGTGGCGCCGGCAATAAGGCGTCGGTTATCTCCGGTGCAGCGACATGCCGCATGGTTCTACTACGCGATTCTGAAGCGCTGAGCTGAACCAATTACAGCCCCGACGTCTCTCACCCATCACTAATATTCCCTCGCCATTTATGACAACAATTACATGCATTTTCAGCCTTCGTTAGATTCAGCGTTCTTAATAATCTCTTCTTATCTTATAACATATTACAATATGACTATAATATACTAATAAATAATTTGTCTCGAGTCTGGGAATTTTTCTATAAAAATAAAAAAATATTTATTTTAGCATTCATGATAGCATATACAATGTTTAAATGCACTTTGGCGATGCTCGAATTTTAAATAAATTCACAGTAGGTAACCTCGGTCAGCAGTAAAAGTAATAATACCACGCTTTTTTTTAATAAAACATTTTTTTCTTACTTACATTTATTAAAATTTATTTTCTATTTTTTAGTTTGGTTTTCTATATCTATAAAACGTGTTTTTTTTTTTGTTTTTTTTTACGAATTATTGCATTGTCATCGGTCTTTGACATGTGTGCAACATTTGAATGAAATCTGGCCGTTTAAAGTGGGTCAAAATCGCATCCTAAGGAGTCGGTTACAAACATACATACAAGTGAAGCTAATATAAAGCGTGTTAAAAAATAGCAATTATCTATGATACAATTACAATTTCTTAGACACAATAAACAAATATGAATGCAGAAGACAAATATGAGATGGACAAATTACACATTCGGTAAAGTTACATACACAAACTACGACACAAATATGTATGTATTAACAACAAAAAATTAAGTATATAAGTCATGTGGTTCCCATAACATAAGCTCTGCTTATTTTGGGCCCAGATGATGCTGTTTAAAATGTCTAGCCTTATTTATTTATTATAAGACAGTCTGTGCTGTGCTGTTTTTTGTGTTAATAAAGTTATTTCATTTATATTGCGCAACAATGATATCGGCACAAAACACTTGCCTCCACAATAGCACTATTAGCACCACGTAAACATACGAGGTAGAAAGAAACCGATCTATCGCATGGTAGTAGCAAATAATAACGACACAACGACACAGGAAGTAGAGAAATAATTATCAGTTATAAACTGATTTCCAACTTCCATTGCACTAACGTAAAAACTACATACATAAAATAAAAACATTATGAGCCGAGATGTCATAACACGTCCTGCATAAGCGTCAAGCAAGACATAATAGGCAATTAGGATTTTAAATGTAAGTGAGGCGAGGAGAACCTAAAAGCGCAACGCGGAGCATTGTCGAGCGCAGGCGAGGCAGCCGTCAAAGCGAGAATAATCTCATAACCGCGGCCCGGACGACACGGCCAGCTTATGCTAAGCGCCCTCGGGCTTACCGAGATCTTTCTTTGAGCAAACGCTACAAGTCACGGCATGAACAACAAAGCGAGATCTTTATTAACTTTAAAAACAAGCATGCTCCAGCAGAACTCGCGTCGATCGAAATTACCCGTGCGATGAGTTTCCCCGCTATTCCGGCTAAGCAGCGAGCGAGGGACAATTATGCCGCGAAAAGTTTCACAAGTGGTTGCCGGTTACTTGCCAGTACCGAGGCAGGTACTTATTCTAGCGGTTTGTGTAGTTCAATTTCTCCACGATCAATGGTGCGTGGCGGGGCGTAATCGGGCGCGGCTGAGCGATTCCGATCCGATTCGCGGCAATCTCGATCAGGCCGCTGACTGTTGCAACATTAAACTACGTGCGCTTTCAGTTCAGACATAAGGCAATTGAAATCGCCGTCGTCACGATATCTATAACGTGGATTTCATTGGGCCCGGAAGCGATTAGCAACTTTTTTATGGAGCACTCAATTTACGAAATCCTGATTCAATAACACTACGACTATATACTAAAGATTAAGAATGCCACATAATGCAATAATAAAAAAAGAGTTTCTAAAAATAAAATAAACGCCTAGAAATTTGATCAGTCATCTTATTTTATGGCGAAATTGCCTAAGTTGCGGTACCCGTACCACACAACTAGCCGGTATGCATCCAAAAGGAACAACGAGCGTACTGTGGTTATTGAGTAGGCACAGCGGCAGAGGGGACACGGAGCACCACACTGATTACGGTTCCATATTTAATGAGCCACTCACGTGGGCCCGCAACTCGCAACGAGCCTACAAACTAATTTCAATACATGCTTACATATTTAAGAGCCACGTGCGCTTGGATAGCGAAAAACAACTTGCGCATTACTGGACATTTTTACTACACCGTGATCGGTTTTGGTAAAGTTGTTTAGCTCGATCTCATCACAAAAATACATGCACTGGCAAGCCGTTTATTGTGCGAGTAAAAAAATCGGGAAATCTGTTAGAGAAGTGTTCATATGTGAAGAAGGGGAGGAAGCAGTGGGGGCGGTGGGTGGCAGAAGACGGCGGCGCAGTTTAATTTCCCACGAGGTCGATCTCAGCGCCGCGGAGCTACGCTCGCGGGAATTAATTGCCAGTAATGAATAGTCAAGTGTACGTCCGTTCATTATACACGTACCCAAATACTGTAAACTTTAACAAACACTTATAAAAGTAAAGTGCGATGCCCGGTACAGAATAGCAGAATTCAAAGCGAAGAAAGAATTCCATCAAGACAGACACCTACAAAGTTTTCGCATACACACACAGATAGGTTTAGAAGGTATCTTGGTGTGCCATGCAGACATGATTGTTCACACGGGATTGCATGGAACAATAAAACTGTGTGGGTACACACGGTTCAAAAACCTATAACCTATTTTGAAACGAATTCTTACAACAGTAAAATTTTAGTACAAACAATAAGAAAGAAATACCTTATGCAGCCATTTTATATACTTTTCAACAAAATTATTAGGTTCAACGGTTCAACTCATCAATAATAATTATCTATGATAGTAGTAGCAAACCGTTCATGCGTCTAATGTAATTTATTCATTATATTTATATGGGTTTTATAAAGACATCAGGCAATAAAATCAATCTCTCCATTTCATCTTCAATTTAGCATGCATGGCGACAACGACCTACGATCTGAACAAAAAACACATAAAAGCACACTATCGAGGTGACGCTCGGTTATGATAGGTCTCCCCTGACAACATGCCAATTCGATAAGGCGTTATTGACACATCGGCGTGTCTCGGCGCGATGGGTTTTCGCGATGTCTTCATAGATTGTATCGCACATATGCGCCGTTACAATCGGTAATGGTGTGTGCAGTTAAGGTGTAGGTTTATTGCTTCCTAGTGGCGGCATTGCGGCGTGGGAACAGGGCCGGAGATAGTCGCTCGTTAGCGGGGCACGCGTCGTCACACTACTTCTACATCCTAGCTAGGCTACGACGACGGTAATAGTCGCATTCCTCCTTAAGCATATTTTTAAACATTTATTTCTTCTATTCATGCATGCAATTTGACAGTGAATTATTGTCATTCTTTTGCTTTGTCAGTACTTAAGCAACTACTTATGATATTTCAGACAGTAAAGTCTCGCTCGTTTCATGTAATGCGTGCGTGCAGATCGATCTAAGAATTTACACGTAAGACTGTATAATGCAATAATGGATATGATGTCTTATTGAATAAACGAATGATTTTGTTTAATAATGACGCTTTCATAATATTTCCTGATCCCGATTACGGAAATGATGCAGCGAGAAAAGCGAAGCGAGCGTATCAGCGCTCGCTTCGTAACAATACTTCTGTCGCTGGGCAGAAAACGTTGGAAGCAAGATGATAAGCTACATAGCGGTGGGCGTAGGACAAGTGGCTAATTGTATTACATCGATAAGCAATGGGACTAAAACCATTGCGTCAAACGCTAACCATACCGGTTATGTTAATGTAAAAATAACTTTGTATTACCTGTTTATATATACATACATTCATACATTCATCCCGATGGGGTAGGCAGAACATACGGATAAGCATGTTTACACACATGTTGTTATACTAATTGCAGGTAGTAAGTACCACCTACTCGCTTTTAGTGTTGCCTTATTTTATTTTTGCACGTTACTTACTGCTTTTTTTCTTTATTCTAATATTATAAATGTATCAGATAATTGGATAAACGTTTGTTTTTGTTGGCCTAGTTTTATTAATGCAGGGATATATTAGTTGGATTGAACCTTTTCAACCCTACTTTTTACCTGAGGATCTCTACTCTACTCACGTTACCTCACCATCATCATTATGAATAATCTTTTGAAGTCCACTTATATTGTACGTTCCGCCTAATTATACATTGATACCAGGTATTATGTATGTACATAAAAAGGTCAGTGGTTTATTAGCGATCAAATAACTTAAATGAATAAGGCGTTTGGACGTCTATACAATATCGTTTAATAATAGAGAAAGATGAGAAACAATAGAGAAACCGTGGCTCACACGATCAAAGACTAAAACATATAAAACACAGCTTACAGTTATCGCAATCTCATGTTTTTGTATGCATGACAATGTTGATCTGTATTATGTACTTGTATTCACAAGAGTTAATTTACAATGCTTCATTGGGTAAAACAACAAAGCAGTTAGTTTGTATCCCAAGAATGTATTTACTGGATATATGCTAACCTGTGAAGTATCAGTACAAATCAGTTAATAATTTTGTAGAAAATTATTAAATATATTATTTATCTATAATAATAATAATAAATATTTATTCATTACTTTAGAGCTACGGGTTACAACAGGTAAAATAATATTAATTATTACAGTATAATACATATTATACTATAAACAAGATTCAGTATACAGTTATAATATTCAAGTTGATTAATCATGCAGTCAATCTCTTGAGGTAATGTTCTTTAAAGTGCTTATTTTTGAGCAGATTTAATGCTTTTTCTTCATTTTACAATAAGACCACTAACTTATATCATCCCAAACTTTGTAACGTTCGTTGATGGATAAATTAATTAAATTAATAAGTTAATGTCATAAATTAATGATCACTCTGCATGATCAATACATAGTATAAAACAAAGTCGCTTCCCGCTGTCTGTCTGTCCCTTTGTATGCTTAGATCTTTAAAACTACGCAACGGATTTTGATGCGGTTTTTTAAAAGATAGAGTGATTCATGAGGAAGGTTTATAAGTATAATACATGGATAATATAGTAGAGAAACACTGATTATTTTAGAGGTTTCTAATGTGATGTCGTAAATAAACCCAATTTTTTTGTGCTTACATTGCAAACACTGGCTGAACCCTACGAGACAGATCAAAATAATGTACTACAGTATTGTACACTTAAAAAGGTCTACAAAAAGTCCGCGATGGTATATGTCTTTCTCTTAGGTTAAGTTATTCTCTTAGATAACGTTGTACATAAAGACATTCTGTAGTATATTTAACATCGGCATGCACCCGTGCGAAGCGGGGGCGGGTCGCTAGTAATAAATCTAAAGATATATAAATCTAAAGATGCATTAGTAGACAGATTATAAACAATCACGGCATATATTAAATGGTCAACAAAATATCTATATAAAAAATAGTCTAGTTAGTTACACTATACCTCGAGAACGGCTGGACCGATTTTCATGAATTTTGATTTGTTGGATTTTGGTGGTGAGAATCAGCAAAGTCAAGAAAAGTTCTATTCTATTCTATAAATGGGCCTCTCTTAGGCATTCAAAATGTACATGACAAGTCATTTCTATGCTAACTTTGAATTGACGAACTATATACGTCTCACGGACGGCAATCATTTTATTTTTACAATATCTTCTAAAATACGCGACGCGTGGAATCACTTCTCCTGCTACCTTCCCCTCTTGTTATCTTTCTGGCACCCGTCGACGCTACGAGCGAAGCGAGTACACACGTGCCCGTACTGGAGCCATCGCCATCTCAGAGATGTAAGTACGGTTTTTATGTAAGTACTAAGACTTTGTAGGTCTCTTGATCCAAATAACCATGCTAATCCATATCGAGGTATTTGAAGGACCAGTGCGATCTGTCCTAGTCGATTGTAGAACTACTATTGATATCTAACATTGCTGGCCGTGATCAGGTGGTATGCAGTGGGTCAAAAATACGGCAGTATGCACAAAAATCGTAAGAAATATGTGTTGTCAGGTTTTTTATTTAGAAGTATAAGTTATTTCATTTTGATACTCATATGACTAAGAGAAGATTTTTCAGTTCAGTTGTTGATTATTATGTTAGTTTAGAAAAAATGGAGACTGAAGTAAGTGCCTAAAATTATAACCAATTATTATGACATCATGAATATAAGTTGATAAACTGTAATTGGTATTTAATTTGAACACATTCCATCACTGGACAATGCAACAGAGGGATGCTGTTTGCGGTAACAGTGTTTCTTCATCCCAGTGCGAAGCGAGTCAATTGTTCCTGAGGATGCCTCGTAGATGCGTAACACGTGTCCAATTTCTTTATTAAATTTTCATTTTTAAATGAAACTAACTAAATAACTATCAATAGGCAAACAAAACATAGCCAGTCTTTCTGCAATATCTGTTATACCTTTTATTCTAGACTAGATCACGACTTCCTTGTTTTATTTTCTAGGATATTATCTACTGCTTTATTTCAAAATTGCAACGTCAAGTTGAAGTTTTTTGGACAGCCAAATCAGTCAGTGATACAAGGTCATATCACGTGGTCCTTTGTTTTTTGCAACTAGATTCTGAGAGATAAAATATAATGTCCGAACAAAAAAAATAAAATGAATTAATGTCCAAACAAAAAAAATAAAATGCATGCGCATAGAAAATCACCTTTAGAAGAAACTTCAAAAGGCTGCTCTTAAAGCCACGGCAATTGATTTATTATATATAGATGTAAACAACACCACAAATAACGATTTTCTATGTTTCGTGCACGTCAAGGTGTAGAGTAGCTAAGGCCGACTGCATGTCTGGAGTAGTAGTGTTATCTTCAGGCAGCCTTTGAACTCTGTTGCACGGGTTGGTCGTTGGTTTATACAAACAGGTGAAACTAGCAGCATGTTATAGATTAGTTACCTGCACATCGAATGGTTGATGGTGTTGTGCGGAGTCGGGCGCGGACTGGACCACAGAGCCGCCGTTGACGAGGCTGCCGCCCGCGCCGGCCACGCCTCCCACGCCGCCGCTCGCGCCACCGACGCCGCCGCCGTACTACACGAACAACAAATATACATTTTAATTAACTGCCCAAGCGCATATTTATTTATTTATTAGGTTCACCAACAGTTTACACATGAATAATATATATATCATAACAATTTGTCTTAAGCTTCACGTGTAACCAATTACAGGTAAACACAACATGCGCACTAAGCAAACAATTTACGTTCGTTTAAGATTTAGGTTTACATAATTCTCATAAATTATAGTAAATACATGAAATGTAACAAGGTCCTACGATATGGGTATCAAAAGAGTAGTGACGGAAGCTCTTAGATAACTAGTTAAAATACTAGTAGGTACCTACCTACTTCAAGTGGCACGAGCTAGTGACTGAAAACTATAAAAAATAAAAACACTAAGGTAAACAACAAAGTAAACAAAAAAAGAAGAAAAAGCACTGAGACATAACTATGGGCTAATCATTAGAGATCACATTAATAATGCGATATTAATGAATAAAGAATGTGATAAGTATTACATTTTCTGTCAATAACCTTATGTCTAAAGTCCAAACCAAGCTTGAAACGATGTTGAGTAGTTATTGTAGTATCCACAACTGCCAGCTACATTCTGAGTACGTTTATTTGACTCACAATACTAACGTTAAGTAATTATTGCAGTCATTATTATAGTTATTATTATTAAGTAAAATTATTGCGACGGGGACACACCAATCCTAGAGACATAGATTTAAGTGTAGATAGTTTGTGAAAGCTTATGTCTAAGTCTTTAAACTCATTGTAAAGCTTAGAAAGACGGGATATTGGCGAGTTCTTGCCTAAGACTGTCCTTCGAAAAGGAAGTTCCAGAGGTTTGATTTTAGAACGGGGATATCTGCGAGGGACTTTGAACCTAATTCTTTCCAGGAGTTGGGGGCAATCGGTTTTATTATTTAGTAGTTTATGCAAAAATTGCAAATCAATGAAATCTCTGCGTGCCTCAAGCGAACTGAGTTTGAAATATGATAGTCTTTCACTGTATCATACTTTTCTTTTTGATAATTTTGTACCTCGAGGCAAATGCCATAGAAACCGTTTTTGTACTCTTTCCATTCTTAGCTTGTGTATTGCAAAGTGAGGACGCCAGACAGTACTACAGTATTCAAGTATGCTTCGGACTAAAGAACCATAAAGGATTTTCTTGGTTTTTGTATTCTTGAACACATGGCCGTTTCGAATAACAAAACCAAGCATTCGTGAAGCCTTTTCAACGATATAGTTTACATGAGGAATACATGTTAGCTTACTGTCAATCATAACGCCTCAATCCTTGACACAGGTTACCTCTTTCACAGTTTCTTGTTTAATAGTGTATAATGATGAAATTAGGTTGATTTTACGAGTAAATTTTATATGTAAGCACTTATATACAGTAAACAACACAGTAAAGGCTTCCGAATTTAGAACGGATAACAATGTCACCTAGCCACTATTCCCAGACCAATTTAAAACCATGTAGTTAGCCAAATAAAATAATACAGTATAGAGCTTTCAGGAATTTTCTGAAGGTTCACATATGGATGTGAATCATAATCTAGTATTGACTTAGTAGCCGTGACAATTTTCCTTATAACTTCTTCATATGATGCTACAATTTGGAAAACTTTTCAGTTCCCGAACGGCGGTTTAGCCTGTTGGGGATGTGAAAATTAACTCTTATATATAGCTATCAATGGTTATTTAAATCTCATTTGAAAGATCTTTGTAATGATATGACACACAATGGGGTAGTATAATATAAAAAATCAACACCACTTTAAATGTAGTGTGAGGTAACCCCAAAAGCATTTTATTGTTTTTATTATATACTTGGTAGTGCTAAAATTTCGTTAAGATAAAACTATTAGTCTGCGAGCAAGAGATTTGATTAAGTGCAGACATAAAGACAGATGCGAGACTCTAAAAACCCCTGCATCAAAAAAAAACATCTATCAATAACCTATTCATTGAGACCATTCTAATGAGGTATCGTGTTTGAGAATGAGCTCAGAACTGTACTCTGCTTTAAGTTGGTGATGAGATAGGGTATCTTGCAGATTGCAGGTGGTGCTGCAGCATCAGGTCAATAATACAAAATTTTTGCGATATTATTAAAGTAAGAGGATACCCAATTTTGAATCGATCAGGCGATTTTCAAATGGCTGGACATATTATCCTGAATCATAACTAACAACACTATCTCAAAAAGATCATGAAGATCTCAGAAATTAGATTTTGTTTTCATAGTACCTTATCACTTTTTTACTTTTGCCCTACTTAAATCTATAAAGAATTAATAATTTATATACCTCTATAAATAATTGAATTCCATATATTTTTACATGTTACTTATAAAACAATATCGAATCCAACACCTTTTAGGCTTAATGTACCTACTAGTATCTAGTATCGATGTACCCATGGCTCTGTTTTTTTCTTTGCCTGCGCGCTCTACGTCCTTCTAGTGATCTCCCATTATCATTATTATTAATATTCTATCTATCTGTATTTCGTACAGTTTCTTATTATAGTACATATATTTACCCGTGGCTCACCCTCCTGGTTCCGACGGAAGGTCAGCGTTGCGTTATATAATTCCGACTGTATAACGCAACATAATGCTGATTAGGACACGAGGGTTGTTGTAACCAAACTGTTCTATTTTAGACCAGTGACCAAATTGTCATGTTAAAGGTTGGTTCACAATAGTGGTTGGCCACTGAAATAACCTCATTTTAAATTTTGATTTGATTGTTTAGATGCTTACTATTTGGGTTTAGTTTTATGTAGGTAATTAATTTACGTCTGTTCGTACCTTAGGACTGCGCAATTGATTTCTAGGGTAAAAAAAACTTGGTCGTCTGTAAAGTCGGTTTACGGACGATAGTTTAACATGACAACACGCCCAACGCTCAAGCCGATCGTGCCTTTCGCTCGCTCGTGCAGCGTTCTCGCTTGTTACAATGAGCGTAACGGGACAGTGAGTCATCCTTTTTCATGCGTGCAGCCGGCGTTAATCGATTTATTAGACGTTGTCACGTCAAAACTTGATTAAAAATATATTAAATAAACAACCGTGAACACCTAGCTTTATACAGAACAGTTTGCTAACGTAACGAAATGTAATCAAACTGTAAAATGTTACCTCAAACTGATTTTACAAGTAAACAACAAAATGCACAACTCGGTAATAGCAGAAGATTAATAGATAACGGTCCGATTCACAAATCCTAAAAAACAGACAAGCGTAATACAACAACTCACCGAAATATCTCGTTTTAACTTTTCAATTATCAAACTGTTTTTAACACTTTGTAACGCGGACACTCGACTAAAATGGATGACAACTCAGATATCTAAATGCCATGACATTTTTCTATCATCCAATAGAATCAAGTCAGTTTTGCCAACATAACGTTCAACATAATTTGCGTTCAAAAATCAAAGGGATTATTTTGAAATAACGTTACCAAATATTTTGTTAGCAACCTGTTAAAATGGGCGGACAAGTATGGTACGGCTATTATTTTATTTATTTTGAAAGATAATACGTAAATAATTAATTATACATATAATATAACTTACGAAGGTCTATGAGTGTAATGATAAAAAAATATTCATTAATAGGGAAATAATGCTTCTGAATCCTTTCAGCACTCTGATTTGAAATAACTAGAGACCATTAATTTAACCATTCTTACAAATATTATTATCATCCTTCACAGACCTACCTCTACTCATAATACCTACATTCAATTTCATACTTATTTTCAATCAATAACAATTTAGTAGGCGAGTACAGGACCAAAAGAATTAAGTAATTGATGCTTTTTGCAATGATTGTACTGATGCAAATACTCATTAAAGACAACTTTTTGAACGATCACAGTTACTCTTGATTTGATTGTGATGACGTGATAGTCATTAATAGGATTCTGTTTTTTTTAATCACGTCTTATTAAGACGTATTTATTTAACTCTTTCGCTTTTAGAAAGCTACATTATCAGCCTGTACTTAGGCAGTATTTTATTTTAACAAGTCAAAGGTATTAAAATTTTACGTATAAACGTTTTTATTTGCGAAAAACTATTGATAATACTTAAACTAATTCACTACATATTTATTGTAGAAATAATGACAGAAATGTACAGAATAATATACAATAATATAAAATACACGTGAAACAGTTGAGCTATCTATAGACCACTGCCAGAGGGCAGCGTTCCCTAGATACTGGCGGCATTACCACGTTGAATGGCAATGCTAATACGCTGGGCAGATAGGAGCCAGCTCTTGGATCACGCAATGTATCTAACAGACGCCGTGAAATAATTTTGAAAATGCCGTGTGCTCCTGTTCCCCACTTAACCTAACAACACAAAAAAGCCCACGATGCTATTGGTCTATATTATAAACGCACACTAGCTAACGTGTTGTTTAAATTTGTTGTCATCTCTATATTATGACATTAGAATGACAAGGACAGGCCATACTTGAGCGCGCCACGCTAGTTAATTATGAAATTAAAGGATATAGGGTATATGACTAACTATAACATTTAGGTACTGTGTAGTATGACTTTGTTTTTTAATTTTCAAGTGTAAACAGCATAAAACGTTCTAGTTACATAAATAAATAAAGTCACAATAATGGCTTTTTGTTCAAATTAGTCAATCATAACACGGGTAGCCGGAGCGAGTCATTGGTTTTATAATATAGTGTGAACCTTTGGACAATATAGCTTCTCAGCAAGGTTATCTCTAATCATGCATATCCAAGTAAAGCGAAATTGAATACGCACGAGTACCTGTTGTGAGCTTCCAAAACTGTTGTTGTCAAATTGTGGATGATCCTGCATTTGTAGGACTAGTTCAATGTGCTGATTCATGTCATTCATCGCCATTCCTGAAAGTATTTTTTTATTATTAATATGTTAGTTCAAAATTACATTGGATGAGAAGATAATGGTTATCATGCTATATAGTAAATTTGGTCTTCGGCGCCCTTGCGGGGGGTCATCGTTTAAGAGACATGCCATGAGCGCTATTTTCAAGAAGCAACAGAATGAATAATATATAAATTTCCGTACCTGGGTGAATTTGAGGATGTTGCGGATGCGGTAAGCCTTGTAACGGCGCTACTCCCAACATTCCTGGGTGATGCTGTAATAAATAAAAACATCAACCTATAGTATTTTCTATGTATTTTGTAATTTACTAGTTAGACTATTTTTTTGATATTAAAACATCCTATATGATTTTGAAAATACTGACATTATGCATTTACTGGCCACACCTACATCAGTCAGAACAGTTCACGAATCTTCTGCCCCGTGCTAGGGCAAAACAAAACAAGATAGGTAGGGTAAACATTCCTAACTAAACATTCCTATCACCTTTGCTGATTGACGACCGAATTTGCTACCGATTTACTTGCTCGTTTATACACGCTTAATGCTATCTGAATGTGCCACAAAATATGCTTTTCTTTGCTTCTGTTTACCTGCGGATGCGAGAGGTGAGGCATATGATGCAGCTGCTGGTGCGGCAGATGCTGGTGTTGCAGCAGCGAGGGTGGGAAGGCGGGCGCGTCTCCGTTGCGCACCGCGGCACCGCCCGCGCCCGCGCCCGCGCCGACGTGTTCCTCTTCCGCCGGCGACGGCTGCCGCGAGCCGGGCGTGCGGCTGCAACCAAACATACTACTCTATCTAACGACTGCTGATCTTCACCATTGCTAGAATATTTACAAAACGTTTTTGTGCTTAATAATCTTTAGAAACAATACAAAAACTGTTGTCTCTGGAAAAATTTAAAGAGTTTGTACAGAATAAACGAGCTTTAGCTCGCGGATTCTCACACGTCGTACTAATCTATATTAATCCAAAGTACCCTATATTATATCAGAACACAGACTACATCTTATACCAAGTTTCATCAAAATCAGTCTTTACGGCGTGATTGAGCTACAAACAAACACATATATTAACAGGATGGCGTTATAGGAACAAACAATATAACAAAAAACTTAAATACAGAACAAACATACAAGTTCATCACACAAATGTTTGTCCTGGAGGGGAATCGAACCCGCAACCTACAGCGCAGAAAGCAGAACCATTACCAACTGAGCCGAGAGGCCATATTATTTAATTTTAAGGGGCAAGTCAACGTGGCGCAATTTATGGTGATGCTAGACAAAACACGTAACAAAATTATTTTAACATTCTCTTTTGCTTGGAAACATTTTTACGTGACGAAAAACGTTGTTATTACATTTATCTATTTGTATACATAAAAATATCCTCACAAACTTTTGCATTTATAATAAGGATTGACAGATAAACCAACAGACTGTGTCAGACTATTACTTGCGCGTAAAGAATTTCCGATTGGCCAGTTGGCTACAAAAACAGGTGTCGTTAGAGGCCAGAGCTCTAAGAAAACAGCATGGTTTTCATAAACATCTTTTCGTAAAAATTGTTGTAACTTATTTTCAAACTTTTTAAAGGGTTGAATGACTCTGAACTGTTACGACATATTATCGGCAAAACAACTGTATTTGCTGAATCAATTTACGCAAGGTGGATTGAAATGTGCCCAGGAATTACATGATCTGATTCTACCATCTCCTTTTCACAACAGGACAAGCAGACGTATAATACCATCCATACCATCCATACCTTGTCAACCTACCACCCTGACGAACAAAGCGCTTTGCTTCCACATTTATAATGCGTACAGCCAAGGATTGGAATGCTTTGCTGTCTGTCTTTCCTGAAAACTACAATCTAGGTCTCTTCAAGTCTCGAGTAAATAGGTGTCTTCAAAACCTGCGTGCCCCATCGTCGGCCACATCGTCGCTTAACATCAGTCGAGATCGTGGTCAAACGTAGGTTTATTGATGATGTCAAAAAAAAAAGAATATAATAAAAGTTCACGGCCAGACATAAATAGTTAGTTATAAGAGGCCTATCACAAGAAGCCGTCATATAGGATTAGGTATTTTGAAACACGGCGACAACTCGCTCTAGGTCACGAGTTCACGATACTGTTGCAGCCAACGTCTAAACGGTTTTGATACTTTTTCAATTATTGAGTTATTTATTAATATTTTTCTTACATATTTAGTTGAGATAATGATAAGGGGAAGAACTAGTACTGTAATAAAGGCAGAAACATTTAGCTTTTTTTGTGTTATACATTGTAGGCATGTGATTACATGTGAAAAATCACATGAAATGCATTTTCATACATCGCATCTGCTACTTCTCTTCATTTGGTCTGTGAAATGTCGCACTCAATGAAATTGCGACGTGAGAGCGAGCAACCGACGAATCGTACTAGAGCGGGCGTTATAGAAAGAACAAAGTATATTTCTGATCGCCGCCGCTAAGTGTATGAAGCTATGAAGAGCGTGGCGCCACCCGTGCTCCGTTTTAGTAGGTACTATATGGGCGAACTTTGACCTAGAGTATTTAAAAAATAGGCTTTAAAATAAGTGCGGTAAAGTATAAATTTCCTTGGAATAATTAGTAGCAGATATCAAAATCACGTGAACGAAATGATTTTTCACACAGTCACGTCACAGCGACGTCTGTGACTGTGAACTTTGCGATTGTTTGCGATTTATTTGCGATTTCCATTTAGTACATAGTTTATTGTATTGTGATATAGGTAGGAATTATTATATCCTACGTATCACCTGAATCCGGTCTCTTTTTCAACTTCCAATTCATAAAAGGAGCGACAGAGATTATAAATTATAATTCATACTTCATTTCTAGTAGCATACGGAACGTTTGGCGCTGGGTAATTCTATACATGAAAAATCATTGTCAGTGAAAAATCGCATCTGAAATGATTGCGATTTTTTTTTTAATGTCATTCAATTTCGTAGTTAAGGTGGTTAAAAGATGGATCATATAAAAAAGCGCTAGGACCAAGACGAGTTTCTTGCCAATTCTTCTCAGGCTTGGGTTAGGATGAATTGGCACCTAAATTCACTTAGTATGTAAGACGTTTCAAAGTGATCCTTGTGATTGTATTGAATAAAGTATCTTTTGACTTTGTCTTTGACAATGATAATGAATTAAAAGTAGCAATCATTCCCATGGTTAGAACTGAGTTCGAGCGACCCACGCATCGTCTTATATAATTTATTTTATGCATTTCGCACAGTTGTAATTACTTTTATTTATGGTGTTATATTATTTTTTAAAAGAAATAGTATATCATTTCATTGCTTATGAACTAACCTTTGTTCTAGTATACATTTTAATCGATAGTATTAATGTAATAAGGAGAAATTTACAGCTAACTCTGAACAATTTGAGTAGTTTTATAGTTTTGAAAGGGATTTTTTGTAGATACTTTATAAATATTTCTGAATTACGAGGCCGCTATAAACTCAAACACTATATAAGAGATGATGTGTTATATTTTTCATTACGTTTTCATAGTGCAGACGTTCAATCCACGAGCTTGAAAAAGAGCCTACGCGCATTTTATTTGCAAACTTGCTTCGGAATTTTGGCTTTATATAAATAAATTAAAAAAAATGTGAAAAGCGAGGCCGCTATGAACTATAATAATAAATAATTTCCACCATACAATAAGTAAAAATTGTCGAAGACTTCCAGTTTCTCTAAACAAGAACGTCAAAGAACGGCATTTAATTAAAAAATCACGATCGTAATGTAATAAGCCTCTTAAGATTTTAATGAAACTATGCTCACATTGTTAATTTTTCAGGGATAAAACCGAGCAAAATCGGTTACTGTACAGTAGGTGGTGTTTACGTTAGACCAGTTAAGCAAGACCAGGTGCAGCATTTTTGAAAAATGATGAATTTTGGGCAATGTTCGAAACTTAAATACTTAAATGATTTCTTAAGTCAGTAAGGACAAGAATGACCAGTGGTCAGGTCCCAAACTAATTCAACACCACGTATAGCTAACAAACTACACATTAAGTATGGAATTTTCATGTATTCACGAACAGACATACAGACAGACCCTGGGTTCACCATTATACTCTAGAGTCCAACCAACAGTGGTACAAGCAGTGACTAAAATCTGGCGAACCGACCCCGACAAAACACCCAAATGTTTTGGGTTTGGTTTGGGACAAACACCCATAGGTGTTTGTCTGTGACAAACACCTATGTTCATTACACAAATGTTTGTCCTGATAGGGAATCGAACACTCAACCTACAGCGCAGAAAGCAGAGCTACGACCAAGCTACACACTGAACTTACAGGCCAGTCGAATGAAATCAGAAATCAGATAGAAAAAGTGCATTGAGCTAGACAGAGATTATGACGACAAATAAATATATTTTTGCATGTGTTTAATTGTGTTTTATTGAACAGGCCGCGAACTTTTAAATCCACCCTCATAGTTGCAATCTTCCAAAATAAACTGCGATAAATATTTTATTCTTCGCACGTGACCGACGCAGACGCAGAAAACAGTTACGAAACTACAAATCTTGATGAGCTTGTCATTTGAGCCTATCAAGTTAGCCGCTTTATCATCAGAAATATTAAATCTCGGTGTTGCGATATTTGTGAGCTTATCATTTTGATGAATCATCTTTTGCAAAGGTTGCGTCTGTGTGTTGTCTGGGTTCAGAGCCAGCGACAAAAGTCAATACATACGTAATACGAAAGCACAAACTAGACATACGGGCAGAGTTCTTCCAGGTTGCGCCAACGTTCGCTTGTACTTTTGTCTACAGGCCATGCTCACGCAGCCGCTGGTAGAACGCGATAAAGCCGGCGGGATTGTGGCATTGACAGAGGCCATAATCGTCGAGCGGTTATTGACTTATTGGCCGAGCAAAGCGCGAGGCGGATGCGCGTCAGCTTAGCTGGCGACTTAGCGCAACATTTGAGAACCCGCCACTAGTGACCTTCGCGGACTTCTCTTGTAACAAATTCGGCATCACATTACGTATTCTTTTATGCCGTTGAGTTATTATACAAGTAGCGACGGACGCTAAATTATTGTGTATATTTGAGAGCATGCATAGTAATTACTTATTAAAATATATAAAATAATATAAAATGTATATATAATATAAAATGTATGAAAATTGATTCACACCTATCTAATTACACTATAAAAAACATTCTCCAGTGATAACCGTGAACTATTTGTTTGTGTTTTCAATAATTATTATTAGTAAGCTTAACCAATTCGTAGATGTGTCATTGAACAACCGGTTGTTGGTGAACTGAGTGTGACATTTCTGTTATATTTAACTTTAATCACATTAATTAAACATTAGGAAAGGTTAATAAAATAATGGATAAAGATTTTTAACACACACGCATGTTCTTTAAAAACTGCGTAAACCTTGGAAGCACAGTGCACTCTCTATTTAAGTATGAAAGAAAAAAATAGTGCGTGGAGCCCCTCCGCGCGGAAGAAGTGAAACTTAGTAATGTGGTAATGAAAATAGGAACGTTTAACGCAACCTTGTTGGAAGTCGCATAAGAAGTTTCACTTCAATTAAATTAGCCAATGATAACTGGCAGTTAACAATTCCCTAGGTTGTCAAATAGCTACTTACTTGAATGCCTTGTCATCTTCTTGTCCATTATGAAGTCCGTTAGGCAGAGAGCCGTGTTCGTGCAACTCGTGCAGGTCTTTCTCAAAAGGCGACTGAGACTTGTCTTCGACACGCTCTTCCAGTACCATGCCGCGCAGGCCGGCTACAACGCTTGCCTTTTCACTGACGCCCGCACCGCCTCCTATACAAAAAGTTATTAAGCTAAACGTCATCGCGGAATGGACGTCTAGAATTTTTCGGACCCTTCGTCGAACAAACCGTACTACATAATACACTAATTCAATTGCTAATACTTGTGCCAGGAAGTAATAATTTATTGATTAATATTCCGCTAAGATTACCCAATAAAACATGGCACACTCGTAACTCGAAAAATACTTATTAACTGACGCCCGCACCGCCTCCTATACAAAAAGTTATTAAACTCAGCCACTTTTAAATGGGACAAATATATACTCAAAAAAACTGAGTCGGCAAGGCAAGATTTTAAAGCAAAAAACACTGCTACAATCAGTGCTTGGATGAGTGTTTCTTTAACTTAAAAATCAATATGCGCATTTGGCTTATTGAAATCAACAATCAGCATGTCCACTAAGTAAATATTCGAACTAAAGACATTTGCCATCCGCTCCACATTCCTCATAAGCAGCATAGTAATAATTAAGAGCAAACCCCAACAACGTCCAGGCAGTGGGAACTAAGAAGGTTGATCATGCTGACATTGAAAAAGAATAAACAGTTTGTCTGGTTGACGTAAAATGACTGTAACTTGGCATCATACAGTTCCAAAACAATGGAAGTATTAAGATTTGATAATTTAAATCCCAGGTGAAGTACCTTTTTAAGACTAAGTTTTAAAAAACAATACCTGTGGGTGATCCACCAAGCACATATTCCACCATCTTGACTCCCAGGCCAGCGGAGTCCCGCGGTGAGAGAATACTTCCGGCATCCCCACCCTGGAAGGCAACGCCACGTCGTGTGCCCATCATAGGGACGCTCACATTGTGTTCCACTCCTAAAATAATTTCATCACTCAGTACAACCGACAAAGACAAGTGCTGTTAATAAGGGCTAGCTAAACTTTAAAAAACTAAGGAGCATGACTGCGTTAATGGTAAAACTCAATGGTGATGATTAGTAAATGTGAAATTGATTCAACATACATTATAATGATATACCTTACCTTGCCCAGACCATGTTGGATCACGCCACATCCCTTCAGGATTCAGCTGCAATGGAGGTAAGTGAGGAGGCCCTTTGCTATCTCCACCTGCGCCAGGACCCTTATCCCATAGTTTTTTCGCAGAAGGTGCAATCTAAAAAATTATATCAAACTAATTTTTTTAAACAAATCTAACTATCCATACTTACTAATATATAAATTTGAAAGTGTCTGTCTGTTACAATTTCACAACTAAATGGATCTTGATTAAATTGTATATTTGATGAAGTGTATAAAACCCAACAATATGTCATTAAGTCAAGTCAAATCTAAAATATTTTTATACAATACAACCACAAGGATCACTTTGAAACATCTAACATACTAGGTGAATTTAGGTGCCAATTCCTTCTAGCCCAAGAATGAGAAGAACTGGCAAGAAACTCGTCCTGGTTCTAGCGTGTTTTGGTATGATCATCTTATAACTAGCTTAACTATGAAAAACGAATACAAGATTTAAGTATTATGGTTTACAGAATCGACAAATTATGTTTGTATTGTATTTTGCAATTCATTAAAGTAGTAAGTTACATGAACTAGCATCCAATACAATTTGAGCATTATTATACCCACTTCGTTAGCGGCTAAATAATAATGTATGGAAAATTATACTCATATAATTACTTAATTATACTTATATATAACTATTGTAAGACATGTCTAAGATCATTATTTGTCTAAAGATGAATAAATGAATTGAATTGAATATGAAATCAGTAAATATAGAAGATTTTTGACTTGATTTTGAACTTTGGGATAACATATAAGCTATCATTTTCAATCGGATTTTGTTTGAAATTGCATTTAGAACTGATTGCAATCGATTGTAATAAAAGTATGTGATGATAACTCCCCACATTAATAAGACAGCCACAATGTTGTATTAAATTATGTATGTCTGGTAAAACCAATATCTTGGATATATGTTTGGAACACTCCTCAGAAGTAAAGTAAATAGTGAGCCTGCTACTAACATATTCTATACATTCATACATACATTCATTCATTCATTATATTCATTCATTCATCATACATACATTCTATATTTAACATTATATTTACGGTTTATGTAACATTTGTCCCTCCGCACCACTGGGGTCAAATTTAAGTTATAACTATAAAACATATATTTATACAACCAAAAAGTAATTGGGTAACTCCGACTTGGATTCAGACACCTGCTTACTCGGACACTTGGTCAAAGAAATCCTTTATTTGGATGCAATAAATATGATATATATAATAAATATGCAAAACTTATGTGAATGTTTGATGTCAATGTATTTATTATATCACATATCTTATTTACTATTATCTTATAACTAATTTCATTGCCAAAATCTGGCTGACTGATAGGGACAACGCTGTCTAAACCACTGGTTGGAGACATTTGAAATCTGAAGGGTGTTTTCTGTAGTTAGTGTAGATAGGGTGCAGTTAATGGGCTCGATCAGCAAGTATAAAATAACATTTGTGTAAACAAACAAAACAAAACATTGTATGAGCATATTATAATACCTATCTGCTCTGTTACTGAAGATATTTCTCAATTTTATTACAATTTTAGATGTTGGATCATCAAACTGCAACAATCATTTAATACTACTAGATGTAGTTTATGCATACTAAGTATAATATACTATTGTAACTAAATTAAAATCAACCTCATTAACCTCGCACATCAAACAGCCTTTGAGAATAAGTAAGTACCTTTATTACCTGCAGGAATTCAGGAAATATTTACTAATGAATGTCTGTATATTGTAGGCATGTACGCATTGTAGGTGGGTCCTTGCAACTTGGGTTATCAATGCTTACATTAACTCTCATGACTGAGAAACAATCCAAAATTTTATGAAAATCATTGAATTTTAAGGACGTAAGTATTTGCAAAAATCCATTTCAGATCGATTATAGGATTTAGATCTACAATGATACTTTCGAACAAGCAAACCGGTGAATAGAACTCTGTATCCACTCCAGAAATGGCGGACGCCGCCGGTGTCAAGTAAACAAAACAAAAACGAACCTGTTGCGTAGAAAAAACAAGAAATTGAAGAACTCATGACTTAAAACTAATCCTAATTATATCCATCTACAAATTCAAGCAAAATAACTCACCATATCAGGGCCCATATTCCTAACATCGGTTTCGAAAAAGAAGTCGTTCAAAGGTTTCATGCGTACTATCGTACCGAAGCTTCTTCATGTACGAAACTTTATCGGAAAAAACAGCACCGTACATATGAACTATTTGTTCATGGGATAAGTTTTTCCAAGGACAACACATATAAACATCATTTCTTTCACAACCATGTTAGAAATCACTAAAATACAACCGGAAAAATCCAAACTAAACAACAATGTTGATTTGTTTCGAACAAAGGACGTACGCCGCCAACCACAGCGCCCAACAGCGCCTGCGCTAAAAAAAACACCATTCGGTTTGTTGTAAAATACGGGCGGGTGACGAAACGAAGCGTCATGTACTGGGAGAGAAGTTCAGATGACACAACATAGATGGCGTCCTACGTAATAATGACCGTAACCGCTCCGTGAAACAGCACAGATTAAAAACAGACTAAAAGGGACGATATACCTTATATTATATTCAATGGAATAAATGGGCAACCCTAAGTAGATTTGTTTATGATGCTTTTATTAGAGGACCAGGATATACGATACTGTATTTACAAATTCACACAACACATGCCACAATGGAAGCTTTCGGGCGGCCTATTACTTACTCCGTCAACAGAGTTAGGTCAATGAAACACATGTACAAGCTTGTTTCCTATCAAATATAGTTTTCTTTACTTTTCTATTTAATAGGAATTCCCTAAATTTAACCAGACTTGAGAGAAGATTAAAAGTTTGTATGAAAAAATATTTCACAAACATATATTAAGTAGGTATAAGTATTTACAGAAAATAATTAATAATTACAGAATGATCAGAATAATATAAAATACATGTGAAACAGTTGAGCTATCCAAGGCTATTAAATATAAGCTAAATTAAATATAGCTCAACTGATCCAGATCACTGCCAGAGGGCAGCGTTCCCATGACACTGGCGGCATTGCCACGTTGAATGACAATGCTAATACACTGAGACAAAGAGGAGCCAGCTCTTAGGTTACGCAATGTATCTACCAGACGCCGTGAAATAATTGTAAAAACGCGATGGGCTCCAGTTCCCCACGGGCCCAGGGTCTCGACTCCAAAAGGCTCAAAAATGTAGGCCTCAACAAGACCGGCATAT
Source organism: Lampropteryx suffumata (assembly GCA_948098915.1). Lineage (NCBI taxonomy): Eukaryota > Metazoa > Arthropoda > Insecta > Lepidoptera > Geometridae > Lampropteryx > Lampropteryx suffumata. Next base: position 16,359,828 of record OX402545.1, on the reverse strand, counting down.
TTGCGCCTTTTGAGGTCCTCGGCATATTCAGCCGCCGCGCCGCACCAGCTCTAGCGGAAGTCCCCGACAGATGGGATGCGGCCAAGGTGTCTACGCATGTAGCATCCCCCACCAATGGCCTACCCATCTCCCAAGGGGCATGAGTCATACCTTTGGGCCTCTTACCATTATCACGTATCAGACTGTTCGGTTCCAGAAAAGCCGGTACGTTGACGCTGGTAAGTGTCCGACGAATGACATCGTTAAGACTTGCGTGGCGGGCAATCCTAACGGGGCGGCCCTAGAACACGATAACCCGTGGAGACCAAGCTGGTCGACTGCTGTACCACACTCACACAATGAGGGGAGCAGCACCGCGCACCCGACCGCAGACAAATTGCAACTCGAAATGTTGAAGGATCTAATAAGGTGCCAATGTTAAATGATGGTAATGCTTGTAACCAATGTTCTGACTCCCATTTCGAAACGGCTAGGAGACGGGCGCGATCTGCGGAGTTTGAGCATGTTTCTAACAGATGATTCCATGCAAGCTCACATAGAGGCCCATTGCCGTTGGGCCGAAAGATTCTTGGGGGAGCGGAATTAGGGCAAGCACTGTTCCAAGCCATTCTTGCTTCGTCTAGATATGAAAAAAGTTACGGGGAGATCTACTAGTTGTTGGTATCAAACTTAAGAAGAGTGAAAACGATAATTATTTTATAAATATAAACTGCATTGCCAGTGTATTTGGTGGCACCAGTATGTCATGATCAGCTCCCTTTTTTTACGATAAATGGCACAATATTTTATGGTTCCTTCTCCGATTTTCATCTTTCAGTCGTCATACTTTCTTACTAATATCGTCTTTTACACATAATTTGAAGCAGCGTTTTTCTGGTCTACCTATTTTGTGTCCATCCACAACAGGGTGGAACCTGTATGTAATGTATGAAAATAAAGGTTGCGACTTAACAGAACGCGTGCGACTTTTATCCCAGAAAGAAACAATAACATTTTTAAATCTTTAGGTCTAATACAATAATCGAAGTCTAGGGAAATATTACTACTTTCAGTGATAAACTTTAGTGTTAATAGGCCGTCCAAAGTGGTATTTGGACGGCCCATTAACACCAGTGTAACACGCTCTAATAAAAATACCGCGCGTCAACTTTCCAGGTGCAGATCTCGCAGAGCGTTGCTTACGTTGTTTAACTTCATTCATCTGTTAGGAACGACTATGCTACCTCTGTCTATGATAAAATTATGATGAGTCAAAGAGGCTCATTCAAATGCACAATACCACTTACTAAGTATTTGGTAAATGTTTTATAAAAAATTGATCCTGATTTATTTTAACTAATAAAATGTATTAGCTGGTTGTAGTTTATGTAAAAGTGTAATTATTACAAAAAAAAAATTAAGGTTTACGGAGAAGTATTTATCATACGTTAATGAATCTAAGTTCCATACTCTTTGTCAACAAGCTATGTTTCATGCCCGAGTCCTATAAATAATATCATCAGTATGTAGAATCTAGATATGAATAAAAATCAGAATGTTTCTTTCCTCATTCCCTTCCTTCCTTAGAGGAATGTTTGCATATAATTACATAGTGGCCCAGCATTATGGAGTATTTCAAGTTAGTGAAAACGCTGGGAGGGCAACAATGATGTCCTCTCCGATTTCCGCGTACGTCTGTCAGTACGATTACTACAAACCTCGAAGCTTATAACGTCCCCTAACCACTTGCACTAGGTATACTAGCGGCATGAATGAGTCCCTGAGCAGAATCGAACGCGAACGACATAACGATACCAATGTTGTAAGTTCTCAGCTTGGGATTCCGCGCAGCGTTCTTTGCATCAGTGCTCAGCGTAATATAAAAAGCGACGAATCTTTGCCGAAGGGATTAGTTGCAGCCATGCTGACAGAATATAGTATGATAAGCTGCAATGTTTGCTGTGAAGCCGATATGGTTAGGAAAGAGGCGACGGTGACGCCGGTCCAACGATGCAGGGGGGCTAACTCGCGCGTCTCGCTTATTTTGCCTTGCGGTAATCAACGTTGAATATAAGTGTGGAGGGCTCAAACTGTTCATTTAGCCCATGGAAGGCCCGGGTGCACTCTGCGCAGATTTTTCCCAGTCAACAACAAATTTACTAAGCTCGTACGCATTCACGCAGTGAAGGTTTTCAAAGTCAGTAAGGATTAGAATGTCTAGTCGTCTAGTGGTAAAGCTTCATCATAAAATAATTGATGGTGAAGCTTTTATAAATTTTTAAAGTAAACAAATCATGCAAACAATCAAGTTTACAATCATAATCGAGTAGTCTTACTGGCTGAGAATGAGGTTGCTATAATTTAAAAAACTTTTTGACTTTAATGACGACATAAAGTTTAATATTTATCAAACTAATATCTGTATCAAAATCTGATTAAAAAAGCTTCTGCTAATATTTTTACCTAGACCTATCCAAAAATATGCCACACAATAGGGCTATACAACGATACAATGGGGTAGTAAAACAAAATAGAAATTCAAACCCACTTTAACTGTAGAAGATGTCCTTAAAAGACTTATCTCATGACTTTGCAAAGGCCACTAATATGTTTACTTTACAAAATTTAATTGCGAAAACACAAATAGTCTTGAGAATATAGCTTTGATTAAGGGCAGACAGACATGGCGAAACTATAAGGGTTCAGACTTCAGAACCCTAACAAACTAAACCGATATTGAAGGTAACTGCTGGTTTAGGAATCAAATATTTTACAACGCATACAAGCATGTCAAATTGATTAAAAAGCTCAAAATAAACAAATGTATGATATGGATGTCCCTTATTATTTTAGATGTCACTGGATAAATTATTTGGATAATAATCTTGCACATTTCATAACCAATTAGTTTTTATAGATTCCTTATTTTATTGGATTATTGGATTATTGGATAGTCAACCCGCATTTCTATAATGGCTAACTATCTTATAGTTAATAAATAAATAGCTGAGATAGTAATATGAGTTTTAGTAATAGATTGTGATAATGCCTTGTTTGAAAATGTCTTTAAGCAGAAAAATAAACAGATGTATCAATGAAACTGGAACACATTAATGTAAGTATTACTGATTGGTAGTGAGTGGTAGTGGTAGTACATAATTCCAAGCAGTATCACAAGGCACAACTACTATAAAAAAACAGGTCAAGTGCGAGTCGGACTCGCGCGCCGAGGGTCCCGTACAAACCTGAAGGTATATGTTTCTTATAACAGACAAATGTATTTGTGGTTTGCAATAAAGTATTTTCTATTCTATTCTATTCTATAAGTTAAAGTTCACCCATCACGACAATCGAGTCATAGTTGGATGATGTAACTAAAAACGGTTATCACAATTTTTCCTTTATCTGTGCTATAAGATGTTGCTTTGTACCAAATTTCAAAATTCTGAGTTCACAGGAAGTACCCTGTAGGTTTTGATTCCCTTGCAAGTGTCGAGAAAAGGGGTCTTGACAGACAGAAAGACGGACGGATGAGCGGACATAAAAGTGATCCTATAAGGGTTCCGTTTTTTCCTTTCGAGGCACGGAAAACTAAAAATGTGATTTAGAAGGTTGCAGGTTTGATTCAAATTTTTGGCTTTGCTAAGGATGTTTTTCTATATATAAGATTCTATGTTTATTAAAAAATTAAATTAATTTTGGGCTAGAATTATTATTTATACCTGGATGACCGAGCTTTGCTTGGCTTTGCACACATAAAACAATATTTTCTAAAAATGTAACCTAGCTAGATTGATTTAGGTGTAGGTTTGATAGCTGAAGTGGGGTAAATGTTGGCTTGAAAATTAGGTTCAAGACAGAGTTCTCCACAATTCTCTTTCTGATATAACATCTTTCTAATATTCTGAGCTCAGAACAAGAAAGTTTGTCTTATACTTTTTTGTTTTCATACAGACACTTTAATACCCAACTAAACTCATTGATATCATGATTTGTAAGGGTTAAAATGGAACTAACTTTCTTCTTTTCATTTACTAAATAGTAAACATTTTTCAAGCTGCACTCTGAAATCTACCTAAAATAAAAACACAAGCAATTATCTCACTATTAATTTACCTGATTTCTAACAGCAGCTATTGGAGTCAGCCCTATTTGACTTTGACCTTGCTGCAGAAACTGGTTGGTGCTAGGAGCCAGCATTCCTGCCTGACTCAAATACATCAGATGTTCAGCACTTTTCCCAATACCATTCATGGCTTGAATAGGATTTCCATGGTGTTGATGTATGTCATAAATTCCTTGCTGTCCTAGTTGTGGAGCATTTTGTATACCTTGCAGGGGTGGTATCATCATAGCACTATTTTGTATAGTCATATTATTTCCCATAGTATGGTTTTGCATAGGTGCCAGCTGTGTATGTACCATATTGGTAGTTATATGAGCTGGATGAGACCCAATGACTGAAGGGTTCATGGCCAAATTATTGATAGATGAGGCTATTCCATGATTAATATATTGTTGTGGATTTGATTGAGAGTTTTTTAAATGAACATGTCCTTGTTGATGCATATTGTTCATGTTAATTGGTGTAGCATTCTTCCATTTATCTTGATTCTGAAAAGCAAAACATTAAAAATAAGTATTCCATAAAAGTTCAAAATATTAGAACAAATCAATTAACAAATCTGACCTTATTGAAAATTTACCATTTGCAATGTTTTTTTTAAATACATGAAGCTATTATTAACCTACAACTGGTCAATGACAGGTGAGGTTATGTTTATCAACAAATTATTATTTATTATAATGGATAACAAAACAAACTTAGAACTAACCTCTACAATAGCATCTTCGCCTACAGCCCAACGTTGCTTAGGAGCCAAGGAAGGCAGTTCAGCTTCTTGTGGTTCACGTTGGAAAACGTAATGAACTGTTGTATCATCTTGGCTGCGAGGTTGCGGGACGCGAGAGTTTTGCAACCCTGCTTCGCCCGCTTCTTCTTCCGCTCCCGTTCCCGGCCACTTCATTGGGCTACCGTGAGGTTCGAGCATTCAGTTTCACTTGACTTGAATCCTTTTCAATCGTAAACACAAAATGTCTCGGTTATTCTGTTTACGGTACTAGGCACGAAATTAATGATTTATTTGACATCTAAATTCATTCATATGATAGTCATATATATAGACAATTAACTTTGGTATACATTGAAATCATTTTTAGACATTTGCGGTCTTTTTCAGTTTACAAAGAACATAACACTGACGGCCACTTTTACTAAAACCAAAATATTGTCCGTGCCTACTACACAACGGTTTCCTTGACTAATCGAAACAAAGGTAAAAAGTTAAACGAATGTAATGTTATTGGTTCATTTCGGTGTTATTTTTTATAAATACAATTAATTTTGTTACTTTAGTAATGCTACAACTATGACTTCACTATTTTTGTCGGCATCGAAAACTGTACAGAATAAACACTCAAAATAATACACTATTATCACTAACACCAAGCGGACACAAATATAATAACTATATGTACACGGAACTATTTACAAATGGTTTAGACTTATTTTTTTTAAGTTATCCTATTGGCTGTGGCCGATATTTTCTGATTTAGAATAGACGACAAACATTCTTCACTGCCTGTCCGCCATAATCGGTCGGTCAGATGCGCGCGCAACGCGCAAAGATACAAAATACAAACATACAACACACACACACAATACAAAGCTAAATAACGCTCCTTTAAACGCAGAATTTTACATGGATTTGTATAAAATATATTTTTTTGCACTTAATTTTGTACAATTAATCATCAATCAATCATGCAAGCGTATTTTTTTACAAGCGTCAGCGTACCAGCTGTTTGATCGAAGCGAACGGTCTGATACGTGATGAATTGATGATGGTAAGCGGCCTCATGGTATGACTCTTGTCCCTTCGGAGATGGGTAGGCCATTGGTATGGGATGCTAATTGCGTAGATCTTGGCCGATACCCACTAGTCAGGGACTTCCGTTAGTGCTAGTGTGGCGGTTGAATGGGCCAAGGACCTCAAAAGGGGCAAATATGCCGGTCTTGATAGTAGGCCTTATTTTTAAGCCTTTTGGAATCGAGACCCTGGGCCTGTGGGGAACAGGAGCCCACTGTGTTTTCAAAATTATTTTACGGGGTCTGGTACGAGTAGTACCTACAATTCCGTGACCCAAGAGCTGGCTCCTATGAGGCTCAACGTGTTAGCTTTGCCATTAAACGTGGTAATGCCGCCACTGTCTTCGGAACACTGTTTAGTTGAGCTACCTGGGTATATTATAGACCGTTTTAAATTGAATTGAATTTAAAAGGTCCTCAGAAAGCACTAGGTACTGTTTCACATGTATTTTATAATAATCTATAACTACCTACATAATTATTTCTGTAAATAAACGTATGACTTTCACGGCTGTTCTAATTTATAGAATAATCACTGTGTAGAGAGTCGTCTATAGTCTAGTGTGAAATTTTTATAGTACCTAGATTTAAATGCACCGAGAGCAATGTGAGTTACTAATAATGCACGAGTGTTATGTTGGTGCCCGAGCGCAAGCGAAGGCACTGAATTAACACGAGTACATTAATTACTCTCTTTAGCAAGTTGCGTAATTAGCTTTTCTTTCAACTACCAATCTACCTACTGTCATAAAATATACCTACTCAAACTAAAAATATGAAGAATTAAACATGTGCTACACGGTTTGAAACCGCAGTTTCTACCAAGGTCACCTTGTTAGAAACTGCGGTTTCAAACCGTGTAGATAGTGGTTGGCCATTTGCAACCACTGGCAGAAGCGGTGGTTGCAAACCGTCTAGCCGCTTGTTTAAAACCACGCGTACCACAGTCGCGCCGCCGCACGCACGCATCGAGCGCGGACGTATTGCGCGCACGCACGATATTATGGAGAAAGATCGTGAGGCTATCACTGAATTATCGAGTTATTTAGAGACCTACCCTGTCTTTAGGACTTAACGTCTAAGGAGTACAAAGGCTCGACCCAAAAAATGATGTTTTTTCTTCAAATGCACACAAAAATGCAATACAAACTCCAAACTTTAGAAATTTTGATAAATAAAGAGCCATGGCGTCTTTGTGAATTGTAATACAGCATTACAAGCATTCTGCACACGTCTATTCAGCACGAGCGTTTTACAAACACTGAAGTTTGTGGTTTGTTTGCAAATCGTGTAGATAGAAAACGTTCTACTAAACTACTACTAGAAACTGCGGTTTTAAACCGTGTAGCACATGCTTTATACAATTGTACAAATGCGCGCCATGTTTTTTTTTACCAAGTCGGTTAAATTCAGCCGATTTTTATTATCAGCCATTATCTTTTTGATCAATATTTTATATTAAACTTAATGGTAGATATTAAACCTCTGTGGTAAATTATATCTAAAATAAAAAGTAATAATCAGTGCAATAATGAAAAATAGTGCAATAATGAGATTTCATATAACATTACTGCACTGTTTTGGTTCTAAGCAAAAAATACGTCCTATGTGATCGGTTTTGTCGTGATTAATGATAACATTACTACGTAGTTGACAGAAATAGTAGATTGTTGCACCGAGCGCAATTAACACGAGTGCATTAATTACTCACTTTAGCAAGGTGCGTAATTTACTTTTCTTTCAACTACCAATCTAGGTACCTACTGTGATAAAATATACCTAATCAAACTAAAAATACGAAGAATCAAAGTTTTACAATGGTACAAAATGCGCGCCTTTTGTTGTTGCTTTTTTAACCAAGTAGGTTTTATTCAGCCGATTTTTATTATCAGCCAGTATCTTTTTGATCTAATCAAACATTTTATATTAAACCTAATGGGAGATATTAAACCTCTGTGGTAAATTGATCTAAATAAAAAGTAAAAAACAGTGCAATGATGAGATTTTATATAACATTACTGCACTGTTCTAAGCAAAAAATACGTTCTTTGTGATCGGTTTTGTAGTGATTATTGATAACATTACTACGTAGTTGAAAGAAAAGTAAATTTATTGCAGGAAATAGGTACGTGTGGCCCATGATGGTATTTTATTGTGCATTTTGCCAAGAAACAATGTATTCTACCACGAATGCGTGCAATTTTTTTAATTGATACCAATAATATAAAACGTCAGGTCAACATTCTAAAAAAAAAACATATAAAAATATTTTTAATAAAAAAATTGTTTGGGTCTAACTCATTAACAAATTTACAGTATTTTTTTATCATTCTATAAGTAATCAACTGAATAATAACATTTAGCTTCTAAAATGTTAATAAACTTTTTCTGAAACCATGTAGGGTAGTCGGACCAATAGATGCGTCCCCAGTAGAGGAATGGAACGAAAATTTAGCTTAATTTTAAGAATTGAGTGATGCCTTACCTGTAGTGGTTTTTTTTTTTGAAGCAACTACTCTGATCCTCTCATTTATATACCATAAACTGTCACACACACAACCAACAGTCAAATGCGCTCTAGGAGCTCATTTAGTGCACAAGTGTTTAGGACATTTGCACATTGTATGGAGAACGAGCTAAGATGAGTTTACCAGTTTCTTAAGCTTATGAGTGGATTGCCAATTCATTGATATTATTAGGCCTCAATTATTGGTTTCTTTACAATTAAGACTTTTTTCTCAAGTAGAAAGTTAAAGAAAATATGTTATATCTAATAAGATTTTTGAGAAATTGAGTGTTCAATTACTGGTTTAATAAGAGACACAAATCTTATTTGACAATGTTTCAATAAAATTGTTGTGTAATTTTAACTCATTCACTGCCACCACGATTTTCTTGAAGTTTATCGAGATGCCACCGTATAAAACCGCGGACACGCTAGGCGTGCTCGCGGCATTGCTTAGAAAAACAGATTTTAGTAAGTAAATTTATTATAACGTAATTCAAGGTTCTCAAACTTTTTTTACTAAAATTCCCATGCATAAATGAATAAAGTTTTATTGTGAACTGTAACATTGGCATTGTTAACAGTGCAAGTACATTTTTTTTAATAATATATTGAGTGACAATCATATTTAAACATATTTTCAGTCTTATATGAGTGAATTCATCTAAATTATTAAACCGATAAAAAGCTTTGAACTGCAGAAAGTTTGTTTACGTTATTTATCTCGTATTATCGTAATGTTGGTTGATTGGCCTTACCTAATTACATAAGTATGAATTAAATTCAAAATATTCAAATGAAATAAATTGATTTCTATCTTTTTTTCAGAAAAGTTAAATTTGTACCGGAAACGGAAGATATTAATGATGACAAAATTTTTAGCGAGACAAACGAACATCAATTGATTTTTATATAATAGAGATAATTTTACTGTACGTGTGTATGTCACTGTGTGTGTATGTATAATTATATAAAGATATACATCGGATAGGTACGTTTTTTTTCATTGATGGCGTATGGAGTTGTATAAGCGACTTGTATAAGCGGCGATATAAGTAGTATATCAGTCATGTGGTACCCATAACACAAGCTCTGCTTACTTTGGGGCCAGATGGTGCTGTGTGAAATGTCCGGCATTATATATTTATTTATTATTTATTCATACATGACACAGTACTGTATACGGTAAAAACAACGGTTCGATAAATTATGACATTCCGTTTTGTCATCAAATACTGGTTAAAAATCTCATATCGCATGCTTATAACTCTGAAATTAGCGAAGCATTTAAAAGAATAAAAAAGTTTGGGAACCTAAGGGTAGCTTCAGTAAGTGAACACACCTAGCGTGTTCTCGGCACTACAAAATACCTATTTTTCGTAAAAAAATCTAACTAGTTTTTTTAGGGAACCGCTTCAATATGCCATAGCCTATCCTTTAAAAATGATGCACTAAAAATTTGAACAGAAAATCTGGCCTAGTTTTGGAAATATAACCGAAACATTCAAAACACGCCTGGCGTGTTCTTGGCGTAGAGACTTAGATTAGCCTGAACACGCGAGGCGTGTCAGTGGCAGTGAATGTGTTAATAGGGTTCGCACTTGTATCACTTGCTTAGCCGAAAATAGACTGACTGTATCCGCAAACCACCGCCGTATTTATACGAGCGTCGAGAGCGTCGCGCAAAACCACGACGCAACTCGAACGTTCGAGAACGAACCGGAACGCGCTCAAATGTTCGCTTGCAATAGAGAGATATTGCTATCTCGTTCGCTCTTATACATTCGATACGTGTACTATGTAATTTGCATCTACTCGATACCAGGTGGCGTTGTAGGTGAATATTTAATGCGTCCGCCTGCCAACAGATGGAGCTATGTATCGGGCGCAACACTATCCCCTCCTAAGACATGCTCGTCCCGAGCATCGTTAGACCCGTAATATTGCGCTAGTCGATCTACATGGACAATCTTAGGCTTGCCTCGTAGCCCCTTTTTAGTCCGGTACGTGACATCGTTGATTCTGTTCACAATTTGATAAGGCCCATCCCATTTCGCCTGCAGTTTAGGACGCTTTCCTTTACTGCGTACAGGGTTATGTTACCACACCAGTGATCCTTCACTAAAGCCCAAGTGGTTTAATTTTCGGTCATATCGAGTCTTCATTTTTTCAGACATTTGTTGGCTGGATTGGCGAACGTGTTCGTGTACATCGTTCAATTTGTTGCGAAGATCACTCGCGTACTCTGTTATATTGCGCGGAGACTGGGGAGGAATACCTGTTATAAGGTCTGCTGGCAACCGTAGTTCTCGTCCAAAGTTCGCCGAAGCTGGAGTGACACTTGTACTTTCGTGAACTGCACTTCGATATGACAGTAAAAACGGTTGAATGTGCTTGTCCCAATCGGTCTGCTTGTTTCCCACTACTTTTGCTAGATATCTTTCCAACGTTTGATTGAACCTTTCAACCATTCCATCGGATTGTGGCCGATAAGAGGTGATTCTTGTCTTATAAGTGCCCATCACTCGACATGTTTCCTGAAAGATTTGGGACTCGAAATTCCTCCCTTGATCGCTGTGAATTTCCAAGGATACTCCATAACGACAAAAGACCTCATGGACTAACTTATCGGCTACTGTTGACGCTTCTTGGTTTGGGATGGCAAAGACCTCCGGCCACTTTGTGAAATAATCCATAACAACCATGAAAATACTTGTTTCCATTTTCTGTAGCAGGGAATGGTCCCGCAATGTCCAAAGCTATCCGCTCCCATGGCGCTCCCACGTTATAAATCTTTAATGCACCTCTGCTGCGTGTATGGGGTCCTTTCACTGCTGCCCAACTCGTGCATTTTCGGCACCTGTCTTCCACATCATCTCTGCAATGGATCCAGTAAAATCGCTCACGTATCTTCAACAGAGTTCTCTTTACCCCCATATGCCCCCCGGAGCATCCTTCATGGTAGAGTTTAAGCACTTCAGATACTTTAGCCTTTGGAACAACCATTTTTTACACAAACCGCGATGAACACAAATTGAATCTATATCGTATACTTTTTAACCTAATACTATTTATTTCAAATTTTATATGTACCTATATTAATTATTGACGTTATGTTTCGCGCCCGTGAAGTCACAGCGCCGGTTAAGGTCTAGTCTAGAGTAGCATCAACGCTGAGACTGGACCTGTTTGGAAATACCACACACAGGGAAAGTACTTAATGTTTTCGAACCACAGTTAGTATAGGTACCTACTATTGGTGTAGGTACAATTTTACCTTATTTTTTATTGAATTTTTGTACTCTCTATTTCCTTTTATTTTCTGTTATTTTTTTTTACCTCATTGTTCATAGATACTTTCCTAACTGCCTGTTTCTATTGTATTTTCAATTTCCGTGTGTGTATATGTACCTAATAAATATTTATTCTATTCTATTCTATTCTATTTGCAGAAGACAGTGATCTCCGCGAGCATTTTCCCATTTACGGCACAATACACCATTGTGGATAACCAGACTGTCCCATTGTGCCCAGTAGCTTTTTGTTGTTGTGCTCATTCCAGCCACATCACTCCATACAGGTTTAGAAGTTCCAGCCCTTATCCATTCGATGATTGCCTTAATATCTGAGTCATCCGTCTGCGCTTTCTGCAGGGTTTCCTTCCACTCATCACTTAGATCCGTGCTCAATATTCTGACGGGTACCACTTCTTTGGACTCTTATTTTACACAATGTTTACATTCTTCTGGACAAGGTCTTGTTGACAATGCATCCGCATTACCGTGAGATTTTCCACTGCGATGCTCAGTTTCATAGTCAAACTCCTGTAGCTGTTCAATCCACCTTGCCACTTGTCCTTCTGGATTTTTGAACTGTAGCAGCCATTTCAATGCAGCATGATCCGTGCGTAGATGAAATTTACGCCCCAGCAAATATTTACTGAAATGCTGCAAAGTTTTTACTACTGCCAATAGTTCCCTTCTTGTGACACAGTAGTTTCTTTCCGGTTTAGATAAAGCTTTGCTGAAGTAAGCTATCACGATCTCTTGATCTCCTTTGCGCTGGGACAATACGCCTCCAATACCAGTATTACTTGCGTCTGTGTCTACGATGAACTTATTCTCGGTGTCAGGGAAACCAAGAATAGGTGTTTCATACAGACGCCGTTTTAACTCTTGGAAGGCAATGTCGCATTCTTTGTCCCAGCTGAACTGTCGTTTCTCCTCGGTGAGTTTATGCAAGGGCTTAGCAACATCAGCAAAGTTTTTCACAAACCGTCGGTAATAGGAACACAATCCTAGAAATGCTCGGACTTGTGTCTTATCTTTTGGGATCGGCCAATCCTTAACAGCAACGATTTTCTCTGGATCAGTTTGCACTCCATCTTTTGAAATAACGTGCCCTAATCCAGCTAGTACCATTTCCATCAACCTTTCAAAAGTTGCAGGGGCATTGCACAACCCGAACGGCATTACATTAAATTGCCACAGACCCTTTCCCGTAGAAAACGCCGTTTTCTCCTTATCTTTAGGGTCTATTTCAACCTGCCAGTAGCCGCTTTTCAAGTCAAGGGTTGTAAACCACTTCATCCCTGTCAATGTGTCCAGTGTGTCGTCAATCCTTGGAAGTGGATAACTATCTTTCTTCGTTACATCATTAAGTCGAAAATAATCCACACTAAAACGCAAGCTTCCGTCCTTCTTCTTGACTAATACTACAGGAGAGCACCAGGGACTGGAAGAAGGTTCTATCACTCCGTCTTTTACCATTCCTTCAATCATAGCCTCCACTTCCTTTTCTCTTGCGACAGGTAATCTTCTTGGTCGTTGACGAATCGGTGACTCGTTACCGGTGTTTATGGTGTGCTGAACCAGCCCAGTCTTTCCAATGTCAGCATCATTCGAAGAGAAAATATCAGCATATCGATGTAACATCTTCTCAGCCATTGCAACTTCCTCTTCAGAAAGATCTTTGCGACAATCTTTCAGCAATGATGACACATTGTAATTAACTTCTCATTTATTGTCACTGGATAATTCTTGACATCTTCGCATCCAGGTTACTTCTTCACAATTGCCCATTAACATTCCTTTCTTAATGAGATGTTCCTCGTTACTTGGGTTCAGTATTCGCACTGCTGAGATGGTGGTTGTCTTTACTAGAGTTCGTGCTATAATCCATGGTAGGTCATTGTCTACCCGTTCTATCAATACACATCGTGTATATGAATATATGCTACCATATGAATTATATGCTACCAGAGAGACAATGTTAGATGATCCAGTTTTTATCTTATATGTTAGGAATTACTCAAAAGTATTCAAAAAAGTTTGTCATGCGGCTAAGTCACTGTTTTTGAGAAAAATAATAGAAAATTCAACAAATAAAATAAAAGCAACTTGGAAATTAATTAATAATGAAACAGGTAAATCAAGGGCTCGCAATATACAGTTCAAATTAAATATAAATGGTACAATTTTGACAAAGGAACAGGATATTGCGAATGCATTTGATAGTTTTTTCTCAGATATACCAAAAATAGTGACCAAATCGTTAAACTCTTCAGCCTCCAGAGCTTCCGTTCTATTAGAATCTAGTGTTGCAAAATGTAAGAATGAGTTTAGTTTTAGCTACATTAACGAGGCTAGTATTGTAAAAGCATTCAAGTTAATTAATATAAAAAATACAGAAGATCTTTGGGGAATGTCTACAAAGGTGCTGGGTGTCATTATCTTAGATATTGCACCATGTTTAGCTTATATTTTTAATAGATGTATCGACGAGGGAGTTTTTCCCGATCTCATGAAACACAGTAAACTCATTCCTATGTTTAAGTCTGGATGTGAAAGTGATCTCGCTAATTATAGACCGATATCGATATTACCTGCTTTAAGTAAAATCTTTGAAAAAATAATTCTTAATCAGTTATTATACCACTTTAACGTTAACGGCCTGCTACATAGTAATCAATACGGATTTACTAAAGGTCGATCAACAGCTGATGCAGGTATAGCGCTCTTAAAGCATATATTTGAGGCCTGGGAGAAGTCACAGGATGCAGTTGGGGTATTCTGCGATCTATCTAAGGCCTTTGACTGTGTGAGTCATGCAACCCTAATCACAAAGTTAAAATATTATGGCATTAAAAACCGGGCGATTGACCTCATACAGTCTTATCTATCCAATAGAGTCCAGAAAGTAGACGTGGGTGGTGAGAGGTCTTTGGGATCAATTCTTGATATAGGGGTACCTCAGGGATCGATACTAGGCCCTTTTTTATTCCTAGTATACGTTAATGATTTACCTTTTTTTGTAAAAAATATTTGTGATATAGTTTTATTTGCAGACGATACGTCTTTAATTTTTAAAGTTGATAGAGGTAAAACCAGTATATGCGATAACGTAAATGAATCCTTATCGTTAGTTCTTAACTGGTTCACTGTAAATAATCTTTTGCTTAATTCCAAAAAAACTGAACGTATCAAATTCACTTTGCCAAATGTTATTCATAGCCCGTCCAACATTGAAATAAATGGAGAGGCAATGAATCTTGTAAATTCCACGATCTTCCTAGGTCTTAATATTGATTCAAAACTACAGTGGGGACCACAAATTGAAACGCTTGCTGGTAGGCTTAGTTCCGCTGCATATGCAGTTCGTGCGATACGGTGGCTTACTGATGAAGCTACAGCTAGACTAGTTTATTTCAGTTACTTCCATAGTGTTATGTCATACGGCATCATTCTCTGGGGGAAAGCAGCTGATATTGGTAAAATATTTGTAATTCAAAAAAGGGCAATACGTGCCATTTATAAAATGAAACCACGAGAATCTTTGAGAGAAATATTCAAAGAAATGAATATTCTCACAATAGCTTCACAATATGTATATGAAAATTTGTTATATATAGATATAGATGGGATTCAGCAAAATAGTGACCTTCATAAAATGAACACTAGGAATAAACATAAATTATACATCCCTAGGTTTCGACTAGAAAAAGTTAATAAGTCATTTATGGGGAACACGGTGCGCTTCTATAATAAGCTTCCTGAAAATGCTACTAAACTACCTATTAAGAAATTTAAAGCATACATTAAAGGTAGTCTTTTGAAGAAAGCTTATTATAATATAGATGACTATATTATTGATAAGAATGCATGGCCTCATGTCGCTCTGCCGTCAGACAGTTAACCGAAACACTTGAAATGTATAAACTCTCTTGTATTAGTATTTCGTAGTTAAGGTAGTTATAAGATGGATCATATAAAAAAGCGCTAGGACCAAGACGAGTTTCTTGCCAATTCTTCTCGAGCTTGGGTTAGGATGAATTGGCACCTAAATTCACCTAGTATGTAAGACGTTTCAAAGTGATCCTTGTGATTGTATTGAATAAATCATCTTTTGACTTTGACTTTGACTTTGAGTTTCCGATCTTGGAGGAAGCATAATTTCCTTCAGGCAGTAGACTTTTTCTGATGATCCTCCTTCCATAAAGACTTCCTCTGTGCCACATTTTAGAATCCCTTGATTTACGTCGATCTCCGCGTGGTGTTCTCTCAAGAAATCCAAATCCAGAATGCACTCATCAACTATGTTGGCAATGATGACGTTGTGATGGTTAGTTGTCTCCCCTAATTTCATCTCCACCTGCTTCTCGCCTTCAGCGGATATGTGCTGGCCGGTTGTTGTCACGAGCTGAACTCTGTTACATTTGCGGGAAAAGTCCCCAAGAAAGCGATTCGCAAGTTGGGAACTCACTACTGTACGAGAAGCACCAGTATCCAAAGTCATTAGTCAGGTCATCACAGGTCATTCCATTAATTTGGCCTTTGATGATCAGGCTGTTCCCATCGTAGGCTTGTGAAATCGAAACTCTTGGTGCTTTATCAATATCCGCTAGCACCCGCCACGCAGTCCTGACGTTTCCCTGCTGCTGGGGAGCGGAAGTGCTCACCACCTGTCCTTAAGATCTGGCGTTACTCTCTTTGTTTCGTTTCGGGCAACTGGACCTCAGATGACCCTCTTCCCCACACCCATAACATTTCGGACTAAACTTTGGACGACCGTCGCGGCTGGACTCCACTACTTCTCTGATGCGATGTGCTCTAGTGTCCATCCGTACAGCTTCCACCTCCAAAGCATGGGCCAAGGCGTTCTTTAAAGACTCGTGATGGCCAAGTCTCACCGTAGCTCTGACTTCCAAGTCACGTATCCCATCGACGAATGCCTGAACCAAGTTCCCATCGATAAGGGCAGGTGAAGATTGGAAAGCCTTCCGAACCAGCTTTTCTATTTCCAGAGCCCACTGCTGCAGGTTCTCCGAATTGCGCTGAGTCCTGTCATGCCAATTTCTTTCATTACAAAACATGTTCTAGATGTGCGTGACCATATCGAGATTCTAGTGCCTCCAGCAGCTGCTCATAACTGACGTTACTTCCCAGGGCCTTCAAAGCAGTGAGTGCTTGGTCACGCAAGGCTAATGTTAGTGCAGTCATAGCCTGCGACTTCGTCCATCCGTTTGCGTTTAGGACAGCTTCGAACTGAATTTTATAGGCGGACCACGAAGAACCTCCATCAAATGGTGGCACCTTAAATCCTCGCGCTGACGATGAAGAGACCACAGGAGCAATATCTTCAGATTTCAGCAGATCCACAGCTTTTTTTACACTTGCGAGTCTGTTCTTCTTGCCGGCGAAACAGTTCCTCCTGTT
Organism: Lampropteryx suffumata; assembly: GCA_948098915.1. Lineage (NCBI taxonomy): Eukaryota > Metazoa > Arthropoda > Insecta > Lepidoptera > Geometridae > Lampropteryx > Lampropteryx suffumata. Next base: position 16,342,700 of record OX402545.1, on the reverse strand, counting down.
GCTGGCGAGCTTGGTCCTCCTGGCGACGAGCCTGTTCCTCCTGATGACGGGCCTCTTCTTCCCGTTGGCGAGCCTGTTCGTCCTGCCGGTGAACCAGTTCCTCCTGCCAGCGTTTCTGTTCTTCCCGTTGCTGGCGAGCCTGTTCCTGTTGCTGGCAAGCCTGTTCCTGAAGCATCGCCATTAAGGCAGCAAGGTCCCCTGCAGCAGGAGCCTGAGCCACAGATGATGCTGGAACTCCCGATAACTCACTAATTGACTCCATTGTTGGCTGAAGAACCAATTGAGATTCTTGTGATGGAGAACCCCCAAACCGTCGCTCATCCATTTCCTGTTGACGCTGACTCCTTGTCCGGATACCGTCCGTGTCTTCCTTCGGTAAAACTGGCATTTCTTTATCTCCGCTTCTGACACCAATTTGTTACGAGCCGGGTACTGATAAATTATGAAACCGCTTGATTTTACTAAATAATAACTTTAATTTCAAAGTTACCACACACAGAACTTAATCCACTGATTCTAGTAGTTAACTTCCAAATAGAACACTGTAAAAGTCACAACATTATAACACAACTGATAACACTTCGAAACTATCGCACTTGCATCACTTGCTTAGCCGAGAATAGACTGACTGTATCCGCAATCCACCGCCGTATATATACGAGCGTCGAGAGCGTCGCGCAAAACCGCGACGCAACTCGAACGTTCGAGAACAAACCGGAACGCGCTCAAATGTTCGCTTGCAATAGAGAGATATTGCTATCTCGTTCGCTCTTATGCATTCGATACGTGTACTTTGTAGTTTGCATCTACTCGATACCAGATGGCGTTGTAGGTGAATATTTAATGCGTCCGCCTGCCAACAGATGGAGCTATGTATCTGGCGCAACAATATTATAATTTTAACATTATTTGAAATAATTTAGAGTAAAAACAGTTTAACTAGTTAATGTACCACATGTCTATCTAATATACAACCAAAAACAACGAATATTCATTGTATAAGAGATTTGATAATAAATAAAACAAATTGTATTCCACTTAACCGTTCATGTATTGGTCCGACCGACTACCCTACGCGATACCTCTCTTAAGAATACTATTGTATATTGTAAAAGTCAGGCCGAAGATACTCTCGCGCTCTAGCGTAGGTACCTAGTTTAACAGTTTCGGACGCATATTTTTATCTGGTCTCGTCTTTTCTTCGTGAATTTCCGAAAATGACGCAAAATCGAATGATTTAACATTATATTTAGCTGAATAGTCTCGCCTTCTGATTTTCCAGTTTTCAGGATCGTTTCTAATCGGACATTTTATAAGCTGCGCTGTGCAAAATGCTAAACCAAATAATCTCTGTAAAGCATGGTTTTATAAAATTATGCGCAAAATATTCGTAAAGTCTTGTCGCTTGTTTCAGAGCTAGTTTCAATCCAAAATTAAGCTGCGAATACTTGCAGCTTAAATTTGGATTGAAACTAGCTCTGAGGTCTAAAGTAATGATGCTTATTTTAAAATGCTGATGTATAAATATTAGCATAGTCACCAGCAATTAGTAAAGTATCATAGTAAAAGAACACTTCTTTAGATATTTGTAACAAAACAAGTTTAAATTGTGTCATGAAAATATTAATATTAGATGATTTTGGTACATTTTCTGTGGGGTCCTATTGAATATAAGGTAAATTTAAAATAGCCAGATCAATAAGTTTTTTGTTTTGAAAACTATGTAAAATAGATTAAACAAAAGTACTTCCTTTTAAACAAAAGTACTCTTTAAGTACACTTTAAAACGAAATTTAAGTTGAGTATAACCGCACATGCCAGTCCTTCAACCAGCAACTTCGGCGTCAAATCGCAAAGGTTCGAAAGGTTTATTCTAGGTGGTGACTTTAATGCCAAAAACAAGCATTGGGGTTCGAGACTAACGAACACAAAAAACGATAACAACTCTTAACGGCCATAAAGAAGTAAAATCCGATGTTGTATCAACCAGATAACTTACTGGCCAACAGATCCACTAAAAATACCCAATCTAATAGACTTTTTTTTATATAAAAACATATCACCTAACTATCTAAACACAGATCAGAGCTACGACATGAACAATGACCATTCTGCTATATATCTTGAAATAAGAGAGACTAAAGTAGCACTTAAGGAAACTTTGACCTTTGTACCTAAATAAATAAACAGACTGGGAAAGTTTTAAAATAGACTTAAATATAAATCTCAGGGTGCCATTAAAAACTCAAAAGCAGCTGAACATAGAAGTAGAAACATTTAAAAGACTTATACAACAGACCGCTTAGACAAACACACCCGAAATCAAAAAAAGGATCTCTAGAAATAATACCTAACCCTGAAGAGATTACACTGCACATAGCTAAAAAAAGAAAACAAAGGAAACAATGGCATTTAACTGGGTCACCGGATGATAAAAAAACGCTTAACAACCTTACAAAACGGTTGAAAAGACAATCATTTACCGATAGCCAAACTAACCCATACCTTCAAAACCTCACCAACAGTCGCAATACTAACTACGTACTCTCTATGGAAGGCTACTAAAAGCATGAAACGGCCCCAGACCCCTGACTCAGATTCTTCCACTAAACGAGGATAATGGGAAATGGGTTGTCAGTAATGAACAAAAAGCTAAAATGTTTGCAGAGCATTTAGAAAACACTTTCAAACCAAATGAAGGTCACATAAACATATAATCCGTGACCGACATTTCAGACGAAGAATTTAGCATACCATCTGTCACACCCAGAGATGTTTTTAAAGAAATCTACAAAAACATAAATCCTAAGAAATCGCCAGGATTTGACCTTATTTCTGGCGAAATATTACATAACTTACCAAGAAAGGCCTTGGTTAAGCTAACAAATCTTATCAACGCTACTTTAAGACTAAAATATGTGCCATACCTGTGGAAAGTAGCCGAGGTATTAATGATAGAAAAGAAAACCACCAGCAGGGAAATAGCAGCGAAACCGCCTCATGACGTAACGTCATTACAGACCTATTTCCCTGCTATCAATCATGTCAAAACTATTTGAAAAAATATTATTAAAAAGACTTAAACCTATAATAGAAGCCAAGAACATAATACCAGGGCATTAGTTTGGATTTAGAGAAAAACATTCAACTATTGACCAGGTGCACAGAATCTCAACAATGATCGAGAAAACATTAGAAGACAACAAAGTCTGCTCTACTACCTATATTCTTAGATGTTGCGCAGGCTTTAGATAAAGTTTGACACAGAGGCCTGTTACTGAAATACCTTACCTCAACCCTATACAGACATCTTAGAATCCTACATAACGAATAGGTAGAGCTTTCAAAATTACTTTCAAAATTAGACAAGAAGATGCCTATTCTGATTTCAAAGAAATATAAGCAGGGGTATCACAGGGAAGTGTATTAGGACCAGTCCTGTATCTTTTATACACTAGTGACATACCTACCCCATTTAGATGATAATAACACAATCGCGACTTGTGCTGACGACACAGCCATAATGGCTGTTGGAACCACTTTTGCAGAAGCAGCAGAAAAGGTTCAAGTGGCTGTTAACCAAATCCATGACTGGACCAAAAAATGGAGAATAAAATCATTAGGTACATAGTATAAAACAAAGTCGCTTCTCGCTGTCTGTCTGTCCCTATGTATGCTTAGATCTTTAAAACTACGCAAAGGATTTTGATGCGGTTTTTTTAGAGTAATTCAAGAGGAAGGTTTATATGTATAATACATGTATAATATAGTAGAGGAACGTTGACCACTTTAGAGGTTTCTAATCACATTAATAATAAATAATAATAATAATAATGCCGGACATTTCACACAGCATCATCTGGCCCCAAAGTAAGCAGAGCTTGTGTTATGGGTACCACATGACTGATATACTACTTAAATACTTTTTTTTGTAAATACATACATATTATACATAGAAACACCCAGACCCGAGACAAATACTTGCAGATCATACAAACATTTGTCCCGTGGCGGGAATCGAACCCGCAACCTTCTGCGTCTCAGCCAGACCTTAGCCCACTGCGCCACAGAGGTCGTCGTTACATTACATTAGAACATTCTGTATAATATTTAGTATCAGCATTGCACCCGTGCGAAGCCGGGGCGGGTCGCTAGTATATTCATATAAACTTTACAAACAAAAAGCAGCAGTACCACCCGGTATATATCAACAATAAGCGCATACCATGTGAAAATACGGCCAAGTATCTGGGAATGACGCTTGACGCAAAGCTACGCTGGAAGGCTCACGTCAAAAAGAAAAAGATGAATTAGAGCTTCGCTATAAACAGATGTAGGTACTGGTTGCTTGGAAAACAAGCAAGCAGCCTTGTCAGTATATTACAAAATAATAATCTACAAACAAGTCTTGAAGCGTATGGACTTATGGTATTCAGCTGTGGGGCTGTACCAAATAATGTAACATCCAAATCATATAACGGTTTCAAAACAAAGTACTAAGGAACATTGTGAATGTACCCTGGTATGTAAGAAACAAAGACCTCCATCGGGACCTTGGCATAGACTTGTACACAGAAGCTCATGAGGAAAGACTTCATCATCATGTGAATGTCAAGGCATTCCAGCTCCTCGACAACACGGACATAGTCAGAAGACTCTAAACGAACGGAGCCATTTGAGTTATTGTAGTGCAAGTGATAGAAATGGAACATGACTATACAATATATTCATAAAGAACACATTAACAAAGTGTCCTCTCCTTAACTAGAGACAATAAGAACAGTGCTATTGGACACACTCTTAGGCATACTTTATGTTATAAAAATAAGTCATAGTTAAATTACTCATTGGCCTCCTTGACACTAGTTAGATTAGTTTTTGTTATCAATTCTGTCAGGCATCTGAGAGACGCTCACACTTGTTTTTTTCACTCTTTCATGTTGTAGAAGTGATTGTACTTATTTACTCACTGTAACCCCATCAGTTAATCAAGTTGGTACTTGATGAGCTGATGGGGTTCCTCAACTAAGCCACTTGTGTTCTATGAATAATTTCCTAAGTTAATTCTCGGCTGGTGGAATATTTTGAAAATAAAAAACTCCACTTGATGTTATATCAAATTTATTACTAACCCACATAATACATTTAAATAGGCTTAATTTTAAAATGGAGACCAATAAGGGAAAACACTAGACACTTGAGATCTTGAACCAGGTAATAGAATCCACGGAGACCTTCAGGATCACGGGATTGGTTGACATCTACCAGTGAGCCAGTTTTTGATGTAGTGAATGATATATGCTCTTCACCGATTACTATTTCCAGTTCCTGTAACAAGATTATTATTATTATTAATTATATTACACTATTGCATAAATCACATTTTATTTCGGTTTGGGTGCCATGAGCATAAGCAGCGGAATACGTGTACCAAATATAATATCACCGTGTGCCGTGTGCCTTGCGCGGTTTTTGCTGGTGGAACATACATCAAGATTTGATTTTTGTATGGACATGAAACTAACCTGTCTACCAACGCGATCTGGTTGTGGCCACAGGCGGTCATCTTCGTGCATTATTTCCGAATCAACAATTACTCTTTTTAGTTCCTCCATAACACAAGGGTGCACGTAAGCTTCCTTGCGGATCATTGTATCATTTTTGTAATTGGAATTATTCGCGTAACGAAGCTTGCCATCGGGGCGAAACTCGAACTCCAAGAATTCATGCCCGAACTTTCCTTTATGTCCAACGTAGTAACGTATGTAGAAGTCTGTAGACATTTTGAGTCTTGTTATTTTACTTGTAAGTAGCTGCAGTTAGACGAATCAATATCAATAGCTGTTTTCTTCAAGTACAAAACAATCTGAGAAAACAACATGAGAAAACACCACAAATTAGAGGATGCTAACGCATCAGACGGGGCACTCCCATAGACGAAATCCTGTCCAATACCTGTTCACCTTATCCCATATGACAGATAACTTTTTTATTTTGAATGAACCTTTTAGCATCAGCAAGGTATTCATTCTACCGAGTATATTTTTTTTGCTTGCTTGCATACAATTGTTTACTATTTTAAAATATTTTATTGATCTACAAAGGAAAGACCCTGATAATCAAAATAAACACATTGATTATACAATTAGACATTTATTTACAGAAATATACAGAATAATACACAATAATACAAAATACAAGTCAAACAGTTGAGCTATCTAAATTGCGTAAAACAATCTATAGATAGCAAAACTGGTCCAGAAAATTTGATTATTTCACGGAAGCGGCCTTGAATTCAAGAAAGAAAGGCATATTTGCATCTTATCAGGTCCTCAGCACCTCCCCACATGCAGCTGTCCTCACCAGCTCTAAGAGAAATCCCAGACTGTAATGGGATGCGGCAAGGGTGTCTACACAAGTAGCATCTCATATCAATGGCCCACCCATCTCTTAAGGGACAAGAGTCATCAGGCTTCTTACCATCATCACTTATCAGACTGTACAAGCCGAGAACAGCTGGTATGTTGATGTTGACATTTGAATTAGGTGTAATCTGCTTTGGAGTAGGTGTGAGCCAAATGTTGTAGTTTCATGGTGTGTATTCACATGATGATCACAGTACTATCTGGAAAAAAAAAAGAAATTTAAACACACAATGATTTTATAATTTAAGCACACACTCAATTTAGATTTTGAAATTTAAGCACACACTCAACATTTGGTTACAAATGCAATAATGTTGAGTTACAAATGGTTACAAATGCATTTGGTTACAAATGCAATAATGTTGAGTGTTTAACATTCTATGTTGTTTCTATTGGTGTTTCTATGTATAATATGCATGTATTTACAAATAAAGGTATAAATAAGAAATATTGCTGGACAATGCACACAACATCATCTATTTATGGTGACAAGATGACTGATAGAATACTTATAAGAGTATATTTTTAAATACATACATTTATGATACTTTATAACACCCAGATACAGAACAAACACCTATGCTTTTCACACAATTGTTTATCTTGGGAGGGAATCAAACCCTCAACTTAGAGCACAGAAGGCTACTACCAACTGAGCTGACAGGCCAGTTGATTATGTAGTTTAACAGTCACTTGGTTCCTATAACACAAGCTCTGAAAACATTATCATTATTATTATTATAATTATTATTTAATGATTTTGGTAAGATAAGTAGGTACAATAAGTACTTACTGGTGATTATAGCAGAAGAACACCAATAGACAGACATTTCGGTAACAGGAGATTACGTTAGATAGGCATGTGCTCTCGAGTTGAAGCGAGAAATCTCTTCTAAAAATGCTTTCGACACACAATCATACTGCTTGCGAAGATCTTGAAAACTTCAGGTCTAGAAGTCTTTTATTCCAATCGAAGTCCAGTCCAAGAGTCCAATCTCTCTTTTCGGAAGCATAAAAAAACTGACGTCCTTTCGTTTACTAGCACAGCTCACAACACAGCACTTGTACATTACTGCGAGATTAAATAACAGGTTCAGGAATTGAGAGGATAAATATAAATTACTTCCAGAATTTAAAAATCAACGTCATTTAGCTTTGAAACTACAACAGCTGTTGCTTGTTAGTTTGGTTGGTTTGTTTGGAATGATTTGATGTCGATAACAAAATAGGAAACAAACACGCCTTGATCGGGCAGGAAAGAAGTATGAAAGAAGGGGGAGAGGAACTGTTAACTATGTTAGTACTATCGTTCTCTATAGACTATAAATCGGCCAGGATTTAAAGTTCAATGATTGTCGGCCATGGAAAACACTATCATCTAGTTTCCATTCCATAGAGAAATGTTACATGGGGGTGGGGGAACTCTACGATAATGCTACTCACTCCCTTTGCCATCGCTCTAAAAATGTTTCACTCAAACAATCCAAACCACAGAGTTATACTGTATGTTATTTGATAGTTCTAATAATAAATGTTTTTGTATAGGTTTTAATATAAGTGACAGTTTTAGTATTTCGTCGTGTTTTGGCTGATTTTAGGACATATAAATCAAAACAGAAAATTCAAGTATATTCGCATATAGAAACATGCAAAATAAATATACCTTTAAATCTCTGACACATTTTGGCAACATAGGTAGGTAGCACAAACTATAGGATGCTAACGAATGTAGGTAGGTAAAGTACTGGTTTCTAACAAATTTCATGCATTAAATCTAAATTATTATTTATAATTATAATACATTACCAACATATACCAAATTTTTACAAAATATTTCTTACTTAAGTATGTATCGTTTAAATGTCTACGCTTTTAATGGTCTTAAGCGCTAGATGTCTCGGTTGGCAAATTTAAAAACGTAATTATAATATGTACAAAAATGCCTCAAGCTTAGTATAACATATCAGTTTATTTAACGACAAAAAAAGTAGTTCCTACGCTTTAGTACTATGTAGTTCGATGAACCAATCCAAGCCAAGCAAGCACTTAATCTATAATTAAATCATTCTAGCACCAAGGATTGTTTATTCTATCTAAATAAACCGAGGATAAGTTAAATACACAAAACCACAAAAAAATATTCTACTGATATGTATAACTAAACCTATTGAAATATTTTTATTAGTAAATCACACATTATATTAAAACTCCTGCCGAGCTATTAAATAAAAGTAGAAGTAGCGACAGCAATCACATCGCAACAGTAACTAAAAAAAGAAGTATAAAACTAAATAATTAAATATCATTACAAAATTTCATCAAGACCCATGCAACCATTTTGCGGTGAAAAGGTATCAAACTAAATAAAGTAGCAGACAGACAGACAAACGGAAAAACAGAGACACATTTGAATTTATAATAATAAATGGCAGTATCGTTAATGATCATGCTGACTCTTAGTTGTAAACCATCTGTTAATCTGTGGTTTTTTTTGTTGTAAGCACAAGCAAACAAAAACAACTTGGGGTGACTTTGACTGTCAGAGACACTGACACTTGACAGTTGTAGTTGTGTTGTGACAGTCAGTCCTTTCCTTTCTGTTCTTTTTTAGCCCAGCCAAGATGGGTGAGTTGTTTGTGTTTCGTGAAATTAAATTTTATCCATCAAAATCTTATTTGTAATAGTTTTGTGCAAGTAATCTGTTAAATATATTCAATTCTAATAGCATAGGGAATCGTCTTGTGATTATATTTTATTGTTACGACCCTAAACTCTTATCCAGTCTATGCAGTTAGCGATTTGTGAATAGAATGGAATGAAAATGTGTGAAGAACCATGTGTTTCATGATTTATAGGTATCAGTCGTGATCACTGGCATAAGCGAAGGGCTACGGGCGGCAAGCGCGCGCCCATTCGTAAGAAGAGGAAGTACGAGTTAGGCCGCCCGGCTGCTAACACAAAAGTAAGTATCTACCACAATATAACCTCTTCGCAGCAAGTCCAAGTCTCACTATTTTTACGCAATGTTATTTTAATAAGAACATGCACTGTCCCAACCTATATACGCTCAAGCACGCGTTCGTTTTAATATATTTTGTATATGTATTAGTATTCCTTAGTAGATGATTCTAGTCTTTATTTGGTTTTAGCTTGGATCTCAGCGCATCCACTTAGTGAGATCCCGTGGTGGTAACCAGAAGTTCCGTGCCCTTCGACTTGACACTGGAAACTTCTCTTGGGGCTCAGAATGTAAGTGCTTTGTCTCTAATTTTATTGTAAAACTAATGTTTTTTTAGAGTTTTCCTTGATTTACAATATTTTAAGCAAATTAACATTTGATTTTTAAACGTGTTATTTATACACATTTTATAAATTAACTAGAAATAATAATAATACAATAACAATATTTGTTTTATTTCAAAATTGCGTTAAGTTGATGATGTTTTAACTTACATTGTCTGCTAGCAGATTATAATTCTAGGGTTAATAATTTTTGTATAACATACAGTGAAGGAAAAAGGCAACTTCTTTCCTAATTACTATATATATTTAGCTTAAAACACAATTTAAGGATCTAACTAGAGATGCAACCTTATACCAACCAACTTAATTAAAAAAAAAAAATGGTTCAACTTGAATTTTAATTTTGTCTGAAGGGAACTGCTAGTAATGTTTAGAATTAAATACAATTCATTGTGTTCTTGGCACTGTATATGTATGTAATTTCAGGCTCTACTCGCAAGAGCCGTATCATTGATGTGGTCTACAATGCATCCAACAATGAGTTGGTGCGTACCAAGACACTGGTGAAGAATGCTATTGTGGTAGTTGATGCTACACCCTTCAGGCAGTGGTATGAATCCCACTACCTCCTGCCTCTTGGTAGGAAGAAGGGAGCTAAACTGGTGAGTGTTTTTTGTTAACATGACTTAATAATTGATCAAAATTAGTTTATTGGTGGTTGGTATAATTCAGTCTTATTAATTATGTAAAATGATGTTAACTTGCGTGTCATATGAATGCATTTCACATAATGATTACCTAGTTGCCTATATCTGAGTTACTATCGAGATTTTCATCAAAATGAAATGTTTATTAAAATTCTTTAATATTGTCTCGTTTCAGACAGAGGCTGAGGAAGCCATCATAAACAAGAAGAGAAGCAAGAAGACTGCTAAAAAGTATGTGTCCAGACAGCGCCTCTCCAAGGTGGAGGCTGCTCTTGAGGAGCAGTTCCACACTGGACGTTTGTTAGGTAAGTGTCACTTGCTTTCACTAGCTTTACATTATGTAAATACCCAATGTTCGTTTGTGTACTTTGGCTTTATTCTTAATAATATATGTATTTAAATGTTAAAATAAGCCTAATATCTGATATTTTAAGGTTAAGAATGTAAAGGGCTTAAATATTATAGACCATGGTCTGACAGAGTGCTGGTGTGACTACAATATCATGTGATAGCAGCCTGTGAACTGTCTTATAACTAACTGATTGCAATTAAGGGACCGATGTTCCCAGGAGAACCTTAGCTGCATTTGATCGCCTACACTAAAATAACACAAATAAAACATACCATACATATTGAATACCAATCTAAACATTTTATATCATCTAATCAAATTTTAGTCCAACTATAAAATAGATAATTTTCACTCAAAACGGGATATTTAGAGAAGGGTCTAAATTTTGCCCCTACCACGAAACGCATCCCTTATGAGAAAGTGATCGGTAATGTTGAGGAGGTCATTCGTTATAATAGGATACCAGGAAGTGACGCGGAGTGTCTAAGACAGGACATTGCATTTATATTACGTCATACTAAACCTCCAGAACCCAACATTACTAAGGATGAGTTGATGGCGTTAAAAGAGTTCCGCCAAGATACAAACTTGTTGGTCCTTAAGGCTGATAAGGGGAACGCTACGGTAGTTATGAACGTCACAGAATACGAGGATAAAATCCTGAACTTGTTGAAAGACACTAACACATACAAACTGGTGAATTACAACCCGACGGCTAGAATACATCGTAGTACCCAGAAAATTATAAAGGAGTGCCAATACGCTATAGGAGAGGAACTAACAAAATACCTGTTGCGCCCTAAAAACATCCAGCCACCTAAACTGTATGGTCTACCTAAAGTGCATAAACAGAATGCTCCGCTGCGACCCATCGTTAGTCAGATTGACTCACCTACTTACGAGTTGGCGAAGCATGTAGCGGGTGTGTTGCAACCTTCTGTAGGCCTGACATCATCTTTCGTGAAAGACTCACGTCACTTCATACAGATTCTTCAGCAGACAACGGTTGATGAGAGTGAGGTGATGGTTAGTTTTGATGTGGAATCCCTCTTTACAAACGTCCCTATAGCCGACTGTATGAAGGTGATAGAGACTAGAATACAGAGAAATGGTATCCCAGCAGAATATGCCAAGCTTTTATACCATATTCTGGCCACAAACTATTTCTTGTATAGGGAAAATTACTACCTACAAATTGATGGTGTTGCCATGGGAAGTCCCGTCGCTCCCGTAGTGGCCAATATATGGATGGAGTATTTTGAGAACCTGGCTATATGCTCTGCCCCCTTGCCAATGAAGTTGTGGAAAAGGTACGTTGATGATGTTTTCTGTATTGTAAGAGGCAATAAACATGAGATTGAACTCCTTTTGGCATACCTAAATGGCGTACATACCAAGATGCGGTTTACGTATGAAATGGAAAGTGATCGAAGCTTGGCTTTCCTGGACGTGATGGTACAGATTCGTGATGATGGTAATTTAGGCTATTCGGTTTATAGGAAGCCGACCCATACGGATCGATATCTCCATGCTGATTCACACCATCACCCTCGGCAGCTTAACTCGGTTGTAATGTCTCTCACGAACCGTGCTTTCGACCTATGTGATGAGTACTCCATAAAGAGTGAGCTAGCTCATGTTCAGCATGTCCTACGTAAAAATGGATATAAGCTTCGATCTTTTCCAGTTAGACAAAGGCCTAAGCCCCACAGATGTATAGTAGAACGAAAACCTGCTTTTCTACCGTACATCAAAGGAGTGACGGACAAAATTGCGAAAGCCCTGCAAAAATTGTCCATAAAAACAATTTTTACTCCTTTAAACAAGATCTCACACTACCTGCGCTCACCTAAAGATAAGATTCCTCTTCAAACACCAGGAGTGTACAAGATTGACTGCAGCTGTGGGAGCTCTTACATCGGCCAAACAAAACGTACCATAGCTTGTCGAGTGACAGAACACATCCGGGCGGTCAAAAATATGGACACACAAAAGTCGGCCATAGCTACACATCTACTAGAATCTGGCTCAAACCACTGGATCGAGTTACACAATCCACAGGTAATCTCAACTGAAAAACATTACATCCCAAGATTGGTACAAGAGGCAATAGAGATTACCAAACACAGGAATTTCAATCGAGAAGACGGTTTTCAATTGTCTGGAGCCTGGAACCCTGTGGTGAGGATGTGTGGAAATCGTAAAAGTGAGGTACCAGTTATGCGTCCAGATACCGTGAGTGTTGTGTGTCGTAATCGTGATCGAGTTGTTAGTGACAGTGAAACCGGTAGTAGGGGTAATGTTCGCAGTAAAAGACTGAGAAAGAGGGTAGACCGTTTTGTCTGCCAATAACATCCACCCGCAAAGACTTCAGTTTATCTCGTGATCATGGCGCATGCAACTGTGCCGAAATATCGAGAAGCAGAAAAACTCATATATCATGGTAAATATCCCGTTTTGAGTGAAAATTATGTGCAAAACCATGATAGTTTTAAAAGTTATATAAAATAGATATTAAAAATAAAAAATACAAATTATATTTATATTAGTTTATGTCCTACCAATGATGTAACAAAAAGTTTGAAGCTGCATTCCAGATTGGAACCGTTTTGGGAACAGTCTAGTGGCTGAATGATCTTTACTTGTCATAGTTACTCTGAGAATCAATCTAAAGTTTAAAGCATTTGTTTTGTTTAGTTCAGAAGTAATATAGTGTACTTATTCCAGCTTGCGTGTCCAGCCGACCGGGCCAGTGCGGGCGCGCCGACGGCTACGTACTCGAAGGCAAGGAGTTAGAATTCTACTTAAGAAAGATCAAGTCCAAGAGGGCAAAGTAAGGAGAATTTAAAATAAACTTAAAAACACAATAACTTCTTTCATTTGACTAAGTTTTCCATTATAACTAATAAGAACAAAACACCTACATTCCTACCTTGTTACTCTGTTACTTGCAATATGGCACCACAGGTACATAGTCATACATAAAGGATTAGTCCACTCCAAAGACCTGAATTAAATATGATACATTATAAACATAGGTATAACACCCAACTCCTTCATTATATACCTTTAGGGTTAAGTAATAAGTGTCTATGAGTAATTATGATAATTTTGTAGGACTTGTTTATTTTGTATTATCATAATAGGCAGTTTCTACCATATTAATTAAGTTTACCTACGGTACTACTGTATTTTTGTGTAGCTGTCGGTCTTTCTAATAAAATAGATATGGATTTTAAAATATGTGAATATTCTACCAGTCCTCAGGTAGTATATCCCATAGTAGTTATGCATAGTTTGGGCCTAGATGGTGTTTGTGAATTGTTCACCAATAAGTATGTATTATTCATTGTGGGCATCAAGGATTACGGCATAAACCAATAAAAACCATAATTGTTCTAAAGTACTATAATATCCTTGAGTTGAGAGGATCCACCATCTTCCCGGCCATCAAAGCGACGTGAATACTGGCGTCCATCACAAAGTACAGGAACGGATACGTCGCGTGGAACTTCACTGGATCGTGGTTATGAACGTATCCTGAAAATGAGTTTTTAATTAGATTATCCAGCGATGCTAAAATAGAACTAGTCCGCTTATCACAGCAATCTCTAAAACGATATAAAACCAAACTGTGGCAACAGGAAACAATCAACTAGTAATTTGAGCATTATTTCAGTTAAACTCGTTTATATAATTGAGCCGGAGGACTATCCGCGTATCATCATTTCGTCCCGCGATTAAGCATTCAGGTCGCAGTAATGTGATGGAGCTATTTTCCGTGATTGTCGATAGCGTAGAGCAGTGCCAGCGTGAATCAATAGAGGCAGACGCGCGTGTCTCCGCGTTGCAACACCGCATCGAGACAATGGTGGACAACTCTCGCCACTTACCACCTCGACTCCGCTTTTGGCAACGATTATCTCAGTCCCTGCGCTGGAAAACTAGGCCACTAAAGACCGCCTTCGCACCTAATTACCACCATTCATGAGTCAAGAATGCCTGTTATGTACCCCAATGAGAGCTGAATGTTGCGTCAAACTGTCTCAACACAGTTGGCAAACCAAGATTAAAATTTAAAAAATGATCTTCAAAGTATAAATATTGCGATTTAACTACTGTTATGTTATTGCTGCGGTTAAATTGTTGAAAATATGTTAGTGAAATTTCGGAGCACAATGTCATTCAAGGATTTTCCGCGGCGGCTCCGGCAGGCGCGGTGATCCGTAAAGCGACTGACGAGTGCGCCCTCTTGCCCGCAACACGCTATAATGTACTCGTACAAATCGTAGGGTTTGACGGTCGGCCGGTGTTTGTAATTAACTGGATCATGCCGGAACGGCTGCTAGTTAGGGCCCAAGCTTCGTCGCCTCAATTAAATACCTGCGATATTGTAGAGCAAGTAAGCGATAACAAAGTTTGTCCGAGGCCCTTCTCTCGGAGTTAATGTTACAGGGATACTTAGTTGAACTCACGGTTTTTCTTATGGTCGTCCGGTTGATATTTGCGGATGGCTACAGAGACTGCTTGTTCGATGGAGCGCACATAAACTCCGCTCTGACGCGTCATGAGCGTGAAGTCGCGTTGCCGAGGCTCGAAGACGTCACGGATGCTAAGCTATGGATTTAAAAAAGACTTCTATTTACTCTCGCGTGTTCTACTCATGTCGTCTTTTGGTTTGATAATGATGGCTAGCTAGATAACGTGAGCATCATGAGTTACAGACAGCATTAGGTTTAATTCCTGAATGCAGGCGATGAACTTTGATGGTTTTGGTATTTTCATTACTGTTCCCTATTTTAAGACCTTGGATCGCAAGGCTTCATTCAATGCCCATTTACTAAATAGCTAAGTGCATAGGTATGCAAACGAATGTCGTTAGCTAAAATAACAGGATGTTGTAATTTTGATGTTTTATCTGTAATTAATGTACTGTTTTACAAAAACCTGCCCTGACAATCTACCTCGGCCCCGATATAAAAAATAATTAGAACAAACTAGGTCTATATGCCTAGGTAGATACTTAATCAGTTTCCCGTCTACTTAGAGACGTCCCTCAAGTTCTATCAAAAGTTAACCACTGTTTATAATACTGCCATGCCGTTTTGTTTTTGTAAGTCACTGCTTAATTTGTCCAGTCACTAATTGACACTATCTTGCAAAAGGGGTGGCACTATTTTAAACCGTGATTAACTGTTGACAGAAGTTGAGAGACGTTTTTAAGTAGATGCCAGTGTTGAGAGGTGTTTATATGTAAGGCGGTTCGATATCAAAATTGATTAGATAACTTAGCACATAATTTACTTGGAAATGTTAAAGTTTACGTCGTTACAGCTGAACCGATTTCGATAAAATTTGGTAACATATACGAGTATTATGAGATCGTAGATAGATAGGGATGTCAATGTTTGTAACGAAGTCACGGGTTGTTCCGCTTCTTCACTTGTAATAAAATGTATTATGTGAATGAAACAGAGACCAGACCATCATCAATATGCAAGTAGGGTATATTCCGTAAGATATATTTTGGCAACGACAACAGGAAAACAACGGTTTGGTCAATATCGTAGCCTCGCGACGTCGGCGTCGGTCGTCATCTCGGTCATGTGTTGATTTATTTTGGACCACTTTTGCTTATACGCTTAAGTAGAAAGATAAATAAATTGTTTTAAATAGGTAGTACCTTGGGGTACTTATGAACTCGTGTGAATTTTACACTTGTTGGTAAAGTGGGGAAATGATTAAAATCTCAATCTTAGATTAATTCAAGGAAGCTGTCTGTATTGTTTCCAAGTATAAGGTTGTATTTTAAGATTACCTGTGTATGTACCACCTTTGTTTATTTCCTTGGATAAATCTAATGAGTAAAATAAAATAATGATTACATAAGTACCTTCTGCAAGTCAGCAGTAAGTGTGACATGGCCTTTGACTATGAAGCTGGGCACGGTTGCCCTCACGCGCCGTGGTCGCAATGCTGCATAGACATCGGCTAGGTCGGACTCGCGTGCCATCCGACCCAGTAACCTGCCGAGCTCAAGAGGACCTCCCCGGTTCGGAAGCACAACCAGAAGGTAGTACCTATCGCTGTCTAACGGCAGCCGCAGCGCTGAGGCCTCCAAATGAGGCAGGAACGCGTGCTCCAACACCGCATCGTAACGCATGTACGACACCTGATCAAAATTAAATTAGTTTCGCACTTTGCCCATAGCGAACCACAATTACGGAACCTATTGTCAATTCGTGATGTTTGGAAAAAATTGATGCACAACATCCTAAATTATTATTTGACTGATGACACAAAGGTAATGAATGATTTTGTAATTCCGTCAACCTTGGTGAAATCTCAATATTTAGCATAATATCCAACAATTTTATTTTCATCAACAAATATCAATAACCCAAAAAGTTAAAATAGTTTATTGTCTTATCCCTACTAAGCTGGCTCCACTGGTAAGGAAAGCACAACATTAGACATGCATGTTACTAACCTGAATACTTTTTAATCCGTTTGCTAAAAACATTTGATCGTCAATCCCTGGACTGGGATATTCTGGTCCAACATTATAGGACCTGTAGAAGAAATAATCATCGACGTATGGAGGATTTGTGAATATGAAATCTACGATAGATTTCTTTCGTCGTTGTAGTGTTTCTAAGGACGATTCAGTGGCCGTTGTCATAGCATCAACTGTAGACCCTTGCTCTGTTGTGACTTCTGACATTGTCGTCATAACACTTTCAGTAATTTCACTTGTAGTCGCTGTCGATATTTCTGAAGTGGGATCAACGGTCATTTGTCCCATATCCACAGTTGATGGAAATACTTCAGAATTTGCCGTAGGTTCCTCTGTCAGCGCTGAAGTAGCTTGGGATGTCTGCTGAGCTATAGACTCTGCGTCCGCTTCGGGATTTGGCGCTATAACGATTGCAATAGTTGTGTCTGGTTCGGGGGTCACTGGCATGTTGGTTGAAGATGCTGTTGATATCAGTATTGTTGTGGATTCTGGCGGTGCAGACGTTGTCGATTGTATTGTTGTGGAATCTGACGGTGCAGATATTGTTGTCGATTGTATTGCTGTGGATTCTGGTGGTGCAGATATTGTTGTGGATTCTGGCGGTGCAGATATTGTTGTTGATTGTATTGTTGTGGATTCCAACGGTGCAGATGTTGTCGATTCTATGGGTGGTAATGATGTTGTTTCAGTTGCAAGTGCTGTTGTCATGACAGTAGTGCTTTCAGCGTTTGGCGCTGAGGATGGGCTTATCGTAGTAGCGTCTGTAGGCGCTCGTATATCGATATTAACTGTTTCAGCGTTTGGATTAGCGGTGGTCTCCTCCTTAGTAGATGCTGGTGTTGCGTTAGTACCTTCTGTGCTCATCGCTGTTGTAGTCATTGGAGTGGTCTCAGAACCAGCAATCATTGTCAAAACAGGAATCATTGTCGTAGTAACTGGACTATCATTTGAATTATTAGCAGGAGGAAGAGTCGGTAGTTGCTCGTTTTCCAAATCAAAACCGTAAAATCGCAAAATCTTTTTGTAGCCATCATTGAATGTGACATTTTCGTTGTTCAATGCAAGACCTGCGAGGAATCCCTCCTCTGGAACAAAATATGTCTGGAAAAAACCAACAATCAATCGAGCTGACTCGATTAGGCACTAGAAGGTAAGTTGGTACCTACTTACCTTCTAGACTTCTAGTAAGTCTTTAATAATAAATAATAAAAATAATAATACCGGACATTTCACACAGCATCATCTGGCCCCAAAGTAAGCAGAGCTTGTGTTATGGGTAACACAAGCACAACATGACTGATATACTACCTACTTATATACTTTTTTTTGTGACCCTGGACAAATACTTGGAGATCAAACAAACATTTGTCCCGCGGCGAGAATCGAACCCGCAACCTTTTGCGTCTCAGCCGGACCTAAGCCCACTGCGCCACAGAGGTCGTCTTTTATGTCTCGTGTATAATAGGTCTTCTATATTATATTATAGTCTTTTATATCTAAGATTTTGGGGGAAACTACAACTAAGTCATGACATGCCCAGATATATGGTATTGAATAGGTAAAACCAGTACCTATCTATTATTATCCCAAAAATCTATTCTAATGAGTTAGATCAGGCGATTCTTTAGACGTTAAGTCAGGCGATTGTCCCTGGATCTGAGTCTTTTGGGTACGGTGCGAGTCCATAAGAGTCTAATAGACTCGCAACGGACTGGAACGAAGAAAAACCACATAAACAGTATCCCTGGTAAGGAGCTTCTCTGCAGACTTGTTACATCATCAGCCGCCCGATTCAATACTAGGTAAATTTTTGACTAATTATTCAATATTTTTAATATGGATTTCCGCAATGTCGCGCTTGAATCAATTATCTTAGTTGAAAAGGAAATCGGAGAAATTGAAATGTGCACAATGTAATTCTTATATTTTTTTTTTAGTTTAAGGGTTCCGTTTTCGTCACATACGCTAGGTACCTACGTACAAAGTAATTATTGTGAGGTGATTAGATCTTTAGCACTTGAGTTCACTCGCAGTTAGCGAATTTATTTAGATACCTGTAGTAAATAACAGAAAAACGATTTATATTAGGTCAGTAGACCTAGTAGATACGATACCTATGATAATTATGTAGTACGCAATGGTTTCTGACCCACAACCTTTTGTTTTGTAAATTATGCTGATCAATTATCGCGACACGGGACAGTTGTTCGTAGCCTAATAAAACTGACCTCGGTAATACCAGTAATACTAGCTAAGTACGTACCTATTATTAGGAATTAGTGGTGCATATTTTTTATCAAAACCAAAAAAATCTTATTTCACAGCGCTTATCACTCGTACACAGTACTTACCTAGGTACTCGTGGGCCGTGTAGTAGGTATAATTAAGTAAATATGGTTTTACAACTCACTTTCAAGGTACGGTGTATATCCCTGAAGCCTACTCTCATGACGTTCCTGTTCCACGGCAGCTGCATCCCTCTCTGTATCTGATAGGAGGACTCTCCGTCCACACCCTCGTACAGAGCCACCATGATGCCCATCAATCCGTAGGGAGAAAAGGCGATGTTATTATCGTTTAAAAAATTGTGTTCTGCAAGCACTTTCAAACCGAAACCGTTAGTTACGTCTACCATTTGAGCAAGTGGAGTCCGGCCGGTGTCCCAAATTTTAATTTCTACTGGTACTCCATGCTCTCGGCATGCGGTGATCGAGATCAAGGCGTAAATACAAGCTAGAGGCGGGAGTAGGCCTCCGAACACGCGACCGCCTCCGCGCATCGTGGTCGCACTTGTGATGCGATGTGACCGTGCTTCGCTGACCACAGGTCCGCTGCTTCATTCGAGCCTCGAGGCTAATCTTAAATAATTAGCATTGAGACTCCGAACTTTCGGTGAATGCCCTCTGCGAAGTTTTGTGCGGCTTTTGTCTCGGTGCAATTAGGATTCTTGACCGGCCTCTCGCTCGGTTGTGTTTGCGCAACCAACAACGGCACATATTGCCGGTAGTTTGGGTCCTTTCGTTAGATTTATGATTTTAAACACGGTCGAACCTCATTGAATGATTCCTTTACTAATCAAATTAATGTTGTGTTTAAGGATAGCGATATATTTTGTAATGAAACGATTAAACATTCAAAGCCAATCTAGACCTACTTAACACCTGGCGTTGCGACTATTCCTGTAGTTAAATAGGTATCTACTAAGTATGTTGGTAATAACAGTAATAATAAAAATAATTATAACATAACAGCCGTTAGTGTGGGTACCTGGAAAGGCCTGCGCTATCAAACAGAATCCCAGGCAGAGTGGCGTCAGTGGAGAGGAAACTTCACCCACGTCAGCTGGCTGGAGTGGATCCATGAACGAAAATTTTCAATTACAAATACAACAGCTCTGTAACTTGACTGACGCCACCTAAATCATCTTCAACAGATGAACGAAGGCCAATGATGATGTTGGTAAGTAAGTACCGATTGACAAAAATAATGGAAAACGATTGGGCACAGATTTTTGTTTTTGCCAACCTCACCTATACATACATGGTGACCTACATGCTGGGGCTCGGTGAAAGACGGACGGACAACCACGTGCAGTACCCACCTAATATTGCACCTCCCCCACCCCCACCTGCACCATATTGATAAAATAGGGTTACAACTTGAAAAACCTAAATTTTCAGGAGAGTCAAAATAAACTCTCAGATTTGGTATACGGTCTATGTCTATACATTATTATTAAAATATATAACACGTTATATATATATTTGAAAAGGCTGAAAAAACCCTACCAAAGTGCATATTTAGTTTATCAATTTTCCAAAAAAAAGGCTGAAAATTTTCAGTAGTAACACTGTTTTAAATAGCTATTGGCACATTTATGTGAAAACATTACAGATTAACTTGTATCAACGGTTATTTCCATAAGAAAAAAGCAGTTCCTGGCTCATAAATTCAGTGAAATGTCTTTATTCTGTACTAAACTTAAAAAAAAAAATACTGTAGAATAACTTTTTCAACAATTAGACCATACAAAACTTATAAACCGTTTTAAACATTACAATTTTCACTTATCACTAATAAGTACCATTTTTAGATAGTCCAACATTATGTTTCTTCCAGTAACCTCTTCCTAAATTAATCTACTACCTTGGTGACGTGACGCACCTGTCGAGTGTTATTAATTTATTTTATAATTGCTTTAAAGCTTTAATTATTACATAAGAAACGAATCACTTTTAAAACTGACAATCACGGATACATTTGGATTATGTAAGGCAAATCTCGTTACAATTGGTTATAAAACGGTACGTAGAAATGTGGAACATGATGACTTTATACCAAACTTATTAAATTAGCTTTCTTTCTTTCGCTTTTAGGCACCTGAATATTATAGGCAGGTTTTAGTACGGGCATAACTTCAGGTTGTTTGCGCCAGATTTTAGCTTTGGAGAATCGTCCTTTTACAGAAGACTTTTAAAAAAAAGTACAAGGTGTTTCTTTCATGAATTTTATGACTTTAACTTCTCTTTATTTCATGCTACTCATACCCCAACGCAGTTCTGCGTATAGTTTGTCAGTCAGTAAAGTCAGTGAATGAAAGCTCATTTACAGAAAAGGGAGTTCCGGTTTTCTTAGCAGTTCTTATTATTAGCGCATACTGGGAAGGCACGTAAATCGGGCAGGACTTTAGGCTCCGGTTTATGCATTTTTGAAGTGAAATTTTTTTTAGCGCGGTACGCATATTTTTAGATGAGGTAAAACCTCTGGATTCGCGACACCGTTACCGAGACGCAGCCGGCTGCCACGCTCGCCTCATTTGATTATAAACCTTAATTCACATGTTTACAGTCTACTTTTGTATGGAGAAGTTTACTGAGTTAGGTTCTTTGTTATATTATCTACATTCTGAACAAAAAATATTGCATCATCTGTGTTCGTTCAGTATTTATTTGGCAGTCGCCATAATTACTGATTTTGAAGTGATTTATTACAAAACTCTAACGCGCCAAAATAAGTTTTTACTTCTGTTGGCACTCCCGGAGTGCAGTGCAGTGCACAAAAAAATAAAAATCGGGTTGCACTGTGCAACCCGATTTTTATTTTTTTGTAACAGAGTGAAGAACTGAATCAACTTCATTCTGCGTGTGTACAGTCGCAAAAAAATTGTGAGGTATCAAATTTAGTTTAGCGTATTTGAGTACACATACAAAAATTGTGAAAGATCATGAACTTGTTTTAATTGAACCGCGATTACCATGACAGAAGTAAATTTCTGTTCCCTCATGACAAAAGTAAATTTCTGTTTTTTTTTTAAGATCAGACACTGTTAAGTTAAGGCAGTTCGGACACGTTTCTTTTTGGAACTGGTAGAACAGCTTGAAGATCATACACACTTGTCCATAAGCCACTTTTTCAATTTTTACAAAAAATAAAATGCCATTTAGGTCTTTAATGTTGTCAGGTAGCCTATTATAAATTTTAACACAAGTTTATATTTAGGAATGTGAAGTTTGCTGTTGGATACATCCCGTAGTTGCCGAGTGCGGATTAGGGTACCTAATACCTAGGTACTTTCAATGGATGGCGTTGTGTAGCGGATCTATCGTTTGACAATAAAATAAGTACGAAGGTACGATGTTAACCGGGTTATCTGGTACCCACACTTATGATGCACCCTTTGCTTGTTGATGACCATTTATGTATGTATGTTACGCGTTAGTTGGAAAGTTATAATGGATATTGCGTATGTGTATTGTATTGTATTTTTTTGTGTAAATGTATAAGGCAGGCATAATAACCATTTCGTTTATGTTCATATTTGTTTATTTATTTCTTTTATTTCTGGCGTTTCGTAAGGTTGAGTGACTGGATCGAAGGTCTCGGCAGAATAACAGCGCTGACCTGTCATCCGACAGGGAAGCATAACGCTGAGTCGAGATCTTTTTGCTGCTGTAGCACACAGCACTGTTAGGTAGGTAAGTACGCAGAATAATTTTAAGCTGTTTAAATGTCTTTTCTCCTTTTACTTTTTGATATGTGTCACTTCCTTTTTACTTAATTTTGTTACTCTTTGTTGTTATTGATGTGTTTGTGTGCTTATTCAGTAAATAAACAAATGTCTATGTCTATGTCTATGTCTTATCTAGTTGTAGGTAGATACCTACATAATATGTAAGAAAATGGTCCTATTGGATTTGTCTATTCTCAGCTAAGTTATGGGATTATTTTCTGGGGAACTCTGTTGATGTCCAATCCACCTTCGTAATGCAAAATAAATTTTAGCTTTCCATTTACTTTATGAAGAGAGAGTACAGTAAAACGGTTTTTTTAAATAGGTACCAGTTCATACATACTAGAATTATATTTATTTGATAGGAAACATGTTGAGTGCACTTTTGAGAAGAAATCTGTTAGATCCGAATCGTTAAAAATAAAACACAATTTTAATTTATGTATACCATTGTAATGATTTAAGGTACCTATAGCAATAGTACTTTTGTTTCTATTATACGCCATCTAGCATCAGTGAAAGACGTATACTAAATTATTTAATTCTATCTATCTATACTCTGTGATTCATAATAAGCAATTCTGTTATCATATTCTGAGACCTGTGCAATCTAGGTTATAGAAATGTACAGAATACTAAAAAATACTTATTTTAAAATCTACTACTGTAAGGCTAGCTCGTATTTTTTATAAATCTTGAAAATACTAATTAAATAATATGAAAGTAGCGTATCATAACCTGTTATTGATTGATTCGTTTCATTGTTATTTGGAAAATGCTCAAAGGTTGAGTGATGGACGCATCACGTATTACTTACTATTTAGCGCTGAGATAACAATAATGCCTAACATTGCATCGTCTGGCCCCAAAGTAAGAAGAGCTTTTGTTATGGGTACCACTACCACATGACTGATATACGACTTAGTACCTTGATGACTGAGCTTTGCTCTGTATAAAACACGGATAAAACGACGTTTGAAATGAAACCCTCTGCATACTGAATTTCATGAAAATCTTTCAAGTCGTTTCCGAAATTCAGATTATATATAAGTATACAAGAATTACTAGTTTAAAAGTATTATAGATTGTTTACATAAATATAAGCAGATCAGATATACAACGGAATACACCGGCTCTTTCAAGTCCGTCACTTCCGTCCGTTTCAGTATATAACAAAGTACTCTGTGGTCCGTCAGTACATCAACTGTCTTTCCACAGTCTTGTCTAATCCACAGTTTACTACAGGCTCAGGCTGAGCCTGTAGTAAACTGTGGATTAGACAATCGCATTGAATTACGTTAGCATCCTATAGTTTGTGCATTGAATGCAATGTGGCAAGCACATAGATAAATAATATTGTTGAAGAGACTCAAAAGATCCTTCTTTTTAGATAGATTACCACTCTAGTGTACACAAAGAGAACACAGAGGAAATAATAGAAATACAATTTTACCATGGGCGGCCTTATCGCTAAAAGCGGTCTTTTTCAGGTAACCTTTGGATGGACCCTATTAAAATAATAATAGTTAAAAAAAAAAAACACGCTTTAATAGAAAAGCAAACTAAAAAGTAGAAAATAATTTTCAATAAAATTATATTAAGAATAGTATGATTAACCAAAAGAATTTTCTTTGGAGAAAAGCATGGAGTCCTTGATGTCTTTCACTGTAGCGAAACGTGGGGTGCTTTAATAGTAGATTGTTGCACCGAGCGCAAAGTGAGTTACCAATGCACGAGTGTTATGTTGGTGCCCGAGCGCAAGCGTGGGCACTGAATTAACACGAGTGCATTAATTACTCTCTTTAGCAGGGTGCGTAATTTACTTTTCTTTCAACTACCAATCTACCTACTATGATAAAATATACCTACTCAAAACTAAAAATTTGAAGAATCAAAGTTTTACAATGGTAAAAAGTGCGCGCCATTTTATTTTTTTACCAAGTAGGTTTTATCCAGCCCATTTTTATTATCAGTTATCTTTTTGATCGAATGCAAACATTTTATATTAAACTTAATGGGAGATATTAAACCTCTGTTGTAAATTTATATCTAAATAAAAAGTAAAAACAGTGCATTAGGTAATGAGATTTCATAATAACATTACTGCACTGTTTTGTGCAGTAATTGTTTTGTCAAAAATACGTCCTTTGTGATCGGGTTTGTAGTGATTAATGATAACATTACTATATGTACGTAGTCCAATATCTGTCATGAAAATATAACAATTTACACCAAAGACTCCATGCTTTTCTTCAACGAAAAATTGTTTTGTTAATCACACTATTCTTAATTTAAATTTATTGAACATTATTTTCTACATTTCAGTTTGCTTTTCTATTAAAGCGTGCTTTTATGTTTTTTTAAACTATTATATTTGTTTAAACGCATACCTATTTTGTCACAATGACACCGGGTATCCGATTTGGAAAATCGCTAATCCTGAAAGTCCTGATCAGGATAATGGGACAAACTACTTGAATTATTGCATTGTCATGGGTCCTTGATAAGTGTGCAAAGATTCAAATCAATACGTTTGAAAGGGGTAAAAATCACGTTCAAAGATTCCGTTATATAGATACCTACATACATACCAAGCTAATAAAAGCGTGTAAAAACCAGAACGACCCACGGCGGTGTACAAAGTTACATAATATAGGTACTTACACAAATAAAACGTACAAAATATTATGTTAATGATGCCTATCTACCTACAGACATATACATATTTCTTATTTATTTCGATCCCCGTACATACACGATAGACAGACACATACAAATGTCACATAGGTATTATATAGGAAATTGTTTGTATATTACAAACATCTTTCTACAATATATTAATAACAAGTAGTGTTAGATGAAACTAACCAGTTAGGAGATTCCAGAAATGGATAGATAATGATCATGGAATTTGAGTTTAGAGATATAGATAGATGTGGATGCGTGCTTATTAGATATAGGTATGTACATATGGAGTTTCATAGGCGTACAGCTTGAACAGTGAACGATTCACCATACATAGCTGAACTATGGACAGGAGCTAGTCTGGCGAAACAACAACGGTGCTGCCATCATTTTTTGTTCTATTGGCTTCAGAAAATTCTTAAATCTGGGCAAGTACTATCGATCGTATCGTAGGTAGGTTAGCTATTGCACGTAGCTCAGGCAGGCCCCATCCAATGCCAGTCACTGATATAATATAGAGCTGTAACAAACCGTATGTATTCGTTACTGAGTAACGGGTGCGCCATCCAGTACCGAGTAACGAAACGTTACTGACGAATGCATTTCGTTACTCGCATTTTTCGTATTATGGGTACCTACACTGTTTCAGTTCACGAAAGCGCAAGTACCGTTTATGCGTGTATTAAAACGTATGTTTGCTTCGTATGTTTTACGCATGCACGCGCATGTTTTATTCGGTGAATTTAAAAAGAACGTTATAAAGAGGGATTTTTGTTTATTAGTAAAGTTTAATTTGGGAATTTTAATTATGTAATTACAAAAGATCTTTGTTGTTGTTTTAATTTTGTTTAAATCATGTTTTATTTCATTTTTTATGTTTAATTTCATTCAAAGTAAAACTATTTTATGTTGATTTATCGTTGGAATTTTGTTGAAATTGTATTGTCAATAAATAATTTTCGACATCTATTTGTTGCTTTTTCATAATAATCGACGCATAATCGATTGCGATGTAGGTAATTGTGATATAACATAAGCTCACGGTTAAAATTTTCAACATAGTAAATCCATTGCAAATTTAGTAGATTCCGTCAACGGTTCACATGTAGTTGAGTTGAACTGAACTACACTTTATCTATTAAATCAAATTCAATTTAGAATGACTTAAACACAAGTCTGGTTCAAAATATGGAAAAGTGACAAAATGCACCTTCCCTACGCAGTTTGGTTTGTAATGTGCCTATAAGTATATTTTCTACAAATTACGAATATTGTGACGCCGCGACGTCATACTGTATGCGTAGGTACGAATAGCAATACGACTCGATTCGTTGCTCTAACATACATAACATAGCATGTTATGAGGTATCAGAAGTAACGAGTAACGATAACGATACGATAGTAACGAGTACTAATTATTATAGTAACGAATACATACGGGTACGCTTTTTTTCGTTACTTTTACAGCTCTAATATAATATCATTATCGAAGAGAGAAATAGCGACACCATGTTAGGCTAACATTTCTTCTTCTTCTTCTTCTTTAATTCAATTGTCCACACTTGTCCTATGTAGTCGCAACTTATTCAATAAAATTCCACTGAAAATAACATGCAATAAAACGATTAAAAAATATTAATTTAGAAATGAAATGACAAACGAAGAATCAGGCTAACATTTACTTCCATGCAATACATTAGTGTCGAAGTAGATCTCACCGGTTATTCAAAGAGAATATAAACGCTCGTGTCTTATCATTTATTTATCTATGAATGAACATAGCTTGCCTCTCCTCTAGCTAGTGAGAAAAAGGCGGGAACCTCGAAAGTGGAAAGGCGCGAACTCTCGAAATCTTTTTGTAGTTTAATTGTAATCTCTGTAAATATATAATTTTTTTCGTTGTAAATAAAATACAAAGCTAGTGCTGGTACCGGTAAGCCATGGGGAAAAAGAGGAAGAGGTGTGAGCAGCCTCCACCTCCGGATGAAGACCGGTCGGAAGGGTCGACCTCAGACTCCGACTCGGTCGAATCTCCACAAGCTGATGAGGTCAAAAAAAACAGTTAGGAAAAGGACAGGTATGAGATTTATAAAGTTCAAGGATACATACGAAAATACCCGGATAATTCCAACAAGTCGGACGGATTCATCGTATTCCTGACGCACACTGATGACGGTGTTACTTTTAATGACCGTGCGTGACCGCTTAAAACTTTCCAAAGCATTGCGTGAACATTGCGTCTCTGGAGTTTTACATCTGAGATCAATAAATAGGTACAAGATAGGAATAACATTTGACCTATCTAACAACGCCAATGTTTTTATACAAAATAAAAAACTACTAAAAAGCCACCATCCCAGCAGGCGACACGGAGGTAACAGGTGTTCTGACATCTGTTCCCACTGAGATGTCAAATAAGCAAATTTTTTCGCTTATTGGCTGCTCCAAAAATATAATACAGGTCAGAAGATTTATGCGTAGGGTGCGAGGTGAGGGTAGTGTCTCGTTCCAGCCAACCCAAGCGGTTGCTGTTACATTCGCGTCGACTCAGCTCCCCGAATATGTATACTTGGACTCTTGGCGACATGAAGTGAAATCATACATACCCCCTGTAAAACAGTGCTTAAAGTGTATGCGGTACGGCCACATTGCTAAGTTTTGTCGCAACACAGAGGTCTGCAGCATCTGCTCCGGCACGCATAACTTCAAAAGCTGTAGTACTGAAACTAAAGATGCAAAATGCTCAAACTGCGGTGGCAATCACATCGTAATATCTGCTGCTTGCCCTATTAAAAAGCAGAAGGTAGAAGAAATTCAAATAAAATCTCGATCTGCCACATACTCAGAACTTTTCGACTCTAAGTCTTTCCCAGCACTGTCAGCTAGGACACTTGATGTACAGGTTAATAATCTCATGAAGTTTGAAGTTTTTATTAATATTTTAATAGAAACAATTACTAAAATTATAACAAACAAAGATGTCCCCATAAATTCAGGGTCTATTAGAGATACCTTAAAAAAAACTCTAAGTAACAAGTTACCTCCAACATCATAATGGATTTTTTAAATATTATTCAATGGAATGCACAAAGTCTAAACAGTAACAAACATATATTTACAAACTTCCTTTATTCAAATAACATTCATATTGCAATTATTTTTGAAACATGGTTTAAACCATACCAAACATTCAAAATAAAACATTATAACATTGAACGTAATGATTGTGGAAACAATCATAATGGTGTAGCTATTCTAATTCACAATAGTATCGCATATTCTAAAGTCAACACGTTTTTTGATGACTCACTACAAAATATTTGTATTAAAGTAACAATTAATAAGAAAGTTATGAGCATAGTCAGTTTTTATAGCCCAACAAACTGTAGTCCAGCCTTTAGTAAAAGCAAATTTGACGCACTAATCAAGTCTATTCCTGGTCCATTCATATTTGCAGGAGACTTCAATGCACATCATACCTCCTGGGGTTGCAGTTCTGACTCTCCTCGTGGTAGAGATGTTTTGGAAGTGATTGACGACAATAACTTAGTTTTGTTAAATGATGGTCTACCAACGACGATTGGTTCGTTGTCCTGGCGTCCGAACGCATTAGATTTGTCGTTGGTTTCGCCATCATTGGCGCTACATTGTGACTGGTCTCTTTATGATAGCCCAGTCGGCACAAGCTATCATCTTCCTGTAATAATTAAAGTTTTATTGAAAAACAATATCACTGGTTCGGATCCTAGTTGTCATAATTTGAGATATTTACCAATCTATCCAAATTACAAACTTACAGATTGGAAAATGTTTAGTAGTTGCATGGATAAAATGTTGGTTGATTTTATATTGGATACTGAATGTCCGCAAGATTCTTATTTAGATTTTTGTAAAGTATTGCGTACGGCCGTAGATAGGTCAGTTCAGTTCTTGGTTAATGGCCTTTGTGGAAGGGGGGGCCACAATTTTGCCAATGTCACGTTTTATGCTTGCCCTTTGCACGATGGAGGCCAGTATTTGAAGACTAGTGATTGGTGAAATTTTGTGACTACAAATCTATATCATCTGGAAACAAACAGAAACAACTCTAAACTAACTACATAACTATGATAGCGAAATAATACATGTAATAATAATACAATATATTAATATATGTAGGAAAATACAGTGAATTTAAGATTACAGTTTTATTTTGTACCTATCTATATATTTACATAAAATATTTACAAAAGGGGTAAAAACTAGAGAGAGTAAACATTTGAAAGAGAAAGGACGAGGAATATCTGAATCTGAAGGAATAATATCATATAATGACAAACGAGAGCAGTTAAAAAATATGTGATCAACAGTTCCTTCTTCAAGCCCACATTCACATAGAAAGTGATCCCTAACCCGGATTTTAGCTAGAAACACAGGCGTACAAGCATGACCAAGTCGCAGGCGACATATAGTTGAAGTGGAAGTTTTTTTAGCAGAGCGGTGTTTAAAAAACCAAGGTTTGTTGGGAATACATGGTTGGATATCACCATAATATTTACCTTTTAATTTTTTTGACATACCCCAGGCTTTATTCCATGAACGGTTTAAGTGAGATTTAGATTTAGATAGGTCTATTGTAAGCAGAAATTCTTCTGTTGTCAATGTCACTGACACTGACAGTCAACAGTCATGTGTTAATAAACCTGGTAAAAAACCTTATCTGCCTTGGTGGAATGAAAAATGTTCAGCAGCTGTTTTGAAATCCAAAGAAGCATATTTAAATTTTAAATTCAATCCAACAGAAGAAAGCTATTTGGAGTTCAAGAGACTGCGAGCTCACAAAAAACTTACAATAAAAATAGAACGACAAAAAAGCTGGGTCTCTCTTTGTGAAACTTTCAATCGATGCACTCCATTAACCGTTGTATGGAAGTTCATGCGTAAATTTAATAAATCTTACTATAAACCTATTCAATATGAAGACGACTCATGGATTTGTGATTTTTTATCCAAATATACTCCTGATTTTGTACACCTAAATCGAAAACACTTAATTCAAATAATTTAAATTCTAATAATAGCTTTCTTGTAGATTCTTTTTCATATAGTGAATTAACTTCTGCCATTTTCTCTAGGAGGGATACTGCTTTTGGTCTTGATGGAGTTCCATTTATAATCTTTAAGAAAATTAATAGAAACTGTTTGACAATTTTTCTCCAAATTTTAAATTTAATTTAGCAAAATAATAATATAGTACCTCACAATTGGAAAACTGACTGTTTAGTACCAATTTTGAAACCCAATAAACCCAAATTATGCCCTGATTATCTTATCGTCCTATTGCGCTCACTTCATGTGTCGGTAAAATTTTTGAGCAATTGCTAAAGCAACGTTTGGAATTTTATGTAGAACATCACAAACTTTTACCTTCCAATCAGTTCGGTTTTCGTAGAAATCGTTCTGCTCGGGAGAGTATTTGTCAATTACAACTTGATATATGTCATTCCTTGGCTGCAAACAATCATCTTGTCGCTGTTTTCTTTGACATTTCAGGCGCTTTTAATAGCGTCAATATTGAAATTCTTTGTCAAGAACTGCTATTACTAGGCATTCCTGAAACAAATATAAATTGGATCCAATGTTTTTTCTCAGATCGAGAAGTTTTTGTAAAATACAATAAACATCTCTATGGTCCAAGATATTCTTCTGTAGGTGTATCTCAGGGTGGCATTCTGTCACCCTTAATTTTCATTTTGTATGTATTTCGTTTAAATTTAATATTAGGTTCACATGTTAAAAATCTTCAATTTGCAGATGATTTGGTTGTTTATGCGTCGGGAGCAGATTTAGCTCCTGTAGCTGAAATTGTCAATGACGCATTGACAAAACTTGAAAAATACTTTTCTTATTTAGATCTTGATGTTAATTCGTCGAAGTCTAAGGTAGTGGTTTTTGGGAAAAATCTAATAACTTGCCAGCGATTTATTATAAAAATGCACCTTTGCCAGTGTCTCTTGAAGTTAAGTTCTTGGGAGTATTATTCTCCCATAACTTATCCTGGAATAATTACTCTAAACAAATCATTTGCAATGCTCAAAAAGCTCACAATGTAATAAAGTCTTTGTGATCCAAAGATTTTATTAACATTGTACAAATCTTTAGTTCGTAGTCATTTTGAATATGGCTTCGTTTGTTATGCTGCCGATGTAAAAATTGTATTGTATTGTATTGTATATTGAGCACCTTAGCTAACAATAAGTACAAGTTAGAGATATACATAATTTCTTAACCTAAGGAAGTTACAAGGTACATAATGTGATACAACTGACACCTAAACTAAGATAATAAAAATCCTGTATGATAGGTATCAGCGCCCACCCTCAATATAGGTGCAATTAAGCTAGAGAAATTCTAGATAAGTTAACAAATAGCTTGTGCGGTAAGTACATATTAATAATAAGCACTCAAATGTAGGTAAGTATGATGATATAAACAAATTAAAAAGAATAAAATAAAACTGTTAAGTATGTCTGCGAGTGTGTATGTGTGTGTGTGTGTGTGTGTGTTCGTGTGTGTGTGTGTTCGTGTGTGTGTGTGTGTTCGTGTGTGTGTTCGTGTGTGTGTGTGTGTGTGTGTGTGTGTGTGTGTGTGTGTGTATGTGTGTAAGAGAAGTTTGTATGTTTGACATTTGTATGTTTGTATGAATGAATCTTTACAATTATATCCCAATGCGTGGTGAAACCTTCGCATTAGGATACAATTGCAAAAATATCTTCAGTAGTATCGTAGTTTAATGATAACAGCCATGTTGTAAGTGTAAGTTTGCATGTTCGCTTGTTCAATGGGAAAATTAGCAGCTCCTTGTTAATTTTGTTGTAAAGCCAAGCTCCAAGAAACAATGGAAACCTTTGGGCAAATCGAGTGCGGCAACTAGTCAGCGGTAGGATCTGGTGGTTTCTCCTAGTGGCTAGACGTGTAGTATCTGCATCTTGGACCACAGAAGAATGCTGCTTGTAAAAATTGTAAATAGAATGAATACATTTCAAAATAAATGTTTGCGTTTAATCACAGGGGCATTTAGGAGTACTCCTATCAATGCTATGCAGATTGAATGCAGGCTTCCACCAATTAATATTCGTTTGAATTACCTAAAAGAAAGGTTTATATTAAAACTTCATTGTGTTTCTGGCAATAGTCTTTTGACTAATCTGTCCGGAGGCCAAGGGGTTTTTAAATCTTTTTTTATGCTTCAGGGCTTTCAGAGTTTTAAAAAATTTCTTCAAAATTTAAATATATATCAGGCAAATCATACCTTACCTTGCTAGGCAGGATCTTTTAATAGTAAATTCCCAGAAATTAATGTAGTTATTGATAATGCTTTGTCAAGTAAAGAAGAAGTGTGCACAATGCTGTCTGAATGGACAGATCACAAGTTTGTCTATATGGATGGAGCCAAAAACGATAACGCTGTGTCTTTTGCCATATTTGAATCGTCTTTGAATATTGGTGTTG
Source organism: Lampropteryx suffumata (assembly GCA_948098915.1). NCBI lineage: Eukaryota > Metazoa > Arthropoda > Insecta > Lepidoptera > Geometridae > Lampropteryx > Lampropteryx suffumata. The sequence continues at coordinate 16,309,270 of OX402545.1, read as the reverse complement.
GTCACAAAATGGTTAAATTCGCTAGTATTTTCACAGCTGAAGCTGTTGCAATCTTGAGCGCTTTGAAACATATTAAAAGTCGTAACTTGGGACACAATAAATGGGTTGTTGTTAGTGACAGCATGAGTGTTCTAAAAAACCTGGCAAATAACAAATTGCATGCTGACACTAATTACATCATTTACTTAATAAAACAGCTATGGGTGGAGTTATTTGATTTAAATATTAATGTTAGCTTCGTGTGGGTGCCTTCACATAAAGGTGTTGAAGGAAATGAAAAAGCAAATTATCTAGCTAATACGATAGTTAAGTTTTCAAACACCATATCATCTAATATTGAAAGCGGTGGTGATGCAGATGTCTTGTTACCATACACAGACGTTGTAAGCCTCCTAAAACAACGGATGTGTCATGCATGGGGAAGACATTCGTATCACTATACGCAAGTCGAAAATAAAGGTACCTGGTATGCAACTCTCGATGTCCAGATTGATTCCATACCGTGGTTTTGTAAGAGTAAGATTTTCTTAAATAGAAAATTTTATTCTACAATCTGTCGAATGCGCTTTGGTCACTGTCGTTTGAACTATCATCTCTATCGCTTAAAGCTGGTTGACTCTTCTGATTGTGAGCATTGTCAGTCACGAGCAGTTCAATCATTAAATCATATACTTTTTGATTGTCCATAATTCAGTATTCAGCGCCTTGTACTGATAGATGGACTCCTCCAAATTTATGGTGAGCCTGATTTGGTCCCGCGTTGTATTCTGGAGATACTTAAGAATGGGTCAACCTATGTAGAGTTGTATAAGTTTTTATTTAGTATTTTAATAGATATATAAAAATGTGCAAAATGTACATAGATAATATAATTACAAATGTAAAAGAATATTATAGTAATTAATTATAAAAAAAAAAAAAAAAAAATTGGAAACCAATAAATATGTACATAACTATTTTATAATATTATGAGCAAAATAAAATACTTATTCAAGTTAAAAAAAAAAAAATCGTTCAGATGTATCAAAGTATTTTGATGAATACATAAACATTGTTTATGAAACTTACGAAAGACATAAAATTTACCCTTGAAACGGATGAAATTATTTTACGCAAGACAAGGCAGTATGGTCTCTAGACTTTAGCCTGCTCATATGAGCTAAGAAAAAAAAAAAAAAAAAAAATCTAGCTAGTGACTGCCTGCTAAAGGATTCTCTTTGCTTTGCTTGCCTCGTTGTAAAGTAAAAGCGCGTCGTTCGTCTTCGTCTGCTATTTTAATATTGATAAGCAATGATTTGTGCGTTTTATTGGTTTTCTTAAAGTTTAGTTGTTACAAAATACTGTGCTGTGCTTAAACTGTAATCGGAAGTTCATCCTGCGTGTTCATCCAATTCTCACTCAGGTCTGTAAATTCTTGTCATATTTTCATCTACACGGGAATGGAGTTTGTGAGTTAATTTTACCTAAAACAACAATACGCATGTACACATAGTTAAATATAAAATTACTTCCTGCTGAAATACTAAAGGTGCATTGATACAATAAAATCTATTTCTCAAAGATCTTTGGATTCGTCTCTTAAAAACTGTGTGAATCGAATGAATTTATTTGTTTATTATATCATACATTTGGTTAAAAAGGTGAACATATTAGGGTATTGCCTCTATATCACTATTAATTAAAAAGGCTTTGCTGATGTGATGACCCAGTATCCAGTATGTACAAGAGATTGACATCTCTTGTCTCACAATCTCCAAAACAAAAATTAAAATATAATACAAGTAGGTATGTACCAACACTGATAGCTATATTTCAATAATATATAATAAAAAATATCATTAAAGTAAAATCTATAATTAGTGCTCAATAATCAGTGTCCATCCATTTGATTTACAAAATCTGAGAACAAACTCTGCCTACAGTTTTGGAAAGCTGTGTTACTGTTCAACAATTTATTATACTTATATATTAGATTGACAGACATAAAAAAATAAAAAAAATTTGATACTAAAAAAACTTAAATGCATCAGCCACATACACTCTTGCTATATATTGCATATGGGTTATAAATAAATGAATTATATTTAAGTAAACAACAATAAAAAAGTGGAACATGTCAGAACTCTGTTACATTATGCTTTAAGCATACAAATTTTTGGTAACTCCCATTTGTTCAATAGGACTGTTACGTCATAGAACTGTTAAAACTTTTTTATCCCTGTAGTTCAATGGTAGGACTATTGAAACGAAAACTAGCCTATTTGTTCTATAGAACTAATAATATCTGGTAACTTCCATTAGTTCTATAGAACTGTTGGTCCATGGAACTTTTAAAACTTTTTTGTCCTTGTAGTTCAATGGTAGAACTATTGAAACGTAAACTGGCCCATTTTTTCTATAGAACTAATAATACTTGGTAACTTCCATTAGTTCTATAGAACTGTTATTCCTAATTACCTAAATGCAGTAACTCCCATGTCAATTCATGCTGTAGCATGACAGACTGTAGGCTCGACACATACACGTGTCAAGCCCTGTCAGATTTTTATTGTGTACGTATGTATGAAGTTATGCATGCTATACTGAGCCTGCACGGCCTGGGCCCGATCAAGCATAAACTACTTTAAAAACTGGGCTCCAGCCGGGCCCAGCACGGACCTAAATCGGTGTAGCATAAATCAACTTTTGAGGTCTCAAATCCAATGCAGCCAGCCTATAGATAAAAACTATCGTAGAAAATCAGAGTACCTATTGGTTTATTTCAACTCATTTATTATTAAAAATACCATTTTGTTCATAAAAAACTTAACTGCTATATCTACTACAATAATTTGTAGTTGAGAGTTGAGTATGAAGAGGGCTCTGTTCATATTATTTTTTGAACGGGCACGTTTAGCTTTTTTCGAGTTCAATATTTTTAATGCTTGAACTTTATAAAATTTTGCATCTTCTTCTAATTTCTAAAAAAAACGCAAAAGCTCTGCAGGTTTACTTTTGAAACCGCCTCTAAATTGGTGCTACCAGGACTCTACGGCGTTCGTCATCCTGTGTTGCGTACCAAAGCAGTACCAATTTTTACGCAAGCTTAGTCCAAACAAAATGGTTGACTACACAGTCTCATCATAGAACAAGTATGACATAAATGTCTTAACAGTTCAATCGCTTAGTTCTATGGGACTAATCGCACAATTTTCGTTTCAATGGTTCTACCATAGAACTACAAGGACGAAAAAAGTTTTAAAAGTTCCATGGACCAATAGTTCTATAGAACTATTAGTTCTATAGAACTATTAGTTCTATAGAACTATTGGAAGTTACCAGATATTATTAGTTCTATAGAACAAATGGGATAGTTTTCGTTTCAATAGTTCTACCATTGAACTACAGGGATGAAAAAGTTTTAGCAGTTCTATGACGTGTTACGTCATAGAACTGAACCATCCCATTTGTCCTATAGAACAAATGGGAGTTACTGCAAATTTTAAACCACTGCTGCACTTCTTATGGGTTGAATTTCGAAATGAGTACACCCCTACACCTTACAATGAACAAACCTTCCAAAATTTGTCCATTCAGTACTAGCAATTTAGGCTGTACATTGTTTGACAGTCATCTAATATTTTTAAATATACTCATATTACTTATTTAGAGGAATGCAACAAATAAGAAACAAGTTGGGGTTAAAACTATTTGTGTTTATTGTGATTGTATTTATAATTTTATTGTTGCTACTTACTTAAATCAACAAAAACACAAAATTATCAACAGAAATCCCAAAAATAATTTTACCCTTTTATCACCTTGACAATCAAAGTGTTCTGACTGTACAATCACCCGCTCTAGCTGTTAAAAACTGCCTGCATTAATTTTAGCATACTATTTACCTAGTGATCAAAGTTGGTCTGAGCTATTTGATGACTTGTGGTAAGTAAGGGATCTCTACCTCCCTCCGCTAGTAAGTATGTCCCTATTTCAGCCTCTTTGAGTCTTCTTCTTAAAATTTTAGTGCTAACTGTCACTGTCACCTGGAGTGTAGTTCCTCAGAAAAAGTAAAAATGCAATTTCTTAGGACACTGCTCATGATAAATCAATCAATCATCCCTTTTGATGTCAATCTCTTGCTACCTTGACCTGCACATCTTGTGTACTCTTCTTCTACTGGTATTGTCTAACATTGCGATAGATGAGAGGGTTGAAAACTCGCAATGTTTGAGCCATTTCATTGTAACTGTTATCATTTTCAATTATATTCACAGCTTTAGAGACCAAAGCTATGTTGAGATCTGGCATTATGCCTTTATTCATTCAATGATGTGTAAGAAATACAGCCACAATATATTTTTGTAAAAAACATATTGAAATTATTGCAAAGGATTAAACCTTTGCAAAAATTTCAATATGTTTTTTAAAAATAACATATAAACTCATATAATTATTTTGATAACTTTGTTTTTGATGATGAAGTGTTCCTCTAAATAAGTCCGTGAATATCTTGTGTTAAATAAAGTCAGCATTTGGCTTTTAAAAAGCAGTGTTTTCCAATTACATTATTATCCAGCTATGAGGATTATTCCCTGTATAATACATACAATATGTATAAAAAGGAGCAGAAGAGCTAGTAACTAATATAATAGATGTTATGGTTTCAATTTCGTATATTGCTGGCAAACTAACAGATTTTGCTGTACCTTGGATTTTGGGGATAATAAATTTGTTGCGAGTAAATGTATTTAAACGCCCAGGGCTCGACTTACGTCCACAAGTCTTACGTCTATTTGCACCCTTTTTACAGGGTTTAGAGCCACAGACCTTAGTATTTACTTTACCAAAAGTTTTACCTGAAAAGTCTTACCTATTCATTATCAGAGACTGACAGATGGATGACATGAAGTGTTCCATAGGAGTGAAATATTTTTCTTTGAGAGGTATGCAGTTCTAAGATGCTCTATTTTATGAAGTCATTTTTCTATTGATACTACTACCTATTACCTGGGTTAGCCACTGGCTCATATGAAAGCAGTAGGTACTTGTATTGAGCATTCAAATTAAAGCAACCAACAGCTGTTCTGATCTTTGAAAAATATGTTCCAATGTCTATTTGAACAACTTTTTCATTAGATTAGTGCATTTAGAACCTCAAATGAACTTGTGTAAGTATACCAACTCATGGAACATGGAAGTAAGTTATAATTTCTTTGTAATAAATATATTTTTACACTCTTGATTATACATGTTCTGATGTTAGATGGTTTATGTTTCAGTGGAAGCTGGTCACTGAAGTAAGAAAGAAGAAAGTGCATCCTTAGACTCGGCATAAGTGTTATAAGTTTATGATTATTTTATGGTCATAAACAATCAAGTGTAGTGCTTCAAGATGGATCTACCCGACTGCCCCCCGGGGGCAGAGGGATATCAAGACTCAGTGGTGGAAATGCCTAAGAAACCAGAAGGCGATGACATTTGCACAAAGGTAAATATGTCTTTCAGTTTTTTAAAAGAAAATAAATATTCTCAATTTACTTAGTCATAAAATTATAAACAAATCTGGATAATTTATCTGATACTTATAGTGTGCTTACAAACAAAATATATGAATTAAATAGGTCAATATTTATTAAAAAGATTTAATTTTAAGCTTACCTTCTATTTCCTCACTGAAACAATAAAATTTCCTACCAACTAAAGGATCTACCTATTTGTACTTTTTGTAATGAAAATTTATTTGCATTAGTCAAAAGAAAAAACTTACATACTATCACACATACAAGATTTTGACCTATGACCTTTCACAATATTATTTTCTATTAGATACATTCAGGTTAGAGGATTTTGTGAATTACAATCCCATCAATAGCATGAATGTGAAAAAGGGGCCAAGTCCGGTACAAACTTTGTTGGGGGTTGACCGTGATGTCAATCAAAGAGTTGAGATCTGAACAGGTGCCAAGTTCCATAGCAGTTCCTTCAGTCATAAACATATAGTGTACAACGTTATTAATTTTATTTAAAATTACAACTGCCACAGAGGGCGTAAATTATGTACAAGTTTAAATTTGTAGTTTGCTAGTTGTTCTATTTATCTATCTATTTAATACTATTTACTTACTTACAAACTACTTGGGTAGTTGAATGAAGTTTAGTTGAACATACAACTTTTCAAGTTGTAAATTTCAATAACACAAAACGTGACTTAATTTCTCACCATCACTGTCAATCACAAATGCAGTTTGTACCAAACTTGGCCTCTTTTTCACATCGTTGTTTTTGTTAGGATATCATGCATTTTGTAGTAGTTTAATGTTTCAGATTTATTCCTATGTTTACGCATACCTAATGATCTACCTTCATGCTAAATTTCAAGTTTCTAGGTCATCTAGAAGTGGTCTAGAATATTGATGAGTCAGTCAGTTAGTTCAGTGATAAAAATAGCACTTTTCAGATTATAATAACTTAGGACCTATTGCTACTGCCATGAAATTTGGGTTTCTAGATGCCCAAGGGGGTCTTATTGAACAAGCAAAATTGCAAGTATGTAGGCTTCCTAGTTTTTAAGTTATTAGGGTGTCAAATATAGCTCGAAATGGTCTGTGTAAATATATATTCTGCCGGTGCGTCGCCTGTTTCTTATCCAAATTTGACTGACATACTGCCGTGTGTGTAGATAGTTTGACATTTTTAAATGATAGGATGCTATAATAAATACCTAGTTATCAATTATATTCTATTTCTAGAAGACTGGACTATGATTTCATTTTATATTGATTACTACAAGGTCACAGATATTTTCATTAGGATATAATATTGTTTAGGCATGTTAAAATATAAATAGGTAGGTACCTATAACAATAATAATTACCTCAGGATAAGCTTCTAAAATGCAATACATTTCAGGTAAGTATTAAAACATCTTGCTGTAATTAACATACCTATGTTTAACTACCTTTTAGATAAATAGGTTGTAATAACAAGCCTTAAGAAAATAACATACAATTCTGTTTTATAAGACAGCATACCTTATGCAAAGGCATATAGGCAAATCTAGCATCCTTAGGTCAATGGCATGTACTTGGTGATTATAAAATGAGTAGGTATGAGAAATTCACACATTGAGAACAATTAATAATGCAAGGCTGGTGTTTTATAATTGACTGAAATGTACGCCGAAAGTGATCTTATAGGTTATAGAAAGTGACCTATAGTACTTGCCCATCCATATTATGACATGTTTTTTAGAGTAAAACCTCCTTGTCTTTCAACTACGTAGTAATGTTATCATTGATCACTACAAAATCGATCACAAAGGACGTCTTTTTTGCTTAGAACCAAAACAGTGCAGTAATGTTATATGAAATCTCATTATTGCACAGTTTTTCATTATTGCACTGTTTTTTACTTTATATTTAGATATAAATTTACCACAGAGGTTTAATATCTCCCATTAAGTTTAATAAAAAATGTTTGCATTCGATCAAAAAGATACTGGCTGATAATAAAAATCGGCTGAATAAAACCGACTTCGTGAAAAAAATTACAAATGGCGCGCATCTTTTATCATTGTAAAACTTTGATTCTTCATATTTTTAGTTTGAGTAGGTATATTTTATCACAGTAGGTAGATTGGTAGTTGAAAGAAAAGTAAATTACGCACCTTGCTAAAGAGAGTAATTAATGCACTTGTGTTAATTCAGTGTGCCCCCTCTTGCGCTCGGGCACCAACATAACACTCGTGCATTGATAACTCACTTTGCGCTCGGTGCAACAATCTACTATAGTTAGTTAATAGGCGTTTATTTGAACGCATATACGTACTGAAAAAAATACTATAACATTAGAAAGAGAGAGAAAATGAGTGAATGAGAATACAATACATTCTTTATTCAATAAAATCACAAGGACCACTTTGAATCGCCTTCTAACATGCTAGTGAATTTAGTTGCCTGTTCCTCATAACCCAAGTTCAAGAAGAATCCAGCACGAAACTCGCCTGGTCTTAACACTTTTTGTATGAGATAGGTACCTACATACATTACGATGCCTACAGTATCTGCTCTCGTCGGCAATTTTGGTATACTAGAATATTTACTGTTACTAATTAAACGGTTTATTTGATTAATCGCATAAAAACTATTACAATAGAAAGAGAGGGAGTATGAGGAGTGAATGAGATATTTTCATATATTAGGATGCGTTCAATATCCCACAATCTGGGTAAGGTAAATGGTACTAGTAAATAGTACCCATGCTGACTTGTCAGATTTTGAAAATTATAAAAAAAGCACCGGATGTAAGTCACTATTTGCAAATCATAATAAGTACTTTAGACCTGCCCACGGTATTCGACCCTGCACTTTTCGTGTTGGTCTACCGCTAGGGTAAGGTACTCGAAATGGTGTGTTTGTGGCAGTTCGGAAATGATTCTTATTTGAATCAGACAATGTTCATAATTTTTGTAACTATAGATAGATTGAATAATGTTATTGGCGATCGCGAATTACTACTCTTAAGAAGTATTTTATCTCCTATTTTCCACCTTCGTAAATTATTACAATGTTTGAGTACTTCGTGTACCAATTTATTTTTCGTACATTTGTATGAACTAAGGCTAAGATTTAGAAAAGAAAACTCACATTAAGCTCATGTGTCTGTGTTAAAATGCAATGACATTTAATTATAAGTAAGCTCGCGCTTAGTCCGTTTCTGGATCTCAGCCAGCTAAGAAATTAAATAAATAGGCAGTAATTTCGCGAAAAAGAATAATAAATTAAACGGTTGCCGCTGGACGTACACAGTGCTAGCGCAGCTCTAAGGAATTAAGTTGTAGGTTCACCTATTTACGAAAATATTTTTTTACATTCGATGTTATTTCGCGAAGTGTTCGTATCAGGGTTTTTATTATTTTAATAAAACACACAAAACTTAGTACTTACATAAGTATTTGTGTGTAAAATAACAATAACACCACATAATCTTCTGGTAAGTACGAATCCGAAAACGAATATTAGACGGTATAAATAAATACATTTTTTGTTAAAATATTGTCTATTTTATTGAACTATCCCAACGTTATATGGCAAGTGAAAAATGGCGAGGAATATTTACCGTAAGCGGATTGTGATACGTGATGTGTTTACAGGCGGAACAAGAGTTTCAAGATCACCTCGCGAGTTTGAAGATCCGGCTTGAAAATGGGGAGACGCGACCTATGGTTGAGCGCCGCGGGCGTGACATCTCGGGGAAGTGGATCTACCTGTGCTACCCGTGTGCTGCGGTCTGTAGCGGAGAAGTCATTCTCCAGGTACGTTTATTGACCGAACTACTAGAGTTTTCCCCCTCATCTATTCTGTCCTGAAAACTACAATCTCTGGGTCTCTTCAAGTCGAGAGTAAAGAGGTGTCTTCTAGACCTGCGTGTCCCATCGTCGCGTCGGCCGCATTGCCGCTTACCATCAGGCGAGGTCGTGGTCAAATGCAGGTCTATCTATGATAAAAAAAAAGTTCTGTCTGTATCTTAACTCATTGAAAATCACTTAAAATGACAATTGTTTTTAGTTCTTAGTACAGCATATGCCTAGCGCAGAACTTTAGAAATTTTGTTTCCTAATATTTTTATGATATTCTTCAGATAAGTTAAGTAACAGGTTACAGATAGAAGACTTGAAATGGCGACCATATGGTCAATAATTAAATGATGAGTTGAGAAAAAGCCCCGAAAAGAGAAAGTGCGTGGTATGGGCGTGATTTTAGGAGGGATGAATGCCATGCCGAGAAGAGTGTCAGACATGTATTTGGATGCACAAAAGTAATTGTAGGCCAAAGAAAAGATAGATGAATTGTGAAAGACGATATGAGTAAGGTGTTAGTCCTAAGGCTGAAAGAAGGAAATCGAAGAACGAAACATTTGGCGATCCCACTTACCATGGTATAAGGGCACGGAGATTATGATTTTTTCCCAAGTACTGGACATATTTACAGTACAGTCTGCAATCTGATAAACCAGCAGGATGACAAACAAATTCAGATCTAGCTCGATCGCCTTCCAAACATCTAAAACGCGTATACGTAAAAGCATTTTGAAAGACTCCAAAGACATCGTATAATATTGTATTTGCTTTTGTTTATATATATCCTATCCAGGGTCACATATCGGGGAGAAAACATAAGAACAAGTTGAGTATGCGCAGTACCTGGCCCGTCAGCATCTTCGACGACCATCCCTTCAACCAGTGTCAGAAAGGGGATAAAGAGAAGCCAGTGGGTTAGTCCCTGATTTGTCTTTTTACACCTAATATGCTTAAAATTACTAGTATTTGTCACGTTTCTTTTCGTAGACAAATCAACCAATGTAAGCTTTAACGGATGATATATTTTAGAAGAATTGAACCTACTAGCTCTTTTATTGACTGACCTGTCAGCTCAGTTCGTAGTAGCTCTGCTTTCTGCGTTGTAGATTGTGGGTTCGATTCCCTTCCAGGAAACATATATGTGATGAACATAGATGTTTATTCTGTGTCTGGGTGTTATAAAGTATAATAAGTATGTATTTAAAAATATATAAGTACATATTCTTTCAGTCATCTGGTCATCAGCCCCAAACTAGATGGGGCTAGATGGTGTTGTGTGCATTGTCCAGCAATATTTATTTATTTATTTGTTGTCTGCAGCCGCTACTGTTCTCAAGAAGATGAAACAAGAAGTAGATCTTCATAATCAAAAGATTGTGGAGTTAGATGACAAGTTCGCTCAGTACCGGAACGTGACCTGTCACATCCAGTACTCTATTGATGTTATCAAGTGAGTTTCTAGTTAAATCTATTAGTGAAAACAACGATGCAAATAGCTCAAAGGTGTTTAATACATTTTTGTTGGAGGGGTTTGTTAAATACTCTCATTGGCGGATTTGTTAAATATTCATTGGTAGTGTGAAGTTAAAGTTACAATAATTACGTTTTATAAACCAGAAAGAAAACTGACTTCAATTAATAAAATTTGAGCCCATCAAAAATGGCATCTACTGTTTTACCAAAATCCGTAGAATAACATCACCAGTCATCAACAGTCACCGACATAGCACTCAAAATTTGCAAGTTGAAGTGGCAATGGGCAGGCCATATAGCTCGCAGAACTGATAACCGTTTGGGAATAAAAGTTCTCGAATGGCGACCAAGGACAGGAAAACGAAGCGTAGGACGACCCCCCCGCCCGATGGACAGATGACATAGTAAAGATCGCGGGAAATCGGTGGATGGAGATGGAGAGCTCAAAATCGTTCTTACTTGAAATCTATTGGGGAGGCCTATGTTCAGCAGTGGACTTCTAGGGGCTGATATCATGATGATGATGACGACTGTTTTACCTACCTTAGGGATGCTTATTTATGAAGGCCTCTGTGGCGCAGTGGGCCAAGGCCCGACTGAGAAGGAGATTTGATTCAGCAGGTTCGATTCCCGCCGTAGGACAAATGTTTATATGATCTGCAAGTATTTATCTCGGGTCTGGGTGTTTCTATGTATAATAAGTCGTACCCATAACACAAACTCTGCTTACTTTGGGGCTAGATATTGCTGTTTGAAATGTCCGGCTTTATTTATTATTTATTTCTTCTTGCGGCCAACTATGGTAATGGGGTTAATAGGCCACACAGGACCATAACATGCTATATTTTTTTGAATAGTCGGGACTGGTTCATGTGCCCTCCGAAGCACGAAATTCAAAATATTTTTTTTGTAAACTGGTGCTGGCTTTGGCCGCGTAATAAAAATAAACCTGTGATCATCAAGATCCACATCTATATATATATATGTATATACCAAGTTTCATCCAACTAAGCTTAACTATTACTACGTGAGATTAAATAACTAACTCACATCCACACAAACGTTAATATTTATAAAAAATAGCTGCCCGCGACTTCGCGTGCGTGGTACCTACACAGAAAGTAGCATTGTATGCTATTCCAGGACTACATCTATACCAAGTTTCATTCAAGTCCGTTCAGCCGTTACGGCGTGATTCAGCTACAAACAAACATACAAACATCCTCACAAACTTGCAAACTTAAACTATGTTTTTAAAATAATCACGTAACGTCTTACATACTAGGTGAATTTAGGTGCCAATTCCTCCTAACCCAAGCCCGATAGCCTTTCACATTTATAACAATAGTATGATAAATAAATAAATAAATAAATAATGCCGGACATTACACACGGCATCATCTGGTCCCAAAGTAAGCAGAGCATACCTACATATTATACATAGTGTTAGGAGCCGGGTAACATTATGTATAACAACTAATAAATTAATGAAACCAGTCGGTTTTACCAAATTATAACTTTAATTTCCAAGTTACTACACACAGAATTTAATCCACTGATTCTACTAGTATACTTCCAAATAGAAAACAATAAAATTCACAACACTACAACACTACTGATAGATAACACTTCGAAACTATCGCACTTGTATCACTTGTTAAGCCAACAATAGACTGACAGCATCCATAAATTACCGCAGTATTTAGGGTAAAACACCCAGTAGTCAGCCCCGCACCAGTACTCAGCCTTTACGGACTTTATATCCCTATAAATAGTGTTGAAATTGGTTTATACCTTTCAAATTACGTTTAATCAAATCCCTGTATCCTTTTTGGCTATTACGCACACATACGAAACAATAACATGTCAGGTTGGCGAGCTACACGCATTTCTTTTTACCTCCGCCACTGACATGACTGGGCGTGTCGCTGTCACAATTTTTTTCTTAAGGAGACACGTATGAGTTTTCTGTAAGTTTTTGTGTCTATTTGTTGTAATTTGTGGTGGATTGGGATGCTGTGTTACTAATTAATGATTATTATGTGATAAAATTAACTATACCATGCATTGATTGCTTTAAAAGCTGTAATTTAGGAGGCCGACTACTGAGTATCGATTTTTTAATGTAGATCCAGTGCTCAGCCTTATGTGGCTGACTACTGGTTTTTTCGTAATTTTCTTATAATATTCTAGCTCAAATTAACGGAGCAATTAATCCCAATTTTGCTCATTAGTTTGATCATAACTCATCTAAGGCGAAAAGGGTATCAGCCGCAGTATTACCAGTAGTCAGCCGCATACTAACATAATTGCATGTCAGGGGCCGACCAATGGATCTACAAATCTAGTAATCAGCCGTCTGTTTCACGAAATAGCACCTAAAAGCCCTTATAATCAGAGTTCAATAAAAATATTAAAACATACATTTTGATGAAAGCGTATCATCATTACATAGTATACAACAAAGTTACCTCCCGCTGTCTGTCTGTCCCGATGTATGCTTAGATCTTTAAAACTATGCAACGGATTTTGATGCGGTTTTTTTAAATAGATAGAGTAATTCAAGAGGAAGGTTTATGAGTATAAAACATGCATAATATAGTAGAGAAACACTGATAATTTTAGAGGTTTCTAATGTGGTGTCGTAAATAAACACATTTTTAGCGCTTATGCAATGATCGCCTCTGCATTGTAGGATGTTTTCAAGCTCTTGTACTGGCATAGACATGGTATACACATCAATGGCGAACGCCTCATTCACCTTCGATTTGCCGACGTTATAGTCCTCATGGCAGAACCGCTGGAAGAGCTAGGCACAATGCTCAGCGACCTCAATATCGTCTCCCAACAGGTGGGTCTTAAAATAAACATGAACAAGTCAAAAATCATGTCAAATGCTCATGTTGCACCCGTACCGGTACATGTTGGGAGCGATATAATCGAAGTTGTAGACCATTATGTCTATTTGGGTCAGACGATTCAACTAGGCAAGTCCAACGTCGACAAAGAGGTCAGCCGACGAATCCAACTCGGATGGGCAGCGTTCGGGAAATTAAGGCATCTTCTCGTCACAGATACCGCTGAGCCTCAAGACGAAAGTCTATAATCAGTGCGTGTTGCCAGTGATGACATATGGAACTGAGACTTGGTCGCTAACTATTTGCCTCATACACAAGTGCTATGGAGAGAGCTATGTTGGGTGTTTCACTACGTGATAAAATCCGCAACCAAGAACCAAAGTCGCCAACGTCGCGCTCAAAATTTGCAAGTTGAAGTGGCAATGAGCAGGCCATATAGCTCGCAGAAAGTCGGTGGATGGAGAGGGCTCAAAATCGTTCTTCCTGGAAATCTATTGGGGAGGCCTATGTCCAGCAGTGGACTTCATAAAGGCTGATATTATGATAATGAAGCCAAATATGCAAAATTAAGTAAGAGGCTGACTACAGGGTAAGACATGGCTGACTTGTGGAGAAATGAGGCTGAGCACTGGTGAAAAGTGCCATATTTTAATGAATGTTGTTTTTTTTTATAATTCTATTAAAATTGTAATGTTTTATTGATTTTTTTAGAGTAATAAATAACCTTTCGGAGAAAAGCTATTGTTTTTATTAATATTATTTAATATTTAAAATACAATTGAAACAAATTTCATTACCCACTAAAAGGCTGACTACTGGGTGTTTTACCCTATATCAACGTCTAGTGCATTGCGTATCACCTCGACGCTACTCGAACGTTCGAGAACGAACTGGAACGCGCTAATATCTTCGTTTGTAATAGAGAGATATAGCTATCTCGTTCGCTCTTATGCATTTGAATCGCGTACTTTGTAGTGCAATTACTTGATACTAGATGGCACTTTGCTGAATATTTAATGCGTCTGACGGCCAACAGATGGAGCTATGTAGCGGGCGCAACAATAGAAACACCCAGACCCGAGACATAGGACCCGAGGATAGGATAGTAGAATTAATCTGTACTAAAGTTGTGTGCAACAAGCACCTAAACCGATATATTTGTGTTAAACAGAGCGCCCATGATCGGGGTGGAGTATCTCGTGGAACACCCCCCCGAGGAAGAACACTACGAGCCGGCATACATCTGCACTCTGTGTACCAAGCAGGGCCATCCGCGTACCATTATGAACCACATGACCTGCTTCTGGCATCGGTACAACTATATTGTAAGTAACCATTGTATATATATACATACGTAACTGCATGCCTGTTTCCAGACGGGCTGGGTAGCAAACACTACGGATTTCCACTTCTACTACTGCCCTGGTATTTTATTCTTGCTTCATTTACTCGTATTACAGTTTCCTGATCAGAAAGTCTAATTTTTAAGTTGTCTATGAAGTAAAATGCCTAAATGTCATGTTTAAAAAGCAAAATGATTTCAAGAAGCAAAGATTCAGAACACCTAACACGGTAGTATACCTAATATGCAAATTGTATAAATGTGAAACTTCCTAAGAAGCAATTAGTCTAAAATGGAACACCTACATAGGAAGATGACTAAATCTTACGATAGTAACATATTGTTCAATACGACGTACCGACAGCAATTAGACAAATTGAATAACAATAATATATTACGCCATCACAGCTTTTAAACAATGTTTGTAATTCAAAGAAGCGTATGCTTCGCGATGAAAAAGAAGAAGGATATGTTTCAGACCTATAAATAAAATTTTAAAAAATGCAGTGTATTATTGTACCTACAAGCGTCCTGCCGCGACTTTTTTTACGTTGTACCCGAATAAAAAGTAACCTATATGTTGTAGTGGGTCACTAACTACATATATTCCAAGTTATTATGTCTCGTGGAAGTAAAATTGTAGGCGTAATTATACTTCTTAAGCATACTCGTAATAGAGAGCTTTGACAGTTTAGGCAATTTGCTTCTTAGGTAAGTTTCGCAAAAATCTTTTTAGGTATACTCCTTCTTAGACATTTGACAGTTAAGGCATCACACATTATAGACCTTTTATATTTTAGGCACAATGAGAAGTCATTTTTTGTTTAGGTTTTCTGCAAAATAGTCATTTTACATTTTAGGCGTTTTACTTCCTAGACATTTCGGAAATTAGACTTCCTGCGTATTACATTCCTCAAACATGCGCGTTGGGTTAGAATTTAACTTTTGACCTGGCCTTTCCCACACACACATTCCCAATTTGATTCAAGTACCCATTATACTTAGCATTCAAGTGTAATAAACGACGAGTTGTATCAAAAAAAAACTTATATTCTCACTTCTTTTTATCGTGCTACTAATTCGAACCAGAGTCGTGAAAGGTCTCCACATCAGAGTCACCTTTCAATATAATGTAATACCCGTCAAGTAGTACTGTATAAAAATGTGGGTATGTGCAAAATATGTATAACCTTCTGCTTCTGCTCGTAGATTTACGCTCTTGGGACGTTGATAAAAACGAGCTCAAATTCTATTTCAGTTCTAAATCTATTTCTTACACGTATCAAGCTGGGACCGACAGCTTGCAATGCACATCATCATCATCAAAACAGCCTTTATGAAGTCCTCTGCTGAACATAGGCCTCCCCAATAGTTTTCACTCTCCATCCACCGACTTCCTGCAATCTTTACAATGTCGTCAGTCTATCGGGCGGGGGGGTCGTCCTACGCTTCGTTTTCCTGTCCTTGGTCGCCATTTGAGAACTTTTATTCCCCAACGGTTATTAGGAAGTCGTGCATTTGCAATGCACAAAAGCGCTCAAAATTATTGCCACTGGCGGTGCGTGCTTCTATCCTAGTGCTAACTGATGTTATCTTCTGAACTTCTAATTCACGAACCTCGTTTATTTATTTATTCTTGTATTCAATTATTTGTTGAAATGTTTCCGTAGAATCGTCATTTCCCAAAAGCGGCGCAGAGATTGAAGCCGATGATGTCGCAGCAGAAGTACCGCGACGGCATCAGCATTATCCTGAATCGACTCGCGCAACGCATTGAAGACAAGTTCGGCCGCCTTAAGCCCATTCACATCGATAAGGATATCTACGAAAAGGAGAAGTGAGTACTTTAAGGTTAAATATAGTCATGGTAATCCCCCGGCTCCACAAATATCCCGTTTTGAGTGTAAATTATGTTCAAAACTATGATAATTTCAAGAACATAGAAATTATTTTAAAGTTTGCCTGTTCATTTTTGTTTTGTTTACGTTATTTTTTCCTCTGTATTTTGAGTAGTGGACTAAATAAATGTCTATTCTATTTATTGATTAGTATATCTATTTATCTAAAAACTCTTAAAAACGAAACAAGATGGTTTTAAATTAATTATTTTCACAGGGATAAACTAATGCAGTGGATTTACAAGGGGCCCCATCTAACAGAGAACAGCAACACCACATTTGAGGAAGTTGTTGATCTCGATTTGATTGAGAGCCTTCACAAACCTCCACCAAGTAAGTTTTTGGCTTTCACTTGGATAGATAGAGCTCGAGTTTTTATTTATTTATATTTAAAAAATTAACAGCTAAAAAACAACAGAGCCAATTATAGGTTTTCATTGATGGAAACACGATAGTCAAAAAACATGTCATGAAAAGATATCCATAAATATCAAGAACTTATAATGCACTCTTAAGAGTGAACAAGTCGATTATCTTTCCATACAAACGTCGAAGGGTGATCACACCACCGTCTGATGATGAACAACCAAAACTAAAAGTGATATAAATTTGTCTTGTCATAATCTAGGCTTGTATCAATACAGAATTGTGAAAATAATATGGGTTTGAAAGATACAAGACTAAAAAAAAATCGTTTTTCATCACTGATTTTAGCGCAACTTTAGGTGTGAATAAATAACAAACGGAGTACGCAAACTAAAAAGTTGTTCCTATACAAGCATAGATTATTTATTCAAGAGCTCAAATAACTTTTTTTTTATAATTACATCCAGTAGTTTTTTCATGAGAACCCTTGAGCCAAAGGTCTATTCATTATTTTTACGCAATCGTTTTATTTATAAATCATAGATTAATCTGATCATATGACTCGAAATTATAATCACGCTATCTCCTTACTGCTCATCTCTATCCTTGGTGCACGTCTATCTTTTCTCACACTAAGCTAGGTGGAATAGCATGCATTTTAGCTGCGCCCACTAACGAGTTTGTGCCGCTGACTTGTGTATCCTTAATACATACAATACAAATACAATACATACAATACAAATTGTATCTACATACTCGTAAGACCTGGATCCCGCAACCCGGAAAATGTTTTTTTTTAACAAAATAACCCTAGAAAATTTCTTAAATACAAATATAAGTGTAAGAATAAAAATACGATAAATTGAATTCACAGGTGAACCGACCCTGACAGTCAGTGTAAAGTGAGTATTTTTTTAACAATTCATAATGAATTAAATTAAATTATCAGGTCCTATATTCAAAATTGTTTTTTGATTCCAGGAAGAACGATCCCTCGCCGCCAAGAGTCCCGGCACCAAAATATCAGAAGACTCATAATGCTGTAAGTATATTAAAACGTGACCAGTGTACTGCCACGAGACTTCGTTCGTAACGTCCCATTTAACATCCATAATGTTGGGATGAAAACAAGTATCTTTATAACAATTTAATCAGAATGATAAACATCCAAAACATCCAACGTATTATTTAAAGTGTTGTGATAATTTTCTTATTTATTTGCATACTACCTGCTGCTCGCAGCTAGTACTGCTAGTACTGCTAGTACTGCTAGTGCTGCTCGCACGCGTGGTACCTACCTAAAGAGTGGTCGTCACCTGTTCTGTTGAATAGTTCTGTTGGCAGAACTATTGTTTTTTTTTCCATTAGTTCTGTGACTTGTAAGACTACGCTTTACACCTGACTTCAATTTCAAATTATATTCTTCTGGCGCTCCGGCGGCCGCTGCCGCGGCACGCTTGCTCGCCGTGTTGTTTCCTATACTCTAACATAACTTAACCAACTGGTTTCGAAATGAATTTCATGTCACAAGATTCGTGAACAGAACTACTAGAAATTCTTTTCCCATTTGTTCTGTGAACAGAACTAATAGTAAAAACAATCCCAATAGTTCTGCCAACAGAACTATTCAACTGAACAAGTTGGAGTAGACTTAAAAAGTGGCCTAAGTCCTCCAAGGATCCATATATCTCTAAACCGAAATTCATTAGAATCATTAGAATCGGTTAAGCGGTTTAGGCGTCAAAACGTAACAGACAGACAGAGTTACTCTCGCATTTATAATATTAGTAAGAATATAGACGAGCAGATATCTAGTGATTCACTTAGCACTGATTTTAACACACCTAAATTCCTTTTTCTGTGCTGTAGGTTAGAGTCGATTCCCTGCTAGGACAAATATTTGTGTAATTAAGATAGGTGCTTGTTATGTGCCTGGATGTTATATGTATATATATACATATAACACATATATACAAGTGTTCTATCAGTCATCTGAATGACCTACGGTGGCCATGGCCAGCCACACCGTAATACAAGCTATGCCTAGTTTGGGTCTACATGTGTGCATTGTCCAGCATTTTTTTTAAATATTTACTCAGTTTAACAGTTGCTTAGTTCACAACCAGTTATCGAGTTTATTTTTGAATGCATTTGTTGTTGAATAACAATTTTGTCAAAATTATTGTTTCAGCGTTCTTATCGTAACGAGCGTCGCTTGTCTATGGATTTGTCGGACATTAGTGATGATGAGCGCACTACGAAAGACGATCATAAAAGCAGGTGAGACTTGTACTTTTGAAATAAAAACTTCTAAAATTGTGTATTTTACGGACCTCTTCTATATGATATACATCTTCTTTCTGCCTTTACACCTATGTTGGTCGGCACAACATGCTGTTTTCTCTATTATCATCAGTACTCAAGCCTTTTTTACTCATATACATCATCTTTTCTTTGGTGTACGTCTACTTATGTGACCATATATTTATATATCTACTCTAGCTGTTGCTCGCGACTTCGTCCGCATTTTTTTTAAGGAATTGCAGCTTAAATCCTTCCCCGGGATGCAATTTTATTGATAAGTTTCAAACCAATCACCTGACCCATTAAAAGGACTAAGCACATACAATTCATTAACATTCACACCTTATTTTACTCCGTTATGAGGGTTATTTTGAAAAATCCTGACTCACATGTCCATTTATTTTGCATTTTAAGTATCCATACCAAGTTTCTAAGAAATCACACCACCCGTTAAAAAGATCTCCCATACAAACTTTGACACCCCATTTTACCACGTTGTTAGGGTTATTTTGAAAAATCCTGAAACACGTGTCCGTTTATTTTGCATTTTATTTATTCATATCAAGTTTCACTAAAATCGCACCACGCGTTAAAATGTTTCATACATTTGTTTTCACCTCTTTTCAGCCTCTTAGGGGTTGAATTTCAAAAAATCTCGCCTTAGGATGGTTTTGCTATAACAGGACAGCTACCTTCCAAATTTCAGCTTTCTAGCTTCAGCGGTTTTGGCTCGGCGATGATGAATCAGTCAGTCAGTCAGTTAGGTTAAGCTCTTTTATAGGTATAGATATAAAATGATAATGTGTGTTTCTTCTTTTGAACACAAACAAACTACATACCACATACATATACACACACACACACACACACACGCATACACACACGCATACATACATATATACATATATACATACATACACACACAACACACACATTCTCATAATTACAAACAAGCATCACACCTTGATTACCGTCGGTTTTTTTTGTTTGTTATTATGTAAATCCGTTTTTGGCTGTCGGCTATAAACTTAAGTTTTGTGTATACTATTTTAAAAGCTGTGGATTTTGTACAACAAATAAATAAATTAAAAAATCCACATTTATATTTAACACTTTTCTCGTCGCATGGCATTTCCTCACGCTAACCTATTACTCCTCAATTTATCTGTCACTGGCGACGCTTTTAAACAACCTCTAATATACTAAATCCTCTTTTTATCCATTCTCGTCACTCCACACATTTGTATGGGCATCAAAATGTTACTAGACTGTTCAAGAGTAAACTTACTAATATATAATAAGTTTAGATATATGTTCACTTCTAACAAATTTAGACTTAAAGTACAGGAACGCAGGCTCTTATGAAGTTCGTAAGAGACAGCAAACACGCATTACTAATAAAAGAGTGAGACAGACTTCGATCGAAGCTATCTTTGCGAAGCCTAGAACCGAAAGTAGATAAATGTAACAAAATAATGTTGTTGTTTGCCAGGGAGCCTACTCACAAGCCTCGTTGGGAGCCGTACCAGCCGAAACGCGCTGAGACTCAATACAAATCACGTTACGCGCTCAAAAATTCTGGTACCAAAACATCCGAAGACAAGGTATATACAGTAGCAGGATGGAGCTATAAAAATTACTGCATAATAATTTATTTTTATCGCTTCTTTATACAACTGTATCTATAGAAAATTATAATATATCTTGAACTTTAAAAATAAAAAATCATAGAATTAAAACATTACAGAAACATATTGCGTTATTGTTTTTAGCAGCAAAAACCACCGAACTACGAATACAAATTGAAGCTGTCCAGTGAAAAGCGGGAGGCCGCCGAAGACGCAGCCAAGAAGATGTTGGCTTATCACGAGAAAAATCCGGAGAAGCATCCGCTATATCCTGAGGAATGGAAAAAGTTCTGGAACCGCCGTTACAAGGAGATTCAGGCCGGTATGAATGACCAATTATTTCCTTTCAGCACTAACCTCGGTTATTTACCAACCTATTGCTTCAATAAAGCCAAATTTTATGTAAACTTTAGAATCAATCTTTATCAACTTTGTTACAGAGGGTAAGGACCCGTCGAAGCACGACTTCAAACCCGAGTGGATAATCTTCTGGACGAAGCGTATGAAGGAATTACATGAAGAAGAGTTACGAGTGACAGTTATCGAGATATGTCGCAAGATGAACGTATCTCCTCCAGATATGTCTAAGAAAGATTCGTCAGTAGAGAAGGAACGGAAACGGTCCCAAGAAAGGCGCAGAACGCCGGAGTATAAGAGATTCGGGGATCATAGGAGGCCTTCTGATTATAGAAGGTAAGCGTTTAGCAGCGTAGACCAAACCAAGCCAAACTGCCTACTGTGGACCGCTCGATAAATATTGTGTGCTGAAAATGCTGTACATTTTTAACCAAATTAGCCGCTGTACTGGAGACCAATCACGTACAGCGGCTAATTTGGCTAGATAAAATACCCCATACAAATTGACAGCGTATCGATATGCCTACGCCATGTACATAGAAAACATTGCTCTCCGCGGTGAAAGTGGCTAGCTTAGCTCCCAAACTGCAGCTTGGCTTCCGTAGTAAGACGATTTTATCTTAAATAGCCGAAAGCCGAAGCTTAATACTTCCGCGCCACTCCCATCAAATCCGCTCCACTTTCGGCATCAATTTAAGATGGCGCACAATTTTCAAGGAAAATATGATCCTCGAACTCATGGTCGCGGGCTTAAATAGCCAAAAGCTAACCCAAAACGTTGGTCTGATCAGAAAGTCTAAACAAAATCCAGACGTTACGCCTGCGGAATGGTCAAATTGTATGGATATGACACTAGCTTGCGACAAGTCACGTGTCGTAAGCGTGAGTGCTGCTGTCATTTTCATCGAATCTGATCATTCCGCAAAGGTGTTAGCGTGAAGGAAAACCAAGCGTGAGGTATTTGTCTTAACCCCTGATCCACTCCAGTTTCGACATCAGTTGTATCTGATCAAGATGGCATTAGATCAATTAGAAATTCAGGATAGTGATCCAAGAGGTCTCGACCCTCAGCAATGAGTTTGAGCAGTACGTCTATTACAAAAGACATAAGCTACTTTGATACTTCTTATAATTATTAACCTACTACGTTTTGGAGTTCTTGCAAAACTAATAGTTCTTATTTAAATCGCTGGTACTACGAGCCAATGTTTTTGAATGAAGTTTAGACGATGTCGACCATCGACATCTCTTTTACACATCAGCAAAAAGAGCATCAAGTATCTGCGTACTGTTTTAGTTCATAAAAGTTCGCGCTACAGGTATGGAAACGAACCCATAATTTTCGGTCAAAACGGTTTATTTATCATGATGTGGGTTTTACTTCTTCTCGATATTTCGATACAGTTGCATTCGTCATGATCACGAGATGAGTTTCACGGAGTCAAACTGGTAATATCTCAGTGAAAATGATGAACCTTTAAATAGTTTCCGTAAACTACTAGACGAGTAACATGTTGCTCTATTGTCAGGTCTCCAGAGTCAAGACGTCGATCGCCGGGGCGGCGGTCGCGCGAGCCGAGAGACGCGCGACGCGACCTCGGCGACAACAGACGGTCATCGGAGAGAAAACGTTCGAGCGCGCGCTCCCGCGACAGAACTGCCCTTCCCGACTACAGGATTGGTCGCAGGTAAGTTTAAATTGTATACTATTTCTTGTGGGCTTCATTAATGTCCACCTTCCAGAGTTTGGGCACAGCAGTGTTTGATGTGCATAACACATTCTATCAAGTGAATTTAGTGTTTGAAATAATCATGTCTTGGGTTGACATCGCGCACCTAAAATCAGGGGAATAGTGAAAAGGAACAGCGAACCTTACAGTAGTCACATATGACATTTGACATCTGACCGGGGTATTAAGCAACTATTGAATATTCAAACACAATTTATTTTTTTAAAAACAAAATTTGACAAACAAATGAAATTACCCGAAAACTAAACAAAATCAACTGGCAGCAGCTATGAAAAAATATCAGAGAGATGTTTCCTCGATATCGGATGTAGGCCAGTCAAAATATACTTTTTTTTGGTCAACTTTGCAATAAATTTCCGATCCATATTGTTTTTTTTATAAGGTTTAGGATCACTTACTGAGTATAAAATCACAAAATGCTGACAGATCCAGGTGACGCTTCAAGCGCAATCTTGAAAAAACGTTTTTGGCCGATATCTCAGAAACTATGCACTTTAGGGCAAAAGTAATGGAGACTATTATTGTAGAAAATAAAATTGCGCATCTTTTGTTTATAATAAACTTTTTTGTAAAACTTACCGTTTACGATTTATGGCCCATTTAATGAACCGGTTTTTCTATCGCGGCCGATAACTTTTGAAATATTAGATTAATCAATAAAATGCATCAAACCATTTTTAAAGATCAATTTATTTTCTACAACTTTTGTTTCAAACTTTTTTTCTAATATCCATACTTTTTGAGTTATAGGACGTTTAATGTTGGACTACCGGGCGTAAAGTTGAAAATTTCAAGATACGCTTAGAATATAATGAAAAGGTTTACTAAAAACAAAAGATGCGAAATTTTATTCTCTACAATAATGGTCTCCATAACTTTTGGCCTAAAGTGCATAGTTTCCGAGATATCGAACAAAAACGTTTTTTCAAGATGCCGCTTGAAGCGTCACCTGGATCTGTCAGCATTTTGTGATTTTATGCTCAGGAAGTGATCCTAAAACTTATAAAAAAAACAATTTGGATCGGAAATTTAGTGCAAAGTTAAATGCTATTTTGACTGGCCTATTGGCAGCAGAAAGAGAGGGCGGCCGCGTGTTCGCACGGTGTTTTATACTCTCCGACTCCAAAATGATCTTCGGTTCTCCAACACAACATAAACATTATATCCTGCAAAAAATACCAGCCACTCGAGAAAAGCAAACTCTACCACTCCGCCCGCTCATTGACAAAATCAAAGCGCTCGCTTCCCCAGCTTCATGTAACACACTTCCGTACCTTTTCACGAAATCACTCCCACAGATTGCAAGAAAGCGAAAGAAAAGATGTTACACATCAAAAAGAGATAAATAAATATTGGTTGACAATGCACACAATTCTATCTAGCCCCAAACTAAGCATAGCTTGTACTATGGTGGCTATGTTGACTATTAGAATACTTATATATTTTTAAATACATTCATAAGATACTTGATAAGACCCAAAACAGAACAAACATAAAAAATAGAATATGTTCGTCACACAAATGTGGTCCTCCTGGAAGGGAATCGAACCCCTAAACCTACAGATGTAATGATGATGTTTGTATACAGATCTCCGGAGTTCCGTGCGATCCCGGACGCCCGTCACTCGCCGCCGCGTCGCCGTTCGCCGACAACGCGCGGCCGCTCACGCAGTCCATTATCCAGGTATGATTTTATACTGCAGGTATTACGACTATCTACATCAGTCTTTCCCAAAGTGGGCGATAACGCCCCCTTGTGGGCGCTGCAGGCCTGAAGGGGGGCGGTAAGAGACCCAGCAAAAAAATGGGGCGTTGTGTAGGCTTGCGAGGCGATTTGTAATTTCATCTTGCTAGGAAGACTCCTAGACACCGACTGAGCTCTCGACTCTCGACTACAACTTGTGAACATCAACTAATATTAATTAAGAGATTGCTCAAACTCTGTTCGATAAGTCTCTCCGCGTAGTTCATATATCTGTCCTGTTTTATTCAATAAATAAAAGAAAAATCATGTCAATCGGTCGCTCCGTTTCGAAATGAATGTAGATACAAACAAACAAATAAAAAGGCAACAGACACACTGTCGCATTTTAATAGTTATTAGTATTCCTAGATAGGTAATTTTCGTCGATAATAGACCACGGGCAATCATGTTTTAACAAGTTTTTGTTAAATAACCCAATTTGTGCATTCCTGTATCAATCGGCTGGTTCATAGAATACTTGTTCTTACTTGTTGAGTACGATTGAGCGTCGAATGAGATAAACGAGTTTATGAATGTTTGTCTTATTACTGTCGGTGCGTGCTGCTTATGCAATCCTATATAAATAACGTGATATTTATTTTATTTTCATTTGCGGTTTCGCGCGTAATAGATAAGCAGTACTTAAGTTCAACACTTACTTACGTATTTCTCAAAACAAAACAATGTCGGTAGTAAAAAAGAAGATACTGCAATACTGTGTGGAATATATTAAACTCGGATTCATTGAAAATCCCACAAACCCATCGTCGCCTTTGGGCCTAAAAAAATTTTCGAATGAAGCAATGAAGCCTTCAAGACTGCAAGATCATTTGAATAAAATGCATCCAGATAAGAATAACAAGAATGTAGCATATATTTAAGACCTAGAGAAGAATCATAATACTCAGCCAAGTGTAGCAAAACTATTTTCGGCGGCTGCTAAGCAAAATGACGACGGATTTCGAGCTTCGTACAATATCTCTTTGTTAATTGCTCAAAAAGGCAAACCACACAACATCGGAGAAAAGTTAATTTTGCCAGCAATAAAGGTAAAGCAGCAATAATAACTACTGTGCTTCATAAACCGGCTGCAGATCTTATCCGAAAAAATCCTTTGAGTAATATTTCTGTGCAAAGACGAATTGATGAAATGGCTGAAAACATTGAAGGATCATTGTGAAATCATCTGAGGGCTAATCAATTCTCAATTCAGCTCGATGAGTCCACTTTACCAACCAATGAAGCAAACCATATTCAATACATTGGAAAAGTTTTGTGCTGAGAAAGAGATTCCGTGAAAAATATTATATCAGTTGCTACGGATGGCGCTCCGGCTATGACAGGGTGCCATAAAGGCTTCATAGCGTACTTAAAAAATAAAATTCCAGATGTCCTTGCTGTACATTGCGTTATTCATAAACAACATTTGGTTGCTAGAAACTTAAGTGAACGACTATTTTAATCGCTGCAATATGCATCAAAGCAGTCAATAAAATCCGTAACAGCTTTGAATGATAGATTACTTCATCAGCTTTGTGTTACACATGACGAAAATTTCAACCGTTTGTTGTTTCATACTGAAGTTCGTTGGCTATCAAGAGGCAATTGTCTCACTCGATTTTACAACCTGTTTGACTCTGTGATAGAGTTCTTAGAAACTAAAGATACAGAATTGCGCAACAAGCTCATTACATCAAAGAATGGTATAGCTTAGCTGATCACAAGATTGTACTGTTTACTGATGACACGTCACTATTTAAATTAAAGCGACGACTTACTAATCTTGACGAACAATGCAATCTCTAAAGTTGTAACATGGTTTAATGTAAACAACTTATTACTAAACGAGAAAAAAACGAAATGCATTCGTTTTATACTGCCCAATGTTATACAGGTGAAAGCTAATGTAAAAATTAAAAACGAAAAGATAGATCTCGTCGACACCACAGTGTTCTTAGGCATTACTTTAGATAATAAACTGCAATGGGGCCCGCACATAGATAAATTGTCGAAGAGACTCAGCTCTGCGGCATACGCTGTTAAAAAGATCCGTCATTTTACCGACGTAGATACCGCTAGACTCGTTCACTTCAGCTACTTTCATAGCATTATGTCGTATGGCATTCTGTTGTGGGGGAGTGCTGCTGATATTAACACGATATTTGTGCTGCAGAAGAGGGCTGTTCGTGCAATTTATAACATGGGCCCTAGACAATCACTTAGAAATAATTTTAAAGAAATTAATATTATGACAGTGCCTTGTCAGTATATATACGAAAATGTTATGTATGTGCACAAAAATATTCATTTATTTAAAAAAAATTGCGATCATAGTATTAACACTAGAAATAAAGATAAACTCGCTGTTCCCACTGTTAGGCTCGCTAAAGTTTATAAGTCTTTTATAGGGCAATGAGTACGCTTCTATAACAAGGTCCCAAGCGACGTGTTAGATTTGTCGATTGGCAAATTTAAAAACTTAATTAAACAGAAACTGTCTATTAAAGCATATTATAAAATATCTGATTATTTAGATGACAAAAAAGCTTGGGATGAATCAGCTCCAACTCGACTCGGCATCCGTAACAAAATTGTCAAGGACCATACAAAAAAGTGTTAAGACCAGGCAAGTTTCTTGTCGGATTCTTCTTGAACTGGGGTTAGGAGGAACCGGCACCTAGATTCACTAGCATGTAAGAAGACGATTCAAAGTGGTCCTTGTGATTTTATTAAATAAATAAATATTGAATTGAATTGAATTGAATTGAATTACATGACAGACCTGTATAAATTGTTCAACGACATGAATCTCCGACTGCAAGGCGACGAACTAAATTTAATTAAAACAAAAAATGTCGTTGCTGCTTTCGCAGCCGAACTGCTTTTACACAATAATAATATGGGCAGACGTGAGTTTCACAATTTTTCGAATTTATCAGTATCCTGCAGTAACGACGACTTGTTTGCCTACTGCCAACATTTGGAAAACCTCCACATTGACTTCACCGAACGATACCAGGACATTTTGAACTTGGAAATACCAGACTGGGTGTTGGAACCGTTTTCAAATGTCAACACAGCAATGTCACCTCAGCTGGAAGAAGAAGAACTTATAGAATTAACATTATTGTTAATTAAAAATAAAGTTCAAAATGGCTACCAAGAATTTTGGCTACAAAAACCGATCCCGTAATTGTACCCTGGATTGGTCAATCGTTCAACGATTCTTGATAGCATTCCCATCGTCATATTTGTGTGAACGTGGATTTAGAGCTGTGGTAACGCTGCTTACTAAAAAGATTAATTATTTGCATGTTACCGAACGTGGTGACTTGCGGCTGTTCTTGAGTAAATTGGAACCTGATATCAACAAACTTATTAAACAGCATCAGATTCATCCCTCACATAATTTTTTATATAAGAATCGATTATGTTTCTTTTATTTAGACTAAAATATACTCTGTCTGAATACTATAAAGTTGCGTTTCAATAATCATTCTCATTGGCAGGTGTAGCCCGTAAGAGTTAACTTGAGACCTGAGCGCCGTTGTGTACTACTTACTGCGCTCAGGTCTCAAGTTAACTCTTGCGGCTAATAGTAAAAGTCTCGTTTAGAATGAATGTTTAATGTCCGCTAATATAGCTCACAATAATTAATTAATTAAATTTGAAGTTATAGTGGTTTTTAAGTAAGTGAAAAAATGGGGGCGCTAAAAAATAATTTACTCTCAAAGTGGGCAGTAGACAAAATGAGTTTGGGAACCCTGATCTACATCATTACATAGTATAAAACAAAGTCGCCTCCCGCTGTCTGTCTGTCCTGATGTATGCTTAGATCTTTAAAACTATGCAACGGATTTTGTTGCGGTTTTTTAATAGATAGAGTATATCAAGAGGAAGGTTTATATGTATAAAACATGCATAATATAGTAGCGAAACACTGATAATTTTAGAGGTTTCTAATGTGATGTCGTAAATATCCTCATTTTTTTGCGCTTACATTGCAAACGCTGTCTGAACCCTACGAGATAGATCAAAATAATGTACTACAGTATTGTACACCTTAAAAAGGTCTACACAAAAGTCCGCTATGGTATGTCTATCTCTTATAGATAACGTTGTATATAAATACATTCTGCAGTATATTTAGTATCAGCATTGCACCCGTGCGAAGCCGGGGCGGGTCGCTAGTTAAAGTATAAACAGTGGTACTGCCGCATGCCGGATCAATTGACTGTGCAAAGTACTCCCTACGCCACCGCATCGCACCGCAACGCACTGTCCAGTTGATTCAGTGCTAGCAGTGCGCGAACAAATCGCATCGTCGCGTCGTCGCATTTATCATTTCTCAGCTAGCACAAATTTAAGTCGCGTCGCTATAAAAAAACCCGAGTACAATTACTACTTCGTCGTCTTGCAAATAGTCACCTGTTGAATCCAAAACCTCCACCATCCTCAACCCTTAGTATACCCTTTCTATCCTGGGCGAAGGCAGACTGAATCATCACAATTAAATATGTTATAACAATACTTGTAGACGCAGTCCTGCTCGTACAAACATCGTGCTGGATATGGACCGCAGCCCACTGTCGCGTCGCAACGCAGAGTTACCGCTCCGCAACCGCAGCCCAACCGTGCGGGAACCGCCGCCCAGCATGCAAACCGTGCTCATATCCGACGAGGAGTTCAAACCGTGAGCCATACTCTATTAAACCATTAGTATTCAGATTTCAGTATAACTATTATTGATTTCTTGTTATAATCAATGTCTATCAACTTTGATTAGCAAGAGCCCCTGTTGCTGTTTTGATGGAAGAGTATTACGTACGTTCGGTTTTTATTTATATGAAAGCATGTGTTAATAATCAACATCAACCTTCCGTAATACCAATTCATCAATAGTAACTACAAGATGTTATTATCAAATGGTTTGATTATATAGAATTCCATAATCGCCGGAAAGGTCTAGCGAGCTCGACAGATCTACCGAGTGGCATACCTACCTTCTGTCCACAGTTGAACTTCACTACATATGTTTCAATTATTTTTGACTTTATGGCGCATGGTGGCTCCCAATGAGATGTACCGATTTCAATGCATTATTGCTAGCTAAGTCTCAGAGTTAACTCTAGTAAATCGGCATTCGTATTGTAGATACATTACGTATAAGGAACTATCGAACGGTTGATCCAACTTTAATAAAACTTAAGTTTTTATAATACAAGTAGCTGATATGTATGGAATATGAACATACTTCATTAAAATCACAACGTAATCGCTCACCACGTGAAGATACACCGAGTTGTTCCTCAAAACCTACGTTTTTAATTTAGTTTAGTTTTTAGAATGTTTTTACTAATGCTAGATAACTATAATCATGTAACTATTTTTTTTTGGCAAGCAAATCCTTTAAAACTTTTAATAAATTTGTCGACATATGTGTGCAATATACCAGTATTTGTTTCGGGTCTGAGTGTTTTCTTCTAGTAATATGTATGTACATATTTAGAAAAGAAAAAATAATATAAGTAGTATATCAGTCATATAAGTACTTATAATACAAGCTCTGCTTATTATGGGGCTGGATGATGCTGTGTGAAATGTCCGGAATATTTATTTAGTTGACTGGCCTATCAGCTCAGTTGGTAGAAGCTCTGCCTTCTGCGCTGTAGCTTGAGGGTTCATTTCCCTCCCAGGATAAACATTTGTGTGAAGAACATAGATGTTTGTTCTGTGTTTGGATGATATAAAGTATCATAAGCATGTATATAAAAATATATAAGTATTCTATCAGTCATTTAGTTACCATAATACAAGCTATGCTTAGTTTGGGCTTAGATGGTATTGGGTGCATTGTCCGGCAATATTAATTATTATTATTATAGTTAAAGAACGTTTCAGAGACGACAACTGCATATCACCGTGGAACAGCGACAACGAGATAGAGTCTGTGTGCTCGGTGGCCGACATGCGGTCCCAAGCCGGCAGCGCGGTGTCGCGCGGCTCGCGGCGGTACGACGCGTACTCGCGCTCCCTGGACCCGCACGAACTCGGCCCGGTCGAGAACGTGGTCGCGACGCTGCGGGTGCTGGTGGCTCTCGAAGACTATCTCGGCAGCATCGGACCTAAGATTGTAGATCTGCTCACGGAGGCGTTGAAGATGGAAAAGGTTGGTGGATTTTTATTGACCGAGCGAAGCGAGTGTCTCCGTTTCAGCTTAGGCGAAAATGCTTTCGTATGTCCGTTGTCTGCTCGGATGTTCTCCTCTACAGGTCGCATTTCTCAATAGATTCTCATGAAATTTTGTGAGCAGGTTCTATAACTGTATAGATTTTTTTTTGTCGATTCAATTGTTGGAAATTTTTCAAAAACGGCGGAGTTATGGGGGTTGAAAACGTAATGAAAGTTATATTTCAGTCTTTTCGAAAAATGATCGCGGGGTCTACAGCTCACAGAGCCATTAGTTTTATATATTACTATTGGATAGGTATATGAAAGGCGTACACAAAATACATTAATGTGCGAAGGTTGAAAACCGTACCTTTTCTCCTTAGCACCTATGGTGGTTCTATTCTTATATGATAAAATTAAAAGAAAAAATATCATGACTTATAGGCTTTTTGGTGAGTTGGACAGTACCAGAGGAGCTCAGACATTCTTTAAAATAAGAACGTGTCGAGAGTGTAAGTTCCGACGAAAGCGAATTAGCAACCTCGTAACTCGATCTTTAAAAAATCTGTACCGACCCTCTTACCTACTCTAAATAGCTACAAGATGATCTTAATCGTATACGAGATTGTACCAAAGACTGGATAATAAAACTATTAACTATAGCATCTTCCAAAGATCACATACAGCTCGGATGAAAATACGCAAGTCACAGTACAGCTTGGATGGACACACTCAAGCCACAGGCAGCCTCCCAAAGAGATCTTGAAGTCAAGATTGCATCCAACTTAAAGTGGGAAGAGCACATCAGTACAATAGTCAAAAAGCGATTTCTGTCATTTATGTCTTAAAAATTATATAAGCGAATGTTTTCCGCAAGGTATTACAAAACGCACAAAAGATTAGACTAATTGAGTGTTCAAGCTACCAAAATATCGCAGACCTCTAAAATCATCAGTGATTCTCTACTATATTATGCATGTATTATACATATGAACCTTCCTCTTGAATCACTCTATTTATAACCGCATCCGTTGCGTTATTTGAAAGATCTAAGCATACATAGGGACAAATAGACAGCGGGAAGCGACTTTGCTTTATACTATGTAGTGACAAATAAATAAATCATCTACTATCAACATCATACCTTCCGTATTACCAATTCATCCATCGTAACTGAAAGCTGTTAATATCTGAATTCCATAATCGCCTGACCGAAGTCATATCCAATGCATTAAAACTAGCCGCGTGCCAAATGCCTGGCCGGCTGGTTGGCCTGGTTTCAGTTTGAACGACGGCTGCTTGTTTGTTCAGGAAAAGGCGAACTCGTCTGAAGAGTTGCTGGAGCGCGAGTCGTGCCTGGTGATGATCGAGACGGCGAAGGAGAAGCTGAAGGGCGCGGCGCAGGCCGGCCTGGTGGCGCCCGGAGCCGCGCCCGCCGTGCGCGCCGCCGTCTGCCGCGCCGCCGCCGCGCTGCACGAGGCAGACACGCGCATGCGCCGCGCCAAGGCAAACGTCGCCAAGGTAACATTACACAAGCTGCTCCGCCGCGCCATGGTAACATTATACAAGCTACTCCGCCGCACCATGGTAACATTACACAAGCTACTACGCCACGTCATGGTAACATTACATAAGCTACTCTGCCGCGCCAGATAACATAACACAAGCTACTCCGCCACGCCAACGTAACATTTCGTATACATGTGTGAAGTCTAGTTAATACAAACTCCAAAATTCATATGGTAGCCAATTTGACGTTTATGTAAAATCTTGGTCAAGTTTAGATGTGTTACAGATGTTTTTTTGACTGATGACTTTTGAAATAATAATAGAATGCAACGAGATTGGCAGTAAAAGTAAAGTATCTTATGTATGTACCTATTTAAAAATATATAAGTATTCTATCAGTCATCTGGTCACCATAATACAAGCTATGCTTAGTTTGGAGCTATAAGTGTGCATTGTCCACCAATATTTTTTTTGTTGTTTTGATAAAGTACTAAAAAGCGTAAAATAATAACTGTTTTAACCGACTTATAAAAAGAGGTTCTCAATGCGGTTATATTTTTAGTTTCTAAATCGTAATTATTTTTATTACATATAAAAAATGCCATGCCTTACACTAATCTAAACTTCCTTATTCCTTTTGTATAGACAGCTGCAAAGAAAATGAAAACAGAGCCAATGCCAGTCGCGGGTGTCGGCGAGGTGGACCGAGCTCAGATCGCGCAGCAAATGGCGGCCGCGCTCATCGCTCAGGGCAAGACTGACGTCACCAGCATCGAGCTGGCGCAGTTAGTCGACGCCGTCGTCGGCATGGCAGAAGCTAAGAAGAGGGAAGCCAAGGCTTTGAAAGTGGAAACGAAGCCGTTAGTGAAGCAGACGCAGCCGAAGCTGTGCGGCACTGCGACCGCTTTGCAGATGCTGCAGTCGGCGTATGATGAAAATGATAAGAAGTAAGTTGAAGTAATGTGTTCCTACATTATTAGTAATAAACTAGAGCCGTGGCCGAAATATTTATTTATATTTAGAAAACCAACAGCTAAAAAATACAACATAAAACTATAAAAAGAACAGTGAGCTAATTACAAGTTTTCACTGATGGAAAACATGATAGACAGAAATAGCTGAAAACAATAAGCGGTTCAAATACGAAAGCATTTCTAGTGATTACTATATTTTTGCGCCGCTTGGTGTATTTGTTTAGAAAATAACAGCACTTTTAGTCGACGCCACTGGTGAGGGCTGGCTCATTCCTTGCTCAAAGAGTTTCTTTCGCGATTCAGCGCGGCAATGCAGCCCAGTGTTCTTGGCACTTTGAACCAAACCACAATAACAAAATTACTTATTTTAGTGTACTTATAAATTCGATTTCTGTAAATAAAATTTGAGAGTATACCTTGTAAATCCTTGAAATCTTTATCTGAGAGGCTTCTACAAAAAAATATGTAAAAGAGTTCTTATGAACTACTAATAAATTAATAAATAATAAATTAAATCTTTATTTCAGAATACATTATGTCCATAATATACATGAAATTATCATAAACATTAAAAATCATCTACATACATAATAATCAATTACAAAATAATAAGTACAATAGTCAAAACAAAGAAATGCATTAAGAGACTTACACAATTTTTTTTAGAATAATTATACAATGCTTAGAAATATTTATTTCGTATCGTATGAGCGCATAATATAACCAAAAGTTACTGTCGTAACAGGGAGGCGATGAAAGAGGAAGTACCCGACGCAATGGACGGTCTCTCCGACTCTGACCTAGAAACGCTGCTCAAGAACTTCAACGAGCTATCTGCCGAGGAGCAGCACAGCCTTATCGCGTATCTCAAGAAATTGGAAGCGCGCGAGCCTCAAAGAGTGGAACGCCTGCGACAATACGTCAGTGCTGCTGCTACGTCATCGACATCCAATAGTGCGGTCGGCGAAGCGCCGCCCGAGCCTTCGCCGGTGAAGGAGCCGTCGCTGCCTGTACTGCTCGAGAGCGACGACGATGATTACACTGTCGAAGAGGTAAGGTTATATACGCGGGCCACCGAAGAATATACAGATGGATTTTTGAGACGGGGCTGTAAAGACCTTAACCGTTGTAGCTTCAGGAAAATGTTCTTAGGAGACTAGCCTTAACTTTCGTAGATAAAACTTGCATTTACAGATTTTATATTTTTAAAATATTTTTTGATGTTAATCGACCCTGTTTCGTGTAAGGATTAGGACTCTAAAGAGCTCTAGGTTAAAGTACTAGTAATATTAGAAATCGCTAAAAATATATACATTTCGTAGGAAATGAGATGCCAACTTATATAATTAACAAAACTTTTTATTTTGGGTATACTGTTGGTTTGTACAGCCCTGTCTCGAAATCCCTGGTTACAAACCAAACTTGAGAATAATAAATAAATAAATATTGATGGACAAGTCTCACAACACCATCTAACCCAAGCTTATTACAGCTTGTAACATGGGAATCAGTTAATTGATAAAATACATACTTTCTATATTCAACACAAATATTTGTCCTGGGAAGAAATCAAAGCCACAACCTACATCGCTGTAGGTGGACCTACTGAGTTAAGAGGCCTGTCTATAATAAGCAGCATTTATTTTGCTACCATAATACAACTAAACAATTGGAAACTTGCAAATAAAATAGAAAAATAACAAATAATAAAAATAACAAAAATAATAACCACTACTTTAGCCATTATTGTTTCTCAAGTGGGAATCATATGAGACACGAGTTGCCATTTATCAATTATACACTCATGTGAATACCTATTGTATTCATCAACATTAGTTGTAGCAATAATGCAAGCTATTTAATTTCTTTCAGGTCATTGAGTCTGCTCAGCAAAAAGTGAAAGAAGATCAGATGCGTAAAGAAATTGAGATAGTGAAGAAATCCCTAGAGGAAATGAAGGAAAAGGTAGCCACGCCGCCACCTGTGATTCCCGCCGTAGTGGACATATCGAAGAACTTGTCATCTGCCTCGGATCTGCTAGCCCTGGTCCAGGCATCGATTCAATCGAAAGCGCCGATATCCGTGCCGGCTACTATCACCACGCTTACTTCCAACGTACACGCAAACAGTATTCAACCGCGCTCCTTCGGGGATTTGCCGGTGTCGATTGAGTCATTGGTCAAACCACAAAACAGTCAGTTTCCACAAGCACCTGCGGTCATACCCATGAACCCAGTTCCTGTAGTTCTGGACCAGCCCATGCGGCAATCTCCGATGGGCAACTTTAATGAACAGTTTAATCAAGACGAGCCTATGCCGCCTTTGAACAATGACTTCCGTAATGACGTCAATGATCAATACAATCAAAATGAAAATAACAATTACAATGAGATTCCATCTTACAACCAGAATGATAACTACAACCAGCCTGATTCATACAACAAAGGTAATTCTCACGATCAGCATGAATCATACAACCAGCCTGATTCTTACAATCAGACTGATACTTACAATCAAGATGATTCTTATAACCAGGGTGATGCTTATAAACAAAATGAATCTTATAATAACCAAAATGAGAATTACAATAAGAATAATTCATTTGGCCAAAATCAGCCCTTTGCACCGAATCAGTCATACAATCAAAACCAGAACCAACCTTACATCCAACCCTGGAATAACCCAAGGCCGATGCCAGATAACAGAGGGCCTATAAACCAAGGATTCAATGAATTCAACCAAGGGGGGGCTGTGATGCCAGACCCTGGACCGAACCAGTTCCAACCCCATGGAAACTTCAAGAATGTTAGACAGGATAACATGAAAAAGAACCCATACGGTAATTTTAATAGTGGGAACAACTTTAGAGGCAGGGGCCGCGGTAACTTCAATGGACCAAGAGGTCGCGGGAGAGGACGGTTCTAAACAGCGGATTAATAAAAGTGTGGAAACATTTAAGATGCGATGCGTAAGATCTTGTGTGCAGTCAGTCAGAATATTATTTTAGATAAATATGGAATTATTTGTAAGTCCGAATTGTAAATCTTTCTGATTATCATCGTAATCGTTGTGTTATGGTGTCAAGTAATTTTATGTATGATGTATGGTGTGATCTTGCGCAGTATATTTTATGAACTATAGAATCTAAAATGATTTCGCGTCACATGTTACTGTGACTGTTATGGGTTTGTTTCTATTGGTGCAGAGCAGAAATGTCAAAAATAACTCTTACTCATGTAAGAGTATGTGCATGTATTTTACGCGTAATAGCAGTTTAATTTTATCATGTAGCTGCTTTGCTCTGCTTCCAGTAGATATCCACCCTAAGGGGAGTACATAACTCTCTCCGTGTTGTTGTATACTCGACCATTTTACGCCTTTAGCACACATTCGCCGCGAAGCCGTAGCAGTGAAACCGCAAGAGTTCCGCCATGACTTGTCTGTTGTACAAGGAAACTGCCTGTTCTATCTTAAGGCATAGATTTGACTTTGATTATGTCTCTTTACCGTGTGATTTTGCCGACCTTCTTGGGTGCCAGTTACACCATTGCGGTGTCGCTGCTATGGTTTTGCGGCGGAAGTGTGATAAGGATGTAAATAATAACATTTTCATATGTATGAAAATAAAATAATTATGAAAAATAATAGGTCCGAAGATAGCGTGTATGTATGAAAGTGCATTTTAAAAGTGATGACTTATTATTAGATTTATGAACTACTTCATTTGTATACCTAGGTTAAATGATAAATAAACTGCTGCAATATAAAATAACGTCTTTTATTTCAAAATTATATATAGTTTACGTAGGTATGTACAATTACATCTAAAAATATACATCGAAAAAACATGATTTTTCACATCAGTTGAGAAACTTATCTAGTAGGACTAATAAATTCCCATTTCTAATAAGGCATCTATCTGCTCCGTTTCAGGAAGAATATCAATCTCTAGAGGTTCATGTTTCATCTTGCTAGCTTTGGGGTCTATTGTGAAGAACCTAAACAGTTTGGATATGTTGATGATCGAATATGCAGAATGTGCCAAAGAGTCTTCCACCATCTCTTTCAGTACAAGGAATGCTGCTGTAATTGGTGTTGATACACGCGCTTCTGTAATCAGAACAAGTGTCTAGTTAAAGCCGGTAACTAAGACAAACCATACAATTAAGTGTAAAGAAATTAATTTAAGCTAACCGCTTCACCAAAGCAAAGCAGCATGGGAATAATCATGGTTCAAACAACAAAACTTACTTGAATTATTGCCTTTGCTGAGGTCGAACAGGAATTGAAAGAAGTTTATTTGTAGGTACAAATCTTTCTCAGTGTATTCTCTGAACATGACTCCTTTTTCGCAAAGTCTGCACAAGGGGTACCCGCCGGCGAACGTTTGAGGTAACCTAGTAGTGCGATGTCCACAAGCAGGATCTTCACATGATACCCAACCCTCGTAGTATAACGCGTGGTACAGACGAATTTGCAAACTCAGTTGATTCTGTATTGAAGCTATGTAATCCACTGGCTTAACTGAACATTTTTCGTTCTGACACCGCTCCAAAAACGTTATACTCTCTTTATCAAGCTTGATACAAGTCTCTCTTATTCTATTTTCAGTTTTACAATTCTCGCTAACGCAAACAAATGTGAACTCTTTGCATTGTCTGTATTTCTCTTGCTCGTTTTCGACTTCGTACGATTCTGTGTTACCGGTTTCTCGTTTGATCTGTCTGTATCCAGACGGGTCTAGGCCAAGGCAGTCTGCTACACGTGATGGGTCCATACCTTCTATAGGGTCGCAAATTCTAGAAATCACAGGATGTAGTTGATGAGCTAGATAATATTTGAAGTCAACTTTCAAGTGTTCAGAGTTTTTCAACTCTTCTATGTGGTAAGCGCGTTGTGTGGCGGAGTTAGCGGTTCCGTCTTCGCATATAATGTAAGGCACGATATCACCTTTTTTGAATCTTCTGCTGTTTTTAATGTTTAGCC
The DNA here is from genome assembly GCA_948098915.1 of Lampropteryx suffumata. NCBI lineage: Eukaryota > Metazoa > Arthropoda > Insecta > Lepidoptera > Geometridae > Lampropteryx > Lampropteryx suffumata. Next base: position 16,270,569 of record OX402545.1, on the reverse strand, counting down.
TCAGTGCGACTTGTACGTGCGGCTGTGAATGCTTATCGGCATATTCGTTAGGGTTTTTCGTGAGTTGCTTTGTGATTGTTAACATGGATAGAGGCATTTTTCCGTTGACTAAATCTTCCTTTAATTTGTTCAGATGTGCTTGGATACTCTCCAATCGTTCGTCGGCTGACTGTTCAGACAATATTTGACTCAGTATGAATTTACCCGCTTCAGCAGCCAGTTGTGACCAATCGCGACGAACTATATCCAATCCCTTGTGTTCTTGCGTGAACGTAAACTCGCCATTTTTGTTTTTACTTATCAAAACAGCCGCGTATTTCTTCTTTTTAAGCAGCAAAAGATATCTAAAGACTCCATCGATATCGAGTTCTATCTGTTTGTATTTCTTATTGATTTCTTTCTTGATATCGACTCCGATTTTGAAGACGTTATCGTAATCCATGCAGTTGGTGTTGATCATTAAACTGTCTGTGTCGCCGTAAACTACATCATAGTTTGATTTTTGTACTATTTCTTTCGTATCCAAGAGTATCTCTCTACCTTTCATGGTGACAAGAGCGGCCAGCGGTTTTGCGTAAAACCTTGAATGAGTAAAACCAAGACATCCATACATAGAGTTAGCAGTTAACTTCAATCCCATTTGTCTAATATTGTACTGCATGTATTGTTCTTTAGACAAGTCTGGGGTTTTCATCAGCTTTTTGACTTCTCTTCTGCTCTCTACCAGCTTCCGAATCTGTGTGGGCAAAACTCCTAGCTCCGTATTAGATTTGGGCAATACCAGATTGGCTACGTCATCATCTGTTGCGGACGAGCTTTTTCGTTTAATTGTTGTGAAACAGATATTATACTCTTGGATGATACTAGGATACAGCGAGTTGAAGTCCATAAGTAGGATCAGTTTATCGTAGAACCCCTTCTTTGGATCTAAAACGAGACCTCCGGAATAAGCGGCTTTTTTCTTCCCTTGCTTTTTGGATACATCGGTAGCTGATCCATTTTCTGGGTCGTCTGCAGTACCCTCATTGACAGCAGCCGCTTTCCTCCCATACATCTTGTCCGGCACAATGTAATTTTTCTCAGTAAAAGCGTGAAGAAGCAAGAACTCGTTTCGTTCAGATCTTCCACCCATCAAAGTCCGCGACATGACGTTACCTGCTATTTGAGTTATTTGTTTCGCTAGCGGTATGACGTTGAGTTCACACATGATTTTCAGCACGTACGACGCGTCTTGCATGCTGAGAGAAACGAGCTGGAAAAGGTCTCGACTGTTTTCGTAATACCTCGGCAAGTCTTCTAAAGCTACATCCACACGTTCTCCTTCCTTCATTTTTAGCACGTTGACGCATAATGTATCTAGATCGAAACTCCGCGCCCTGATCAATTCCATAGCTGACAGCTTGATATCGCATACAAGTCTTCCCAAAAACGCGTCTTTAGCGGCGTACTTTCTTTGGGGCGCCACTGACCTCTTCAACCGCCCCAGTCTAGACCAATTAGGTATATTCATATCAAGAATGTTGCCGATGAGCAAATCTTGTTGGAACCCTTGTAAGTCATGGCCTACCAATAGATCAGGGTCTAGCTTCCAGAACTGTACCATGAAGTAGTTGAGCAACTCGCGTTCTGTGTCGCATTTGGTTAGTTTTGTTGCTTTATATTGAGGTAGAGTTTGCTTTAGATCCAGTGGCCACATTTCGTTGCATTTTGTCATAACTGTAAAAACCAGATTATTTTAGCAATATACACTATACATAGCTCGATTTTTGTACGAATTAGTTTAGTTTCTTACCACAAAAATGCTGCTGGAAAGGTGGATGTGGCGGTGGCTTGTGTATGGGAAATGTGTTGTGAGTCAAGCAACTCAACATTAATATTTTTGTTTTTCTTGTTTTTGGGTCCATGGTCGTCCTCATGTTTATCTGTAAAGAAAAATCATGAAGTAGGGGTAGTTACATCAAGTAGTCTATAACTTTATTATGAGCTTATAACGGCCTATCCAGATGACAGAGCTGATAACATTACTTTTGTAAACATTAGCTGGCAATCATGTTAAAAATAATAAAAACACAGGGAAAGGACTAAATGTTTTTAACCCACAGTTAGTGTACTATTATGTTATTTTACTGTTTTGTATTCTTCGTGTGTTTTCTTTACTTAATTGTTCTAATTGTTGGAATATAACAAAATAAATCTATCTCACTCTAACATATAGTTAGCGTGTCTTGCTCTTTTATACGTATAAGTATTTACTGAAACAGTACTTTATTGTTCTCAAGAGGATCTGGTTTGATAGGCATAGTTCCTATTTCTTTTGAGTAGTCCGGTTAAAGCTCTGGCATAGAGCACACACACCTCTCCTACAAATAATAACGATTAATTAAATTCAGTTATATCAAATCGTTAATTACGTGTTTCTTTTGTCACCCAAACCCCAATAGGTTATGGGCCCAGAATTTAGACTAATTAAAAAGATTCAGTAAAGTTTTTATTTTAAATAAAAAGGACACTTGAAGTGCATAGTGTTAAGGGACTTGTGGCCTGTGGTCGGAGGCAGTGAGTTAAAATATTTTAGTATTCTAAGTGACTTTTTAGTGATTTGATAAAATGGATAATTTCAAATTAAAAAGAAATATTAAACCGTTTGACGGGGACAAATATAGTGTGTGGAAACTTAGAATACGTAATTTATTAAATGAACTTGAAGTGCTTAAAACTATTGATGAAGAAGCTCCCAAGGAACCGGACAATGAGTGGCACAAAAAGCAGAGAATCGCTAAGAATACGATAATAGAGTATCTGTCGGATTCTTTGCTGGGACTTACTAGCGAAGAAAATACTGCGAGACAAATTTTCTTGAAGCTGGATTCGATTTATGAAAGAAAAAGCATAGCGACTCAATTAGCCTTTCAAAGCAAAACTCAATAAACTAAAACATATTAAATGTCATTGCTGCGGAAAGAAAGGTCACATACAAAAGAACTGTTACTTTAACAAGAAGGGCAAACAACGTTCTGAAATGAACAGAACAGTTCAGACTGTAAATATTACGGATACTAAAGATCCTAATATCTCGGGATTTGCTTTTATGGTTGGAGATTATGAAAATGAATGTGTACGTGATCAAAACGGCATTACGTTTATTTTGGACTCGGGTGCCTCAGATCATTTAATTAACAGAGAAGATCTGGCACAAAACTTCACGGAACTGAAAAATCCAATAAATATATCAGTTGCGAAAAAAAATGGAACGTACATAAGAGCAACGAAGAAAGGCAATCTTCTAGTAACCAGCAACTTGGGTGTAAAGGGGACGCTACAGGATGTCCTTTTCTGTTCTGAAATCCCTTACAACTTGCTCTCAGTTAAGAAGATGCAAGAAGCTGGAATAACCGTTGTTTTTGGCAGTAACGGCGGTGTGCAAATATACAACAAGGGTAAACTGGTAACAAAGGGTGAGTTTTTAAATAATTTAATTGGTATAAATTTTGTGCTTGACAAATGTGTTCTAAATGCTGAAAGCTCATCTAATAGGGTCGTAAACAATAAGTATGAATTATGGCATCAAAGACTTGGTCACATTGGCAAATCTAAGTTTTTGCAAATTAAAAGTAATGAAATGTTTTGTGACAATGAGCAAATAAATCATGTGACACCAAATGATAATCTATGTGAAGCTTGCATAAATGGAAAACAAGCATGTTGGCCATTTAATAAATCAAAGTAATACCTCTAATAAAACGACCTCTATTTAATGTGCATACAGACGTGTGTGGTCCCATCACTCCTTCAACACTTGACGGCAAAAACTACTTTGTGATTTTTGTCGATGAATACACTCACTACTGTGCGACATACTTAATAGCCCATAAATCAGACGTTTTTGCTACGTTTCGAGATTATGTTGCAAAGTGTGAAGCTCATTTCGGTTCGAGAATTGTCAATTTGTATTGTGATAACGGTGGTGAATATTTGTCAAAAGAAATGAAAGAGTATTGTGTTGTAAAAGGTATAAGCTACCACTTAACAGTGCCGCATACCCCAGCTTTGAATGGGATTGCTGAAAGAATGATAAGAACTGTAACAGAACGAAGTCGTGCAATGGTATCTGGTGCCAAACTAAGTAAAACGTTCTGGGGGGAAGCTGTGTTAACGGCTACATATCTGATAAATATCAGCCCCACGAGAGCACTAAAAAAGGCTAACACACCATTTGAATTGTGGCACAGTAAAAAACCACAACTAAAATATTTAAAGGTTTTTGGCTCAACTGTTTATTTTGTTAATAAAACAAGAAAAACAAAGTTCGATGAAAAATCGTTAAAGGGCATAATGATCGGTTATGAATCGAATGGTTATAAGGTGTGGAATGTGGTAGATGAAAAGTTTGTGAAAGTCAAGAGTTGTTATAGTTGATGAAATTAATTTTTGTCAAGCAGGCCATTGAAGCCTGGGGGAATATTGGCTGAAAATAGCAATAGCCCTTGTTACTCTGATAAGCTCATAGTAAAGAAAATGAGTGAGCAAACTGATAAAATACCTGTGTCATTAGGTCCACCACCTAATAAATCTGTATGTGATACAGATGTGTATGACTCTTCATTTCAAAATACATTGACTTCATCTCGAAATGAACTGGCTTCTAATGATCAGAGAAGGAGTGAGAGGATTAAAAATCTGCCCACTGTATCTTATGACGAAAATGAAGATGATATTTCTGTAAACTATTTGTTATACGCAAAATCTTTAATATGCAAAATACCTACATCATATAATGAAATCAAATCCAGGGATGATAAGCTTTTGTGGGAAAATGCTATAAGTGAGGAAATAAAATCACTCACTGAAAATGAAACCTGGACGCTTGTAGAAAAACCCGAAAACAGAAATATTATTGATTGTAAATGGGTATTTACTATTAAAAATGATGAGTTTGGAAAACCCCTAAAATATAAAGCTCGTTTAGTAGCTCGTGGTTTTAGTCAGGAATATCTGATTGATTATAACGAAACGTTTGCACCAGTTGCAAGAATCTCAAGTTTCAGATTTATATTAGCTTTTGCAAATCAGTTTAATTTACTTGTCCACCATAAGGACGTAAAAAAACTGCATTTCTGAAATGGAAACTAAAACAAGAAAATATAAAAATTCCTGAAGGAATCCAAATTGCAGATAACCAAGTTTGCAAATTAATCAAAGCTATATGGATTAAAACAGTTTGCACGCTGTTGGTTCCAAATGTTCGAACAAACTTTGATTGAAAAGGGTTTTCGATACTCATCAGCTGATCGATGCATTTACATTCTAGATGCGGGTGATATCTTAAAAAACATTTATGTTGTACTTTATGTTGATGATCTAGTAATTTCAACTGCTGATATAAATGCCATGAAGAGTTTTAAAAACTACTTAATGAATAAGTTTAAAATGGTTGACTTAAAAGATATCAGATGTTTTCTGGGAATAAAAGTAGAGCGGTGTAACAACAAGGTTACCTTAGACCAGAAAATGTATATAAAAACAGTTTTAGAAAAGTTCAATATGAGTGACTGTAAAACTGTCAGTACACCCTTGGAAACCAAAGTAGATTACAAAGCGTTAAACTCAAGTGAAGTAACAATGGCTCCTTGTAAAAATCTAATTGGGTGCTTGATGTATATAATGGTATGCACTCGCCCTGACTTGAGCTTTAGTGTAAACATCTTGAGTAGATTTGCTAACAAAAACAATCATTCACTGTGGTCGTACTTAAAAAGGGTATTACGTTACTTGAAAGGATCAATTGATCTACAATTAACTTACGTTCGCAGTAATAACTATAATCATAACATATTAAGTGGCTTTGTTGACTCTGATTGGGCAAGTGATGAAGTAGGCAGAAGAAGTACTACGGGTTATTTGTTTAAATTATTTGAACAATGCACAATATGTTGGAATACAAAGAGGCAACTTACAGTGGCGGCTTCGTCCACTGAAGCTGAGTACATGGCTTTATTTGAAGCGGTAAGAGAGGCTCTTTGGTTAAAATCATTAGTGACCAGCATTGACAGTGAAATACCCAATGCAATTCCTATCTATGAGGATAATAATGGGTGTATAAGCATTGCAAATAATCCTACAAGTCACAAAAGATCAAAACATATTGACATAAAGTATCACTTTTTTAGAGAACAGGTGGAGAAAAATGTTATTAAAATGATTTATGTTTCCTCAGGTAATCAGTTGGCTGACATCTTAACAAAGTCATTACCGACAGTGCGTTTTTCTGAAATGAGAAAAAAAACTTGGGGTGTTGTAAATAAGTAAATAAGATACCATAACTTTAAATTCAATTTATTATTGATGAATTGGTCTGATTAGGTTTTCTGGGTTTCCCTAATCCTGCGCATCAAATGGTGGACCAAGATAATTTGTACTCCCAGGTAAATAAAGGAAGGTGTGTGATATTATTTTTGTAAATAGTTTTGAATACTTGTTTTAAGAAAGAGGATTAATTTTGAGGGGGCGTGTTGGAATATAACAAAATAAATCTATCTCACTCTAACATATAGTTAGCGTGTCTTGCTCTTTTATACGTATAAGTATTTACTGAAACAGTACTTTATTGTTCTCAAGAGGATCTGGTTTGATAGGCATAGTTCCTATTTCTTTTGAGTAGTCCGGTTAAAGCTCTGGCATAGAGCACACACACCTCTCCTACAAATAATAACGATTAATTAAATTCAGTTATATCAAATCGTTAATTACGTGTTTCTTTTGTCACCCAAACCCCAATACTAATTACCTACCAACTGCTTGTTTCTCTACTGTATTATTAATTTCACGTGTGTATAATAAAACATTAATTCCATTCTATTCTAAACCTTTACGAAAGGAACTCCCGAAATTCAAAACGTGCCGTTATAGCTTAGAAAAACCGGCCAAGTGCGAGTCGGACTCGCGCTCCGAGGGTTCCGTACAAACCTATAGGTATATAAGTAAAATTTCACCCATCACGACAATCGAGTCATAGTTGGATGATGTAACTAAAAATGTACGGTTATCGCAATTAGTCCTTTATCTGTGCTATAAGACGTTGCTTCGTACAAAATTTCAAGATTTTGAGTTCACGGAAAGTACCCTGTAGGTTTTGATTCCCTTGCGAGTTGCGACTTTGAATATATGCGACTTAAATTGCTGTTTCTCTTGATTGCGTTGAGATAGAAGTTTGATTTTGTTACAGCTTAAAGGTATTTATTATAGACCTGAGTATTTTATATGAATTTCAATTTAATAACTCTACGCGTTCATGAGAAAAGGGGTAGTAAGTTTAAAATAATTAAAAATATTTTTATTATGTGATGTAACTAAAAATGTACGGTTATCGTAATTTATACTTTATCTGTGCTATTAGACGTTGCTTCGTACAAAATTTCAAGATTCTGAGTTTACGGGAAGTACCCTGTAGGTTTTGTCTTGCGAGTGTCGAAAATTTGCGGCATAAACGGCTGTATCTTTTGATAGGTTTTATTTTTTCACAGCTTTAAGGGACAGTAGACCTGAGTATTTGATATCAATTTCAGCTTGATACCTCCATGCGTTCCTGAGAAAAAGTGACTTCAGACGGACTTCTTGACAGACAGACGGACGGGCGGACGGACAACAAAGTGATCCTATAAGGGTTCCGTTTTTTCCTTTCGAGGTACGGAACCCTAAAAAATCTCGAAGTTCAACTGCTAATATGTACAGTGAGTTGGGGTCAAAGTTTGTAAGCATAATGAGTACGACAAGTAAGTATTAATGACTTACAGCAGCTATGACCACTGGAGGTGGATCCAAATCGCTGTCACTCCTGATAACCGTGACATGCTCCATTTTCTCACATGCCGCCTCCAGCTTACACCAGGACACCTTGGCCTGAACCATCTCCGCCTGCTTAATCTCCAGCCAGCAAGGACCTTTGATCTTACGCTCGAGGAGAAAGGTTTCTAATGATGAGGTGTTGCTACCGAATATATGCGAGAGTGTAAGGTGTTTCTTGTTTGTTGGTGGAGGGGGAAATGACGCCTGGAAAATAAGGTTTGTTTATTTAATTTCTGCCAACGGAATATTCTGACGCCTGCAGTCGCGATGTATACTTTTTTGGAAAGTGCATAATGTTCTACTAGTCATACAAACCAGGAGATGGGAGATACTTCATTTAAGTAAGTAACTAATCATGCCATGATTATCATCACTGACTTAACCCATGTTCAACGGTAAATTTATTTTCTTCAGGTGAAGAATTATCTTCGCAATAGCAAATATCATAAATCCCTACTAATATTATAAATGCGAAAGTAACTCTGTCTGTCTGTATGTCACGTTTTCACGCCAGAACCGCTGAACCGCTGATGAATTTTGGTATAGAGATAGATGGGACCTTGGAGAAGGACATGGCTACTTTTTTTTTAGGTATCACGCGTGCAAAGTCGATGGCAGCAGCTAGTAGAGAATATATGCAATAATCTGTAAATTATTCTTTAAAATAATATAAAAGAAAGAGGAGGTTCAACTTACATCGTATTTAACTTCTAGATAGTCCGACTGCGCCGGTATATCTGGCAGGTTGAAGCAATAGTTTTTCGTCACCTTCCTGGATTTGAACTCCTTGAGTCCCAGTTCACTAGCGACTGAAGAGTTGAACTCTTCATACATGTCCATCATTGTTACTTCATGATCAGTTGGTTCAAGGGTTACTGGATCCAGTTTCTGGAAATGATAATAGGTCTGTTGTATTTTGATAGGATAATCAAGTCATTAACGGCCTTGCATATAAACGCCTCAATTTAAACACTGCTTCAATAGCCATTTTAAAATTTCAACCCCTATTTTTTCACCCTTGGGGGCTGGGGGAAAGTTTTTATTTTACGCTTTTTAGTACTTAATTATTTATCGAAATTCATAAACACCACTGGAACGTCACAAGGAAAGGAAAATACTATATTTATTTGGATGACATATTTTTTCCAGCTATTTTAATTTAAAAACAAAACTGAACCGATTTTGATTAAATTTCACCAATCGGAAGTATATTCTTTCACATAAGAACCTCCTTTTTTTGAAGTCGGTTTAACAAAAGTCGCTTTTTGAACACCTGGGGGTTAGACAAATACATCACGCTTAGTTTCAATACAATTTGATATTTGCGCAGGCGTGAAAAGAAACTGAAAGTGGATCTTGTCTAGGCTCTCTGATTGTCATTTACAGAGTATTTACTGGATATACATGAGGGAGTGCACTCAGACATTTCAGATTCTATGTGCGCATAACAAAATGAACAACAGTTTAATTTACTCACGTATTCCCGAGGTAGCAAAAACATTTGCCGATTCACATTCCTCACAACCAAACAGCAAGAGACACATCCTGCCTTCTTATTTGTGGGATTTACATAAACCTTGCCAAACAGATACACCACTCCCGGTTTCACAAATCTATCTTCCCACGCATCAAGCCAGTAGAACTTCAGAACTTTCTCACCATCCTCATTAGTTGCAAGTGGTAGCTGCCCATCTGATTGCACTGTGACCGCTGTTTGGTTCTCACCCATTTGATCAGTCCATGTACTAGAGAGAGGTGCAAGTTCTTTGGGTGATGCTTTCTTCTCTGGGAATATCTCAAATTCATCATTCATGAATTCTTCTGCTACATCTGTGATGGCATTCGATTCTTCCTTCTTTGTTTCAGTCTTTGGTGTGATCGGTGCAGACAATGCATCGTTGCTAAAGTCATCATCAAAGTTGAAGTCTTGCGTGTTAAACTCTTCAATATCCTGTGTGGCTGAATCTTCAAGTTCTTGCTTTATTTCACGATCTATCTTCCATGCATTTTTCTTGGCTGGTTTGCTAGTTGATGCTTTGTGAGTTTCGTGAGTTTCATCATTTACTTTCTAAAATTTGAATGTCATGATTGCTTGGACTAACATTTTGTAAATATAAATATAGAGTATGTATTTAAATGTAAGATCTTCTAATAGATAAGCTTTGATTATATTTGAGCTAAATAGTGCTGTGTGAAGTTGTGTAAAGATCAATATTTATTGATTACTAGCTTCTGCCCGCATTCGCACGTGTACCTACATAAAAATTTGCCTATATGATATTCCTGATCTACAACTATACTATACTACAATTATATTCATCCAAATGCATTGAACCGTTAAGGCGTGGTACAAACAAACATATAAACAGCTAAACATTCACACAAACTTTTGCATTGAAGAAACTGGATTATTAGTTTTATTATGAGTCCCCAACTCTCATTAATAAATAAATACTGTCGACATTTCACACAGCATCATTTGGCCTCAAAGAATCATCGGGCCTTGGCCCATTGCACCGCAGAGGTAGTAATGACTTTTAAAATTTTTGTTTAATTAATTAATGTGAAATTAATGTTCTGTTGAGTTCTACAGGTGATAAATTAAAGGGAATTACATAGTTCTAAGAAAAGACAGTAGGGATTTGGCATGCTTACTTACTGGAGTATCTTGTTTGTGTACAACAGGATCATGCTTTTCATCACCATTTAATACCTGAAAATTAAATATTATTAATTATTGAGTGTTTATTAAAATTGTACATTAGAACACAGGTAGTGACCGTTATATTATAACAATCCCAGTAATACACTTGTGTAGTTATCATTTATGACACTTGTGTATTTATATTTAATACATATGGAAATTGATAATAAAGTAAAAACAAGCCATTAAATAGATGGACAAATATTTAGTACTATTCAGCAGAGTGTTTTGTCGGGGTGTGGAGTGAGTCAAGTGTGCTTGCCTTTTACTAATGCTTTGCATGGCGCATCAATTGCGGGTGGGAGGGAGGTGCATGCACCTGCATTGTGTCTAACTCTTTGGGAATAGATTGCCGGAATAGTACTAAATATTTGTCCATCATTTAATGTTTTGTAATGGATTTCCGCAAAGTCACACATGAATCAATTGTCTAGAAACAAGCAAGGAAGGTAATTAGAATAATTAGGTTAGTAAAGAAGCAAAAAAGAAAACACAAAGACAATACTGTAAATTAACATAGTACAATAATATTACACTCAATGTACACATTTCAAACACATTTAGTCCTATCCCTGTGTGAGGTATGTTCAGTTGTATGTCCATTATTATAAATTCAAGAGTCTCTATTTATCTGTTTATTTATTTATTAAGCTTTTACAGTCAAATGGGTCTTGATGAAATTTGGTAAAGAGATGGATTGTATCTTGTGGAAGTATATGGGCTATTCTTTATGTAGGTAGGTTGGGAAGCATATGGAACCATGTGGGAAGGAGCTAGTTTGTAAATAAAGTTTATAATAACTTCAGTTTTAACATAATTGAATATGCCATTGTAATATGACAACCTTTGTGGCGCAGTGGGCTTAGGTCCGGCTGAGAGGCAAAAGGTTGCGGGCTCGATTCCCGCCGCGGGACAAATGTTAATATGATCTGCAAGTATTTGTCTCAGGGCTGGGTTTTTCTATGTATAATATGTATATATTTACAAAAAAAAGTATATAAGTAGTATATCAGTCATATGGTACCCATAACACAAGGTCTGCTTTCTTTGGGGCCAGATGATGCTGTGTGAAATGTCAGGTATTATTATTATTATTTTAATTTCACTTACCACTTTCTCTTCTTTAAAACTAGGAGTTTCTTTACTTAGGGTAACAGCAGTGGGTTTTTTTACAGTTGATGACAAACTTTTGAAGTAGTTCTGAGCATCTTTTTTGCTGGATTCCACTATATTCTTACTCGGCATCACTGGCTTTGGTTTTAGGGATGCTGTTGATGCATTTCCATCAAGATCTGATATAATGTCTGACAAGATATTGTCTTCAGATATTTTAACATCCTGGAAATTAGAGAATTTGTCAAGATTTGTATAAAATAACAATTCGCAAGCAAAACTGTGCAGTGTTCTTCTTATCCAGCCCTACTAATGTAGTGTAGTTTAACATAAATACCTCTTTCTTTTTAGTAGGCATGGCTCCAAGGAGGTTCCTAATGTTTCCTTTAGCTGAAGGTTGTGCTGCCACTCTTGCTTTTCGTTTCTGACCTCGGCCAGTCTCTTTGGTGTTTGCAGTCTCATATTCTCTTTCATCATCATCGAAGATCTCTCGACCATCCTCTACATACCCAGTTCCATCTTAAAGAAAGGAAACTTATGTATTTTTTATTATAATTATTTTAAATAGTTGACTATGACCTTGTTCGTAACTTACCATCGTCTTCAATCCAATCATCTTCCTGCCTCTGCAGCACTCTTTCAGAGTACTCTCGCTCATCAATGGTGTCATACACATTATCAACGTCGTCAACGTCGTATTTATGTTTATTGCCTTTTCCCTTGAGCTGCTTTAGCTTCTCGAAAGCAGATAATCGTCCGTGCTTGTCGGTTTTCTGTCGTTTAGCACGTGAACCAGCTGGAATTGGAGTAAAAGTTTGGTTAAAATGATTTAACCAATGGAATATTTATGAAACAGCTACCGTAGTTGATAATTTAATGTACCTAAGGAATCTGCCATGGTCCCTGCCTATAAAATTCACATGGAATCACGTAAAACTAATATTATTCCATCCATAAAACACCAAAACAAAACAACACAATTTTGTTTGACTGACTGACTGAACTTAATTGACGTTTGATTTCGCGCGGGAATTTTACGTTGACGTTTACAACTTCTTTTATTTATTGGCCGGCAAACTTCTATGCACGTATCGTTTTGTCATCGTAATTTTTTAGGTTTATTGTGTTGTATCTATTTTTACAAGAAATTATGTGGAACCGTTTCAAAACCTTTATGACGTTTATAGTTTAAATTTAAAAGTACGACAAAAGTGTACTAAACCAAAACAGCTAGAAATATTTTGTAAAATTTACATTGACAGCTCAATATGACCTGCTAGATTGACATTGATTGATACAAGTACACATTATTTTATTTTCGCGCCAATCTCAGACTTTCTGTTTTGTAATTTAATTTGTTTGTACGCGAAACCGAAACTCACTTTATCTAATTTTTATTTATTTGACTAGATAACCTACATAAAAAATGTCTAAAATGCGTGATTATGCTGCGGACAAAGGTAAGGTATAAACACTTTCAGTGTCTCTCCTCATAACCCGTACTCAAAACTTTCATTGTTTACACATCTTTTTAGAAACTCTCAAGAACTTCTTTGTGGATTTCTGCCAAACGGATGATGAAGGAACCAAAAACTTTAAATACGCTGAACAACTTACGAAAGTTGCACATCGGGAATCAGTAAGTTACTGTACATACATAATTGCTTTTAGTACTTAATTGTTTGTAGGTTATAGCTTGGATCAGCTGACAATCAAAACACGAATAATTCGTAGATTTATGCCTTTTTAGCAGCTAAAACCTTTTTAAGAACTTGACAGTCTACTGTTGATTCATTATTTATGTATGAGTTTCATCTTGGTTGCAGGTTTCGTTCGTGGTGGATCTAGACGACTTGCATGAAGCTCAAGAAGAGCTAGCGGAGGCAGTGAGACAGAACACCCGTCGTTACACCTCCATGGTGTCCGATGTTGTGTATGAGATGCTGCCTGATTATAAACATAGAGAGGTAATATTCTGTTTCATTCAAACCGCCATACTTTCATTCAAAAAACTCAAGAATTGAATTTTTAATTCAATTCAATTCTTATATTATTATTATGTAAAATTTAGTTTTAAATTATAATGGAAAAACATGGGTTATGATAGGGTAGTTCTTTCTGCTACTAAACTGTATTTCCACCATGTGTGTACAGGTTGCTGGAAAGGATGCATTAGATGTGTATATTGAACACAGAATCATGTTGGAAGCCAGGAACCATAGGATCCCTGGGGAGCAAAGGGACCCCAGGAACAGATACCCACCAGAACTTATCAGGAGATTGTAAGATTATATTTATAGTTGTTTATTGCTAGAAGCAACATAATCGGACTATGGTCTACAATGAAAACAAAAATATGCATATAAACATGTGTGCAATTCACACATGGTAGAAGTGAAACCATTAAAAAACAAAGATATAATAATCTACACGTATATAAAAGACCATGGTAGTTGTGACTTTGTACAACGCATGCTTTGTACTACGCATGAGCGCACAAACACATATAATCCTTCCTATCTCATTTTCTCCCACGTTAAATCTTATGAATTTATGTGTCTGTCTCTTTTCATTTCATCAACTTTCAAATCAAAACGATGCTAAAAAAGTTTTCACTTAAATAATAAAACAATTATTATTAGCCCATTGTTGATATATTATGCATATTTTTGTTTTCATTTTAGACCATAATTTAATGATATATTGTTATCCTTGCATTCTTACTGAATGATCACATTATTCTTGTTTCCAGTGAGGTGTATTTCAAGGATTTATCTACCGCAAAGTCACAGCCCATCAGAGAAGTGAAGGCAGAACACATTGGGAAACTTGTAACAGTCAGAGGTAAATATCATTAAAGCATCTTTTTAAACAATCAATCTAGCTTTTAGATATACTTAAGTTGACTGTGCTTAAAGCTCAAAGGCTTTGAAGGTACTTAAAATGTCAGCAAGATGAGTGTATCTGTGACCTGTGAATATTAATTGATATACAATTCACAGATCTACTTGCATTGACGGCTGAGACTGAGAAGATTGTAAAAAAAGTATATAAGTCGTTTTTATCAGTCATGACAATGGCTGGCAGAGATCGCTATTAAGCGATAAGACTGTCCATTGTACTACCTAGTAGCTAAACATTGTTAACTGTCTAATGTATTTGTGGTGTGCATTTTGTTCTGACTGTTATGAAGCTTCCTTAGTATTGAATAGGTAGGACTAATATCTTGTAATATCCCTCCAATATTATATTATGATGTGTTGTTTCATCAACAAATCTGCAGAGAAGCTTGTTACAAGGAATGCTGTTTGCAGTGTTGGTGTTTCTACGGTCCAGTGCAGAACGAATCAATTGTTCCTGAGAATGCCTTGTGAAGAGGCGAAACAATTTTCAATTTTTTTTGGATTTAATTCATTAGAATAGATTGTCTGGATATAGTCTACATAATTTTCACTCAAAACGGGTTATTTACCATGATATTATGTGAGATTTTCTTCTCGATATTTCGATTCCGCAAAGTCACGCCTGAATTATTTAATCTGTTTCCTAAGTATCTATTTACTAGTAGCTATTCCATCAATCGTCTGATTTCCACAACCTATTGTGCTATGTAGATTGGCCACCAATATTAATAAATACTGCTATATTGCTATACATATTATATATTGCAATATTGCTAAATTCTTACCTATCTTCAAAAACTTGGTATACCATCATTATCTCACATCAGTCTCATAGATATCTATTTAGTTTGTATGTTTTTATCTTTTTATGTTAATTATGTATGTGTATATATGTAGTATTTAGTTATATAATTTATAATTAGTTTAATGTACGCCGCGCCGTCCAACTTAATACGATCCCTTCCATCCAAAGGTTGCCAGGAAGAGATCGCTCTCAAGCGATATGGCCGCCCATTGTACCACATATATACATGTACATAAATTAAATTGCAATATTGTGTTTTATTTTATAAGGTGTACAATAATGATTGTTGCACCGAGCGCAAGGTGAGTTATTAATACACGAGTGTTACATGCGAGGGCACTAAATTAACACGAGTGCATTAATTACTATCTTTAGCAAGGTGCGTAATTTACTTTTCTTTCAACTACCAATCTACCTTCTGTGATAAAATATACCTACCTACTCAAACTAAAAATATGAAGAATCAAAGTTTTACAATTGTACCAAATGCGCGCCATTTGTTTTTTGATGTGAAAATTTCTTTTAGCGCGGTACGAATATTTTTAGATAAGGTAAAACCTCTGGACTCGCGACACCGTTACGAGACGCAGGGCTGCCGCGTTCGCCTCATTTGATTATAAACCTTAATTCACATGTTTACAGTCTACTTTTGTATGGAAAAGTTTACTGAGTTAGGTTCTTTGATATATTATCTACATTCTGAACAAAAACATAAAAGAATATTGAATGTATTTTAAAGTTTCTAAAAACTAATAAAATACAATTCATAAATAAAATGCAATTCTTAACCCAATAACCCATCTAAAAAATGTCTAACGCGCCAAAATAAGATTTCACTTCTGTCGGCACTCCCGGAGTGCATTTTTTTTCACCAAGTAAGTTTTATTCAGCTGATTTTTATTTTCAGCCAGTATCTTTTCGATCTAATGCATTTTTTTTTTATTAAATTTAATGGGAGATATTAAACTCTGTGGTAAATATATATCTAAAATAAAAAGTAAAAAACAGTGCAACAATGAGATTTCATATAACTTTTCTGCACTGTTTTGGTTCTAAGCAAAAAAAAACGTCCTTTGTGATCGGTTTTGTAGTGATTAATTAAAACATTACTACGTAGTTGAAAGAAAATATATATTCTATTTATTTATTTAACAGGTATAGTTACACGGTGTACGGACGTGAAGCCCTTACTGGTGGTGGCGACATACTCGTGCAGTGCGTGTGGTGCCGAGACGTACCAGCCGGTGCGTGCGCTCCAGTTCACCCCGCCCCCGGCCTGCACGGCGGACGAGTGTCGCGTCAACAAAGCCGCCGGACAACTGCATCTGCAGACCAGGGGCTCCAGGTTCCAGAAGTTTCAGGAGCTGAAGATACAGGAGCACGTGAGTTGACATTTGTTTTAGTTTTAAATGGTGGCGATTCGGTTGGTTCATTTCTAAAATTAGGAATTGTCTAAAATATATTTTAGCTAGTCATAGCATTTGTAAAACCTATTCGGTTGATACCATCTAACTAAGTTAGGAACGCTTAATTAAATTAGATAAAATTAAATTAAGATAAGTTGGTAACAGCAGACTACCAAAGCGACATTTGACAGTTCTAAACCTAATTTTAGCTAAAATTTGTTAGGTTGGTGCCAACAGAATTACAGCAGGCCAATGTCCGTCATAGTCTGTATTAGGTTTTTATGCACACAGATGTCGTGGAGAGCTAAAATCTGATATGGATAGGTAAATAATTTCCAAAATCATCAATTATTTTATTATTTATAAAATAATAATGCCAGACATTTTACACATCTCATCTTGCCCCAAAGTAAGCAGAGCTTGTGTTATGGGTACATGACTGATATACTACTAAAATACTTTTTTTTTGTAAATACATACTTATTATACATAGAAACACCCGGCCCCGAGACCAATACTTGCAGATCATACCAACATTTGTCCCACTGCGGGAATCGAACCCGCAATCTTTTGCGTCTCAGGCTTGTGTTCGGACACGGTATTCATCTTCAAAATACTATCATTATCATTAATGTATTAATGATATAAATCCAAATTGGTTTCGTAATCCTACAAGTAAAATAATAATCTCTATATCTATAAAAGGCGATGTGTGTATGTTCCCTATAGACTCCGAAACGGCTGGACCGATTTCGATGATATTTTTAGGAAATCTTCAGATTGGCTAAGCGGATATTCCTGTGATGTTTGGTAGCGATCGGATCCTCCGAACTTTATTTTCTGCATCTATCAAATTTGGTTTGGATATACACTCGTGAGCAAAAAAATCGACTCAAGTCGCACGCTAGCAGTTAAAAAACTCTAGCAAAAAATCTGAAGCTTTCATTCTATTTTTGATTTTAACATTTCAAAGCTGTTAGTTTTAGCTTTAAAATAAGTGGTCTACGTTGTTATTTTATATTTTTTTTTGGTAATGAAAAAATATTGAATGAGAAGTCTAGAGCAATGAAAACATTACTACGTAAATGATAATTAACAGTATAGAAAATTCCAGCTTAAATTCGTCAAAATATTAATTTAATTGAAATTAACTTATCAATATTTAGTGTTGCCCCCCCTGGCCCTAATAACAGCTTCCAATCGCTTATTCATGGATCGAATAAGTTTCTTTACTCGATTTTGTTCGATGCTATCCCATTCTTCAATGAGCGCCGCTTTGAGGCCCGATTTCGTGGCTGGTGCAGGATTTCTAGCCTGAACATTTATTTTAAGTTCATCCCACAAATGCTCGATAGGATTTAAGTCCAGGCTACGCGCTGACCAGTCCATAGCGGCAATTTCGACCTCCTGTAAATACTGCCGGACGGAACCTGCAGTATGCGGACGGGCATTGTCGTGCATTAAGATGAAGTTTTCGCCGATGAAACCGGCGTAGGAAACGACGTGATCCCCTAAAATCTCTTAGATGTATCGGTTTGCCGTCAATCCTCCCACTCGACCGCCAGTTTCAATAAAAACTAACTCGGTTTTTGCCTCCATTGAAATGCCCGCCCACACCATCCAGGAACCTCCTCCAAAAGCCACATTTTCTTTAATGCAGCACTGCGCAAATCTTTCTCCAGGTCTTCTGTAGACTCGTCCTCTTCTACCGCTACCATGCACGCACACTCTGCTTTCGTCTGAGAAGAGAACGGAGCTCCATTGTTCGTCAGTCCAATCAACGTGTTCTCTAGCAAATCGAAGTCGGGCTCCTCGGTGGGCCGGGGTTAATTTGGGGCCAGTAGCTGGCCTTTTTGGCTCAAGGCTAGCTGCCTTAAGTCGTCTTCTGACTGTCCAGCCACTCACAGCCACTCCTCGCGTTTCTCTGAGCTCTTGTTGGACTTGAACGCCAGTGAGTGCCCGATTTCTCAGCGATGTGCTGACAATGAATCGGTCATCTCTCTCCGATGTGCACCTTTTTCTTCCGGAACCGCGTCTTCGATTAAAGTTACCAGTCTCTTGGTAACGACGGTAAACTCTGGAAACAGCAGACTGGCTCAAGGTCAGCACACGTGCCACTTCACGCTGACTCTAGCCTTGTCTCAATATGCTGACCGCTTGACCAGCTTCTTCACTTGTTGTGTCCATTTTCAGGTAGAATTCTTATTTGTTGATAACGGAGATGTGTATCGGTTGACGTTTGACGGCTAACTGATAAGGGTGGGTCAGGTAGATAACCTTTTATATGGGTCTGTAACCCTTAATTAGTATTATTGTAAACAAGCGTAAAAAGGGTGGTTACTGATCACAACATATTGTTGGGTTGTGTTAGCAAGAAACATTACAATATTTTATATAATTTTAAAGCTAAAACTAACAGCTTTGAGATGTTAAAATCAGAAATAGAATTAAAGCGTCACATTTTTTGCTAGAGATTTTTAACTGCGAGCGTGCGTCTTGAGTCGACTTTTTTGCTCACGAGTGTAGATTGTATCTTAAGAACGGACATAGGCTACTTTTTATGTATGTACTATGCGTGAGAAGCCGCAGCCAGAAGCTACTTATTATATACTAGCGACCCGCCCCGGCTTCGCACGGGTGCAATGCTGACACTAAATATACTACAGAATGTCTAATGTGATTAGAAACCTCTAAAATTATCAGTGTTTCTCCACTATATTATACATGTATTATACATATAAACCTTCCTCTTGAATCACTCTATCTATTAAAAAAAACGCATCAAAATCAGTTACGTAGTTTTAAAGATTTAGGCATACATAGGGATAGACAGACAGCGGGAAGCGACTTTAGTATACTACTACATGTACTAGTCACTACTACTACATCTACTACTAGTACATAATTTACTATACTATGTAGTAAAACGAAGTCGCGTTTTTTTAAGTTTTTTAAATGTAATTATTTTGTTATTCCACTCGACAGTCGGACCAGGTTCCAGTCGGGCACATCCCGCGTCAGCTGTCGATCTACTGCCGCGGAGAGACGACGCGACGCGCGCAGCCCGGGGACCACGTGGCCGTGACGGGAATCTTTCTGCCGCTCATGAACTCCGGCTTCCGACAGATGATACAGGGCCTGCTCTCTGATACGTATCTAGAGGCGCATGTGAGTTTATATTGTACTTAGAGTCTGTAATCACTATGGTACGAGTAATATGGAACTCTTGATACAATAATTTTCACTCAAAACTGGATATTTATTTAGTTTTTCTGCTTCCCGATATTTCGCCACAGTTCCATGCGCCATGATCACGAGATAAACTGAGTGTTAGAAGTTATATCTTGATACAATGTCTACCAGTTTCGATTAGCAATGTACATTATTTAATGGATTGGTATTACGTACGTTCGGTTTGTACCTTAGTTTCAATTCATATGACAGCATATCTGACAATTAACACCTTCTTCGTTAATTGCAAGTTTCATAATAATGTAAATTTTGCCAGTGTCAAGTGTTTATAGTTTGTCACAAAGACGTATCTTGTCGTTCGTCATTTGTGCTCTGCCGGGCGATTATGGAACTCTGATACTATCAAAACTTTGATACTAATCGTTTTCAGTTTCTATTGATGAATTGGTATTACGGAAGGTTGGTGCTCATTGTCATACATGCTGTCAAATGAATAGAAACCTCAGACCAAATAAATATAAAGATGGAGGGCCGCGAGCAACTAAAATAAAGGCTCAAAACTGTGCTTTTGTGTGCAAATATCCGCAGCCACGCACACACATATACAGAAATCGTGCTCCTTGCTCGTTCAAAACCTTCACCACAATAATTCACGCAATAATCACTGATGTAAACACACTTTACGCTATAAGGATATTTTCGCCTGTGGTAGGGCGACAGACGAGTAATTAGCGGCAGCTGGCTTCCGTTGGCAGAGTGACTTACTACTTACAAGTTCGACTTACAAGTGACATCTCATTTCACAAATATTGCTGCCGCGTTGATGCTGTTACTATTGCTTTTAAATAACAACCCTTCCTGTCTGTCTACAGTTTGTACTACTTCTTATCGTGTCACTAGTTATTTCGAACCAGTGTGGCAAAAGGATTAAAGTGCGCCTCAGAGGCTTCGTGCACTTGGCACATTTATTCAAGCTTTTTATGTTCTACGACATGCCCGTTTCCTTAGTATATTTTCTTTTATCGTTCGAGGGTACTGATATAACGCACATACATTTTTCAATAAAAAAAAACATATGTGCAATTCACACGTGGTAGAAGTTAACTTAAAAAATTTTGGCTTTATCGTTTCATCGAATGCTTCCTGTCTCTTTATCTCCCACGTTAAATCTTAAGAATTTATGTGTCTGCCTCTTTTTACTGTCGCTTTTTCGTTTCATCGACTTTCAAATCACAACGATGCTACAGAAGTTTTCACTTCATAAATTGTTTATTGTTATTGGATTCGAAACCACGTCCTTAGGAAGCTGGGGCCAGTACGACCAGTGCTCGTTATTGTGTACTAATAATTGACTATTGTTCCATCCCAAGGCGGTAACCTGCCTGAACCAGAGTGACGAGAGTGAGATGACGGAAGCCCTGACAGAGGAGGAGTTGTCGGAGCTGGCTGATGATGACCTGTACTCGCGAATGGCTCGCAGTCTGGCGCCAGAGATCTACGGGCACGAGGATGTCAAAAAGGCATTGTTGTTGTTACTCGTTGGCGGCGTCGATAAGTAAGTTAACATCTTCGATATAATAATTTTTAACAAAAAAACCGACTTCAAACGGAACTAAAAAGTATCAAATCCCTTGACTGTCCTTCGTCTTCATCATCAGACCCCTGATGACAGTCACAACCCATCTAGATGTAATGTTCTCATCAATACAAATTATGTGTCTGCCTCTTTTTACTGTTTGCGGGTTCGATTCCCGCCGCGTGACAAATGTTTGGAAGATCTGCAAGTATTTGTCTCTGGTCTGGGTGTTTCTATGTATAATATGTAAGTATCAAGTTCTGCTTACTTTGGGCCAGACGATGCTGTGTGAAATGTCCAGCATTATTAATATTATTATTATTAATGAATCAAGCCCAAACACCAGGTAATTGCTGTAAATCGTTGAGGAGATCCCTCGACTGTCTTTCGGCTCCAACATCAGATCGACTCCAGACCTTCATTAAATTAAATCGTGCCTTAAAATACTTGTGGAAAAAAATTAACAAACGCACTAGTCGCCACTTCGATTTTCGAAGGTTCCCCTTGATTTCTCTGAGATGCCATCATCAGATCCTGGTTTCCTTATAATTTGCTTTTATTTTCCTTATCAAGGATACCACCCTTGGGATATCTCCTTTGCAACAAAAAATAATCATCAAAATCGGTTCATAAACAACGAAGTTATCCGCGAACACACATAAAAAAAATATACATACGGTGGAATAGAGAAACCTCCTTTTTTTGAAGTCGGTTAATAAAAGGGAAATGCTGTTGCACATCACTTGAGAACGGCTTGGCTGTTTTAGTTTTGAATGTTCGTCATAGTCCGTATTAGGTTTTCATGCACACAGATGTCGTGGACAGCTAAAATATGATATGGATAGGTAAATTATTTCTAAAATCAACAATAAATAATAATAAATAATAAATAATAAATAATAAAATAATAATGCCGGACTTTTCACACAACATCATCTGGCCTCAAAGTAAGCAAAGCTTGTGTTATGACAGATATATTACTTAATATACTTTTTTTTTGTAAATACATACTTATTATACATAGAAACACCCGGACCCGTGACCAATACTTGCAGATTATACAAACATTTGTCCCACGGCGGGAATTGAACCCGCAATATTTTGCGTCTCAGGCGGGTGTTAGCCTACTGCGCCACAGAGGTCGTCTATAGTAAGAGAAGTACAATAATATGGTTTTTGAGAGCTGGACAATATAATAAAAATGATACAAACAGTAATATACTTACCTATGTAATCAAGAATTAATGAATACAATACATACTCACAATTTTTATACAATAGATCGTGTCTCATTATCTCGTCTCGACTGCTGCAAGAACATGAGATAATCAGGATTAAAAAACATTTAACAGATGAACCAATATTTAGTACTATAACGCCAATCTATTCCTAATGAGTTAGACACGATGCAGATGCATGCACCTCTCTCCCGCCTGCTGTTGAGAAGCCGGTAACAAGTTAGCGAACACCATCCACACATGCAACCCTAAAATAAATGTGACTCGTGTTTCGCCTCTGCACCGCCGCCTTCTGAAAACTTGACTCTCTTCGCATTTTGACGCAAAAAAACTACTCTGCAGGCTTGTTGCTTCGCCGAATGTGGGATTGAACTGATCATGGCAAAACTTTGCATGGCTTTTCAATTGCGGGCGGGAGGAAGATGCATTCGTCTGCAGTCTAACTCATTAAGAATATATTGACAGAATAGTACTAAATATTTGCCCAACTGTTTAATGTTTTGTAATGGATTTCCGCAAAGTCACGCCTGAATCCATTATCTAAATCAGGTTTACTTAATATCATTGAATTATTTGTGGTCAGGCGTCCCAATGGTATGAAGATCCGCGGTAACATCAACATCTGTCTGATGGGCGACCCTGGGGTTGCCAAGTCACAGTTGCTGAACTACATCGATCGACTCGCGCCTCGCAGTCAATACACAACTGGACGGGGCTCTTCAGGCGTCGGGCTCACTGCTGCTGTCTTGAAAGCAAGTTTATAACAATACCCAACATTAGCCTTGTAGGGCGATTATGGAACTCTAATTACAATCAATGTCTATCAGTTTTCGGCGTAATTTCAATCATCACTGATAGACATTGATTGTAATTAGAGTTCCATAATCGCCCTACAGATTCTAGTTTCATCTCGGTCACTCCTACCCATCATCTACCTATTATCTTTGTACGACTTGAGACTGATTTCGTAGATATTGCTGCCACTGTTACATTTACGTAAATGTATCTGAATTTACGATTTCATGAACATTACATCCAATGAGTAAGTGTTGTTTCCCAGGATCCTTTCACGGGTGAGATGATGCTGGAAGGAGGTGCGTTGGTGCTGGCCGACCAAGGAGTCTGCTGCATCGACGAGTTCGACAAGATGGCGGAGAACGACCGCACAGCCATTCACGAGGTCATGGAGCAACAGACCATCAGCATTGCCAAGGTACCTTATCGTATATAATAATAAGCATAATAATTGACATGCACATTTTGAAAGAATTCTTTTCCAGATGTCCCAGTTGGAATACGGGAATTGAAATTAGTCTTTGTTATGTTGACAGGCGGGTATAATGACGTGTCTGAACGCTCGCGTGTCGATCCTGGCAGCTGCCAACCCGGCGTACGGACGGTACAATCCCAAGCGCACTATCGAACAGAACATTCAACTGCCGGCCGCACTACTCTCGCGATTCGACCTACTCTGGCTCATACAGGACAAACCTAACCGGTAACATACCATTATTCTTTTACAACCTTGGAAACGTCTCTCAACTTAAACGTTAACCACTGTTTAATAAATAAATATTAGTGGACAATGCACACAACACCATTTAGCCCCAAACTAAGCATAACTGGTATTATGGTGGCCCGATGACTAATATAATACTTATAATTTAACACCCAGACATAGAACGAACATCTATGTTCATCATACAAACGTTTGTGCTGAGAATGAATCGGGCTCTCAACCTACAGCACAGAAGGCAGAGCTGACAGGCCTGTCAAAATGTTTTAAATATAGCCATCCTTTTTCGAAAGTGACAAATAGTGAGAGGGCGAATCTTAAACAGTTTTTATGGAGTGTTCAAGTTAAGAGGCGTTTATTAGCAACATAATAGGTTGGGGAAAAAGTTTCTTCGCATTTTTTAAGAAAATTCAAAAAAAATTTTCATTTAGTTTATGTACATTTAACTAAAGTATGTAGGTACTATTTTGTTCCATAGCTTTTTGCCATCTTGTAGGTAGGGACATGATCCCATTGCTATAGAAATTTTGGGACTTCTGATCAAAATACCGCGACAAGTTGTTTTGGCAGTCCTCTCGTGATGTTAACCTGACACTGCCTAAAGAATTCTGAAGAGACCGAAACAGGTGGAAATCTGAAGGTGCAAGGTCAGGACTATATGGCGGATGCATTAACACCTCCCAGCCAAACTCTCTTAATTTTTGCTGAGTGGCTAAAGATGTGTGAGGTCTAGCGTTATCATGATGAAAACCCCACCCCTTCTGTTGATATATTCCGGCCACTTTCTCTCAACTTCTTGCTTTAATCTCATCAGTTGTTCGCAGTAGAGTTCAGAATCGATGGTCCTGCCTGGTGGTAACAGCTCATAATGAATAATGCCCTTCCAATCCCACCACACACACAGCATCACCTTGTTGCGAGTTATCCCGGGTTTCGCCACAGTCTGTGAAGCCTTACCGACCTTTGACCACGACCTTTTTCGCACGTTCTTGTTGTACGTGATCCACTTTTCATCACCAGTTATCAGCTCCTTCAAAAATGGTTCGGTTTCATTACGTCGTAATAAAGAATCACAAATGAGTACACGGTTCATTAGGTTTCTTTCAGTGAGTTCGTGAGGTACCCAAATATCGAGCTTTTTTGTGTACCCAGTTTTTTTCAAATGCGCCAAAACTGTTTTGTGGTCAATTCCCAGTTCTTCAGCTACGTCGTAACTACTGATATGCCGATCTTGCTCCACTTTTTCAAAAATGGCATCCATTTTATCCGTAATAGGGCGACCAGAGCGACGTGCATCTTTGACATCAAAATTTCCGGATTGAAAACGCTTAAACCACATTTGTGCTACTCTCACAGACACTGCACTAGGTCCATAAACATCGCAAGTTTTTTTCGAGGCTTGCGTTGCATTTTTACCTTTTTTGTAGTAAAATTTTAAAATGTATCGAATTTCTTCATTAGATTCACTCATCTTGACAGTACGATAAACAAATAAAAATCACACATTTTCCTAATTTGACTTTGGAATTAAAATTTAAACTTTTAATGATACCAAAACCAGCCAGATACAAATAGTATAGCCAAAGATATTTTATTAAAAGTTCATACATACTATAACGTGAAAAGACTTTTTCCCCAACTTAATATAAACATCCAAATGTAAATATCCAAACAAACTTTTGCATTTATAAAATTTGAATTAGATTATATAATTTATTTGAATTTAAACATTGTATTTTGACGACCTCTGTGGCGCAGTGGGCCAAAGCCCGACTGAGAGTCAAAGTCAACAAGGATCACTTTGAAACGTCTTACATACTAGGTGAATTTAGGTGCCGATTCCTCCTAACCCAAGCCCGATAAGAACTGGCAAGAATTAACTGTCTGAGGGCAGAGTATCATGAGGCCATGCATTCTTATCAATAATATAGTAGTTTATACGCAGACGCAGAAGGTTGCGATTCCCGCCGCGGAACTTGTTTATATAATCAGCAAGTATTTGTCTTGGGTCTGGGTGTTTCTATGTATAATGTATGTGTTTACAAAAAGTGTATTTATATGCTCTGCTTACTTCGGGGCCAGATAATGCAGTTTGAAATGTCAGGCATTATTTAAATATGTTTTTTTTTAAATTTTTCGCAGTGAGAAAGATTTGGAGCTTGCCAAGCACATAGCATACGTGCATCAGCACTCGACGCAGCCGCCGACGCAGATCCGAGCCCTGCCGATGCGGCTGGTGCGCCGCTACGTCGCACTCACCAAGCGGAAACAACCCATGGTGCCGAGAGCGCTCACTGAATACATCGTTTGTAAGCATTTATTTATTACAACATCTTCCGTCCGTATTTAAAGAACACCTCGAACTGAATCCTCGAGCTATGGCAAAATGGTTCATAGAAAGTGTTTAACATCAAAAAACAACCCTGGAACTATGGACTATCAAAACACAAGAATAAAGTTGTGTTTCGAGAGCCAAAAAAGATTTGTGTTTTTTTGTCTGGTTGTTATAAAGTATACATAGAATATGTATATATTTTTAAATACATACTTATATATTCTATGAGACCTCAGTAGGGCGATTATGGAACTCTGATTACAATCAATGTCTATCAGTAATGATTGAAATTACACCGAAAACTAATAGACATTGATTGAAATTAGAGTTCCATAATCGCCCTACTGGTCACCATAATACTAGCTACACTAACAACAGTCGTCGACGAAAGGTAGACCTTATATACGTCTGTAAGCCACTCTCATACGAAGTTATTAACCTACAGCATCATATGTGGATTTGCGGCGTGAAGCACGCAATGCTCGTGACGTCACCTTCACTTCTGCGAGGAACTTGCTCGCGGTGCTACGTCTGTCCACAGCTCTCGCCCGGCTAAGGTAAATAAGGAAAAAGAGACTTTATGGTAAGGGTTTATGGTTTTATTATCAACAAAAAAGTTTGCGGCTATGGTAAATAAGGAATAACAACATTCTTTTGAGATTTTGGTTTCATTTTAAAACGGATGGGCCAAGGGAAGGGTAGGAAAAGATAAATCTAGCTGCTTGTGGTCATAATAGTTTTTTTGTGATACAAAAACTTTTATTCTAACTAGGGCATCGAGAACCGGTTCTTTCGATTCCATTTTAAACGCAAAACCGGGTACCCGGTTCTTAATTTAAATTAGCAATTTATTAGAACTAGTCGCCCACTGGTCGAAATTCGACCAATATTAATTAATAATTAATGTATGTCTTATGCATAATAAGAAAAAATATTAGCATTCTACACCCCTTCTCTATATAAACTATAAGTGTGCGAAATTTCACAATTCAAAATTTTCAAACTTTTCACGCGCAATTTCCGTAAATAGAGGTAGAAAGTTTTTGCTTCACGTTTTTGTAAAGTCTTACAACATTATTCTACAATAGGGTCAAAAATCAAACAGGAAATTTATAATCACAACTATATTTTTAATCCTTAAAACAATCAGTTTTTTATTTATTAAGTAAGTATTATTATCTTTTTAGCTACAGCTAGTCAACACAAATACAAGATATTGCAAACAATAAGAAATTAGAAGTTCAAAAATAGGAGTTTCCACACAAATTTAAATTCAAATAACGTACGCCTCATTTCGTGCAACGCCTTGATGCGTTGTTTGTGAGTTGTGATTATCATTGATCTGCGATATTCAGTTTTTTAAAAGAATAGAAAGAACCGAGAAACCGGTTCCTAATATTTTGAGAGCCGTTATTTTTGTAGCAACTAGAACCCGGGTTTTCCCGGTTCTTTCGGTTCCGGGAAAACCCGGTTCCGATGCCCTAATTCTAACCCGTGTATTTTTGTGTGTCTCAATAAATAATGAACCGAATAGAGTAAAATAAAGTTTTAACTAAAATACTTAACGGTAACACCATTAAGTATTTTAGTTAAAACTTTGAACAATCCTACCGGCTGCGCCAATTTTCATGCAAACGACTGAATGCGTTTTGTTTCATCAGGTTATCGGATGTTGTTGAAAAGGAAGACGTATCAGAAGCGATCCGCCTCGTCGAGATGTCCAAGCAGTCGTTGCAGCATGTTGAAGAGAATGTGCAGAGGTAAGAGTAAATTAAGCATTGGGTACACTGCCTCCTGCAACATTTTTAGATCTAAGTACAGATCTACCAAGAGGTGTCTATTAAGCCCAATAAAGATGAATTAACTTTATTGTGCAACTTAAAACAAAAATTAAACAATTTTACAACTAAGAATAAATATCAAGAATAAGACGATCTCTGTGGCGCAGTGACCTAAGGCTTGGGAGATGGTTGCGGCTTCGATTGCCGCCGCATGACAAATGTTTGTATGATTTGCAAGTATTAGTCTCGGGTCTGGGTGTTTCTATGCATAATATGTAGTACATATATCATTCATGTGGTACTCATAAGTCATACATAACACAAGCTCTGCTTCGGGATCAGATGATGCTGTGCGAAAGTCCGGCATTATTTATTTATTTACAATATTAATTCTTTGATCTTAATTTGGCGGTTTTATCGCTAAGGGAGCGATACTTTCCAGATTACCTTAGATAGGGCGTAGCTTAACATGATTAGAAGATCAGGGTGCACTAAATTATGAATTTTGGCCTTAAGAAATTATTTGTTTTTACGAAAATTCCTCGAGGATATCATTTTTGCGTTGGCTATCTATCATGCTTGATAGGGTTACTAAGTTGAAACGATCTTTTAACTTTTTAGGGGTATAAGTTCCACGGACCGCATATTCGCTGTGGTTCGCGATCTGGCTGGCTCGAATAAAACCGTGAAGATATCTGACGTCATAGAGCGCTGCGTCGACAAAGGATTCAAGCCTGATCAGGTAAACTTCTTATCGTGTTATTTCGAACCAGTGAGGCGAAAGGGTTAAGGCTCCTTTCGTGCACTTGTCTTAAAACTTTTAGGTTCTATGTCATGCTGGGTTCTTCATAATGTTTTCTTTTATCGATTGAGAGTACTGGTATATACATTTTTCGAAATGAAAAATCTATTGGCGCACGACCGGATTCGTAACAAAACTAATATTATAAATGCGAGTGTCTCTGTCTAACCGTCGTTTTTTTATAGCTCACAGGTGAACAGATCTTGAAGGATATAAGCAACTATTTATGCAGTACCACGCGTGCGAATCAGCGGGCAGCACTTAGTTAATGATATAAATAGTTAAACTCTACTTGAAGCAGCATGCGTAGTTAGTACCTTGGTGATTATAGGTGAACATACACACTCAAACGAAAAAAGCAGTAACTAAACTATACTAAATTTCTTTTTATCGTACATTTTCATAAACACGGGGTTTACTTACGTATTATTTTGTTGATGGAGACACCGACATTGTTTCGATTCATCTAGAGAATCTTCATCAGTTTGAGTTTGACCCGCGGTCCGTGAGTTGCCGCTCGAGTTCGCGGTTCACATTGATCTTTTTGTCCCGTCTTATTTATTTTATTTATTAATGTGTAACATCTTTCCTCTCGCTTTCCTGCAATGTGTGTGAGTGATTTCGATAAAAGGGACGGAAATGTGTAACAGGAAGCCGGGAAGCGCGCGGTGGTAGAGTTGACCGTCAGATTGTACCAACCCAGTTTTCTAAGATGTCAGATGATACACATCATATGCGACTACTGTAACGCTCGCTCCTTTGTTTATGGTTCTACGAAATAACGTTATACTAAAGTGAGGTGTATTATGTATATTAATACTTGTGGCATGTGTAATTACAGGTGGACGCTTGCATCGAGGAATACGAGAACTTGAACGTGTGGCAAGTTAACCAAGTTAGAACGAAGATCACGTTTATGTGAAACCTCTCGATAGTTCCGCTAATCTTAACTCTCCCACCTTCAAGCTAGATTAAGATTAAGACGACAGAAAACATACGCTATGTCTTCGCTTCTATATAAGTAAATCACTTTTTAAGTTAATAACTTTTTAATGTGTCTTTTAAAGTA
Organism: Lampropteryx suffumata; assembly: GCA_948098915.1. Classification (NCBI taxonomy): domain Eukaryota; kingdom Metazoa; phylum Arthropoda; class Insecta; order Lepidoptera; family Geometridae; genus Lampropteryx; species Lampropteryx suffumata. The sequence goes on along the minus strand of OX402545.1, from coordinate 16,240,287 downwards.
AATAACTTTTTAATGTGAAACGTCTTTACCGTCGCTATCCTGCAATTTGTGGGAGTGATTTCGTGAAAAGCGACCGATGGTGTAACAAGCAGCTGATGAAGCGCGCGCTATTTGATTTGACCAATGAGCGCGCGCGGTGGTAAAGTTTGCCGTCAGATCGGACCGACCCAATTTCTTGAGATGTCAGATGTTACTGACCATATGCAACTACTGAGCTCGCTTATTTTTATATTGTTCAGGATAAACATAATTAAAACAAAGAAAGTTTTAACAATAAATCGTTAGCTCTTGTTCCCCGCACTAGGTCTATTTAAACGGAAACACAATGTTCATTCTACTATTTAATCTAGGTCTCCGTTCTTGTTCTATTTCAAAACTTAGAAAATAGCAAAACGCGAAAAAATCTACATTTGTCATATCATTTATGTGTTCTGTTCTAATAGTTAAGGAGTATTTGTCGCGTATTACCTTTCAATTATTCTCGGCGTTTCGGCTGTGATACAAAAACTCTGTCTATTAATTCTAATCGCGAATGTTTAAAAATACATGTATGTGTTCTCTGTATCGGTTTAAGTGGTGCCTTTGAGGGGTTTTACGTCGTCTAAATAGCAACTTTTATTCTGATAAAAAACATATCATTTTTTATCAAAATAAATATCGTAATCGTATAGGTAGTATTCCAAATCCCTGAGGACCCACCCGTTTATCGCATAACGATACAAATAAAAAAAAACTGAGCAATGTTTTAATTCATGTATTTTCTACTTATTACTGTATAAGTAGAAAATACATGAATACAGCTTAAAGTTAAAGCGACTTCAACTTTAAAACAACTGTAAATTATAAATTTAACAATAATTAATTTTAAATACAATCTGAATTGTAGAAGTTGTACGCAAAATATTGAAAATGCATGACGTATTTTTTTTATAATTATAGATTTAGCTCCTGAAATTAACGAGTGGATAGCCAATATGTTTTTTCATACTTTTATAATAATAAAAAGGCCTCAATAAGGTTGGTTGGGTAATTGTGGTTCTCGCTATTTTTTGTGACAGACTTGTGACGTTCTTTTTACAATTTTCGTTTGAATTCTTTTGTTATAAGTACCAGTGTGCCTGATTATGTAATTATGTAAGCTTAAGACTTAATGTGTATGAGAATTGCGTTGAATAAAGTTCTTTTTGATACTTTATAATTGTATTCAATATTGCTGAGTTAATTCTGAAGTTATGTCTAATCTTGGTTTTGCAAACTAAACTTTGAAGCCACAAGTTTCTTGGAATTTCCGTTTTATGAATAGGTAGGATTAAAAGTTAGTAAACCTACTGTTTTAGATTAATAATAAATCCCTTAAGTTGGTTGGAAATAAGTTGAATGTTATGATAAAACTAAAACAAACCGCATCCTAAATCACATTCGAGTGTTTTATCAATAGATATACCTATATAGTTACTATAGAATTTATCGATAATGCCAGCAGGATTATTACGTAAAAGCGTAGTGACAAAATTAGCCGTAAGTTGCTAAATAAAAAAATACACACAAAACCATCTAATCTCAAACCAAGCATAACTTGTATTATGGTGACTAGATGAGTGATAGAATACTTATACCTATATTTTTAAATACATACTTATGAAACTATAAGATCTAGACAAGACAAACACCTATGTGCTTCACACAAATGTTTATCCTGGGAGGTAGGTAATCGAATTCTCAATATACAGCGCAGAAGGCAGAGCTACTATCAACTGCGCTGACAGGCTATTCTTATTACGTTACTCGCTCTCTGTCACTAGTCCACCACTGACCGAAAATACGCTTATATCAGAGATTAGCGTACAAAGTAAGTTTGACAACAGTGATCGCGCACTTCGCGCTTATTTAGTTGTCGTGAGTTACTTGATAGGATTCCTATAGGTATTATACGAACATCCTTTAGTTGCACCCGTCCGTGATTTTTAGTAGCGAATTTAACTGACTTATGCTACTTGCGAATGATTTTATTCTACAGAAATTCAGCTTAAGACAAAATAGGTAATCCAATAAACTACAAAAAAAAAATACAACTAAACTACTTATAAAATTCAAAGCTACAATACATCCAGGTGCCGCACCAACTCTTAACGAACTTCACCGACAATTTGTATGTATGGAATAAAAATCTATTTGAGTTTGAGCGTGAATATCTAGTACTATTCCGCCAATATATTTGAGTTAGAACCAAACTAGATTGGCTAGATATTGCTCTACCTATATTTTGTATTGGATTTCCGCAAAGTCAAGACTGAATAAATTATCTATCTGTATAAGACCCAGAAACATTTCTGAATAGTCACTAAAAGGTATTCACAGATTCACCAAATTCAAGTTCAATTCAATCTGGCAACCTCTGTGGTGCAGTGGGCTAAGGTCTGGCTGAGACGCAGAAGGTTGCGGGTTCGATTCCCGCCGCGGGACAAATGTTTGTACATATTATTATTATTATTATTTTTTGTACATTATGACCTGCAAGTATTTGTCTCGGGTCTGGGTATGTATAAGTAGTATATCTGTCATGTGGTACCCATAACACAAGCTCTGCTTACTTTGGGGCCAGAAGATGTTGTGTAAAAAAAAAAATGTAAAATCACTATTTAGCAAAACTATAGTCAATCCTATTGAACGTAGGTATCCTATATCATATTGATCCTACATTAGACTTGAACGAAAAACTTGTATCTCAGTTCCCGCGAGGCCTTCGCTATTCATACTGGGCGAAGCAATAAATTCGATCTGCGCTTATGAAAGTAATAAGTTAACAGCAGATGTAAGATGTAAGGGGGATTTCTTCCGGGCTCGAGACAAATGTGTGTTCAGCTGTCTCTTATATTACTTTCGATCACTTGATCCTTTGTTCACCATACTTTAATGTTAATGGCTTTGAGACTAAGATCCGCCCCCGTTTTCACTTACCTTCTTCGTTAATGACATGTGTCATAATAATGAAAATTTATATATACTATAGTTTATATATATATAATATATAGTGTCACAAAGTCGTATCTTGTCGTTCGTCTTTGTTATTTTGTATAAAATACATACGGATTATTTTTGCTCAAAACTCAAAGAAACAAAGTTTTTTATTCCAATTATTCACACCAGACAGTCTCTAGCTCAATAACCTTTCTAATACCTTTAAACGATTCTTGTTCTTGTACCTATATATGTAGATATATAGGTATATATAATCTAAATCTCCAACGATTTTCTCCAACTTTTTGGCTCCAACGATTTTCATGAAATTTAGTATGCAGGGGGTTTCGGGGGCGATAAATCGATCAATCTAGGTTTCATTTTTAGAAAACGACGTTTTATAAAACACGGAAGTTCTATACTCGGTATAAACATCGGTATAAAAACTCGGTACCTATAAAGCTCGGTGATCCAGGTACTTTATATAAAGATACAAAAATTATTAATAAAACCGGAAAAATAATAATATATGAGCACATTCACATGTGTTTGCTTCAAATGTCGTCATTTGAAGCAAACACATGTGAATGTGTTTGGTCGTCCAAAAAAAAGATTTCACTAACCTATGTACGCTACGAGCTACTAGTACTTCTACTTCTCTTCCTATAATAGCATCTGTCTTGAAGCATGTTTTGCTAGTGGCAAGTGTGATTGATTGTATTAACGTCAAAAGGCGCAGTAGATCGTTATTTGTCTATTATAAACGTGAATGCTGAATGACCTTCTACAATTTTCTTAAATTCCTCGTCGTACAAATCACAAAGCAACTCAATACAATTATAATTCAGTTGCCTAAACTTGTGCTAAGAAGTCACTAGTCACTTTATATATAAGCGTTCCACTAAGGTTACTCAACAAAACATTAAAAGCACGAGTAAAAATTATCTCGATGAAATAAATGAATTATAATAAAAAACAATTGTCACTTAAAATGTCATACGAAATATCGTTGCTACGAGTAAGTAACGCTGATGAAAGCGTGCTAGTTTCACTCGTGGTATTTACCTATGATTTTAAGTGACGCTGCAATCTATCCCTTCTGTGAGTTGCCTAGCATTACCCACTTTCTAATCGGCTTTTCCTCATGGCCTAACTATTTCGCCTAACTGATTTGGCTACGAGGACTAACATATCCTCATGGCCGAACTCGTGTCAAAATAGGCAAAGTACATTCGCCACCGCAGAAAGGATACTTAGAAGATACCAACTAATTACTTATAAATATTTTTTTCTCATTAGTTCTGTGATTTATAAGACTATGCTTTACAGCTGGCTTCAATGTCAAATTATATTCTTCTGTCGCTTCGGCGGCCGCTGCCGCGGCATGCTCGCTTTGCTCGCTCGCCTTGCTCGTTGTTTCCTATACTCTAACATTACCTAACCAACTGGTTTCGATCTGAAGTATTACAGAGTTATTTTCATTTAACCAACATACGGAAGCTAGAACATAGGTACGCTTAGATTTCATATTTTAATCTTGGCCTGAGAGCCTTGAAACTGGGAAGAATCAGTCTAACGATCGTTGTAGAGAGATTAATCTGTGTGACAAGACAACTAAAATATCGAGATGTGGATGGCGATTAAAGAAGTATTTAATGTTCCTATTTAATGTTCTATACTTACTCATAATTTTTTTACAGTCTTCCCTGAATATAAGTGTCTGCTTTGTCTTTTGTAAGAGCTTCTTCCCCTTATTCCACCTTTCGCGATTTATGACCCTATTGCAAAAAGCCATTCAAAGTGCATTCAATATGAATATAATGCAATATTGGATCCCTTGTACGCTAAAGCTACAATTGCGTTTTCCAATATCTGCAACGAATAATTCGTGCATTTCGCGAAGACTTAGTGACCTTTATAGCATTGAAATATGATTTACAATGCAACGAATCACGTTATCTTCATAAAATGATATAAAATTTGCGATAGGAAAGGTAGACATATAGGTAACTTATATCCTAAGCTGAAAGCGTAGAAGCCGACATTGGCTGTCCTCCAGACAGAAGAAAATGCTTCGTGTCGTATTTCGCGTTGTGTAGTCTACCGGGATCCTTTATTGCTGTTTTACGGTTACTGCTGCTCAAGACGGTTCAGTAGTTGGCCATGTTGATTGCGATGTCTTCGCCTCCACCTATAAACATAACTGACCTATTCTATCAGTGAGCTGGTGTTACGTGGGGACGAATTTTAGGGTTGGTTTGAATAAGTAATGCTTAGTTAGTGCTCTATTCATTTCCTGATAATTTTGATATTGTTTGAGAAACGGAAATTTAGACTATTTTTAAACATTCTAATATTTTAATAATCTTATCGAATCGATTCATTTGATACGGTGCTACAATATTAAAAAAACTAGAACATCCCTCTTTTTCGTAAGTATCATTTTGGATCAGCCGAAATGAAACCTGAAAACGGCCATACTATGAAGGCTTTCCTTCCTACTATTAAGAACCAGATTTTCATAAATTTATTTTCCCCTACGTGACCAGTGTAGAAACGGCAAGACGAGGTGTCTTTTACCTACTCTACCTTCCTAAAACATTACAACTCTTCGATAGAATAGAATCTAGATGAAAACGTTTGTAGTCGTACGCGCGAAGAATAGCAAGCGCGGCATGTGTCTTCTTATTTGTTCCCTTCTGCGCCGATGGGCAACAAAGAAAGTTATTTAGGCCGCGGCATAAAATCAGGTCACGAGTCCCGAACGGATTACACCGAGGCTGCGTTCGGCCTCAGGCGAGACCAAGTCTTCTCGGATTTTTCCGACATGAACATTTCAGACCTTAGAGGATAGCAAAAGAATGTTAGAACCATTCAGTGCTAACCTCCAATCGTATATTTTATGAATGCCGAATTTGGCAGCTATTTCTGTAAGACGTCGGAAATCGAGACTTAATTTTAGACCGTGCGGTAACTCGGTCAGACCGGACACCGCCTAGTTTCGGGTGAAGTTGGCAAGAAAGCCTTCGGTGGCTCGGCGGCGCGAGATGAGGGTCGCTAAGTTCAAAGGTGAAGAGTCTCGGTCTCGCCACCTGAAACCGACAACCAGGGAGGTATTCATCAATCATTTATCTACTCTATTTCTACTCTACTTATGTAAGAATCTGAAAAATATATATAGCTATCTTGTATCATCATTATTTCTTCCCATAGCTTGTACCATTTTGTTAAATAAATATTTATTATACTTAGCCTTTATAAATAAGTAAAATCTCAAAACATACAATATTTTTTTATCATAAGGCATCAATTAGTAAGTATTAAAGTCGTAAGAAAATGGTAGGTTATTTCTCGATCATAAATTAAGTACTACCTACATTAGGGACTGCTATCATGCTATCTGACTTTATAAACTAGTTTACAACTATGTGCTGACAAAATACCAAACTATTTCGAATTTTCGGGAACCGAGTCAAATGCGCCTCTGGGGAAACTCGGCACGTTCTGCGGCTTTTTTCGTGTTTTCGCTTTCATTCGAGATGAGGTCGAGTGCTCGAACGAAACCTACATGAAATGGTGCTTCATTATTTTCCAAGTGTTCATTCTTCATTCATTCATTAGAAAATTATGAGATTGAGCATCAACGAGAAAGGTCACAATTTCAAATGAAATAAATGTGTAGATATTCTGTTTTTACCCAGACGTATATTTTTTTTTGTGAGCTTTATTTCTGTGACCTAGGCGTCAACTAATTTGTTCTTATAATAGGTACCTACTTACTTTTTGTGAACTAGCTACCTCCAGCCCATTCTACTAAGAACGCACATTATTTGTAGCATCATGGTGATTACCTATCTTTTAATACAAGCATGTAAAATCTCAAATCGTCAAAGTATGAAAATATTTCACAAAAAGTTTAAAAGCAGGTCAGAGTCATTATTTTTATGGGAACTCGGTAGGAACAGGTAGGCAAAAAATCTCCGAAGTGAGTCGCTTCCGAGTTAAAAAACATTTAAGCCTACGAGTGCTCCTGAAGTTTGGAAAATGATTAATGGGAGGAAAAGGCGCTTTGCGACGCACGTGTTTTAAGTTCTTGCCTGTGCCCACATCCCGTATTCAAAAACGCTTGAAAAAGTCGTATACTTACGGGGCGATCAATACATCCTAGTATCCAGTAATTGTAACTCAATAGCGAGTAAGAGAAGAGGATATTCCCTTCTAAATACATTCATTAACAAATGTCACAACACAAATCTTAATAGTTATACCATACTATACTACTATAAGAGTTATACTGTTCAAAATTAAATAGCGGGCGCATATACTATTTCATACTTACCTAATATAAAAATGAAAGTAAATCGTGCCATCAAAATCGTTATAAACATTTCTAAATAAGGGCAGTTACATTTCTTATTACCTGTTTCATTTCATAGGCGTGTTCCCACGTGCGGACGCAGAGGGAAACATTTCGTGCCATTATTTCCCCTTTACGGAAACGCTTCGTCAACATTTTACTGGGCGTTGTAGCCGTAAAGTACGCTAACTCACCTGCTACTTAGCATATTTTCATAACAGCGACAAAGTATTTTTGTGTGGCGATGAAAATGATTAGGGAAATTTACTAAAATAATTTCACATGCACACACAATTTTTGTAATTATGTTATTCGATTTTTCATTGTTTATGAATTGGTTAGCTAATAAAACCTTATCATGGAACAATCATACTATGTATAATATGTAGGTATGTATTTACAAAAAAAAAGTATATAAGTAGTATATCAGTCATGTTGGTATATGGGTACCAAGCACACAAGCTCTGGTTACTTTGGGGCCAGATGATGGTGTGTGAAATGTCCGGGATTATTTATTTATTTATTTTATTTTATAATCTTTTTCTTACTAGAAAGGAGGGCGCTGACTCTGATATAGGAATGTACTATGTAGATTTTTTTATCTTTTGATGTTGTCATCGTTTTCACTTGTTTTTTGTTACATTTTGTAAGTGTTACAAATAAATATTTTTTGAATTTATATCCACTTCTACATACTAATATATATGTCAGTTCAGTACGTAAAGAGCTGGTATAAGTACCTAGTATAATTTCACAGTTATGCAACACTACACATGTTGTGTCTGGAGTTAGCGGAGAACGATGTTTTGTAAAACGAAGTTTGCTGCTCGCCGGAAGCTGTATTCAATGTTGTATCAGTTTCCGAGGGATTATGTGTGTTAGTGTTCATATTTTCTTAAGGTTACATTCGAGGAAGTGTGCGTAGAATTTATGTGATAATATTGATTGTAGCTCGGTTTATATATTTGGAATCTGTAGTTTTCAAAGCTCGTCTGTTGTAAAGCAACGGGTCGATTATATAACTAATATTAAATACAAAAGTAACTCGCTACGCGTGAAAACGGAAGTTACGTTTTCACGCCTAAACTGCTGAACCGATTTTGATGAATTTTGGTATAGAGATGGATGGACCTTGGAGAAGGACATAGGCTACTTTTTATGTAGGTACCACGCGTGCGAAGCCTCGAGCAGCAGCTAGTTTTATATATATTTCGCATGTTTGGTGCATAGCGGATCGTACAATTATAATGTTATATGTAATTACTAGGTCCTGCCGTACGTGGTACCTTACGTAGGTACATACATTACGTTTTAAAATTAAAAAGAAAATCGACCTCATTGGACAACATTTCAGGCCATAAAAAAATACCTCTCCTATTTTACCACACTTAGAGATATTACTCTGTTAAGTCTGTTAAAAGTAGAGATGGTCGTTTTTATAAAAACGTTTTTGAACAACGATGCCAGTACACGATGCCGGCATCCGATGCCAATACATTGGATGCCCGCATCCTACACCCGAATCACCCGATGCAAACATCACCGAGTGCGATGCGAGCGAGACAGTTGACCACACACCACAAACCGAAGACGACCGACGTATCGCTCGCTTGCTCACTCTCGGCACGATCATTATTGATTGCGCTTGCGGAATTGTCATGAGACATTGACATTACATTACTAGAAGCGACATCACATTTTACGTGGAAAGAGTAGTTTTACCTATCACCTCACAAGATTACAACAGCATCTATTACAAAACATTCATATCATGCTATGTTTGATCATGTTTCAGTGTGTACCTACTTAGGTACAAAGTAAAGTAGCTATGCGTATTTCATTATATTCTGTGTCATAATTGTAGTTATCTCACATAGACATAGACATAGACACTCATTGATTTGTTACTCAAGCATACACAATCAGTATAAACAGAAAAAACATACACAGAATACAGAGAGTATGTAATGTATCTGTGTGCCACAGTAACAAAAAGGACTCGACTCAGGAACTACGCGAGCAAAGCCGCGAGCGTCTACTAGTTATATATATGAGTCAAAGTCGTTTCTTTAAATAGGCAACAAATGTTATCATTATGGCACCGTTACCGAGTATCTATACGCAGACTTCAGCCGGCACCGGCACCTAATTCTGCCAAATTCCATACTCGAATCGATGCCAAATAAAACGATGCCGGCATCGGATGCGGCTTACTTAATAACGATACGCATCGATGTCAAAATGTCACGAAAACGCCCATCTCTTTAAAAGTGTGTGTGTTCAAGTGGATTCGAGAATGGTAGATTTACAATTAAATATATGTTTTTTTTCTTTTTTTTATCTTTTCGCAAACGGCAGGGCAAGGGCAGCAAGGAACTTTATAAATCACATTTCTTTACTACATAGATCTTAGAACTAAGGCTAGTACGAGTACATGAATATACAAAATTATACAGTAAATATTATAGATGGATACTTTTTTGTTCTTAAAATCTAAATACTTACCCTATCTCTATCTTATAATTACATAATAACAAAAATAATTACAGAAACGTACAGAATAATATAAAATACATGTGAAACAGTTGAGCTGCGTGGCGTTTTAAGTATAGTATGTCCTTGTCAATGATTGTGTGTCCTAGTGTAAATGAATAAGATGACAAGATGTATTATGGTGCAATGTGGTTTGAACGACGAGGAATCTCAAGAAAATTAATTTTAGACGGTCATTCCGCGTGACGTCGTAAATTGACAATTGACCAACGACTAAGACTTTAACAAACAAATTGACTATAAACAAACATAAACACTTGACACTGGCAAAATTGACATCATTATGTCACATGCCTTAACACATTCACTGCCACTGACACGCCTCGCGTGTTCAGGCTAATCTAAGTCTCTACGCCAAGAACACGCCAGGCGTGTTTTGAATGTTTCGATTATATTTCCAAAACTAGGCCAGATTTTCTGTTCAAATTTTTAGTGCATCATTTTTAAAGGATAGGCTATGGCATATTGAAGCGGTTCCCTAAAAAAACTAGTTACATTTTTTTACGAAAAATAGGTATTTTGTAGTGCCGAGAACACGCTAGGTGTGTTCACTTACTGAAGCTACCCTTAGGTTCCCAAACTTTTTTATTCTATTAAACGCTTCGCTAATTTCAGAGTTATAAGCTTGCGATATGTGATTTTTAACCAGTATTTGATGACAAAACGGAATGTCATAGTTTATCGGACCGTTGTTTTTACCGTATACAGTACTGTGTCATGTATGAATAAATAATAAATAAATAAATAATGCCGGACATTTCACACAGCACCATCTGGCCCCAAAGTAAGCAGAGCTTGTGTTATGGGTACCACATGACTGATATACTACTTATATGAAGTCGCTTATACAACTCCATACGCCATCAATGAAAAAAAAACGTACCTATCAGATGTATATCTTTATATAATTATACATACACACACAGTGACATACACACGTACAGTAAAATTATCTCTATTATATAAAAATCAATTGCTGTTCGTTTGTCTCGCTAAAAATGTTGTCATCATTAATATCTTCCGTTTCCGGTACAAATTTAAATTTTTCTTGAAAAAAAAAGATAAGAAATCAATTTATTTCATTTGAATATTTTGAATTTAATTCATACTTATGTAATTAGGTAAGGCCAATCAACCAACATTAAGATAATACGAGATAAATAACGTAAACAAACTTTCTGCAGTTCAAAGCTTTTTATCGGTTTAATAATTTAGATGAATTCACTCATATAAGACTGAAAATATGTTTAAATATGATTGTCACTCAATATATTATTAAAACCAATGTACTTGCACTGTTAACAATGCCAATGTTACAGTTCACAATAAAACTTTATTCATTTATGCATGGGAATTTTAGTAAAAAAAGTTTGAGAACCTTATATTACGTTATAATAAATTTACTTACTAAAATCTGTTTTTCCAAGCAATGCCGCGAGCACGCCTAGCGTGTCCGCGGTTTTATACGGCGGCATCTCGATAAACTTCAATAAAATCGTGGTGGCAGTGAATGAGTTAAACAAAGAAGAAGAAAAAGATGACAAGATTATATCGCTGCATTTGACATTTTATGAAGTAGATTAGCTCCTATAGATTATTTAATTATTTTCGTGTTATTTCATGTATTGTTTGGTAACAGTGAAATTTTATTCAGAAAATTCTAGCCGGTCATTTAGCGTTGACGTTTAGAATAGACAAATGACGGTCAACTGCGACTTTGATACGATAATAATTACGTTTTAAAAACTAAAAAGTCAACCGACTTCATGTATTAACACATTCACTGCCACTGACACGCCTCGCGTGTTCAGGCTAATCTAAGTCTCTACGCCAAAAACACGCCAGGCGTGTTTTGAATGTTTCGGTTATATTTCCAAAACTAGGCCAGATTTTCTGTTCAAATTTTTAGTGCATCATTTTTAAAAGATAGGCTATGGCATATTGAAGCGGTTCCCTAAAAAAACTAGTTAGATTTTTTTACGAAAAATAGGTATTTTGTAGTGCCGAGAACACGCTAGGTGTGTTCACTTACTGAAGCTACCCTTAGGTTCCCAAACTTTTTTATTCTATTAAACGCTTCGCTAATTTCAGAGTTATAAGGTTGCGATATGAGATTTTTAACCAGTATTTGATGACAAAATGGAATGTCATAATTTATCGGACCGTTGTTTTTACCGTATACAGTACTGTGTCATGTATGAATAAATAATAAATAAATAAATAATGCCGGACATTTCACACAGCACCATCTGGCCCCAAAGTAAGCAGAGCTTGTGTTATGGGTACCACATGACTGATATACTACTTATATGAAGTCGCTTATACAACTCCATACGCCATCAATGAAAAAAAAACGTACCTATCCGATGTATATCTTTATATAATTATACATACACACACAGTGACATACACACGTACAGTAAAATTATCTCTATCATATAAAAATCAATTGCTGTTCGTTTGTCTCGCTAAAAATTTTGTCATCATTAATATCTTCCGTTTCCGGTACAAATTTAACTTTTCCTGAAAAAAAGTTAAGAAATCAATATATTTCATATGAATATTTTGAATTTAATTCATACTTATGTAATTAGGTAAGGCCAATCAACCAACATTACGATAATACGAGATAAATAACGTAAACAAACTTTCTGCAGTTCAAAGCTTTTTATCGGTTTAATAATTTAGATGAATTCACTCATATAAGACTGAAAATATGTTTAAATATGATTGTCACTCAATATATTATTAAAACAAATGTACTTGCACTGTTAACAATGCCAATGTTACAGTTCACAATAAAACTTTATTCATTTATGTATGGGAATTTTAGTAAAAAAAGTTTGAGAACCTTAAATTACGTTATAATAAATTTACTTACTAAAATCTATTTTTCAAAGCAATGCCGCGAGCACGCCTAGCGTGTCCGCGGTTTTATACGGCGGCATCTCGATAAACTTCAAGAAAATCGTGGTGGCAGTGAATGAGTTAAAAAGAAAAATATCAAAATTTCGTTTCAAAGTGGATGACATTTTTTTTCAGCTTTTGTGATTTAGAACCTACTGAACCGATTCTTATGAAATGTATATGAGACCAATCGAGAAGTAATATCCTTTCACGTAAAATCAGTTTTTTCAAATCAGTTCATAAATGGCGGAGTTATGAGGGAACAAACATTTAAAAAAATACAGTCGAATTGAGAATCTCCTCCTATATATCAATACCTAAGTAGGTTAAATTTACATCAAGACAGATGCCATAATAGGAAGAGAAGAAGTTATTATGTTATTATGAGATAGAAATTAGGTTTTTATAGACAAATGAGTATCTTGCTTTTGCTGTTTTCTTATAATATAGGTGCTAATATTATTCAGACGTATCAATAGGATCGCACGCCTCGGAACTATATCGCGGTGGTGAGCCTTTGATCGGGAACCCAGGTACGAATTCTGTCGACGTGGGATTGGGTCCGTAAGCAAACTCCTCGACCAGACACTGCATTCGACTCCTGAACGACAACAGCTTCGACTCGGGTATCTTCCTCACGTGTGGAAGGATACTTTTAAAGAAGTGCAAATGTTCATCTTCATCTTCAAAAACATTATCACAAACACTGTCGTTGTCTTGAACAGATTTCTTTTTAGATGATTTTTTCTTCTTTTTAGAACCTTCTAGTTTTGGTTTCTTTTTCCCCTCAACTTTAGGGGAGAGCCGTTCGAAGTAATCCGATGAGCTCTGATCGTCTATGTCGATGTCACTATCGTCTCGATATTCCTCTTCTCCTTTTCCGTAGATGCGAGGAGTCACGGTGCTTCGCAGGAATTCTAGCGATTTGAAGTGCCGCCATTTTGGCATGCCCGTTACCGATGTCTGCATTTTTCCAAGCTCCACGCAAAACTGGTCTCGTAGATATTTCCATTTCTTTCTAAGAGTGTTTTCTGCAAAGACAATACGTATCTAGGTAACTTTAAACAATGCTATGTAGGACTACATACTGGGATGGATCGTTGTAGTTTTTAACACGTTTTTATTAGCTAGCTTGTATGTATCTATCTATGTAACGGAATCTTTGAACGTGATTGTCACCCCCTTCAAAACGTCGGATTGATTTGAAAATGTGCACACTTATCAAGGACCGATGACAATGCAATAACTTAAATAGTTTGTCCCATTATCCTGATTAGGACTTTCAGGATTAGCGATTTTCCAAATCCGATTGTTAAAACTAAAAAACACGCTTTTGTAGATAACACCGAACTAAAAAGCAGAAAATAAATACCTAATAGTTAAAAAACTAAAATATACGCTTTAGTTTCATTTAAAAACATAATTTATGTTTATTAGAAACTGCCTAGAGATTTTGAAACACTAAATTAAACCAATGTTTCCATAAGATAAATACCAGGTAGGTACTTACCATAACCTACCACTACAGAACTAGGCATAACCAACTACCAAATTGATGCGATGAGTAGGGGACGTCTTATTTATTACCTACAAAGTTATCTGCTTACCTATTCCAAAATCAGTTTGGCTCGCTCTGTGTAGCTCTCGCTCGCTCCAAGTCACACCGAACCGCGCGGGCCGCGTCGCGTTCCACAAACATCAATAAAACAAAACTTACCGTCGACTTTCAACGCTTGGCCGATTTCCTTCCAAGATTTTTCTACTTTCAGCCTGCAGCTGTGGTTTTGGTTCATTTTGTTCCATATTGTTGGTCTTTCAGCGACTAAATCTATCAACGTGTCCACGGTAGTTGCATCCATATCGCGATATAGAGTAGTAAATGCAACGGACGCGGCCGGCGCCGATTATCGGTGAGAGCGCACTGGGAAAATGGCGTCGGCCGCGCCGGTCGGCGCTGACATGTCACGCCCCTGCCGATGCCGCGTTCGTCTATCAACGATTCTCCAACCAACTATTACTTTGTCTGTGCCTAAACTAAACGATTTGATAGGTACTTTATCTTTAATATATGTTTGTTTTTAGCAGTAGGTATGTTTTGCATAACATGTTGTCGCTATAACAAAAGGAGCCACAAGGCGCGGTTACACAATTTCATAAACCCACGTTTCATATTCAATTTACAGTTCCACATTCTAAGGTGGACCACAACAGGTTCCTTCTCGCATTTAGAGATTCCAAGCGCCTTAGTCACAGCGGGGTTATGAGATTATTGAGATCGTATCGAGTAGGTCCGGTGGATAATTGCAGGGACATGACTTTACGGATGATTTTAACGTTCTAAAGACGATTATAATATTTCATCATTTTTAAGATTAAAGATGACCACGGATGGGGATTTACAAATTTTTAAGTGTTTATTCGTTTATTGTGGGACGAGACAGGTGATCGTTAAAGGGAAAAGGGAAAATACATAATCTAAAGAATTTATCGCATAACCTAAACTGCAAATCTTGATACAACAATCTTTTTTATCGAGTCACCCCCGCTAATGCGAGTTTTATATTGGTGGTGCAGAAGAAAATAGCTGGTCCAGTCCAGCAGTCATTTAATTGCCTACTATTTATTTCTTATAATACAATCATACTTTTTATTCGACCCGATATCTTTCTTCTACACGCATTGAAAAAAAAGGTAAAATGAGTTGAGTATTAAATAATCCTGGCTTCTATAGCTCAGGATCAATCCATTTCATACACGAGAATCAACCGTGCTTTTAATGATTTATTTCAGTTTTAAAAGTGGCCAAAAACAGCGTCAGTTATTCAACTCGTGCCTCTGCGATAGTTGAGTCACGGGCGAGCGGAGTGTAATCAAGAGATCATATCCCAAATCATCACTCGCTGTTCAGTCGAGTCAGTTAAGACCCTTCTGATGGCACCGGACGATTGAAATGGAGATCCGACTATACTCACACGCAAAACGCAACGATAGCGCGTTCTAATCGACTAGTAGCGACATCTAGTTATGAACGGGCGAACTAAAAGTAAGATTAAAATAAATTGGGCATTTACATAGACTAAATGGATCTTTCTGCTTCTTTTTTCAGGTTAAGGTCGCAGGATCCTATAACTTGTTATACCGCCTACTTACGAACTTATTATGCATACATATAACTTTATCCGGGATATTTTATTGTTACCTGTTACAAAAGACAGGATACAAAAGATCTGCGTCGATTCAAAATTAATCAGTCTCCATAGAATCGAATGCCAATCTTGAATGATTAATTACTTAGCATCGATGACTCGGAGGTTCTATCTATAGAGTTATGGAGTGAATACATAGACAAAGAACCAGTGATTATTTATTTTATACCATATTTTTTTTATGGGGTCACTGTTTTTTATGTTTAGAAATAACCGGATTAGAGGTGGATATGGACCTAAATAGATGTAAAAATTATTGTAAGTTAAATCTTAAAACTGCAAAAAGCACAAGAACCTAAATAATTATTTGTAAATTCCTTTCCAATGTTTTGCCTCTTTGTTCGTAAGCCTTCATAGGTTGAGTCAATCTCCAACATACTGACATGACGTTATAAAATGTTCATCAGCTTTCAAGCTAATCTGGTATCACAGGTAACTGGGGTGCATTAGCATTAAGGTAAGCTCACCAATCATCCACACCCGGAGGTGGACGATGACGTAGTTATTTGGATATATCTAATCCATTTCATGGCGTTGATGGCATTTATACTTCATCAGTTTTCGTACACATAGTTTATGGATTTTTTATTTATTTCTAGGTTATAAATAATAAGAATAAATCATCATTGGCATTCGTTCATCTGATGAAGATGATTTAGGGGGGGTCAGTCAAGTTACAGAGCAGTTATTTGTAATTGAAAATTTTCGTTCAAGCAAGCTCAGGTGGGTGTAGTTTCCTCTCCACTGACGTCACTCTGTCTGGGATTCTGTTTGTAACAATAAATACTTTATTGAGAACATTATAAAACATAAATAATAAATTTAAACCTAAATGCATATACATTAATTAATAGTGTCCTGCAATCGGTTAGTACGATTTTTACCAGACAACCAACCCCAGAACTAGTTTAGCACTGTGTCTGAGGTAGTTTCTATCCACGTGTGTGCCATCCCACGGCAAGCTTTTGGGTAAGAGAATCTCTTGGCGGACGTGCCATTATAAGTCATTATATGTGACTATTACTTCATATAAAAGTACATAACTATAATAAGTAGATGTACGATAAGGTACCTTCATATCCACATCATGATTTGTTTTATCTGATATAGATTTTTATTACTAGCGTCATGCTTCCAATATATTCCTAGAAGTTTTCTTACGAATTACAGTATTAAAATATAGCGTTTTAAGATATTTACCAATTTTGTACCTATTTACTAAGGCAATAATCGCTTTTTTATTTTAATTGCGTTTGCTATACACAAGGTACATGTTGTATGTTGCGGGTCAAATGTTTGTAATTTTTCTGCAAGTATTTGTCTGGAGTATTTGTGTTTCTATGTATAATAATGATGTATTTACAAAATAATTATATTTATGTGGTATATCAGTCAGGTGGTACCCATACCCAATTTCCGGCACTATATTTATTATGCATAGCATATTTGATCTATTAAGAGAAGTTTGAATTATTATCTACTAGCAACTCGCTCCGGCTTCGCACGTATGCTACTACTACTCTGGTCGTCTAAACCTTCCCATCTTGGGGTTTAGGTAAGGGCCTCGACATCTTTGTCATTACCCTGGCTTCAACTCGCAGGGGCAACGGCCCCTGGGTCAGTGGGTTTTGTTGCGTTCTGCAACTTTACGCTGCCTTCTTGGCGTTAGCGGTGGCCTTCAAGGGGGTATAAGCGCTTCCTGTATCCGCGTCTGCGGAGTTAGGTGCGCTATGGTGGACTTAGTCCTGGTTATCAATGGGGGGGAGTGGTGCGGATGCTGGGGCTCACACAGCATGGCGCGCGCAGCACAGGGCGCACGCAGCACGTAGCGCAGCACATGGGGCTCTCAGCACAAGGCGAGTGCAGCCAAGGCGCAGCACACGGCGCGCGCGGCACAAGGCGCACACAGCACGTGGCGCAGCACATGGGGCTCTCAGCACAAGGCGAGTGCGGCCATGGCGCAGCACACGGCGCGCGCGGCACAAGGCGCACACAGCACGTGGCGCAGCACATGGGGCTCTCAGCACAAGGCGAGTGCGGCCAAGGCGCAGCACACGGCGCGCGCGGCACAAGGCGCACACAGCACGTGGCGCAGCACATGGGGCTCTCAGCACAGGGCGAGTGCAGCCATGGCGTGGCAAACGGCGCGCGCGGCACGAGGCGCACGCAGTACGTGGAGCTCACACAGCACGACACAAGACGCACGGCGCACACACGGCGCTTGTGTTATCAGGAGTCAGTGGCGATGGACATATCCCCCGTCTAGCATCCGGTTTCGGCCGGGGCGGAATCTCAGTTCCGCTGCCGGCGAGTCCCTGGCTCGTTGGGGGACGGGGAGCAGCTGCTGCTGCTGGCTGCATAAGTAGCAGGTGCCGCAGCGCTTCTTCAAGTAGCACTACGGATTGCTCGGGTGTTGGCAGGCGGGTGTCTGGGCATCTACGGTTGCGTTGGTCAGTCAGATGGGCGAGAATCGGAGTCAGATGTGGTTGCGGGCGATGATGCTGTTCGCCACTACCTAGCTGTTTTCCATAAAACACCGGGTAGTGGCTAGAGCACGGTATGAGGACCGAGAACGGAGGGCGGATCGTGGACGCGCACCCGGGTGCTCACGACTGGCCGGCGGGGGGGACCCTCCCGCTACCATGCCGAGGGGCACGGTAGCGGGGGTCACGCGCAGACCACCGGGGGTCGGAGAGGCACGAGGGGCACTTCGCGGGGGGTTTGCACTCCACAGGACTTCTAGTGGCGCTAGTGTGCTAGTCGATGGCACGCACGTATGCAATGCTGATACTAATTATACTTCAGAATGGTTATCCCTAAGAGAAAGCCATATACCATCGCGGACTTTTTTGTAGACCTTTTGTGGGTGTACAATACTGTAGTACATTATTTTGATCTATCTCGTAGGGTTCAGACAGCGTTTGCAATGTAAGCGCAAAAATATGAGTTTATTTACGACACCACATTGGAAACCTCTAAAATTATCAGTGTTTATCTACTATATTATGCATGTATTAAACATATAAACCTTCCTCTTGAATCACTCTATCTATTTAAAAAAACGACATTAAAATAAGTTGCGTGGTTTTAAAGATCTAAGCATACATAAGGACAGACAGACAGCGGAAAGCGACTTTGTTTTATACTATGTAATGATACTAATATTATTAATCTGAAAAGTTTGTTTGTTTGAACGCGCTAATCTCAGGAACTACTGGTTTAAATTGAAAAAATGTTTTTGTGTTGGATAGTTCATTTATCAAGGAAGGCTTTATAACATCACGCTCCGACCAGTAGGAGCGAAGCATCGACGGAAAATGTTGCAAAAACGGGAAAAAATATTCCTCTTGAGAGTTTCCGTTGCGTGCGCTGCGTAAACAGTTTAAGCTACGCAAAAATTATGTATGGTGGAATTGTTCCTCTTTAAAAGTAAAAAAAAAAAGTCAGTGACAGCATATGTCTATCTTTTAAGATTGGGTCACTATAACCTTTTTTATGGTAATTAAATTTGTTCGAAATTAATGCATTATTTGCGAAGGAGTTTTATCAACATTATATTAATCCTTATCCAAATAAATATGTTATTAATCACAAGCATTTCATTGTGAACTAAATTGTCCTTGACATCACTTGATTTCAATCAACATCTTAGGATTAGGATATCCTAATTTTAAAATAACTCCGCAACAAAATAGGTATGTTCGGGTTCACGCGCGCAGTTACTCTGCCTGTCTATCTATTCGCAACGACTTCACTAAACGCTACACGACTGAATCGACTTTGACGAAATATAGAGAAGTATAGAGGAGTAAGCTTAAACCTCAAGGAAGGACATAGTAATAATATTTATCCAACCGCGATAACTGATATTCACGCGGACGAAGTCGCGAGCAACAGCTAGTTGTCTATTAGTTTGAACACTTATTTATTCTATTTTCATAACATAACATTTATGACATTGTATAAGTACAAAAAGCATTTTGTTATATTGTTATAATTCCTATATATATAAAAATCTTGTGTCACAGTTTTCGTGTTTATACTTCTCGGAAACGGCTTGACCGATTTTGATGAAATTTTATATTATATTCAGTAGGTCTGAGAATAGGTTTATAACTAATTTTTATACCCCTAAGTGTTAAGGGTGGATCACCCCAATTTTTTTTTAATGTTTAATAAGGCAAAACAACGTTTGCCGGGTAACCTAGTTATTTTATGGAATAAAATATTTATGAGATATGTTTAATTACTAATCTCGTGAGCGGCGCAACAATAATAAATAAAATTAACGTAATGCAAATGCAACTTTTCCACAAGGCGTTATTTCATAGGTAGATGCCAATTTGTACCTTCATATATATCTAAATCGATAAGTAAAATACGAGAACACGATTGCCGCTGGTGAAGAACTGATGGTCAGGCTGAAAGAATCCCGTAAGGAGCAATGGATAAAAACCATAACTGACATTGACATGACTTGTAACAGTAAAAAAGCTTGGTCAACAATTAGGAAACTTACAGGTGAACCACCTCTTCCATCTAACCCGGGAAAGGTTACCGCAAACCAAGTAGCTCACCAACTCTTTCTTAATGGAAAACCTACAAAAAGAATGCTTAGAATTCCAAAGCTTCCAATGACACCCGAAAAAGCTACAACCATGTGACAACCTTTTTCGCTGAATGACATAACACAGTCAATAAAACTGCTGAAAAATGGCAAGGCTGCAGTCGTCGACGATATCACAGTAGAACAACTTAAAAATTTAGGCCCCGTTGCAGTGTCCTGGTTATTGGACATGGTTAATAATTGTCTTTGTAGCGTCCAAATCCCGAAGTTATGGAGAAGAGCAAAAGTCGTGGCCTTGCTAAAACCAGGGAAAGCTTCAGAGGATCCAAAGAGCTACCGCTCTATTTCACTCCTCTGTCACACCTTTAAGTTATTTGAGAGGATGCTGCTTGATAGGCTTACACCCGTCATTGAACCAAAGCTCATCCCCCAACAAGCAGGGTTCAGGCCTGGCAGGTCGTGTGCTGGTCAGATCTTAAACCTCACGTAACACATAGAGAAAGGTTATGAAGAAAAAAGATTACCGGTATTGTTTTGGTGGACTTGTCTGCAGCGTACGACACAGTAAATATTAAGAGTCTTCTTCACAAGGTACATGCCATGACTAAGGATTGCAAATTCGTCCGAGTGCTGGGGCAAATCTTGCACAATCGGCGTTTGCAAGTACATATCCATACCGATAAAAGTCGGTGGCTATGCCAAAAAAATGGATTACCACAAGGTAGTGTGCTAGCACCCACACTCTTCAACATTTATACGAATGATCAGCCTTCTACGCCCCACACTCAGAGGTTCTTATATGCGGATGATCTGGTGCTGGCTGCTCAGACTGGGATTTGAGGAAGCTGAAGAACACCTAACCCAAGCCCTAGTAGACCTAGGTGCTTACTATGATGCGAATACATTAAGGCCTAATCTAAGACAAACTCTTCAATATTCCATTTGAGGAACCGGGAATCAGAACGCCGTCTTAACCTAAGGTGGTGTGATACTAATATTGAGCACTGCAGTAATCCAGTTTACCTTGGAGTTACTCTGGATAGAACGCTGGGTTTCAGAGTCCACTGTCAAAAAACTAAAGCGAAAGTTGACTCCCGAAATAGCCTTCTCTAAAAGCTAACCTCCACATCTTGGGGAGCCTCTCTATCAATCCTCCGTAGTTCCGGTCTTGCCCTCTGTTTCTCTACTAGGGAGTACGCATGCCCAGTGTGGAATCGCTCAATACATGATAAAGTATTAGACGTTGCCCTTAATGAGACCTGCAGGATAATGACGGGATGCCTAAAACCAACACCACTGAACAAACTTTACACGCTTGCTGGTATAGCCCCCCCCTGGCATCCGACGCGCTGTTGCATGCTCCTTGGAGAAAGCGAAACAAGAAAACGACCACAGGCACCCGCTATATAATGTTGTCCCACCAAGAAGCCGTCTGAAAAGTCGAAAGAGTTTCCTCAATACAATTTCACCTCTCTCCGGGAACGCAAGTCATCACCGACTTGTTTTATGGTCTTCCAAACACTCCCCCCCTCGGGATTACATTACTCCTGAAGAGAAGCTTCCCCCTGGGTTTGAACTCCCGTGGCCAGTGTGGAAGTGCCTCAACAGATTGCGAGTTCAGGTTGGGCGTAGTAGGAGTAATCTTAGCAAATGGGGCATGATTAGCGAAAACGATACTCGGTGTCATTGTGGTGCCCAGGTGCAGTCTATGTCACACGTACTTGTGTGTCCATCTTGCCCCAACTCATGCACTATGGGTGATCTAATGTCCTGCTCGGATAAGGCATTGGACGTGGCTACCTACTGGTCAAATAGGTTGTAACAACGACACGAAAGAAGAAGATAGAAGAAGATAAGTAAAATGTAGGAAAACTGTAAAGTAAATTGACTGTGTAGTTAATGATCATTGCAATTAATAACTTTAAACAGTTATTAGCGATATCTGACTACCTCTGTGGCGCAGTGGCAGCGCAGCGCAGTCGATTCCCGTCGCGGGACAAATGTTTGTACCATCTGCAAGTATTGGTCTGGTGTCTGGGTGTTTCTATGTATAATATTTACATATTTAAAAAAAAAAGTATATAAGTAGTATTATATAGAAATTAGTCATGTGGTACCTATAACACAAGCTCTGCATACTTTGGGGCCAGCTGATGCTGTGTGAAATTTCAGGCATTATTTATTTATTATTTATATATGCATCGTTATAATATTAATCACAATAAAATAAATTAGTTTTATAATAAAGAAGTGCGTATATAATATATCGCTATGGCTAAATTCTATTGTATCTACTGGAGTTATAGCAATCGCATTTAGTATATCAGTTTTATGGAATTTGCTACAGTATCATAACCTATATTAAGGAATTATTTTAGATCACGGTTTCAAATGTACCTATGCTTTATTTAAACAGATACAACCTTTTTTCCACAAAAGTTGTCTGTTCTCTTTTATTAGGTAGCTATTTATTGGGCGAAACATCCACTCTCCCGGGTAGCTGATCGTTCGCTGCATAACTTATGAATCACCCTCGCTGGAGCCTGCGTTTACTTTTATTTGTGGAGATTTTTCACAATATTATGCAGCATTGTATTCAACACCTTAGCACTAGTTTCCATTAATGTCGAATCACGAACTATTCTGTTGTGTGTGAATGTCATGTCAATAGCACGTAGGCGTGAATGACACGTATAGTGTCTTGACTTTTATGATGTCTAAGCGTCTGTACCTAACAGCATTACAAATTGAAACCTTGGTTACAAAATTTGATTACAAATATTTCAATTTGTAATGCTGTTCGATTTATAATCGAAATTGACGATGGTAAAGTTTGATTCGGTACCGTCAGAAACCAATGCTAAGGTCTATCGTGTTGTGCTTAATGTTTAGAGATGGTTTCGAGATGTACAAACGAAGAAAGTTAGAATTTGTATTCACGACTTTATAAAAAAACCCGGCTTAAGGCCTTGATTCGATTGTTTCGATGGACTGAAAGATCTTATTAGCCGACATAAAAAAGAGGAGGTTCTCGATTTCGATGTTTTTTATGTTTGTTACCTCATAACTCAGTCATTTATAAATCGAATAGAAAAAATATTTTTTTATTAGGATTGGATCCGTAGAAATTTCATCAAAATCGGTTCCGTAGTTTAGTTTTTAAATGAAAATAGCTGGAAAAATATGTCGTGTCGTATACAATTTGTCGTATTTGTATATAAATGAAGTCGGTTTTCTTTTTAGTTTTTAAAACATAATTATTTTGTTTGCACCAAAGGCAAACAAAGATTAAAGTAACATTTTTAAATGACACTTCTCAAATCTGTTGATATTAGGCGCCATGTTGGTGTTGAATAAAAATGGCGAAAATCAGTTCAACAATGGAACAAAATGTATACAAATTTTATATAACATAAATATATACCTGTCACATAAAACTGGTACTTTAATTTGGACTTTAATGCAAATACAATAAGATCATTCGTATTTTATGTATCATATCGTATGTACTTACCTAATGTTTGACTTTGTTCCATTTTTTTTTGAACTTATAGTTTTAAATAGTGTAAATGATGTATGTACCGTTCTAGTTCTATAAATAAATAAATAAATTTATGAAATTTTTGATAGTCAGGCAAAACAACAGAATTATGGTCCTGGAATGTTTAGTACCTAAGTACTTACCTAATCATCCTAATGCTACCAGATGCTAATAAACGAGTATTATTTTGTTAATATTTGTTTTATTTAAAGAAACTAAAATTAATACATTTATTTATTTTAATTTCAAACAAAACAAAAGGTGCCTACGGAACCCAGCAAAACAAAATGAAGCTTGCACATGGCCGGTACTATTTTTTGCGCATATCTGAGCGGCTCATGGGCTCATCGCCCGAACTTGCGACGACAAGACTCGACACGCCTCACGCGATACCTTTATAAACAAGTATTATCTATTTTATGCTTGGTATCCGTATAATTTAATTGTTTATAGATACGGGTAAAAAACACGAAACATGTTGGTAGGACCATAGAAAAGTTACGTAACAAAATTGTGCAAGAACTTGCAGCCCTTCGTTGATGAGATAAGCGTCGCCGGCGTTCACCAGTTTTCACTTAGCGCCAAAACATGAAAATGTTAAATAACTTTAGATAAAAAAAATGCATAAGTGTCGTGGCACACTCGGTTCGTACAAAGTTCCTATCGTCGTATATTATTACTAGCCACGACTTCGTCCGCATTTTTTTGTTGTTTATGTTTGTTTATAAGTTTATACCAACCATTAAAAAGCTTATATACAAACATTGACACCCCATTTTACCCCTTTATAAGAGCTATTTTTTTAAATCCAGAACCACATGTCCATTTATTTTGCATTTTAATTATTCAAATCAAGTTTCAAGTAAATCTGCGATTTACTTGAAACTCGTAATAAAATGTTCGTAATAAAATGTTTCATACATTAGTTTTCACCCGTATTCACCCTCTTAGGGGTTGAATTTCAAAAAATCCCGCCTTAGTGGGTGGTTTTGCTATAAAACGAACCTACCTCCCAATTTCAGCTTTCTAGCTTTAGCGGTTTCGGCTCGGCGATGATGAATCAGTCAGATCTTTTATAGGTATAGATTGATAAACGTATTATATTATTGACTAGCTTACCCGGCCACGCGTTGCTGTAGCTCGGTAGATCTAATACGAGGAACCAATATACGCTAACCTCTTAAATTATCAGTGTTTCTCTACTATATTATGCATGTATTATACATATATCCTTCCTCTTGAATCACTCTATCTATTATAAAACCGAAATAAAATCCGTTGCGTAGTTTTAAAGATCTAAGCATACATAGGGACAGACAGACAGTGAGAAGCGACTTTGTTTTATACTATGTAGTGAATACAAATGAATGAGTTACTAGCGTCTGAGAGCAATTAAATGAAACGCAGAAATAACTAATAACTTAACATATTTTTTGGAGTTGTGAAAATAATCATTTTATTGTACATCATTCATCTAATTCATTCGTTCCATCGTTCATCTAATTAATAAATTCGTGTCACTATGGATAACCGTCTACACTAATGAAAGGGTCGTGACGAAAATTCGTGACGGAAAAATCTTACACATTTTTTCGCCTAGTGGTTCCAACTTTGTTCCAATAAATCGGCCAAGTGCGAATGTCGCGCCTTGGTACGGTAGATACTAGGTACCTACTAGGCACTTTTTTTCGTTTTTGCAGTATCCATGGTTCTTTTACAATCCCTTACAATTATAAGTCCGATTATACCTTCATAAACTATTAAATCACTGAACATTGTATCCTGTGATACCTAGCTTAACAATTTAATGATTCTATTCAACGAGAAGTTATTTAATGGCAAATTCGAAATTTGCGGCATAAATTACCGTGTTTAGGTTGTATGTTTTGATTGCGTTGTCTTAGTAGCTTGATTTTTACCGCTTCAAGGGACCACAGACCTACTTTTATTTGATTGGAAGATAGACAGACAGACAGAAAGACGGAAGGACAACGAAGTGATCCTATAAGAGTTCCTTATTTACTTTTGAGGTATGGACCTCTAAAAATATAATATATAAAAAATATAATTAACTATAAAATTGAGTATATTACTAGTTTACTTACTTGTTACGAATGGATTCAAGTATTTATTGATATCTATGAATCTATTCTCTGCTAAATAGTCTTGCTCTGACGGAATGCGCAGACGCATGCCGAATACAAAAGACATCAACGCGCGAACACTGGCTACAGGCACCTTGTGTCCTTTCAGTTGTGATGTGACAGACTTCACATAAGTACAATATTGAGTATTGAGCTTTATCACAATTTCTTAAGGTTAAGATTAATATGGTTTTAATAAGTACCAGGAATGTTAGAAATTGCCGTTATATACTGCAAAAAAATTAACATATAAATTGATTTACTCAAAGTACTTAGCTTCAATATCTATACATTACTGCTATCTCATAAGATAATTCAAAACCTTTGCGATATAACTCTGGGAACCTGCACTCAACAAATTGTGTGAAGGCATTCTGTATTGCTTCCTGGTAGGATTTTTTTTACCATGCAAAAATAAGTCCAAATCACGGAAAAAATGGTAGTCGGCTGTGGCCAAGTCGCCAGACGGATGATGAAGGTTGATCGTGGATAACAGACGCTTTCTAACTACAGAAATGTAGTGTTAAAACGGTTGCTCGAGCAGTATAAGGTCTTACGTAATCACGGAGCATGGTTCTATCTGAGCTTCGCCATCATTGATCGCAGTTCTCCACAGTAGTTGTCTGCCGTTATTGCTTGACCAGATCTGAGGAAGCTGTAGTGAATTATGCCATAAAGTTACCTCCAAGAAGGTACTTTAGGGCTTTAGGGCATTGTTGTCTTGCGTTTGGCCTGCGATCAAACACTCCACTAAAACTCCACTCCAAAAAGCATCTACTTTTCATCGCACGTCAGGTCCAAAGAACCTTCATTTCTTTATCGATTTAACAAGGTATGGCAATCTTCAACGCACGCTTCTCTCTGCAGATCTGTCAAATCACCAGGCACCTATTTTTCTGTATAAGTTTTTTTTATTTAACTGATTTGGTGTAAATTACCAATATTGTGAGTAAGCTAGAGTTAAACCATGCCGGTAATTCCGTTGAAATTTGGTATGGATCGGCTTTCACTATCACTTTCAATTCATCGTTATACATATATCCTAGTGGCTGGCCTTCTCGTGGTTCCTTCTTCAAGACGAAGTTTTCATTAAGAAAGCCATTATACTAAATGTATGGATTCATTAGCCGTATCCTCTCCAAACACAGCATTGATGTTGCGAGCTGAATCTGCTGCGTATTTATAAGTCGGAACTCGTATTAAAAAAAAACAATTATTTGCGATGTATCCATATTTTTATCTATACAGCTGAATGTTAAAATAATCGAAAGAATGAAATTCCATATCATGCAGACTTCATTTTAATTGAAAGTGTCAGTACATTAGAACGGCAACTTAATATTTAAACCTCCATTATTACCCTGAGTTACTATTATGACTGCAATAGCCTGGACCATTTTGTCTACAGGATCAATCTGTTACCGCTTCCGATCTAAGCGAACTCTCAAAAATACATGGCCTTACATTCAAGGGGAAAATTCTGCACGTTTGTAGACATATGACGTTTACTATATGCCCTATGCTTCTACTCTCTGAGAATTTATACAATTTCCTGTGTATGAGGTACACAATATCCATTAGAATAAATGCTTCACCGACCGCCAAAGTGCCTTTACATTGTATAGTAGATACACCTATAAGTAGATAAATACAATAAAATACCTGGCGCCTTCCGTTAGAGTCCTTTGAAAAGGTTTTTTCGGCGCGAAAT
Organism: Lampropteryx suffumata; assembly: GCA_948098915.1. Taxonomy (NCBI): domain Eukaryota; kingdom Metazoa; phylum Arthropoda; class Insecta; order Lepidoptera; family Geometridae; genus Lampropteryx; species Lampropteryx suffumata. The sequence continues at coordinate 16,212,343 of OX402545.1, read as the reverse complement.
ATTTGTCAATAATAAATGAGACGTCCCTTTTATTACCAGTAACATTCATGGCCGATGGTCGGTGTACTGTAGTTTGGGACCACATAAATAAATTAGGAATAGGCGCAACGAACGGCTCAAACGATAAGCTCAAGCGTTGAATAGTTTAGCTTCGAATAGTGCGCTGTCTTTAGAAAAGAGTAAGTGTAATGGTTATGAACCCCACAATACGTAAAGCTGTGGTTAAACTGCTAAGGGAAGCTAGCTGAGGGGTGGTGACTCCGAAGAGAGTTAAACGACCGAACCCGATGAGTGTTCGGTGAGTACAACTTCTTTATTGTTTCTACCAATGATTGATAATAATTGCAGCGAAAGCAATGCAAGCTAGGCTAATTTATATATAAAATATCTATTACTAAAAGTTAATTGTATCATTGTAAATGTGTGCGTTAGCTCGTACAGTAAGAGATCACTGAACCATAGGCTTATATTAGACTTATGTGTTTTTACCCAGCTGTCAAAGCAATAGATTATAGAAAAAAAAGTTATTCCTACCAAAGCTATTACTATCTAACTGGCCGCTCAGAACAGTTGGTAGCAGCTCTGCTTTTTGCGTTATAGTTTGAGGGTTCAATTCCATCTCAGGACATTTGTGTGATTAACATATTAAGTATTTTACGTAAGAATTTAAAAATATTTCAAGCCACCATAAGATCATAGGTCTTGTGCTTGACGACCTCTGTGGCACAGTTGGCTAAGATCCCGCTGATACGCGGGTACGCGGGTACCGCCGCGGGACAAATGTTTGTATGATCTGCAAGTATTTGTTTCGGGTCTGGGGGTTTCTATGTATAATATGTATGTATTTACAAAAATAAAAGTATATCAGTCATGTGGTACCCATTATACAAGCTCTGCTTACTTTGGGGCCAGATGATACCGGGATTATGTATTTATTATTATTATTATTATTATGCTTGGTTTGGGGATAGATGGTGTTCTGTGTTTTATCCACCAATATTTATTATTTGTTATATTATTATTACTGTTGTTTGAAAAATAGCTGACACTCAGCAACCATACTAATTGGTGAAATGGTATCGTTGATTCTATATTTTCATCCCGTTGCTCTAAGTTCGTATCATAAACATCCCCTACAAGGTAAGGTTTGCCGCTGGTGCGCAGCTCACAATACCGTCACGGCGGGCGGCATCGGCAGTGAAGGCGTAAAGGCCATCAATGAGCCCCTCACGAGGTACCTGGATTATCTATCGAGTGATAAATTAAACTTATGCCAGTTGCACGGCATTCATCATCGGAATGGGTCATTTCGGGCCCCCTTTAACGCTTTTGTTTAATAAGTAAAAAACTCAACAACGTGGATGCGTTTGTGTGATACAATATTCTTTCTATAACGCAATTCTTTAAAAAAATTATGTCAAGAGCCTACTTAAATGTAAAATTGGTCTGTCCAAGTCCTTAGTTTCTACGTACTAAATCAATCTAGATAGTTCCTGCCAACATCCTACAATTTTGACAAAAAATAGAACAAACCAAAGCTAATATAGATTACTTTGAAACAACTATTTCCCTTGGGATAGCTTTGGGCTTTGAGGCCGTTCAAAAACTCTCGCAAAGACAAGACCCTAGCATTCCTTAGATTGGAACTACGTGACCATCAAGGCTAATTCCATAGAGGATTAAGTAGTTACCTTTGCCCATTGATAAAAAGTTATCCTTTAAAGTTTAGTTAGCAATGTAAGTCGAACTCACAAACAAAGTGTGAATGGAAGTCTAACTTTTTGCAGTTGGCCCAAGCGATATGAACGCTGTTCGTTGCAAAAACATTTTATGGCGACATAATGTTGCACTATCTATTTGCGAAGTTGGACACGCTATTTCATTTAGACTAGGTTCACTGTGGTAGTTGTTACACGATAGTCATAAAGTTGCAGCAGTTGATGTTTTCAATGTTCTAAGTTCTAACGTCTTGTGACTTTACAAATACAAAAAAAAAATGAATGATATCCAATATTCAACTCACTAAATCACAACTCAAGTTTTTTTGCTTCAACATTTTTATAATTATCTGTGAGTTTTGTTGTGGATTCTTAGTGTTGTTTAAGATCTTAGTAAATAAATAAATCAGTCTGTTGGTGTAGCAAAGTCTAGCGAGGCCAAAGCGGTCGGCTCAGACAGAGGATAGGCGAGCAGTGCCGTACCGATGGGCCTCGTTCGATAGCTGCGCGCGCACTACTCAGCACCCTGCGGCATTCACTAGTCCGTCTCTGTCGCCGACTGTGCTGCCTCTGCCTACCCCCTGCATCAACTTCCTTAAGCCAATCACTGTCTATCATCATAAGCAATAATTTTGTTCCACTGCTACGGTCTTAAAGCAACAAAAAATTTAACTAATATTAAAAAGATCTGTTCATCGTACCGAGAAATTAATCTTCTATAGCGTTCATAAAGTTTCAGGTTCACGGTCGATGTCGTCATCGATTCAATAGCCTACAGAATTTGTTTCGCTTTAGAATTCCGGTTTCGAAACTCTCGATGTCTATTAATTTTATTTCTGTTTCTTGAATTAAAGTTGAAAGCGGTCCGATCCGGCGCGGCTGGTGGCACCCGGTCGGATGGTCGCCTGTCGGTCGGACGCGGACGGAGCGAACGGAGCGTCGCACTAGCTAGTCCAGTCCGGGAAGGCGCTCCAATGCGGGAGCACGTCTCGCTCGCCGGCCACACTCGAGAACGTGCGATCGCGAGTGAACACAAAAACTAGAGTTCGACATCAACTTTATTTTGCGCAAGTGTTGAGTGAACATGCGGTGTTTTGTGATGGTATTGTTGGTGGTGGCGTGCGCCCGGCTCTCGGCCGGAGCCGCTACCTCCTGCGCCCGCTCCGAGCAGTTCCTCACCAGATACAACGTATCAGCTGACGATAGCGACGAACCAGGTGCGGATTTCCATTATAAACATTTTGTTGGATTGAAAGTTTTATTGGGATGAGAAGAGGACCAGCGAACTGTATAATTGGAAAGCGAAAAAGCTTTCAGGAAGTTTTGGTTTTCTTTCAATTTCGATGAATGTTTATGGGAACTTGAAAACTTTATTGCGGGGCGTACTGAAATTCACTATCCAGTAAATGCTTAAAACGGGGCAAGGCATTTATATACAATTAATAAAATAATGTTAGTGAAGCTTTAAGTTCATGGTAGAGCGGTCGTTAATTACCTGCCCTAAGCTTAGGCTTATTTTCACATCTTTCTCCTCATAGGAATAGTGTTGAATCAGGTACCTTATCAATCTGTGTGTATGACATCTTTTCCTTACTTAGAAGAATTAGCTAAAAATAAAACAGGAATAATCCTTTGCCTTCACTTAAATCTAATCGATGTCAAAGAGGTTATAGGTTCTTCTGATATACCTATAGGTATGTTAAAATAGACTTTACAAACTATACACGTTTTGTAGCTAGTACTTACTTCATGTTTCATCGTAGGAACGCCTTATTACTTACCTAAATAAGTTGAAAATAAAACTACCACTCCCGTGATTTGTCTGTCTGGAGATATTCCACGGCCACTTAAATTTCAAAAGCCATATATAGACCTCAATTTTCCCGCACGGCACGCACTTGACCGGTTTCGATCTATGTAAACTAGCCTTTGACACAACCAGGAAATCGAGTACGTCTGAGTCGTTGTACCTTCCGTTATACCCCAGGGAAATATTCTTATTAATAAAATAAAATAGCGCGTTTCTTGGACGAACTTTGTGAGATTCAAGTAACGTTATGGAAAAGTTTACATTTTATGTTCAAGGCGTTCGTTTTTATTGAACTTAAAGTGTTTTTGAAAGCACCAACCTGTGAATTATGGTGTTAGTATTTTGTCCATGCTTAAAATTTTTTTTAACTACCTTCTTTTTTTCTGTCACTAGTTATTTCGAACCAGGGTGGTGAAAGACTTAAAGTCTCAGATGCCTCAGACGCTTCTTTCGTGAACTTGGCTCATATCTTCGAAATTTTAGTTCTATGACATGCTGGTTTCCACTAGATGTTTTTCCTTCTTCAATGCTTCGAACAAAAAAATCAATTCAAAATATCCTTCTAATATACCTCACGGAAGACAGGGCCACTACTAGACCACCAGTAGTACTCTTCTTTTTTTTTTAACTGGACGGATGCGAATATGAAAAACCGACTATCATTTAATTCATTTACTTAAGCATTTTCGAGGGGTTAGAGCACATATCCATTAAAATACTAAACATGAAAATGACTTAATGTTTGTAATAATATTAATACAAGTTTATTATTATTATTACAAACAATAGAAGTGTCCTATAATTATGTAGCTAGAACGAGACGAGCGAGACCAATCAAAGAGTCGAGGAGAGCTCTCGGGTGACCACCGCACGTGCCGCTCATCTGGTAAAGTAGTACCGTAATAAAGTGCCATACTGCCACTCCCCTTTACCTAATAAATATAGGTGCCAGTGAAATAAAGAGCCTATTATGCCCTTTAACAAATGAAAAGCCAACTTGTAAAATATGAAACACATTTTTATTACAAGACTTTATGTAACAGCGACCCCAATCTTGCTTCAGTTGCCATTACGGTTGAAACCCCTCTTGGGAGACATCCCATCTCATGAAACCTGGACCAAAACTCATTCAGATCCTCTCGAAATTAACCCGCACATGCTCTGGGGTCTATCTTTTATTTCGTGAACTACAAGAACGTAAGTCGACTGTAATACGCAGTTGACAAAACCTTCAGCTAATTTATATTGATGACCATTGACAAGAAAATAAGTGTCGGATTATTTTTTCCTGTCTTGCGAAGTAAACATTGCGCTCTTACATTTTTTATTTTTCAGGAGTTATTTCCGGTTTTATTAGTAATTTTAGTGTTATTATTTAAATAGAGCTAGAGTTATTGACTCGCGTGTCAATAATTGGAATAAAAGCTTTGTGTTTCATTTTGATTCGAGCAAAAATAATCTGTATAGGTAATTATTTATATGAAAAACACCATTTTATATAAAATCAAAAATGACGAACAACAAGATACGACTTTGTGACATACTATAAACAATATAAACACTTGACACTGGCTAAATGATAATTATTATGACAAATGCCATTAACGAAGAAGAAGAAGAAGAAGTGTCAAGTATTTAAAGCAAAAACGGATGAAATTATTTTACGCAAGACAAGGCAGTATGGTCTCTAGACTTTAGCCTGCTCATATGAGAGAAGAAAAAAAAAAAAAAAAAAAAAAAGTATTTAAAGCAAAGATTAAAATGATTGTTACGACTGGAGTGAGTAAGCACTGGACTAGAATGAGGTGTCGGATGACCGCACACGCCGCCTGTCATCTGGCAAAGTTACACCTTGCAACCTAATCGCTCAGTTTACATATTTTGCAATTTACTTTTCCTTTCTTGCTGAGGGTTATGAATGACGATCGATCGAACCCGGAGGACGGTCACCGTATGTGAGGTTTATTATAAGTTTTCATTCATATGCATAAAATGACCTACGTGCGATAAGCCCTCATATCGTAACCAGGGAACAGTCGCAAGCTATCTTCGATCGGTATATTTTAGACTGGGCTTCATCCGAGGTTAGACTCTACATTCAAGGTTGGAGTCCAAATAAACGTTCGGCAGATTGCTCTAGAAAAGTTAGACTTGAGATTCACTAACTGATATAGATCGTGATGTTTCCCTGATGTTTGATATAAAGCAAATAAAAGGTTTGTTCTTTTAATAAATTATTTGATGATTTAATTTTGAGAGAACTGATCCGTTTGTGTTTTTGTTTTATTTTGACAGTTTCATGGTACTCATCTGTGTCGTGCCACGGCATGGCCCTAAATAACTCATGGTGAACAATGTAGGTTACAATAATTTGTTTTTTTATACTCGCTAAAATGACTAGCGTGTCAGCCCAGTTATATATAGCTATATAGCCCAGCCCAACCCACAGCGTAGAAGGCAGAGCTACTACCAGCTCTGCCTTCTACGCTGTGGGTTGGGCGTTCGATTTCCTCTCAGTACAAACATTTGTGTGATGAACGTAGATATTTGTTCTGTTTGTGGGTTTTCTATAAAATTATAAGTATGTATTTATATTAAATAAGTAGGTATTCTATCAGTCATCTGGCCACCATATACAAGCTATGTTTAGGTTGGGGATTATGGTTATGCTGTTCTGTGCGCTGTCCACCAATATTTATTATTATATTATTGTTATTATTATAAACACTAAGGAGCCTCTGAGGCGCACTATAATCCTTTTACCACACTGGTTCGTATAAACTAGTGACACGATAAAAAGAAGAAGACTTTTCATCAAACTCGCAACTTCTGTTGTCATAGAGTGAGAACTCACCTCTATGACATAAACTTCTTAGGTAAGAACTAGTAAGTAGGTGTAAATACATAGAGACAAAAAGAACTTTGTTTTATTTTTAAGTCTTGTAGAATCTTGTATTTTAACTAATTCTTATTGTATTGTAAACCCCAAAAAAAACGAATTAACCTCAATTTGCCCAATGGCATTATTAAAAATGCGTAATTATAATAATTATACAAAACGTTATGTGAAGTCAGCTGTTCAACGCTACGTGACACCGCGACCGTGAACCTTGAGCAGACGTATGAATGAAACAATAACACTCATTATAATCTGAAGTATTTTTACATACTAGCAAATATACTTTGTATCTCTATTAGCCGAGAATCGATACCACCCAGTGTACGTACTCGTGTAACATAACATAACAACCCTACTTTGTTCGAAGGCCAATTGTTTAAAAATCGGAATAAATTTTTTTTACGATCTTAATGATCTGGGCATGCAAAGTTTTGGAATATGGGATTTATCGAATATCATGCCTACCTATCAACGGCATCGTAAAAAATTATTTGAAGAAAGTCACGAAAAATGACGTGTCTGGGTGCGGGTATGGGTACTGGGTACCGCTAGCGGGGAGCGCGCGGGGTGAATGGCGGCGCGGGTAGGCTTTGTTGCTTGTGCTGGAATTCCTCGCCTGGGAACCGGGAACGGGTCCCCTCCGCGTCTCGCACCTGCCCCTCCCCGCACTGCATTCCAGCCCTCTCTCACTTTCATTGTTCCCTTCGGCGCGGGAGGTCGCCGGCCCGCGGACAAAACCGAATGGAACTTATGGAACTGCTCATGTACCGGCCGCGGCCGCGGCCTCGCTCGCTCATAAACACGCCAGGCCGACCTGTCCATAGCCGACATTAGGGATACACTTGTTAATTTCTCGTCGTCCGGATCCTCCCGGTTGCGTTCAATTACTCTGGAGGGGTCACTTGGTCGGTTGTTCCAATTATCTCTGAACACTAATCATGTGTGTGACAGTTAACGGCGACGTTTAGAGACGTTGCACCTGCGTGGGCGCCCGTCTATGCGTATCCTAATGAAATCATCCCCTAATAATAACAATAGGTGGCCATTATTATTGTAATATATCAGAAGGGTCGAGGCGTTAGTCATCGAAGATCGGTTCTGAGCCGAATTTTGATTCATTTCGGATGGTCGGAATGCCATTGTGGTCGCCGACACTACCTGAGCTGAGTCGCAGGTATCGAGGCCTTCGCGTCACTTTTGTTTATACGTTTTGACAAACTTTTGTGAGTCGAAGTGTTATTATCAACAAGGGTGGCTCCGGCCATTGTCTTCATTATCTGCGTAACACTTGTTTCGTGTTAAATGTTAGTTTTTTCGCTTCCGGAATAAAAAGTCTAGTAATAAAAGGGCGTTACTGCGATTAACTGGAGTAAATTGTAGGAATGATGGTATTGAAGTAAGTAAATTATAACGGAAGTCGCCTAATAGCCGTCTTCACTTCCTGTTCGGGGGCAGCCGAGGGGAAGCCTTTTTGTTATTCATGGGAAGGCTTTATTTTCGTTTGTTATTGCATTTTAAAACTGCTATCATTTATATAGGCTTATCTAGTTAACAGTCTTGAACGGCAATTAACACTTGAGGTATTGTTTGGGAATATTTGAGCGGTTTAAAATAACGTTTTAATTTATGAAGGTGGGAAAGGAAGTCTTTTAAAAGAAAGGCAATTCCTTGAAATTAAGGTTTTTTAATTGATAACTGACCTTCGTTTCCACTACGCTAGGGGCGTTGTAGAAACCAAAAGGGTAGATTTACCGGTGTGTGACTAACAAACTCTACTGGCTACTCGTACATATTTAATAACAAACTTAATTACCTTTTTACAAACAAGCTCATTCAGAAGATAATGTTAATGGAAATATTAGAGACGGCTTACAGAACTTCTAAATTCTTTTAGATATTTGCGGCTGTTCGTTTCCTTCACCTTAACAAATTTAAGTTACCTATCATCACAACATGATATCAGCGATCATCAGCCATAAATCTACAAAAGGGCTCCACAGCAACAGTAGGACCCATCCATACACCCAACAGAATTAATTAACCACGATAAGGCGTGCTAATTATTCTCCTAGCTTCCTCGCCATTCTGTCTTCTACTGGGTTATCGATAGGTCGACATGATAATTGTACCCAACCTAGTAAGGTAGTGTTTGATTAAATAAAGGTTAAATATAACTAAACGAAATTATGTTGTTGTTAGGGACACACCATCAAGTAAAACGAGAGTTTGGAGTCAAGTTGGTTCGTAAAGGTAATAGTCTTTTGAGTTGGCGTAAAATTCTGCTGATTTACTACCCACTAGTACCACTATTGGTGAGCTTATATATACTGTACCTGCTGCACTCTACGATATAATAAACGGGTAATATTAAGTTAGCACCTGAGTATTAATTGGGACAGGGTCGAGGAATGTGAGGCAGTGTATGGCGCCACTAGGGCTATTTGTTACTGACGATTTTGACACTTGTGTACCGGCGTTTTTGAGATCAAACCAGTTTTGAGCTTGTTGGAGATCTTTGCGGCTGTTTGATATAAAATAAACCACCAGGAATTGAAGAAAATTAACTCAATATTGCAGATTGTTTTATGCAGAATGCAAAATAGGATTAATGAACTTACTCGTGCCATTAGACAGGCATTGGTCGCTATAACGTGCCACGTATCAATCCAGATCTTTGAACAGGTGGTTGCCGTGCCTAGCAGTACATAAGGCAATGTGACCCGAGCCCCGGACACTATCGGTTACGTCCGACGGAGGCTTCCGTCTCCGGTTGCCCGGCTGCTCGCTTAGCTGTCAAACGGCGGTTGACAGCAAGTCCCGATCGATTGCTGTTGACCTACGAGCTCCTATGCAAGGAATATCTAACTAGGGGAGTTTCAACGTGGGACGTACAAGTTTCGATAGAAATATATATATACTCGGTCTCTATACCATGTTTCCTAGAATATAATTAACGTTAACTGCTAACAATAGATAACATAACTATAGTTAAGCGCTACAATTTTAAAATGAAAGCTTGAACCACGAGTAATTTATTACCCGCCACAGAATACAAAGTCATAAAAGTAGTTTTTTTTTCTACGTAGCAATTGATATCTCCTTCACATCCGTTTCATTCAAGCAATAGAATGCAGCTCCATCTTTCGGTCTTGCCTCTAACGAGGTGGGAGGGGACAGGAAGAGGGCCATTCCAGTGTCACGGATAAATTGAATCACTCTAATCAACCGGTGAATCGCCTCTTAGGTGACGTCGCAGGTCACACGAGGCATAATTGGATGTGGATTATGGTTCATTCACAGGAATTATCTTCGTCGTGTGCAAAAAACTGTCTTTACCTGTTAAGTATTAATCATGTACCTAGTAAAAGTGAATCCATACAAGACGATCGGAAGTTCATTATTCCGATAAATTATAAAGTTCATTACATACAAAGATCGTTGTTTTCTGTGGGATAGCCAAGAGAGCTATCAATCAAGTTTGGGTCTCTCGCATTCCATTAATGAAATAAATAATGCCGGACATTTCACACAGCATCATCTAGCTCCAAGGTAAGCAGAGCTTGTACTACATCACTGATATACTATATAAACCCAGAACCGAGTCAAATATTTGCAAATCATACAAATATTAGCCCCGCTGCGGCAATCAACCAACAACCCTCTGCGTCTCAGGCAGGCCTTCACCCACTGCGCTATAGAGTTCGTATATATGGTATATATACCATAGTTACATGCATTAGTAAAAGTATAAATGAGGTTTCATCGATAAAAAAAAGTATCTAGGCCTTGAGCTTTTAAGATGTATTTATTTAGGTATATACACGTACATACTTCTAGATTTAAATTTATTACACGTTTTCACATTCCACAATTTCCAACTCCAATTGTTATGTTTTTTATAATTTATTAAACTGGTTTTACAATGTGTAGACAGTTTGAAGTGAGCATTCAAGTGTTTTATAGCCAATAATAATAATAATAGTACCTACCTACACTAGGTTACATAACAAATCAATACCTTCTTCCTAGTCTTGAAATCTTTCTTGCTAGAATAGAATATAATATATCTTTATTGTAAACCTTATGAAATATAATTATAATGACTGGCCTGTCAGCACAGTTGGTAGTAGCTCTGCCTTCTGCGCTGTAGGTTGAGGGTTCGATTCCCTCCCAAGATAAACATTTGTGTGAAAAGCATAGGTGTTTGTTCTGTGTCTGGGTGTTATAAAGTATCATAAGTATGTATTTAAAAATATATAAGTATTCTATCAGTCATCTAGTTACCACAATACAAGCTATGCTTAGTTTGGGACTAGATTATGTTGTGTGCATTGTCCAGCAATATTTATTATTATATATTATTTATTTATTAAAAACCAAAAGAAACCCGACTTCATTTAATGCAATTTGAGTCCATAAAAACACAACCAAATTGAGAAACTCCTCGATCTCTTCCTGGCAACAATCACTCACTTCACTTCACTCTAGTTCATAAAATTATATCCATCCAGGATATAATTTTATGAACTAGAGTGAAAATAAAATTTAAATAGTGCATAAGCGCGATATTAAATACATTCCATAACTAAATACAAAATTAGACATTTCTATGATACATAAAAATAAATAAAAATCTTCATTTTCCAAATATTTACAATTGCGTAGGTGAAGTACAAGTAACTAATAAGTATTTAATGTTTTCTTATAACTAATATAGCTACATATAAGTAATCATACGTTTTTAAATATTTACTAATCATTTTAATGAATACCACCGTAAGCCTTGCAAGGTCAAAACTTTGACTCCTTGCTCTAAGTTTAAAACTGGTATATAGTCGCAAGGGAATACTTAGTAACGAAATATACCTATGTGAATTATCTGAGATAGGTATGGTATACTACACACACACCAAAAGCCTATCTTATATACACTTGCTGATGAGTTGTTTAAATCTGTTAACATCTTTATTCATTGATATTAGAAAGACAAGGACAAATAATATATATCTAATGATGTGATAGAAAATAACTAATTACTAATATACGCATTGGGATCATCATTCAAGACCCTGATCTAAACCTAATCTAGATTAAGTACTTACTCGTGAATTACTTAGATATAATCAGTTAATTAGGTATTAGCGCTTTATTGCTGAGGGCTGGTTGAGTGGTACTTCAAGTGGTCGACTACTGATAGTGATTACACGTTTAGAGAATATAGGTTTATCTTTAGAATATCTTATCTTAGGTTTATCGTAGAAATTCTTATTACTGTTCGTGCTTTCAGTGTTGCGAAATGCGTATTAAGTAGCGGGATGATAGAGTGCCAACGATATCAACTCTAAACATCTTTCTAAAATGCAGCTTCGGATTGACTAGTCCTGTATTTAATAATCAAATTATTAGCTAGCGTAGCATGCTCTATCCTTGTCGTTGTAATGTCAAAAAATAATAATAATCTGCATCAGTTGAGCTATCTATAGATCGTTTTAAACGGTCCTAGATAACTAGCTCAACTGTTTCTCGTGTTTTTGATATTATTGTATATTATTTTGTACATTTCTGTAATTATTTCTGTAAGTATATAAATTAAACATAAAAAGAAAATCTCATTACAAAGTGTAATGCTCTGGGTAAGGCGAAGATAACTGTTATGTAGGTCACGACATGAACAACAGTTTTATACGTGTTTTATAGACGAAGGGCGTTTCATTATGATTGAATTTTTAACTTTATTTCTTGTGTATTTCCTTTGACATCCGCACAAAACTAACCCGCACAATATACTGTTTATATTTGATACATTTAGTTGCTACTTATGTAAAAAAAGATTCTACATTGTGAGTATTTGCGTTGCGTCCTCGTTTCATTGCAGCTCGCTTGACGGAAACTATAAAATATATTTAGCGGATCCGGTGACGTCAGCACGTGCTAAAAGCAGGTTCATAGGTTCACACTCGCGCGAATGCAGGATGCAATGAAACTAAAACATTTTGAGACACCACAAAATGGCTGAGGGCATGAGATCGTTTTCTTATATCTGTTATTAAAGTCTCAACTGTCTTGGATCTCGTACTGAGTCCCATTGAAGAGCACTTATAGTCTTGTGGTATTAGCCCCGCCTTCCGATCCCTAAGTTCGTGGGTTCGAAACTAGACATACAACTATGGGTTTTTTTATTGTAAAATGTATGTGCGGTATTCCAGTACTCTCAAACGATTAAGGAAAACATCGTGAGGAAAATGGTGTGCCGTAGATCCTAAAAAGTGCGCCAAGTGCACGAAAGGAGCCACTGAGGCGCACTCTTGTTCGAAATAACTAGCGACACATAAAAAGACTGTAAAGAATAAATTACAAAATATTGGAGGACGTTTCACGCAACTACATCTAGCCTTAAACTAAGCAACCTTGTACTGTGGGAAAGACATTTAAAACACTAACGCGTAACAAACTAACATATCGCTGCTTCTTCGAAGAGCAAAGCAGAAATTCGGTGCACTGTATTTGACATAATATTTTCTAAGTCCCTTTACCGTGCGACCATTCGAATGGACCATTGACCATTGATGGTACTGTGGCAATTATTATTTGTCATCGTTCCATTACATCTATGATAGTACGACTGGCCTATCAGCTCAGTTGGTAGTAGCTCTGCCTTCTGCAGTGTAGGTTGAGGTTCGATTCCCTCCTAGGATAAACATTTGTGTGAAGAACATAGGTGTTTGTTTTGTCTGGGTGTTATGACATATCATAAGTATGTATTTAAAAATATATAAGTATTCTATCAGTCATCTAGTCACCATACTACAAGCTATGCTTAGTTTGGGGCTAGATGGTGTTGTGAGCATTGTCCAGCAATATTTTTTATTTAAATTTTGTGTTTCCGTAATGTACCGCACATTCAAGTTGTAACCACACTGGTTTCGAATATTAGTTTACATAAGAGTATAAAAAAACGCGCAAGACGAGCGAGCAAAGCGAGCATGACGCCACAGCGGTCGCTGAAGCGTTAGAAACATGTCCCATTGATTGAATGGTACTGTGGTAATTTTTAAGGCCGTTGAAACGTCGATGGTACTACACCAAAAAAACACTACAGTACCGAATTCACCGATTCTCTAACTATCGAGCATAAACGAATTCGCTTTGCGCTGCAACTTGCAATCGATACTTACATCCAAAAAAGCATGTGTGCAATTCACACGTGGTAGAAGTGAAACCTTAAAAATTTTAGAACCACGAATATAAGAAACGCTGTATAATACTTCCTATTTCATTTTCTCCCACGTTTAATCTTATGAATTTATGTGTCTGTCTCTTTTTACTGTCGCTTTTTCGTTTCATCGACTTTCAAATCACAACGATGCTAAAGAAGTTTTCACTTCAATAATATTACATGAATTTAATTCTATGGTCTACAAAGTAGCACTGGCAATTGCTACTTTCCTTTGTTTCTTTGCAACGATTTATAAATGGGTATGTACTTAGTTATAATGTTTTATATCGCAAAGAAGGGACGCAGGTCGCATTCCTTGTAAATTAGTGCGTGACGGTCGACTTCGATATATCGAATTGTCATTCGATATCGAATAGCTCGCATATTTCGTTCCGAGTGACTTGCGTTAATCGATAGGTGTAGCGATACAATTCCTGTCTATCGATTGGGCACATAATGGAACGTATTGCTCTTGCATGGGTTTTTCCTGCTTGTAAAATTAATATCCCTCGATAGCGATAGCCCTATCAATATACTCTGTGTATATTAGACGACCTCCGTGGAGCAGTTGGCGAAGGCCCGCCGAGACGCAGAAGGTTGTTCGGTGCCGCTGCGAAACAAATGTTTGTATGATCTGTAAATATTTGTCTCGGATCTAGCTGTTTTTCTATGTATTATATGTACGCAGTTACAAATAAGTAAGTATATAAGTAGTATCAGTCATGTGGTTACAATAACACAAGGTCTGCTTACTTTGGGGCTAAATGTTGCTGCGTGAAATTTCCTGTGTGAGATATGAATCTTGGACTTCTCACACAGTCTCATCTAGCCCCAAAGTAAGAAGAGCTTGTTTATTTTTGGATTCTCCCTAAGTCGAACTTATAACACTTCAAAGTAACGAAAAATTTCTTACTTTTGGCCTTGATGTTGCTGTGTGAAATTTTCTGTGTGAGATATGAATTTTGGACTTCTCACACATTCATTCAAGAAATCAGAGCTTTTATTTTTGTATTTTACCTAAATTTAACATGTAATTCGAAGTCCTGAACGAAGGTGCTTATTATGTTAATAGGTGCAGTGTCGCATTCAGCATGCCGTGCGCAATGCGGCCTGAATGCACACTATTAGCATCACCTTAACGCACCTACTTTTAAACGAAACACCAATTTTATACTGTATCCCCTCGACATAGAATCCAACACCGCCTAATTAATTTTCGAACCACCTAATTCAACTACGTACTTACTAGTACATTCAACATGGACCTCAAAATTGCTGCACCAAAACAGCTTTTATACAAACGTTCTAAAGTGCATCAGTTTCTCATCTCATGTTAGAACGTTTGTCGAATAACTCAAGATGTGCATCGCATTATCATAATATCGACATGATGAATCCATGGAGCTTATATTTCGTTAATTCATTTCGCAAACCGGTTACTTAAATTTATTCCTGTACTTACTTGATATTTACTTAATAATAAAACATACTATATCTATACCTATAACAGAGCTTAACCTGACTGACTGATTCATCATCTGACATCATCGCCGAGCTGAAACCGTGACGCTAGAAAGCTGAAATTTTGAAGGTAGCTTCCTTAATGTCCTTTATGTGTAGAAAACTTTATAATAAATGGACACGTGTTTCAGGATTTTTCAAAATAACCCTCATAAAGGAGTAAAATAGGCTGTTTGTATGGAAACTTTTGAATGGTTGGTGGGTGTGATTGGTTTGAAACTTATAGTTTGGCAATGAGATAAATTGCATGGGGAAAGATTTAAGTAACAATTCATTTAAAAAAAAAATGCGGACGAAGATGTGGTCGTGGGCAACAGCTAGTTTTGTATAAGAACATATTACTTGACTGGCCTATCAGCTTAGTTGGTAGTAGCTCGCTCTGCATTCTGCGCTTAATGTTCAATGTCTGGATATTTTATGGTATCTAAGTACCTATGTATTAAAAAATATACAAGTATTCTTTTAGTCATCTGGTCACCATAATACAAGCTATGCAAGCAATAGTTTTTTTTATTTAAAGTCCGATTGTAAAGAAGTACATACATCCAAATTTTGATTTAAGTTTGATGATTGGATTTTTGACTATTTGCTTACGGGATTAGGGCGGCCTTATACAATCTCAGAAATCTAAGTGAAGCATGAAAAAGATCTTTCTCGGCCTGCCTCATTGCCAATATCAGATGGCGATTACGCTATGGCTAAAGTAAAAACTCTCGCGGCCGTGCTAATGAGGCGCCTAGCGACTGGTTGCGGCGGACAGATGTCTCTTCGATCTATGCGACGGGAAAACAAACAGAACAGATTTCACTTGGAAAACTGCATACTCAATTAGCTTGTCCTTTCAACAAGAAATCTGGTAGGTACTTAAATATTGTTCAATAAAAGAAGAGTTGTATAATTTGCATTTGGCGTAAATGTTATCGTACGAATCAATTTTCACTGAACAGATTCTACGTAAATTTAATGATCGCTATTCGTTTGGTTCACTTAGAATTACTCTGGACTAGTTTTTTAAATGACAAGTTAAATCAACAAAGACCCCAATTTATTCGAATCAGAACCTTTTACAAAATCTGTTTTATAAAACGAACTATTATGTTCATCAAGAATAAAACGCTCGCTTCCCTAAGCCAAAGTTGTGCCAAAAAATGACTTAGTTAACTCAATGAAAGAACGTAGATAATCTATCTATCATGGTCCTTATGCTGTGAAAAGTGAGAAAATATCATCAGGAGAGATGACGTGAAATCTCGACGAAAATTGGTATTGCATAACATTAAATGTCGGATTTGACGTCATCTCTACAACATTTATCTCACTTTTCCGAGCATAGGACCTCAGTTCAGTTTTTCTTATCCAACGCGTTGGCCGTCCGCCAGTATGTTCTGACAACATCTAGTGTGCGAAATATTAGTCGTTTAAATAAATTTATTGTACAAATTCTAAATCTAGTCCTATTGTTTCGCAGAGTTATGTCAATCGATAAATTTTCGAGGTAACGGGCTTGGAATTGGCGGTACATTGCAAGGTCTTATGGTTGTTAAGACGTGATTGTCTTTGAGGCCATTTGTCATATTGTCAGATTTTGTAGATATTCTGTACAGTACATATTTTGCTTGCGGATGATAACTAGCGAGAAAACCATGTTTTCACCTCTGAGTACTTAAAATCAGGTTTAGATCCGTTTCGAATCTATGTAAAAGGTATGTGATCAGGTTTCTTAGGATGCTAAAAGTCGCCGATACTTATCGATGATGGGTGCGGCAAGGCAGGGCGATAACCAATTCAGATTGAGGTGTCTACAGTCATCAATATCAATCAGTGCCAGTGCGGTCAAACTTAGGGCCGGAACACACTCGATCCAGACGTGGGGAAATAGTTGTTCAGAACCTAAAACCAATCTGCGGATTATAGTTCTCACAAATCTCTCACAAAAAACTGAGCAGAATAATAATAGCCAATACTGGCCGATACTTATTTTTTGTAAATACAAACATACATACATCCATACAATAGAAAACACTCGAGGCAAATATTTGCAGATCATACAAACATGTGTTCTGAAGCAGGAGTCGAAAACGCAGCCTTCGCGATTCTCAGGCAGACCTTCTATGAGTTCTTTAAAATGTTATTTCTAGTCTTCTAGAATTCGTGCATTACAAATCTGTACAACGACTTTATTACAAATTGTTATTGCAGAGTACACACCCGTTCTTCTGCAATGTTTATCTATGTGGCAGAATGTGTACTCCGTTAATACGAAGGCTAATAAACAAAGTGACGGTGTTCCCGCCCTGGCGCTGTCGTCGGGTGCTTGTTCTTAGTCCTACCCAACATTTGAATTTCACCAGCTTGAGTTACTTGCTTTGTTGGAAATGCACCGAATAATGGGGCATTTACATAGAATTGCGCGTCTTGGTATAACTTGGAGTCTGCATTGTGTGGATTCTTGTTAGTGTAAATTAGTTTTCATGGGTTCAATATAGTTACTTACCTCGCCAGAATATCGACCCTGTTGGATACCCTTTGGATTTCTGCTTTACATATCAGCAAATACCTAAATATAACAGTATGGTTGCCAATAACCGCATAAGGTCCTATGTATTTGTTTTGTTTCGTCGAGTTAGAACAAGATGCTTAAGGAACTAAGAACCCAGAACAAGATGTTGCAGCAAATTATATTTTCCTAGCTGTAATGGCGAATTGGGATTTTCATATATAAATAAATAAATAATGCTGGACATTTCACGCACCACATCATCTAGTCCCAAAGTAAGTAGAACTTGTGTTATGTGTGACTGATGTACTACTTAAATACTTTTTTTTGTTTGCTTCCTCTACCGAGGCTTCTGCAGTAAAATACGCATCAATCTTTATTCTGAATCGTCCTGTCCTAGTGTCCGGGCGTCCCGTATCCCACGGTAACCAGCGGCTCTCGGTCTCGATCAAAGCGAGGGACGGGCTCATTTATAAAATTGACACGTGTTGATAAATACATGCGTGTATTTGGTCCATTCGTGTCCGCTCATACAGTGATGGTATGAGATTTGTAGAGCGCTTCTTGTCCGCTTTTATTCGGTTGACAGGCGACAATTCATGGGTTTGATTTATGTGTTTCTGTGATATTTAACTTGACTGAGCAGACGCTCCTTTTTCATCAATCCGGCAGCCTTGACCTAGCGCTGTTGTAGTCATACACTTATGGCTCGTTTCTTTGAAAGGTTAGGTACTCTTCTTCTCTTTCTTAAGTTTACCTAGGTACCTAGGTATTATAATTTCATAACAAACTTTTGTGAGTTGTACCTACTTTATACATTTTGATAAACACGTGCTTTTACTCACGTATTATTTTGTTGATGGAGGCACCGACGCTGTTGCGATTCATCTAGAGAATCTTCATCAGGGTGAGTTAGATCCGCAGTTCGCAGTAAAAGTTCTTATATCTCAAAATGTAGGCACTTAGATTTTTACCTACATGCACTAGCTATCTGGAATTGATAGACAGATTAATCGTGCATAAAATTTATAATTACTAATAATTATAATTATCTTTTTATACTTGTAGATACATTGCGTGACCCAAGAGCTGGTTCGTATCTGGCTCAGCGTATTAGCATTGACATTCAACGTGGCAACGCCGGCGCCGCCAGTATCTTGGGAACGCTGCCTTCTGGCCGTGATTTGGATCAGTTGAGCTATCTAAAGATCGTTAGAACGGTCCTTAGATAGATCAACTGTTTCACATGTATTTTGTTTATTGTATATTATTCTGTAAGTATATTTCTGTATTTATTTTGTATATAAATTTTTATTATTTTACTAATAAAATACCTATTGCCGCAGTCCTCCAGTTGAATATAGGTATCTCGACCGGCTGAATATTTATGTCTGTTTATTCAATTTACATTTAAATAATTGATTGTTATCTCATTGCCGGGTAGGTAAGTAGACCTTTTATTTTGACCCATTATAGTTTACCCGTTTTCATTAATTTAGATTGTATCTACCGTTATAGTTTCACTCGCTTTAGTTAATAATATGTCTTGTACATTTTAATTGATAAGAGCAATTACTTTTATCTAATGCTGATTGAGAGGTACCTATTAAACTTGTTTCAATAAAAAAGTTCCTACTTGATATTTCATTAAATATTTTGGAGATAAATCTAAACTAATATTATACTGAGAAGAGGTTTGGTTTTGTATGTTTGTTTGTAATGGATAAACACAAAAACGACTTATTGATTTTTTACGTTATCAGCAGTAACATGGACAATATCATATTTTCAATTAAATTTGAGATCTTTACGAGAATAGCATGAATATATGAAAATGAAAGTAGGTATGAAAAATTTCTCTATATAAGTGATAATTTGGCGTGTACTGAGAAAACTATTGATAATAAATACAATAATGTACAACATGTTTATAGTACTCATCATTAGGTTTGTATGTGACAAATGTTTGTATTATCTGCAAGTATTTGTCTCGGGTCTATGTATAATATTATGTATTTACAAAAAAAAAGTATAAAATTCATGTGGTACCCATAACACAAGCTCTGCTTACTTTGGGGCCAGGCCAGAGATGCTGTGTGAAATGTCCGGCATTATTATTATTGATAATCATTACCCACAAAAAAGTATACGAGGCTAATGTCTAACTATTAAAGTTAAGTCACAATTATTTTTTATTTATATTTTATAATAGATTTTTATTCTATCTGGCACTTAGTTTGGGTAATATCACGCCAGTTAACGCGTATCATTTATTAAATTTGTGGGCGTTTATCCTTGACTTTGCTTACCGCGGTGTCTATAAAGGCTCTTTTTTGGGTACCGTATCTAGATTCTTGGGTTAATCATCTGATTGGGTTTTGTCTCACATTTTATGTAAATCTTTGAAACATTCAGACCTTTAGTTATAAGTAGGTAAATGACACAAGTGCTGAACATTTCCATTTCGGTTTTTTACAAGCTATCTCGTTTAGCAGAATTATGTGTTCTTGAAAACATTTCTGCGTATTTAAATAACATAACGAGGACTTTTAAGTTGGAAGTGGTACTTCAATATGCAATAATTGTTGAGTCTTACTCTCATTACCAACTTTCTGCTGTGAAACTTGATCATTAAGAACTTGCGCTCAAACTTGAAATACAGCTTGAATTATGGAGACATTTTTTAAGAGAAAGAAAGCTGAAACATTTAGGTAGTCGGAAGTAAATCCAGAATGAAGAACTATTAAGTAAGTCCCTAATTATGAATAACCTTACAATACCTGCACGTATGTTACAGTAGGCATACTGCGGTGTACTATGTATTTACACCTAGTGCCAAACACGAATTTCGCGAAGAAAGCAGCTAGTATTTTTTAATGATGTTGGATATTTCTACCAAATTAACTAACCTCTATGTTTTAAAATTAATAATTAAAGCCCATGAACTCTATTTTCTTGCTGTAATTAACAATTATTTATGGATATCAAAAACCATATTTGTGTTGCAATTTATAACATGGGCCCCAGAGAATCACTTAGAAATAAATTTAAAGAAATAAATATCATGACAGTGCCTTGTCAGAAAATACAAAAATCTAATTAATGTTCGCAGCAAAAATAATAAAATTTATTAATTGGTCAACTCATCCCGCGGGCCAAGTTTGAAGCGGCCTGAGTTGACTAAAGAGCCGCAAAAATGATTATAGCATTTTTTTATTAAAAAAAAAATCCTATAATCAAATGTCCTCGTATTAATACTACAAATAAAGATAAACTCGCTGTTTCCACAATTAGGCTCACTAAAGTTAATAAGTGTTTTTTATGGGGCAAAATGTACGCTTCTACAACAGAATCCCAAGCGACGTGTTAGATTAGGCGATTGGCAAATTTAAAAATGTAATGAATCAGAAACTGTCTATTAAAGCATATTATAAAATATCAGATTATTTAGATGACAAAAAAGCTTGGGATGAATCTGCTCCAACTCGACTCGGCATTCGTAACAACATTGTCAAGGATCATACAAAAAAGTGTTAAGACCAGACGAGTTTCTTGCCAGATTCTTCTTGAATTTGGGTTAGGAGGAACGCATCTAGAATCACTAGCATGTAAGAAAACGACTCAAAGTAGTCCTTGTGATTTTATTGAATAATGAATGTTTTGTGTTGATTTTGATATAAAACAGAGTTAATATACCTATTTCTAAGTACTAAATACTTACTCAACTTGAACACTGCCTAAACACTGTTTAAGATGTTTAGGCTGTCACTATCAGTCACTATCTTACAAAAAGGGATGGAACTATTTTATAAAGTTACTAGCGACCCGCCCCGGATTCGCACGGATACAACACTGTAGTACATTATTTTAATCTATCCCTGTTCAGCCAACGTTTGCAATGTAAGCGCAAAAAATGTGTTTATTTACGACATCTAATTAGAAACCTCTAAAATTATTAGTGTTCCTCTACCATATTATGCATGTATTATACTTATAAACCTTCCTTTTGAATTACTCTACCTATTAAAAAAACCGCATCAAAATCCGTAGCGTAGTTTTAAAGATCTAAGCATACATAGGGACAGACAGACAGCGGGAAGCGACTTTGTTTTATACTATGTAGTGATGAAGAAACGTACAGAATAATAATGCAATAATATAAAAGATTCAACAAAATAAATTTCATTGTAGAAAAAAAGCTTTTCTATTAAAGCGTGTTTTTTAGTTTTTTTTAAATATTATTTATTTTCTACTTTTTAGTTCGGTGTTATCTACAAAAGCGTGTTTTTTAGTTTTTTTTAACTATTAACTGGAAAATCGGTAATCCTGAAAGTCCTGTTCAGGATAATGGGACAAACCATTTAAGTTATTGCATTGTCATCGGTCACAAGTTTGCAAAGTTTTAAATCAATGGAGTGAATATCACGTTCAAAGATTCCGTTAAATTAGTAGCTAGATAGATATACATACATACCAAGCTAATAAAAGCGCGTTAAAAACATAATTGAGGTCCCATACTACAATGCCGTAAGTTGTTCGTCACTTGAAACGGGCCCACAATTAAAGGTTTATTTATTCAGAGGTAGTTTAATGTGTAATGTGGTGCTTTACGGGCCTGTTAATTTTATGAGTGGCGTGCCTCGCGGTTACTAAAGAGCCAGAGCGTTGTGTCAACATCGCGACGGGTACTACTGTAATCCTTTTGGGACCTTCCTGTGATAGGGGCAGGTATACAGATTATAGGCACGAGTAAAAACGAATGCTCTGTAATTTTAATTAGGCTGCTTTTTGACCAAAAGCGATGATAACCAAAAAAAAAATTGCAAAAATATAAAGTTGTGACAAAAAGTTGTAACGGCGGTGTACAAAAAGTTACCTAAAATACCTACTGATCTAACATAATATATAAAAATACAAAATGTTATAATAATAACGCCTATAATTAAACCTACAAAACAAAAATTACACATAGAGTAACAAGTAAGTTGTGTTATGAATGAAATGCGCTACGCGAAGAAGATGCGCGACCCGAGTTACGCAATTTCACAGAATATTTATTAGTACAAGTATAGAAAGAGTACAGAAACATTTACCTATATAAATAGCGACTGAAGAAAGCACATTGTTCAGTTTAATTCAATTTAGCTCGCAGAAGCGCTCAGTGCCTAACATTATAAATACCTACATAATGGCTCTCTTTCTATCGCGTAACTCTATCTCGTCTACGATAAGATCGTAGACGAACCCTATATCCTACTACTAGCGCAAAAATTTGTTGTAGGATATAGGGGCGCTGGCATCCTTAGATAGATAGATTCATAGATAGATTAACACTTTATAGTACACAAGAAGAACACAGAAGAAATAATAGAAAAAAAATGTACAATGGGCGGCCTTATCGCTAAAAGCGATCTCTTCCATGCAACCTTTGAAACAGAACGATAGCGGTGTACAAAAAGTTATGTATTAAGAATACTAATATAATAAATATAAATATACAAAATATTACAATATTATTAATGAAATATACAAATATTATTAATGATGCTAATTGCCATACACGATAAACTTTGACAGATACAAACAACTTTCTATAAATGAAATAAATTCTATAATGATACCAGTTAGCAGTCTCCAGAAACAGGACAGTTAACCATCATGAACTTTGAATTTAAAGATATGGATAGAATTGGATGCGCGAATAGATGCAGGTAAGGAGTCCCATAAGCATACAGCTAGATTCTTCTTCCTTAGCTCGCATTCGTATCCTTGACTTGCATATAAAAGAATATAGCTTCGATGAATCCGTTTCCACCAGTGCTAAGTTAACAATGAAAATCAAGCGATACTATTGGTGGATTTGACATAAATCCAGCTTAAGCCTTAGTACCAACCTCCTTAGCTTAGTTACTTCCTTGTTTCCTGTCAAACAAAAACAAATGAAAATATAAAAACTAAAATGCAAACTATTGAAGCTATTATGTTCTATATTCGATACTTGACTTGTGTGGTAACATGTGACAAGCAGGTGGTTTTAAAGTTTAAATATTTTTATGACGGTCTTGACCTGAAAGCTCCGTGCAGTTGAAAACGTGAAACTTTTATTAGTTTGCTTAACTTAGCCAGCAAACTTTAAGTCGAGTCTGCAGTATCTTTTCTGTATAATAATCTTATGATTGTAAAACTTTCTTTATTTTATAATAATTGTTGATTCATATTGTTTCAGGTAATAATGTTTGCCGGAAACAGGATAAGTGACTCTTGCGTTTGTTTTTGGAACGAAGTTCTTTACGCACGGTACAGACTTGGCGGATGGGGACTAGACGAAAAAAAGTGTAAGATTTTTCCGTATCGTATTTTCGTCACGACCGTTTCTTTGTTGTAGAGTTGTAGACTGTTATCCATAGGGTGACGAATGAATGAATTAGATGAACGAAAGAACTAGATGAATTAAATAATGTACAATAAAATGTTTATTTTCACAACTCGAAAAATATATTACTTACGAAATTTCCTACCATTCCTTCAATTCATTAGTTCTTTTTACGTTCCATTTTATTGCTCTCAGACGCTAGTAATTCATTCATTTGTATTTGTTAATCAATTATATAATATGTTTATTAATAATAATATACTACGATAGGAACTTCGTCCAACCGAGTGTTTGACGACACTCACGCATTTTTTTTTACCTTGAAGCAGAAAACAGTATAGGTATGTTATCGAAGACTTTTTAGTTTTGATCAGTGGCTTTTATTCATTCACTACTGGGTAAACCCCTTTCTAAACTGCCTAATATTTTGTCTTGGAATTATTGAAAAGTAAAAAAAAAATTAAACCACAGTCGAATAATATAAACTATTATGTAATATGTACACTAATATGTACAATTTGGCCTACCTATTCTGATCATTTACTTGTTTTGTGTCTGTCTGTCTGTCTGTAACTTTTTTCGTGTTGTGTGTCAATTAAACGATATTTATATTCTATTCTATTCTATTTCTTAACTCTTTTTCTAAGACATGGAAAATGACCGCTACGAAACCAAAGCCTCATGTATTTTACAAAGTCTGGAACAGTAGACGACAGCGAGAATAAATTCAATATAAATCAGTGTTACGACTATCGGACAAGCTAATCAAGTCACCGATTTACATTCGATGTCTCGATTCAATCTCGATACTCAATACTATACGATTTGCTTTACAAACAAACCACGCCTTGATCTATAAATCACAATCTTGAAGTCTTTATTGCTCATTGATAAAGTCTAATTTCTTTTAGCAAATAAACATGAGTTTTTCTTTGTCGTGAGATGAGAATTGGTACACACACCTACGTTTTATGCGCCTACGCCTATTTCCTTGTACGGTCGGATTAAGTAGATACTTAGGGAGTTTTTAGATTAAGTAACGTCCGCTATTTGTGGTTTTGAATAGTTATGCAATGATCGCATGCTATTGATAAAAACATGTGGAAAACTTATGTTGCCATACGTAAATAATGAAGCCTTGCTTTAGTGTTTCAAACTACAATACGCCGATTCTGAATACGAATACTTAGCGCGATGCAGTGGAAGACATAACCTCGTAATTGTAATCCTAGATACTGCTGATGATGATGCTGAAATGTCCGAGATTATTTATTAATTAGATAGTGCGCTAAGATGTTATTATTATCATAGTATTCATTTTATAATACCCGGATTACACCCTCTCTTATAAACCCTCTCTCTTGGGTTTGCGGCATGCAACATACAAGCAAGACCACGGGCAGAAATCAGTAACAATATATTGTATATATATATATAAAAAGCGATGTGTGTATGATGCTCCCTATAGACTCCGAAACGGCTGGACCGATTTCGATGAAATTTTTAGGAAATTTTCAGATTGGCCTAGCGAGTGATCCTGTAAAGTTTGGTAGCGATCGGATCAACATAACTGTTTTTTTTTGTATTAGTCAAATTTGGTATGGATATATGTAGATTATATCTAAGGAACGGACATAGGTTACTTTGTATGTATGTACTATGCGTGCGAAGCCGCGGACAGAAGCTTGTAGGTAATAATAGACGTGACAAGTTTAGCCTGCGACCTTTTGCAAGAGTAGGCCGTATGGAGAGGTGCCAACTTCACTTGTATGCGGACACACTTTGAAGTCAGCAGGAAATGATTCGTATTGTCTGTTTGTCGATATAAATAAGTACAAGTGCTCCCATTCATAAATTGATCGCATAGTTGAATTCGCATAGTTTTTTAAGGTTCTGCACACCAACCTGTCAACCTGTCAACTGTTCTGTCAACCTTTAGTTTCGCAATGTTCATCAGTATTTCTGTCTGTCTCTTGCTTGCTATAGTGATTACATTTTGCACGGTAATAAGTAATAGTAAAAAATAGTGGCCCCTACATACTTAGAAGAAGTTTACTGAGTTAGGTTCTTTGATATATTATCTACATTCTGAACAAAAAATTCATCCATCATCTGTGTTCGTTCAGTATTTGATTGTTAGTCGCCATAATTACAGATTTTGAAGTGATTTATTACTAAACTCTAACGCGCCAAAATAAGTTTTCACTTCTGTCGGCACTCCCGGAGTGCAACCCGATTTTTTTTATTCATGATTTTGTTCTTACAAGGCCTTCAAGCTTATAAATATGTATTTAGGGCATTTGAAATAAAATCTCAAACAAAGTTCTCAAAGAAAATACCTCATTAATTTTCATATATTGTACTAAGAGAGCGGAAAGCTCTACGATTGAATGAAATAATAATTTCCCTTGTACGTTTAAGTAATAAAACTTGAAAAAAGTTCGTCATAAATATTCTCCCCTAAGATTATTATTAAGAGGCTTTTATGAGAAGGGAAATATAATAAAAATAGCAAACGAGAAATCCTCAAATTGTAAGTTATGTAAATCTGTGATGGAATATAAACAGACCACTTACATTTCATGAATTTCTTGACAATAATTTATTCAAGCGATTCTTAGACATAAGTATCGTGAACTTTGTGGCGAACTGTCAATGCCGAGCCGTGAGTGACTGAATTACTGATTTACTGAATACTGAAAGGCCTTTAATAAGAACGTTACTTAGATGGTACTTCTATATACAATTACGATTAGCCCACTGTGTCCAGTGGTCCAGTGTCCAGCAGTGGCTGGGCAAAGGCCTCCCTTTGATCTCTCCAGTCATGTCGGTTTTGAGCTAATTAAACCGAGCTCTGTCAAAGGTGACGATCATCTCGCTATCTTATTTTGGCGGTCACTTCTAATTATTTATTAATATTATTCTAATTGGACAGTTGTAGTAGCTCTGCATTCTGCGTAGGTTGAGAGACAAACATTTGTGTGATGAACAAAGTTGTTTGTTCTGTGTTCTGTGTTAAAATATTCCATCAGCCATTTGGTCACCATAATGCAAGCTGTGCTTTGTTTAGGACTAGATGATGTTGTGGGCATTGTCCAACAACATATATTTATTTCCGCAATTTTTTAAAGCATATTTGTAAATTTAATTTAAAATCTGGGTGTAGTGGATATGTCAACATGTTTGTAATGGAAATGCTATGGTAAACTCTGAGGAACAATAAAACGCTTTTCAAAGCTTACTGCCAGGCGTTTTATACGTGCAGCCTTTGGGTCAGGCACGTCAAGTCTTGGAATGCCCTGCGGATCCAGTACAACAACTCGTTCAGGGTGCTGATGAGGCTGCCGCGCTTCTGTAGCGCGTTAGAAATGTTTGCTGACGCACGAGTAGACGGATTCGCGTCGATAATGCGCAAAAGATTTGCGTCCCTGATGCGCCGGGTGCGCGACAGCTCCAACAGCTACCTACAGCTCATTGCCCAGAGGCTAGACACTGACTGTTTCTTTAAGGAACACTGGACAAGAGTGTATATTGTGCTCTCTTGACCAGTGTGCGATTGTTGGGATACTTTAATTTTAATTATAATCAAATATGGACACTTTAATTATTTTTGTAACTAATTTATAATGTAATGTTGTCTGAAATAAACGTAATGAATGAATAACAAATGAAAAATCTTTTTTTTTAACCTTGTGTTAAAAAAAAGTTTATCAAGGCTATGGTATGCCTTTCCAGTAGTTATTTCAATCACAAGATTCATTCAATGAAACTAATCCTAATGTTTTTGAAACAAAATCCGTATCGTATGTAGAACTTCTAAACATACATTGTTCTCGAATATATTGTCAGCTTATAACAAAACCTGGAAGGCTTTGTTTTAATTATACTATGTCATACTATTCGTTTAAACTGTAATGAAAGTAGGTAGTATTCGAGTCCTTTGTTCGTTATATGAAGTAGCAGAAAATGTTGCATGCATTGTGTTTCGTCGAGACGTTGTAGCTTTCTTCTTCTTCTTCGTTGACGGCATGTGTCATTCATAGTAATATAAATTTTGCCAGTGTCAAGTTTTTAAATTCTTTATAGTATGAGGTCACAAAGTATTTTGTCGTTCGTCATTTGTTAGTTAATATAAAACTAGCTGCTGTCCGCGGCTTAGCACGCATGATGCAAACATAAACAGTAGCCCATGTCCATTCCTAAGATACAATCTATATCCATACCAATTTGATTGATGCAAAAAAAACAAAAAAAGTTCTTCAAAAAAACTTTACATGATCGCCTGCCTGGCCAATTTGTAGATTTCCTAAAAATTTCATCGAAATCGGTCCAGCCGTTTCGGTGTCTATAGGGAACATAAACACATAAACACAACGCCTTTTATAAATATAGAAAATGGTATTTTTCGTAAAAAATAATTATACGGATTATTTTTGCTCGAATCACAAAGAAACACATAGCTTTTATTCTAATTATTAGCTAGCTCTATTTAAATAAAATACCAAAATTACTAATTATTTAAATAATAAAATATGGAAATAATTCTAAAAAATTATTAATTTAAAAAAATAAATAATATAAGAGCGCAATGTTTGCTTCGCAAGACGACCAAAATTAATCTCTTCTTCTTCCTGTAATGGTATCTGTCTTCATGATCATCTTGTTTTGATGTCAATTGGTTATTTTGTTAAAACATCGCGATAAAGTGGCAGTCGATCGTCATTTGTCTATTCTTAACGTCATCGCGGAATGACCGTCTAGAATTGTATTTCTCGTTTCAAGGTATCGCATGATCTTAATTAATTTTAGCTATTCAGATTTTTTTATCAATTAAAAGGATTCTTTAGGTTAAATCTAGAACATCACCCAGATCACAGTGCCTACTGTGATAAAAATACTACTTATATTATAAATGTGTATATGTTTGAATGTTTCTGTCTATATGTTTGTCTGTGGGTCAAACACGCCGTAACGGCTTAAAGGATTTGAAAGAAAAAAGAAAGATAAGGTAAAGATTTATTATTTTCAATTAGTATTTTTGGTCCTTCCCTGAGAGTGCGGTGAAATAGGTCCAGTTTCAGCTTATTGTCAAACCCAAACATGGTAAGGAAGCTGATTTTCTGCACGCTGGTTTTCAGAGTAGGCCTAAGTAGGCCAAGGCCTGGCTGAGACGCAGAAGGTTGCGGGTTCGATTTCCGCTGCGAGACCAATGTTTGTATAATCAGCAAGTATGTATTTGTTTCGGGTCTCTGTGTATGTATATCATGTATGTATTTACAAAAAAAAAAAAAACGTATTTAAGTAGTATATCAGTCATGTGGTTCCCATAACACAAGCTCTGCTTACTTTGGGGCTAGATAATGTTGTGTGTCCGGCATTATTATTATAATATAATGCCGGACTTGAAGCCTACTTTTTCTGTAGCTACCACGCAAGCGAAGCCGCATGTTTAAAATAATATTAAATATGTACATAAATAACAGACGAAGTAAAAAGACTTGCAACACAAAGTCTACGCAATGTTCGTCAAATGGATGCCATCAATTTATTCTCGAGAAATGTGATAACTTAAGCCTTTCCAAAGCTAAAATTACAAAATACTCATCATAAAGGTACTTCAAACAAGTAAGGTATTACTTACTTAAATTACCCAAGACTGAAGTATACATTTCTCAAATTACGTTAGATATAAGTGCACGGAGTATTGCGAGCTAAGTTTAGTACATAAATTTAACATAAAATTAAAATATATATTTAAATATTTGATGGACAATGCACACCATATAGCCCCAAATGAAAGGAGCCACTGAGGCGCACATTAATCCCTGCACCACACTGGTTAGAAATAACTAGTGAGACGATAAGAAGAAGAAGTAGCCCCAAACTAAGCAT
Organism: Lampropteryx suffumata; assembly: GCA_948098915.1. Classification (NCBI taxonomy): domain Eukaryota; kingdom Metazoa; phylum Arthropoda; class Insecta; order Lepidoptera; family Geometridae; genus Lampropteryx; species Lampropteryx suffumata. The sequence goes on along the minus strand of OX402545.1, from coordinate 16,182,417 downwards.
AGCTTAAATTATGGGGAACTAGTGACTCTTAGAATACTTATATTATTGTTATATACATACCTGTAATACTTTATAACACCCAGATACAGATTAAACACCCATGTATATCACGTAAATTTTTGACCTGGGAGGGAATCGAACCCCTCCACGTAAGAGCGCAGAAGGTACTACCAACTAAGCTGACAGGCTGACAGTCTCAATATAAAGACAGAATATTTCTATACTCACAAATAAAATTATCTGTGTTCAAATTAGCAGTAACATTTACAACTCGACGAGGTACTTGGGTGGAGTACTTGAGATAAAACTTTACCGACGCGCGTACGTGAATAGAATGCACTTAGGACCGGGTGCTACGCCGAAACGTTTGAAACGCTGCGTGAGCGATACAAGGTGAAAAGTTTTGAAGTTTAATATCACATTTTTGATTTAGGATAGTGATTGTTTCTAGAAGCGTAACGTAAACTAAGTAGCTAATTAGAATACATTTGGGTGAGAAATGTTTCGTAACAATGTCTTGGATGTTTCTAATAAATGAAATAAAAAACGCCTTTATTTCCTCAATTAAACAAAGATTAGGTTTCAATTAAGTTAAGTTCTAAATTTTTATTAGGGTTATTTAAGGTTTAAACTCCATAAAATGTATTTTTTTCTTTTTCATTTAGTTTTTTTGTGTAGGAACGCTTTGGGTTCCTACACAAAAAAAGGCCTTCTCCAAAGCATGCCAGGTTTTTCTGTTTTGTGCTGTCTCTCTAGGTTTTACCCGCATCCACGGCTTCTTTCTCTGCCCATCTTTCCTCGGGTTATCCTAGCTCGGGTGCCGCTGGGACCTTCCCACTCTGTTGTGTTTTAGTCCATCTCTAGTCCTCGGTATGTTTAGGTTTCTAATACTGAAATCCAAAGATTCGAGGTTAATACAATTACCAGTTTATCGCAAATGTGTATGGTCAGGCCAGGCGTACCGCACTTTAAGTACGAATTTACAGTTACATAAGTGTACACAACATGTTGGGCAAATTCGTAGAGAAGTGCAGCGCCAAGGGAGATAAGAGGCAATATGTAGGTAAATATAATGTTAGATACTATGCGCTTGTGCGAGCTAAATTGCACTTTGTTGCGTCGTAACAAGAATCGTATTTACGAGTATAAATGTTTTCGTGGAGTCCTCCTTCTGTACTTGTATTCTACTAATAAGTATTCTGTGGTGTAGTCTTATGTTGAAAACTTGTGCTTCACGGAATGTAATGCTATTTCTCGCATAGCTTTAACAGGATTTAGCATAAGACCTGTTTCACTGTAGCGTCTAAAGTTTGAGAACACGTAGGCATTGTGTACGAGCATTGCATTCTTGCCGCGACCTTTGATGCGATGCTGATGTCAGACTCGGTGAACTCACGGCAAATGCACTGAGCTAGACCGATACTTACCTGGAGTTTACAACTAGAAACCCTTATTGAGAAGTTGGAAATTTAATATAAAAATATTATGAGAATTCCCCTAAGTAAAGGGTTATTTGCGACAACAAGCATTTTATTAGTTAATGTAGTAGTTTTCCGTGGAAAGTTTTTCCACAAAAGCTCGTATGTTAGCTTCTACGACCAGATGTTTGCCCAAGAAAAACAGGGGCGAAACAATCTATTAACTGGAGCGAATAGTAACTCAAGAAAAATGGGCACACCCCGCCCCAAATTACTCGAACACAAGGTTAAATGATAATAGACCAATTTAGAGCTCTAGTAGCTCATTCGAAATGGGCTATCAAAGGAAGGAAATAAGGGTCGGCAGGGCAACGTACCTAATGATGACTAGTTATACGATGGGCTACCGGTTGTACCTAGTAAACGGTTAGGATATGTGCTGATAGAAAATGGGAATCGAGCGAGGGTCAATAACACTACCAGCACCTTGCCTGTTTTTGTTCATCGATTCCGAATCCGTGCAGCAATTTTATTTTATTTTAATTTTTTACTTTATTTATTAAACAAAATCCACAGCTCTTAAAAACAATATTACTTAATCTAACGCATTTATCCTAAAGTCAATAACGGATTTACATTTTATGTTTATCACCTATAATTTAGAAGACAGTCACTAACCTAACATGTTATTATTAGTTAATAGAAAATATGTACTAATAATTATACATTTTAATTATGTGAGTGTATGAGAGATGTGTAACTGTGTGTATAGTGTGTGTGCGCGTGTGAGAGAAATAGATAATACGGTATGCATAATATGATACTTAAAAATATAACTGACACGACACAAATAAATTTTCAAAAAGAATTCTGAGAATTTCACGGTACTTTTAAAATTAAAGCATTTTTTAAGATTAGTTATATTTAGAGTAGGTCGTTATGTACTTAAGGATCATATTGATAAAAGTATCATAGAAGATAATATTTTGAAACTCTTCTTAGCTTGTGTTTAGGAAATTTTATGCTTTTGGTACTTTTTAGGGTCCCGAAGTCAACAAGGAGCCCTTATAATTTTGCCATGTCTGTTTGTATGCTTGTCCGCCCCTATCGGCTACACCGCTGTTTGGTTGTTTTTGGGTACTTCAAAAGTTAATTTATGTTTATAAGTAATGCCTTACTAGATCATGAGCCTGATTTGTACACATAAATAATTACGTTTTAAAAACTAAAAAAAACTGAATTCATTTATAAATACGAAATTTCGTTTACTTACCAAAAACCAAACTCCTAAACCGATTTTGATGAAATTTCTTTGGGACCAACTGGAAAGTAGTCCTTTCACATAAAAATCATTTTTTCCAATCGGTTTATAAATGACGGAGTTATGAGTTATACATATGAAAATAAAAAAAAATACAACCGAATAGAGAACCTCTTCCTTTTTTTGAAGTTGATTTAAAAACCATGTAAGCTCCACACTAATTTATTCTATTTTGCTAACTAGATGGTGTTAAATTGGTTTAGGATGTGACCGCTAGTTATTCTATTCCTTATTGACTTCTGAGCCCTTCACGATGCGTGATCCAACACGCTCTTGGCCAATTTATTCATTATTTCGTTGTCAAAAGACCACTTACGCACTTTTTATTCCGTAAATATGTTGACCGCATTTCATAAAATTCTCGGGAATCCAGTATTGCTGATGTTTGCAAACCAATATAATCGCTGATGTGGAGGTGCACGCACCGTACGCATTTATATCGCTGATATACATATTATTATAATGTGCACTAAAACTAGATCATATGAAGCACATTTCTCGGAAAACTGTATCGAAATGTAGTCTAATAAATTGGCAAAGTGCGTGTCGGACTACGCACTGTATAGGTTTCCGAAGTCAGAAAGGACATGAAGTATTTTTTTTTATGTGAAAACTTCTTTATCACTTAAATCACAGGGATGCCCTGTGATTTAAAAGTCGATGAAACGAAAAAGCGACAGTAAAAAGAGGCAGACACATAAATTCATAAGATTTAACGTGGGAGAAAATGAGATAGGAAGCATTATACAGTGTTTCTTAGATTCGTGGTTCTAAAATTTTTGAAGGTTTCACTTCTACCAAGTGTATACACACATCTTTTTTTATTACTCATATAAGTTACTAATTCAATTTAATTCAGTTTATTCACACCTTATTTTAACATTACAAATACCATCTAATGCGTAAAAATCGGAACACAGAACAGCAGGAGAAAAAAATAAGAGTTAGGTAATAACAATAAGAACTTACAGAGAAAAAGTAAAAATAGGTAAATCTAACTTCTAAAAAATAAAAACAATTTAAAAATAAAAGTAGCTTATACCAACACTAAATATTATTATGAGTATACCTAGTCATATTTATACAAAAGTTATCACAGTAGGTAAGGCACAGTCTCTCTATCGTCTTCCAGTCATATACTAGTGAAGTCTTGCTAACCGTGATAATTTCCCTTATAACTTCAGCATTATATGGTACAATTATGAAAACTTCTCAGGTACCACCAAACAACGTTATATCGTTTTAGAATTTCTAGTATTAGTATAGCTAGTTTTAAAAATTTTGTTTCTGTTTTTAACATGTTTAATTCATGGAGTCTGATCTGAATCTCACTTTATGAAATTGTAATCGACCAGTAACATAGGTGAAAATTAACAAACTGTCATTTAGCACAGGATTCCTAGTTTGAATGACAGTGTTTTTATCATTGTAAACCTTATTATCTGAGATCAATAAATATCTTATCTTAAAAAAACTGGTTGTCTGTAAAGTCGGTTTACGGACGATAATTTAACGTGACAACGTCATAACAAAACATTTATGAAATGATTGCATACTTTTAAGAATAAAATGGAATTATTTTTATTGAATTATCACTATTTTGTATGGATACAAAAAAAGGAGTGGAATGAAATCTACAATTTAATTGATAAATTTACTTTTATTTGCACTCAAGCCGAACGCTCACGCCGATCGTGCCTTTCGCTCGCTCGTGCTGCGCTCTCGCTCTGATTGTAACGTTACTTTGAGCGTAAAGTTACAATGATTCATCCTTTTTCGTGCGTGCAGCCGTCGTTCATCGATTTATTAGACGTTGTCAAGTCAAAAAAACCTTTTAGCTGGTAGATGGGGTCCTCCACCCCGTCTACCAGCTGAACGTCACTAGACTCTTTTAAAAATGACGACTTCAAAGCTTAATATTTATCAAACGAATGTAGACAGACAGACAGACAGACATAGCGAAACTATAAGTGTTCAGAACCCTAATAAAAAGTAACACGCAACGACCACACAAGTGGTCGTCAGCCATGCACAGTGCAAAAAGTAGACCTAATAAAAATTCCATTGTTTTGTTAACATAGCAGACATAGAATTAATATTTATACAAGGCTAAATAGGTATAACCATTATGAAACTCTCGCCTGGTTTTAGAAGCCGTTTTCTTTGGTCCATTTTAGATTAAAAGTTTGAGAAAGCTTCCATTGAAAACATTAAGTAAGTAGTTAGTGGCGGTTGGAAACTGTATTGTTCTCTGGGTTTAGCCGTGAAATTTTAATTCACTTTCAAAGTTTCTAAGTGAAGCCAGTCGTTGGAGGTAAAGTAGTGTCATAATGGACACTATTACAAAAGGGTTTTAAAATGTCAGTGGGGCATTTAAACTAATAGATAAAGAATCTTATAGATTTTACGTCTGTCATTTCATGGAGTAGCTCTGCTAATTTAATATTTTTACCCGTTTTATTGCATGTTTTATTAAGTAATCTTAGCGGAATTTTAATGAATAAATTATGATTACAGGACGGGTATGGATAATTGAATTATATGTGTATTGTGGCGCAATGTGATTTGAACGACGAGGAATCCCACGAAAATTCTAGACGCCATTCCGCGTGACGTCTAGAATTGACAATTGACCATCGACTAAGACTAAAAACCAACAAACTGACTATAGATAAACTATAAACACTTGACATTGGCAGAATTGACATTAGTATGTCACAGGCCATTAACAAAGAAGAAGAAGAAGAATCTTATAATTATACCATAACTATTTAAGGTGGCGCATAAGTATGCTCCGTCCTTTTCATTCTCATGTCAAAGAATGGAGATGGCAACAGATTTCAATAATTATTTAACCAGAGTGTTTTTAAGATATACCCTGTATTACTATGTAAGAAGTATAAGGAAAATAATAGTTATAATGTAACATTGTGTAAACGTTACACGGTTTTGGATAAAAGCTTACAAATTCAAAATAATACATTCTTTATTCAATAAAATCACAAGGACCACTTTGAATCGACTTCTTACATGCTAGTGAATCTAGGTGCCGGTTCCTCCTAACACCAGTTCAAGAAGAATCCGGAAAGAAACTCGTCTGGTCTTAACACTTTTTTGTATGATCCTTGACAATTTTGTTACGGATGCCGAGTCGAGTTGGAGCAGATTCATCCCAAGCTTTTTTGTCATCTAAATATTTTATAATATGCTTTAATAGACAGTTTCTCTTTAATTACGTTTTTAAATTTGCCTATCGACAAATCTAACACGTCGCCTACGACCTTGTTATAGAAGCGTACACTTAGCCCTATAAAAGACTTATTAACTTTAGCGAGCCTAACAGTGGGAACAGCGAGTTTATCTTTATTTCTAGTGTTAAAACCATGATTATCGCAATTTTTTTAAATAAATGATCATTTTTTTGCACATACATTAAATTTTCGTATATATACTGACAAGGCACTGTCATGATATTTATTTTATTAAACTTATTTCTAAGTGATTCTCTGATTAATTCACTCATCACTCATCAGAGTACGCTGATATGCTGCGGTCCCCTGAAAGCAGTGTTGGTTGATAAACACATGCGTTATCAACCACCTGAGTGAATAAAATAAAGAGTTTTTTTAAAAGCCTTCATAGCGAGACCCACTTACGAAAAGCCAAGTTACGACTCTTCTTTACGGCATTTCCTGGATTACGAGCTCGCAATAATTCACCGCTTTATCACTCAAACTAAAATAATGCTTTCGTATTCCGTTTTTACGTAAAACGGAACGTGATTTTTCAAAGCTTTTTCCGGAAAACAAAGGCAGGGCTTTTGGATGCTTCTTCTAAATATATGTCTTTTGTATTTTATGCTTCGTTTATAACGTAAGCCGTAGGGAAGAGATGTACATTTTTTAAATCTTTTATAATTCAAGGGTATCTGTCCATTTCCGTAGTTTTTCCGTCTTTGCGAACTAATTGTTTCAACTTCTTGGAACAGCTTACCTACTAGAAGAGCCCTTACTATGGTACCAACTCGTATTTTACTTATTACGGCTTTGCTTGGGTGGGTAATGTAAGAAGCTTAAGATTTCAGAGAACAAATAAACCAATGAACTTTACTGTTCAATTGCAACACATATGAGAACTTACCTCTTTGCGTTATTACTTAAATGTAGGATAATGAATACCAGAGAGAACAGACTCATGGTAAGACTTCCGAAAGTCTCAATACACGTGAAACAGTTGAGCTATCAAAGGAACGTTTAAAACGATCTATAGATAGCTCAACTGATCCAGATCACTGCCACAGGGCAGCGTTCCTAAGATACGGACGGCATTGCCACGTTGAATCGCAATACTTATATGCTAGATAGGAGCCAGCTCTTGGGTCACGCAATTTATCTACCAGGCGCAGTGAAATTATTTTGAAAACGCGATGGGCTCCTGTTCCCCACGGGCCCAGGGTCTTGACTCCAAAAGGCTCAAATAATTAGGCCTTATCTAAACCAGCATATTTACGGCTTTTGAGGTCTTCGGCACATTCAGCCGCCCCACCAGCTCTGACGGAAGTCCCCGACAGATGGGTAGCGGCCAGGCCAGGTTTATCTTAATTTAGACCTAATTTTCCAATTCAAGCTTTTTTTTAATAGAACACTAAATTTATTGTCTGTTAAAAAAACTCGCTGTTATCATTTTAATTCGTGTTTTGTGGAAAACAAGTTGTTATTATTATGATGTTCGTACACGCAATTACGTAGGTAATAGGCGAATGTTTCGTAAGAAATTTATTTTTGTTTTATTTACACGCGAACATGATAGTGAGTTATGATTTATTTATCTTGTAGCTCCTGGTGTTACCCGTTTATGATGTAGGTCACTCTAGTGTAGCCATACATATTATATGAAAAAAATATGAATTACATCTACTTGAAAGAAGTACCTATTGCCTTTAACTAAAGTTAATGGATGGAAATGTGTCTTGAAGTTAAAATATATATATATTGTACGAGTATATACTTAGTTTAATTGTTTAAATAGGAATACATGGCTTTATTATTATTATTAATATACCTATTGCCTTAAGTATCTAAATATAAAATTCAGTTAATATCTTTTACCTATATAAAATGAAAAAATTAAATGAAATAAGTTTATTTTGACACACAGATAAAAATAACATAAAATAGCAGGTACACAATGAAAAAGACAATAACATGAATATAAAATAAAATAAATAGTAGTATGTGTACCTACCCTGCACCAACCCAGTCTGTATATATACATACAAAGTTTTTTTTTTAAACTAAGATATTATTGGATGGTATGGTTGAAACAGTGAATACTATGTCCAAGCGTGTGTTGAATCAGTGAAGAACACACACACAGTGAAGAATGCCAAAGTCAATAGAGAAAAGAACGAACAGTGGTCAGGTCCCTAACGAAAACAACAACATTTTTTTTCATTTTCCGAGTCAAAGTCTAGTTAGATATTTTCAGTTTTCCAACACTACGATACTGACCTCTATCAAAAATGGCGACTACAAAGCTTAATATTTTTAAAATGAAATCTGTATACAAAAATTCTACAAAAACATTCTTTAAAAGACTTTTCCAACAATATCATACTTACTAATACATATTATAAATGTGAATGTAAGTTTGTTTGTTACGCTTTCACGCGAAAACTACTTAACCGATCATCATGAAACTTTGTACACATATTCTTGGAGGCTAATACCTCCAAGTAACAAGTCTCAAGTAATATAGGATACTTTTTTATGAAAAAAAAAAACGAAAGAAAGGGAAGAACATAGGCTACTTTTTATGTAGGTACCACGCGTGCGAAACCGCGGGCAGCAGCTAGTACATTATATAGCAATGGCTTCGGTTGGATTTCGGAACCCTAAAAATAATTTTACATTAGTATTAAAATGAGTTTGTTACATAGAGAAAATGAGACTAGCACAGGATTAGCATATCTAACGAGAAGATGGAAATTGGCAATCTTTTTACGTCGCTCGGTCAGTGACCAATGCCCACGAGGCCCGTGAGCATTATATTCTTACAAAATGTATATATACACGTTTTTATTAGTTTTTATCTAGCTACGTTTATTTAGTCGGAGGTCACGATCTTTGTAGTGTATGAGTCACTGCATTGAGACATTGGCCCTGAATCTGTTCTTTCGACGGACTAACTAAAACTTCGTTACACACGAACGATCTTATTTTGTTCGAACCAAAGTCCAAATTAGAGTAATAGTATTGGATGACAGTTTTTAAATTAGTTAAGATCGACATTTTGCTTCATTATTGAAAAGATTTTTCTAGTATTTAATTAACTACATGGCAAATTACAAATTAAATAAACTTAAACACGCTAAGTACATGTCAATTTAGTAAATATAATAAGTAAATAAATAAAAAAGTAAATAATCCCGGACATTTCACACAGTATCATCTGGCCCCAAGGTATGCAGAGCTTGTGTTATGGGTACCACATGACTGATACTACTTATATACTTTTTTTTGTAACAACATACATATTATACATAGAAACACCCAAACCCGAGACAAATACTTGCAGATCAAACAACATTTGTCCCGCAGCGGAAATCGAACCCGCAACCTACAGAGGTTGTCTAAAGACTAAAGTGTTATTTAAAAATGCTACTCTACTCGTAATTCAGACTTTGGTGAAAACAAAGTAAGATCCTTTGTGTTTTGCGATATTTTTGTTAGTTTAGCAAAACAACAGAATCAAGGCCATTATTGTGGAGTATAGCCCAACCCAACTATCAAAAGATCACACATCTATGTAAATTGTCAAAATGGTTTTTGCTATTTTATTACAATGACTCCTACTGTTAACCATTCCAAAAAAAATAATAGCCGTGAAGTTCTAAAGAAAAATCTTTGATTGAATAGCAGTTATCGGCTATAACAGTTTATCTCAAAGAATGATGCTATAATTCTGTTATGTATTGTTGAGCATGCTCATAATACTTGTCGTTTTGAATATAACGACCTTAAGAGTATGTAATAAATTACGACAAGACGACTTTTGTTACTTTCTAACTGATAAAACTTCGAGGTGAAGTCAGGTATATACTTACCGCCTCTTTTCTTACGACCACTTGAGAAAACTAGTGCCTCTTTTCTCTAACTAAAAGAGATTGACCTCTTTTCTTTTTGTTTTTATTATTTCTTCTGTGTTCTTTTTAACCGATTTCAAAAAAGGAGAAGGTTCTCAATTCGTCGGAATCCTTTTTTTTATGTTGATCGCCGATTACTTAATGACGCCTGAACCGATTTGGAATATTATTTTTTTGATTTAAAGAGTATACTTCCCAGATTGTCCCATTTAAATTAAATTGAAATCGGTCGAGCGGTATCAGTAACCAAAAAATTTATACCTACATCGATGATATTTTCGCTTACTCCGAACCCTATTTTATCTTCAATGAAGTCGGTTTTATTTTCAGTTTTTAAAACGTAATTATTGTGTACAATAAAGTGTTAATCTATCTATCTATCTATCTTTTTTATTTATTCTATATATATTCTATATTTATTCTATCGTAATACCATGTTCCTGAATGTAATGATTGTATTAAATTGATATGCAAAGCTCGAGTTGAACTGATTTTAATAATTCCAAGAGTAGTTACGCCTATTTACATTCCGAACGCGTAGATCGTAAATTATTAGCTAAATCACCTTAATAATGATTATGTTCGCCACAAATACCTGTAATAAACGATACCGAGGACTGAGACGATATATCTATCTTTGGATAACTATTGCATATTGTATACAATACAATACAAACATTCTTTATGCAATAAAATCACAAGACCACTTTGAATCGACTTCTTACATGCTAGTGAATCTAGGTGCCGATCCTAACCCCAGTTCAAAAAGAATGCGGCAACAAACTCGTCTGGTCTTAACACTTTTTTGTATGATCCTTGCCAATTTTGTTAAGAATGCCGAGTCGAGTTGGAGCAGATTCATCTTAAGCTTTTTTTTTCATCTAAATAATCCGATTTTTTTTTAATATAATATATTTTATACAAACAATTTCTGTTTAATTACGTTTTTAAATTTGCCAATCGACAAATCTAACACGTTGCTTCTTGTTTTTAATATACTTATTTGCCTTTGAGCTCGGTCGATTGCTCTGCCTTTTCCGCTGCAGATTGAGGGTTACTCCCAGGACAAATATTTGTGTGATGAACATAGAATTTGGGTGTCATAAAGTATCATAAGTATGTATTTAACAATATATAAGTATTCCATCAGTTGTCTGGTTTCAATCTGGCTTAGTTTAGGGATATATGGTGTTGTGTTATTATCCACCAATGTTTATTATTATTTATTTATTATTATTATAGAATAAATTAGAAGCAGTTATTACTTACACAATTGAGTATCTAATTAGTAGGAAAAATTTATTGGAAAATACTCATTCCCAGCCCTTCAGATTGGAATCCTAGTTTAACTGCAACGGTATTACTGTAGAAGTGGTTCTCAAAGCTTTCAAATGAGAGCTTTGCTACGTAATTGGTTTTATGCTAATTTTGGCACTGGAGAACGTAAGAGTTTACAAAACAAACTAAAATTAATTTAACTAAATCGCAAATATCGATCTTCCAATCTATCCGCATATTTCCTTTGTATTCCATTTTTAATTGACTTCAAAAAAGGAGGAGGTTCTCAATTCGTCGGAAACTTTTTGTTTTTTATTTTTCACTGATTACTCAATGACGCCTGAACCGATTAGGAAAATTCTAGGTAGTTCAGCATTTTTTTAAAAATAACAAAAATCTAAAAATGGTATAGGTACATCGATGAAGTCGGTTTGTCTTTTTAGTTTTTTAAACATAATTATACTTCAAGTACAGAAACCCAAGCCGACTATGTGGAACTTAAATTTCGTATATTTATACCCTGAATCATTAGCATAGAATACTTATTAGTACTTCGAATATTGAAGGTGGACTCCACGAAATCATTTAAGTAAAAAGCGAGTCTAGTTACGACATAACAAAGTCCAACTTAGCTGTTACAGTACATCGGCGGGCCCACCGTGGTGGGCAAATTCGTAGAGAAGTGCCGCGCTAGACCAGATAGAGTTACGAGATAGAAAGAGGCGCTTGATATGCCTCCAACATAAGTAGGTAAGAACATTGTAAACATACTATAAATTCATGGTACATTGCTAAAACCATAACTCCCATTGCTCCAGTCGGGTCCAATAATAGATGCTAATTGGTTTATACCTAAGAGCCAGCACGTTTCAATGATTTCGAAACATACTATTTATTTGAACCTTTGACTCCATTCCCATTCACTGCAAGCATTTGTCTAACCAACAAACCTACTTAGAAAGACATAAACCTGTTTTCACAGGGGGTCTAGCACGCACTAGCGAACTAATCCGTGTTTAAAGCGCGTTATTCCTAATGTAATTTAAAGCGATTTTCGCCGCTAGTGCCTGCGCGTACCTACATCTGGGTTCCATGTTCCAGCGAATAGTGCAAAAATCGCTGATTAATCCACAATGCGCTAGGCCTTACGTCAGTTAATGGTGTCTACTTACCGTAAAACATTCACGTGACATATCACGAGCTAATGTAATTTCAATACAATTTGATCTTTCCGCTGGCGTGAATGCAAACAAAAAATGGAATTTGTCTATTATAACTACTTCTTCTTCTTTGTTTATGGCATGTGACATAATAATGCCAATTTTGCCAGTGTCAAGTGTTTATGTTTGTTTATGGTCAATTTGTTTAATAAAGTCTTAGTCGATGGTCAATTGTCAATTTTAGACGTCACGCGGAATGGCGTCTAAAATTTTCTTGGGATTCCTCGTCGTTCACATCATATTGCATCACAAAACACATTTAATTCAATTCTCCATACCCGTCCTGTAGTCAAAATTTATTCATTAAAATTCCGCCATTATTACTGAATAAAACATGCAATAATACGAATAAAACAATATTAAATTAGCAGAGCCGTGCTACTTCATGAAATGACAAACGGAGAATCCCTATTATAACTAAGTAGAGCTTATTTACAAACTGTCAATTCTGACAGTTTATGAGTTCATTACGCACTGTCTAATGGGTGTCGGAACTTTATACGGCGTCTAACAGTTGTTGAAAGTGAAACGTTTTATTTTGTTTTAGGCTACTTGACTGGCCTGTCTGCTCAATTGGTAGTAGCTCTGCCTTCTGCGCTGTAGGTTGAGGGTTCGTTTCCTTCCCAGGATAAATATTTGTGTGAAGAACATATTATGTAGATGTTTGTTCTGTGCCTGTGGGTGTTATAAAAAATCGTATGTATTTAAAAATGTATAAGTATTCTATCAGTCATCTGGTCACTATAATACAATCCATGCTTAGTTTGGTGCTAGATGGTGTTGTATGCAATAGGTATGCAACATTTTGTTTTATAAACTGATAACTTCTTATGGGAGGGTAAACTGCTTCGTTACGCAACGCGTTACGGCGCCAGTCTGGCTTCCCTTTCTGTCACGCATATGGCAGCGGTAGGCAGGTTCTTCCTCTTTCACTCTAACCCACAGTGCTAGTTAGATTAGTTTAAGTTATGACTTCTATCGAGCGTCCCGAGACGCTCTTACGAGAATATTGTAAAATAACAGTAAAAAAATGGAGTCTCTAATTGGACTCTAGGAGATACCTAAATCAGATTCAAATTATTTAAGTTATTGAAAACGGGCATCAACAATACAATAACGATGTAAGTAAGTAGGTACCTACCTACCACCTACACACACTAATTTTTATAATTATAAAAAGGTAGATAAGTACCTACTTAACTTCTTAAGCATCAATTAGTTTTTTATAATCCCAATAATGTAGCGGAGATCGTAACAAAACAAGATGAGACAAGGTCTAAAACGGTATCTTATGTTACTCCCACATATATTATTCTTTTAATTTGGGCGTAATTGCGTATCTTGGATATTAATTAAGCCTTTTGGACTTACCAAGCTGTTATTATCTTATTTGTCCCACTACTGACTCCACTACAGAATTAATAACGTTTTTTTGACACTACCAAGTTTATCCATGCTAATATTATAAATGCGAAAGTGTCTGTCTGTTTGTTACGTTTTCACGGCTAATCGGCTGAACGGATCTTGATGAAATTCGGTGAGAAGATGTATTGAATTCGGGAGAAGAACATAAGCTACTTTATGTCTCAAAAAACAATCTTTAAGGGTGTAAAATAGGGGATGAAAGTTTGTTTGGGCAACTCATATCCTTAAGTTGGGATCTGAAAATTCATATTTAGGCTTTTGGTAAGGAATCCCTACTAATATTATAAATGCGGAAGTAACTACATTTTTCTGGCTCTTCGGCGGCCGCTGCCGCGGTTTGCTCGCTGTGCTCGCTCGCCTTGCAACCCACCGGTTACAACTAACATCTTACTGACATAAATATGGGAATTATATTTGATTATAATTTCTGGAATGTGTCATGGACAACAAAACACAATATTTGATTATTGAATATTCGAATGGTCGGATGGTAAATGAACTATAGAAAGCTATAACTTATAAAATTATCATATTATTTACATATATTTAACCACACACCGGGTATTTACCACGATTTATGAGTTTTTATATATCTAAATATTTTAATCTACCCGCGAAAATTTCAATTTCTTTCAATTTTGAATTGATTCTTGATTCAAGTGATCATGGAGTGGAATGCTTTGCTGTCATCTGTCTTTCCTGAAAGCTAGGTCTCTTCAAGTCAAGAGTAAATAGGTGTCTTCTAGACCTTCGTGCCCCGTCATCGGCCAAATTGTCTCTTAACATCAGGTGAGTTCGTGGTCAAACGTAGTTCTATCTATGAAAAACAATAAAAGTGATCTGCATGCATCTGTGTCGAATTATCGGCAAATAGAAAAAACTCGTATGTCATGAAAATTATTAATTTTGTAGTGCACATTATGAAAAGCTAATTTAGTTTTGCAATTAAACCTACGACTCAATCATTACATAGTATAAAACTAAGTCGCCTCCCGCTGTCTGTCTGTCCCGATGTATGCTTAGATCTTTAAAACTATGCAACGGATTTTGATGCGGTTTTTTTTAATAGATAGAGTAATTCAAGAGGACGGTTTATATGTATAAAACATGCATAATATAGTAGAGAAACAATGATAATTTTAGAGGTTTCTAATGTGGTGTCGTAAACAAACACATTTTTTGCGCTTACATTGCAAACGCTGGCTGAACCCTACGAGATAGATCAAAATAATGTACTAATGTATTGTACACCTTAAGAAGGACTACGAAAAAGTCTGCGATGGTACATGTCTATCTCTTATGGATAACTCATAATAGTATCAGCATTGCACCCGTGCAAAGCCGGGGCGGATCGCTAGTTATTTATATAAAGAATAACTGACAGACATAACACAGAAGTTGTATAAACTTACAACAAATTATACAGGTGTGTTCTAATCAATGTTTATTTAGGTTCAGAAGGGCACATTCGTTTTCATAGGACGAAAGGGTAACGACCCCGTCTCGGTTGCCAATTGTAACTCTAATGAAATCATGTCCAGCTTGATTGACCCATTGTACTTATGACGTTTCTTTGACTCTACAGCTATCTCTACAGTTACGGTTTATTGTCCGAATACCCACCAAGCTTGCATTATTAGTAGAAATATTAGTAAGTAATTGCAAGGATTTATTTGGCTTTTAAAAGTATGTTACATGCCAAATCTTTTGAAGTTATAACTTCTTATGGGAGGGTAAACCGCTTCATTACGTAACACGTTACGGCGCCAGTCTGTCTGGCATCTCTTTCTCTCACGCATATTGCAGCGGTAGGCAGGCTTCTCCTCTCTCACTCTAACCCACAGCGCTAGTTAGATTAGTTTATGTTATCACTTCTGTCGTCCCGAGACGCACACGTTTTTTTAGATTGAAGTTCTATATGGCACGATACGTTACAGACATTTGGCGAATAAAGGCAAAAAAAAAGTGAAAACAGATCTCGACCGATACCAAATTTCAAATTTAAATCGAAGCTAATTTAATTTCGCACTTAAGTTAATGATGACTATTGCTGAGCGGTTGACCACCCTGCATTCTATGTATTTTTATGCTTAATAAATAATATTATAGTACTTATATTACACGTGATGACATAAACCATATATATGATTTTCAACCTCGTCCCTACAGTGTCCCACGACACCTCTCTCCTCTTTTTAATGGTTTAATCGACTCTAAATCGGTCTATATAAAATATTTATAGAGCTGTGAGATGAATCGACTGACAGCATGGGACGTTTTTTATCTCGCTTTTAGTGGAAACGTCAATGTGTAAAACCTAGTGCTCCAGGGCGCCAGTCAGGATCTAATACAACTTGTTCGGACCGTGAATGCCCCTACGGCGAAACTTGCGTGAACTATCTCGTCATTATCTGCGAACCATTTATTTTCACAGCGGCTATCCTTTGAATTTAAATTAAAAGAACGCCAGGTCGTGCGGCGCGCCGAATACTTCATGTTTCAGACCCTGACACCTCCCGCGCCGCGGTCCAGCCTCACAAAACACGTATTACCAAAAGAATTTTATGTAAATTGAACAGCTTTTTTTGCTCTTTTGTTATTTATCTTAACATTCCTCGCAGCCACCGTGCGAATGTGCCTAATGAAGCTGGATTCACGCTTTGGGTATTCTAATTCGAATCGCGCGGCGCCAATAACGATTTAATTTCGATTGTGAATCATTTTAAATTGGATATCACACCTACAATCCTTATGTTAATTTGAATTTACAAATTGTAATAAACAAAAATAAGTTCGTATGGATTTTATATTATTGTATCTGTCCATTTCTGTAATTATTTAAAGATTATTATAAAAGAAGAAAATAAAAAAAATAAAAAATGTTAGTCCTCATTAAAATGTACATATCGCCAATGCTGTTAAATTATATATTAGTGGACAATGCACACCACACCATCTAGCCCCAAACTAAGCATAGCTTGTATTATGGTGACCAGATGACTGATAGAATTCTTATATATATATTTAAAGTAAATACTCATGATACTTTATAATACCCAGACACAGAACATACACCTATGTTTATCACACAAACGTTTTTCTGGGAGGGAAAAAACGAACCCTCAGCCTAAAATAAGTATTTACTTAGGAGTTTTAGTGAAGGAAGCTTGAAAGTGGCACCAGTGTCAAATATAAAGTAATAACTCATTGAAAAAGGTGGTTCCATCGGAAACGAGCATGAATCGTCCTCCTGCACGTGTCCCCTGGGTGGTGCTAAACGAGCTCAAATACAGACGAAAAACTAAGGCGTAAAAATAAAATAATTTAAAAATAAAAATGAACATTATCTGCTCTAACCCGAGCTCTTCAATTGGTTCTTCTCAGAGCCCCCCCGTAAATGACTCTTATCGGAGCCCAAAAATGCTATGATGACCATCCAAAAATGTGGATGGCCATAAAAGTAGAGGTAGGCCAATGAAAATATGGATGGATAGTGTGAAAACCGATATGAGTAAGAAAGACGTTAGTCACGACGAAGGCTGATGGAAATAAATGAAAAAGAAGGAAGGAAGAAGAAAGCATGTTATATCGACTTGGCGTGAGATAAGGGAAAGGGAGGTGATGAAACAGTTCTACTGAAACTTCGGTGGTAGCTTTTTAACTGACTTAAAAAAAAGGAGGAGAATATTTTTTTGGTCCATTTTTTTAATATTTTTGTAACTTTATAACTACGTCATTTATGAAACGATTTGGAAATTGATTTTTTCATCTATAGTAAGGATATACTTTTCGATTGATTACGTAGAAGTTTCATCAAAATCGGTTCAGTAGTTTGGTTTTTAAATCAAAATACCTAGTTGGAAAAATATGTTACCCAAGTAAACAAAATTTCGTATTTTGCTTTCCTGTAACTTTCCAGTCGTTTTGACGAATTTGGAAGTACTAAAAAGCGAAAATAAAAACTTTTTTAACTGACTTCGGTTGTATTTTTATGAGCTTAAATTTCATTCTATTAAATCTGTTTTTTTTTTAGTTTTTAAAACGTAATTACTAGCCTTGTTTCACAGAGTTCAACTTAGTTAGAACACACATCACTAAACATTATACCAACTGTTATATCTGGGCTAAAAAACCGAGGTAGTAGGTAGGGTATAGGTGAAAAAGCGGCCTGTCGCTGGACATTAATTGTGGGCGATTACGGCGCGCGTGACAGGAAAAGCTGAGCGATTACATCAGGATCTAGATCGCATCGCTTCTCGGAAATAGTAATTGTTTTATTGACGTGATGCCAGAATAAGGCTGCTGCGGTCTGTAAGCACATTGTGCTAATGAAGTTATTGTGGCTACCATACGAGGCTAACGCGGGGTTCTCAATTAAGACGGCACCCTCAGTAAATTGCCTTTTGTATAGAAAAATATGTCTTATTTTCCTGCTATTTAGTTACTGCTCTGCTCTTTAATTAGAGAAATAAATATATCGTATGTATTTTTCATATTTTGGATTCCTCATTTTATTGTTAAATCTGTAATTTCCTTATCAAATAAAGTCTAAAATAATTAACAATCATCGTGTTCTCCTAACGTTGAAGTAGTAACTGCAGTCTACACGAATAATAACAGAACAAATTAAAATAATTGATATTAAATAAATTAACGCGATACATACCCGTTAGCTATTAATGGTTTATCTTATAATGACACACTAGCTAATGAGTTGTTTAATAACAATGTCAAAACATACTTAAACTTTAAGTTAGCAGAATAAAGGGTAGTCTTAGCCTTTATTCTTCTAACGTAAAGTTTAGCTAATAAGAATAAACTAATTTAAATATTGTTCATTCGACCTTTTTGAAAATACCGAAATAGTTTTTTCTGATAAAGTTCGCGATATAAGTACCATCAAAACGCGCGATTATTTGCTCAGGCTACTGCCTTAACGGTTTTGACTCGCCAATGGTGCATTATTTTTGACGCTATTACGAGTATCATTTTGTAACGATTGATGGCAGAATTAGGTCAGAAACTAAACGTATGATACACCGGCGCATAATGATAAATTCACATAGTATTTGTGTTGAGGCCGGCAGGCGCAGGCGCATCTAGATGCAACCAAGTGCACACAGCTGTTGAATCATGATCTAGATTTTACTGGATAAGCCTACAGGCTGAAACTACGTATTTTTTTATTATTTGGCGTCTATTTTTTGGTATCTCTTTTAATTGTAATGCTGCTTTTGTAGCTCTACGTAACAGTAACAAAAGTAATATACATTAAATTGTCAAATATAGGTATGTTAGAAAATAAATGTTTTATTTTAACACGGTTTTGCTTCCGATAAAAATAAAAATGGCAATAAAAGTTAATTTAGGTAATTTAGGCACAAAAAAAAATAGTTTAGGCTAATGTATTAGTGTTCACGTGATAAAACTCATTAGTTACACTGATAGGTAGATAAAGCTTAATGAGATAAAATTAATGATTCAACCTCATTACGGTTTGATAAAAGTATTGTAAAAATAATAAACTTGTTAAGTTAGGTAACTTAACTTAACAAATGTTAAGTTACCTAACTGTAACTTTTTCGATTGTGGTATTTGTACTAACGTGTTAGTACATATAATATAATAGGTTATAATATAGCACCTTACTAAGCATAGTAAGTGACAAAAATATGACAGTGACAATCAAATAACATGTTCCATTTTCAAACTCCATAAAAAAATATTAGAAATTGATATTTGTTTATTTACTGCATATGCATATGGATAACAAAAAAGAGACGAAACAATTAGTAAAAAAGAAAGGAACACAGTAAAAAGTAAAGAGAAATAAGCATTTAAAAACCTGTGCACTTACCTACCTAACAGTTATGTGTGCTACAGCAGCATATATACGTTTTAAAAATTAAATATACAACCGACTTCATTGAATAAAAATTTAAAAAATTAGCCAATAAAAAAATCTATAATTCCTTATAATGCATTACTCAATTGAGGTCCAATACAAAATTGATTCCCCTATTTTTTTACTCGGTTGGTAATTTTCCTTCAAAATTCAATGGTACTACCAAATGTATAACCAAAATAAAATATTCTCCAAATGGGTTCATGAATAACCGAGCTCTAAGGTTACTAACATAAAAAATATAACCGAGTTGAGAACATCCTTCTTTGAAGTCGGTTAAAAGAGATCTCGACAGCGTTATGCATCGAAACGAGGTTGAACTATCATTATTTTTGATTAGTTGGTTGAAACCCTGCCGCATCCAGTACTGCTATATCGAATACAGCAACTCGAGCGGCCTTGATTAGCAATTAGCACGACGACGCAGAGATGAGTGGTTTTGTTACATCGCAATTAGCCCTCAGCATGCGATGAGTGCACCATGTCAGATAAAAAAACTGACAAATTCTGTGGTTTTCTTTCTCTTTAAAAATGAAAAGAGAATTTAAAAACGAGCAAGCTTTACAGCAGTCGCGAATGATGCGTGACATCTAACATCTCATCTTAGTTATAAGTAACATTAACATTATATCCTGAATTAGTTTGTATAACAGCACAATTTATACACAACACTGTAGGTTAAGTGCACAACTGATGCGATCTCCTTCTCTATTTTTTTTTATCGTCAAACTCACGCTCAAACTGTTGCTTGACAGTACCAACCTCTCGGATAATGAGTTGGTACCATCAGCCGGCAAACTCTACCACTGCATGCGCTCAATGGTCAAATCAAATAGCTTGCTCTTCTCCAGCTGTTACACACTTCCGTCTCTTTTTAGGAAATCACTCCCACAGGTTGCATGAAAGCGAGAGGAATCTTACACATCAAAAACTGACAGATTCAGTGGTTTTCGTTCTCTACAAAAGTTATAGTCTTAAATGAAAAGAGAATTAAATAATGCACACAGTTTCTCGTTCAAGCGGTAAGCCGTCAATGGGTAAACACCCAAAAAGTTTGGGTACATTTAAAAGCTTTGGCACGCGAATGTACGAACAAGTTTTCATGTACGAAGCTTAATTTTATAATCTGTGGCCGATCCGGGAGTAGTTAAGTCGAGTGAGCGAATGTTGGGAATAAGTACCTATAACAATTTTCGACTTATTTCTACTTATCGTGGGATAAGGGAGATGATATGTTCAAGATGAGTTTTCGTCTTATTTCAAGTCGAAACAAATACGCTAAATAATCGTTATTTCATCAGGCCTCAGTGCGTCTTATAATTTCATCTAAACTAATAATATAGAGAGAAAAGATTTGATTTGAGATTGAGATGTCTGATTGTAATTTTTGCGATTTTAGAATTCCTTCACCTTTAGAAAGCTACATTATAGCAAGTAAGTAACAAGTGCGATATTTTATAAAAAAAAATAGAGATCCATACTGAAATTGCAATACTGTACCGTGTGTGCACCCGTGCACTCGTGCGGAGCCGGGGCGGATCACTAGTTTTATTATAATTTATGACAGTGGTAATGGACAATCCAAGAGCCTTTGATAACATCATCGAAAAATGCGATGCCATTTTGTTTTCAACTCGTGAATTATGGTCCTGTCATTTGTTTTTATTTTTCATCATAAACTCAGCCGGTGGCGTTTATTCTCAATATATTCGCACGCGCTTTGTAATAAGAATCATTTTCATTTAGCATATTTCACAGAGATTCCCATAAAAATGTCGGCATTTTATCACATACCTCTCTACAAACAATGTGCAACATTCGTCAAGTAGGTATACGATGCGGGCAATGGATGTCTCAGCCACAGAATACAAATAGAAACGAAACTCTCCGTGGCTTTTAATTTGTCTGGAATGAACTTAGCTCGTTTGATAATTATAAATAAAAAAAATAAAAATATATTGGTGGATAATGCACACAATACCATCTAGCCCCAAAGTAAGCATAGCTTGTATAGATGGCTGATTATATATTTTTAAATACATAAGACGACCTCTGTGGCGCAGAAGTAGGCCAAGGTCCGGCTGAGACGCAGAAGGTTGCGATTTCGATTCCCGCCGCGAGACTAATGTTTGTATGATCTGCAAGCATTTGTCTCGGGTCTGGGTGTTTATGAGTAAAAAAGTATGTAAGTAGTATATCAGTCATGTGGTACCCATAACACAAGCATGTGCTCTGCTTACTTTAGGCCCGATGTGTGAAATGTCCGGCATTATTATTATTATTTATAACACCTAGACACAGAACAAATATCAATGTACGTCGTAAAATCGCAGAAGGCAGAGCTACTACCAACTCAGCTGACAGGCCATCAATAGCTCATATTAGTAGTACTTATAAGTAATGAATGAAACCTAAGGCAATCCTCAAGTATAAACCTTCGTTTCACCGATCGATATTCACTTATTTATTTCTACTGTAACTACGAGTTGACTAATGTTGACTAATGTGACACAAGTTTGTCTTAGTCTATTTCTTCTTTTTGATTTACCTAAGTGTCTCCTAAAGTTAGTTAAACGGGGATTAGACTAACCTTAGTGTTTTTCAGTCGAACCTAACAGTCTTTTTTGTTTCAGTCCATCCAAAGGTTGCCTGGAAGAGATAGGTTTTAGCTATAAGACCTTCGTGCAACTTTGTACATTATTGATAATAACTTTGGTGTTCTCTTTGTATACAACATGGGCACGGGGCCCACTTCGTTGGGCAGTTACAACATCACAAAAAATATTAAAGTACTAATATTTAAAATACAAATACATTTACAACAAAAAATAAAAAAGATAGCTATTCAAATTATTGTAATAATTACGGAGTTTAACAAAATTACGGATAAATATTGATAGATGGCGCTAGCGGCTTCGCCCGCCCCGTTCCCGTTCCCGTAGTTTTTCCGGGATAAAAAATAGCCTATATCCTAATCCAAAATACTAACTATATTCATTTTAAGTTTCATCCAAATCGGTCCAGAGGTTCTCAAGTTATAAGTGGTGTAACTCTTTTAAATACTCGTATACTAACTTTTAAATACTCGTATACTATAATATATAGATACGCGAGGTTTTATGACATCAACGGCCTGAAACTTCATTAGCGGTTAGTGGACGACCGATAAGACATTGCGTGTCAGTAGAGTTACGTTTCTACATGGTATGAGTTTGCAACCTATTGTCTGACACTGGCAATGGAAGCCGCGAAGCCTCCGTCTGGCATTTTCGTTCTTTACGACGTCCTCTCCAGTTTAGTCATAAAAAAGCATTTTACTTTTATTGTTCGTGGGAGCGCGTTGCGGGACTCATTCGTGCATAAATAAATGAAATCATAATCGCCATGTTGTACTTCCTGATTGTGCTTTTAGTATGTTGTGTTGTAAACGAGACATTTATTTACTAGAACGTAGTAAGTACTATAGATTTATTATTATTATTCGACTGAAAGCCGTCATGGTCACTTTTTATACGCTTTATATTAGCTTCACTTGTATGTATGTTTGTATGTAACTGACTCCTTAGGACGCGATTTTGACCCACTTTAAACGGCCAGATTTCATTCAAATGTTGCACACCTGTCAAAGACCGATGACAATGCAATAAATCGAAAAAAAAATAAAAAAAAAAACATAAAACAAAAAATTAAAATATCCGGTTATCCTAAAACTAAAAAGTAGAAAATAAATAATAGTTTAAAAAAAACTAAAAAACACGCTTTATATAGAAAACCAAGCTAAAAAATAGAAAATAAATTTTTAAGAAAGGGATGCTTTTTAAGATATTATCGAATTGATAATGCTTCCACCATGCACCCCACTCTTTTTTTATAAATAAAACATTTTTTTCTTACTTACATTTATTAAAATTTATTTTCTATTTTTTAGTTTGGTTTTCTATATAAAGCGTGTTTTTTAGTTTTTTTTAAACTATTATTTATTGTATGATCCTTCTTATAACTAGCTTAACTACGAAACACTATAACTAGCTCTTGAGTTGGTTTGCACCATTTTTTTTTTCAATTATTTTTGGCTTCTCATTTTCTATCCACCGGAAATGCTGACATATCAGCATCCAACGGATGGCGAAATAAAATATCACGCATTAGCCACGCAAACAAAGGATGCTATCCATCAAACATCAACAATTATGCCTTTTGAATATTAATAGGTAAAGTCTAATAGATACGATCGCTACAAGTGTTTGCGAGTTAAATAATATAATTAAACGAACAATCCACGTGATTGTTGTTTACTTTGTACCTACCTAAGGACAAGTTGTACAGAGCTAAGTATAATTTAATATATTAGTAGGGAGGTGTAGGATAACTAGTAAGTTCTACTGATAAGAATGTTGTTCGTTGGTATCAGGGTTTTTAAACATTTTTTGAATGTTAATAAATGTTAAGAGATTAAAAATAATCAAGATGTGCGACAGTTGAGCTATATAAGGACCGTTTAAAACAATCTATAGATAGCTCAAATGATCCAGATCACAAGGCACTGGCGTCATTGCCACGTTGAATGGCAATAGCAATCCTGAGCCAGATAGTAGCTTGGGTCACGCAATGTTAAATATTTTTATATTTAACATTTTTAAACATTGCGTGACCCAAGCTCCTATGAAATCCAGACGCCGTGAAATAATTTTGGAAACGTAATAAATATAAACAAATAAATAATGCTGGACATTACACACACCATCACCTAGCGCCAAAGTTAGCAGAGCTTGTGTTATGGAAACCACATACATATATACAATACATACATAGAAAAACACCCAGATATGTAACAAATATTTGCAAATCATACAAACATTTGTCCCGTGGCGGTAATCGTACCCGCTATCTTCTGCGTCTCGGTGATCATGTATAGTGGTCACAGAAGTATAAAAAATGTTATGAAATAGTGGCCATAGATATAATGCATAAAAATTATAACTAAGAAACAATCCTCAAAAAAAAATACTCTATGGAAAGAGTAAAAAAGAAAGTATTAAATTCTATTCATGTCTGTTTTATGTCTGTTGATATTTATATTTCGATTAAAAATAAATGAGTTTTAATAAAAAACATGTGATTTAAATTATTATTTAAATAACTTAACCTCAGGCATGTAGTATATAATAAGGATCTTAGACATCAAGAAATAAACGTGTCGCGGGTCACGGGTTTGGAACGAAGTCCAGGGTTGGCATAATTAATCATTAACGTGCCAGGCTCTCATTCTTTCTACCTACCCCTCTTTAATTTTGATTATTGATGCAATAAAGAACTATATTGATAAATATATATATACACATACACACACATATATATATTCTGTGTCTGGGTGTTATAAAGTAAAAGTTTGTATTTAAATATATATAAGTATTCTATCAGTCATCTAGTCACTATAATACAAGATATGCTTAGTTTGGTACCAGATGGTGTTGTGAGCATTGTCCTGCAATATGTATTTATTATTATATATGTGGGAGACTAGTTATCGGTCTCCTTAATTCTCTTTCTCTTACGGTTTTTAGTAACGCGTTATCGTAACGTAACACGTTACATTTATTCTCGGCTAGGCCCCCTTGATATCCCGCGATAAGGTACTTCGTTCCAATAATGTCTATCAAAGTACCTAAGTATAGAATGCAAGTGTAGGCATGCTTGTGTTCGCTATCACAATCCATAAACTTGACGCTAGCAAAGTAAACTGTACAAGAAAATATCATCCGGAGCAGTAGGTAAGTAACTGTATTGATATTGACTCTATCGACAGCACAAATATTGAGTTGCTGCTTGTATTTGTATCTCAGAGTAGAAATACCTACTTTGTTGTTATAATATTTAGGAAAAGTTCTTGATTAAAACAAAATTAAATGTTGCTATTACATCAACCAATTTCATTACATGAGGAAACATGACAACAATGCCGATATATTAATATGCATGTTTACACATAATTTTATGCACAAAATACACGTGCAGCGGTTGAGCATAATAACATAATACATAGGTGCTTATGTAGGTACCTATATGCATAAATAGACATAGACATAGACAGACATTTATTTGCTTCTTAGCACACAACACACGAATACAAGAAAAAAATTAAATAAAAAAAGGCACATGGTACTAATAATGCTTAAAATTATTATGTACTATTATGTAAATGGTACAATTATGCTTAGGTATGTGTAAATAGAATCACAAGGATCACTTTGAATCGTTTTACATACTAGGTGAATTTAGGTGCCAATTCCTTCTAACCCAGACCCGAAAAGAATTGATAAGAAGCTCGTCCTGGTCCTAGCAATTTTGTTTGATCCTTCTAATAACTAGGTTTCACATCTGTCAGTTAACTGTCAGTGGTCAGAGCAACACGAGGCCATGCATGATTATCAACAATTTAGTCATTTATATTATAATAGGTACGTTTTCTTCACATGACCACCCTTTATGTGATCTTAAACTTGTTAATAGGTAGATTAGTTACATTCTCAGGAAGCTTATTATAGAAGCGCACCGTGTTTTCTATAAAGTACATATTTATTCTAGTCGAAACCTAGGGATGTATAATTTGTTTCGGTTCCTAGTATTGATGTTTGTTTCGGTTCCTTCTATGAAGATCACTATTTTGCTGAAACCCATCTCTATTTTTATGAGTGTATAATAAAATGTATTATACACTCATAAAAATAGAGATAGGTTTCAGCAAAATATTAGAAAATGAAATACACACATATTATTGATAAGTAATCGTAAAAATATCACACATATTACATACAACACACAGCTTACCTATCATTGAAACTGTCCTATCAAGTAGTCTAGGTTATATCATACATACTTTTATGAAATAGTGCTGACTCCGAGACAGAAGGAAACTTGGATGTAGAACGGCAGAGGTCGACGATATTGTTAAAACCGCAGGTCAAATAAGGGTCAGTGTGGAGCAAGGCATAAGCAAAAGCCTATGCCCAGCCGTGGGATAGACAGGCTGCACATAATAACGACGATGCGGTTCCAAGGTATATGTATATGTATATATGTATATGTAGAGATATCTACAATAAGGCCTAGCACACATTGCAGATAATTCGCAATTTTTTTCACATGGAACATTGAATCAATACGATAGGCGTAAAAACTGCGATGAATATACTTAAGATCAGGAGGCCTACTTATGGCATCGATTAACGATTATATCGGAATAATAATCGTGCATAACCTACTCCTAGTTTAAAACGTTTCGCCAATCGTTTTGAACGATGCGATGGTTCGACAGTCATAACCTTTGACACTCTATGTCGTATTCTACTCTAACACTACTATGCGATAAATTGAATTTGGATTCTTCGTTTGTCATTTCATGAAGTAACACAGCTCTGCTAATTTAATATTTCATACTCGTTTTATTGCATGTGTTATTCAGTAATCTTAGCGGAATTTTAATGAATACGTTGTGACTACATGGGATAAGTATGAATTAACTGTATGGTGCAATGGGATTTGAACGACGAGTCTCAAGAAAATTTTAGGCGGCCATTCCGCGTGACGTCTAGAATTTACAATTGACCATCGACTAAGACTTTAACAAACAAATTGACCATAAACAAACATAAACACTTGACACTAGCAAAATTGACATAATTATGTCACATGCCATAAACAAAGCAGAAGAAATTGAATTTGACTGAGAAACAACAATCAATAAGACGTACATTTCAACAGGTTTTGTTTTGATTGATTGATTTGAAGTTGTCTCATAATATTTTATTTATTCAGATTATTGTGTTTTTATTCAAACGAATATACCGAATATACACAGTTATATCTAGTGATGAACTTTTCCAAGGCTATGGTCGAACAATTTGCATCGAATTCGTTATTGTTTCGATACATCCGAATCGATTCCAAGATTAGGCGCCCAGAATAGCGCAGTATAAACCGCGTGGATTTATTTGCATGCTAGGTTTTATTGGTAGCCCTTAGCAAAATGATTGAATTAATCGGTTTCCTTATAGCTGGCTGGCTAATGTGACCAATTACAATTAAAGTCTTGGCATCAAGGCAGGTTATTTGTCTCGGTGTAATAATGAACTTTAATAATCCTGTCTAGCTTGTTACTGAATTATCATCAACTAATTTTATTGAAAAGGAAAATTCCATGAGAATGAATTGTTGGAAGGATCATAGATAAAATATAATTACGTTTTAAGAACTAAAAAGAAAACCGACTTCATTGAATTAAATTTGAGGCCATAAAAATACAACCGAATTGAGAGCAACCTTCTTTTTATGAAGTCTGTTAAAATATGTTTTTATTTTACGCTTTTAAGTGTTTTATCATTTTTCACCACATCACTGGAATGTCACAGGAAAGCAAATTACTAATTTAATTTACTTGGATGACATATTTTTTCCAGCTATTCAAAAACCAAACTACTAAACCAATTTAGATGAAATTTCTAGGGGACCAATCGGAAAGTATATTCTTTCAAATGAAATTTTTATTTTCGAATCGGTGCATGAGGTAAAAAAATAATAATAATACAACCGAATTGAGAACCTCCTCCTTTTTTGAAGTCGGTTAAAAATCATGTTAGTAGCACACATCTTGAAGGCGATGCAACATATGCTATTCTAAACATAAAGGTTGGAACGATTCCTGTATTTAGGTCGCATTTTTCACTGTAAGCGACTGTTAAACAAAACATCACGCAGCAGTGTCCCGCCCGTCTCGCAGACATTTGTCCCTGTCGTCTGTAATTTATGGAAATATTTGTCCAAAACACGAAACTAGTACAAATAAATTTCATAAGGGTGGCGATAACATAATCCGACTGAACTTCAGAGATAAATCCGTATGTGATTTCAGAGTATGGCTCTGATTTTCTAGTTTTGCCAGACTATCTAAAATTCCTAATAATTATACGAAAGACCTTACAACAAAGTCCAAATTTAAGTAACATTTTTAAATTACAGCTCTAAAATATATTAAAATTTATATTCGGTTCCTTTCTTGAATGGATTTTCCTAGGATTTTCAGCAGTTTTAATCAACACCTCTTTACACGATGCCTGAAATGCGCTTAAACACGTCAATCATACTGTCTTTTTTAAATGTTGCTGCAAATATAATATGATTGGCTCTAATTCTGTAGTTTCGCCTGTCTAACTAAAGTTTACTAAAATACGATCTTATTTTGTGCGCATTAAGTTTCAATTAGGGTAACATTACATTTTGATAAACACTAGTTTTACTCACGTATTATTTTGTCGATGGAGGCACCGACAGTGGCCTCAATTCTGTTGGCACCAACCTAACTAATTTTAGCTAAAACTAGATTTTGAACTGTCAAATTAACCTTTGGTATTCTGCTGCTACCAATTTATCCTAATATAATTTTATCTAACTTAATTAAGCGTTCCTAATTTAGTTAGATGGTACCAACCGAATAGGTTTTACAAATGCAATGACTAACTAAATATATTTTAGACAATTCCTAATTTTAGAAATGAACCAACCGAATTGCCACCACTGTATCGATTCATCTAGCTAGAGAATCTTAATCAGGGTGAGTTTGATCTGCGGTCCGCTCGTTGCCGCTCGAGTTCACAGTTCGCACTACATTCTAGATGAATCGAAACAGTGTCGGTGCCTCCATCGACAAAATAATACGTGAGTAAAACCCGTGTTTATCAAAATGTATAGTACAACTCACGAAAGTTTTGAAAGTGAATTAGGGTAACATTTTTAAATAACACTTCATAAAATTACAAAATTTTCGTGTAAAAATTTACGATAGATAGTTTTATTAGTCCGGCAGATCAAGGATTGTCAAAATTCTAATCAACAACAGATGACATATAGAAAAAGGAAGAAGAACTTGACGTGACGATTTATACGCTTCACAACGAGCATTTTAACGTGGCATAGATGGTTCATAGCCATACACGTTTTAAATCAAATAAATCAATCTATCATCATAATCTGCTGTCGCGCCGACAACGCTCCGAAGCGGGCCACATCCTCTTACGGCCCACACGCAATACAAAATACAAAAACAGTGTTTATTTTACAAAGTTGGAGGTACAAAATTATGATAAAAGCTCTGTCTTCTGTGGTAGCTAATGGTATATGATAGCAATAAACACAAATTTCTATTCATTACCATCATCATGGCTTACATCACCTACTAGTAGGTAGGGCTCCCTAAGTTTGTTTTAAGAAACAAACGACGTATTGGAAGAAGGAAAAAATTGTTGTTGCGAAACATCCGCAAGCTGACAAAAATCGCCAGTGTTGAAGGGGCAAGACAGAGGGAAATTCGCTGGGCTAACCTCCAGTAGTGGAGAACCACCAGAATTTACGACGTATACCTACGTCTTGCCAAAGGATTACTGTAGTGCTGTAATCATTTCTTGGCTACCATTCTGTGTTTTCCTAACTCCTCCTGTCATCACCATGTCATAATCATTTGTAATACTCGTAGAAGCAGGCCACACAAACTCCGCATTTTAGGTACAAAGCTGTAAATACATCGGCCCATCTTTGTAGGCAAATTCGTAGAGAAGTGTCGCACCAGATGACATAGAGTTACGAGATAGAAAGAGAAGTACTATGTAGGTTTATATAATGTTATGCACTAAGTGCTTGTGTGAGCTAAATTTCACTTTCTTGCGCCGTAGGAAGAGTCGGTATTTATATAAATGTTTTCGAAGAGTCTGCCTTTTGATTTTTTTTACGACTTTTTTTAAGACTTATTAGAATTATGCTGTGCTCTAAGTAGTGCACGAGCGTTTACTGGATTTCAACTTTCTTTTAATGATTTAAATTAATCTAGTAGTTAAAATGCACCTAGAAGACAGTAGATATGCTCCCAGGATTTTTCCTCATACTAGGTACTTAAAGAAAGAAGCAGTGTCATAAAATATATATTGAATAGGTACCTACAGACAGCAACACCAATTGCCAACTCAAGTATTTTGTAATTACATACACATTTATTGCATATACTTTATTTATTTAAAACATAGATCTCCATGATTTCGGAAATATACACAGAGCTTAACATCATTGATTCTTATGTCTTATGTTGCTGACTGTACCTTTATTCATATTCATATCCAAGTACACGTAAATCGACCGTAAAAGGGATGATTATGAAAACGTGCGGATACAGTTTTGTGAAACTCATTCAGAGTTCCAATAATAGCCGAAAATACAAACGTCTGTAATTTTATGAGAAAAAAAAAACGACCCGTTTGGTTTATAATAGAAAAATCAACGGAGGGATTCTACTTACGGGTGAATATAGTTTATAGGAATCGGGCATAAATATAATGTTATATATCAACTTCTTCAAAAGCTATGGATAGTAACAAATTATCCAAGTCTATGTTTACCAAAAATCATTAACAATTACCACAAAAGACCGGCGCCCTTTCATTAGGTACCGAAAGTCTTTTATTTCAGTTCATTAGCAAGACAAAAGGAAATATGAATAGCGTAAAAAAACACACAATCAAGGCTGAATTTTTGATCTTTGTTCCAGTGACATAAGGTTCAATTTAGTGACATCTTGTCATTAGTGAAACGAGTAAAATCATCAATCATTCTTTGGATTTTTCATCTTTTTCTCAAAGTAATAGTGCTTTAATATGTATCTGTCATTAAATAAATAAATATTAATGGGCAAAAACACTCAAAACCATCTAGTCCCAAACTAAGCATAGCTTGTATTATGGTGACCAGATGGCTGATAGTACCTATACTTATATATGTTTAAATACATAAATAATTAAATAATGCCGGACATTTCCCATCTCATCATCTGGCCCTAAAGTAAGCAGTGCTTGTGTTATGGGTACCACATGACCGATATCCTACTTATATATTTTATTTTTGTGAATAATTACATATTTATACGTGAAAACACCCAGGCACGAGACAAATACTTGCAGATCATACAAACATTTGCTCTGTAGTGGGAATCGAACCCGCAACCTTCTGAGTATTAGTCAGTACTTTATAACACCCAGACACAAAACAAACACCTATGTTCATGTTTGTTCTGGGAGGGAATCGAACCCTCAACCTACATCGCAGAAGGCAGAGCTACTACCAACTGAGCTCAGGCCTGTCATTATTTATCAAATGTAGCAAATTAACGTAGAAAGAATGTCTAATTTTCCCAACTCTAGTCACAAATAGCGCATCTATAATATGTTAATACAAAAATTTTGAACCCCTTTTTACGAAAATTGCGCGGATGTGCGAAATTTCACACTCCTCGTATGAAATTTCGCACACTTATAGTTTATATAGAGAAGGAGTGCTGAATGCTAATATTTTTTTTAAATCATGCATCAAAAATACAATTTAATTATTAACGAATTGTGGTCGAATTTCGACCAGTGGGTGACAACTAGTTCTAATAAATACGCACTAATAGCGGAAAAGAAAGAAAAAATAGAAATACAAGAGCATTGGTAGTGTCCCCGCCTTCCGATCGTATGGTCACGGGTTAGATTCCAGTTTTGCAGCAATGAATTTTTATATTCGACTAGCTCGCGACTTCGTCCGCATTTTTTTAAAAAGAATTGTAGCTTAAATCCTCCCCCAGGATGCTTCTAACCAAGTTTCTAAGAAATCACACCACCCGTTAACAAGTTCCCATTCAAACTTTGACACCACATTTTACCACTTTGTAAAGGGTAATTTTGGAAAATCGTGAAACAAGTGTTCATTTATTTTGCATTTAATTTATTCAAATCAAGTTTCAAGCAAATAGCACCACGCTTTAAAAGTTTGATACATTCGTATTTACCCCCTTTCACCCTCTTTCTTTCCTCTTTTTAGGGGTTGAATTTCAAAAAATCCGCCTTAGTGGGTGGTTTTGCTATAAAAAGAAGCTACCTTTCAAATTTCAGCTTCTAGCTTCAGCAGTTTCGGCTCGGCGATGATGAATCAGTCAGTCAGGTTAAGCTCTTTTAAACGTATAGACAAATGTACAAATATTCGTTATACCAGTACTCTTAAACGGTGAATTAAAACATGGTGAGAAAACCGACATATCGTAATACTAAAACAGTTCCAAGTACACGAAAGGCGCCTCTGAGGCTCACTTAATAGTCTTCAAATTGGGGGTTAGTCCCCCGGCAACAAACCCGGCTCGGTGCCAGCCGTTATGCGCCTGCAACCGAATCGACACCGCATGTACCTGGGTACCTGGGAAGGCCTGCGCTATCTAACAGAATCCCAGGCAGAGTGTCGTCAGTGGAGAGGAATCTTCATCCACCTCAGCTTGCTGGAGTGGATCCATGAACGAATGTTTTCAATTACAAATAACTGCTCTAAAACTTGACTGACGTCACTTAAATCATTTTCAAAAGATGAACTAAGGCCAATGATGATGATATGATAGCTGACTGGCCTGTCAGCTTAGTTGGTTATAGCTCTGCCTTCTGTGCTGTAGGTTGAGGGTTCGATTCCCTCCCAGGATAAACATTTGTGTGAAGAACTAGGTGTTTTTTCTGTGTCTGGGTGTTTTAAAATATCAAAACTATATATTTAATAATATATAAGTATTCTATCAGTCATCTAGTCACCATAATACAAGCTATGCTTAGTTTGGGGCTAGATGGTGTTGTGTGCATTGTCCAGCAATATTTATTTAATTATTTATTTATGTTTCCGTTATAACAGTTGCTTTTATTATAAGATAGTTATACATAAAGTACCCTAACCTTTTAACTGATTAGTCCTGGTTATATTCAAGAACCGCTTTACTATTACAATCCAAGCAAGAACGACAACTATTGCCTGTGTACAAGGATCGTTTTTGCGTGACAAACCCTTTGGAACATGAAAGGTGTTCGCAATAATGAATGGAAATAGAAGCGTCGTTAACGTACCAATCAAACGTTTCCTGCTTTAAGTTCTTGTGGGATGAAACTATAGGTTGAAACAGATATACACTGTTTCAACCACTAATGCAAATTCTGATAATTCTGGAAGGGTTTAATACGGGACGCTTATTGTTGGTTGGTAACGATTATGTTAGAATAACGACACAATGATCTAGCAAGTATCAACCTCAAATTACAAGTTCATTCATAAAAAGTAAAAAGTAAACATTAATTAAATTAATAAAATAAATAAATAAATATTGGTGGACAATGCACACAACACCATCTAGCCCCAAATTAAACATAGCTTGTATTATGGTGACTAGATGACTGATAGAATACTTATATATTTTATATTCATACATAAGATATTTTATAACTCCCAGACACAGAACAAACATCTATGTTCGTCACACAAATGTGTGTCCGGGGAGGGAATCGAACCCTCAACCTACAGCGCAGAGAGCAGAGCAACTACCAATTAAGCTGACAGACTAGTAATAAATGAATACTGCTTGGATATTTCACACTGCATCATCTAGCCCCTAAGTTCTGTAAATACATACATATTATACATAGAAAAATACCCAGAACCCAGATAAATACTTGCAGATCATGGAAACATTTGTCCCGCGACGGGAATCGAACCCGCAACCTTCTGTTTCTGAGGCGGGCATAATATAGCGACATTAGTAGTCGAGACTTATTAAAAATCTGTACTGTCGCAAATCTTCCCAATGATAGGCTATTTATTATGATATATGATTTTCAAATACCTTTATCATGATCAGATTGAAACATGGCGTGACCCAAGAGCTGGCTCCTATATAGTGTCTTGGAGTTGGAGACGCTACCCTGTGGCAGTGATCTGGATCAGTTAAGCTATCTATAGATCGTTCAAACGGTCCTTAAGTTGCTCCACTGTTTCACATGTTTTATATTATTGTACATTTCTGTTATTATTTTATCGTTTATGCGTGCGACATCTTCTCACCGCGTTTGCCAAAACTTTTCCCAGAATAATGTTTGTAGGCTGTTATTTTGGAGCATATATTTATTTTAAATTATCTCGCTGCATATTCATTTAATAACTTATTTTATTAACAGAGAGCTGGTACATTTAAGTTTTTATGTTCATAATATTCCTACATAATAATTTTCGTATAATAATAATATTGACTGGCCATCAGCTCCGTTGGTAGTAATTCTGCCTTCTGAACTGTAGGTTGGGGGTTCAATTCCTTCCCTGGACAAACATTTGTGTAACGAACGAATGAAATAATTCTATGTCTAGGTGTTATAAAGTATAAAAGTATATATTTCATTTTTTTTTGCCGGACATTTCACACAACATCATCTGGTCCCAAAGTAAGCAGAGCTTGTGCTATGGATACCGCATGACTGATATACTTTTTTTGTAAATACAAAAATTATGATACATAGAAACACCCAGACCCGAGACAAATACTTGCAGATCATACAAACATTTGTCTCGCGGCGGGAATCGAACCCCCAACCTTCTGCATCTCAGCCAAACCATGGCCCACAGCACCAGAGATGTCGTCAAATATATAAGTATTCCACCAGTTATGTAGTCACCATAATACAAGCTATGTTTATTTTAGGGCTAGATGGTGTAGTGGGCATGTTCCACCAATATTAATTCATAAATACCTATAAATATCTATTGTAAACCAAATTTAATAATTCCATCACAATCATTATCCATTATTATCGCACAATTATTCAGTTTTATCCATGACGTTAACAACTAAATTCACTGGCGATATAGATCGGAGAGTTGTTTGATTTTAATTACGGTCAGTTTGGGTAAATAATTACTGCGAGGAAATTAAATCGATCGTCAGCCGAGGGCGTTATGGCCATTGTGAGGCACCGACTGAGCGACAAGCGGACCGGCTCCCATTAATAAATAAATAATGCTGGGCATTTCTAACAACATCTAGCCCCAAAGTAAGCAGAGCTTGTGTTGTGGGCAGGGACCAATTCGGTAAGCCGTTGAAGGGGTTTTCGATAGGGTTTTTCCAAAAGCTTATTATAAAACACCATTCATAAGGGTTACACTATTGTTTGATAAGCTGTTTTAAGGGGTAACCCCTCCAGTACCTTTTCGTTTAGGTTATCTGATCATAGGGTTTTCAATAGTATTGAGTTTTGGTATTTTTAAAAAACCTAATACTTAGAGTTACCCTTTCGATCATTAAAACACGGTTATACTTTGCAACTCCAAACCATTGCAATTTGGTTCCTATCTACTTTATATTAGGTTCATAATATCATGTTTGGACTAGCACGTGCACGTGCCACCCACAACTTGTGGGTACCACATGATTGATATTCTACTTACATACCTTTTTATTGTAAATACATACATATTATACATAGAAACACCCAGACCCGAGACAAATAATTGGAGATCATACAAACATCTGTCCCGCGGCGGGAATCGAACCCGAAAGGGAATGATAAGACGTTGGTCCAGGTAGGAGCCAGTTCTTGGGCCACGCCATGTTTCTACCAGAAGCTAATTTTAATTTGTGAAAGGTCATCAAGAAATGTGCAAGTGCTTTACAGCATCATCACTGTCCCATACGACATTATCAAATAAACCTGTATATTACGCTAAAAAAATACTACCCAAGTCAAAAAAGTTAAAATAGTAGAGGTTAGCACCATTTATTTGGAAATTTCGATATTTAAAATATACCAGCCGTTATAACGAATATGCGATTTTTTTTAATTATTATTACTATCGCTGAGTGCTATAAATTACAAATTTTCGCATATTTCTCCTTTACGCAAATTCATATTTCCATCGACGAATATTATAAATTCGCTATACGCTCATGGGTTTGCGAGCTCCCATTTCGGCACGATAGACCGACCGAGTTAATGAGTAATGACAACGCTGATACCACTACAAAGGGTTCGCAATCCCTTGAATAATTAATTAATTAATTAATTGAACTGCGCGCGATTCACTGACCACACCAAACGTCTGACGCGGAAAACACTCATTGCAATGAGTGTTCTAGTTTATTAACTGCAGAGACACTATAGAAGAATGGTAGTTAAATGGTACTCTTGGGTGATGTAAATTTTCTTCAATTCCTCCGAATTCTTTGACCACAATAACACTTTTCGGGCAGCCTATGACTTCCATCATCAGATGTTGGCCATTGACTCATAATAACTGGAACCTCCAATTCTCACCACTGGTGGTGAATTATGACAAGAGAACATACGCATTTCTTTCGAACTATATTGGCCGTCCAAGTGCTTATTTCTTGGAAAAACCGTCGCCACCGTGTCTGGAGCGGAGGCAGCGGACCATGACATGGTCTGGCTGGCGAGTAACTTGATCCGCAATCACAACCAATTTAACTCAATCAGAGGACAGCTCTTACCACCCTCATTATACTCATTAAGAGGACAAAGAGGAGATTAATTTGATATCCGGCTAATGTGAATGTCGAGAAGATGCATTAAAGAACCGTTATTGCAAATGGAATGCATTTGTATATTACAAAGCGGGGTGCGCCGCATTGCAAGCCTATAACGACCTACGAGTGCTAGAACACTCGGCCAACAATTTGCCGGTAATCTAAAAGTGCACCGGATTTGATTAGGCGAAACTGTTCGCGAACACTCTGGAAATAGGGCAATCCACCCGCAGAGACAATTGAAATAACGCGAGTGCACGTCTGGATACGCGAAAGCTATAAGAGCAGATTTTGGTAGTCCATGAACCTAATCGCAATTAAATAAGGTTCGTTTTGGCGTACGTTCGTCGCACAGCTTGCAAGTTAAACGCTTGCTTCGTGAAGGTTTTATCCTTTTTGTTTTCGTTGCAAAGTTTTATTTTAAATCTGCAGCTCTAACGAACCGAGCTCTTGTTACGCGACAGGCCGCGCGTGCAGCTGTCGCTTCCACTGCTTCGTTCATGCTCAGAGCGTGCCATATTTATTCCCTACGTAGCGTTAAAATAAACAAACAAAACTTAATTATCGAATGCTAAGTATCTAATTATGCAAGTCTACAATGTGTAACGAGAGACGTAGACGTGTAGACGAGAGACTGTTGGGACATAAACCCATAAATCTCCTAGGGTGTGTCGTTCGACGATCACAATGTGTTTCTAGGCGCTTGCATTAGCGTGCGTTCCCACGAAACAAACCCGTTCTCGACTCGTGGCCCGCCTGCGCCAATCTCTCGCTGTTTCTTTATGAATCCGCGTGCCTTCGTATCGCTTCGTTGACTTTTTTGTGTAAAGTCTGATTATCAAAAACCGCCGCCTCCTTGTAACGATGAATCGATGCTATGTCCTGTCGCTATGCGAGAATATTTGCGCAAAATCTCTGTGATACACTTTAGTATGTCGCTTTTTACAAGGAAAAGAGGCGGCATTTAATACAACAAAACAGCGAGTGTTTTATTACGGTAAGTTTGGCGCATCGACGTTAAAATTTATAGGTCTATTGTCAAGCAGCGCGCCGCAATAAAGCGAGCTCAGCGGATGAAGTTTCAACGTGAAAATTTCGCACTAATTGTAGCGCGATCACATCGCTATGTAAACGTGCCAAAGTTTATGTTATAATGTGTTAAGTTCGACGAAGAAACATAGTAATAGTTCTCAAAATAATGTGTCGGCGTATGGCGGGGTGACGACGCGTAGGGCGTGCGGCGTGATGCTAATTTCGCACACCGCACGCCATTCGCCGGCCAGCGACGCGTCCGACGCATATAGCCAGTCTAATTTTGAATTAGTGGAATGCCCAGTGCGCCTCGCCAAACAGTCTGCCTCTATTTGCTTTTATATTTGTAACAACACGATGACTGCCGCGATTGAGTGCTCAAACGACTCTTGTTCTGTTGCAGGTAATTTATCCAGCGGATATGATGTAATCCACCGACAATACGATCACTTATTTGAGTATGTAATAAGGTAGGTATACTGTTAACATATTTGTGTATAACGGTGAGGACCATTATGTTCGTCACCAATAAGCTAAAACCCGCGGGGAAACTCCCAAATTATTTCGTTACGGAGATCTCATAACAGTTCAATAAAAACGTTGAATAAATTAACGTTTGAGCGAAAATACGTGTTACCGCCTGGGGATTTAATTAAAGGGGCTTAAGTGGCGTAATTAGAAGGTTCGTGCGATGACTAAAACTTGGATCAGTCTCACAAAGGCTGACTGAGCGTTGAGCTGAGCGGTGTGATACAAAAATACCCGCTCCTCGCCACACAAATATGTTTAATATCTCCTCACTATATATTATAAACCACTATCTAAATGTCATCTGATATTTGTGTCTACTCCTCAGTGTTAACACAAAATGTGTGGTAAATCGCTCAGCTTATGGCCAGGAGTTGTATGTATATTTCGTAATAGGATCGTGTTATTCCGCCCAGGTGCTATCCTCGTATGGATAAACCTACATTTATTACTAAACATATAAATGGGCTCAGACTTCGCAATAGTTAGAAGATAAGATATGGTACCTAATAACCTTTAGGTTTACATTTATTATGAAAAGACAAATAAAGACTATAACATAACATAGACTAGACTATAACACATTTAGTCGAAAGGTGAATATGGAATAATATAATGTAATTAATAAATATTGGTGGACAATTAAAACAGTAACATTTAGACTCAAACTTAGCAAAGCTTGGCGTTATGGAATCGAGGTGACTGATAGAATATAATTATAAATAAAAACTAATATTAGTATGGGATTATATATAAAACTTTTTTCTTTTTTTCAAAAAGTAAAAGGTAAAACTAGTGTTGCCAAACCCAAACCAGTGTTGCCCACTCCAAACTAGTGTTGCCAACTCCTAATAAACCAATACTACCAACTCTGACCCAGTATACCATACAAAAACATCTCAATATGGGACAGCAAATGGTTATTTTTTGGCAAAAAATGAAGCAAGAAATGTCAGCGCAAACGCGAGAGAACCACTTGAAGACTGAAATCAGGACCTTACAAGGCAAAATAAAGTCAATGGAAGACCACAAAAGAAAAAATAACGTTATTTTCTTTGGTATGAAAGAGGAACAAAACTATGAGTCCCCAATCGAAGCCATTATAAATTTGCTAGAAAAAAATATGAACATCCAAATCAACCCTCAAGAAATAAACAATGCTTACCGACTAGGTGCCAAAAAGGATAACAAACCACGGCCTATCCTTGTAACGTTCACAACAAACTGGAGAAAAAATGAAATTCTCAAAAACAAAAAGAAACTAAACCAAGCAATGTACATCAAGGAAGATCTCAATAAAGAAACCTTGGAGAAAAGGAAGGAACTCCTTCCACAGCTACAGGAAAAAAGATCAAAGGGAAAAATTTGTTACTTTGTTAAAGACAAAATTGTCATAAAGGAGTCGAAAGATGATAAAAGAGATAAGAGGAAAAGGGACTCTAGCATTCCACCCAACAACCAACCAACGATGGCCCCAAAAAAGATTAACAAGACAAATAACATGCTTAACTATATGGCACGGGGCAGATCCACGTCACTATCAACACCCTCAACTACAAAAACGATCAATAAACATCGACAACGGAAAACCAAAACCAAACAACAAAAAACACACACCCAACGAAACAACCTACACCACACTCACCCCAAGACGGCCGGTCACCGTGGGGGAAGACGACCACTACCCTCCAAATACTATCCCTTCAGCTCCTACGAATGCGCCCAGAACGAAAAAACTTCAAAGCACGGAATACCTATATATAGCAACATACAACACACTCTCTCTAAGGACTGAAGAAAGCTTACAAGAACTTTTATACTCAACTAGAGATATAAAGTGGGATATTATCGGCTTGAGCGAAGTAAGAAGACACGGTGAAGCTATTGAAGAGCATGACCAATTCATTCTGTACCACAAAGGCGAAACACCAGGAAGACATGGAGTAGGATTCCTAGTAAGGAAAACACTCAAAACCTGTATTACAGAAATAATCGGAATATCAGAAAGGATTGCCATTTTGAACCTACAGATACCTCCAAGCAAAGAATTATGGTCCATAGTACAAATTTACTCGCCAACCGAACAATCCTCGATAATGGAAATTGACTCATTCTACTCATCTCTTAAAACTGCCATAAAAGAACACGCACTAAAAAACTACATAGTGATGGGTGATTTCAATGCCAAAGTTGGAGCACCAAGAAACGGAGAAGAAATCGTCCTGGGCCCATACAGTAGTGGAAAAAGAACAAGAAACGGACAAAAACTTATAGAAATGGCATTTGAACACAACATGAAAATACTAAATAGTCAATTCAAGAAAAGAGCTTCCAATAGATGGACATGGATATCGCCCGATGGTCGGTACAGAAATGAGATAGACTACATCTTAACGAACAAACCCAAATCATTCGACGACTGTGGCACCATCGCAAATCTCAATTTTAATAGCAAACATAGAATGCTTAGAACGTGTTTGAAAACATCATCTGCTTTAAAACCAAGCCGGCCCTTCAAAGCGAAAACAATAACACCAAATAACAACGTAAGAATAGCTACTATAAAACAGAACCTCAACTCTGTGACAGAATCATCTCTTGAGCATTTAAGCACCCAACAGAAATACAACACAATGCATGAATTACTAACAGCAAGACCTAAAACTAATATTGAAGCCCAAGCAAACAATAGAAACATATCAGAAAAATCTCGCGAAATTCTAGAAAAAGGATCAAAATTAATCAGAATAACAAACAAAACAAAAACTATCAGAAATGAAATAGGAAAATTGAGCAAAGAAATAAAACTACAAATAAGAAAAGATAGACCTTAGACTCCGCACGTTCGAAAAATTCGTTAACAAAACTGGCGGTATAAAAAAGGCCCTTAAAGTTTTGTCTGACAAAACTAACTGGATAACTAATATGAAAGACCGTCAAAGCATAACAACAACCAAAAGACTAGGTATTTTATCAATAGCTACGCATTTCTACAAAAACCTGTACTCCAGCAAGAGCCAAATTGAAATTACCGAACTAAGCAACGACGTTAAGGTGCCACCCATACTAGAAGACGAAGTACATAAGGCAATTAAAACACAGAAGAACGATAAAGCCACTGGTCCCGACGAGATCAGCAATGAATTGCTAATAAGCTGCAGAAACTATATTGCACCACTAGTCCATTGAAAAGTTACATTTGGGTATGCATTTGTCAGAGGACGCAATTTTATTTTTTTAATGTGTAGGGGGGGTCAGTAGAAGCTTAAGTTCAAGTTTGTGGGGTCGGCACCCTTGTCCCCCGGCCGCCATCTTGGAAAAGGGGGTGCAAAGGGTTTTCGCGCTGTATCTCGTAAACTAGTTACCTTACAGAAAATTTAATCAAACATAAAATGTAGCAAATTAAATTTCCTACAATTTTATTTCTATTACTTTTTATCGTCAAGT
The DNA here is from genome assembly GCA_948098915.1 of Lampropteryx suffumata. Classification (NCBI taxonomy): domain Eukaryota; kingdom Metazoa; phylum Arthropoda; class Insecta; order Lepidoptera; family Geometridae; genus Lampropteryx; species Lampropteryx suffumata. The sequence goes on along the minus strand of OX402545.1, from coordinate 16,140,292 downwards.
GACCAACAAAAAAGTTATAAACAAAAATACCAAGAAATTTTTCTTGAGATAATTTTGGTACGGTGCTCTTATCAAACTGTACCTCTGTCGATTGGTGCTTTTTAGTGCGACGCAAGCGCTCCCATGACTTTGTTCCTGCGATATCAGGATTTTCGGAGTAGCCATCAAATACTATACTTGCAGACATCAAAAACTATACTTGCAGACTCTGCTGCTCAGACGACGAACAGCATTATCTGTTCGACTGTCACTATAATATTGATAACACGCTATATGTACACTAATCTCTGAAACAGTTTGTAAAAATTGCTCATTGTCTAAGTCATTTTTGGCTTTTGCTCGATCAAGCAAAGTTTTCACTCCTCTAGCCTTTACAGTTCTTACTTTAATGTTCCCCAGAGGTTTTTTACAAATGAAACAATCACTCATGATGCACGCTTAAAAAAAGTCAAAATGCTTATCACAAAGATATTAATTTTACCCACAAAACTCTCAATAGTATCGATAAAATTATTAATATTTTTCACAATTTTTAACACGACTGCACGTGGCGAAATATGTAGCACAACTGAAAGAATAAATAGAGGGGAACCGACAGCTGTGCCACCTAGGATAAATTATAATAATAACAGTAATAGAAGGTAGAGGTTCATTTGTTCTCAAACAACTACTAAGGCCTTTTCTACCTGCTTAGGGTTCTAAGTTTTGTAGTGGGTAAAAGGGTCAAACATAGTTCAATAATAGCATAGGAATGTTAAGATCATAATAAATTGTATGAATAAAAAAAATATAGATAGAAAAGTAAGCCTAATTTTTAGTTTTTATTGCATCCCTATGAGCATTCGAGAATCCGTTTAAGTTTGGAGCGCTGTAAAACCTAGATAAATAAATAAAATGAAACAAATATATAGAGGAAATTGTTTGTTGAAAAACCCTCTACAAAATTGCTGTGATGTCATTTTATTGTAAAATGAACTGAAAAAAAGTTATAACCTCCAAAAGGAAATTTGTTACAAAATTTTCATTTATTTTTGTTTATAACTTTTTTGTTGGTCACTTGACGATAAAAAGTAATAGAAATAAAATTGTAGGAAATTTAATTTGCTACATTTTATGTTTGATTAAATTTTCTGTAAGGTAACTAGTTTACGAGATACAGCGCGAAAACCCTTTGCACCCCCTTTTCCAAGATGGCGGCCGGGGGACAAGGGTGCCGACCCCACAAACTTGAACTTAAGCTTCTACTGACCCCCCCTACACATTAAAAAAATAAAATTGCGTCCTCTGACAAATGCACACTAAGGCCTAAAAAATGTAACATTTTAATGGACTACACTACTAATATATATTTTCAATGATATACTGGATACTGAAATTATTCCATCACAATGGACTGCATCAACCATCATCCTGCTCCATAAAAAAGGTGACAAGACCGAAATGAATAACTACCCCACCCATTAGTCCCATTAGTCTAATATCCCATTAGTCTAATGTCCAATATTTATAAAATCTTTGCCAAAATAATTTTAGCCCGAATAACAAGAACTCTAGACGAAAATCAACCAAAGGAACAGGCTAGATTTAGGGCAGGCTATTCGACATTAGATCATATACATACTGTGAGACAATTTATCGAGAAGAACAAGGAGTTTAATGTGCCATTCTATTGCTGTTTTATTGACTACAACAAGGCATTTGACTCGATAGAGCACGAAAATATCTGGTATTGCTTAAGAAACCAAGGAGTCGAACAAAAGTACATCAGGATAATAAAAAACGTATACACCAACAGCACAGCTAAAATTAAGCTAGAAAAAGAAGGGAAGGAAATAAAAATAAACAGAGGTGTAAGACAAGGGGACCCGCTATCGCCTAAATTATTCACAGCTGTCTTAGAAGAAATCTTTCGAAAATTAAATTGGGATCATTACGGGCTAAACATAAACGGAGAACGACTATCCCACTTACGGTTCGCTGACGACATCATACTATTCGCTGAAACAAAGGAACACCTACAAAACATGCTCATAGACTTGGAAAGAGAAAGCCGCAAGGTAGGCCTAACGATGAACGCCTCCAAAACCAAAGCACTAACGAATGCACCCGAAGATCCCATCATCATAAACGGCGTACCAATCGAATATGTCAAAGAGTACACTTACTTAGGCCAACAAATTTCAACGAATGATATAATGTCAAAGGAAATCGACACTCGAATTGGGAATGCATGGAAGTCCTACTGGCGGCTAAAAGAAATTATGAAAAACAAGGAAATCAAGATGCATGTCAAATCAAAACTGTACAACATCTGCGTGCTACCAGTTCTAACCTATGGCTGCCAAACCTGGGCTCTCACCAAAGCACAAAGCAAAATATTAGAAACATGCCAATCAGCTATGGATAGAAGCATGTTGAATCTAAGAAAATCAGACAGAGTACGAAACAAAGTCATCAGAAGCCGCACTAAGATACAAAATGTTACAACTAGAATACGGAAACTAAAATGGCAATGGACAGGACATATGATAAGAGGCATCGAAAAGTGGAACAAAAGCATAGTGTTTTGGTACCCCAGAAACAGGAAAAGAAAGCGAGGCAGACAGATTCGGAGGTGGGAAGACGAGATAAAGACGATAGCAGGAAAACTATGGACAAGGAAAGCTTTAAACCGAGCAGATTGGAAAGAAATGGAGGAGGCCTTTGCCAATGTTGGGCAAACAGACGAAGTTATCGATATGTTAAATTAAGATTGTCAGTTGTAATTACTCTTTTATTTTGCGTCTGAATAAAGGCTATTATTATTATTATATATAAAACTAGCTGTACCCCGCCACGCTACGCTGTGGTACAAAAAAAAATAGATAAAAACAACCCTTGATGCGGATTATAATATCATACTAAAATTTCAGCTCGATCGGTGCAGAACTTTTTGAGTTTTTGAAGCGTACACAAACCAACATAACATTTTTATATATATAGATTTAATTATAGAATAACTACCTGCTACGTGGTTGGTACCTACATACCTACAAAATGTACCTAATGTCTGTCTTCAAGATACAATGTATCTGCTTACCAAATTGCATCAATATCCGTTCAGTCGTTAGGCCGTGAAAAGGTAATATACAGACAGACATACACATCGAATTTATATATTAGTATGGCCATAAATATTTATTTACGGAAATAATTACTGAATAATATACAATAATATAAAACACATGTGAAACAGTTGAGCTATCTAAGGACCGTTTTAAACGATCTATAGATAGCTAAACTGATCCAGATCACTGAGGCCAGCGTTCCCAGGACACTGCCGGCATTGCCACGTTGAATGATAATGTTAGTACGCTTAGTCAGATCGGAGCCAGCTCTTGGGTGACCCAAGAGCTGGCTAATATACAAGGCTATATACCATTAGAATGGCTTCATAAAAATGAGTGGACATTTCGCACAGTACCAGAGTCTAGATGTTACTGTGTTTGGCTCTGGATTCTAGAGTTGACAGAGATAGGAACGACATAACTGATAGAATACCTACGTAGATACCATATAGATTGAATAAATTCTACATACATTATATTTTAAACCAGTCAAGCTATTAATCGTCTTCGTTAATGGCATGTGCCATAATAATGTCAATTTTGCCATTGCCAGTGTTTATATTGTTTTATAGTATGTCACAAAGACGTATCTTGTCGTTCGTCGTTTATTATCATTATATATGTATATAATTCTACTGTACGTGTTTTTGTCACTGAACTCCTCCTAAACGGCCGGACGGATTTGAATGATTTTGTTTGTGTGTTTAAATGGATTCGAGAATGGTTTAGATTTATAATAAGACTAGAGGTTGCGTGGTGCGCGAGCTGCATGCAGCTCGCGGGTTTAACCCCTAAACACCCCTACAACCCCTAAGAAATCCTACAAATCCCTACAACCCCTAAAAATCCCTACAACCCCTAAAAACCCCTACAACCCCTAAAAACCCCTACAAACCCCTACAACACCTAAAAACCCTTTAAAAACCCCTAAAAACCCCTACAATCCCTAAAAACCCCTACAACCCCTACAACCCCTAAAAACCCCTACAACCCCTAAAAATCCCTACAAACCCCTACAACCCCTAAAAACCCCTACAAACCCCTACAACCCTTAAAAACCCCTACAAACCCCTACAACCCCTAAAAACCCCTACAACCCCTAAGAACCCCTAAGAACCCCTACAAACCCCTACAACCCTAAAAACCCTTACAAACCCCTACAACCCCTAAAAACCCCTACAAACCCCTACAACCCCTAAAAACCCCTACAAACCCCTACAACCCCTAAAAACCCCTACAACCCCTAAGAACCCCTACAAACCCCTACAACGCCTAAAAACCCCTACAACCCCTAAAAACCCCTACAACCCCTAAAAACCCCTACAAACCCCTAAAAACCCCTACAACCCCAAAAACCCCTACAAACCCCTACAACCCCTAAAAACCCCTAAAAACCCCTACAACCCTTCAAAACCCCTACAACCCCTAAAAACCCCTACAACCCCTAAAAACCCCTACAAACCCCTATAACCCCTAAAAACCCCTACAACCCCTAAAAATCCCTACAAACCCCTACAACCCCTAAAAACCCCTACAAACCCCTACAACCCCTAAAAACCCCTACAAACCCCTACAACCCCTAAAAACCCCTACAACCCCTAAAAACCCCTACAAACCCCTACAACCCCTAAAAACCCCTACAAACCCCTACAACCCCTAAAAACCCCTACAAACCCCTACAACCCCTAAAAACCCCTACAACCCCTAAGAACCCCTACAAACCCCTACAACGCCTAAAAACCCCTACAACCCCTAAAAACCCCTACAACCCCTAAAAACCCCTACAACCCCTAAAACCCCTACAAACCCCTACAACCCCTAAAAACCCCTACAAACCCTTACAACCCCTAAAAACCCCTAAAAACCCCTACAACCCTTCAAAACCCCTACAACCCCTAAAAACCCCTACAACCCCTAAAAACCCCTACAAACCCCTATAACCCCTAAAAACCCCTACAAACCCCTACAACCCCTAAAAATCCCTAAAAACCCCTACAACCCCTAAAAACCCCTACAACCCCTAAAAACCCCTACAAACCCCTACAACCCCTAAAAACCCCTAAAAACCCCTACAACCTCTAAAAACCCCTACAAGCCCCTACAACCCCTAAAAACCCCTAAAAACCCCTAAAAACCCCTACAACCCCTAAAAACCCTTACAAACCCCTACAACCCCTAAAAACCCCTACAACCCCTAAAAACCCCTAAAAACCCCTACAAACCCCTACAACCCCTAAAAACCCCTACAAACCCCTACAACCCCTAAAAACCCCTACAACCCCTAAGAACCCCTACAAACCCCTACAACGCCTAAAAACCCCTACAACCCCTAAAAACCCCTACAACCCCTAAAAACCCCTACAACCCCTAAAACCCCTACAAACCCCTACAACCCCTAAAAACCCCTACAAACCCTTACAACCCCTAAAAGCCCCTAAAAACCCCTACAACCCTTCAAAACCCCTACAACCCCTAAAAACCCCTACAACCCCTAAAAACCCCTACAAACCCCTATAACCCCTAAAAACCCCTACAAACCCCTACAACCCCTAAAAACCCCTAAAAACCCCTACAACTCTAAAAACCCCTACAACCCCTAAAAACCCCTACAAATCCCTACAACACGTAAAAACCCCTACAACCCCTAAAAACCCCTAAAAATCCCTACAACCCCTAAAAACCCCTACAACCCCTAAAAACCCCTACAACCCCTAAAAACCCCTACAAACCCCTACAACCCCTAAAAACCCCTACAACCCCTACAACCCCTAAAAACCCCTACAACCCCTAAAAACCCCTACAACCCCTAAAAACCCCTACAAACCCCTACAACACCTAAAAACCCCTACAACCCTTAAAACCCCTACAACCCCTAAAAACCCCTACAACCCCTAAAAACCCCTACAAACCCCTAAAAACCCCTAAAAACCCCTACAACCCTTAAAAACCCCTACAACCCCTAAAAACCCCTACAACCCCTAAAAACCCCTACAAACCCCTACAACCCCTAAAAACCCCTACAAACCCCTACAACCCCTAAAAACCCTACAAACCCCTACAACGCCTAAAAACCCCTACAACCCCTAAAAACCCCTAAAAACCCATACAACCCCTAAAAACCCCTACAACCCCTAAAAACCTGTACAAAACCCTACAACCCCTAAAAACCCCTACAACCCCTAAAAACCCCTACAACCCCTAAAAACCTCTACAAAACCCTACAACACCTAAAAACCCCTACAACCCCTAAAAACCCCTACAAACCACTACAACCCTCAAAAATCCCTACAACCCCTAAAAACCCCTACAACCCCTAAAAAATCCTACAAACCCCTACAACCCCTAAAAACCCCTACAACCCCTCAAAATCCCTACAACCCCTAATAACCCCTACAACCAATAAAAAATCCTGCAAACCCCTACAACCCCTAAAATCCCCTACAAACCCCTTCAACCCCTTAAAACTCCTAAAATCCTCTACAACCCTTTAAAGCCCCTACAACCCCTAAAAAATCCTACAAACCCCTACAAACCCCTACAACCCCTAAAAACCCCTAATAACCCCTACAAACCCTAAACCCCTACAAACCCTAAAAACCCCTATAGATGGGGGGAGGGTGCAGTTTATTAAACCTTTGTACATTTTGAAGTACCATTTACAAATGCTTATACAAATCCTAAAAAAAAACACTAAAATCCCTTACAACCCAAGGTCAAGTTTGCTATATCTATCTAGCACCGTTTAGAAGTTATAAAGGTTTAAAGTTTTTTATTTCTGAATCGGATAATGAAGAGGGTCTTGAGCAACATTTGTTCGAGCACGATCCCTCTCAGACTTGTTGTTTTCGAGATAACGAGAGAGGGGGGAAAAGGGGGCAAGGACGGGGGTGGGAAAAACATATTTTTTTCAACTCTATGAAGCATCCTCCATACGATCCTACCAAAACGATTCCACAAAAATTTTAATTCCAACATGGTGCCTTCTTGCTATACCTAAAAATTGCAGGGGGGATGGGGGGTGGGGGGAATGGGGGGAGGGTGCAGTTTATAAAACCTTTAAAACCTTTGTACATTTCGAAGTACCATTTACAAATGCTTATACAAATCCTAAAAAAAAACACTAAAATTCCTTACAACCCAAGGTAAAGTTTGCTATGTCTATCTAGCACCGTTAAGAAGTTATGTGGATTCAAAGTTTTTTATTTCTGAATCGGATAATAAAGATGGTCTTGAGCAACATTTGTTCGAGCACCAACCCTCTCCGACTTGTAGTTTCCGAGATAATGTAGGGGGAGTCAAAAAGGGGGGCAAGGAGGGGGTGTCACACAACTTTTTTCAACTCTTCCGAGCATCCTCTATACGATTCCACTAAAGTTTTAATTCCAACATGACGCCTTCTGGGTATACTTTAAAGGGGGTGAGAAAAACGGAGGGAGGGGGGGAGTTTTTAAAAATTGTTTCTTAATCTTAGGAGCATCCTCTATACGATCCTACTAAAATTTCAATTCCAACATGACGCCTTCTGGGTATACCTCAAAGGGGGGTGAGAAAAATGGGGGGAAGGGGGGGAGTTCTAAAATCGTTTCTGAATCCTTCAAGCATCCTTTATACGATTCCACTAAAATTTAAATTCCAACATGACGCCTTCTGGGTATACCTCAAAGGGGGGTGAGAAAAATGGGCGGAAGGGGGAGGAGTTTTAAATAGTTTCTTTATCTTAGGAGCATCCTTTTACGATCATAATAAAATTTCAATTCCAACATGACGCCTTCTGGGTACCCCTTAAAAGGGGGGGAGAAAAATGGGGGAAGGCGGGAAGTTTTAAAATCGTTTCTGAATCCTTCAAGCATCCTTTATACGATCCCACTAAAATTTAAATTCCAACATGACGCATTTCGGGTATACCTTAAAGGGGGGTGAAAAAAATGGGGGGAGGGGGGGAGTTTAAAAATTGTTTCTTAATCCTTGGAGCATCCTCTATACGATCTCACTAAAATTTCAATTCCATCTTGACGCCTTCTGGGTATACCTTGAAGGGGGGTGAGAAAAATGGGGGGAGGGGGGAAGTTTTAAAATCGTTTCTTAATCCTTGGAGCATCCTCTATACGATCCCACTAAAATTTAAATTCCAACTTGACGCCTTCTGGGTATACCTTGAAGGGGGGTGAGAAAAATGGGGGGAGAGGGGGGAGTTTTAAAATCGTTTCTGAATCCTTGGAGCATCTACTATACGATCCCACTAAAATTTTAATTCCAACATGACGCCTTCTTGGTACACCTTAAAAAGGGGGTAGTAAAATGGGGGGAGGGGGGGAGTTAAAAAAATGTTTGTATTTCTAAAAGCACCATCTATACAAATCCCTAAAAAAAACACACCTCGTCGGGAAGAATCCGATGTTGATTCGTGGGAGGGGCAGTTGGAGGGGGAAAAGGAGCACTTTAAGATTTTTCCCCCGCTCGAATAAACCCCTTTTATAGTTTTCCATGAAAAAAAACACACCTCCCCCTCCACCATCTGGGAGAACAACTATGTCAATCAGTGAGTCAGTCAGTGGTAATTAAGCTATATATAGTATAACTAGAGGTCGCGTGGTGCGCGAGCTGTATACAGCTCGCGGGTTTAACCCCTACAAACCCCTACAACCCCTAAAGACCCCTACAACCCCTAAAAACCCCTACAAACCCCTACAACCCCTAAAAAACCCCTAAAAACCCCAACAACCCCTAAAAACCCCTACAACACCTAAAAACCCCTACAACCCCTAAAAACCCCTACAACCCCTAAAAACACCTACAAACCCCTACAACCCCTAAAAACCCCTACAAACCCCTACAACCCCTAATAACCCCTACAACCCCTACAACCCCTACAACCCCTAAAAACCCCTACAAACCCCTACAACCCCTAAAAATCCCTAAAAACCCCAACAACCCCTAAAAACCCCTAAAAACCCCAACAACCCATACAAACCTCTACAACCCCTAAAAATCCCTACAACCCCTAAAAACCCCTACAACCCCTAAAAAATCCTACAAACCCCTACAACCCCTAAAAACCCCTAAAAACCCCAACAACCCCTACAACCCCTAAAAATCCCTACAACCCCTAAAAACCCCTACAACCCCTAAAAAATCTTACAAATCCCTACAACCCCTAAAAACCCCTACAACCCCTTAAAACCCCTACAAACCCCTAAAAACCCCTAGAACCCCTTAAAACCCCGACACAAACCCCTACAACCCCTAAAAACCCCAACAACCCCTAAAAACCCCTACAACCCCTAAAAACCCCTACAAACCCCTACAACCCCTAAAAACCCCTACAAACCCCTACAACCCCTAAAAACCCCTACAACCCCTAAAAATTCCTACAACCCCTAAAAACCCCTACAAACCCCTACAACCCCTAAAACCCCTACAACCCCTAAAAACCCCTACAAACCCCTACAACCCCTACAACCCCTAAAAACCCCTAAAAACCTCTACAACCCCTAAAAACCCCTACAAATCCCTACAACCCCTGCAACCCCTAAAAACCCCTACAAACCCCTACAACCCCTAAAAACCCCTACAACCCCTAAAAACTCCTACAAACCCCTACAACCCCTAAAAACCCCTACAACCAAAACCCCTACAAACCCCTACAACCTCTAAAAATCCCTACAACCCCTAAAAACCCCTACAACCCCTAAAAACCCCTACAACCCCTAAAACCCCTACAAACCCCTACAACCCCTAAAAACCCCTACAACCCCTAAAAACCCCTACAACCCCTAAAAACCCCTACAACCCCTACAAACCCCTAAAAACCCCTACAACACCTAAAAACCTCTACAACCCCTAAAAACCCCTAAAAACCCCTACAACCCCTAAAAACCCCTACAAACCCCTACAACCCCTTAAAACCCCTACAACCCCCTAAAAACCCCTTCAACACCTAAAAACCTCTACAACCCCTAAAAACCCCTAAAAACCCCTACAACCCCTAAAAACCCCTACAAACCCCTACAACCCCTAAAAACCCCTATAAACCCCTACAACCCCTAAAAACCCCTACAACCCCTAAAAATTCCTACAACCCCTAAAAACCCCTACAAACCCCTACAACCCCTAAAACCCCTACAACCCCTAAAAACCCCTACAAACCCCTACAACCCCTACAACCCCTAAAAACCCCTAAAAACCTCTACAACCCCTAAAAACCCCTACAACCCCTACAAATCCCTACAAACCCCTACAACCCCTAAAAACCCCTACAACCCCTAAAAACTCCTACAAACCCCTACAACCCCTAAAAACCCCTACAAACCCCTACAACCCCTAAAAACCCCTACAACCAAAACCCCTACAAACCCCTACAACCCCTAAAAATCCCTACAACCCCTAAAAACCCCTACAACCCCTAAAAACCCCTACAACCCCTAAAAACCCCTACAAACCCCTACAACCCCTAAAAACCCTTAGAACCCCTTAAAACCCCTACAAACCCCTACAACCCCTAAAAACCCCTACAAACCCCTACAAACCCTAAAAATCCCTACAACCCCTAAAAACCCCTACAACCCCTAAAAATCCCTTCAAACCCCTAAAACCCCTAAAAACCCGTACAACCCCTAAAAATCCTTACAACCCCTAAAAACCCCTACAACCCCTAAAAACCCCTACAAACCCCTACAACCCCTACAAACCCCTAAAAACCCCTACAACCCCTAAAAACCCCTAAAAACCCCTACAAACCCCTACAACCCCTAAAAACCCCTACAACTCCTTAAAAATCCTACAAACCCCTGCAACCCCTAAAAACCCCTACAACCCCTAAAAACCCCTACAAACCCCTACAACCCCTACAAACCCCTACAACCCCTGAAAACCCCTACAACCCCTAAAAAATCCTACAAACCCCTATAACTCCTACAAACCCCTACAAATCTCTAAAAACCCCTACAATCCTTAAAATTCCTTACAACCCAAGGTTAAGTTTGCTATGTGTATCTAGCACCGTTTAAAAGTTATGAACGTTTAAATTTTTTTATTTCTGAATCGGATAATAAAAAGGGTCTTGAGCAACATTAGTTGGAGCACCAACCCTCTCCGACTTGTAGTTTCCGAGATAATGTGGGGGGAGTCAAAAAGGGGGGCAAGGAGGGGGTGTCACACACTTTTTTTCAACTCTTCCGAGCATCCCATACGATCCCAATAAAATTTCAATTCCAACATAACGCCTTCTGGGTATACCTTAAAGAGGGTGAGAAAAATGGTGGGAAGGGGGAGGAGTTTTAAATTGTTTCTTAGTCTTAGGAGCATCCTCTATACGATCATAATAAAATTTCAATTCCAACATGACGCCTTCTGGGTACACCTTAAAAGAGGGGGAGCAAATTGGAGGAAGGGGGGGAGTTTTAAAATCGTTTCTGAATCCTTCAAGCATCCTATATACGATCCCACTAAAATTTAAATTCCAACAAACGCTTTTCGGGTATACCTTAAAGGGGAGTGAGAAAAAGGGGGGTGGGGGGAGTTTAAAAATTGTTTTTTAATCCTTGGAACATCCTCTTTAAGATTCTCAAAAATTTTAATTCCATCATGACGCCTTCCGGGTACACCTTAAAAGGGGGGGAGAAAATGGGGGAAGGGGGGAGTTTAATTTTTTTTTGTATTTCTTAAAGCACCATGTATACAAATCCTCAAAAAAAACACTAAAATTCCTTACAACCCAACGTAAAGTTTGCTATGCCTCTCTAGCACCGTTTAGAAGTTATGGCAGTTTAAAGTTTTTTATTTCTTAATCGGATAATGAAGTAGTTCTTGAGCAACATTTGATAGAGCACCATCCCTCTTCGACTTGTAGTTTCCGAGATAAGTGGAGAGAGAGAGAGAGGGGGCAGAGGAGGCAAGGACGGGGGGTCGGGTAACACATTTTTTTTCAACTCTACGAAGCATCCTCTATACGATCCCACCGAAGTGTACAACCCTACATGATGCCATCAAGTCTGCGAGATTTTGTATGGGAGTGCACATTTTTGTATGGGACAATATATTTTTGTATGGCGGCCATCTTTTTTTTTATAGATTCGGATATTGAAAAGGGTCTTGAGCAACATTAGTTTGAGCACCAACCCTCTCCGACTGTAGTTTCCGAGATAATGTGGGGGGTCAAAAGGGGGGGCAAAGAGGGAAGGTCACACAACTTTTTTCAACTTTTCCGAGCATCCTCTATACGATCCCACTAAAATTCAAATTCCAACTTGACGCCTTCTGGGTATACCTTGAAGGGGGGTGAGAAAAATGGGGGGAGAGGGGGGAGTTTTAAAATCGTTTCTGAATCCTTGGAGCATCCTCTATACGATCCCAATAAAATTTCAATTCCAACATGACGCCTTTTGGGTATACCTTAAAAGGGGGTTAAAAAATGGGGGAACGGGGGGGTTAAATAAAATTTTTGTATTTCTTAAAGCACCATCTATACAAATCCTTAAAAAAAACACTAAAATTCCTTGCAACCCAAGGTAAAGTTTGCTATGTCTATCTAGCACCGTTTAGAAGTTTTGAGGCTTTAAAGTTTTTTTTTTCTGAATTGGAAAAAGAAGAGGGTCTTGAGCAACATTTGTTCCAGCACCATCCCTCTCAGACTTGTAGTTTCCGAGATAATGAGAGAGGGGGGAAAAGGGGGCAAGGACGGGGGTGGGTAAAACATATTTTTTCAACTCTACGAAGCGTCCTCTAAACGATTCCACTAAAATTTCAATTCCTATTCAATTAATGATGCCTTCTGGGTATACCTAAAGAGGGAGGGGAGAAATGGGGGGAGGGGGGAGTTTAAAATAACTTTTGTATGTCTTGAAGCACCATGTACAAATCCTTATACAAATCCTCAAAAAAAAACACTTAAATTCCTTACAACCCAAGGTCAAGTTTGCTATGTCTATCTAGCACCGTTTAGAAGTTATGAGGCTTTAAAGTTTTTTTTTTCTGAATTGGATAAAGAAGAGGGTCTTGAGCAACATTTGTACCAGCACCATCCCTCTCAGACTTGTAGTTTCCGATATATTAAGAGAGTTTACAAAGAAGATGCAGGTGCTTTAAGATTTTGTATGGGAATGTACTTTTTTGTATGGGACAAATTTTTTTTTGTATGGCAGCCATCTTTTTTTTTATGGATTCGGATATTGAAAAGGATCTTGAGCAACATTAGTTTGAGCACCAACCCTCTACGACTTGTAGTTTCTGAGATAATGTGTGGGGGGGTCAGTTGGGGGGGGAAAAGGGGTACTTTCGGATTTTTCCCCCAGTCACCAAAACCCCCTCTATAGCTTTCTATAAAAAAAAACACACCTCCCCATTCACCATCTGGGAGAACAATTATGTCAATCAGTCAATCAATCAGTGGTAATTAAGCTATATATAGTATAATAATAACTTTTTTAAACTTTAAGGCGCGAACTGGACAGCTAGTTTAATATAAAATGGTGCCTTTCATATAAACTACAGATTATTTTTGCTCGAATCGCAAAGGAACACAAAGCTTTTATTCTAGTTATTCACATCTGAGTCAATAACTCTAGCTCTATTTAAATAAATACACCCACAATTACGAATAAAACCGGAAATAACTCGAGAAGGATAAATAATATAAGAGTGCAATGCTTACGAAGACCAAAAATAACAAGGCACTAGGCCTTGTTTACACCATTCGAAAATCGTATCAGAGAATGACACGTTTGTAAAAAAAAGCCAGTGTAAAGGTGACATTTCTAGAAAACCCTAGCCTTCATTGCAAGCTCAAATACTATTTGAATGGTGAAAACAAGCCCTTATGTAAAATGTGATAGGTAATGCACATATATTACTCGTATTATTAACAAAAAATACGGCTCCTAGGAAATATAAAACACAAACGAATTCTGTGACACGTCTGATTGTTTCACGCGATTCAATAAATAATGTCGTAGCTGTAGTCATGTGTGCCAATTAATAGGTATTGCTTCATTGAACCGAATTAATTAAATTATTCTCTATGGAATAAAATGCATGATACAAGCTACGACAATGAATCAATAATTATAATGAAAGGAATAAAACACATGCTGCGATATTTCATTTGGCCTTCCCAGGTAATCACAATAACTTCTCGACCTTGCTGACAGTATCCGCAGGAAAGACGAGTCAGTAGATGCGGTGTCGGTTTGGTTGCAGGTGCATAACGGCTGGCACCGAGCCGGGGTTGTTTCAAGTTATCCTTCTCTGTTGCTAGCTCTTCTGTTAGTCAGCAAGGGGACTAACCCCCAATAATTTGAAGACTATCGCAGTGGTCTCCATCATCAGTCTCTAAGCAGGCCTCATTATCATTATTATCAGTTTCACGTAGAAATCTTCACTCGAAGTGTTATTCAGTTCTACGAAAAATACCGTCCCGATTTGACAGTCAGATGTCGGTGCTGAGCAAATTTTGATGATCCTCAGCTGATCGTTATGGAGTACTATTGTAAAAGTAAAAAACTTATAAAGTAAAATGTATTTTCGTAAAAAAAAACACAGCAAATTGCCCTTTGTAAAAAAAATGTATATTATTTTTCCGCTATCTGCTCGTTAATTGAAGAAATCAGAATGATAAAAAAATATGTGTTTTCAATATTTTGCTTCCAACTTTTTCGTTTTAAATGGTTTTGACAGTTATTGTTAATTCTTTAATTAAATCAGTTCAGTTAATAGATATTTATTCTCAAAAAGACTGGAGTCACTTACATGAGAACTAATCTAACTTAAAATAATAACCAGTACAGGTAAAAACACGTCGTCCGAATAAATAGATTTAGATTAACAGCATAGGATGACAGTAGGTAATTATTATAACAAGGTGGGATACATTTTGATACATCTTAAGTAGGTAAGGTAGTATGTGCATCCTGCATTAAAATTTACTAGCAGATTATTTTACACATAGTTCGATAGTTTAGATTTAAATGTAGTAAGTGAATATATATTTTTTATAGTTGTGGGTAGTTTATTGTCAAGCTGTGCGCCTTTAAAAGTGATCATTTGTTTGCCATAGTTTGTCCGTATCTTCGGAAGAACTAAAAAACTAAATGATGAACTAAAGTATAGTCTGTTCAATAATCATCATGTTCTATTTTAGGAGAAGATCCTAAAGTTGATGTCATTTTAACTTGCAGCTTACAAGAATAATACGAGAGTAAACTAATAAAAATTTTGACCTGTCAACATTTTAGATGATTTGCTTTATTTGATTTCTTTCTAATAAAAAAAAAATATTTAAGCTGTCAAATCGTGTCAAGATTATTTGCTTAGGGTACCGACTTAAGTTGGTATGTTTATTCTGCGAACTGCTGTTGAAACTCAAATTAATACTATAACTCGTCATCCCCCGGCCGGCGGGCGGTTGGGCGACGGCCGCTCACAACAATGTCGTAGCACTGTCGTAGCTCTCGCGTAGCACTTGTTTGTTGGTTCTTTAATATGTTTTATTTACATTGGGTGTACTTATTTGATTTATTTATTTATTTCATCGGTGTATCTAGTAGTTATCTGCACACATTGTACATTTTTCTGAATAAATATTTTTTATACTTTGTATTATACTTATGTGCCTACATACAGGCAGTATTGCAATGGACATCTAATACTAATGCTTCTAATACTTATTTCTAATCATAATAATTTATTGTTTGTGAATCCAGGTGTTACAAATGGCAGATGTATTTAAAATTAGGAATCTCCGGATCTTGCATACAGGATCACCGAATCAGAATCTCAGAATCTCCGGCATGCATACATACAAATGTTTAGTAACTAGGTATACATTTACAAAATCGTTATTAAAACATCTATTACAAATTATAATCCTGCTTACATAATATAATATTGAAGTTGTTTTTTTTGTATAGGTATACTTTTGATTAATAATCTATTTATCTCATGGTTACCAAATTAATAACGAATCCACGAATCCACGACGGAGTGTGCGAGACCATTATTTTGTATGAACCTAATATCTACCATACTTCGAGGAAATAAATTAATTTCATTTCATTGCAGTAAAATTTATAAAAAAATAATGCGTAATAAATAAATGCGTTTCATTGTTAGCTATTCAATTAAATTCAATCCATTATAACTTTTTCTCATATAAACAAAATAAAAGAGCCTGGGATTGAGTAAATTATATTAGTTAATTTCTATACAATCCATGCAGCTTAGTCTGCCGTATCGACAGGAAAGGCAACCGGACTAAGCCGCGGATTTCCTTATGATGTTTCCATTCGCCGTTTAAGAGCACTAAAACTGCTCACATACAATATCTGATAGGAAAATCTATCGGTGCATGACCGATGACGACTACACAACCATTATGGGTGTTACACAACCAGTGTTTTCACAAATCATAAAAATCTATAATTACCAGAGAGTCTATGGATGACAAAAGTGTGTATGGATGTAACTATACCTTAACCAAATTATACTTATAGTATAGTATATGGTATATATACCTTTGTATATAGTAGGTAAGTTTTAGTTTAATATAAACTAAAACTTACCTACTCCACTGAAAAACTTGTGAGAACTAGCGATAGGCGTTAATTGCGCGATTGCTGCTGTCAAACACGCTTTTTGTACGCAAATATCACTGCTATAATCGTATTTCCGCCTGAGAGTGGGCGACAGACAAGTAAATAAAATATTAATAAATTAAATTAATAATTATTTATTATTTTTTTAAATACATACTTATGATACTTTCTAACGCTACTTTATAACAGACATAGAACAAATACATCACCCAAATGTTTATCCTGGAAAGGAATCGAACCCTTAACCTACAGCGCTGAAGGCAGAGCTACTACTAACTGAGCTGACAGGCTAGTCATAATAGGCAGGCATTAATAGGCAGCAGCTTGATTTTTTCCGACTTGAGACTGATTTCGTAGATATTGCTGTCGCTACTACTATATTTATGTAATAGCGCTACTGGTCGTATCTTATTGTGTCAGAGTAATGTATCATCATCGAACTACAAACAGCTTGGTGAGCTATGCATCGCCCGTTCCCGCCATCCATCTCAGCTTGTGACGTGTCATCTATCTCCGTAGTTCGAGATTAGGGTTAGGATATAGGTGCCAATACCCAATAAGCCCTACTTTTTCTGATAAACGACGACGTTGCATGACTGTCGTGTAAGATACACACGAATACACATTACATGCTAGTGAATCCAGGTACACCGGCACCTAGATTCACTAGCATGTAAGAAAACGATTCAAAGTGGTCCTTGTGATTTTATTGAATAAAGTAAGTTTGGTATTTGTATACAAGGAGGGTGACGTCATACCGTGACAGACAAACACAAAATATATAAAATAATAATTAATCTATACTAATAATAATAAATGTGAAAGTAACTCGGTCTGTCTGCCTGTTTGTTACGTTTTCACGCCTAAACCGCTGAACCGGTTTTGATTAATTTTGCTATAGAGATAGATAGGACCTTCGAGATGTACATAGGCAACTTTTTATGTAGGTACCACGCGTTCAAAGCCGCGGGCAGCAGCTAGTATTAAATATGACAGTATGTCTTGCAATCAACATCAACTGAAAACTGTAAGTATAAATGTTATGATAGTATCAGACTGCTATAGTCGATCGGCAGATGCGCCTGTTTGCAGGTTCAGTTGTATAAAAAACATGTTAAACAACAACATATAAACATATTTTGTTTATCGAGACTTCCATATCACGGAAATTTATTCACACTTTATTGGTCATCACAAGAATATTTTATAATGTTTTACATCGTCATACAACACTAGCTAATGCATAAATTATTATTTTATGTAATAACTCCATGAAATAAGGCCATTATCCACGAAAGCTCCATAAGCAGCAGTATTGAAAGAAAACTATGTTTTGACCCGGCGCGGCGTCATGAGAGTGGAAAGTGATCTGACACTTTGACATAAAATATCTTCAATACTATATCTTCTTTATATATATATAATTCTACTGTACGTGTGTATGTCACTGAACTCCTCCTAAACGGCTGGACCGATTTGAATGATTTTTTTGGTATGCGTTTGGGTGGCGCCCTGGATGGTTTAGATTCACAAATCAGCCCGGCAGATGGCGCTGCAGTCGGTACAATTAGATATATTTTTTCTTTTTAAAACGCGCGGACGAAGTCGTTAACAGGACAGCTAGTTCTATATATAATACCATATTCGCACATCATAATACGTGTTTATCTAAAATATAAGATTCAAGAAATAAAAAAGAAATATGACCCCATGACGCCGGTTAAGTAGATTTAGTAGATACTGGCCCTTATAGTTTTTAATACATTCCGCCCACAGGCACAAAATAATTGTAATTGTACAATAAAACTAATTTCATGCATTATTTCTGTTTTACGGTATACTCAATTGAGATTACAACTTATTAAATTACCATTTAAATTGGTTCATTCATCTTGTATTAAGCTATTAATTTACGTATAATGTGCTCAATGGATCGTGGCGTGCATCAAACGTGGTCAGCGGGAAACTAAATTGTGTATTGTTGTACCTGGATGACCGAGCTTTGCTCGATATAAAACACGGATAAAACAACGTTTTCTAAAAATGAAATCTAGCTAGATAGATTTATCGCCCCCGAAACCCCCTGCATACTAACTTTCATGAAAATCGTTTGAGCCATTTCCGAGATTCAGATTCGCTCGTTTAAATGTATTAGATATCCACATACAGATATATTAGACATATTAGACATATTAGATACAGCAAATAACTATAAAACAGTTTTTTTTAAATACTATTAAATAATCAATATTGATGGACAATGCACACTACACAATCTAGCCCCAAACGAAGCAAAGCTTGTATTATGGTGACCAAATGACTGGTTTCATAATGAAAATCTATGCTAAGAAGCAACTTATGTAACCATTGATGACTCTGGGTGTGGCTGTGAGTCCTGTAATAATCAAAATAAACATGTCATCAATTATAATATCCATCATGTTATCCATTACGCTAAATTTCCTGTATTACCTTTCTGTCGATAATCTACCATCAGGCACAGAATATCTCATAGCAGCGAGCAGTATCAAGATTATGAGCAGGCCGTGGTTAGCGATACCATTACCGCCTAACTACATTGTTTCTTAGGTACTTCAAAGTAATATTATCGTAACCCTTTCGATTTATGACTACGATAATTTTCTAACTAAGATTGATTTTGACCATTAGACATTACATAATTGCTATGAATAAATATTTTATACGATTATTTTATTTCATACTAGCTTCCCTGTACGGATTGGCATGCGTGGTGCGTACATTAAAAGTAGCCTAATAGCCTATACGCTATTCCAGTCACAGACTACATCTATACTTACCAAATTTCATCCAAATCCGTTCAGCCGTCACGGCGCGACTGAGCCACATAAAAACATTTAAATATACAAAAAAAAATGCGTGAGTGTCGTGGAACACTCGGTTAGAACGAAGTTCCTATTGTAGTATATTATTATAATATAAATACAAATACAAATGAATGAGTTATTAGCGTCTGAGAGCAATTAAATGAAACGCAGAAAAAGCTAATGAATTGAAGGTAAAAAATAAAATAGTAGAAAATTTCGAGAAAATAAATATATTGTTTTGAGTAAAGATAAACATTTTATTGTACATCATTCAATTCATTTAATTCATTCGTTCATCTACTTAATTCATTCGTGTCACCATATGGATATTTATCTACACTAAAGAAAGGATCGTGACGGAAATTCGTGACGGAAAAATCTTAAACTTTTTTCGCCTAGCCCCCATCCGCCAAGTCCGTACCGTGCGATAAGGAACTTCGTTCCAAAACTTCGTTCCAATATAAACACTTCACTTCACAAAAAAATCACTAGATGGCACCTGACTAGATAGTGTTGCGATTCTTCACCCAGTTCACATATATTCCGGTCTCTCGTGTTCTTGATGGGAGCGAACTCCAAAAAGACATAAAAATTATAAACTACTAGCACAAATACGGGTCTGCACGCGACCACGGTTGTTGCAACAGAACCGAAACGTCGGGAATCAATTAAATTTAAATTAACGCGATAAATACAATATGAATCTCGCAAAAGTTTAATAAATACGAATAAATAATAATAAATAATTTATAATAATTTAATAAATAAGAATAGATATGCTTTCAAACACAATTCATAATGCAAATAAATGCGCGAAGGGCGTGCGATAGTACCGCGGCCATTACCGCATCGCGCCATTATTTACGAAAGCTAAGCAAATGGCGCGGCAAAGCGCATAATATAGTGTTATTCAATATTCAGTAGACGGTGTGAAATTCTGCATAATAGATTTTTGAGTCCTGCTTTTATGAGACAAGCGATACGCCAAATGTTTTGCAGTTTCCACCACAGAATTATATGTTCCTGTTGTAACGCAGATATCCATAGGTATAGATTACATTATTTACTTCTGATATCATAAAAGTAAATTAAGTTTTTAAAAGACCAAGAGGTAGAGGAATGTTATTCCAGCACTTGGTTGCTTGGTACCGAAAACAACCCATAAACGCAACTGTTTTGTGCTTAGAGTAATACATCAACTGGGTTTATATTTGGTCTCGTCACCAATGTTTATGTTTAGTGTAAGTAAAATCGAACACTAGTGACCTACCTCGCCTGACTTAACAATGTACGTGTAGATATGCTTGTTTTGAACTATTTTCTATAAAACTTTTTTTTACAAATATTAGTTACAGGAATGTACAGAATAATACATAATACTGTAAAATACACGTAAAACGATGTATAAATAGCTTAACTGATCCAGATCACAGATCACTGCCAGTGGGAAGGGTCCCCAAGACAATGGGCCAGATAGGAGTCAGCTCTTGGGTGTCGCAATTTTTCTACCAGACACCATGAAATAGTTTTGACAACGCGATGGGCTCCTGTTTCCCACGGGCTTGGGTCCTAGAAGAGCCCTACAGTCTCGACTCAAAAAGGTTCATATAGGCCGGCAAATTTGGGCTTTTTGAAGTCCTCGGCACATTCAGCCGCCGCACCAGCTCTAACTGATGTCCCCGACAGATGGGATACTGCCAGAGTGTCGACCCAAGTAGTATCCCACACCAATGGCTTACCCCAAGGACAGAGTCACACCACCAGGCCTCATACCATCATCAGTTATCAGACCGTTCAGCTCAAGAACAGCTGGTACGTTACTATTTTCTGCGTAAATAATAATATTCATGATTTACGCCTCGCTTATCGCCCCCACCGAAACTAGGGCGTCATCCAATAAAACATTGGATTCGAGAAAGGTTGTTACAGGAGCATGACATTTTTCTAACACGATATTGTTTTGAATGTTGAACATTTTGTTTTGTATTTACTAGGATTAACGCGCAAACAAACATCTTGAAAACGGTCGCGAAAGCTTGGTTTTCTTTGATATATTTACTGAAAACATGAACGTAAGTACCAACGGAATTTTTTCTTATTCATCGTTAATGGCATGGGATATAATGGTTATAATTTTGCCAGTTCCAAGTGTTTATATTATTTATGGTATGTCACAAAGTTGTATCTTGTTGTTCCTTATTTGTTATCTTTATTTAGATAATTCTACTGTATGTCACTGAACTCCTCCTAAACAGCTGGACCGATTTGAATGTTTTTTTTGTATGCGTTTGGGTGGCGCCTGGATGGATGATTTAGATTCACAAATCAGCCGGGTAGATGGCGCTGCAATCGGTACAATTAGATATATTTTTTCTTTTTAATACGCGGAAACGAAGTCGCGAACGAGACAGCTAGTTTAATATAAAATGGCGTCTTTCATATAAAATAATTGTACGTATTATTTTTGCTCAAATCACAAAGAAACACAAAGCTTTTACCCCAATTATTCACACCCGAGTCAACAACTCTACCTCTATTTAAATAACAACACCAAAATTACTAATACAACCGGAAATCATTCGAGAAAAATTGATAATATAAAAGTGCAATGTTTGCATCGCAAGACGGCCAAAAATAATTACCAAAAGAGTTTATAAGTTTCCATGCTTGTTTCATTAACATTGTAAAAATCATATTCTGACGAACTCACTGGTTTATGTCAGATAACACACAGCCGAAACTTCAAAGTTGGAAGGTGTGTTCCTCATATTATATTGTGTAGACGTGCACTAGGAATATAATTGGGAGTTCTCAATAAGAGGCAGAATTTGTGACAAATTGTTGAAATTAGGGTCCATCAATTTGTCGTGGAATAATTGTCCACAAATTTGTCACTGTTTCTATCTTCTCCCACATAATACTGAAGTTCTGCTCTAGGTTTAGATAGAGTTGCATTTTTAACCGAATTCAAAAAAAGGAGTAGGTTCTCAATTCGGTTGTTTTTTTTTTTTATTTATTTACATTTTGTTATACTTATACCTTTTTATATGTATGAAAGTATACTTACGATTGGCCCTAAAAATCTGTTTAAAACCAAACTAGCTAGAAAAAATAGTTAGGAAAAAATATCTCATCCAAGTAAATTAAAATTAGTACTTAGTTCGTATAAATGCAGTCGGTTTTCTTTAAATTAAATTATTTCTAAAATTAAATTATGAAACCATAAAATACAGTAAAGCTAGATCGTAAAATATTATTTTCTATTTACTATTAACTCGAGAAAATATCATTTGTTAGACAATTGACTGCGACTGGTAACGTTACTTTATAGTAAACATTGTGTTCTTATATTATTTATTTTTTCCGAGTTATTTCGGGTTAAATTTGTAATTTTGGTGATTTTATACAAATAAAGCTAGAGTTATTGTGAATAATTGGTATGAAAGTTTTGTGTTTTTTGTGATTCGAGCAAAAATAATCCGTATCAGTATAAGAGACACCAATTTTTATGAAATAACAAACGACGAACGAAAACATACGACTTTGTGACGTCTTAATATAAACAATCTAAACACTTGACATTGGCAAAATTGACATTATATGACACATGCCATTACCGAAGAAAAAGAAGAAGACGTAGTTTGTATTTTAAAACACTCCGGGAAGAGGCCGATAACTATCCAATGTTATCGGCCCCTAAGAAGGCCAAGTTCTTCTCGATTCTCCATACGGTTAGAGCACGGATCACAAAATAATATATAGTGTTTTGCGAGTAGGAGATTCGATGCATTTAAAGTAGTGATTGTTATAGCTAAGTTATAGTTTAATTTGCATACGAACAGTATCAAATCACAGTATTATTGTTCACATAAATTAGTTTTAGCTATTCATAATATTCCGATATTTTGATGCATAAAATATACGGTCTCGCAAAATGTTAAGCGTCGCTTAGCACACAACCACAAGTTTTAGTTACTACTTACTTCCTACCTATTTTATTGTTTCACAGCTATTGTTAACATGGTAACAGACACTGCCTTGCGTGTATGTACCTTCCGAATGATTTAGTACTTCGGCTTGAGGAATGTTATGAGTCTTTATGCACTAAGCCACGCTTTGCATTCTGTAATAAGCACTCAGTCACAGCGTCTGCGTGTTCCTGGCGTGCACAACGACGCGTTGCGGTGCGGAAGCGGCTTAATGTTGTAGCATTACAATCCCTTTCTATATAAAAAAAGATTGTAAGCTGCAATTAATTAAGAAATTTAGAAAGAAATTGAGAGAAACTATCTGTTTTTAAGTAAAAAATAAGAAAATTATAATGAGATAGATATTATATATTATTATAAATACATTCAGTTTTTATGTTTAATAATTATTTCCGTCCCTGGTATATTTCGGATGGATGGGGACGTCCTCTTTTCATTATTGTTAGATCCTCGTCACCATTGGTCCATCGATAATGGTTCGTAGTGTTTCCCTGCTGAAAATTGGCTCTGACTCTCCATTTTTTCTCCACTAGAAGATAATATTTTTTATCACTTTTCTCTCAAAAACTCCCAGCTGAGTCACATACTTCAGTCCTCCCTTCATTTTCTGCGCAAATCGCGCATATCAAATCCATCACGGTTTTTGAATTTCAAGTTTCAGCCAGACAGTGTTATGAAAGTTTTCATTGTAATATTAGCAGACCTCTCACTAATTTGAGAATTTATGAAATATATTGACAGCTTCCTTCACCTTTCAATTTTGATTAATTAAAATGTAAACAAAGATTTTACAATGAAAAATTATGAATATAAATAAACATCGTAAAATGTGATAGAAATTTGTGATGGTGTTCAGATTAAACTGCTCGGAAACTCCGTATGAAGTCAAGGATACGAAAGTAAAATGGAATACCATAATTATGGTTAAAGACGCAGCTTGTTTATGTTGAGCAGTATAATCCGTTACATATCCTCACGTAAGTAAAATAATATAATATGTACATAAAGAACGTTTACGAGCTAAGTAGAAAAGAAAGATATTACAATGTATGAAATTGAATATAAATTGTACTACTATTTCATTAGTATCTTTATGTTTTTATTAAAATAGTAAAGGTTAGACTTATTAGGACTTATTATTTGACTTGAAGTGACTAGACTGGGATGGGGAGCCATTTTTACGTGACCTATTCTCATCAACCGTTCTAGGTCCGTTTTGTATGACATTTTAGAGGTGTCAAAATTTTTTATTCACTTTTGTGCGAGAACATGCAGTGTATTCGGCTCGACGTGTGAATTACACATATAGGGACTCGTAATTAGGTTCTCTTTCACACACTAAACTATGCGCCATAAGTCTTGATTACAAATCTAGTGTTTGTCGACATGCAAACCTAGCTAAATATACCAGCCGCATTCAACCTAGTAAATGCAAATTTACCTGACCTTCATACATATTTCCCCCAGTAAATACTTCCCCTTATTAGGCCTAGGATGACCTTCTAGCTAGAATGCATTTAGCTACATTATTTATTCTGTACAATGTCACGATTCCAAATTCTGGCATGCAATATTGCTAATTACAATAGTCGGAACCGAAGATTCTGCAAAAAAAATATGTAATAGATTCGTACCCGGTACCGCAGAATTTGAGATTTTTTGGCCAAAATTATACTCTCTGAACCGTTTATTTAAACTACTAGCGACCCGCCCCGGCTTCGCACGGGTGCATTGTTTACCTATACTAAATATACCTACTAAAGAATGTCTAATATTAGAAACCTCTAAAATTATCAGTGTTTCTCTACCATATTATGCATGTATTATCCATATAAACCCTCCTCTTGAATCACGCTATCTATTAAAAAAACGCATCAAAATCCGTTGAGTAGTTTTAAATATCAGAGCATACAACATAGGGACAGACAGACCGCGGGAAGCGACTTCTTTTTATGTAGTGAAGCACCTGCGCAAAACATCTCCTAAATCCAACATCATTTAAAAATAGTAAAATAACTAATAGCGGATGTAGAGGATGTTCCAATTTAATTTTATTGAGGTATTGAGACAATCAAGTGGAATATTCATGAGATCTGCGCGGCCCACGCTGTTAGTATTCCAAAATGATTTATGCACCACTTATGTACACCTACCAACACAACTAATATGCACCATAAAATGTTTCAAAACAAGTGCGTTAAACTTTAAATTGACCGCATGTAATTACAAATGCATAGCGGAGCGTTTATTTAGTTGGAATTGAGTCTATGTTTGCTCAAATTGTATAGAGTTCTGGTTGAATACATATTTTGTCTGCTTACATAATAATGATTGATTGATCGGCTCTTTTAAACTAAGCTGGAAGATTGCCGCAAGTTTACTGTCGATCTAGTTGTCGTAAACTCTTGGATTTACGACTTGGTTTACGTGTTAGAGCAAATTGCGGCGTCTTAATAAGTAGTCTGATATTCAAATTAACTTATTGTACATTTTAGATAGGGCAACAAAACTGTCTAATAAATAAATTTAAAACAACTACATACTTATTATCCACAACCTTATTTAGACGACTTTACATCTGAGCTTTAACTAGAAAGGTGTTGATTTGATTCCCACCGCGGAATAAACAAATAAATAATGCCAGACATTTCACACAGCATTATCTAGCCCCAAGGTAAACAGAGCTTGTGTTATGGGTACCAAATTACTGATATACAACTTATATATTTTTTTAGGGTTCTGTACCTCGAAAGGAAAAAACGGAACCCTTATAGGATCACTTTGTTGTCCGTCCGTCCGTCTGTCCATCCGTCCGTCTGTCTGTCAAGACCCTTTTTCTCAGGAACGCGTGAAGGCATCATGCTGAAATTTATATCAAATACTCAGGTCTAGTGTCCCTTAAAGCTGTGAAAAAATCAAACTTCTAAGCCTACGCAATCCAAAGATACAGCCGTTTATGCCGCATCAGAATGTCTAATAAATTTTCGCAATTTTTCTAAAATTTCCGCAAATTTTCGACACTCGCAAGGGAATCAAAACCTACAGGGTACTTCCCGTGAACTCAGAATCTTAACATTTGGTACGAAGCAACGTCTTATAGCAGAGATAAAGAAAAAAATGCGAAAACCGTACATTTTTAGTTACATCATAATATCATAATAGAAATATTTTTAATAATTTTAAACTTACTACCCTCTTTTCTCTTGAACGCGTAGAGGTATTAAATTGAAATTCATATCAAATAATCAGGTCTATAATACCTTTAAGCTGTAACAAAATCAAATTTCTATGTCGACGCAATCAAAAGAAACAGCAATTTAAGTCGCATATTTTCAAACTCGCAACTTCTCGCAAGGGAATCAAAACCTAAAGGGTACTTCCAGTCGACCTAGAATCTTGAAATTTGGCATGAAGCAATGTTTTATAGCACATATAAAGGAAAAACTCCTAAAACCTTAAATTTTTTGTGCCATCACACAATTTTAGGGTTCCGTTCCTCGAAAGAAAAAAACGGAACCCTTATAGGATCACTTTGTGGTCCGTCCGTCCGTTTATTTATATTATACATATAAACACCCAGATCCGAGACAAATACTTGCAGATTATAGTCGGGACTCGCGGCGGGAATCGAGCCCGCAACCTTCTGCGTCTCAGCCGGACCTTGGCCCACTGCGCCACAGAGGTCAAGATAGCATGATGCATCTACATCGGTTCAATATTATAATATATATTATAATATTTATAAAGAAGAAAGTATTTTTTTTTGTATTTTTGTATGTAACGAATAAACTTAAAAACAACTTTTACCGTTGGAAAGCTACACTATCCCCGGGTGACATAGGCTACTTCTTATCCCGGGAAAATTGGTTTGTTCTGGGAAAAATCTTAAACGCTGGCAAAGCTGCGCGCGGACAGCTAGTAAGTTATATTTCTAACATTACTCACTCCAATATTATATAATATTATACCAAACGGTACGACTATTATGGGAAAATGATAGCATTAAGAAAATCTATTTTGTGTATCCAGTATTATGCAGTAGCATAGTGAAATATTACAGCCAGCGTCCGACCCGTCCAAACAGGAAGTGCTATTGTACAGAAGCAGGACGCGGTTGAACTGCTTATCCTATCCTGAAAGGCTACTAGCTCTGGCTCTTTGATCTATGAAAAGGAGTAAACCTGCTTTGACTCAACAAGAAATAAGATACAAAACATGACGCAGTATTGTATTGCGTATTGCGATGAGTATTGCGATTGAAATTATCGTATTTTTCGAGAGGCACCGCCTATGCAACGTCCGTGTAAAATTAAGTAAAAATAATAATATGGTGTCAGTCGTGTCAGTTACGGCCGACAACTACAGGCATAAAGTTTGCGGGCTTTTCTCCCAGCGACATTTTTCGAACGGTTCCGGAAAATGATTTCATAGTTTGGTTTCAAAATTGTAGACACTGCTCTGTCTATCAATGCCAGTTGCGTCAAAAGAGGCCCTAACATAGAAAAAGGCCTTTTTAGAGTCGATTTGTGATGTGCATTAGGGTTCTAAGACAATTATATTCCTATAATTGAGTACGTGATGTGAATTGGAATATTTCTTATTTAATTAACGAACACCCAAATCTACTACATATTCAACTTTATATCGAACTCCTTGTGTGCAGAACTACAAGTGCCATGACGTTTTTTTTATCATTTTCCTATCAGAACATTATAGTCTAAGTCAGTCTAAGTGACCGTGAACCTCAGACTTTCGTTATTTTATAAGAGCTGAAAGTTTGTCAGCGCATGCTCCCAACACAGGTAAGAACGATGGACCATTATGAAGTTTGGGTAACAGTGGCTTTGGCAGGTAACCGGTACTAAAGGTTTGTAAAATACCGTTCTAAATTCATCAAATAATAAAGTGTGATTTTTTGGTATTACCTTTACAATATTGTTAAAAATCACGTTATGAATTGCCAGACACTTAACATCGTGGCAACCCCTTGCCAGACACCTTGATGTTCATGAACTTATAATTCTACTTACGTTATAATATAAAAGCTGTTTTTTATATATAATACTTGGGTAATAATTAGATGATGTTTCCACATTAGCCAGACATTTTTGATTGTTCCAACCTCTTGCCAGACAAGCTTGTAGGGTAGTTGTAGGAGCGAGCACGAGGCAGTACCGGTTACCTGCCAAAGCCACTGTAACCCAAACTTCATAATGGTCCATCGTTCTTACCTGTGTTGGGAGCATGCGCTGTAGATTTTGTACAATGAATAAATAAAAGCATACGCTGACAAACTTTCAGCTTTTATAAAATAACGAAGGTCTGGGGTTCACGGGCTCTTGGTTTATTAATAATAAATGTAAAAAAATATTTCAAATATATGCTATATTTTAAACACTATCATCTTGCACCACTAAGGTGTGTTCAGTCTCGGTGCCAAGCTAATATCTATTTTAGTAAAAGCAAAAAACACGAACAAAGGATTTTCACGCGCAAAAACAGTCTCATTTTTCAGCCTTGACAAAGTGACCAAAAATGCTGTCGGAACAGAGACCTAGCCAAAATTCCGTAAAATCCTCTTAAATACTGGTCTAGGAACTAGGCTTTTCAATAAGCCTGAATATTACATTTGACTCCAACTCTTTAACTGTAATAGCGGTCAACAAGGTAGGCGTAGACGCTAACGCTCTAAACCTTGTCCTCAATTTCATAAACATAAAATGTTAATATTAAGAGTTCTTTACTAATTTTACGAGGCAAAGGGCCCCTGGCCTCACGTCGTACGGTGTCACAGAACAATGCGCGGGCGCAGCCTTGAACGCGGCCAGGGCGTCGCTCTCGGTCGACATTATGCCAAATGTAATTCAATATTATTTATGTACAGCACTTGCGGCGAGTTCACTAATTATTACGCAAGCTTACATGGGAAATATGCTAGATACTTCAGTAATTTATAGCCTAGTAGTTTTGTAGCATTTTATTTTTGTTAAAATTGGAAGCGAAGCCGTCGCGTTATGTGGTACCTTCGTCGTGTTGTATTATTATATTATAATACAACACGACGAAGGTTCGTACAGAAAAGAAAATTGTTTAATAAATAAGTAATATATACTTGCCCATACCACATTTTTGTAAGTAGGTCTCGTAACCAAAGCTTTGTTACGTCATCATCTTCAAAGAATCGATAGAGCTGCTTTGAGGCTTGCCTTCATCATGAATAGTGTATAAAAAATTCATGCTTTTCGATTGTTCAAATACTAGAATCGAAAAACGTAATAGTGTTTTGGCGCTTTAACTATCAATGTCATATACATACCATACATTTGAAGCATGGAGTTCCAATTGTATGTTCTGTTGTTATAATTGTAACGTTTGTTCCAGGAACGGCATGTAACGGTCATTGCTGCGGCCGAGGGCGGGAGACACAGCTGCGAGTGGCACTAAGGAGGGCAGCGGAGGGCATAACTGCCAAGTCCACACGAAGGACTAGCGATTTGCTGTTATCCACCAGGCGAACATTGCAACGTAAGTATAACACACGTCGTACTTGGTACTTAGAGAGCGGACTGGCTTTCGCAACTAGACCGCTGATGAATCCCTTTTGCGTGAACGGTGGAGATTGCTATTCCAGCCACCTGATGTCCTGCGAGAAGGCCAGCAGCTTGCTGATTCTGGCGCTCTCTGGTGTTCTAATAACGAAGGACTTATGACATCATTTTACAAACTCTAAGATTCACACGCTACGCGTCCCTGAAAACATCCTGAAAACACCATAAAGTCCTATATCGGGTTAGGAAATGGGTCTAATACGGTTTTTACAGTTGTTGTGAAGTGGACTGATAAATAGATTTTCGTGAAAGCCAACCCGATCTTTTTTGAGTCTCTTTCCGTCTTTTCAAAGCTGTATTTGCAAGCTCCAATGTCAGGCAGCTGAGGACAACGCACAGTAAGACGTGGTCTGCGGATCGACTCGATCGAACGATCATTTTTAATGTATGTGCACAAAAATGTTCTTTTATTCAAAAAAATTGCGATAATCATAGTATTAACACTAGAAATAAAGATAAACTCGCTGTTCCCACTGTTAGGCTCGCTAAAGTTAATTAGTCTTTTATAGGGCAATGTGTACGCTTCTATAACAAGGTCCCAAGCGACGTGTTAGATTTGTCGATTGGCAAATTTAAAAACGTAATTAAACATAAACTGTCTATTAAAGCATATTATAAAATATCTGATTATTTAGAAGACAAAAAAGCTTGGGATGAATCTGCTCCAACTCGACTCGGCATCCGTAACAAAATTGTCAAGGATCATACAAAAAAGTGTTAAGACCAGACAAGTTTCTTGCCGGATTCTTCTTGAACTGGGGTTAGGAGGAACCGGCACCTAGATTCACTAGCATGTAAGAAGACGATTCAAAGTGTTCCTTGTGATTGTAATGAATAAAGTTATTTTGAATTTTGAATTTTTGAATTTCGATTCGGGTAAAACTGTAAAACGAACTTCCGAAATAATTTAAAAAACATCTGGATGAGCCGACACTTGACGTAGTCTGTTTCAAAAGAAAAAGTTTGCTCATTTATGTTTAGCTGTAGGTACTCAACTGAAGGGGCTCGGCGAATCAATTTAAATTTTATCCGGAGGTTAGCTTCATTTTCTAAACCTTTTTCTAACTCATTAAAACTACGGTCTTCAGGGTTAACATTTATTTTCTTTCTTTTGAGGCACAATTTGCAGTAATTATGCCACGGCGTTTTCCTTGATGAATAAAGAAAAGCATGCAAAAAATAAGTAGTACCTAAGCACTTAGCTGCAGTATACTGACTTTTTTACTACAGAAAAAGCTGGGTGACTGGCGTTATCGAAATTGTATTGGCACTTAGAGTGATTAACGTGCCAAATAATTGCCACGACAACGACAAGTTTATAGATTATTATCGACCGGTAAATACTAATTCCGTAGACTTGTATTCAATTTCCTTTATCCAAATAATCGTTTTTGACAACTTGTTAGATACGTATCAGTAAAATACAGGTTTGAATTTCCATAGATCAATGAAGCCAGATGTAACACATCATAACCGTTGAACAAACAGGGCCTACCGCAACCGTGAGCGCAGTCAGCTACCGCCCATCGTGCCATCGGGCACTTAACAACAATAAATACAGGGGAGAGCTTGGCTAGATTTATCGAACAATAGTTGTTTAACAAACACTCCTGACGCGCCGACAAATTGGGCACTTTGTGTACCGAAGGCATGGCGCATAGCAAACACTGTACCCGATTGAGACGCGAGATTCGATGCGGGTGATGAAATCTCTGACACTTTCGGTGCTAAACAACTGTGCATTCAAAACAATCATTTTTTAATCAGTATCTACTTTGTTATTTAGGAACCTAGGTAGGTATAGGTATGTCCTTATTACACATTTTGAGATTCCGTACCTCAAGGGAAAAAAGGAACCATTGATCAAAGAGAAATTAAAGAGAAAAAAAAGAGTTTATTTGCAACGGTACACTAAGAACCGAGCGCCACACAGACATATTAAAAATAATAAATATAAAGCTGCTTAATTTAACAATATTAGGAAAAAAGTATGATGACGTATCATAATGGTGACCGATTCAGCATCACTTCCTTGTATGTCTATCTGTCTATAGGTCTGTCTGTCTGTATATAAAGACCCTTTTTTTGTTAAAACTACTGGCTACTGGTGAAGCTAAATACTCCTTGAAGCTCTAAAAAACACAAACTTCAAAGTCAACACAATATCACTGCTTTAAGTTTATGGCGGTATCGGACTGATAGTAAAATAATCATGAGAGTGAAAAAAGTAGGTAGATAGATAGGCACGGTTACGCTCTCATGCGCGACTTTCGCACTTGGGTGTTTTTTGATTCCTAGAGTCTGTCCGGATTATATTACTAGTGGCTCTGTGAGTTGTAGACCTCGCAAACATTTTTCGAAATTACTAAAATATAACTTTTTTTTCGTTTTCACAAAAAAAATTTTTTGTGTTCTCTTGTGTACAATAAAGTGTTTATCTATCTATATCTCCGCCATTTTGAAAATTTTCCAATAACTGAATCGACATAAAAAATCTATATAGGTAGTTATAGAACCTGCTCACAAAATTTCACGAAAATCGGTTGAGAAATGCGACCTGTAGTGGAGAACATCCGGACAAACGCCGGTCGGACGCCGCCGGACGCCGGCCGGACAGACATACAAAAGCATTTTTGCCTAAGCTGAAACGGAGACTTGCTCGCGTTTCACGCTCACTCGGTCAAAAAGAAGAGTCGTGAGTTGACGTCACAATCACTATCATAAAAATGCAAAAAATCTCGACTGCTTAATTTTTTAACTGTATCGTTGTATGAATAAGTATAATCGAGGTATGTATGTGGAATTAAACTAAAGGGGCAATCAACGGTATCAAGATTGACTTTTGCACTATCCGACACTTACAGCCCATCAAATTAGTACCTAGTAAGTTTTTATACAATCAATCATGCATTGTAATAGGTACAAGTATCTACTAGTTTTTAGATGAGCGCAGGTGTAAGTCGAGATGTATTGAACGCAAAAACAAATCAACACACCACGC
The DNA here is from genome assembly GCA_948098915.1 of Lampropteryx suffumata. Taxonomy (NCBI): domain Eukaryota; kingdom Metazoa; phylum Arthropoda; class Insecta; order Lepidoptera; family Geometridae; genus Lampropteryx; species Lampropteryx suffumata. The sequence goes on along the minus strand of OX402545.1, from coordinate 16,107,155 downwards.
AATTTGCATAAATAAATGTTATTACGTTTTGTAGATTTATGATGGATAATTTAATGGTAGCGTCTGGTTGTACATATTTAAGTTTAAATTAGTTTTATTTGCGTGCAGTAATTTTGTATTCCATAAAAAGTAATGACTGTTGCTATTACGTCGCCGCGGGTTCATATACGACGTCGTTAACGGGAATATCAAAGATGTTTCCGTAGCTTCATTTGAGGGAATATGAATATACACGAAGGAATGGCAATCACGAATCGGTAAATAGGTGATAAACCAAGCTATTATCATCCCAGTAGGCTAACGGTCTAGACAGATCTTCTAGTAAGTAACATTAAATGTCTAAAAATATTGAATTAGGATGAGGAAGTGGACCGATAGTGGTATTTAAAAATTAGGTGTTACATACTTTAGAGTGTTCAGTATACTGTCATTGGTCGCGGCAACAATGACGGACGGAAGTCGATATTTGTTTAAACGTACTTATATACCTTCTCTCAGACTCTTTCAGAACCAGTTTGCCAGTTATTTTTTTAAGCAAGTACAGTAATATTGGATTCTAGTGTACATGGCGCTAAGTCCATATAGGCTCTCTTCAATAAAGCGCTGAGCGGCTCGGCGGAGGCAACGGCGGTGCGAACATGGGCCCTGAATATTGCCTTATTTATTGCCAGCGGTAGTGCCTCTGCCTGGTACTTTACGATATAAATCTGCACTTTTATATTGGCTATTGTATTTTATGGGCAGTAGAGGTAGTATAATGTTCTATAGCCTGGCGTGGATACCACGATAGATATGAATTAATTATCCGTGCGGTGTAGTATGAATACAAAAGTTAAATATGTATCTACTAAGAACTCATGTAATATAGCATTCTAACACAAAAGCTTTTATCGAATCCCTTTCGTCGAAAAACATGAATAAAATATATCCAGATCGAGCAAATATCGCTTAGTGCGTCGACCTCGCGACTGACAAGTACGAAACAATGAGCTCCACTTCCAACCCCTGAGAGGAAATAATCAGAGTGTGCTTGAAGCGGGGCTGCCTTTCAATTCATTGTCGCGCGTCACAGAGTGCCTACGAGTTAGTACTTCTCTGCCACAGTAAGCTAAACAGTTAGTACACAGCGGTCACAGATCGTCTTGAAGATAGTAAAGGACTTCTATTATATTGTCACAGTTTGCGAAAGAGTTAGGACCACACGCTCCGATCTCGTTATAGCTGGATGGAGCACCTAATTTCGCTTTATGCTTGCACTGAACACAGAATGACTGTTCATATTATTTTAACAAACTACCTACTTATAAATTCTAACAGTTTTTGAAGAATTAAATAAGCGATTTAAAATTTTTTTTCATATTAAAAGACATTCAAAAAAAACACATAATAATGAGTAGTCTTTCAGAGGTATTGTTCTCCTTCAGACTTTATAAGAATGGAAGAACGAATTCAGAAATCTACTGTACGAAAATTCAACTTAATCTATTTTTAAGGGAGAAAAAAAAACATTTTGTATACAAAATGTTTCTTGCCGCTACAAAAGCTTTCGGTCCTTTCGTTTTGCGTTAATCTCTTTTAAATTACAGCTATTTTCATAAAACCAACTCAAAGAAAAGCAGTCGTACCTACTTACTCGAAAAATGTTAAGTTCATTAGTTAAAACAGCCTTTGTAGATTACCATAGCAAAGTAATTAGTGCAGACAGCAATTTTTAAAGTTCCTAAGCGAAAAGGTATTTTTTTAATTCATCATGTAAGACTATAACGATATTTGTAAAAATATTTCTACTAGTTTTAATTAGAACTTAAGAGAAGAACATGTGCCGACTCCACATAAATTGAAATAAGAGAGATCTATCTCTGAGATAGAGAGAGAGAGAGAGGGCTTGCAGTGTGGTTAGGGAACGCAATCTCGAGACGAGATCGCAAAGTCGAGATCTCGAGGGATCAGAAATTCGATCTCGACGAGATCTCGGTATTTTCGAGATCTCGAATGGATTTTGAAAATTATTTTTTTAATTAGATAACTGAAACATGATTGAAACTGCTTAGTAGTTGTGATTATGATGCGAGTAAGATACAACATGATTTATTGAAAAAGTCTTTATTTTATATAATTTTTTACGAAATTATGTTATGAACACAAAAATTCAGACCCGTAAAATATATTATTAAGAAAGTACTTATTTTAACAGAGATGGTGAAAACAAACATTTACAAATATTGCTATTTCCAAAATCACTCCAAAACCACGAGTGTGGTCAGGGATTTATCAAAGTAGTCTAGTTTCAAGTTAATGGCTAGTAATTGCAAGCTGATCTCAAATGGGAGGTAGAGTCGTGTCGTATAATCGTGTGGATCTCGAAAAACCGAAGGCACTGCGTTGAATAGTTCTTAAAAGGTGTCAGCGTTTTCAAACATCTAATAGTGCTCGTGCTTTTGGATTTTTCATGTTACTTCAGTTTGAATAGAGTCAGCAAAACCACCCAAATTCTAGTCTAATTATATAAATAAGTTCATTTCATCCAAACTCTTTTAAAATAACTTCACGTAAGCTATAACAATTAGCATTATTAAAAAAACACTAAAGCCTGTTCCATTTAAAAAAACGTTATTTTATGGCCTACAAGATATAAAACCACTGGTGATATCAAAAGCTTTGATTAAGCAACAAAAGCCAGGCTTACTGAATAAAGCCACCAGGTACCGTGGATTCCACTAATATCAAAAGCTCAAAAAACGTAGGTAGATCAGGCGACAGTAGGATTATCTTCTACAGCCCTTTTTATGTTGAAAATACTTTTTCAGCGTTATATCCACCCCGACAGCGTGTACCTAGAGCAAATACCTCTCATTGAGGCACCGATTGTTTATCAACATAACTAATAAGCAAAGTCCTGTAATGTGATGTCGTAAATAAACACATATTTTTGCGCTTACATTACAAACGCGGGCTGAACCCTACGAGATAGATCAAAATAATGTACTACAGTATTGTACACCTTAAAAAGGTCTACAAAAAAGTCCGCGATGGTATATGTCTTAGGTAATGTTATTCTCTTAGTATCAGCATTGTACTCGTGCAAAGCCGGGGCGGGTCGCTAGTATCGTATATAATTCTGTAAATTTCTGTAAATAAATAGTATTTTTTTTGGCAATTACCGCAAGTATAAATTGACTATAATCGAAGCAAAACAAATAGGTATATAATTTACACTACTCATGTAAGCATAACATAAGAGGAGGTGAAATCAAAAATTGCTGTCTTTCTTCTTTCTTTCCTACTTCTTTCTGTGGAAAAGTAAGTACCTACATACATAATGCCTTCAATAAATGGCTGGTGTGAGGTTTCCTACGACCGAGTTTGGTTTCTGTACTGGTACTTTATATGTACATTTATACTTTATGTGACAACTTTATACCTTATATAGCTCAAAAACAGTAGACAGACAGTAATCGCAGATAAACAGTCATATCGTTTACGCCCTTTATAGAGCGAGAACCTTCGCAGGCGAGGCGCCAAGGGCGTCTGGAGGTCTCGTACCTTAGCGCAATGTAAAGACGAATGACACTTATTATTTATTGAACCACCGAGCCGTGTCGGTGAAACACTGAATGCCAGGGATTTATTCCAGAAACACGGTGGAGAACGGTCATCAATCCCCATCTGGGAAATTGAACTTTGATTTAAATAACGTCGACTTTTTGTACGACCTAAATAAGGGTATTTTTCGAAGGTTACTTTTATTTATTCGTAAGTATGTTTGATGGCATAGGCTTACACATATTTTATGTTTATAGATATGATTTGTGAGAAAAACTAGCGCGTGCGCTGTATGCTATTAAATAAAGCTTTTCAGTGGTATTTTCGTACGGTTAATACAATTTGAATTCACTGTTGACACTTTTAGGTATATTTACACAGTCACCCAACGGCATTCTCTGGAAACAATAGCTTTTCCAGTTCCGATATTCACAAAATCGAATCAACCTATTCCGTGATACGATGACAGTCGTTCCATTCACACTGCACATTGCGTGTCACGTCCCACATCCTTTGAAAGGAATTTGAAGTAACACAATTTGAAATTCCGGCTGAGGTACCAACCTCCTTTTCACATTTAAAATAGATACGAATGCTCCACCGCGGCCGTCGGACGCGCGGCGGCGGCGGCTGAAAGGCTTTTCGTCAAGTACCCATACATCAAAGGGGTTCTCCACCCTTCCTTTACATATTAAAACGACACTATATCCACACACTGGCTCCATTTACAAAACTTTACGTGCCTATTATACGGCTCAAGTTATGTTATAACAAAGTTTAATTTAATTAGAAGCGTGTTATCTTTGTTCGTGGGTAAAGCTTACTGGAAGTGTCTCAAAGGTATCGGATTAAACGAGAAGTTAAAATGAATTAATTTCTGAGCGCAGGAATGTCGCGAGGCGTTAGGCTCGTCGCTCGCCGACTCGGACGAGATAACACCATTTGCTTCGGTAGGTATGTACGTACGTATAGAACGAGCAGGTGCCCGCCGCAGCCGAGAAACCGAATACCCGACCGAAGGGATGTTTGCTCAGAACTAAGCGTATTTACACAGTTAATATCACAGCTTAATTTATAACATTACAAACTCCGGTATGTAACGAGTTTGTGGTAAACTCGTGAGTCGTCTTATGCAATGCAAACATATTATCCCTCAAGCGGTAAATTTTGCTCCAGGGCAATGTGGGCACGCGCCGACATTGATAAATGAAGCTGAGATTACTTTCAATTTAATACGACCATTTAGCTTACGGTCGTTTGCACTCAAAGACAATTTACAATAAGCACTGAATATTACTTTTCTTTGCAGAGCATCTAACGGCGCTGTCGCACCAGTCACAGAACAAAACTACTGGTTTCTTCACGCAACTATACCAAGGACAAGCGATACGAACGCACGGGCCGCTGGCCTCTATGTACGAAGATATCCGATCGGTCCTCCGTTCGAATTCCGAACGAGACCTCCACAGCATCGTCATAGAATCCAGTCCGCCAAAAGACCTGGTGGACAGTGTGAGGAAGTTCTTTAGAGATATATTTCCGCTAGCGTACTTGAACTTTGCAAAATTGGACTCCAAGAAATTTACGCCGGAGTATGAAGCGTGCTTGAAGGACGCGTATGACGCAGTTCAGCCGTTTGGGGACGTGCCTAATAAAGTTAGTATTCACATTCAAAACATTCTTCATTTAAATAACTTGTTGGATCACAAGTCCTTTCTATAGGTTTTTTAAATAGAAATGAAAATGGTAGGTTTATTTAGTAGCACAATGTTCTTAAAAAATAAAAATATCAACAATTATCAATAAAAGATTATGAAGGTAAACACGACACTGTTCTATAACAGGCTGACCAGCCTGTCAGCTCTATTGGTAGTAGCTCTTCATTCTACGCTGTAGGTTAAGGGTTCGATTCGCTCCCATAAACATTTGTGTGATGAACATAGGTGTTTGTTATGTATCTGGGTGATAGAAAGTATTAGTAGGTATGTATTTAAAATTATATAGTATTCTATCAATTAGATCTGGTCACGATAATACATGTTATGTTTAGTTTGGGGCTAAATAGTGTTGTGTGCATTCATCACCAATATATTATACACCACGTGTAAAAGCAGTATTAACCCTTTTTTCTAAGACGGTGGTAATACAATTGTGTACAATTGTGTTGTGTAATATCATATTTCCAACAGCTTGGCAAGTCACTATCGCGGTCTTTGGAAGCGGCTCGCGTTCTTCTCGAGATGCTAGCAGTGGGTGCAGGTGCTCTCGCCACGACGGAACATGTGCTGTCCAGCGCCAGTGAAGAGTGCTCCAACAAACTGCTGAAGGCTGCTGGCTGTGCTGTGTGCGGGGGCCACGATGTTCGCCCTTGCAGGAACTATTGCCTTAACTTTGCTAGAGGGTAAGTTACGGACTGCGAATGCCTACTTATTCTATTTTAAGAGATTTTAAGTTTATTACAACGTGTGTTGTTTGATTCCCAGGACAAACAGTTATGTGATGAACATAGATTTTTGTTCTATGTCTGTGATATATGTACATATTTAAAAATATACTTAGTAATCATTCTATCAGTAATTTGGTTGCCATTACGAGAACAAGTTATGCTTAGTTTGGGACAAGATGGAAGTGACAATTGTCCACCAATATTTATGTATTTATGAATTTAGTCTTTTACGTTTAAAGAATGCTTGTAAATCTAACTTTCTGCACTAATTGCAGACTGTCTAGAAAATTAGTCTTTGCTCAAAATATTCATGTGAGTTGGCCAGTAAAGCACATAAAACAACTTCTTAATAAAGTTCTGAGAAGCTCCACAGCTAATTAAGTTTCGTGACTTTGATGCAAAATTATAAACAAGCGAAATCTCTAGTTTCACTGCCCGTATACTGCTACAAATTTTGTAGAGAACTAATTAAAATACCTCTGGAACATAACTTCAGTGAGTCAGCTCTTATTAAATCTGCTTTATTAATTTCACATTTTCTGTTTAAAAGCGGCCAATTTCACTCGCCTGTATCCGTTTAATGAACTGACGCTATAAAGTTATGCAGAGGCTTTTATACGTCAGAAAGTGCTTTTTTGCCTAATCCCTTTCATTATAACTATTATTTACCTATCCTGGAGTATTATATCACTATTTCACTAAGTGAAACCCAGTTAAGCCGCCATTTATAAGTACTAGTTTTCTTTTAGGGCTCAAAGAACCCTTATAGTATTGCCATGTCCGTCTGTTTGTCTGTCCGCCCCTAATCAAGAGCTCTAGCTCGCAGACTATAAGTCCTATAATAATTAAATTTGGACGGTATAATTAGTGGCGCCTACAAAGTTTTTAGGGGTATCTCCCTACATATAAAGTGGGGTTGTTTTCTTATTTTACAACCACGCCGTGTGGTTTATCATTGGATAGGTATTTCATTAAACAGTTGTTCGTTTAATAAATATTAAGCTTTAACATCGACATTTTAGACAAAGCTCAGTGTTGGGAGGGGAGCTGCAGGCTAAACCGTGATTTGGGGGTACTTACCTGAAATATTTCAAAATTGTAGCATAAGTATACATAAACTGAAACTATTAGGATAATTATCGCGGTTAGTAAGGCCTAGATGTAATAAAGTAACAAACAGCCTTATGAAAAAAAATCGTTTATATTTGCTATCTCTTTGGTTTTGATTTTGACCTGACCTCTAGTCATTCATATCCTTACTGAATTCAGAAGCTATCACTGTGCGTTGTCACTTGCACAATGGCCAATTTATTTTTAATAGAATTACGAGTATGTAGTCCAATGGAAATAAGCATCTAGTGATGGATAGAACTTTATTAATCTTATTCGTTTCACAGGTGCATAGGATCCCTGCTATCACAGCTGGACGGGCCCTGGGCAGGGTATGTGGAAGGCGTGGAGCGGCTGACGCGTGTCGATGCAGATGTGGCCTTGAGGCAGCTCGAAGCTAAGGTGCAGGAAGCCATCATGTACTCCTTCGAGAACAGAATCGTGCTGGAGAATAAGGTGAGAAATCCTGCTGACTGTGCAATACTAAGATTTCCTGTAAAGGATTAAGTTGCCCGCCGCAAATATCGTCGTGTATTTAGGTAGGTACTATTCAAAGATATAATATCTACACACTTCGTTTAAGGATAATTGACCCGTAAATATCTTCAAAGAGGGTCCGTGTGTGTGAAGCTCTGAAAGGTGTCCTTTGAAGCGGGATCTGAATATAATTTATTTTTATATGTATGAGCTAATTTGATAACAGAATACCCTACCCAGCATAAAATATTCAAACGCCTAAAGTTATATTAACTGTCTCTACATTGACCTTTCTAATATAGCTCCTGGTGGGTATTAAAGTCGTGCTGAATGGGGCAATGTTAAATATAATTTAACCCTCCTCGCCCTCTTAGACAGGGTTGAGGACAAAACTCGCTAGCCTGGAAACGATCTATTCACTTTCAGCACAGATTACCTAATACTTAGTTATGCAACCGGCTAGTAGGCTAATCACAACTTTGAATGTGTGAGAATGCAAGCTAGCATATTAGCAGCTGCAGCCGGGAGCCTTATCTCTGCCACCTACGTATTCTGTGCCGTGTGGCCCATAGTTTGTAAGCTTTTATTAATCAGTCGTAAAGAGAATAAAACTTGTCTCAGACGTCTCGTCTTAAATTGTCGGATTTCATTTAGAATTTCCTTCATTTAATTTTAAAGTTAGTTTTTAAAAACAAAGTTGACGTTCCCGTAAACTTTACTGGCGCAGCCGGGGCAGATTTCCCGAGTTTTCCCACGGAAAATACTACAATTTTCGCGAGTTTTCCGACGGATCGGATCTGTTTGAACCAAATAAATAAGTGAAGTGTATCTGGGAGGCGATCGAGCATGTTGGTGACTGGCTGGTGAGTAGAATTTTCACCATCCTTTCCTACCTTTTGTACTTTGTGTTTGTTATTATTCGGAATCGAACTTCTTCCAATATAACGTATTCTGGTTTCCTGTCATAGGAAATTGTGAAATAGCATAAGTAGAGTTAAGTAAACAGTGCGTATCTAAATTTAGGTCATTGTTAGTTCTTGGTATTATTTATTAAAATAATAAATAACCAGGATATAAATTACTTACTTCGTTAAAATATAAATAAAATAGTATTGTGATAAATTCTTGTTTAGTTTAAAATATATTTTAGTAAGTAGAGTAGATATAGAGTATTAAAAATGACTACAGTAAATGTAATACCTAGGGAAATAGTATGTATTATACCAATTTTTGACGGTAGTAAACGTCATTTAAACTTATTTTTAAGAAAATGTGAGTATGTCATTAATAAATATCGTGGAAATGCAGAACAAGATCTCTATGTGTTTCACACTGTGACAAGCAGGTTAACTGCAGAGGCCGCTGCATTAGTCAGTGAGCGAAATGATGTACAATCATGGGGTCAACTTAAGACCTTATTAAACCAACACTTTGGTGATCCGAGAAGCGAAGAATGTATAGCGATAGAATTGGAAACTTTAAAAATAAAACATGGGGAAAGCTATTTAGATTTTTGTAATAGGGTACAGTCAGTTCGATCAGTACTGATATCTAAGGTGAACCAACTAGTAGACGCAAACACTAGAACCAGCAAGGTTAGTATTTATAACAATACAGCGCTAAATGTATTTTTATATAACTTGCCCGAAAACCTTATTCGGTCAGTACGTATGAAAATGCCGGATACTTTAGAAAAAGCACTTGAGTTCGTACTTGAGGAAGTTAACTTTTATGAGCAGTATAGCCTCCGTAGTAAAATGTTTAAGCCACAGCCTGCAATGGGCACACCAACACCAGCTAAATTTGGTAGCAACTGTCCAGCTCAAAGCATGCCATTTCAGCCCAATAGCTTGAAGCCAATATATGCGCCCCCTAGTTTTAAATTTGGTATTCCGGGTAATAGTCAATACCGACAAGCGTTTGTGCCTAGGTTTGCTTCACAAACTCCTCTGATTGGTTATCGGCCACAGTTAGTACAGCCACAACAATTCGGCATGCCAAGGTATATGCAACCTCAAGGTTCTAATTTAAAGCCACAGCAGTCTGGTTATCAACCACAGCAGTTTGGTTATCGACCGCCGCAGTTTGGTTATAGGCCTCAAAATCAATTCGGGTACAAGCCTCCCAACCCGTTAAACAGCAATGATATATCTATGAGGACTGCACTTCCTCAAAAACCACAAACACAGGTTCCGACACAACAGCCACAAGGCTATCAGCCTCAAGGCTTTCGATTAAATGAATTGGAGTTAGGCGATTGCTATGGGTATTATGCATGCGATGAAGATTTTGAAAATGAAGGATATTATGAGTGTGATGATGGGTATAACTATGAGGAATACTATGGTTCCCAAACGGAACCAGAGACTCCAGCGATTGAGAACAAAAGCGAGCCGGAAAAATTGGTGACCGACGATAACGTGAATAGCACGGAAATTGGAAATTTTCACATATTAGCCTCAATAAAAAAAGGGAAGTAATAAATCTAAATTGTAATATAAAATTGAAATTACCGTATATCTATCTACCAGAAATTAATGGAAAATTTATGATAGATACGGGAAGTACGCGATCTTTTATTAGTCCAAGAAAAGCTTACCAATTTTTCAGCGAGTTTACTTTATGTGAGCCATTCACGGTAATAAGTACGCATGCATCGAGCAGTCATAATGAGGTCGTGGAAATTCCACTAATGCCATATTTTCAATGTAATGAGTTTCATAAGTTCTACGTTTACGATGTGGACGCTCAGTATGACGGACTTATAGGAAACGACCTGTTAATACAGTTAGAGGCAGTAATTGACTTAAAACACAATAAGCTCAGAACAAAAACCACAACTCTACCTATAATACAATGTATAACGAACCATGTGATAGAGTTAAACCCCCGCACCGAACAACGAGTACAAATACCTACGGACTTGTATTCTGGGGATGCCCTAATAAACTTTCAACAATTCTGCAATGGTGTTAGAATGCCTGCTGCTATTGTTAGATGCAAAAATGGATATGCTACCACCATTATTCAGAACGCGCTAGAGACGGAAATGACTTTAACTATCACTGCTCCGTTCAAGGTAATGGAATTTAATAACGATAGCGTTATAAACGTAAACTGTTATAATGACGTAGAAATGAAAGATATGGAAGTAGATGACATTTTAGAAAAAAACTTGACACGACTTAGATTAGACCACATGAACCAAGAGGAACAGAAGTGCATTTCTGAGTTATGTAAAGAATATAAAGACATATTTTATTGTGACCAGCTTCCTTTAAGCTTTACAAATCAAGTTAAACATTTTATTCGAACTAAAAATGAAGATCCTATTTATGTTAAGCCATACAGACAACCTCCTGTCCAAACACAAGAAATAAAATCTCAAGTAGAAAAGTTATTAAAAAATAACGTAGTTCAGGAATCGCATTCACCATGGAACGCACCTGTTCATCTTGTTCCCAAGAAAATGGACGCTTCTGGGGAAGTGAAGTATCGAATGGTCATTGACTACAGGCGACTTAACGAAATTACGACAGACGACAAATACCCTTTACCCAATATTACAGACTTATTTGATAAACTAGGTAAGAGCAAATATTTTACGACTTTAGACTTAGCTAACGGCTACCATCAAATTGAAATTAACGAGACTGACAGACAGAAGACAGCTTTTAGTACAGAAGCAGGGCATTACGAATTCCTGAGAATGCCGTTTGGCCTCAAGACCGCACCAGCGACTTTTCAACGAGCCATGGACAATGTCCTTAGGGGGCTCCAAGGGTTGCATTGCTTGGTATATATGGACGATATTATTATCTATAGTACGAGTATGCAGGAACACATTAAAGATTTAAAATCCATCTTTAACAGGCTGAGAGAGGCCAATCTTAAGGTACAACTTGATAAATCCGAATTTTTAAGAAAAGAGGTACTTTATCTAGGTCATACTATCACCGACCAAGGCCTTAAGCCGAATGATGATAAAATACGGGCAGTTTTAAACTATCCACTACCAGAAACAGTTACTGAAATTAAGAGTTTTCTGGGTCTCGTAGGATATTACAGGCGCTTTATCAAAGATTTTGCCAAAATAACGAAACCATTAACGAATTGCCTTAAAAAACGGTGTAAGATTGTAATAGATCAAAAATACGTAGATGCTTTTAATCAGTGCAAGGAACTTTTAACACACGCACCTATACTTCAGTACCCCGATACATCAAAGCCCTATATTCTAACAACAGACGCATCCACAGTCGCGATAGGTGCCGTATTATCACAGGGTATTGTAGGAACTGATAAGCCTATCGCTTACGCGAGTAGAACCCTCAGTGAGACTGAAATGCGCTATAGCACCATTGAACGCGAACTCTTAGCAGTTATGTGGGCTGTCAAACACTTCAGGCCCTACCTATACGGTACAAAATTTACTATCTATACAGATCATCGCCCTTTGGCCTGGCTAGATTCTCTAAAGGAACCAAATTGTAAGTTAACACGTTGGCGACTTCGTTTGCAAGAGTATAATTTTGAGACTAAATATAAAACTGGTAAGCAAAATACGAACGCCGACGCATTATCACGCATCAAGGTTTATGCTATAGACGATGATTCGTCAGACGAATCAATGAAGGTTAATGTAGACGAAAAAGAACAGCGACTTCAAAAACACATTCAAGAAGTAACTGAGAAAATTGAAAAATTAAGTAGAGACTCTAAAGACACCGATGAAACACCTGTAGAAATAATAGAACTGTCAGATACATCTGATACGGAAACGGTGCGTAATGTTTCAGAATTAGAACATAATTATCCACTACCGCCGTTATCAAGTTGCACGGGTGGAACTATTCATTCAGCGGAAGATTTAGAATCCAAAGGGATTCCTATCTTGAATGAAGCTATTGATACAAAACCTAACCAAATATTGGTCTTTACTTGGTTTAGGAAAGAAATACAAGTAAAAAATATAACTAGGGAAAAACAGAAAGTCCTTGAAGTGTTTTTGCCAATAAATGAAGAAGATTTAGTAAAACAGTTTCTGAAAGAATATGTTAAGCCTAAAACAAAATATTTCATCTATTTCGAAGATAGTAAACATAGAAAAATATTTAACAAGGTTATTATAAAATTATTCAAGAAAGATATGGTAGAGTTTTATGAGTGTACTGAAAGAGTCATGTATATAGAAGATGAGAATGAACAGAAAGCAATTGTATTACAGCATCATGAAGGAAAAACATGTCATAGAGGAATTAAAGAAACTATGGTTAGGATAAAAAGAAATTATTACTGGAATAACATGCAAGAGATGACATCGGCTGTAATCAATGCATGTGAAGCTTGTCAAATGATGAAGTATGATAGAAAACCGTTGAAACCAACAATAGAGTTAACGCAAACACAGTCAGCTCCATTCCAAGAAATTTTTATTGATATATTTTCAATAGAAAACCGAAGTTATTTGACCATTGTAGATGCATTTAGTAAGCTAGGCCAGGCGTTGGAAATTGAGAACAAATCAACACCCGAAGTAGTCCGTGCATTGATCAAATTCTTTTCAATGTATGGTGTCCCCAACAAAATAAATAGCGACCCAGGATCTGAATTTAATAATGATTTAATTAAAGAGTTTGCTAGTATGTACAACATCCAGTTACACATCTGTACACCAAATAATCCTAATTCAACAAGTATCGTTGAACGTTTTCACTCAACCTTAATAGAAATCTATCGTTTAGCGAAATATCAACAAAAGTGTACAGACGCCGCTTCAGTGATGACGTACTCTATAATGGCTTATAACAACACGATCCATTCTACAACAGATTTAACCCCATTTGAAATTGTTTTTGGTCATACCGATTCTAATAAACTATTTGACGGCAACTTTGAAAGAACTTACATGCAGCAATTACTTAATGATCACGCACAACGAACAAAACGCCTTTATCAATATCTTTCTGATAAAATGGTCGAAAAGAAGGAACATATTAGACAAAAAAGATTAGGCGAAACCGTAGAGTTAAAACCAGGCGATATTGTTTACACAAAAGACATAAATACTAGAAAAAGTAAAGACAAACCGAGGTACAAGAAAGCTAAAATAAAATCAGATGTAGAGCGGAATATAGCATCAATACGATTGGGATTGAGAAATACGAAGGTAGCAATTAAAAATATAAAACGCCCTCCACAGGTGGTGCTTGGTCGTAGTGACCTTACTTCCCCTGTTCCAGGCCCTTCATCTTCAAAGGATTGAAAATAATCCTGGAATCTTACCTGTTAAGCAAGGACGAGCATTCAAGGTGGAGGACAAGTGGCTGATAGTTAAGATTTTAGACCTTAGCGGTATTAGTAGTGATTTAGAGTTTCACATTGTAAAGTATTATGAGTTAATTAATTTAGTTGATAGACATAAACCCCTTGTCAATGAATTTATTGGCATAAGGACTCAAGTAGAGTATGTACGTAACATAACTGTAGGGAAATTGAGGCAGTTGGTTCCGTTATATCGATATAAGAGAGGGTTAGTTAACCCCCTGGGATCATTAATTAAGGCAGTATCAGGAAATCTAGATAATGATGACGCGATTCGATATGATTCTCTCATTGCACAAATAGGTTCCAAAGAAATGGTTATTGATAAAAAGATAACAATGATCACCAGAATGTTGGATAATTTTGTGAATAGTACAGAAATCTTACACGAAAATACATTAATATTGGATAAACGATTGAAAGTTATTGAAGAATTGATTAAATATAAAAATTTTCAAGAAAATACCTGCCTCTATTTGACATACGTATTAAGCATGTTTGATATGTTTATGAGTATGTTTAGGACCATCTATGTGACATTAAATGAAATAGAGACAGCTTTGGCATTTAGTAAGGTATCTGTTCTACATCAGTCGATTGTAAACCCCACCGAACTGTTAAACCTATTGAAAAATATAGAGCAAGTAAATAGTTTAGTGTACGAAGTAAATGAGAGTAACCTGTTAAGGTTAGAAAGGCTTATTAAGGTTAAGGCTTATGTAAAGGAAAACCAGATAACGTTCATATTGGAAGTGCCACTCACAGATAAAAATACTTACAATTATTTTAAAATCTATTCATTACCTATATACAAAGACTCCATAAACAAAACTGTAGTAGTTTTTCCCGAATTCCCCTACCTATTGGTGAATGATTCTAAATACCTACCAGTTACTAAGTCATGTGAGAGAATTGCTGCGGACAACACTTTCCTCTGCAATAGCGATAACGTGGCTCAGTTTCCAACACTGACTTGTGCAGAGCAGCTTATGGAATTCCAGACAGAACCGGCTTCATGTGTACCATACGCCGTAGAAATCGAAAACATCAAGATTCAGCGAATCAGTCTAGATAGCTGGATCGTTTTTACAAGAAAACATACAAAATTGTTAGAAAAATGTGGCCATGACAACATAAGAGAGTCACTTTATGGTACATATGTTTTAACAATTACAGAAGATTGTGAAGTTAACCTGGATGAGTATAAATTAAGCTATCACAGAACGTTTGCAGAAGGCCTTCAGTTTAAAGTCTCCAATAGTAACTCTACCGGAATTGAAATCTATAAATACAACTTCTTTACCTACAGTAAACATCAAGAATATTAATCTAGAGGAAATGAAGCATCTTTCACGTATTCTAAAACTAAAGGACGATAAATTCAGTGAAAACGAAAGTGAAAATGAGATCAGTGGCGTTACGGTTAAGAGTGTTAGTTTAGGCACACTACTATTGTACTTAATTTTAATTTCTATTTTTATTTCATATCTTGTGTACCGTTTCATGTTAATGCGAAATGATCGGATTTCAGCTTCCGCGAGAACCGATAATTTCGCACTTGAGGAGGGAGGAGTTATGCAACCGGCTAGTAGGCTAATCACAACTTTGAATGTGTGAGAATGCAAGCTAGCATATTAGCAGCTGCAGCCGGGAGCCTTATCTCTGCCACCTACGTATTCTGTGCCGTGTGGCCCATAGTTTGTAAGCTTTTATTAATCAGTCGTAAAGAGAATAAAACTTGTCTCAGACGTCTCGTCTTAAATTGTCGGATTTCATTTAGAATTTCCTTCATTTAATTTTAAAGTTAGTTTTTAAAAACAAAGTTGACGTTCCCGTAAACTTTACTACTTACTTACAGAGCTCCACTTTCGTCACAGAATACGTGGTATTCACTTAATCTCGTCTACCGAAACAAAATGAAAAGAAGGGAATTCAACTCTCCTATGTCTAGAACCCATAAAGAGTATTTTGTGTCTACGTTTATTTTTATGATTCTCTAAGACTAATAACTTACTCGTAGCTGGAATGAAAAACCTCAGTTATGATGGCTCTAAACATTTGTGAGGTCTGTACACAAAGTAGTAACTATTTCTTGCAAAGAATTAAATTGTAGCTGTTGTGTTTCTTCTTCGCCTGATTTATTATTAGAAGAGAAGCAGGCAATTACAATGTTCATTTCAAAAGCGGTAAATCGTTGTGAACTGTAATTTTGTTCCGTGTTCAAAGCTTACTGTTCAATTTGTTCACGAACGAGATAATTTTCTGCGCTATAAAATATGACTATGAATTTGCCGCGTCTCACTATAATTTTTTTGATTTACCGCCGTAACAGAAACTATTTAGCAGAAGTTCTATATTTCGCAAGCGATTAGAACATGAAATTGTTGCTACTCAACCACCAGAAACATGCACACAGAGAGGCATAAAATGTGATACTGTCAAGCCTCGTTTTTCAAATGTGTAACAAGGTTTGAATTTTCGAGAGCGTTTTTGCACGAAATAGACATAGCAGAACGCTACACAACACACCCTTGAGCCTGGCACGAAGCCACACGTGCCCCGAATGCCGCTTAGCGAGACGTTTCAATTATTCCCTTACTGCCTTCGCTGTCCGACATGTCCGCCTGCTTTGCATGCCCATTTCCTCGTAATAAAAGACGACTCAAACAAGAAACCAATCACTATTACAAAGGCGATAGTCTATACGACGATCGTAAAGCGTAGAATCTCTTCTTAGATACGTTTACTACTTATTACGAGGGCATAAACATCGGCGAGGCGGACGTAGGCCGCACGGGTCAGGCGTGGGAGCGGGTCACCGTTCACCCACCAACAAAGAATTTGCTATTGGATAAGAGGTCTCTTATCTATTCGCGTGATTGCTCAAATTAATCCCATGGCTTTGAAGTTATAAAAGCCTAGGTGAAGCAAAAACGGTGAATCTCCCAGGATAATAAATACTCTGCTTAGCGAAATAATCCTGTCTTTATCGACTGTTGAATGGCTAAATGGATTTAATTTATGACTAGAGTTTTTTAGTCGATATTTCTGATAAATACTTTCAATTTTCGATTTCGTGAGAATATCCTGTCGTGCGATTAATCGAATTAAAACATTGCCAGTTCCTATCTTTGCTAATTTATTGCTTCTTTGATTGCAATGCTTAGATCGATTAACAGATGGTCTCGTTGAGCTAACGAACTTGAATAGTCTGATGTTTAGTGATTCATAGGCAAGCGGACCGATTATGTTAACTTTAGTGACAGGTCTAATCCTTAAGACTTTGTCCACCTCAAGATAGTTAATAATAGTAAGCTATAGTAGCAGAATTATTTTGCACTTGTGCCGACTAATGCAATAAAATGATTCCAAAATCGTTCAGAAATTGATGATCACACGCATCAGCTAGAGGAGGCAAAAGAAAGTCATTCACTTCGTTGTTCGCACGTCTATAAAATCAACTATTTTTATTTTAGACATCAATAAGGTAGATGTACGTGTGGATAATTAGACTTGCCCTTGAACCACGACAATCGCTAATCGCATATGGTGGCAGGAGACAAATCGCAGACCGTATCCGTTGAGTCACAGTCTACTCATAGCTACAGTTGGTTATGTCATACACAAGGTCACTGTTTCCGCTTTTAGGCGCCGCGGTCGTTTAATTGCTTTGTTATTCTTAAGGTGTGAGCAGTTTACATAATGTTTCAATGAAGCTTAACAAGCTAAAACTTTTATGGCCCCTTGTTTTTAGGTATAATTTGAAGTTAATATGCGTTGGAGGTCAGCCCACAACTATCAAACTTCTTCATAAGCTCTCTACATAGTGAACTATGTAAATACGTCCAATACAAGTGCCATTGATTGATGATTTATGAGACTCATGTTACTTCTTTTCAATAGACAAGATTCTTTTCCATCATCCAGGTTCTAGAAAGCTATCGAATGTCAGTGCAACAGAGACCTCTTTGTCACAGAACTGTGTCAAGATTCTATGATAGTCGCCTCCGCTACGACATGGAGTATCAAATGCCAAAGATTATAGCAACAACTTTTGATCGAGTAAAATACAAATTTTCTTATACCTACTGTTATACCACATGGCTGGCCACATGATTTTCAAAGGGACGTGTACCTACGGTTGTCTTAGATCATTGTCTTACCTCATTCTCATTGAGTAAGGGGAAAAAAGGTTTTGCAATAATTAGGTACGTTTTAAAAACGAATAATTACGTTTTAAAAACTAAAAAAAAACCGACTTCTCTGAATGAAATTTGAGCCTATAATACATTTTTAGAGGAAGGTAACTGTATTTTGTATATATACAATATGGGTAGGCCAAATAAACGCACCGCTCCAATAAGACAGCGAGGTATCGAAGTACACGAAAACATCATCGATGTATAAAAATTTTTTGATTTTCGTTGATTTTTCAGCTCGACAGATTTTGATAAAGTTTAAATGGGACCACCTGTGAAGTACCCTTTCAAGCAAAAAAATAATTTTCCAAATCGAGTCAGGCGTTTTCGAGTAATCGGTAAACATACATTAAAAAAACGATGAATTGAGAACCTCCTCCTTTTTGTTAAAGTCGGTTAAAAAGAAAACCGACTTCATTGAATATATATATATTTTTTAAATAATTTTCAAGTCAATAGTTACAAACAACATAAGTCATCCATCCTACCAGTGTTTATTAATAATCTCTCTATCCGTATACTCACGTTGATTGAATCTACATTCATATGTAGTCAAGAACTGCGTGGGCCCAAGCGGCGCTCTTCGACCACAGACTATGTCAAGCTGTAACGATCTCTACTCACTGGCGCCGGATGCCTCTGTGTGCAATTTGCTTGTTTTGTCTCTAATCACGCAGCTCAAAGGCAATAAGGGTAATGAAGTTCCCTTACCTCTGTCGTTTGTGACTAATTTGGTGTCGCTTTTGTTAATTTCGCGGAGGCTTTGG